>CM041554.1:11835662-13071665 GCA_023238725.1 Scortum barcoo
ACCATGGGGCCTTTAAAATAAGATGTGAGGATTTGGGCTGGTGGATTCATTATCGTGTTGTTTATTCAAAGACTGACTCCACAGATAACTTCCTGCTCGCTCCTGTTGCCCTTCAACTTTTTTTTTTTGAGTGTACGGCAGATGAAACGTTAACTGTGACATGTCGTTTTTTTTTAAGCAGGAAGCGTGGTGTACTTGTTGTCCAAGAAAGATACACTGGAATGTCGCCTTGTGCTCTAAAAAGCTTTGCTTACGCTCTGCTTTGGCGCACTTGTTCTGTCCTGAGCTGCCTGTCCTTCAAATCCAGGGCTTAGCATGAGGTGGGGCACAGAGGAGGGATAAGGGCTGTCACTGCTGCTGCTGGGGTGCCCACGCCAGCAGTGCATAGAAACTAATAAAGATGCACACTGGCAGGACCCCGTCGACCAAGCAATGAGACGTCACCATAAACAAGCTGCAGGACATTGGCAGTTAACTTCCCCGGTTATATAATGCTGACCCATTTTTACTGAAAGGAAGATTGTACTCATTTACTGCACAAATCTAAATTCTGAAAAAAACAAGTTTTATTTGTTATTTATGAATTTTCAAAGAAGGAGCGCCTTTGCCAACATTAGTGTCACTTTGCTTAATATTCTCCGCCTTTTTTTTTATACTTTTACATTTAGTAAGTTTTCCTAATAACTTTGCCGTAGAGATGGTAGATGTTGTCTAGCATCAACACTAGCTGCAATGCGGCTATGAAACATAAGCTGAGCTAAAGGTTACCAGATCTTCTCACTTTGTCAGTTGTAGTTGCTCGCTCAAACCTGCATGTCAGAGTCCGTCAAAAACGCATCAGTTCCAGCAGTAATATGTGCATGGGTCACATATCATGTATGTCATCTTTGCAAATATTGAGTGACACGCAGCAGATATTCCCAGAACAAAAAATGACTGCATGGCAGCGCTCCGACAAGTGTCATGATGTGATGTATCATGTTGGAAGGACAGGTAACGCCACAGATAACAAATTTTCATCCAGAATATACATCAGCAGTCAAAATAGAGCATGGATAGATAACAAAAATCTCAACAAAAAAGTCAAGTGTAGCCCAGATGTGACTACATGTCTAGAAATTTGACTGGGTATGTTGTAAGGTGCGGAAAAGCAGTGACCGAAATGTGTCAGTCCGTTGATATTAAAGTCAAAATGTAGGTTAAAACAGTATTTAAATTTCTCACAATCTCAATTAGATTATTTATTTACTTTACAAGATACGCATAATTTAGATTCATTTAACTCTAAAATATCACATTTCAGATTGCCTAAATTATACCTGTGCCAAAGAAAAAAAGCTTGAAGAGCCAAACAGCAGGAATAACAATCATGGAACTAAAATATAAAGGGTCTTTAATTTGACGGTGTGAAATTGGAGCGCCTTTGAAGACTGTCCACAAAAACCTACTCTCTATTTATTTCTCATCAATAGTGCGACTCTGACATGTCCCTTTTGTACACTAGAATTATGGTCGGGCTCATTTAAGGTACATTTGAAGAAATATGTGACCAGAACCTTCAGGTGAATCAATTTAACTCGACAAAATGAAACAGGGGCCTCTGTCATATAAGCAGGCCTCTCACTTATTTGAATGCATACTATGTTCACAATACTCTCAGTCATCATCATCATCACCATCGTCTCTGTTTCCTATTTTCTAAGTATTCTGAGTGGCACCAAAACATTCCCAATGTCGAAGGCAATATGAAACAAAACAAGGCAAAACACATAAAGTGGAACATTTTATTGCTCTTTTTACCAGATGACAAGTACTGTAAAAACATTTATTTTGAAACGCTGAAATTTACGATATTTCTGTAATAACAAAAAAATCAAAATGAGACCACAGTGTATCAGGATAAATAGTCGACTGTTGTATGGCGTTGAACTTTTAATTTTTCCGAAAAGTAATAATTGTAAAAATACGTTGTAATGTATAACCGTTAATTAATAATAATAATTATAATGCATATAAAATTAAAATAAGACACATAATAATTAATTGGATATTGTTACTGTAATTTACCAATTGTAGGATATTTGATTATCTTTTATTTTATTTAAATTTTTGGGAAAAAAAGAACTTTAAACTTTTAAAAGAAAATTAATCGTATTATTAAAAAGTGTTTCATTCAATACATAGACATACCAAAAATACAAAACAATTTTAGGTTAAAAGCGATAATAAAAAGCAAGATATCTTCAGTGTTTTTATTCTGATTTTTAAACAATTATATTAAAAATGTAAAATTAGCATATTGATAAGATCACCTAATGATATATCCTATATTTTAAAATAACTGGTTGTAAAAACTATTGCTAATTTGAAATAAAATTGTACAGTCTCACTGTTGATGAGCAAATGTGTCTTAAAATTTAAAAAAACATATTTTTTTACATTTTCATTAAGCGTGCATGAACTCTCATACACACCTTTACATTTTTTACTGGAGAAAAACAGTTATAAATGGACCTTACTGTTTTTATTTTAATTTCAGCAGATGGAAATTAGAAAGTTATGCGAGCATAGTGGAAGTTTTCCAGCTTATGTCAGACAAATGGTATCTGAGAGAACAATCGGAAAGTGATTATGCATACTTTGTGTTAGTTTAGCCGTTTGTTGAGGAAGCCATCTGTTTGTAAGTTTCTTTGTAATTCTTTTTAATTGTTTTTACATTTGCAAAACTTCCTGCGCAGCATCAAAAGACAATGAAATTCATTAGGACTCTATTTCAAGGTGGTATCTAACTGGGAGAAGATTCTTTTATTTCTTCAAGGGACATTGTCTAATCTGCAGCGAAAGAAAAATATGCAGTGATAAATAAGAACCAGCGTTTTTGATCAAAAACTGTGAGTCAAATCAGATGTTTGTCTTAGATTGAAATGTGAAACTTCTCTCAGTTTACAGAATGAAAGGCCACCATCTGTTTTTCGTACGTTCATGTAGAGAGGACATTGAACTGTCAGCAAAGTCCCTCCTACTCATCAGGACACTTAAACATCCCAACAACACACTTCGTCAATTCTTTATGAATCTTTTACATCAGTACGTCAACTGTACGGAGAGTGCGAGTAATAAACATTTGCTTGTTGATAAAAATGGTCCTCATATTTTCATTTTATTTAAGCTAACTGCGGAAATGTCACCGTGAAATTTAGTTTTTACATTCTTAATCTTATTACAACACTGAGATAAAGTAGTTCATTAAACAGAGAAAATATCAGTTTTAATTTCATTTTAACATTTTAAAAGCTTTTTTCTTTCTTTCTTTAAATAGACACTGTAATAGAAAGTTAAAACATTATGGGACCTCCAAAACTATATCCACCTGTATAATCTACACTTTCAAACCTGAGATCAGTGGGGAAGTATACTGTGAGAAAGTTACCAGTCACAAATTACAAAGAAAACTCTCTCTCACATGATTTCCCAAAGTTAACCTAACGCATAGGGAGAGAAAAAAAAAGAAAAATTTGAAGGCTTTCCTTGTGTCATACTATGAAGGCTTTCAACTGCAAAGACTCAAACAGACTTTCATATGAAGCTGTCACATTTTACTCATCTCATAACTCACTATTCTGGCTGAAAATATTTACGAAGTCCCTTCTAATACTGAAGTCTGTTAAAGTGTGTGCTGTTATTTTATTTGCACCATCTCTCTCTAAATTGTGTAAACTGTAAACAGCCTCACGCTAAGAAAGCTAAACTACCCATTTTTTAAAAGTCAATCAGAAGCTGTGATGTCAGAGTACCTTTGAGAGCATGAATTGCTTGTGTAATATAGCAAAGACTGAAACGAACTGTTCTAGAGGAGGCAAACCCCGAGGATTTAGCTGCTTTAACAAACTTGACAAATTGAAAAAAAATCTGCCATTCTGCGCGTTGTCAGCTTTGGCATTGTGAAAAGTCAACTAAGAACGTGCTGCTTTCAAACAGCATTCAAAGAGTGTCAGCTCCATCTTCTTCCTCCCCTGTTAGCTTAGCAACAGCGGCCATTTTGTCTGCATTTGCACTGGTCCAAGCGTCTTTCTCAGGTCATGAAGCATGTCTTTGAAATTCCGGTCGGGAGATGGCAACAGCAATTTCAGGACATTTTGCATGAGCGAGATCTCTTAATTTGTGCCTTTAACCGAGCTATATGGTGGAAAATGTGGATTGTAACAGGCGTGCGCTGTGCATGTCCTGAGCAGTAATGCTTTCATTTCTTGCTCAGAATGTACCAGACAGTGTTTAGTATTAACCACATGGCTGTCACACAAATGCACATGCATACAACACCAATGCATGCACACAGTGAGGGTCCACACACACACAACCACACACACACACACAAAATAGGATGAGCTGATCCCTTCCTTAGAGTCTGTGTCAACCACCCGCTGCTCCCACCGCTACACTACGTAGACAAGCAACCACAGGATGTATAAACCCAGCTGTCCAGAGGTCACCTTGGCTTGTTTACTTGACTGGGGTGGATGCACAGTGGCAGAGTGGACCACCACCATCCACAACAGCTCACCCACCAACATGTTTTCAGCTCTCGACTCCTACTGGACCCTTAGTCACGCTGTATTGGTAAGTAGCACAATCTGTACTTTTTACCCAAGTCAGCTGCGCCAGGGAGAAAAGCTGTGATGGACAGACCTGCTGAAGACTGCTCGCTCTTACGTCTTTCAACTCTTTGAAAATCTGTAATTTACACACACGTCATCAATTACTTATAGGTCTTCCAATTAGCTTCTTCCTTTTCAACTTTGCCAGAATAATTCACTGGAAATTGATACATTTTTAATCAACACTTTCCTCTCAATGCTTCTCTGAGCCTGGAATAGAAATGACCGTACTGTATATGCTGGAGATGCAGATCTTCTTCCCAATCACCGCATCTTTATGAAAGAGCAGCTGAATATGGGCACAAAAACGCCGAAAGATCAGGGAAACAAATGCAGTTTTTGAGAAGTGAAGCACGCTGACGTATGAACTGTCTCTGCATTTCTGAGATTTATGGGCCTAGTGTCGCTTCACAGGCCGAGCCACCGATCCTGAACAGTATGACACGCTTAAATACCAGGTACGAACCCAGCTACTGTATGTTGTGGCACATGCACAAACACACACACACATACACGCCCACACAGACACTCACCTCTGCACTGCTGAAACACACCCCTATGGAAACAGTGGAGCCTCGGCTGATTCTGGTAAGGTCCAAAATGTCCACGTTATTGGCACAGAGGGGCAAAAAGACTGACTGTCTGAGAGTGAGGCCCGGAGACTGGGCTTTCTGTGTTTCCAGAGAGCTGCCCTGACCACCCTGGTAAATATGGGAGAGCAAATCCTTTTCAGGTTGAGAGTATGACACGGGACTGCCACATAAATCAGTGCAGGCCCAGCCCGGCACAGGCTGGGAACGCCATGGGAGTGGTAGGCGGCTCTACGGTGAGGTTTTTGGGGAAGGATTATGGATTGAGACGTACAGCTGGGAGGCTAAAGTTACACTTTTCATTACCACTTCGAGGGGGTCTTGGCTGCCTGGAAGCCAGTCAGATTTGTGAAGACCTCTTTCTCCCCCTGGAATGGTTGTAATTCTGCAGGCGCATTCTTCACCTGAGGACAATTGTTTTTGATATGGCAAAAACAATTTGGCGAAACGCGATGGGAAATACTGTTTTTTCTTTTTTTTCGCCAATGGAAGAATGAAAAAATAAAGAAAAAGGAGAGGGCATTGTGAAAAAGTCCTCATTCACCAAAAGACCAGAGTAAAGAGAGAGCAGTATGCCCCCTTCTGGCTCTTTTCTTCTCTCCCTCTTTTCTTCTCCTTTTTTCCCTGGCGTCTGGAGATGTGAAGAAATGTCTTTTGATCAGCTCTGACAGAGCCTGGGCCATGTGAAGAGGGTGGCTAGCGGGACTCTGCCAATCCATGCAAGGCAAAAATGTTCCTAATAAGAGAGTAATAAGCTAACGAGTGCTGGGTGTCTGTCTGATCCACATTCTGGGTCCTGTTTGTGCCAGCACACCCAGTGCCTTCTGACGTGTACCCGACTCTCATCAGCGTTTGGACTGTTTGCCAGGTCACTGCGTTTCACCTGGCTAGTCCCATATGCTCTCACCAATGGTGCAATACTCTGAAATTTAAGAACCTTGTGGGCACAACAAAATTGAAAGTGGTAGAATTTCTATTTCTGATTTTACAAACATTGCAGGATTGTCAATTTTCAGAGTGTACAATATGTTTTGTATTTGCTTTGCCAAAAATATATAGGGGTGGAAAAATAAAGTGCAGGGTTGGTTTTGAGCATAGCAAATTTGTCTCACCTTGCCCACACAACATCAACTTGGGCTATTTCCACAACTGACTGCTTCCATTGTATGTGTGGGTTTGAAGTGGTCACATATCAAAGGGCTCTGTCTCTGCAGGGTGGATTCTCTGGTACTCTGTACAGCCCAACAAGGAGATAGTTACCTCTCACAGCTTCTTGCTGCAGCATCCTAGCCCAAATAAACACATCACCTCCACTGCAGGGGGAGGAGGACAACAGCACAGCTGCCAACCCCCTCTCTTTTTCCTACCCAGCAGCAGCACCAGCCAAGTCCACAGTGCTGCGGGGCATCCCAAGCATGAACAGGTGCTCTGTTGGTGGAGTTGGGCCTGGTCTTAGGCCCGTCTCTGGGCCTGTGCTAAGTGCTGGATGTGTGAGGGCTGGTGAGGACTGGCTGGCCAGACTTTAATGGTGTGTTGGTGAGTCCTGGGCTCAGCGCTGGTAATTATGGTGGGGAGAAGGCGATTAGGCAGTGCTGAGCAGCCCAGCGAGGGGGACGGGCCCACGCCCAGCAGGGAGGGGAGTCCTGCCACGGGAGGGACCAATCAAGTGTAAAGCAGAGCGCAGACCCTGGGCCTTGGTTCAGTGGGAAAAGGCTTGGCCACTGGTTCAGAGCGCCGCAACTTTCACGGATTAGTAGAGACACTATTCTGAAGACTGAAAGGGGGAACACAGCACGGAGGCAGCATCAATGCATGCGTGCACGCACACAAACACACAGTCACACAGACTCACAGACTCTCTCTTTCTTTCTCTCTCTCTCTCACACACAAAACCCACTAACAGCTGGGAGAAGGGCTCCAGCCATTGCCATATTACCATAGCAACGGCATATCTCACATTTGAGCCCAAATGAAGACACTTTGGGCTGCAACCGGGATATTTATTCTTCCAATTAATGGAAGTATTTTAATAGTTTCTCTCCCTGCTTGTAGAACGCTTCCCCCTGACTGAGTTAATGAGCTGCAATTGGAGGTGCTTGGTGCACCAGACAAGCATCTTGTCATTTTGCAAATTACAGGATATCTACACTGCAAATTTAACTTGTGTATTTATGTGGCAAGGGGGCTTCCATATCTGCGGTGAAGACTTTTGAATTTTGGTTAATCGTCATTACTTCCTTACGTCCACTGTGGAATGTAGTGCAAACAAATGGATCCCATACGAGAGAGGCAGCACTTTCAAGTAAAACAACTGCAGTTTGCTCAAATTAAACAATTTTCACTGTTCAGTGCCTTCAGCAGGTCCAACAACTTTGAAGAATAAGCGCTCCACATGCATTAGATCCTTTTATTCGTTTGGTTTTAACTGTGATTCTTGAAAGGCAGATAAGAAGCCGGAGAGCTGTGCGGTCGGGTGCTCTGCGGAAAATGGGAATCCGTCGTGATGAAGTGACTGAAAATGACAAATTACTTAAAGATGAGTTTTAAGAAACCCTTTTGTATTGTGAAAAGTTTAAAAGTGGTACAAACTGACTCGGAGGACACACTTTCGACGAACCCTCACACTCACTCAGCTTGGGCCTTTCACATTACACTGTTTCTACAACAAACAAATTAAACAGACCATTTAGAATGACCGTGTTAACTGTAAAATCTAAAATTACACCAGTATACTGTATGCTGGGTTGGTTAAGTGAGCGTATTTCCAGCGGAAACACAAAGTGCAACTATCACAGTAAACATCTGGCTCCGGCTGCTGTAACTGAAGGAGACATTTGAGGCTTTCATCAAGCGTAACAACAGCTCCGGTTTTCTTAGCATGCTTATTTTCTGCGACTGTTTTGGTTCAGTTTTGTCCTCATTTTGGGAAGAGAGTAAACATGTAAATGGTGATGCTGATTTGTTTCTAGATGGATTTGGGGTAGAGAGCTCAAGTCCTATTCTATTCTGTTTAATGGCATCTCTTCCCCAGTGTGTGTGTGTGTGAGAGAGAGAGAGTGTGTGTGTGTGTGTGTGTGTGTGTGATTTAGCATTCTTTGAGATGAGGAGAGTATGCCTGTATCCAGGGGCCTCCCCCCACCTCACTCCCCCATCCCATGCTTACTTTGGGTACTATCATCCTGCAAAGCTCTCTCTCTCTCTCTCTCTCTGTTGCACACACACACACACACACACTTCCTGCCTCTCTCTTGGTTTCTCTCTCTCTATGCATTGCTCATCATGCTTTGACTTTGAAGTCACAGCTTTCTCCTTCCCTTTTTTTGTCTCTGCGTGTCTTTGATGCACTAACATTCTGTGCATAGTTCCTCTAATGCCTGGATCCTCGTGCCTTATTCTTCCTCCTCTGCCAGTGTAGGAACGGTGAGTCTCTTGCCTTTGAAACGACGTCCATAAATTACAACTTGTCAAGTGTCATTTTCCTTGTTTACAGCCATTTTGGGCTCCCACTCCCCCATGTTCCTCTCTTGTGTTTCACATTTAATTGCACCAATAATGTTGGTGGTGCTCACCAGCTCTGCACATGCAGCTTGTTGCCGCTAAGGGGGTGCGGAAACTATTAAAATATTTTCCAGGCTTTACGAGTTTTATGTGTGTAATTTGTGTGGATATATCCCACTGTGTTACCACCAACTAGGAGAACAGAATGAGATTGTGCTGTGGCCTGTGTTACAATAGTGAGCGGGAGTCAGGAAGAAACGGAGGGAATGGGCTGGAGGGTAAGAGGAGAAGTTGGAGAGGAAGAGAGGGAGAAAAGAGAGATGGAGAAGGAGAGTTAAGTCTGTACAGGAAATCTACACTAAGTGTTCCTAAAGAGCTCGTGTTTTTCCTCCCCTGCACAAACAGCTTAATTTATTGCATGTCTGCTGAAGTCAACAGCCCTTTATAACCCCACAATAATTTCCCATATGTTCCATATATCACCACCGTGAGAGAGGCGGAGGAGAGAGGGAGAGCGGAGAGAGAGAGAGAGAGAGAGAGAAAGGACTGAGGCAGCAAATATGTTTAAGACCCTACACACACACATATAAGTGCACACACACACACACACACACACACACACACAGGAGAGCTAGCCAATTGCAGCAGGGACAGTACCCTTGTCTTAATCAGGCCCGCATTGGTATGTGTGGATGTATGTGCAATTCCCTGCACACCGCTACACCTGTGGGTGGGCCATGAAATATTAAACACTCATGTTCATGTTGTTTACTTTCATCGTTTATGGGGAGTCCTTGATAATAGAAAACTTCTCTCCTCTGGATCTGCAGCAGGGAGCACCTTGTAAGGCTCTGGCACAACTTCCACCTCTCCAGCAGGACCAGTTTGTTCTTGTCAAAACCCATGTGCCACGACGAGGCTGACGAGGTGTAGGAGTTCTAAAAAAAAGAGGGATTTGAGTCAGCAGCCCTCCAAATCTCCCTCTTAGTTCCAGTGCCTGGAATGAACAAGGAGGGGCAGAGTTTTACCTGTGCTCTGTTGATAGGCTATGAGAAATGAGTCTCTGTGTTTATGTGCAAGTCTGTCTGAGTCTGTGTGAGCAGTTGCACGCCCATAAATATGTGCAGAAATATATGTTTGTTTGTTTTTTTTATTGTGTTTGATGTCATTTTGTTTGGGCATACACACACACACATCAATTTAGCATTCAAATGTATCGACATAAGACATTTTAAAATGTATTTGTCAATAAGTATTTATGAATATTGTAATTCTGTTTTCTTGTTTTTACTACATTAATTGTGTTTTACCATATTGTCATTTATTTTCTGCCCACAGAAAAAGTAATGTATGTTAAAAATACATCAATATCAACAGATCTGAGTACATTTGTTATAACTACATTATGTGTTGTAAACCATGTGTTAAATGTTTATATACAGCTTATGATATAAAATTAAGGTAAAAAAGATATATCACTTAAATGCAGGGTAGTGCAAGTATGTATTTGAAACATGTATTTTCTTGTGATAAATGATAGCAAACAAATAATAATAATTCAACATGAGATTTGCCTGAAATCGTCATCCTGTCGGCTATTTCACAAATTGTTCTACGTGACCCGGATGCAAACAGAAGCTTTGGTAAGACAGTGGTTCGTGGTTTGTGAGTTTTGTGTCAGCTTCTGTTGGTATTAGTGTCCTTTACGTATGTGACATCTTAGAGTTGTGAACTTCACTCACACCAGAGAAATGAAGAAACAGGCAGCCCCCTGTTGGTCTGGTTGATACATTCAGGGATGGGATGGGATTTTGGAGGTGGGGGCCGTTTGGCTGGGGGGGGGTTAGGTTGGGGTGCAAGAGAGCTCATCAATCCCCAGCTGCAGGTGGCCGAGCTGGAGAACAGCGCCGAACGCTCAGAAACCTCTCCTGACTACCAAGCAAACTGCATCCACAGGCACATACACACAAACAAAACAGAACATACAGAAGGACTACACGCTCCAGCAAACATCAGATCAGACAGATGTACTGACTTTAGAAAATAGTTTAGAGTATGAGAGTTGTTTGATTCAATAGTTCATTATGATCCTCATTCAGAGTGATTAATAATTTTTCTGACTTCATACATGATAACAGAGCAACAGCTGTGAGTAACAGTTCAGAAAATAGATCACAAATAAAACAATGGGATTCATGACATTTCATTGACAATAATCCTCAGATCCAGCCTGTGATTTATGATGTACAATAGAGCTCTATTCTATTTGTTACAATGTAATTGAAAGCTCAGAAAAATGCCCGTCTTCCCATAATAGATGAAGAGATTGAACTTCCCCTTTTGCAGGCCAAGCTACAGCACCATCATACATAAGAAACATTGTGCTTGATCACACGCATACGGTACACATTCAAGTAACAAAACGGTTAACACTTTCTCTCTCCACGTACCCACAAATGAGTGAATCATCAAGTTATACGGTGAGAGCAGCCCCATCCCGTGCAACTTCTTATTCATAAAGAAATAGGTTAAGCCTTGATGTTTAAATCACAGGCAGAGCGTAAATCTCCTGAAATCCTTCCATGCTTGTTAAGACAAAAGGGTCTTGTTTGGGAAAATGTCTTTAAGATCATGGTTTGCGGTGGCAGACGCTATTGAATCAGTATAAGGCGAAATAGAGTATGAGATGGATGCAAAGCTCAAGACAGAACACAGGAGTGTCAGACTGAAAGAATGAGAGCATTTTACTTTAAAGTTCTTCTACCCTGAGAGCTCTAGCTGCTCTGCAGACACACAAGTTAGCTTAAAATGAGGGAATGATTTAGTGTTTGGGTCCCTGGGGATGGAAACTGTCTGGACACCGTGTGCACTCAATAGCAGATCAATATCTCTACAATATCAACCAGACCCGACCAGGCTCCCTCCTCCCACTATCTGAAGCACAAACAACATGAAATGAAATTTTATTTGATGTTTCTCTGTGGGCAAATGATTGAAGGTTGCCTAAGGCTAAAGAGGATCTAGTAGGAAAAGAAAACTTAAATACGTCACTGGGACTTATTAACTTACTGTACTTACAGGTACCGCAGTGAAAAGCACAGATGTGTTCATCATCATCATCATTGTCGTATATTAATTCATGTCCATTGCTGTTCAGCCTCCATGCAGTATATTACCTTGTTGTTGTAGGCCTTCACGCTCAGTGCCAGGAGGCAAGGGGAAGTTTTACTGCCTCTCCAAAATTGAACAAACAGACTTCATTTACCCTTTTCCTACTAACACACAGGGAAATTATTATCCCTGACGTGCAGCGGCAAAGAACTGATATTTAAGCGATGATGAATCCAGTATGTTACAGCTGAGGCTACCAGTCTGGCTCATGGTGGCTTATAATAGATGTTAGAAGAGAAGCAAGAGAAAATTGGATCCCACTCAAAATCTCGACCACTCATTTGATACTTGATGAAAGTCATAGCTTTCGAAACGTGCATTAATGCCCCCCTCCGCCCAAAGACTGTATGAAGACTAGAGGAAGATATGTAGCAGTGGCTTGAAATGATTCACAGGCTGCAACTGCCACTTCCCAGATAAGAGGGTTCTTCTGTTTCACTTCTCTCTAGGATAGATTCCTGTAACATATAGCAAACAAAAACTCGGAAAAAGGGGGAAATCACGCTGCTGATGAGAGGAAATGAGTGAAATGTCAAGGACTTCTCCTCATTACCAGAAAGGCCTTCTCAAAACTCTTCCCGGTGAATGAGCTCCTGTGAATAGACTGCAGCATTCACTCACTATCCTATGCAAACAAGTTGTCCAAGAACCACATTGTTTCAAAAGACCTTGTGACACACAAAAAAAGCAGGCAATGTCTTGGACACACATGCTATCCCAGACTCTTTCACGCCCAGGCTAAACGTTTAGCCACCCTGGCTAATTAACTGCTGTGAAAGAGCGTGCATCAAAGGGAGGCGGAATTTGGAGTCTCTCTGACCAACCCTTAGGTCCAGAGGTCAGCCCTCTCCAAGACAGAAGTTAGGACGTCCTGGCCCTAGACCTCTGGACGCTAACCCTTAACCCCTGCTGGAGCATATCAAAGCTCCGGCAGCAGAGGGTTGCACAGACGTCCCCCAACAATAACAGGAGGACATCAAAGAGTTGGTTGGAAAAAGACGAGAGGAAAAAAAAAAAGCGAGCCAATATCAAATTCCCTCTTATTCTGCAGATATTCCAAAAGATGAATATAATTAATCTCTCCAAGTTGTCATGGGTCTAAAGGGCCCTTGCTGTGCTGCAGCCTCCTTGGGGCACTTGAGGAGAATTATGTGATTAAACAGACCTGTGAATTCTGGACACAGGCAGGGAGAAGAAAGCTTCAGTCCTCTTCATAATGCCCCTAATGAAGTGGCTGGTGGCTCCGTCATCCCTGGCTGGGCCTTGTGCAGCCTGTTCACAATCTGTCTAATGACAGAGCGGGGGCTGCCGAGCGCACCAGTGCTTCCCAATGAGCCACAAAGGGAGATCACAGGCTCCATTGTGGCTAGGCACAGGAGCTTAGCACTCATCAGGCCCAATAAACCTGTCTCTAGTCAGGGTAGGACACACCCCTCCGCCGCCAGCCAAGAGCCTCACACAGCACACTCCTCCAGTCGCTCACTCTGTCATTATGACATCAGGGTGACATGGCCTTATCACCCACTGAAATCCAACTTACACTCACTCTCACTACTGTTTATATTTACGTGTTGACACTGGAATAAAAAGCCCTTTTTTTCTTTCTTGGCCACTGCTGTTTTGTGTACTGTAGTGCAGATAATGTATGGGTATGTATCTGCATACACTGGGTGTCTACTTGCCCGCCCTTTCGCCTCCATTTTAAACAGGGCCGCTTCTCTTGGCCTGTGCTGCCTCCCGGAGCTCCTGCCAAACGTATGCAAATGAGCATGTCCACAATGGTGCCCACAGCTGCACGCAGTCGGCCAAAGACAGAGGACAAGGCGGCCGTCCCTTTCATCCGTAACCCCTGATCCCCTCTCAGTGACACGTCATGTTCACCCCAACACTGGTCTCCGCCAAAGAGCCATGTCGCCTCCCAGCCCAGATACCCGCTCCCTACAGCTTTTCTCTACACACACAGACGAGCCTTTGGCCTGGCTCTCAGGCGTGTTGGACAGAGTGTCCAGAATCTGCTCAGACATTCTGCGTCGTGATTCACATACCTCCACCCTGTCGATGGCTCTTGAACCTTTGTTAGACCAAAGTGAAAAAGGAAATGTGGGGAAAAGTAAACAACTTGTGCCTTTTTTTTTTCCCTCCACACTTTTTTGAACAGGCTTTTCCTCTGCGGTCATTATGCGAGCTAAAATTACTGTGCCGAGCCGATGAGGACAGAGGGAAGGAGGAGGGAGGAGGAGGGTTATCCAAAAAAGAGTAGGGGTAAAGAACCTGATTGCTTTAATCTCAGTGCTCGCGGCGCACCCCTTTTCACAAAGCTCTTTGGCCGTGTGATTCAGACCCAGGCCCCAGTGTTCTGCGCCCCACTATTGTTCTCACATGAAAATCAATTCCCTTGAAGACCCTCCTTAATCCCGTTTTTTGGCGTCAACAATGGCCACTTGTGCACGGCCTGATAGACTAAGAGCTGGGATGATGCGGCTGTCTGCTCTGATTCCAGCCCATTCAGGTAATGGCGGCCCGCATCACTTTGTAGTGCCAAGTGCAGGACTCGACAGGAAGACGTTTGCGATCATAATTTCCTGCAGAGCAGAGGCCCAGGCACCCTACACACCCACAAGACTTTTAATTAGGGCAGACAACCACAGAGATTAGAGATCAGCCTGTAACAATGACTGTCCCTTTGAACGGGCCTCAGCCTCTGTCCCCACTGAGCCCATATGGAGAGCATAGTGCCATGATCACGCTAATAACAATCACCTCAGCAATAGCACACAGCAGTAGTCTCCACGCTGGAACACATGTTCTGTAGATCTGGACGTGTCTCTGTGTGCAAATGTGCAAATTGAAAAATATAGTGATGTTGGCAGTCAGACTCACTGTTACTCAACTGAACGTTATTTGGGTAAAAGTAAAAAAGAAAAATATTTTCATTTAGTTTGTTTTTTCATCGAAATTTTCAAAGGGGGATCAAAGCTTCCTCTGAGGTGTCTTAAGGACAACCCATAGTGGTTTCCCGCAGAAGCCTGTTCATAATTCAGTTTTTGGTTTCAGGTAGATTTTCCAGATGCTCAGACGTCTGTTTGTGTCTTGAAGACGAAAAAAAATCCAGTCATGTCTTGGCCTGTCAGGTGCTTGTTTTCGACAAGTTCTGATGTCCGCTGATCTTTTTATTGGATTCATACATCAAAACAGCGTAGTTTCCGTGATTGCTGGACTCCAGATATATGCTTTGATGCAGCCTTCCTCTAACTCTCCAAAGACCCACAGGAAAGGCAGCAGAGAGCAGCATCACAGCAACAATCCCCCTTAATTACAGTCAGAGCTATATCTAAAAATCCTGATGAGGGATACAAAGGCCTAAGTCTACAGAGGAGATTTCATTACTCGTTCCTCTCCTTACCTTTTCTGTGTTTGGCAAAGAAAAGGAACAAAGGAGGAACCCTACTGATTGAAAACTAGCAGAACAGTGAAACAACAGGACACAACTGATCGCTCATGCATGGCTGGGATTAGGATAAAAGTAGAAAGAGCATTGAGAAGAAAGCACACAACAAAAGAAACAGGGGACTGACAAACTTTTTTCTTTTTCTTTTGTGGTGAAAAGGATGGAATGAAAGGTCTGGTCATATGAAAAGATAGAGAGAGAACGATTAACAAACAGAGGCGGTCCTTTTTAGCCTCTGTACGCCCGCGCACTCATTCCTTTTAACCAGCTACATGAAAGATGAAGCCTCGGTCTCCAGTGACCAATATGAGACAAATATACAAGATAAAAATGAATTGTTTATCATGATATTAGTATTAATTCATTATTTGTTTAAACCCAAGTTGGTTACGTGCCAGCCATCTTCAATGTGAATCTCTAAGAGCACAAGAAGGGAACATTGTGATTCCCATTGACCAACTGGCTTGTGAAAGTTGTTCATTACACACTAACTAACAAGACAGCACTCTTTTCAGCCCCTGCCTCCACTAAGTGGAGATCATCCAACAATACTTTGAGTGCCTCCCCTGCCTTTGGCCTCAGTTCAAATTGTATTCTATTCTTTATTTATCTCCCTCAACCAAACAGGAGGGGAAGGCAAGTGATTAGAATTTCTGTCTTTGACTTCTCCCCATTTAAGGGGGTATTTGTGAATGTGGGGAGGTGATGGCTACGCCTCTATTTCGGCCGGCTCGTTTTAAGTGGTGCACCACTCATCCTCCCTCTGTTTGGACCAAGGATGAGTGGGGGGATGTAGTTAACATGTCTGGAGGTGAATGAGGTCACGGTGTGAGTGTGAAGAGGAGCACAGGCTTCCCCGATGAAGAATTTACAGCTATTGTACAGACAAAAGCAAAGACTTAACTCACGTCTGAGCACCTTGAAGTGTTTGTGTGTCCTTCGGTCAAATGTTTGTATCCAAAATAACTGGGTTAAAATGTGCTATACCATACTCTGTGCATGATTTAGACACCTCTCATCCTGTAAGAAGAACCATAAAACAGATTGTTATAATGATAAACCTGTAATATCAGTAGTTTTTCTGCTGTTTCCCTGTAACAAATTCCCTCCTCATAATTTAGATATTTTCCCAGGTTGTATCTTTATCTATAGAAATCTGATTTGTTGTAAGACCATCTTAAAATTTCTTTAAATAGCTAACAAGGTAGGTAACCCTTATCCTTTATTTACATTGGCTCTACTTCCTCCTTGTTTGTGGTTCCATAGACTCCACTGTTATATGTGTGAAAATGCTAACAATAACATTTTTGTAGTGGCTTTTTTTTCTTTTCTCTTGACCTTATTAAAACCCAGTGTGTAGAAAAGTACTGGAGTGGTAACTCTTCCCTGGATTTGCACATTTGATGAAAGTGAGAAATTATGTTATGAAATGATGTTACTTATGTTTGAGGTCAGTCAGACCTCATCTCCCTGTCTGACCTCTTTTGAACAAACTGTTCATCACAATCTGTTGTATTTAGCCATGTTTTACAGTCGAGGTCTCCAAGAGCCTGAACAGAAGCAGTTTTCTGTAACAGACTTTCAAAATATTTCATCAATCCTAATTAGGTTTATATGCAGTTCTCAAAAAAGTAATAAAATGTCATGGAGTATTAAGCTGCCAAACTAATGTTAATGATGTGTTTTTAGCCGTGACAGAGGGTTTAAATAACTTTATTCTCTATCACAGTAAATCAAGATTGTGCAACTGCAGTGTGAGAAGCGATGTGTTAAAATCAACATGGATTAGGGTTATTGATAAGGTGCACTTAGGTTCAGTCATAAACGGCAGAATGGTGAAATGTATTCAGAGAACGGTGCCCAGTCCAAACTGTCCCACTTTTGTAAATGTATTGATAAATTTTTCAGTGGATTGATCATTATAGTGGCAAAGACTAGGAAAACAAGGCACAGGCTAAAAATAACTACAGCTGTCCTTCAATTTTGTATCTCTTGTGAGCGCTTATGGATGTGGAATAAGCCGACAACAGCTGAGAACTAACACTCAGTTTGATAGATATTGTGTGCAGCATCACACCAGCGACTCTCTGAAACGCAGAGAAATCCCAGAAATACAGTTTGGCATAAATGAGAGGGACTAGTTTTTAAGTGGTTGCTCAGGGAAGATAGTCCGTCTCACCGGCCAGCTGCGTGAAGAAATAACACAAACAGTAGCAAAAGCTCTGTATGGCTTGTATCTCCAAACAGTAACTACAGCCTCAAACTCTAAAACATTTACAAACATAAAAACTTCCTCATCTATGCATTTTTTGTAAGCTTAACAACGCCAGTCAAACATTAAATTCAGTTAGTGTGATGATATATTTCAACCATTCTCTCCATGCAGTTCCTACTACTCCTGCAAAATGAACACCTGAATTACACAAAATGTTTAATCCACTCCACGAGCATCTTTTTTCTTTCACAGATTGTATGTTTTATTTTGTTTTTTCCACAAGGGATCATTTTTGCTGATGATGTTGGACAAACATACAATATTAAATGAGAAATAAATCTGAAACGGAACAGGACAGAGCTACATGGTAAAACTACATGAGTACACGCACACAACACACACAGACATATGCAGTCGCACACAAACAACAATCAAAACACTCACAGCTTTCGGTCAACAGAACAGACATTGTTGCACGTTATTCATATGTTTGCGTAAGTGCTCCTTTCTCTTTTGAAGAAGCTCTTGCTATTATCCTGAAATATAAACCATGCATGTCGTCAAAGTGGCTTTTTGGAAAACAATAGTGTCTGTCCTGGAACGCAGGGGTCCATGGGGGATTCTTCTGTGCCACCCCCGATTCTCTCGCATCTTGTAGATGGCTCCTCTAATCGCCATGACTGGCTGACCTTTAGGCCGGTCCCCTTCTGGGATTTACAGCTTTCACTGGCTTGACCTTTACCACCCAACACTCCTACCGACACTCCCTTCACGTGAATCCAGCCTCAAAGCTGGACAAGAGCTACTGCTGGCCGACGTGTAGGCTGCTCCTGCTACCTCAGCATGTCAAAACCTCTCTAGGTGGTATGATTCAGTCAGTGGTTCATTAACCCCCACCTCCGACCACCGCCTCTACCCCCCATCTCCATAAAGAAAGTTTCCCCTTTGGCCTGGAGCAAGGTAGACCTGCTTAAAGCTCAGCCTAATGACGTGTGCCATGGTAGAGGAGGCTAAATGCCACCACCACATGTGGGGATGATTACAGGAAGTGGTGCAAAGTTGCAGGGGACCTCAGGACTTTGGGGCGGGTGTGGGGGACACAGTTGGGGCACAGAGGCAGTGAATTCCCAGAGGCCATTGTATGGGGCAACTCAGCAAAAACCCCATCCTGGCCAGGTCACGCAAATTTAGGACCCAATGAAATTTACGTCTGATGGGGGGTCGTGCTCTCTTAATCTTTAATTAAATAGCCCCCACTGTTTGCCTCAGCCGTTTTAAAACAAAACAAATTTTTAAAAAAATCAGTTGTCTTCTTTTAATGGTAAGCAAATGTATAAGTGGGGCAACACCGCATTTTGGGGGCTTTTTGATAAAACCCACCAGGCTCAGTGTAAGGTCGAACTTCTTAGTCTACAACCCTACTCAGCATAACACTCCCCTCTCAGAAACACAGTAGCTAAAGTAATACAGCATTTCCTCTTTGGGGGGCAGTTAATCACCCCTGAGCAAACGTGTGTGCTGGAGCGTGAAGGCACCATTTCTCGCACACTTCACAATGAACCTTGTTTTATTCCACGGCTCCACCCTGCCACACTGGCCAACGCAGCCGAACCAGGGATGGTTTTTCTGTGATTGTGATAGCAATCATCAGAGGAAAGAAATGACCAGATTATGATAACACGGCAAGAATAACAGGTTTGCTGTTTGATAAGCAAACAGTTTCAACTGGCTAGAAGAGCTTTTGTTCAGACTTGCCAGAGTGAAGTGCACTCTTCCTACTTCTCGGTCTGTAAGACTTCAAAGGTCACAAGTTATTATTTATTGCCTTGTTTGACTGTGGCTAATGAAATCCCCAATGCCTTAATAGAGCAAGTTGGTAACCTCCTACCCAATGAAGTGGTCTTTTCTCTCTTTTCTCACAGACAAACAAAAACAAAACAACAAAGAGAGGCGGTACATAAAAGAGCTTTGGTCAGATGGGTCACATGCTGTCCATTGAGTCTCCGGTCCATCAAGACCATTCAGCAGGCTCTATAAAACCGGCAGGCTGCTTAAATACCTGACAGTAAGAAAAGAAACAAAAACAAAGAGAAAGAGGGGGAACAACAGATAAAATAAATAAGACAGCCCCTGTGACTGATGTGTATAGATGGTGCCGGAGAGTCACTGACAATTCAAGAAATGTGGCTCTGGCCACAAAAGGCGGCTGGAAAATACTGAAGGAGCTTGCTGGGCACATTTTTTAGGCCTTTCCCACTTGGACCCCCTTTTGAGTCTTTGTCTGCGCTCTGGGTCCATGAGAAAAGTCAATCACAGACACTTGGCTGTAGATTCGTGGTTTTCCTTTCCTTCTAGCAGTTAGTGGCTCAGTATTAAGCCAAGACCAAGATACTCTATGTTTACATAACTAATTAAAGATGAGGATCTCTATTACAGCGAAACAACAATTAAAGGAAATAGTAGAAATACAGTGCTTTTCCTGTCATACCCTGATTAAGATGTTACTCATATTTTGGCCTGAAAATATGGCAACATCAAAAGATGAGTGGAGAAGAAAGATAAATACTGGGCAGTGATTAAAATCCATATTTATGCAGCCCAATTTTCCTTGCGAGGGAATTCAATGTGTTGGTTAGCTGGCTCCATTTGATCTGTGCTGAGAAAAGAGATGTCTGAACCTCGGGGGCCTGTGATCCCAGGCTAATGCATGGGCAAAAACAGTCAATTATATTGTAAATTATGGGGAGGGGGCGTCAAAATGTTTGAAAGGCACATTTTTTTTTTAGAGATTAAAAAAAGTCTGTAGAACACAAAAAAAGTGGAAATAAACAGGTTGGATCAGTGAGCATTCTTAGAATCAGATTTATCAGCACAGACGTTTAATTATAGCGAGGTAATCACAGTTTGTGCTACAGTGCAGCTCTGCTCAAGCAAACAAACAAGAAGAAATGACATGACCCTAAAATACCTCTTAAACCTCACACGGCACACAACAGTGACATACAAATTCTTTCAGAGACTGTGAAGATCGACGTTTACATCAGTGCCTCTACAGTCTACCTCTAAGTCTGTGACTCTCTTTCTGTCACAAAGAATAGGCTAAAGAGTAAGATGTTGTTTAGATCTTTTATTTCCCAATTCTAGTCAAGTAATGCACCATAGCTCCACCCCCCCACCCTCTTAAACAGAGCCCCAGAAGAATTCAAGCTCCTCCGCAACTCTGAGCAAAGATGTTACAGCCTGCAAAATAACAATAGTAGCAAAGTTTACTCTTTATTTAAACGGGAATGTGTTTTCATGTTCAACCCAAGGAATAAGTATATAATTTCCCTGATGCCCCATTTTCGCTCAGTGTTTGCTATAAATCAGAGTGTATGTCCCCTTGGGCTGTGTGGAGAGCATTTACACTGTGTGCCAGGCTGAAATCCAACTCAGCCCTTGTCTGCAAACCCCATGTTCGTTCTGACCCTGCAGATATCCCGTAAATCACAAATATTAACTCAGTGTTGCTCCGCTGCTGTAAGCCAGTCTGCAGGCCTTCATGCAGTTTTGATCTGCGTAGCCTGACCCTCTAATCCAGGCTGAGGCATCGTTTCCTCCACAGTTTCATGACACATAAACCTCAAGACATTCATGCATTAATATTTAGATGTGCACGTTGGATTTTGGATCTTATGTTGATGGACTAATGTTTGGTTAAAGCAAAAAAAAAAAAAAACATCAGTCAATCTCAGTGGTTATTGATGAGTATCAAAAATGAAACAGTGTAGTGCCGCAGCCTTTAATGTCTCTGGCCAATGTTAGCAATGCCCTCAAGTGAAGTATCAAAAGCACATCACACGTATTTACAAAGAGGCCAGGCCTGGTTATAATTATAATAATCAAATCAACACAAAATGATGCATTACATCATGCAAACTAACAAACTGAATGAAACAAAATTAAGAGATAAAGAATCTTGTGATCAAAAGGGTATACTGCACAAACTTTACCTATTATATCAAGATTAACAACAGTGAAGACAAATGAGGATGTGTTTCATTGAGCTATTTTGATTCCCTCATCCTGGTGTTCTTCACATGTGCACTGCAAAATTGAAATTCCACTTTGTCACTGTGGGCAAAAACTAAACACCAGTTAATTCTCTGCTTGAAATAGCATATACATGAGTAATCATCTGTTGTAATCTTGGCAATGTTTTTCAGTAATGGAATAGATATTATGTTATTTCTTGCATGATGAAATGTGGTCGGCTCCCTCTTTGATCTTGCGCACTCGCCAGGAAGAAGTAGATTAAAAGGTTCATGAAATCAAAATGAATCCTGAATTGGTTTTTAGTGGGGCGCTTGAATAAAGAAATTAGCTTTATGCAAAACATCAGGGGCACGTGCGCACGGTGGCGATACCAACAGCTGTCTCATGCTCACAGAACCTGATATATTTCTGATGTCCTCATTTGAAATGCGGTGCCAGCCAGCCGGGTGCAGTTTTATTAAGGGATCACGTGTAACCTGAAAATCCACACTTTTAGGTTATGCTTTTACATGTGCTCAGAGATCACAGTCTATAAAATAATAAGCATGTCTTTGGTCATATTGCTGTGTGGTCAGAGGAAAGATGAGGGCTCCTTTTAGTGCAGGGCTGAAGTCAGGGGGGTGGCTTTTTGAAGTGAGCACAGAGAGCTTGGTTTGATTGGATAAATCTAGGGCTTCACAGAGGAGCTGCCCCTGGTACAGGAGGGGGAGAGCATATATATATTTTTTTCCTGTGGCATTTTCCCCATACAAGAAAAAAAGATGGGCACTGGAGCTAGGCTGGAACGTGATCATAGGCCAGCACCAGACCAGAGAGCTCCCCATTAAGGTTTTGGGTTATAAACAGCATCTGTTTCAAATAGGGCTAAGACTAGAGGAGCACTCGCTCCCTCTTTCCCTCTGCCTGTACCACAGAGCTGGCACTAACTATCAAGTCTCTCTTCTCTCCCCTTGCTTCTCCCATCTCATCTCATCTCTATTCTCCCTCCTCTTTAGACTTTTATACGCCTCCTGCTCATTATGGCCCTAAAAGAAAAGGATTTATTTAGTGAAAAAAAAAAAAAAAAAAAACTAGGCGTGCATACTAGCTTGTGTCTGGTGCCATAACCTTCACATGAGGAGCTGTCTACAGCTTGCAGAGAAATATAAGTGACAACATAAACCACAAAATCACCAGCTTTCTTTACTGGTTTCCATAACCTCGTCCTTATTATCCCTGTAAGCATATATAAGAACGACAAGGGTATTTTGAGCAGAAATGACACAGACATGTGGTCTGCAGAGGAGAATAGTCCTTACAGCTTTTTTTTTTATTATTGTAGGTAAAGGGCCTGATATTACAGTATAAGCAGCTTTTCAATTGTCTTAAACTGAGTACAATCTGCCAGCTGAGGCAGCTTCTCTTAGAAGACTCTCAAAGAGGCTGTGTGCTGCCCTCTTCTGGACAAGGTGTAAACTTATGTTTGTCACTGAGATTTTACCTCATAAGCAGACTGTTGTGGTTATTCAGCGGATTGGCTCTGATTGAGACATCAGCTGTTTCTCCCATAATTCATATGTTATTGGTTGATTTATGTTAAATTCACATGTGTTCCATGAGGAAAATCATCTATAAACATTCAGTTTTTAAATGAAACAGCATCTTTGTGTCAAGTATGTTGCATCCACCCTGAGACATTAGAGACATTAGAGCTCAAGTAGCTTCTGCTCAGAGTAAACAGGAAGTGTGTTATATTTACACCAAAACCCCACTAATCCTTCCTCTGTGGACTGGTATTATTAGGGACTAGCATGAGAGTGTTCCTGGCAAGTTGCCTCTTCAAATAACAGCTATTAGGGGGCTGCATCTTGCTTTAAGCCAACACCAGTGGACATTCAGTGCTATGTCTCTGCTCCAAAAAACGTATGGGCGACTAGCAATTATTTGGATATTCAGATTCACCAAAAAATAGAGAAAAAATAAATAGGTAATTTGAATTTGATGTGTGCTTTTTTTCGATAAGTGATAAGATGACTGATTTCAAGTTGAAAGGCTGGAGAGACGGTGGAGGTACGTCTTTGTTCCCAGCTTGCTGAGTATTTGTGTGCGGAGCTCTAAGCTGCACCTATTTGAACACTCTGAATTAAAGTTTATAGCAGCTTGAGGCCCCTGGAGTGAGTGAGAGAAAGAGATAGAGTGAGAGAAAAAGAGGGAGAGAAAGGGATAGAGAGAAATAATAAAGAGTTTCCAGAGAAAAAAAAAGTCACTGCTTTGTCTATTCAGAAATGACATGACACAAAGCTCCTGCTTTGTTCCCTGCCTTTTACGGTGTGACAGCTGAGCTGTAATAAGAAATTTGTACGGGGGGGGGGAGTGGGGTACGTATATACACTCAGCCACTCTCTTTCTGACACCCATGTCAAAATAAGCCCTTGCAAAACACACTTTTACCCCCTCAGTTTCCTTCAAATCAGCTACAGGAGAGAAAAATGAAGGCATGTCAAACGGTCCACTCAGTGATTTAAAGGGCTTTCTGATGAGACAGGTCTACTACAGTGCAATAGATTGGCCATGATGCTTGGCACGAAAGGTTGGGTGAGGACTGGCTTACACTATCGCCGGACACTGTCTGGACTGAGACTGGCCAACAGATGGTCACCTGGATTAATAGAGTCAATTAATTCATCCCATTATGTAATTAAGGATGGAGTCTGATGAGCAGAGAGGGCCAGGCTTGGCTCTCTAAGATGTTAAGCATCTGACTTATGTCCTAAAAAAAGCAAACTGGCACCAGTTATATATCACACAGCAGGGAAAAAAAAAACAAATGTTCAAAACCTGGGCAAACCAGTGCAGAAGTTGGGGGAGGCTCGCTCTGTCCTTTTTAAATGACAAATCCAAAGTTTATTTTTCCTCACACTTTGCCTGTATCTGGCTGAAGCTGGAATGCCGTAATGAGTCCAGTTTGATGAAGATTACACAACAAAAATCACTTAAGACAGATGTTTACTGAGGAGTCCTGTTTGCCACGCTCCCAACCCTGGACCTTGTTTTTAATCCCTGCTTCGTAATGGATGCTACTGAAGCAGGGTGTTGTTGTAAATGGTTTGTTGTTAGACATTAGAAATGAAAGCAGAAAAAATAGTCCATTTTCTATGCCTTTATGTGAAGATACACTTAATTTGCTGTATTTCTTGTGTGTTGCCCTGATGTTTGGAACAAAATAGGATTAATCATAATCCTATTCGCCTCTTTGCAGTGACACAGGTGTATCCACTGGAGGGCGCTCCAGTGCAGCAGCACCAGTAGCTCCCATTCTGCTCTCTGATCTGCTCTCCTGCAGACATTGCTTCCATGTGAGGTGCAGCATGGATCTGAGGCAAAAACAGTGTTTTGAGGGCACAGCTGATGAAATGTTGGATCGCAGCGAGAAAGGGGTGACATGAAAGTGTTGACGTCTCACTGTTCACGTCCTGCCTTCCTTCCCCGAGATCTGCGAGCACATCCATTACATCTGGATTCAGACAGAATTAAGTAATCGTCATTATGTGGCTTCCTGTGTTATTGCAATTGCTTTTTCAAGTTTGTGCAAGACTGTCTGTGTGTTTCCATTTGCATTATTGTATAATAAATGGAGTATTTATTCATCTGGAGAGGATTTACAATGAGGATCCACGCAGAAAAAGTCAGTGTAAATGAGTTCCTGTCAAGATCAACACACTTGATCTTAAGCTGTCACTACTTTACTCATGTTTCAATTATAAACCTTACTTCTGATCTGATGAAAGCTCCTAATGTCCTCTGAAATGAAGGATGAAAGGAAAAGAAACAGACAACATTAATAAGTAAAAGCTCATCTGCTGTACCTTTTTGTCATTTACAGTTATTTTAGTTATTTCAAAGAGAACTAAATGTTTTATAAGTAAAAACATGCACTGTACCAAGCAACATGTGTCCTTTGTTTATAATTTCATGTGAGAATTTATATCAGGGTATCCACAAAAGTAACATTGTGTTCATGAGGCTTAAGTGGGATGGATACAGAATAGCAGGAAACTTCTCAAATAGAGACTTTGGCGAGACAGTTCCCAGTAGGGAGCACGGTCAATGGGGGGTATGTCCGGCTGAAGACCTCCTGCGAGCTTTGGGGTCACACACACACGCACACACACACAGATTCAAGCATTTTGTAATCTCAGCTACTCCTATTAATTACCACTGTGTAATCTCCCAGGGTTTTCACACATATCAAGAGCTGGCCCTGTGCTCATTTAATTTAATGTAGGTTAGTAAGAGAGGATAAGAGGCAGGACAGTTAAGCTGATCTCTTTGCCCCGCCCCCCTTCTTTCCTCAGTATCCCATTGAAAACCCAGCCCAGCCAGAAAAGAGGATGCTGTCTAAGACTAATCTTGGCGCAAACTCTCAGTCTAGCCTGTGTGCAAACTGTTAAATGTCTAAGACCAGTCTGAATCTTCACTGACTCTCCTTTGTTTTTGCCCTAAAAGACATCCTTTTGGGTGCCGCTGGGTTAGACTGACGGCACCGGGTCTGTGGAGCCACGAGGTCTGAATGATGGAAGGAAATAGCCTGGACCTCAGTGTGGCGAGTAGGGTGTGTCTCACTGCCCTTCACAGGATTGCATTTGCTACATCAAAGAGCCTTACTTTCTTTGTGCTCATCCCAGAGTAAAGCTATCCAGTGAGTTTTACTTCTCACTGGGGAGCACGGGAAAATTAGGTTAGCGCCACACACTTTATAGGTTAGAGGGGTGGAGGAGAGGAGAGGAGAGGAGAGGAGGGGAGACGAGAGGAGACAAGGTGCCATCAGATTTACACACCATATTTTTAGCCCACACTGTTCAAAGCCAGTCTTCGAGGAGCTGTAATTAAACATTTCAAACTTCACCTGGCACTTAATGTTCCTCAAATAGCAACTTAAGTGCAGCATGAAAGCTTTTACCCAACAACAGTTGAAAGACAAACCTGTCTCACTGTTTGTTTTGATCCTAGTGAGATGCGACAGCTGTGTGGTTCTAATAGTGACGTGCTTTTCACACGCCAACTCCGTGCTGATCCCATGTCTTCCTTATCAAAAGTAACCTGCACCAGGTGAGATAAGACGCCTCACGTTTCATGTTATATCTAACAGGTTATATTTAGTCCAAGCTGTTTCCCTACATGTCTATACCTTAACAGTGAGACGCATAGCTTTGCAATTTTTCTTTGAATTCACAAAGATGTCACACACCCCCTTTATGTTTGAGATGTAAAGGGTGTTTCAAAAGAATCACTTTGCTGTTTTATTCAGCAGGTGGCAGCATTGCACATGAAATGCGATCCACAGACAGAGGGACAAAAATCAGTCTCAGTCAACATGTCACAGGGGCCATAATTAATTCCGTCTATCTCCTTGATGTATTTATATCTGCAGTATTTTTGTTGTCATCAGACGACAAATGGCACAGGTTCTTTTGTGGCAGCCAGATCATTTTGAGTGCTCATATAACGCTGACAGAATGCAAGTGAACATGTTTTGACGTGAGTCTCATGGGACTGTTACAACTGTGCACCTCTGTCCCCTTATCATCTCACTGTGCTAGCATCTTTCTGAGCAGTGACTACAAGTTGAAACATTTGTGTAAAAAATATTATTATTATTATTTTTTTTAAGTGTAGATATGTTTCTTTGAGGTCCCCTGCTGCACAGAAAACAACAACAAAATGGCTGTGGGTGGATATTAGTCAGTTGTCCTGTCTCTTATTATCTCTCCACTTGAACTGAATAGGGTAGTAGTTGAAGTTTGAGCCTTCACTGTGGACCCCTAGAGCCACGTGGTCCCAAAGAGCCTTTACTTGTGTCTTATCACTCAGCGCTGGTTATTGACTCTTCAGTGCGAAATGGATCAGACCTGATAGGCTGTAACTCTACAGGGAACATTTCCACTTGTGAGGGCTAACCTCTGGAGCCACTTTGTGAAAGCACTAACACGGGCTGTGGCTGGCTGTCTGCGGATGCCTAATGCACCAAAAAGGAAATAGGGGCCAAGCAAAATCAGGAAGTTGGTGC
Source organism: Scortum barcoo (assembly GCA_023238725.1). Classification (NCBI taxonomy): domain Eukaryota; kingdom Metazoa; phylum Chordata; class Actinopteri; order Centrarchiformes; family Terapontidae; genus Scortum; species Scortum barcoo. The sequence goes on from CM041554.1 coordinate 11,863,321, forward strand.
AAAAATGAGATGATGCGATGTAGCTGAGGAGGAGGAGGAGGAGGAGGAGGACTGGACTGGTGCACACAGAGCCAGTGGAGGAGGTATGGAGCTGTTAAGAGAAACAAGAGACCCCCAGAGCATTTTCCCACTGAAAAAAAAGTGTGTAAAGTGAGATAAGCTGGACCACCATGGGCATTAACACTGGAGTCTCTGGCATCAGAAGCTGATTGACCAGGATTAAGCCCACAAAATATCATGAGACAAGACAAGGTGAGCGCAGACAGTCAGGCATAGTACAAATAAACAGACATGGATCATCTCAGATAACCTCTACGTGGCCTCCTGTTTCCTCTGGTCTCATGCTTAATATGAACAAAATGAGTCAGTGAGTTCTGCTTCTGGGGGTGTGGAAGATGAAACAACTGAATGGCGTATATCATAACTCTTTATTTTCTTTTCACTCAGGCACAGCATGAGAGAAAGTTAGACGTGCATCTGTGAACGCACACTGAGTTGCACTCACAGTATTCACGCCCACCGTCAGAGATAGTCGTGTTGACCCATCGCCCCGGCCTTGGCCCTCGTCTTTCTCTTCCCAATCTGCTATACATCCATGCTGTTAATCTCAGGTTGTTTTGTTGCTGCTGACCTGTCAGAAATGACGTTTGATCAGAACACGGCATGATACACAGCCCCACCCTTCTCACACCTGCACCCCCAGAGATATTCCTGATTGATCCAAATGACCAACCTCATTTAGAAGGTGTAGACTGCTCCGGAGAGCTCACAGAGGCTTTTAGGTGAGATAAAAGAGATCTATATCCGCAGCCTGACATCCAACGCTGTCAGCCTCCACAGACCCGGCATGCAGCGATTACATAACCAGAATCTGAATATGGGAGAGAAGACAGGAAGGAACAAGCATACTGTACTGATGATAATTATCTCACACTCCATCCCAGCACTGTAACAGCGTCTGATGATACTGGCTGTACAATAGATCAGAGACACAAGCTTCAAATTCAGATTTCTTTAGATTCTTTGAAAGGTGAACAGATATTATCTTTTCACAGGGTGACACTAATACTAAGAGAGCCTGTGCCAATGTAAGGCAACGCCTGTGCAGCATTTGTAATGACTTTTTTAATAATGGCTAATCTAATGGTAATCACTGTATAATCTGACTGCACTGTCATTTAATAATTAATGTGCAGTTAATTAAACAATGGGTAGATTATTCGAATTAGGAGAGATAAGTGCGAAAACCCACAGAAGACCTCAGTGTCGATTAAAATTCACACAGTTGTACTCCAGTGAAGCAAAGACAAAGTTGAGATGTGACCTTGACACCCAAGAGGAAGTATCTTGATGAATCATACTTATCTCATCAAGCCCAGCTATATGTATTTTAAAAAAATCAAAAGAAAAAAAAAAAAGGTGGGGCCCTATTGATTTCTAGGCCTGAGTTTTCTCATTTCTTTGAGGAGCAGTGGTGCATTTTTGTTTACTCTCTATTGATTGATGACAATAACTTTCCCATCTAGTTTAGCCACCTGCCATCTGGCTGAAGTAAAAATGAGCTTGTGATGCTGTTGTCGGAGAGAATTTCTCTTTGCTTTTTGTAAGAGGGCCAAATGTTTATACTGTGTGAACAAATGTGAATACAAGCTACTTAAATTGAGTTCTTTCCATGCTCCAAAGCCGAAAGAAAGTAAACTTCATGCATGTAGACTTTTACACATGGCAGAGTTTATGACACATTTGCTCCTCCAGTAGTCGTGTTTATAGGCCGAACTGCGCCTGATTATGATGTTGTGTCCTCCTGGGAGCCATGAGGTTGGGGTTAAGTGCTGTCAAAGGTTAGGTTAGGGTTAAGGCCATGGGTGATGTGACTGGGCTTGTAAATCACACGAAGGAAGCAATGAGACAGAAAGAAAGTGAATACCAATCTGGGTGGAAGGAAGTCGAGCATTTTATGCCCCCTCTGCTCAGTGTAAAACTCTGTGACCAAAGGCTTATTGGTGTTACAACCGCTCAGAGGGCCAGATGGAGGGAGAGAAGAGAACGATGGTCCTCTGATGTGTCACTGAGGAACGGACAACACTGACATGGACCCCTGGTACGTCTCCTGTGGAACTTGAAAGGCCTCTAAGTCAGCTATAGTGCCATTAATCTCCATCCATAAAGCTGCAGCTACAGTAAGATACTTGAATGGAGGATTGTTTCTTTTTTTAAAGTCAGTAAAATATAAAAAATATCACTGTGAACATGACAATACTGTGCAGTATTAATTGCCCATACAATACAGACGCTTGTGGAAGTATAGATGCAGATTGGAAATAAACATGTGTAGAGGCTGATTTAAATTTTCAGAGCTATACATGGTTACTATTTGAATGCTACGCTGTCCTTCCTCTAGTGGTTAAAAGTTATATTTAATAACTTATAATAAGTTATATTTAACTGTTACATTTACATGCACTTATACATGTTTGTGGTTGCATTAGTGGCGACACAGAATATTTGTGTAGTTGCCTGTCTGCCGAAATGGTCAGCTGTAACCATTGGCAACCTTGTTCTAAATAAAATTTCTACTCTGTGCAGGGACAAAGAAGGCAAAAACATACGGAAAGGAAGGCTGTAGTGTTCAATTGTATCTGCTTTATGATATTTGGTAATGTTGCATGAATTTAATGATTTTGTTTATAAAAAAAGAAATCATTTTTTGCCCTTAGCTACTGTTACAGCATGTTCAAAGGCATTTCTCATAATTCCACAATAGGCACCTAACTAGCATCAAACATACAAACAATTTTAAAACATTTTCCTTTTTGACATACTGAATTGGGTTCGAGGGAGAAAAAAGATGCAGTTATGGACAGAAAGTGCTTCCATGGTTTGTCACAGAAGATTAGACAGATTAGAGAGTTAGCACACCGCAGCAGAAAAGAAGGTCATCCACGTGGTGTCATGTTATTCTGTCACACAGGCTGATTTTAATAGTGAGACTAATAAACTACAGAGGTAAACTCTCATTCTTTACTATTCACACTGACCCAGCCAGCCATCTAAGACACCATGTTGTGTTCAGGTACTATAACCTGCCACAGCTCTGTTAATAATATCTTTGTGTCTGTCTGTCTCTTTGACTGTTGGAACATTTTATGCCTGACCACGCCCAAGCCTCAATCTCCCACTCTCCCCTCCATCCTCCCATCCTCTGTGCCGCCTGATCCTCCCACAGGATCAGCCTCCTTCTCAGTGTCTCCCACGGTGGCTCCTCAGCTCCTGTGCATGTTGTCCTGGGAGACATGAATTAATGATAACAGCAGAGGCTTCACAGACCAGGCTCATCCATTACATAACCCAGGCAGGTCTGCTGCAGATCCACACAGTTTTTGACACTTAACACACTGTACTGTACCGCACCTTGCATAGCTGACCCTTTTTACCCCCCTTTCTCGTCCCCCTGTCTTTCCCGCTGCACACAACACATGGTGCAGTGGGTATGCCGCCATATGGCAAGTGTCACAAGTATTTATCCAGAACTTGTGCAGTGGAAGTTATATTTTTGAACACAAAACTTGGCTAGTGGAGCACTGCAGCACAGGAAGAGATAACCTGATTGGATGGTGGATGCTGAAGACTTGACCTCACCCTGAATGTAATAAGCAAAAGTTCACCTCACCACAGTGAGTCACGAAAACATGCATATACTATTCTGCATTTGAAGAGAGGGAGGCTCAATTTAGCCACCAATTAGAGGGTTGGCAATCTGCAAGTCATCTCCCCAGTGCTATTAGGCAGCAGAAGGCTGTTGATCATTAATTGAAATTCATCTGCCTTAACACCCAAGGGAAGCCTGAATGCCATGGGTCCCCTCTGCACCTGGATGCACCTCATTACATATTTTCTGCAAAGCCACACAGGACACGGTATCTAGACAATCAACTCTTTTGTTAGAGAGCCCATTAAAACACCGACTGATCTGGCAAATCCTCGATAATATCCAACCTCAGATGTGTTTTCAGAGGTGCTCCTGAATTGAAGAGACAGGGGAACAGAATCTTCAGAACCTTGCTCACCCCTAACAACAGTTATTAAATTCTAACTTCTCACAATGTGTTCAAAATGATATGTGACAAAATGAATCCCCCCCGTATGCAAAATCTGTGTATGAGATGTTTGGTCTAAGAATTAAAATGATGCTTTGTTTCAAAGCTGTTAGTTAAGCACCATCAGAGTATTACACGTAAGGACCGTCTCCATTCACCCCACTTGGACATTGTGCACAACAAGCTAATGAAATATTGAATAACTTGCAGAATAACAAACCTACAAGCTGCCTGTTTCTGTGTTGTTGCACTCTTTCCTTGTTCCTTGCATGTTTGTGAGTTAGTGCATTGATATGGAAAACAGAAAATCAGTGCACTCTTGTATTTGGGATTATAAACAGTAAAGTGGCTGTGTTTCCTTTGCAGACATTTAATGAACAAAATGGTATCGGTTGCCTCACTGAAGATCCTTCAGGAAACTGTGCTGTCTGCAAGAGAAGAAATTATCAACACACCATCTTGAATTCGATTGTTTTCCTTCTGTGTGTAGGCTGTTCTTCTTATCTCACTGTATGTTTTTGTACCACTATATGCAACATTGAACTGAAATGTCTTAATTTGTACAGAACAGAATATACTGAATTTCAAAAATAGAGAAGCAAGCGCTGTTGGCACCACAGTGCTGACCCAACTTCTCACAGATGATCAATGAGAGAGAAAACCATCAAGAAATATGCGTGTGTTATTGTTTAAAAATGTGTGTGCCTCATGTCTTTGTTTCTTTGTTTGCAAGAATGCCAATTTCTTTCTCTATTTTCTCTGTCTCACTTCTGTCCTCCTAACATAGTCTTATTGCTTTTCCCTCTAGTTTAATTTTTCTCTCTCCCTTTCTCCTTAACCCTCTCCTCCCCTTTATCCAGCTTCACAATTAAAGACTGCCATTAAAGCTGCGGAAAACCTATGATAGGCCATTAACAATGGATTAGCCGTAACAATTCCATTTCCTCTCTCCTTGTGTGCAGTTATCACACAGTCAAATGCTCCAAACCTCTAATTATAGGCTGTTTAAATCATTGTCTCAGGACAAAAGGCTGGGCTGAATCAACTGAATTCAATTTACACAACGCAAAAGGTGTGTGCCAATTACAATTTTATTCTCAGGTTACTTGTACATTGTGACAATGCTGGCAGCGACTAAATTGGGTAAAATGCTAAGTAGAATGCCAGTAGGTAGTAACATAATATTTTATTTCCTGTTTTTAGTTCTTTCTTCTGTTATAGTAATCACTCTCAGGACTCTGGGCCGACAGTGTACAGTTCTACAATGTGAGCATGGTGATCTAAATCCAGGAGGCATAGCTTTTAATGTACACACACGCACACACACACACACACACACACACCCACACACTAATGCCAAAAAATGATCTTAATCACTTCTGACCTCTCCCATGATGGCAAGTTTGCACAGCTGTTAAAAAAGCAGGAAAAGCATGAAGGAACACTGTGGCTGTAATGGAAGTGTCATAAATAGTTCATAGCAGCTTTCCTGCAGGCAGCAGCATACCTTGCAGCCTCTGAATTGCTGCTTGGCTTTACAGTGGGAACTCCTCCAGAATTACATAATGCACCAGAAGTGTGTTTTGTTTGCCAATATGCTGGCACACATTGTGAGCGGTGCTCGCGTTCCATGAGATTAATGTGCTTTCTCTCCTCGCTCCTACTTACACACAAACACAATTTATCCACATTTTTAAACACATACACATATTTTTATATACATATACTTAATACTAACGAATTGTCTCATGGCCTGATGTTTGATGATTTGAGCTGTGCAGGATATATTGTAGCAATATGACCTGCCCTCTGCTGGTCAGTTCTTCTGTCCCCACTATAAAAAAATCACATATGTTTGTGTGTGTTTGTGCGTGAGACAGTAAACAAAGGTTATCTGGATTTATCTATCCAATAAATCCTGATTTGTGAAAAAGATATTTGTGTGTGATCCCAGCTCAAGTGCCCGCTTCACTGTAAATTTCATCTATCTGCTTGCAGGGAAGACATTATAGAATCTAAGCTGATTATGCTGTAGGCAACAAACCTCCAATGTTGCAGGGAGCTCAAATGGAGGCTGAGCAAGAGCACGACTGGTGAGCATGAAACTCTAAATCCCCTGTCTAAACATTTCCATTAAACAAGCCCTTATTTCGAAATCAGCTGGGGAGGTGCCTTTGAATGTTTGAATGCTTATTGTAGAGTTGAATCACAGCTGAGAGTGAAAGAAATTAATTGAAAAGGAGAGGGTTGTTGGGAAACAGACTACATTGCCTCTGTCACGACTCACTGCTTCCCCCTCTTGTTGTTGCTGCCAACACTGAATGGCCATAAACAGCCATTGAGATGCTGCTGAGATGCTGGAAAAGAGGAGAGTAACATGAAACCAGTCAAGTCAAGGCAAATCAGATTAGATTGAAACTGAACAATCACCGAGATGTACTTTTGCTGTCTGCTTCAAGCTGTGACCAGTGGTTGAGAGGAGAGTCAGAGCTTCTGTGGATCATTCCTTTTTGGGAGAGGATTGGTGGAAAAATGAGTTTTGGTGTCTCTGGGACTTGTTCATGAACGTGACTTAAGTAATGTAGACACTGCACCAGATTGTTTTGATCAAAGAGTATAGAGCTCAAGTATAACAATTTACAAGCTGATGTATTTTTCAACCCTCTTGTGTGGTGACCAAAAGAACGTTAGCCAAAGAAATAAATCTCTTTTGTGAGGTGGATGCGCTCCTTCTATAGGGGGAGAGGGGAAAGTTTAGGATATTCCTTGGCATGGAAAAGTACCAGTTGAGGTCTGATTGGGATGCCTTCTGGATGTCCCCCTGTGGAGGTGTTCTTGGCAGGTGCAACAGGGAGGAGCCCTTGGGGAAAACCTGAAACATGTTGGAGGGATTATATACTCCATCTGGCCTGGGAATTCCTTGGGATTCTCCATTCAAAGTGACTGGGGAGAAAGACATTTAGGCAGCTTGGCCTTTCTCTGCTGCAAACAGACACAAATAAATGGTGTAAAATAGACAGACAGAGAGACCTTTATTATCAGAAAAGAATAAAGGTCAGCATATCCAAATGAAAGATAATCTAGTAAAGACATGTTCCAATAGACTGCATCAAAAACATGTAAACGCTTTCACCCTGATTTCTACAGCTTTGTCCCAACACTGTGCTGCGAAAGCTGAAGAGTTGGGTAAAGGTAGCTCTATATCAAGTTGGTTCCTATAAGTCACAACCCCACTAACTTTGTGATCAATGCTACTACTATGTCCACTGTACAGCAGTTAGATGAAACAAAAAAGCAATCAGTACATTTGTTCTCAGGTTTTAGAGCTGATTTCAAAGGGTGATGGCCGCCACATCCACCGATGCTGAGACCAGAAACAGGAGAACACGTTGTGTGATAAATGAACGAAAAAATACATTGAAAAGAAATTGCCCATTTCCACGTCAGCATTTTTCCCCGAAACACTCCAGCCATTGATTTCCACATTAAGCAGACCTTTACACTAACATTGTTCCCAGACGCTGCTCAGAGAGCTTATTGATTGTGGTGGACAGCCAGACACCACAGATGCATCCTCAATCACCAATAGCAAAATTAAACATGTCCTTACGAAAGCTGGGTATCTAATTGTAGTTTGAGTTTGGAGGAAGTATAAACATTGCTGAGTAGAGAAAGCAGATCAGAGGCACAGATACACTCTGTGGCCTTTACAACGCTAGATAATGAGCTGAATTACTCTATGCAGATAGGCCACTGCAGAAATTCTATGTCAGACAGTGAATGGTCGGAAGTGTTTTGAAGCTAATGTTAAGATGGTATGAAATTACTGACAAGAATTATGATACTTGGCATTTTAGTCATTTTTGGAGTTCCTTCAGTAAAAAAACAACCTTGTAGACCTTCATCCATCTCAAATACAACCCACACAACCTGGATATTCTCCTCTAGGAACTGCTTAAATGTAGACAAGCATGTCCCTTAGAGACCTACATTCATTGAACACTGTCTGTCATCCTTACTGATAAGTCTCATAATATGTACTCTAGAAGAGCATGATAGTTTTGTGTAATTTGGGGAGAGAGTGTATTAATTAGGAACCACTCCAAACACGGTTAAATAAAAAAAACAATATGCAATAATAACAGAGTGCGTCTTTGTGATATTATCAACATGGACATCCATGAGACATACAAATTATTCTCAAGATGTATCAAGACTGAAAAAAGAAATGTGAGGAGTCAACCGCAGTCTCCATGACAGCAAGATCCTTCACCACCAAGAGGTGGGTGTTGAACTGTTCACCAGGGACTGGCCCCCGCAGTGTGACCCTGATCAGTGAAATCAGAGGAACTAAGCTACTCGCCTCCATTGCCTTGGACCTGAAGCCAGGTTCTGGGATGCCCGCTCTTCTGCTCCAGGCTACAGCCTTCTCAAAGGCATATTAAGTCTTGGGTTGCTTTATTAAGGAACACAGTCAACACACAATTGTAGCCTCTTGCATGGTGCTCGGTGTGGAACGCAGAAGCCGGTGGGCAGAATGTGTGGGCTTGGATCTGCATACTGTACTAGGCTTGCTGTGTGTGAGCATGATGTGGTTGAATTTCCTTGACATATAAAATATACATTTGTTCATAAGTAGGTCATAAAATCATATTTGACAGTCTTGCAGATGTATTTACTTTATGCATGTATGATATATGTATGAATCTGTCTCAGTCCACCTATCTATCTTTTTCATTTTGCACTGTCCCTACACTGTTTTTGGAGCTTTTGCAGAATGGTTAAAAACACTGGTATAAGTGTCGTACACATGATTGCATGTATGCATCTATGTAGGTTTTACCATTGAATGTTGTTTCCTGCAGTAACATGCCTATTGTTTTGTCAATACATTAATATAGATATATTTATTTGCATATATGTACTGCAGGGATTACTGTGGCTGTGAAGAAATCATGTACCATTTCTTGATTGGGAAAAGTGATGCCGTATTCTTGATGGATTGCTTGGTGGGCGGGCTGTTCCACCAAAATGGGATGATCGACAAGGGTGCGTTTCGGCCCCCTGTTGGGGCGCAGCAGGGGGGTATGTAAAGGTGAAGTTCTGGGTCTCAGGGCCCACAATGCAGACCCCCCGGGGAGGGTAATCACCATGAGGCCAGCAACAGTCAGCACAGCAGTGGCCCCTCGTCACAAAGACACTCTTCTCCGGAGACATGGCTGTGCCTTTGTGCTCCCCCACACTCTGAGTGTGTCCCACTCCAGGGGGCTTGAGAGGCACCACAGGGTGCCCATTAAACCATTAGGAGTGGAGGACAGCCCTGACAGCCTGATACACAAATACATGCACACACACTCTCATACAAATACACACAGGCATTCGAAACCTACACATGTACTGTAAGTACACAAATGCCCTGAGATGACAAAAGCAAAGCATTGTTCACTTAACATCGCTGTCAGCCATTTAAAGCTTGAATGGCAGAACAATCTGTCATTTTTGTTTGTTCACTCACTCGCTTGCTGGCTAATCACTCATTGACTCTCTCACTCCTTTATTGACTGACTCACTGACTCGCTCATGCACTGTTCTAGTCCAGTATTTTATTGCCATGTCGCCAGAGTTGACTGAGTTTTGTGCAACACAGATAAAACAAAACAAAACGTAAGTATACTGTATCTCACAGTATGATACTTGTAAAGAGGACCAGTACAATCAGATCGTCACAGGATTCCAGGCTGTGCAAAAATGCAACAGTGTCAAAACAGACAGACAGACAGACATTAAATCTTAAAGAGAATATTTAATAATATTTAGTCTTAATACGAAACTAAATGTCATAGCAGTGCCTGAATACTTTGGCTCTGTAAGGGCTGTCTCTTCAGTCTGTTCTGCATTTATATGCTCCTGCACCTCCTGCCTGATGGGAACAGGTTAGTGAGGAGATTATCTCTGGTTATCCTTTTTCTCTTCCTTGTTATTGTTATGTGAATAATGTTAAAGAGGGTGAATAGCAACCTGTAATGTTAGTATTTTGGCCATGTTTGCATCAAACAAGCATAGAAGCAGTGACCCCACTCTTAATTAAGAAAGTTCTAAATAATGAGACATGATTCCCAATTTTGACAACACTTGCAATGTAATGATCAGTAAAGTCTGATATAAAGTCAATCAATAGAGCTTTAGCATATGTGGACTTCACTAGAAGAACTGAATGTATCATCCAGAAGGCTCATTGCCCTGATTCAAACTGATGAAGCACAACACTGAAGAGATGTTTACTGCACTAACCAATAAGTCTGTAGTCATCAAGACAGGTCATGTTATTTTTCCACAGGCACTCAAATAAGAACCTATACCCCAGCCTGTAGCCATGGTGTTTATTTGGCAGAGCAGTCTTCTGGCTTCATTTTCTGAGATAGTAAAAGGAAGGCTGCCATTAACAAGAGAGAGAGGGGGTGGGTGGTGGTTTACATTAGTTCCAGATCTGCAACAGAATCCATTAAAACTGTCGGGGAAATAAGCATTACAGTTCAAAGTAGGCTATAGTGTTCGTTATTGTGCTCTGTGATGTCTTCAAGCCATGACACCCTTGACATCTTTGCCCTGTAGCGTAGTCTCTAATTTGCTTTTGCGGCAAGCTTTGGTTTTTCTTCACAGCCTTTTGAAATTCATAGTTCAGACGTTTTGAATTCATCCCTGAGCCAGGGCTTGTAGGTGCTGAAAACAGTACTAGTTAGAGTGCGTACACTTTTTTTACGCAGAATCATTGTCGATATTATTAACGTTCTCTTCATCAGTCTTAAAAACCCTACGATCTGTGCTGTCTGTCATCATGTCCCTCACACCCTTACTGCACTAACGAGGTCAATACATAAATGCCTGAAAATGTTATGCTGCAGATGTCGCGTTGCATGTGTCAACATCAGACAAAGAAATGATCACACCCTACCATCGCCTCATGACTGGCTCATACGTGGTATGGTGTGAAAGCGCAAACGATCTAACATTGTACTCAGCCTCTAACATTCACCCTCATCAACATCAGTCCACCAAATATTAGATGTTATTTCAATTAAATCATTTCCTCCACTGAATGCCATTGGTTTCTCGTATTAATAAACAGTGGTCATTCAGACAGATTTTTCTTCATGGCTATTGCAAACACAGATGGAAGGTTGCTTTGCTTTAATAAGGTTAATATTTTGCCTAATCTCATCCATGTAATAATATTACAGGATTAAAGACATTTACAGTATGAATCAGAACAAATCGTCAAAATAATTAGTTCTTAATCCAGAAATGCAAAACCTATAACTAAATATAATTGCCTGTTATTTTGATTAAAATTAAACTAAATTTTATTGTAAAATGGTACACATTTACCAACATATGGGTGGTGGGGGTGTAGGTGAGCTAACTCACTTCTCCATTATTATATTACTGACACCGACAGATGTCAGTGTGATGAGGAGGTGCAGGGCAGCAGACACGTGTGCTAAAGGTCCACATTTTTAACAAGCACATTTCATAAGACACTTTATTTATTTTTAACTCTCAAATCATATATGATAAGATTATCTTTTGTGCCAATTTTTATAAATTAATTTCTAAAAAAAAAAAAAAACTTTTTCTAACTGAACAAGGCGGAAATTGACACCGGAAGTAAAATAATTATGCGGAAAACTGCTTTAATTTATTTGAGATGCACCTCGTAATACAGTTAAAGTTTCCTCTTTGCCACAGGAAAAGCTTTATCACAAGACACAAGACTCTTTTAGGGTTATGCTATGTTTTTTTTAAAAATCGCAGCAATGTTTGTTTAACGATCTGTCCGGTTTTTCAAAATAAAATTCCTTAGATTTGTTTTACTGCTACATTTGTTATCTAGTTAACGTGCTGGTTGTAGATGTAAATCTGCTGGATCAACTAATCAACAGAAAACAGATGTTTATCAACTCCTGAGCATGAGAAGATTTGGAAAATATTTGACAGATTTTGGAAGAAGGTCTGTTTTTGTTCCTGAAGTACCCCACCTGAAGTTCCTAAGGTTGGCACATGGACTCAATCCTTGATCAGACCTACAAACAGTAAGTGCAAATCATTTTTGATGTTTCTTGTGTTTTGTTGGCCGCCGTGCCATCAGCTCACCATTGTGTCAGATGCTTTTGTTTATGTGGCTGCTAAGCTGTGGAGCCTGTTTTGATCATATAAGGCCTCTGCCACACTGCTGGATTACTCTTTCATTAACTGAGTCTGGTTCAACACATATGGAATAATCTGTAGGACTATGGTTTGTTATTTGCATCACATTTTGGTTAGTTTGGCTGCCAATCCAGCATTAACCCTGCTTGTGTTTTGGATATCTGTCTTGGAGATTCACAGAACAAAAATATTAAACTCACAGAGGGTTGTCTGTGATTGGGTGGATAGATAGAAGAGCCAGCCAGATTTGTGGCTTAAACATGGCCTGATTATTGGCGTCCAATTTATAGTCAACCCCTTTGCTTCACTGCCAAGGACAGTGGCATAGTCTGGCCTCATTTAGCTAGTAGGTTGCAGTATTTGTGACATTTGTGGCACTATATGACTGTGAGTGATGACCACCCAACCCCCCCTCCCACTGATGTGCTCGTGCTATCGTACATTAATATTATAATGCACACATTTGTGTTGCAGATTACGTAAACCTTTGACTGCGCTCTGTGCCGGTCATCAGATTTTGGTATTACATGTGAATGTAGGACGTATGGGTGGGTAAATATTCCATTCCACAATAATCCATTCCCCTTCAGTCATATTTATGAGGCCCGTCAAGAAGAAGTGCAGAAAACACAAGAATGAGAGGGTGAGAGGCTCTTTCTGTAATTAAACTTTTATGGTTTTAAGTTTCAGAAGCCTTTTGCTGCATTTTTCAACATCACTCCCTCATTCTGCAGGGCCACACTGCCTGAACTTTCATGTTTGTTTTATTCAGTACATGACTGTAACTTTTTAGTCAATATTGAGTGCTGATTTTCACCTCGGCGTAGTATTGAACGACATGAAGAGTAAAGGAAAGATGAAAGCTGGCTCATCTAGCGTAAAGTGTCAGTTGTAGAAAAACAAAAAAAAAAGAGTGGCAAAGTGGCTCTGCAGAAGTCATGAATTATGAAAGGTGCTGCTAGGTTCAGACAATGAGGTGAAGTAGAATGGCTGCTTGAATCAGAGAGCAATCCATCTTTAATCCTCCTGTTATGGTCATTTGTCGGCGACAGCAATAATGTTCCTGGGTCATTGTGACCTAGGGCTGTTCGATTTTGCCCAAAAATAAAATCCAGATTTTCTTCTCTGCAAAACCCGATTTCCGATTACGATTACGATTTTATTATTTACTATTTTATTATTTTTGGTGAAATAACAAAAAGACATTTTTTCAAATATGCTATTTTTTTTGCACATTTTGCAAACAATTTCCCCATCGGGATGAAAGTGCAAACCTTGCTCTTTATTAAACAAAAAAATCCCTCAAGGGATTAAAATAAAAAAAAAAAAATGTTATGAACTTTTGCCATCTAGCTTTGCTTTGCCATCCATGCTATCTTCTAGTAGACGTCTTGTAAACAAAAGAACAATCCCTTTGGGATTAAGTGAAAACCCCACTTTCACAGTAAATTTAAGGTTTCTTTTTAAAAAACTTCTTTTTTAAATAAATAAGGCTTGATAAAATGTAGTTTGTATCCCTAAGAGACAAAAATTAATACTTGCAAGTTGCAAGCATGTAAGTTATGTGCATGCTATATCCCTGATGAAAAAACAAAACACCTTTTCTAATTTAACGAAACAGGTTCTTTGCATGTTAAATAATAAATAAATAAAATAAATAAATAATAAAATTACCCATGAGGGAGGAAGAGGTCAGTCAGTCATCATGCCCTGTGGCATGTTACAACGCCCCCTCCTACACTAAAGAGCCTCTCTGACGGAGGGATTGAGAGGTGTTTCTTGGCTAGCTTGCTGAGCGTCGCAGCCGTACCATTTCCAAACAATGGACTTGCTCTTGGTCTATTTGGCAACGACATCCACGCTGGCCTTAGTGAACGCAGACCATGTTTGTTTGCAGTATGCTGGGAGAGCACGATGGGAGGAAGGAGGCGGAAGTCACTACGGCAATGAACGGGGGCTGTACCGCAATTACCCTAGTTAAAGTGAAAAATCGTTTTTACGATTTACACGTTTTTAACATCGTCCTGAACTATATAATCCGATTACGATTGAAAAACGATTAATCGAACAGGCCTATTGTGACCCGGTGGATGTTTAATCATCCAAAAGTTGTCAAAAATCCCAATAAATATTGTTTGTACCGCATCACTAACACCATTACTAACAATTCAGTGAATATTTAGTGAGATTGTGAAACTTACCTCTCATAGATTATGGTTCGATTTGGATAATGTATTTGTTTTTCATAAAAATGCACGTTCAAACCATTTTTAAATCTATATTGTAAAAATCCAGCTCTAAAAGACATTATTTTAACTTTTTTGTTATGCTGTGCAATTTTTATTTACATGGGATGATGATGATGATAAATAGAGATGTGTTACCTCTGTCCAGGGTCAAATTGACCTGTTCAATTAAAAAAATCAATCAAAATCAATCATAAGGAGTTGTACTGAATGATAGCACCATGTAAGGCCAGCAGAAGAAGTTTCATACCTAAAAACTTTTTTCTTTTTTCTAGATTTTCAAACTTTAAAATGGTCCATCGGACCCACAACAAAACAAGAGGGTTAAGAATAACACACACACAGCAGTTTTAGGGTGGTGCTCTCTCTTTTTCTGTACCCTTTGGTCTCTTATTCAGATCCCTGCTGTGACCACCAGGTTTGTGAGGGTCAGGCAGAAAGCTGTGAAAAAAGAAACTGTGTTATGAAACAATGGACACACTCTGCTGGTTCTGGGGATGCTGTGTATTCGAGGTCAGATACTTCTATTGTTTTCTAAGCTGTTTTGTATCAGGCTGAAATGATGATATTGACCTGACAGGTTTGGTGATATGACAACATATCCTATGATATTTTGTTCACGGACAGAGATCTTTTAATTTTAATACATTTTCTTGGCAGTGTAGCAACATTGAATTTTTATTTTCTAGGATTGTAATGAAACATGTAATGTGTAATGCAATGTAATGAAACACTTTGATCTGGACAGTATGTGCTGAATTAGCCATTAACTGGCATTTTTGTGAGTGTATATGTGTTGTGGCAATTAACAGCTGATAGGCTTCATTTATTTAATAATGTATTTAGTTGCACTAAAATTTCAAGATGGACCTTTATAAAGTATTTTGGTATTTTGGACAATAACAGGACTTATAACAGGGTTTAACTGTAAGATGGAATTTTTAGCAATTGCAGATTTAAACAGCAGATAAACAAATCTACATTGGATTAAGACACTTAATTAAAAAAAAGCACTGTAATCCATTTTTACCACCAAGATTTGCACAATGCATCAGGGTAATTGAAAATAACTGTACATTTGAATTTCATGTGAGAGTATCAGAAAACGCATATGCTGTTGTGAAAAAAATAGGAAAAGGTATTCACATGTTCACACCGTTTTTGAAGAGGAATGATTTTCAGTTTAGGATTGTGCCAAAACAACTGAGAGAAACTGCAAAGCTGGCCAAGCTGGATAAACCATTTAAATACACAACAAGCCTTTACTTGATTGAATCACAGTTGCCGTTTTACTGATGTTTTATTGTGGCTGAGTTGAGTGTTTTCATATCAGTGAATGGATTATGCTGTGTTCTGTCAGTCCTCTGACACCCACAGAAAAATCAGGAGCTAATCTCTCAAAACACGCTGCCATACGCATATTATTACATTTCTGTCTGCTTACTTTGGCCTTTAAATGGCAGCTAAACCAGAACAATTGAAGAATTCCAGCACTGAAATTTGTTCCATTTAGGAAATTGGTATGATCAGTCGATGTTGGAGTGGCTGTGACCTTTTTCAAATGGCAGATTTTTTCGTTTTGTAACAAATCTGTGCAGATGCTGAAGACCATAAATGATGACATCATATATTGGCCATTCTTGTGTTGTTGTGTATTTACTGCAGGCAGGAACATCTGTTGACTAGTAAGTATTAGCGTGTGTGCATCTGTGATGTGTGTGTGTGTTCAGCTGCGTGATGGATGTGGTCAGTCACATAGTGGCTCGTAATGTTGGGGTAGTTTCAGCCGCCCACAGCACACAGGTCGTCTGATTGTGCATTATCTCATGTGACGTGTCTTTGGGCGTGCAGGAAGTGTGACTCCTGCAACTGACATGTCTTTGTGTGATTTTTTTTTCTCTTAAAATTGATTGTATGTCCTGACATGAAAACCACTGTTACTGTCGATCACCTCACACTAAAGGATGAGTGCTCATTAAGTTCAGGTGAAAGTGGAACAATTCATTCAGACGTATAATCTTTAAATAGATATAAAACAACTAATGTGCTGGTGAAGTTCTGAGTGGTAATTGCAATCCGGTGGTAAAAACCGATGGAATTTTCATCTTTTGTCACCCAAACAGAAAAACACGAGTGTGAATCAATACTTATGAACATATCCTGTCAGCTAAGTATTGTGGGTCAAATCCTGCCATGGGCAATTACAGTATGTGATTTATGGCTGTGTGAAAAATGCATAGCACTCTATAGAAATGATGAATTGCTAGCTGTATTCTTGGGAGTGAATCAATACACTGAGTTATATCGTACATCGGTGTCATAGTGCACTGCACATATTCAGTACAAGTGAATATGTTTTGCATATACCAATTCTTCTTATATACTCCATATACAATATCCTTGGGACTGTGCTCCTGCTCATTGGTAAAGTGCAGTTCAGCATGGCCTAGCAGCAGCCCGAGGCCTGTGGTGAGTTTCTCAGCTTAATTTGACTGGCCTCCTCCATCTCTGTCATCGGAGGGCTGTTTTTGGACCTGGCTACCACATTATTAATAACGCTGATACATTCTCATTTGGCCTGCCGGGGGAAATGAATTATTCTAATGGGCATAATTTCACTGTCTCTCTAATTCCCCCTGCTTAGCATGTGGGGCAAGATGGATGAGATATGTGATTGAGTGGAACAGTGACATGGATGCAGTGAGTAAATGTTCTTAAGCTGAGCTGTGGGCATGACCAAAAGGGCGGTGAGACGCTTTCAGCAGAGATTCACTGTAGCAAGCACAGTACGAGAGACGTTGTGGGGAGTTGAGAGTTGAGTAGTCATGTCATAATGTAATGAATATTAATTAGCTGATATTAACAGTGTCCCCTCTGGCCAAACAATCTTTCAACTGTTCAGTCATCTGTGGGAGGTCTGCCAAGCCAGTGCTGTCCAAACACAGAGAAAGCTGTTTGTTTATCGTGATGAATGCTCCATTTCCACTGTCAAAATCTCCATTTGGTTCAATGCTTTGTCCATATCTCTCTCTCCCTTCCTCTGTCTTGCTCTCTCTCTTTCTCTCTCCTTCTCTCTCCTTCTCTCTCCACTCTTTCCAGCCAGTGTCTTGGTCGAGGATAACTCTGCTCTTCACCACCCAACTTTGATAAATGTGCTGTCCGTGATGTATAATAAAATCCAGCAACTAGTTACTTGGCATTGCTCGATTTGGTACAGAGCCATACTCTAATTGGAAACGGTGCCATCGTGCTGGACTCTAATTATGGTCTCCATAGCAACTGCACAAAAAAGGTTTCTTCTGTAGAGTCGTGATACATTTGAGGAAAAAAAAAATGTGAAGAGCAAGGTATGGTATGCTTTCATCTCTTTTTGCTGCTGTCATACCTATAATAGCCTGTGAGTTTACATCCAGTCTGTATTAGCTAATGATTTTGATGCTATCCTGCCAAGGTGCATGGCAAGAAATTAGAGTAGATATAGGATGATAAAAGTTCTTCTGTGTAGTTCAAATCTCATGCTGCCTATCTATTATTAGACTTATCTTACCCAGGGTGAGAGCACAGGTCTGAGAAGTTATTAAAGTTCACAGTCGTGGGTTCAGTGATCCTCTAGTTATTGTTTCAGCTGCCTCCTCTGCTTATCTCTCTGTCTTAACTTTAAAATAACACCTTGCACAAGCACACACAAGCACACGTGAGCAGACACCTGCACTTGACCTAATCAGGCATGTATGCATATTCAATATATACATATATATATATATATATATATATATATCTATATATATATATATATATATATATATATATATATATATATATATATATATATATATATATATATATATATATATATATTTTTTTTTTTTTTAAGGCTAAACAGCAGAAACCTACTACTGCTAGTCAGCCTTAAAGCATGACAGAAGCAGCTCTTGGTTCTGTATATGTGTGGGTGTGCACATGCGTGTATTTTTTCATTTTTTTTCTTTTTTCTCTTTTTTCTTTTTTTGACAAAAAAGCTTTGTGAAAGATAGTTTCAGAATACTTTGAAGGGTTTGAAGTCCATGTGTTTTTTTTTTAAAACCATAATTAGCTCAAGGAATAAAACTGCTGATGTATGATCCTGTAAAACAATCAGATGGAGGCAGGGCCATTTTTAAGCAGCATTCAAACAAACTTATACAGCGGTTCAGTAGCATCTTCATGCTTAATGGGTATTAAAGTTCACTTTGATGATTAGAGTGAAAGGTGTTGATTCATGTACACCATGTACACGTCTGGTTTGTTGTTCATTCAATTAAGGATCAAACACATGATTGCACATGTTGTAAATCTACCAGCCTGTCTTGAAGTCTCTGCTTCAAGACAGCTGACGTCATGGTGCTTTGTTCTGTGTATTCTGGTGGTGAAGATGCTGCCACATAAAAGGCTAAAAGCCTGCTGAAGCCCAGTCATGACTCCCCACGGAGTAGTCTGGTGTCTATCTGTGTGTAAGTGTGTTTGTGTGTGTGTGTGTGTGTGCGCACTATATGTGTATAGGAAAATGATGACGGGAATGATATGACACATGTAGGCGAGGGACTGTGCCTGTGTGTTCTTGGAAACCCGCGTTGCTCCATCTGCTGCTGTTAGGCAACCAGCTGCCTGCCTCCCATCGGCCCAGCAACACCAGCCACAACTACTCTGAAACCATGGCAACCGGCTCCCGTCTGTGGGGTGCCCACAATGACTGACCCCCTCTTCTTCCTCCTTCTTCTTTTCATCGTCTTTTTGTAAATAATGTCAAGGGTCTTTTATGTCTCAGATGAATCGTGAATTCTTCCTCTTGTTTAGGATCTGTTCTTCAAATGTTGCACAAACAAATCCAACACTGCACTGTGAGTGTACCATACTGACGTGACACGTATGCACTGTGTTAATGCAGTGTGGCACTGGGAATGAACATGCACTAACTGAATGCACCCACATTACCGTACACACCCACACATCACAGTGGCCCGCTTGCTCAAAAGCTCAATGTTTTGCAGACGCATAAATTCCAGCCATCCACACGCTGACGCTTCAACTTTGACCCAAACTGTCGTCCTCTCTCCCTCAGCCTGAGGTAAACACAACCAGAGAGGACCCCATCTATTCAATGAAGGGCCTCTCTCTTTTGCCTGTCTCCTGTTGAGAGATTGATTATCAGCACTCAGAGCTTCAGGGAGCCCCACCCCCTAACACTGCCTCAACCCTTATCACCAGCAGAGCCTTCATATTAGCGACTTTCATCCAGTTGATAGACATTTGTGTTCAGAAAATGTAACTATCTATATCTCTATATCTCTATATCTAGATCTTAATGTGCCCTGGGGTTTCCACAAAATTACTAGGCATGATGGTGCTATTAATGTAAAAAATAAATAAATAAAGAATTACCAACTGGGCGACAGAGTTAATATTATGATACTAATATATGTAAATACAGGATATGGTAAATGTATGCAAAAGCAACATACAGTATGTGGTTAAATCCCTCAATTACAATGACGGTTACAAGCAAGCAGAGCCACGCTAATTGACTGTTTATTAATTATTAATTATATGGATTTGGTTGCAGATGATTTTAATGATTTCTTTTTTTCATTGGACCTGGTTTATATAAGGAGATTATTACGCCGAGCAGTGATGACCGGCTGTTAAACGATATTCTGTATGTAAACACACATGTCCTATTTATAAGAGGAACTAATAAATAAGTAAATCATTGACATTGTAAGAAAAAATGTTGGAGAAACAAATTTATAGACTGTCTGGTTAAAGTGTTTCTGAGTGTGTGATGGAACCACTGACACTTATTTGCAATCTGTCTCTACAAGCTCTCATATTTCTTAGCAAAATAAAAACAGCTAAAGTCATTCCTATATATAAAGCTGGAGATAAACATGTACTCTCTAATTACAGACCTGTTTCTTTGCTTGCGCAAGTATCTGAGTAATTGCTTTTTTTCCCCTTTTCTTTTTTTAAGTTTCCTGCCTCATTACCTGTGTTACTGACTGCAGACTGAAATAGATTTCAAATAAAAAATCTAATTTCAAAAACATGAAATAATCACATTCATTTACCACAGTAAAATCAGTGACACTGTTCTTTCCTTTGTTAGAACATGATTGAATGATTGATGATTTCTTGATCAGTAAAACGATAAGATCATATTAATTTTGACAATCTGTAATGTAATGATCATATCATTACAATACAATAATGTTTGGCCTAATATAGTACTAGATACATAATTGTATGCATTGTATGGTCGGCTATTTCTGAGATGTAATATCTGGCACTTGTACCAGTGGTGATTAAGAGAGACTGCCGATGCTGTTTGTGCAGCTTAGTATTAATGATTTTATGTGATATAATTAATTATTAAAAACAACAGAACAATTATTTGTATGGGAATATGTGTTTATTATTAAAGTGATTGAACATGGGAGTGCTTAGACAGTATGAACAAGAAATACACGATACAAGTGCTCATTAAGTCAGGATTGGTGACACGAACATGATTAAGGTGCATTAAATAAGATGTATTTAAAAACAAGAGCAAAGTGATTCTGGCAGCCTCTCTTTTAGAGTTAATCATTATTCATTTAAAGTGACTGCAGAGCCTCCTGGCAATATGTTCATTCAGCGGAGACCCTCTTAGCACGCAGTAAGTTATAATGGGTAATGACAAATGCAACAATACAGTGTTCACGCACACCCACCACAGCAATCTCTAGCCCAGCTGATGCATAAGACGTGTGAAAGTAGAGATGCACATGAAACCACCAACACCCACTCTTAACATACTGCTAATCTGCCCACTTTCTCCACACTTTTTTATATGTTTTGCTTGACGCTTTACTGAATTTTAATAGCCGGAATAAAGTCCTAACACCTTTAAAATTCAAATTATGTGATGATTAATGGGGACATAACCTGCTCTGCGTTATTGCAGGAGACCGAGCTGCTTCATGTCAATCAGATCTACTGAAAATGACATCACACAACATTTGGTGCTACCATTTTGTAATCTGTGGTTGTGTTGTGGTTTTATTGACAGCAAGCTTTGGGGATTTGTAGCATTGCAGCAAAACCCTAAGTACCATTCACACAGAGCAGAAATATGTGATCACACTTTAGTCAGTGATGTCAGGTTTTTTTTTTTCCTCCCAACATCTGGCAATGGAAAAACATGCTGTTACTTCAGTGATTGGGGTGTAGCCAGCATTGCAATATGCTTAAAATTCGAAACCCACTGCACACACTGCGGCATAATTTTTCTGCCATATGTGACTGACTTGCTTACTGTAACACATCAACAGGGAAAAAAAGCAACTTTATCAGCTTGGCAAAGATGAATCAGATCTATCCAGAGGGACAAATGTTATGTCATAACTCAAAAATAGGCAGAATCAGCCACTGTATCAAGACATGTCCTGGTTATAGCATTGAACATACTATTTACCTGTATATACTATTTGTTTTTACTATATAAATGTATTTTGTATGTGTTTGTGATTTCTGTAGTTATCCTGTAGGCTCATGTCTTGAAGGGCTTTGCTAAGTGACATACCACTGGTGATGCTGGGCAGTCTTGCGTTTCTGTGTGGGCCCGTATTTGCAAATCCTTGTGCACAAACGTACATATGTGTTGCTGATTAACAGTGGGCGGCGGAGATGCCTTCTTCTTGCCAGCTCACCCAGTGAGACTGGCAGAACAGTTCTGCCTCCTGGTGAAACAAGATAAACTCTCTGCTTCCCAATGTAAACACTCGATGGCATTATGCTAACACGAGATCAGATAATTCACCAAACACATCTTCTCCGTTCGTATCCTGCAAAAAACTGTGACTGAAATGACTTGCTCTGTCTCGTTACACATCGTTATCGTTATGCCATTCAGATAAATGTGTCTGTATTATTAGATCAAGCCATTTAAGGTGAAATCATGACCTCAGATAACCCATTCATTTGGCGCGCAGGCGACACAGGGACTGAGTTCTTATCCACCTCCGCAGAGACCTGGGATCTGATGCCCTGTGGTGGTACTGCGGTTTGGTTTTGCATTCTGACAAACACAACTGAGAGCTTTCGTGGCTCAAAGTCAGCAAGGGTTTTTATGAATAATGAAAAATTTATGTCAGTAAATTCTAAAACTCTAGGAGACTACAAACATATTGACCATTTAACTTTCTTAAGACACTTTCCTTTCATAAAGAATACATTAACAAGTTGCCAGAAACAGTAAAATGGTGTACAAAGTGGAACTGGTCATTCTCCTGACATGAGATTGTATTTGATAGTAATTATTAACAATGACAGTCCTTTTTAAAGGTGATAGTGGCAGCAGAAAGTGTAGAGATTCTGTGTTTCATTGAATACTGATACCTTATATGCAGCAGGTTAATAGGGCTCCCTAGGCTGCCGGCTCCAGCTCCACTTAGACAGCTGGCCAAGATATTGACATCCTGGTTCATTTGAGCTCAGAGGCTGGGCTGTTAATGGGGATTCAAGCCACAGATACCCAAGCATGTGCATTATTTGTCCTAACCACAAGTCCCACTATTGACAGATGGAATCAACACCAAATTATCAGAAAGACAAGGGGAAGGTGTACTGGATGAAAGCAATTTCCACAGCATTACGCTACTCGTGGAAAGCACAGAGACAACAATCACTCAGAGATGGAGGCTGTAGATATGACACACGAGCATAAAGCACAAGAAAGCTCCAGCCAGGGGCAGAGAGAAAGTGATTGTGCACAGGAGATAAGACCGGGAGATAGCAGAACAGAGAGCCATGAGAGAAACTGAGAAAGGGAGTTGTAATGGTGTGGAAGAAGAGGGGGGCAGTGTGGAGTTGTGTGATAAAGGGGGGGAGAGAGACAGATAGAGATGAGAGAGGGCGAGAGATCTGAAAGGGAGCTCGCAGCTTGGTGTGTAAAGACGGACACACATTATAATTGTCTGGGTGATTAAACCGATAATCCAGGCGTCACGACTGATCGGACCCAGTTGGACAAAGTCCGTTCGAGTTTAGTGGTTGTTGAGTCGTACACTGTGCAAGGAGTAATTCTTTGCATCCTGCTCAATGCCATCATAATCATAATATAAATTTATTTTGGATTTTTATGGCTAGAATCAGGACAAGAGGACAAATATGATAATTATGAGCATAGGGCTGTGTGATATGACCAAAATTTCAAATCCAGATATGATACATATTCTAACATAACACATTTTTTGGCAGAGGCTATTTGTGGAAGTACCAGAGCCCATCTGGCTTGTTTCAGTGGATATGTAGCCTGCGGTTCTCACAACAGGAGGTTTACATACATTAGTCGGCTATAACTCACCACACTAGTTAATGTTAGCCAGAAAAACATATTTAATTCACTGTGCCTCTTCACATAGCCATAGCCAGCTTTTAAGGTAAAATGTTTTCTTGCATGTTACTCCTTTTTATACCCAAACCATGTTCATGTAACAGAAGGGGCTCCTCCTGTTGTCTCGGCTGGTCCTTCTCATGTTTGGAATTACCCCGTTCTGTGTCACGTTCACTCTTCTCCATGCTTGTTTGTGTTGCCTTCATGCAGATTTCTTGCCTGCATCCGTGTCATGACGAAGTACTCCATAAAGAGTGAGATTTGAAACACAATGAAACGCGGGGTGGAGCAAAATATGAAACGACAGACAATTTTCTGTCTGTCACACAGCCCCAGCTGAGCATACAAAATAATGTGTTATTCTAAATTTTTCGAGCTGTTTAAATCCAGCAATAAAAACATCACATGGTTTATAGATGTTTAAAATTAGATTATGAGAATACCATTAATACAGTATTAAGTGGATAACAGCAATGAATTTCCATAGGTTAAAAAGTAGTGGAGCATTTTTACACCCTTCTGAGAATATTTCCTGAGCACCATGAGATGCTGATTTGCATTTTTTTGCCTTGCTGACATTTATGTGAAGTTGTTTGAAAATTTATGATGGCACAGATACAGTAGATTCCTTTTCAGCTTTGGCAGACTACACGGTAACCTGCTACATCTATGCTCCCTTTACAAAATGTTCAATTACCGCATGCAGTCAACCTATGATCAATTAGAGGGCTTCCCTGTAGGGATCTTGATATTTTGCCCTATTTCCTTTTCTCCTGCTCATTTCACGGTGTCCTCTCCCTTCACCACTCTTGTGTTTTCTCTGGCTCGTATTTTTAAAGCCATTTATTTGTTTTGGGGGGTGTTACCTGTATGCGTATGTGAAGGAGGAAATAGCATTCACAAATTGTCCATTTTCAAATTTCTTCCCTCATTATCAGATCAGTAAATCACGCCATCCCACCGTTACGATAAGGGCAGGAATATTGATTCATTCCCGGACCTCGGCTCGTGGCAGTCAATCCAGTGGCAGGATATTAAAGCTGCTCTCGTTGTTTTGACAGGGACAGACATCATAGACCACATCTTTTACTCATTCTGTTTCAGTCTCCCTGTTTACTAGTCATACATATTCGGTGCAATATCAAAACGTTCCGACGCACATTTCAGAAGGTATTCCGAAGATATCCACTCTCACGCCGGTCTGCTCGGTTCTACGCGTATTTTCTAGTTAAAGACGGGCAGTGATCTGAGCTCTCGTTAATGCTCCCCCAGGCTCTCTTGTTTCCTGAATCCCTGTAAATATTCTGCACTGTGTGTTCCACCTCCTTATTTTTTTGGGAGGTGAGGGGTGGGGGTGGGTGATGATGCAGGATTCAAAGACTGGAGGCAAAATGTTTTCCACGCAGCCGTTTACCAAGTGCTGTCTACCATACTGTAGCAGGGCAGGGGAAGAATTTATGCTGCAGAGGCTTCGTAAATATTGGATGTGGCCCCTGCCTGCCTGCCTGTTTGCCGCTCAGTGCCCACCTTATTGCTTGACTGCATGCTAACAGAGGTGAGTGCCGGTTGTCTGGCTCGCTCGCTCCCTCTTACGTAATGCCTGACCTCATCTACTGCAGTGAGGAAAGAGTTGGGATTCCCTCCTGCACATGGAAACAAGCAAGGGGGAGAAGAGAGGAGTGAAAAGAGGGGAGAGGAGGGAGGTGGGGAGGGGAGAGCACCATACAGCACAAAGAGAAAAACGGGTGGTTATTAAATATAAGAGAGGGAACAGGAGAACGGGAGGAGAACGCTTACTGAAATGCATTTGGATGTCTGATGATGATATAATTATGACAACAGCAACAAGAATTATAAGAAAAATCATCAATTTATGGAGGAAACGTGACATCTGTTGTTCGCCATTTGAGTGACTGATTATGGTAAATAAAAAGTGGTGACTCACAGTGCAGGAGATGACATGGTGAGTGTGTTAGTCAGGCACGGGGAAACGAGTAGCGTACCAAGTGTTTCCTGAGGGAATGACTTGGCTTTGAGGGGCTGAGATTTGAATAAGCTGAGGTTAAAAGTACTGAAGCAAATCGAGTTGGAACAAGTAAAGAAGTCGTGAAACAAAAAAAAAAAAAACAAGAAAGAAAGCGGTGTTAAAATGTGCTGCAGTTGCATAACACACCATGCTGTTTGTTTGGACATCTCTTGAATGAATCCAATTTCAAATAGTTTATCAGGTAGCGAGTTTAATTAGAGATGTCCCTGTCTGTAAGAATAGGTGACATTTATTTATATAGCAGTGTGGTTTAAAGGTGCTTCAAACGGCAGAGAATATACACAAAAATAACTGCAAATACACTATAGAAATGGTTGGCGGCTTTGACACAGGATCAATTATGAAATTACACATTGAGTTCACACAATCCTCTCAAAAACATGACTCACAAGGTGCCACAATAAATGAATTGGTCTTACTTTTTTGTTTAAAAGAAAAGACTTATTATGTAACATCTTTCTTAGTTTGAGTGGTGTGGAGCAGAGCGACTGAAAAGACAGAAGAGAGTGAGGGTACGACCTCAGACAGCGGCTGCTGTTTGAACCCACAATATCAAAGTAGGTGAAATGTTTCTGTTCCTGTTCTCTTATGTAAGACTCCCATACAGACCCAAACTCAGTGGACCAATAAATGTTTGTTTTCACCAAGTAAAATGACAGTTAGTACTAAATTGGTCTTCTCATGGTAAACTAGCCTATCACAGATAATGCAATATCATGCTGAGACATTTGAGGAGAGCTACAGTGTTAATTGGTTTCTCGAAAAACTTAATCTAACATCTCTGACAGCAAACATCAGGCTTTGGTGTCAGTCCCTCGGATTCGAAGAGGAAGAGCTTCTTACCAGATAACATTTTCCACTGGCATTTAATAATCCCTCAGGGAGGAATGGAGATAGAAACTCTCTATAGACTTTCAACTCAGTAGACTCGACTACAAAAGAACCACGGGGAAATATTGTAATTTATTCTAATTTGTTTGTTTTGTGCAAAATCACTCCCGGCAATAACTGATCAGGGCTGCACCCAACGATTATTTTCATCATCGATTAATCATGATCATGATTAATCATTCAGTTTACTGTCATAGAGGGCAAAAGAAAATAGAAAATATTCACACTTACACAAAATCAGAGAATTTGGACACATAACTCAAAATCATTAATCGATTAACAAAATAGTTGGCGATTCATTTAATTGTAACAACTAATCAATTAATCAGCTAATCATTGCAGCTCTATTAGCGATCACATTTATCATGTATAATATTTGGAAGATGAAAGAGATGTGCTACTAAAAGCACAGCGTCCACAAAACTATCGTTTTCTTCTGGTAGAGTATATCTGGCATGTTTCCCCCTCTTCAGACATGCCTCAATATATTCTTGTATATTATTCTTATATATATATGTTCAATATATAGTCTTTTAGCTGATATTAATTTAAAACATTTTAAACATTTTAGTCCATGGCACACAGTTGCATATCTTGTTAATATCAGACTCAGGTCAGGCAACCCCAGGTGTGTCTACATAGGCCATTTTGAAGCACATCTGTCTGCGTCTGCTAATTGGCACTTACACTAAGTGCAGCTTTTATCTAGTACTGTACTAGAGCAGTTGCATAAACCCGAAGAATTACATTTTAAATGAAATATTTTTACATTTTAAAGAAATATTTATTAATAAACAATTTAATTAATAAATAATAAATCCGTTTATAAATCAATAAATTTTAAAGTTACTATAGTACCCCTTGTGGATACTCACCACCCACCCTTCTCAAGTGATAAGGGAGCTTGAGCTACATAAAACAATAAGACTACAGCAGGTGGCTTTTTTTTTTTTTTTTTTCTTACCCCAAAAACCACAGGGATGTTTTTTGGGTGCAAATACATAATAAAAAAATGGCAATGAGGACAGCTGCCATACACAGCAGAGATGATATTAATTTGTTTCCTCCTTATATTATCCATATTTCACACCCAACGATCTGTGTTATTAACTGGTGATTATTCATTAAAGTAATGGGTTGTTCTCTTTCTCTGGATTATAATAATGTTTTATAATAATGTTAATCTGACTTTCCTGGCTGATGCTGTAATATGTGATGACTCATTGGTCAAAACCATTTTTGTTAGCTTTTGTGGTGCTGCTGCGTCAACCAATTATTTTTCTCCATTCTTCTCCATTCAGCCTAATTATTCCCTCTGCATTAATGTCACATTTCACATGATTAATCTTGTGCAAAACTGTCACTGCATATATGATCAGATGAATGGTCCAGATGTACAGCAGACCTATGACATATGACAGGTGTGTGAATAATTTTTCATTACTGGATTTTGCTCAAACCAGACAAAGGATTTTAATAATGGATTTTTGAGTACCTTTTTGAGTAATTTGTTATAGCCTGTGGTCTAAATCTGTTATCTAATAACCAGAAAAACACAGTGTTGTGCTGTAACAAAGACCTTTGCACGATTATGCAATTTCCCTGTCTAGTCAGAGGTCCAAATGGCTTTGAGCAAAAAATCAGCAACCCGATTTCCTTTCTTTAGAACAGATACCTCACTGGAATGCAAGTGCTACTATAACATGGCCACAGCATTGTACTCTGAATATAAAAGCATTAATTTGCATTAAAATTGAACTGTACCCACTCTACATGGATCTATCTGCAGCTACTGTATGTATACAGCCATCAATAGTAGATTAGATGGATAGGCAGACACATATAAAGCAGTCAGGAAGTATATCATTGTTTTCACTCTGTTTGATTTAAATGATTTGATTTAGAGGTGGCCATGTTGGTCGGTCAGATGGTCGACCCACCAGTCAGTCCATATTACAACAACCGTCGGATTTCCGAATTTCCATCTAGCGCCGTCATCGGGTCAAAATTTTATTTCCTTCAAGTCTTTCATCAATATCTGCAAAACTAAGACATTCCCATTGTACTTCATGTCTTGAGCAAATCAGCAAATGTTAACAAGCTAAATTTGGATGGTAACATTACAACTGCTAATGATCTTTTAATGATCACTTTTGAAGTGCCTGAAGTGCCCACTTTAAGGAAGTTTGGTAGAATTCACATCTGTGTTGGACCAGTGAATTGTGTTGGGCTTAAAGTGCTTTCTATATTAAGTATAAGCCCAATTTATCATACCTGTTTATACTAAATGTAGAGACAAGGCATCCAAAAAGTTTCTGGGGAATGTTCTTGACTGACCTTGGTCCGACTGAGGATGGCGATCACTTGCTAAAGACCAGACTGTGGTCAGAAAGTCCCAGAAACAGACAAGAAGTGAAAATGGCAGTCCACTGTGTAACTAAAGTGTATGAATTGCTTGATGTATGCAAAAGGCTATAATTTGTATGCTGTTTATCTGATGTCAGTGTAAATATCCTCAGCACTATCCTCAGAAATGTTTCATTTAAATTCAGTGTGGCGTGCTGGAGGAATTCTGTGTTCCCATATATTTCCTTTTTAGCTTCTTTTTCAGTAATCACAAGTGGGTCGAGCTCCCATCTCTCACAAACATGTCACATTAAACCCAACTATAGCCTGAAGAATAAGCAGGAGGCGACACCCCAGCTGTCCTGCACCTCTAATGGGAGAAGCAGTGATGACTTGTGCTATTTGTGGTGGATGTTATCAACGTGTATTCTCTGGGCAGTGTTTCTTACCCGTCTTTCCTGCCAGTCCCCGGTGCTCTGATGTGCTGATGTGCTGGTAGAACTGATAAGCAGAGGTGCGAGACACACTCTGCCCATGGTAATCTGCTGAGAATGAAGCTAAAGCCTTTTCTGTGCCAACCAGAGGCACATGGGGAGGATGATGGACGAGAGGCTGTGAGAGGGACAAATACCAGCAAACTCTATTTGGGCACCGGGGTGTTGTGGGACCGAGAGGTCTGGCACTCTCAAGGTTAGCAGAGGTGCATTTCATTCAATTTCATCAGTTTCTCAACAGGATTTTTTTTTTTTCGCTTGTATGAGTCGAAAGCCTGCAGAACACTCGGCAGCCTGTGTTTTTGACTGCTGTCACCTGCTAAGCTTATTTTCTGTGTTTGCTCTGTTTTTCATGTGAAAGCCCAGACATGCATATACCAGCTCCGTGCTCTGTTTTCACACAATAACTACACTCATTGTGTCACTCATTTTTGCTGTTTTCTCCCCAGGAGGGATGCACAACTTTGCTTCCTGAGGCTTGCTTGCCGGGTGGCTTTATTTATCCCATTGTTCGGCTTCTCTATCCTATTTCTTCTTCCTCAATCACATTTTCTTCATCCACACTCCTGCCTGTTTACTTTTGGTATCTCTCCAGGGTTTAGAGCTATATATCTAGGTATTGTTTATAGTCCGTTAGCTTCAATTTCTCCCCTCCGTCTGTTTTGGTGCAGTCCATTTTTATTGATTGGGACCTGTGAAAAATTACTTAATCCTAAAATTGCTTCGTCTTTAAATAGACCAATTCTTGACATCACAGAAGCTTCATTTACCCCTTTCATTTGCAAATAGCGTATCAGTGTGCATGGAGTTAATGATTCCTAAATTGTCCCCAACAACTAGATAAAGAAGGAGATTGAGAAGGAGCAGAGGAAGAGAAGTAAATGAGAGCAGCAGCTGCCCCTCGTGGGAGGTTTCTGCGTCAGCCGGTCAATTAAATTCAGTTGTCTTTGTCTTCTTCCGAAGGTTGTAAACACGTCAATGTTTCTGGGAAGCTGCACTTAACTCAGTTTGCCGTACATTAAATTGTGTGCAAAATACAAGGAGCAAATCATTCTATCTTGTTTCATAATCAGAGTAATTTCATGCATTGACTTCTTGACTGGCAGGTGGAAAATTGTTTTCTGTATAACACACCTCTTTTGACAACACTGTAGGAGACGGATAATAAAAGACAACAAGACGCATCTGTAACATTGACACTGTTGTTGTTATGTAAGGGCGGAAGAACCCCTAATCCCAATAAAATATTAAAGAATATGTATTTATTTTTACATGTAGATATTCGAAATAGTGGGCAACTTTAAAATATATGTATAAATATAAAGCAGTGTCATCCAACTAATGTTAGCTAGCGTTGCACACTGGGAGCTGAAGAGAGGCAATGCATTCTGGAGCGTGCTTAACATTATAGCTGCTTTTCCCAGAAAACCTGTCCCAAGTCTTTTATAAACTGAAATCAGTCCACAAATTTGTTCACACACTGGCAATATAAACAGTTAATACATATAATTTATTACAGTACTTTTAAGGCTGGTAAGTCTTATTATTAAAACATATTCATGCATAGTCATGACCCTAACCCATGATGGGTTGTAAATTGTTATTTGTGACATTCTGAATATTAATAAATCATTTATTAATGCATTGCTTACTGTAACTTCATATTTTATTGCTGATTTGTAAAGCATTAATGAATCATTTAGTAACCACTGAAACGGTCAATAATAAAAGCAGAGTGGCACCAAAAAAGAAAAAGATCATGTCGTGAGCCTTGCCATTCAGTTTGCCATAAAAACTATTCATTGATTCCACAATAGTGTCATTTATCTACATAAAAAATGGTGCACTGAAAATTACCAAAAAAGCAACAGTGCAGTTGTGAGGAAGATGACAAAGATGGAGAGACAGAAAGGGAGACTGGGTGAGAAAGAGAGAAATGAAGCCACTCAGCCTGTGCTGGCAGTGATAAAGGGTAATGAGTTATAGCATTCACAGGTACACAGTGCTCACATATATCACAGCTCCATCAGCTCTGTCTAAATCGTGACAGATTATTGTGGACTGATCTCACTCAAGATCTCAAGTCCTAGCGCACTGAAGTGGTAATGGCTTTGCTTGATGTGCGTATTCGTCCGTGTGTCTGTGTGCATGTGTGTGAGACGCACCCTTCGTATTTGCATCTGGTCGTTTTGAGGGCCTCCATGAAGACTCATTAGTCTCACCAAGTGAAGGGCAGAAAAAATGATTGGCCACTGGGTGAAAGAAAGAGGGAGAAAGAGGGCAAGCGAAAAAGAGATTTCACAGTTGAAAGTGGCTTCTTCTCACATCGCCATTTCTGAACAAGGCAGGCAGCCTCCGTTAATGAATTGGACTGCCCCATGCTAATGAATGGAGTCTAGAGATAGGCAAAAGGAAATGAAGGGAGTAGGGGGATGTCAAACTACATGAACGATGAAGTAGCTCATATCAGGGCCTATATTACAGAGGCCTATTAGTTCTCCTGTCTCTGCTGGCAATGGGTGTAATGAGGCAGTCTCCAAAGTCCAAATTAATGCGTACTCTATCTCACACTCCAAGGATGCAGAGCGGGCTTATTGTAGAGTTGTACAATAGGCTGTAGTAACCATCAAATTGTATAATGACATGACTCATACTTATATGAGGTTGTTTATTTGTCAAACTCAGGGTCAGAAAAAAATGTTTACATATTGTCCATCACAAGTTTTCTCACTTACGGGTGTTTCAGGCTCTACATATTTCCAGCATTTGGGTTAACTGAATACATTCACCTAATGTACAACTAACTGACAATGATAGAAATTTAAAGTTCATTTTAACTATGAAATAGCTGTCCCATACAGTGTTAGCTGTATGTATTTTTCAGCATTTGATTTCATCTTGTAAAAAATGACCTCTGGGTCCTTGCAAGTCTGGGTTAAATATTTGTACTTCATTGAAATAAGAAGTAAATTAAATTTCCACATCAACCCACGCACTGAAGTATATATGCTATAAGTCTCTTTAGAAACAATCAGCATTTGTATTATTGTCTGTTGGATTAATAAATCAACTTAATGCAAAAACGCTTTATGCTGAACTCTTGAATATTTTCCCAACGATTGTTACCCAAACTTTCCAGGCATGCTGATGAATGTCACTTCAAAATGCACTCACTGCAAAAGATTTCTCAGCAGCAGACAGGAGTTAGTTTGCATGTTCCAGCTTTTTTGCAAGTTCATATTGAGTCATTCCCCCAGATTGCTGCTCCTTGTGTGAACTTTTGTTTAAATGTTTCAGAACCCAGCAGCAGGTTGATGAGGATGTCTGTCAGCAATATTTTCTAGATTTTCAAAACTAATGGGCATTTTTACGTGCGCTTTCCAATAGTATTTGCGGTCATTTTGTCTTTTCTCATACATTGCTAATTCTTTGCGTCACATTTCGACACCCTTTAGCCTTATCATTACTGACACACACTGTGGGCGACAATCAGTGCAGAGTGATCATGGACAAAACCCCTCATTAAAGAAAGTGCTTCTTCCCGAGACGACAGAGACGGCGAGGGAGAGCGCTGACCTTATTAACAAAGCCTGCTAGGTTAACACAGTGTCATGTCATCATTCAGATCATTCTTTCCCAGCTTGTCTAGCAGTAACTGACTTGCCAGGTAATTACTACCTCATGTCACCTCTTCTCTGTACATATGAAGACCCTACGTATAGCACTTAAACTATTTTACCCATCATACAGGATTGTCTTTTTGTTCTGGCCTAATTTTGTAAATAATTGTTTGATCGTCCAATTTGCTTCACTAAGAAGGAACCCTGAGGCATGTGGGTCCGGATATGTAATCTTGTGGCCCAAACATGATTTAGCTTTTGGGAGAAGATATTTGATTAGTTTTACCAAAACCAATCTTGAGATCAACCTTTTGGGGGGAAAAAGTAAAAGTGATCTTGCTTCCTTAGTAACACCACTAAGCCAAAGCAGCACTCATACAGACACTGAAATACCACAGTAGCAGCTGTGGAGCAATTTCCAGATATATAGTCTTCAGCCTTTCAAAGACAAAAGGGATATTGATTTATCAGATAGAACGAGCCCTGCACACCTATCCACCTCAACTCTGTGGCAATTAAAGGCATACCCCACCTCTATGTAATACGTTCGTTTCCACTGATAGGAAATATGCTGGGCAGGGGTGTGTGTTCAGGAGCTCCTCAAGGGAGAAGGCTTTTCGAGCGAGAATGCAGCACTGATGGCTCCCAATTCTACACCACCAATCATTACGGGTCCTGCCAACTAAAATTTAATTCCCACAGCCCGATCTTCTCTGTAATTGCAACGGCTGCAGGGTGGAATACATAGATTGTGCTGAGGAAGTGATGGAACAAAGAAGACAGTCGGACACATTTTAAAAGTAAATCTTAATATAAACATTTTATTCAGTGCATTTTTGTGTATACAACAAATAATAAACAACTGGAAGTTATCAGGCAGCCACAATGTCTGCCTGTTAATGTTGTTTTATCAGATTTAGCCTGGTAGTTTGGAACACATGATCCAACATGGGTTAATACACATAGCCTACATCATGCAGCTCTAGACCAGAATTTCCCTGCTTTCTCCCATGCAACAGATAGGTTCACCTAATACAAACCACCTCTGGAGGAAACCAAGAAAAGAAAACCTCCCAGACGCATGTACCAGAAAGAAGTTATGTAGCTGAAGGGAAGAGTACCTAGCCCACAAAAAGGGTCCTTTTTGTACATAATTGTGTTTGTACATGCCCTGTGCAAGAAAGGGAAGATGTTCATTTTTGTATGTTTTTTTTTTTTTTTTTTTTTCACTTTTACAAATATGACGTGTCCTATAAAATGTTAAGCCACCTAAAAGTCCACAGTATTCTTTTTTTAAATATAGAAAATATTGTCACCACAATAAGTTACTCAAACACATAACAAGCATCCTGGGAAGGGGCTTGCACCATATTCCTATGGTGAACTGTATCAGTCAATAGAGATTGACAAAAAAGGATGGGGGTGGGGTAGGGGTGGGGGCGCAGGTCGAAGTATGATACAAGCACAGAGAGAGTAAACAGATCACTAGGACAAAAGACGGAGACATTGTGACACAGTGGTAACAGAAGGGAATGGGAACACAGAATAGTCGTTTCATACCTCGGTCGTCGAGCAAATCAGCAAAAAGCACAACATCAAGCACGCTGCCAACTTCAAAGTGTTTAAAATCACCTTCTTTGTCCATTTTTTCCCTTTTTTTCCCCCCCACCAAATCTTTTCTTTCTTTCATCAAGAATGTACAATGAAAAAAAAAATTCCAGCTTTGCCTTTATACTGGCTTGGTTTTCAGCGGCTTAAAGGGACACTCTTTCGTTCTGTCTTTGGTTTGCTGGAACCCCTTTCAATGATGAAACAGCAACAAAAATACAAATACTGAACAATGGCAAGGGCAGAGAACAAGAGGGGACAGAAACAAAAAAATAAAAAGCTCTCAGCTAATTCATAAAATTAGCAAAAAACCAAGGTGCAGCTGTGGCATTTCTGAAAGGAAACAAAAACTGCAAGAGAGCCACACTGTCCCTTATACTTCAGGTCAGCTGAACATAGGCTTCATTTTCCCATGCTAGAGAGCTCAGTCTCTGAGCGTGTGCACTAGGACGCAGGAGAGCTACCGTCTGGCTGGCCACAGTCCCAGCAGCACCGGGCTGCGCCACACCAGGGAGTTTATAGGCTTTGTATTCACAGAAGCATGGATGAGACAGAGATCAGGGCCTGTACTGTACCACCACAGCCTGGTAGACCAGCACCGTTACTGGCTGCCCTGAATGCCTACGTGTCTAACGTCCTGTCCCTGTCTGAAAGATGGACGAGTGCTTGGTGTCTACATGACCTAAGAAATGTTACTGTCCACAGGAAGTTAAGAAAAATTAAATAAGATAAAGATGGGCTAACTGGTATGCGATGATCACCCAAAGAGAGTGATCAAGGTAATAGATAAATATCAAGCCCAAAATAAAACTTTTCATTTGTTATTAAGTCCAGAATGGTTTATGTGTGGATAAGTATCTTACTATCAATGCTGTTTTTTGATGATGCATGATCAGGATGGTGCCTAACGATTATTTATTGATGGTGCCTGGGTGTTTGTGTGTGGTTTGTTGTTGTCGTAGCTAGTCCTGAACCGCTGATCGGTGAGAGAAGTCTGCTTGGATTCACGCTCTGCTGGAGGTAAGGTTTCGTGGTTCGGCCCCAGGCCTGGGTTCGGCTACCGGGCTACGTCGACTCATTCTGGCTCACGGCTTTGCCTCCGTTGAGCACGGCCGAGGCACTCCGACTCTTGGTGGGCGTGCCGCTGCCGGAGCGGGAGAACTCTGTCAAGTCATGGAGGGATGGCTCTCTGTACATTGCCACTGCGGAAACACAAAAGAAGTGAGAATCAGACAAAGCGATGTGTATATTAAACAAGCAATAACAAAAAATAATACCTGTGATTTATAGTACACGGATAGCAATATAAAAACTGGCACTGTTGCTGTGATGGTATAACACAAGCTCTTACTTCTAGATCCCTGCAGCTTCTGAGATCACAGCAGACCAGGTTGGTGCTGAAGTAAAAAAAATCCTGTATTCACAGCATGGCATTATAAATTCAGGAGTTGCTAGTGCTTTAGCTTTGCTGTGTATGCAGCATTGGCCCAATCTGCATCTCAGCAGCAGCTTCTCAGAAGAAATATCAGTAATCTGAGGTTCACAGTCTTTGGTTTCAGGATGTTGTCAACATCCTTCTGCCTAGAGTGCTATTTGATGTTCATTCCTAAGGGAGTCTGTGGCTGAAACAGCAAACCCAGTCCTTCAGACACTTCACTTAGCCCAGCACTTTTTGTTACAGCAGCAATCCCAGAGACCGTGTCCTTATACACATCAATCAATGGCAGGGTTTCACTGGGCAAACTGCTGATGATTGGTTCCAGCCTCGTTACTGACAGTGTTGTATGATTATAATGCTGGGCAGCTGACCTCGGGAGTGCGGTATCACCTCCACACCACTGCTGTGCTATTTCATTCTCAAACATTAATCCCCTATAACAACCATCCATCTTGTCATTTTTCACATTCACCCTCCAAATCTCCCCGTGTTTCAGTGCGAGATGCCGCTTGACGGACCACACACTGTCCCAATAAAGGCGGCACTTTGTGTCTTTGCGTCCAGACTTTCTGGAAGAATTGTAAGAGGATTTTCCTGTTTGGGTTTGAATGACGTTTGGCTTTGAATGCGAGCTGAACTTGCCTTATCCAGAGGAAGACAGAATGAGAGGCTGTGGGCTGAGACTCACAGACTGGAACCAGAAGAGTAGTGAGTAATGGCTGGAAGAGATGCCACTGCCAATGTGGAGACAGCTTCTTAATTGGTGCCCTGTAACACCGCTGCCTCTGAATCTTTATGAGCTGCTGGAACAAATTCTTCGTTATTTCTTTCTCTTGTTCCCTTGCAAAGCTCTTTCCAAATCACTTGCTACATCTGGAATTGTGAAAGATTTAGTAAATATTGCACATTACTGGTTAATTTAAGCTTTGTGCTAAAAAGCAAGAATGTGTTCCATCTTTGGGTATTACAAAAAATTTGTTTATTCTGTTCATTTTTCTCATTTTGGATTTTCTGTTGGACCTCAAAAATACTATATTTCTTCTTGTAGAATATACAGAAGGCAGCTGATAGCAATGCTTTTTTTGGGAATCTGTTAGTATTAAAGTCTCACCCAGCCTATATCTATCCTTATTATTCTCTTTTTCTCCTGCTCAGTATTTCTTTCTCAGCATAAAGCAAGGCAGTCATTCCCTGGCTATTGCTCTTAAGTGTGTTTGAGACCTCCTGGATGGCCCGTTAAATGAAAGTGAAAAGCTATTACAGTGATCTCAGAAGGCAGACATAGATTCTTAATAAGATGCCGGCTGGAGGAGCTCCACCAGCGATGCAAGAAGGGGCCGCATCACATTGGCGAATATCAAAAAAGGAAGACTTTAATTCTAGACGGGAAATATGGAGCACTGCGATCAGTTAGTAATCTGAATAGATTCCCGTGTTAGTAAGATAGTTTACACACAAATGTAAAAAATGTATCTACAACTTTGCACTCTTTAGTGTGAAAAGAACGTATCTGACTAGGAACATTTAACCTTTTAATCAAAGTTCTGTGGCTTGATTTCCGTTTGAAATGAAAAAAACCCTAAAACATGGACATGGACTACATGGAGTAGTACGTATGCCTTAATTCAGCCTTAACACAAAGTCATATGATACTGTACTGTACTGATGATTATAGGTGGTATCAAACAGAAGGATCACATACTTTGAAAGAAGAAGTCATAATGTGTTGGTGTTTCTTTCCATAAGAAGCTGCCAGAAGTACACACTTTATTATATAATATAGTGGGTTTTGGTGTTGCACTGGACTGCATTATAATGAAAGGTGTTTATTGTTTATTTTGTCCACCCCATTTACATACAAGAGGGAAGCAAAATATTAGAAACACCTTTCAATATAATGCGTCTGAGTACGACACCACCACCCACAACAGCCTCAATGATAAAGCTAAAGTAGAATTATGATTTTTCTGACAGCGTCAACAAAACAAAGCTTTGAAAAGTATAATTCATGACAGCTGTTCTGTTGGATTGCATTAGACTGTACAGGTGGTCAGTCAGTGTATGTCAGTATGTATATCCATAGAACATCCATTCTCATGTTTCCCCACTCCAGCATAATGTATATTAAAGTACCTATAAGTAAAAATATTTTTCTCAAATCACCTAGTCCCTGATAATTTTATGATAACTGATGATGATGACTGTATGTGGTACTTCATAAAACCAAATACTTAGACTGGGTGTACGACTTAATTAACTTTTCACCCAGTTACTGTAGACACAAGTAATAACTCGACAGTGCTACAGGGCATGTTAATGTGCATGTACACAAAAGAATGTAGCAAGACTATAAAAAGAGCCACATGTGACATATACAAACTGTGAAACTGCAATCAACAATCCAAAGAAACTACCCTCTTTTTTGTCATTGTTTGAGTTTTTTTTTTTTTTGCACTGAAAGCCTTTTATATCTTAACAGAGAAAAAAAATTGCTCGTCTTTTATTCTTTTCCCACTGAAATGAAAACAGACTCTCTCTCTCTGTTGACAGGTAAATCTGTGTCTTGTTGAAGATGAAAGGACTGTGGCCTTTTCAACAGAGAGAACAGAACCGTTTCTCCCTCTCTCCTCCCCATTTCCTCTGTTCTTCACAGCCACTCCACCACACACATGCAACCTGCATAGGTGGGGTCCTCTGTGTCTTTACTGTATTGAAACTAAAGTCCTGGGTGCTACTATTCAAAGCATTTAAACGTATTGTTCCTGCTGCCTCTGGTCTCAGACAATGGCTCATCCTCTTTGTGCACTGTGTCTGCAGCAGAGTGTGACCAGCTCGAGGAAGCTACTGAATAGGTCCATGCCAGCATCTCTAAGGAGAGAGCTAAATGGCAGAGGGTCATGTAGAAAGCAGCTCATTAAGTCTTTAGTAAAAGAGTATTTGCAGAAACTGAAAGTACAAAGAAAGTGGGGACATTTAATCAGGGAAAAGCCAGCAGTTTTCAGAGAAGGTCTCTTATTGTGAAAAACAACCCCTTTTGCCAACTAGGAAAGTGACATTGCTGAATAACCAAGAACCTTCGTCAATAGATTATGTAGTTACAGCAACTTCATCCCTTTCCTATCCTTTTTTTCTGATCCAGGAAAGACTATATGACATTATTCACACATTTAAATTAGACTGTGCCTCCTCCATTTCTGTGACGGACAGATTTGGTAGAACCACACACTGCATGAACTACTTGTGACTGAACAAAACCCAGTCCTTAAAGCTGAACAGTAAAATGTGAAAGAGGATGTGGGCAGGCTTACCTTTTAGAGGTTTGGGAAGGAAGTGGGCTGCTGGTTTGTTCTTCTTGACATGGTTCCCCTTCATGATTTCTCCTTCCTTGTTCAGACCGAGGTACCAGCCCCTGCCCGACTGCTGCTGCCGGTATATCATGGAGGAGTATGTGACGTAATAGTTCTCGAACACCGACTCCTTGAATTTGCACTCTGGCGTAAAGTGTTCCTGGGGGAGAAAAAAAGGAGAAGCAGATACAGTGTATAGTGGTTGTTGGACAGTAATTCTACAAGGTCTCAAGAGCCTTTGACATCCCAGTATGAACAGAAGCAGCTGAAATGCAATAGCTCATTACTTGAGAGTGCAACTTAATAATGGTACAATGCGCCGCACGTCCAACACACGCTCGGGCATGAAAAGAGGGTCGAAGGTATCGCAGCGCTCAAGTCCCTGCTTAAAAATTTTGTCTCTTGAGAATCTTCTAAATCTATTCATTCCATTTACTGTAGTGAATAATGTAGCACTTTATAGCATAGATAACAGTGATATGACAGACACAGAGGAGCATTAATAAAACATAACGGCAAGATGAAGAGTATATTCTCATTTTGCTTTTAGCTGTTAATTATGTATGGGCAGTTCATTATCTTTAGCAGCTTTGTCTGCTGTATTTTAGAGTTTGTTGGACATGATAATTTATTTCTGCCATTTGACTTAATATACTACATATTAAAGCAAAACTACAAAAAACTACTAAATGACTTAAGTGCTTTCACAAAGTGGTTTAATAGGTTTACGTGCAATGTTTGCACACTTTTGGAGAGCATGTAGGGTTTGTGTGTTCTTCACCTATCGTTTTATGTTATCTGGGCACTTTCTCATTCCTTCCTTTTTCACTAATGAACTGGCTGTGGGGAGACATTTTCTTGTTAATTCTTCAGAATCCATACTGTGCAAGGCTCCACTCCCCCACTCTGTTTGGTTTAGAGTCCAGACCCTATATAGGATTTGACCATTAATGCTACAACAGTATGGCTGAGGTTTATGTCCCCGGGGGCAAGATTTTGTTCTGTGTTGCGTGTGCATGAGTGTGTGTGTGTGTGTATTTGCCCAATTTGTAGAGCTGCTTGGGCAGTGAGTTTACAAAACAGAGTCTAATCAGTTAGAAGACAATTTCCCCTGAGAGAGATCGAGGGACAGTGCGTGAGGGAAAGGCAACTAAAGCCAAGTGAAGCTAGTCAGCAGCGAATTGTTCTTGCAACGCTTTTTAAATTTTCCTCTTAGGGCACTTTGTGTGCAAATGAAAATACATACAGAATATGCAAACGCAACTGCAGCACACAGTAACACCCTTAGAATAGCCAACGGGTCAAACTCACAATGGATATTGCAAAGTGAGCCTTCTCAGAAAGCGAGGAGGGTGAATGTCTCCTTTTTTTTGACCGAAGCAGGACTACCCAGTCCAGTTACAAAAAAATATCACTTTGGGGGTAGTGTCAGTGGTGAGAGTGATGACGTGTCCCCAGGGCCAAAAACCAACGGTGAGATTATGACAAACAACATGTCACTACCAGACAGGGAGTCATCTATAACATCCTCTCAGGTTTTTTTTTAACAGCTCAACAGCATCACTCTACATGTGCAGCGCTAATAGGGCTTCAAAAGACTGAATGAGGCTCATGTCTGGTAATGTGCTTTGCTCTGCTGTTGTGGCTTTCGTCCACAGTGCAGCTAAAACATTCAAAAGCTATGTAATGTAAAAGGCAGCGAACTGTAAGTGGTCAGAAAAATGTCTGCTTACTGAACTTTTGAATGAAAAAACATGAAACCCAGATCAACCTACAGTACAGTAACTGACAGCCACACTCATTCATCATACCCTCTCGCTAGCCTTTGCAGACCACGCTGGACAAAAATCTCTCGACAGAAACAAAGTTGAAGTCACAGGAAGCTCGTGACGTATCGCCTCGATGGGATACATCCTGTTGGCTCAGCCCTAGTTCTCAGTCAAGCTGCAACATCACAGGGGTACCAAACACTCCATTTGAATAAATGCTAAGCCCAGCAGGAGGGCAGCAGAGCCAGCTGGGAGCTTATAGTGTTACGGTTCAGTGAGAAATGAGGCTCCAGATGACGGTTTATGTCCGGAGTTAGTGTGAGGATAATGATTGTCCATTTTTTTCTTTCTGAACTCATACATGCATACAATAACATGCTGCCTAAATGCCTTCCCACTACTTTTCAAAGCCAAGACAGAACCTGGAAGTGGTTGTGTTCCCTCCCCCACCATCTCACCCAGATGCTCCATAAAGAGCTTTTAGGGTGGAAAATGAAGTAACTGTAAAAGTAAATGTGAGATATAATATGTTAAGAAGTCATAATGCCTAACAGATGATGGTATTGAAACTACATTTTAAACTCTCAGTATTCTGATGATGATAAAGACTATCTCAAGCTTTTAAACCTTGACTGTCTAGAGAAGATGCTAAACTACACACACAAATTTTTTTTTGTATTGCTGAAAATGTTTATTGTCAAATTTATACCATATTAGGATTCATATAGCATGGACAGCCATCATGACCATCACAGTCTATGAACTGGGCTTTCCTGTGAGCAGATACTGAAGCTGCTGTCTGTTAGATGACGCTCAAAACAGGAATGCGAGGATGAAACAGCCGGCCGCACATCTGCAGTCGCCAACAGTGTATCTGCTTGGTTTTCAATAGTTGAGGTTCTGAGCAGCTGCCATATAAATCAATGTCTGTTAGAGACCATGTCTGCACTTAGTTTTGCCTTTGATCTCAGCCTAAGCTTAGATAGGCATCTCCTGTGTTGTCTTGGCTGTGTCTTCCATTTGCTGCCTGGTGCCTTAAAGGGTAGGTTCACACATATTTAAGCTTTATTTTATTTATTTTTTTTTTTGCTGCAATGTTTCCTACTCTCCACAGATGCTGCAAAGAGATCTCTGTCTAAGTGATGGGGAACAAAATCCACAGTCCTTTTTCTGTACAAAATGTATTCTTAAGTTCAGCTAGAGCTAATATGAGGCGGCAGCTGTCTCAGTAAGCAAAATCAAGTGGCTTTTAGTACAAAATTCACATTGCATTTACATTGGAATCGTTTTACAAAG
Source organism: Scortum barcoo (assembly GCA_023238725.1). NCBI lineage: Eukaryota > Metazoa > Chordata > Actinopteri > Centrarchiformes > Terapontidae > Scortum > Scortum barcoo. The sequence goes on from CM041554.1 coordinate 11,906,134, forward strand.
GGGTGTCTTTACTGCCAGTGTGGAGAGGACAAACTATCAGGGTGATCAACAAATCTTTCAGTCTGCTGTAGATGTGAGCATGCATTATCTGAGGGCGAATTTCAGCTTTGACATTAAAATGATCGCAGCACATATGGAGCTCCTCATTTGTCGTCGTTGCGATAAAGAGCTGGATGACACTGGAGGCTGTTTCCTGGCTGTCACCCTCATCCCCACCTTACACATCACACACACAAACACACACCGCCACAGATCTGCATCGCCCCTGTGATGTGATCTGACTCATCGGAGTGACTGTGGTGGGTCTATGCATGGTTGTTAAATAGGAAAAAAAAAAAAGAAACAACCTCATCCTCACACAGCAGCCACACACATTTCCGAGGATCATGATTACAGATCCAGACTACATGACTGCAAGACACATTCAGAGATAGCCTCAAGTGGGCAGCCTTTTTATTTATTTATTTATTTTCATTAGCAACCTTTTTTTTTTTCAAGACGAAAAAATATTGAACTAACAATATGAGCCAAACAATATTAATATATAATACTTCCCGAATCAGTCTTTTATCACTAGTTCACCTGTTGCACTAATAAAAGGCAACTCACATTTCAGTGTAAGCCAACATTACCACTCTCCTGGAAGGACAAAAGTAGGTCTGTCCTTAATATTGTTTGCATGGTTTTTAAAGATTCAGTGAGAATTATCAGTGAATATTTGAAGCTTTGAAGGGAGGGCAGTAGCAGAGTTGTGGTTTGTTTCAAACATAATCTCTGTTCCTACACTGCGTGCACAATTATTAGGCAAGTTGCATTTTTGATTATGGATTTGATTTTGGATTAATTTTATTATTTAACAACAACACTGCTCTTGGTCAATCCAAAATGTTAATAAACCTCAAACCTGAATATTTAAGGAAGTTAAAGTGAGGTTTAGGAGAATATCTGTGTGTGCACAATTATTAGGCAACTGTCATTGTGCAGAATTATTACTCAGCTCAAAGAAAAACAAAACTATTCCCATCTCACTTCTTTATTTTCATCTTTTAAAGTCAGAATAATAACTCAAATTCAATAATAACTCAAATAAACATTCCTGACATTTCAAAAAATAAATCAGTGACCAATATAAGCACACTTCTTTTCAATAACACTCAAAAGTCTTCCATCCATGGAGTCTGTCAGGTTTCTTGATCACTTGACCATCAACTTTTTGTGCAGCAGCAACCATAGCCTCCCAGACACTGTTCAGAGAGGTGTACTGTTTTCCTTCACTGTATATCTCACGTTTAAGAAAGTCCCACAAGTTCTCAATAGGGTTTAGGTCAGGTGAGGAAGGGGGCCATGTCATTATTCTTTCATCTTTAAGGCCTTTACTGGCTAGCCATGAAGTGGAGTACTTTGATGCATGAGATGAAGAATTGTCCTGCATAAAAATCATGGTCTTCTTGAAAGATGCATACTTTTTCCTGTACCATTATGTGAAGAAAGTGTCTTCTAGAAACTCTCAGTAGGTTTGGGAGTTGAATCTGAGTCCATCTTCAACCCGAAAAGGTATAACAAGCTCATCTTTGATAATTCCAGCCCATACCAGTACCAGTTTCTTGGGCCAGTCATGGCATTTCAATATATGTGTCTTGTTCAGTGGTGGTCGGGTTTCAGCCTTTCTTACCTTGGCCATGTCTCTGAGCACTGAACACCTTGTACTTCTGGACACTCCAGGTAGGTTGTAGTTCTGGAATATGACAGCACTGGAGGATAACGGGTTCCTGGTAGCTTCACGTTTGATTCTTCTCAAATCTTTGGCAGTTAATTTGCATCTTTTTCTCTCGTTAACACGTTTCTTGTGACCCTTTTGGGTATTTGCAACAAAACGTTTGATGGTTCTGTGGTGACATCCTAATATCTTGGCAATTTCAAGAGTGCTGCATCCCTCTGAAAGATGTTTTATAGTTTTTGACTTTTCAGAGTCTGGTTAGATCTCTTTTCTGGCCCATTTTGCCTAAGGAAAAGAAGCTGCCTAATAATTGTGCACACCTGATATAGGGTGTTGATCTCCTAAGGCCACACCCTCTCCCTCATTACACAAATGCACATCACCTAGTATGCTTAAATCCAATAGGCATTCAAGTTTATTCAGCTTGGAGTTTGCATAAAATGTATGCCTAAAAATGACGATATGGTCAAAATACTCACTTACCTAATAATTATGCACATAGTGTGTTCCCAAACTCTGTTCCCAAACTTTTTTTGCAGCACCCCCCTTTTGGAGGTCATATCATTTTCAAGCTCCCCTGCACCCACCTACTGTCACCCACATGCGGACAACAGAAACAGTCGTCACAGTCGCCCTAGCTGGATTTTCTCCTCCATGGCCCAAAACCCCTTTGCTGCCTAAAACCCCCATTTTGCCAAAAACCCCTTTGCTGCCCACAATCAGGTAGAAGAAATTGACTAGGAGTCTTAAATCCTCCATTTAAAAAAAATCACCAAAGACAGTGTGAAGAGCTGGTTGCCAAAGACTCTCTCTGAAGAGCTGGTGGCCAAAGACTCTATGTGAAGAGCTGGTGTATGTGGCTGAGAATAGCTTGTGAGACTCTGAAATGGACTACAAAGAGACCAAGCTCTTAGGCCAGGTTGAGGCCTTCACAGACCACATCACCACCACATTGCACCAATGTGCAATGTTTTAGCCAGAGAAGACGGATGGCTATAAAAAGGATTGAAAGAAGCCATCTCTGTCAAAGTGGATAGAGAGAGAAGGTGGCTAAGACACCAGTTATCAGCCACTGACAGGAGACCTGAGCAACTCACATGATGGACCGGTGGGGCAACCACCCACATATGATATGAATTATAATTACTGTGTTTCTGTTTTGTTGATGTTGATGTTATGAATGTGTTCATGATGTCAGGAATGATGTTATGAATAAACAAATAATTCATGAAAAATAATGGATAAACATAAGTTATTATTAGGATTCAGAACAGTGACAATTGAACTTTATCAATACTTTTGCCTCCGACCTGACAAGTGAATTATAATCAGATAGTGTTGAATTGCACAGTAATGCCATAAAAGGATAAAGTGAGTACATGTTTTTTAACATTGTTCTCCGACAATATTGTCTATATGACATTGTTGATTATTTCCTAGGTTTTGTGTGATTTTATGTTATCCAGGTCATGGTAATTCTTAAGAGGTTACACCAATGGTTCTCAAACTTTTTGGATCAAGTATGACTTTTATTGAAAGAAACATCAGTATCATAACCATTCTTTTCACTTTTCTTTGAATAATTTATAAAAAAAAGCAACTTTTTTTAACTGTGCATGTTGTTACTTGCACAGTCTGTCATTGCATTTTTATGTCTATATAGCTATCTTTTTGGATATTTTTTTTTTTCTTTTTTTTTTTAATTAGATCAGTCAATTTTCAAAATCTACTAGATCTTGGAGGGAATGCAAAACATTTTCCATGATAGACAGCAGTTTGCGCAGCTTCCTCCTCTCCAAACTGTTAACAGCTCCCAAGTAGTTTGAGCACCGACCCTGTTTTCGAACAGTGTACTCTGTTTGTTTGCATCACCAGCTCTTGTGCTTCTGCCCCAGGAGATTGTGGCAATATTGCACTCATAGCAACAGAGCGGTAAAAAGATTCTCAACGGCTTTGTGCACATATTAAAGGAACTAAGCGTCCTTAAAAAAATAAAGCCTGCCTCGGCCCCTTCCCATAGGCAACTTTGTCCTTTTGTCCTTCTGGTCTAGTGGTTTGTCATGGTAAACTTCTAAGATATTTGTATCCCTCAAATTATGGCATTACTGAATGAAAGTCAGGCTGAGCCTTTAGAGATTAACTGTTGTTTATGTGTTCTTTAGTGGTAAGCTACTGTATATAATTATTATTTAACATAATGAACATAAAGACTACAAAGTGTAAGATGGATCAAGGAGTGTAAACAGTATTTTCGTATTGCTAATGTGCTTTACTTCTTTGGCCACGCACTGAACTTGGTGTTACGTTGAAGCTTTTGACACGACTACTAAAGGCACGTTAGATTTTCTCCCTCCCAGCCTCTCTAATTAATTATGTAACTCAGATATTTTGTCCTTCCATTGCTTTCTTAATCCTTCTCCTGATTTTTACATTTTTTTTCACCCTTCACAACCTTCAGTACCTCGGTGTCCTCTTTCTTTCTTTCTTGACATCTGACTGATTAGCAGCAGCCGTCTTGGAAAGGCTGGGCAGCACCATCTCAGTTATGCACGAGCAGCAATTGAAAGCTAAACAGCCGGCTGCTCAGCTCTTGAGCCAGGAGTTCTGTTCTACCTCTAATAATGAGCTTATGTGGATTTGGCTGCTTACACCCGCCCTGGAGAAGAATAAGAGTCTATTGATAAACAGACGCATACAGATAGATACAGGCACATTGGGAGCCAAGATGGAGGAGAGGCTGCTGGCCGGCGCTGCCGTATTGGAGTGGGTCTGTGGACAACAGACCCGCTCAGACTGACACAAGGAGGGGCCAAAATGGCAGGGGATCCCCATTTCTATTCTAACAGGACTGTGATAGACAGAAACATTCAGAGTCTTTTGAATGGACTCCAGTAGCATCTCCTTCAGTCAATAGCATATCTATTGTTCCCTGAAACCAATCTCCCAGTGAAAAAATCCCACATCACTTTAATCATGACTCCAGTGCCAGATGGAGCGAGGGGAAATCACTTTAAGACTAAAAAGCAGGACACTATCTGCATAGGAATAATCTGTCGTGTCATCTCCCTCCCCACATATCTCTATGGTGGTTTGGCTAAATGGACTTTTAACGATCCCATTACACTACATGGGCTTTTCCTTAAAATATGCAACTTAGAGAAGTCCTTGATGCACAGCTGGCAACCTCACTTACACAACGTCCAGGCAAGCGTTTTTTTAAAAAGTGATTACAGCACTGTCTTAGTGTACATAATGCTGTTAGGAGCTTTGCCCCTTTCACACAGAACCAACTGGGCCAAAGAAAAATAAGATGAAAGGCTCTGATGTGTTTGATACAATTATGACTTAGATGAGCTGCATACACACTGTTGTTTGAGTCTGAAAGTCTGAGTCTGAAATTTGCTTAATAGCCGTGTTGCTCGATGATCCACATTTTAGATCAGTGGAATAGGAAAAATTCACAGTCCGTGCCTATTCATTCCTTTTTTCTAAAGCATCTGTGTGAGCAGCATTTTCATTTAACTTTTTAGACCTTAAGCCATGGTATTGGAGCTGCCTGGTACAAAGAGAGTGAACGGGGAGGGCAGAGGACTGGAAACTTTAAGGTCTTCTATTCATGTTCTGTACCAGCTTCATTATTTTTAACCTAATTCAGTGCCAATGGTGAAATCTGGTTTCATCCCCTTCTGGCCTACTATTTACATATCAATTTTAGAATTTGTTCAGGGTGCCTTACATACATGAGTTTTTTTTTATCCTGTTGTCGGGCCAGGAAGTCTCAAATTTTATCTCTGACTCCACTGAAAAGTTTTTTATTAGCATCCAATATGATAACAATTACCAAGGCATCAGGATGTATCTTTTATGAATCAGTTTAAGATGGCAAAATGTTTTTCCTGAGAAATCCTTCCATCCTCTCCTCTCATCATCTCGTCTGAACATGTCTGTAGTTACAGCCAGGCAAAATCTTGTTTCATTGCAGTGTAGTTCATTTCAAACCTTAACACGCAACTGCACAAGAAAACAAGCCTGTACATTTATATGAAAAACATCTTCACAGCCAGTGTCTCACCTTCAAATAACAGCATTGCATAGAGAAATGACACAGCAAGTGACAAAAATGCATTTTACATTTGTCTTTTTAAATTAAATGAATTTTAAGTCATGGGCAAAGGGCAAGGAAAGGCAGAGAACCTATTTTTTTACAGCGAGGGGGAATCCCGGTTATAGTTATGGCAGTATTTCCCGAGTTCTTTATGATCCAATAATACGATGGAGACATTTAAAGCCTGATGTAAGTGTGGAGCATAACGTAGTAAGGGATGTTTCCCTGCCAGTTTTTAATATCCATGAACGTAAAACACATGGACACACATGCACAGGCACACACTGCCCATCTGGGAAACCTCTTGCACTCTATCCTACAATTACACAATTCAGCCATGGTGAGGGTGACGGTGAAATGAATATTCCATTAGCACGGCGGTCGTGTCAAGAAAACACGATCAATTATGATGCACTCTCAGACAGCATTCTGCTGGCTTCGGGGGAGTAATTACAGCCCGATGGTGTTTTCCTGATCCAATCAGCAGGAGGAGAAATACTAGCATAATGCATCTGATCTCCTCCGTAAAGATATTGGACAGATTTCTCACAAGACAAGCCAAATCAATGCCACGCACTGCCCCGTGTGTATTCAGCTGCCATATCGAAACCAAGATGACACCAATTATGCCAATGGAATCAGGGCTGAGTGCTGTTCTATTTTCTTTGCGGCTACATCAATGCTTGCGAGGCTCACAAAAGCTAAGGCTATGGCTGGGCAGAGAAGACAAGTCGTCCTAAATCCGGCTTTTCAATGTCCTCGTCTTTTCATTGGAGTGGAAGTGGATTAAAAAGCACCTTTTTCTTCAGCTAAAGATAAAAGTACACTCATAGGGTTCATTTGTTTGGGAATAAATTGGAGAGCTTTAAGCTAGTGGAAAAGACCCTTGCAAATACCAAACCCAAATAGACACACCCACACAGAGCACACGCTCAAGCCAGTGGCACACACACACACACACACAAACACACAACACAAACTAGTTAATGACACAGCTCAATGGAGTGAAACCTTACAGCTGTGGTTATTTACCAAAGGCATTGTGCCTGCTAAATGGATGAACGGGATGTGAGGGCACTACATGTCTAACAAGAGTGTACCAAAACACAAATCCATAATGAACAATGATATACAGTCATATTTGCTGTTTTCTGTTTTGAATTTTATTTAAGTATATCGTACTGGCATACAAATGGTTTGTTATACTTTAAAGAGTAAATATTCTCTTAGACAAGCTATGCATCCCTCATACATACATTTTTTTCCCACATAGTTATCATTATATTAGAGAAGTTAAGAATTTATACCCAAATCTAGATAAAAAATGGGAGTAAAAACTGACTTTAGTGAGTGTAAATATAATGCAGGTGTCACATTTGTCCTGCAGGCTTTTTTCCTTTTTACCTCATCATCATCATCATCGTATTTCTTCTGTTTTCTCATTTGTTTTATTCAGATGATGTTTCTAGCTTTTCCTTTTGGACATTTAGCTGGGTCTTAATGCACTGTGCCTTTATAAATGAGTGAGAATGTGATGGGTTCCATGTCTTATCCAGGATTTTTCAGGATGCATGACCCTCGCAGGGATTTAATTGGCCCAGCAATTTAGGTATGAAAAAAAAGAGCCTGTAACCTTCAGTGCTAACCTGATAAATATCTCCACCCCAGGAGCCCTGAACTCTCAATTCTACACACACTCACATGGTGCAGTCTAGACGCGACTCAACTGGAGCCTCAGTGACTCACACTAATTCAAATATGACCCACCAGGAAATTAATAACACCACTTCAAAGGCACCTAGTGAGATATGTGGCTACCACTTAGCTCTGCATCTAAAAATATACCCCACATTTGAAAACATACCAAGAAAGCTTTAATGTTTTGTTTTTTTTTTTTGTTCAGATGGCCACAGATCTGTGAGAGGGTATTGGGTTGGTAATTGTTTTGCAGATTATTTTAGATTATGTTGAACACACTTTTTCACTGAGTAGAATGGAGGACGCTTTCTGCAGCTGTGATGCAAAACTTGCTCCTTTTGTTACTTTTGCAAAAAAGTAGGGGGGCAAACAGGAAAAGAGAGGGTAGTAAAAAGTAAAATACATATTAATTGGTTCTTCCTCTCCCACACATTGACGCTGATGGATGAATATATTTTCACTGGTGCATTCTGCCTCACCCACACATGTGCACTGTTTTTTCTCACTACACAGTTTCTCTCTCTCTCTCTCTCTCTTTTTTCTCAGTGTATGTTCTTATACATACAGAACACAACTACGTACAAACAGACGCACACACAAGTGATGCAGATGTGAAGCAACTCGGTCTACTCTTTTAAAAGCCACTAAAATGAAATGCTGTCATGGGAAATCTCAACATCAGGTTAAACCTAAGCATACAAAGACATTTATAATTTATAATTTAGCCCAAAATGTAATGTAAATCATATGAATCCCGATTATCATATTTCAACCATTCACTCACCATGCACTCACGTTTAATTCATGCATATGCACATATATGTAGAATAATGGCAGGCACCCAGATCCCAGCAGCAGGCACTTCACCCCCCCCAAAAGAATACGTCATCTGTTGTCTCTCCACTTTTGATTGGGAATCTCCCTCCAATGCCGACCTGCTATTGGCTGGTTTAATGTGTGGCTCCGAGGCAGCACTTTACCATAGCAGCAATCCCAGCAAGGCAGACACTATTAGGCAGCCAGCTACGCACTCAGTTCAGTTCCCTCTCTAATTTAGCTGAAACAGAAAGCTCTACAGCCCATCCCCCAACTGCATTCTTCCAATTTAACACACCTACAAGATGTACTGTATCTCACATGGGGGATGGTATTTAAAACAGCATAACAAATGCATGCAGCAGTATTCATTTTAGACTGGAGCTTTTGTGCTCCTTTGACTAAAATTGAACCCATTCAGAAATCAGAAGCAACACAAAATGGAAACACACAAATTCAGTGCTTGCAAGATGTGTTTAGTATTGTTTAGATAGATTTTATTTAATTAATTAATATTTTATCTCTATAGATCTTATTTTATTGTCTATATTTCTATTGATTCTAGCTTTTTGGAGTCTAAGACAATAAACCAAAATCAATAATTATCAGTAAATTCTACTTTTATTTTCAGCAGATACACTAATTAACATGGGTAATGGGCAATCTACTATCTACTACTTAATGGCATCTTTCTAAATTATGAAATAAAAGAGACACAATATAAGCATACAAAACTAAACAAAGGCAGTCTAAACTAAGTCTAAACAGTGATCTAAGGCTGTGATAGCTCATTCATGTAGGACCAATAAAAAGCTCTTAATGTGACCAAATGGACCTTAAACTGTTTTTTGAATTCAATGATGTGTGAATATTCTCCATCTCATCTTGATATACAATGAGTTTATTTTGATGTCAGAATGGATGCGCAGTATAATTTGATATAATCTGCATTACAGTGATAAGATATACAAGATAAGATGTATACTATTCATTATCTGTTGTGTATTAACCTGTTATTGAAGACTTTTAGGGAAGAACAGCAGATGGAAGCAAGACTGAAACTTATTAAGAATATGATGCTCATCTCAGGTAGTTGTAAGCTGATTGGCATTCCACTTTTTTTCTACTACTACTATACTAATAAAAGGCAGTTTAGAAATAGGCCAATACTATACTGCTGCTTCTCTCTGCATGTAGAAGCCTTTGCCAGCAGGATGTGTCTTTATTAAATTAATCCTACAGCTTTCTGCATATGCCTAATTACTGACAGCCAAGCTCATATCATTAAAATCACTCACTGGGAGCTGTGGACTGCTGGGAGCCATGTTAAATACAGTGTATGACTGTGTGTGTGTGTGTGTGTGTGGGAAGGGGTTGAAGGAGTATGTTTTATTTCAATTATTGCTATATATTCCCCTCAGGCATGCTTAGCTGTGGCAACCCCCATGGATATGTTGTCAAACAAATGCTAACACTCATTATGGTGTAATCATAGGTAGACCATACAATCACTCGCCACACTCGCTACAGTGATGTTTTTTTGGTCTTACAAAAACTAGGCTGAAGGAGAGATTTGCTTTCAAACACAACTCTTCGCCAGAAATTAGACAGCTATTTTTATTTGATGAAAATATCAAAATGGATCAGCTTATGCTTGACTATCAGTGGCGTATACCTCACCTAATCTGCTAGCAGCTTTCTGGTACGACCCATACATATTTATACAGGTGTGCACCTGTATCAGCCTTTAAAGCATTGCAGTTCTCACTATTGTTCTGCTGATATCTGTAATGCTGCTTGCTGTAGATTTCTCCAGCACCTCCATTTTCTATATACAGCAGTAGAACCTTTAGATATCATTGTCTTTGCTAAGATCCAGTGACTGGTGTCTGTTAATTAAGGGATTAGTCCTTTCAGCAGCATCGTTGTTGCTTCTAGTATTGCTTGAGAGCTCCCTCACAGAGAAAAGCCTCTTTTACCAAATTGAACCGTATAACCATTTGCAATTTCTTGACTCAAGTGTCTCTGAGTGAACTAATGCTCGGTGAGAGCTGTCACATTAACCCTGTTTATTAATGCATTTGTTTGTTTGTCTGTGCGAGAGAGCGAAATCAGGGGAGACAGAGGCCAGTTTTCCTCTTCCTTCATCAAATTACTGCCTAAGTAGGTAATGGATAATTTGTCAGTGGCAGCTGCAGAATAAAAAGCTACAAGATCATTCGGTTTCCTTTGCTGTTTCTGAGCTTGTTTCTATCAATCACCATTGTGCCTGCCCGCCGAGACCTTTAGCATACAGAACAATCTTTACTAATTTGACTGAGGATTGTCTGTTAATGGTGAATCTGTGTGTCTGCCCTCTGGGTGCACATTCAACCAGCCTGTCAGTCTTACAAGTGACGCCTGCCGCACAATGCGATGTTGGCATTTGGGAGGAAGACTAACAGGGACATTGTTCAGCCAGCAACTGAATTATTCATAACCTTGCACATTTAATCAAAGATGAAGAGCCAGCTGCCATGATCGGATATGTCACTGCTCCACCCGCTTACACAATCCTTGAACTTTTTATTGACACTGAATTATAAGAGAAAATGATGCTGCTCTTTTATCAGGCTTAGGATGATGTGTCTTGTTAGGCTCAGTAAGAGGGAGTTTTCAATTTCTACAAAAAATATAAATAAGAATAAGATCTCTGCTAACCACTTTATGGAGAATAACTGTTATTTCTTTAAAGTATCTAGCTTTTCTCTCTCATACGTTTTTTTTTTTTTTGATGGCGTTTCTTCTCATATCACCATAGTAACTCAGAGGTCTGCCAGAGACCCTTGCATTCTCTCTGTATATGCTTGGACTACAAGGTCAGCCACCGGGATAGATACACATGCATACAAACACTCTTGAGTAAGACACTTACTGATGTGTACAGGTAGCCCTCACTGTTCATAGCCAGATAGAGTTTGGTTTGCACCCCCTGGATAGCCACCACTCGCAGCCCCACTGGAATAAGGTTGAACATGGCTGGAAAGAGACAGACAGCAGAGACAAAGAATAAACAAAGTGTACACTTTCATCTTCATTTAATACACAAAGAATAAGTATAGTATATAGACCTAAACTGCACAGGTATAATTCTTATGATTATATTTAACACTTGAGATATATAGCATTTTAGAGACATTTTAACACTGTTCATGGTAGAGCAGCTTTTGTAAACGTTGTAAATAAATGAATGAACATATACAGTGCTTGAGTGACTTAATGAGCAATAAACAGAGTTAAACATGGCAAATTTAAGACAGCCATTAACCTCTGTCTGACTATCATAGCAAAAAGCCAGAAAATGGACAAATGTTTTTGAGAGAAATCCAAATTGAAGCCCGAAGTATAGTGAGATCTGCCAGCTTGACCATTAAGGGGTTAAAATAGTTATTAGTGTTCCTCATCTCTGTCTGGATGGAAGATTGAGTTGTCAAAACCAAACCACAAATAGAGGTAGGACATAAGCTCAGGGACTCAGCAACTCTCTCCCAAGGGTGTTTTGTAAAGCAAATGAACAAAATCAGAAACACAGAGACAGATACAGATAAAATGTTGAAATGAAAAAGAAGTGGCTCACAGTGTTGTGTATTAACACACATGAACTGAAATCACAGCCTGTGTGAAGTCAAGCCTAAGTATTGAAAACACAATATCTTAAATTCTTTGAGAGGGAAAGAAAGCAATTATGAAAGCTGACTGTGTAGCCAAATGTGAATCAACGACGATGATGACAGTGCTGTTATCTGACAGGGCTGCTCTCTTCATCGTGTCAATTGCGATGCAAAATTACATGGGGAGGCAAAAACACTTGCACACTTCTGTACATAGAGTTTATGCCACACACATACACACACAAACCTGTCTGCCTGTGACCAGTGGGCTGATTTTGAGTCGTGAGGCTTAGAGAGCCAGCGGCAGCCCAGCTGGTCAATGAGGTAACCCTCTACCTAATTAACGTCGGCCTGTGCTGTATATGAGTGTGTCTGCGTGTTTCATAAGATCCTGGCAGGGAAGCTGCGCAGAGGAAAGCACATGGACATCCACCTGAAAGTCTGCAGTCGTGCTTCTATCATTAAAAAAAAAAAAAAAAAAAGAAAGAAACTTCCCGCCTTTTCTCTTTGACTATTGTTGGACATACTCCCAAACAGTGATGCCATCAGCACTGCTATGGATTTTTGTTTTATCCTTTTTGAAAGTATCTAGTACAGTAAATTATGTACACAGGAGGATGATAATATTCATCTTCTCATGTTATCCTCTGGAATGTTAAGACCGTTTGTTGTCACATGATGACAGTATGGAGACATTAGACACGCGTTACAAAAGAAATGAAACTTCCTTCTCTGATCAGTTGAGCTGTGAGTCAGAGTGTGCCCTTACTATAGGTCCTCTTGTCAACCACTTAGTAGATCCCCTATCTGCAGACTCCTTTGAGCAAAGTGCACTATAGGGGCTTTTTGATGGGCCATTTCATCTGCCCTTATCGCTTTAACACTGCAGACCTCCATCTCTCTGGGCTTTCATTGTAAACAACAGCCATCGGAATACATAATGTATTTACTTGGTAGAGTAAACGGGAATTACCAGCAGGGCATTTAAGTCACAGAACCACTCGCTCTGTGCTTCTCTCTCCTCTCTTTCTCTTCGCCTCTCTTCTCTGTCTTTGTTTCGCTCTGTCTCACTTGTTTTTTGTTTCTTCAAATGCCAAATTAAATGGCGTACTCAGCATACAGTATATTCTTGTTTACCAGGCCTTTTCGAAGGAAAGATACATTAGATGCTGTCACCAACATATACAGCTTTAGTATAGTCTGTCATATAATATTCAAGAGCTGTTTTTTTTTTATGTATTCATGATACGATCGTCCCATTTCTCCTGAAACTGACTTCTCCTTACTGATATTGATGCTGTTTCTTTTCCCTCTATGCCTCTTAAATTCTTACTTTGTTAGCCAATTTCAGCTCACATTTAATTTGCACCACTTTTCAAACACATAGTTAGTGACAGTCTTATAATGGTACAGCTATCAGAAGATGGCTCCCTGTGGAAAGATGCACCACTCTCTATCTCGAAGCTCTCAAAATGACAGATTGGTGGTTCTTTTTTCAGGATAGTATCTTTGGTGATGCCTGCTTTGGCAGCCATGTACTGTACAGCAGATGCTGCCAGTAAAATGTATATCTCAAACAGATAGGAGCTACTATTTACAACCTCAATATCTGCAGTATTTTTAGGCTTACTGTACTGTAATCTTGTGCATTTCTTAAGATGGCAAAGCAATAATAGATTTGCTTTCTAAATTTGTATTCACTGACTCTGTCACTCAGGGAAAATATGGCAAAAATGATGATAAACTTTGCAATCCTCTCTCACTCCAAACATAAACTACTATACTTAGTGTAGTATAAACTATAATTACTTAACTGGCTCACAGTAAACCACTGACATTTTCTACAGAGCAAATGATTCAAGGGTCTCCAACCTCAGACATAGGAAAACATGAGGAGGCAGGCTATCATTACAAAGACTGCACCAGGTCATTTTAGCACAACTCCCAGAGAGAAGGAGCTAAGAATGAAGATGCAATACTTTTGCTTGTTTTCTTTCAAACAAATGTCTTCCCAACTTTTTCTACTTTTTGGAGCGTCCTTCAACACTGCAGTGCGGAGGCTCAACAATTTCTTGCCAGAAAAATTCACAGTTACAGGTTACAGATGGCACTATCAGCTAACTTTTTTTTCTGAACCATTGTTCAGATTGATCCATCTTGGCATTGCTGTGTACGACACTAGAGGGGATGTGAGGCAGTGTTTTCATAAGCAGTCTCTCCTCACTGTATGTCAAACCGACAAAGGTTTGCAGACTTCTTCAGGCACGAATTAAACACATTTGGATCAGCGTAAATACATGTTGTGTCTTGTTGCACAGTTTTTCGATTTGATGATTTGATTTCTTCCTCTCCTGAAACACCATGCTACACGATGCAGTTCTTGTCTTTATAATCGCGCCCCTTCTCGCTCTGCGTCGTTCGCTGAGTTTTCTCCCTTCATCCTCCCACCATGACGCTCACGTACACATCTGCAGTCCACTTCATTTCAGAAGGATTACCAGCCGGTGTACCGATGGAGATTTTCAAGAGGGGAAACTCAATTACTTCCTGGCTCCTAGAAACACCTGAGCACACTAAAGAGGATGACAGTGCCACCACCCACTCACAGACCTTTCTCAGTGCAGAGAGCCATGATAAGGGTGAGGACACCGGAGGGACAGTTTTCACGATTGCTTGCAGGCTGTCTCCGGGTACAAGTTCCACCCACTAACAGCCTAGGAGTCACATTTTAAACATTTATCCTATCTGTTACTCATTCTGGGAGCAGCATGCCTGCAATTAGAGCAGCCTGAATATGACAGCACATCAGAGTATTGAAGCTAAAGAGTGAGCTGTTGTGACAACATTACACAGCACTACTGTGGTCTTATTACTGTTCAACTGCAGTGGCTCTTTGGATGAGGTAAATTGGGTTACTTTGAGAAAAATGCAGGGCTGAATCACATAAATAATGTTAGACACATTTAATTTGATTGCATTTGTGAGTATAGTGCTGTTGCATAAAAGATGCCACTGTTTTATGACTACAATATGCTGAGGATGCTCAAAGCAGACATTTGTTGTTCATTAGTGAGAGACAAGTAAGAACACATAAATGTGTTCACTGTTAGGAAACAGACATTAAAGATTCATTCAAATTTACTGACATGAGGAGTCAAACTTGGAAACTTGAACAAAAAAATTGTTAAACAGTCTGTGACGATTCAGTTGATGTATCTGATGTGAATTACACGTCAGAAGATTTGCCAATTTCTTTGCCTACTTCTGGGATCCACAGTATCTCCATTCTCCTCATTTGATATTTTAGCAAACGTCTGAGTCTATTTACAAAAACATGGTCTGAAAACATATAATCTAGGACAAAACTGAGAATGGATTACATTTAGAAAACTGAAACAGTACCCTCCTTCTTTCAAGGAAAAGTATTTAGATTTTTCTCACAGTTCTGTCTTTTTTCTTAGAGACCCAGTGGGTTTGCTAAGTTGTATTGCAACACAAAAAATGGTTGATACTGTGTAAAATGGTAGAGAAATTACAAGGATTTAAAAGACTTGTTTCTGACATTCTTTGCTTTCCTGATGAAAATGCTGCAGAAATATCAAACGTCTTCCTTAACACAGCTGAACGCTCCGTCTTCTCAACAAGCTACAGTAGCAAAGATCAAATCCTTGTTTTTGTGTGATTGTGTGTATGTGTGTGTGTCCCCGCACATTCGAGTAGGTCCTCTCCCACCATCACAAGACACCAGTAGCTCCAAGAGGACTGCGCTCTCCGTCACCATGGAGACAAGCGCACCCAGCGCCTAACAACGCTATTTTTGGAGCAGTGCAAAGAGCTTCACTCTTTTCTCCTTTTCCTATTCAGCAGCACTCTTTAATTTTCTCTTCAAAAACTATTTTGGTGCCAATGCGGGCCAGTTGTTATGTAAGTCAACAAAAAAAAAAGTGAGCCCATGCAGACGTGATGGGTGGCGGTGCTCGATGTGTGAGGTGAAGCATATTGTGTGTGCCTGTGTGTGTGTGTAAGATGTTGTTATTTCATTATCTTTGTTTCTCCTTCTGCTCATAGTGTCCACTGTGTAGTATTTAACTCTGCTTTAGGAAACAACTTGCACACAAATTACAAGGTGTTCTGCTTAGACAACATCCCACGTGCACAGAGCTGCTATTTATATGAAAGATACACACGCCATCTCCACTAAGGGAGTAATTGAAAACAGAAGTACTAATTCAGAGGCTCCAGAAGTGTTTACATCCGCTTAGTGTCTGGATTACTGCACAAGTATTATGTCAAAGCTGTTTCAGTGTGCCGCGCAGATCTTTTCCTCAACAATATTGTTTTGGTGTGGCGGCAATGTGGATTTCACGCAGGTCACTAACCTCTGCACTGTTTTAATCTTTATAAAGCATGTAGTGTTCGCAGCTCTGCCTAATTATAAGGTGGTCTGTTTCTCCATCATTGTTACCAGACAAGTGGCTGTGCTGTTACTCTTCCATTGATCTCCTTTTTAATCTGTCTATTGGAAAACAAAGAGCTGGTGGGTGTGATGGCAATGATAGGGACACATCAGTACATAGTATAAGACAGAACTGGCTCTCAGCACAGAGGCAGCGTGTAGGAGAGTAAAAAGCCAATCATCGTCTGTGTTCAGGCTGCCATAGGATGACTTTGATTGGATAAAATTAAACAGCTACTCAGTACCGCGGCACTTGCACAGACAGAGAAAAGAAAAACTTCTTTTTATCTGTACTATAGCTACACTGTCTCTCTTTAACACAAGCAAGAGGCATAAATTTGATATTTAGATTGCCATAATGTTAAACCTCTGTTAGATGATACATAGCTAATGCAATTGTCTATAGGGCATGGAATTGACAGTACCAAGGTATAAGGTTGATCAAGGTGCTGCATGGCAGTGGAGATATGAGGAGGGAAATGAAATACTGAAGAGAAACTTACTGTAACCATTGTCTTCTTCCTTCGTTCCATCAATGGTTCCATCCGCCTGCAGCTGCAGGTGGAAACCTTGTCGACTGTACAGCTTCGTCACGATCCCCTTCAGCTGGGGCTCTGTGGAAGCAAAGACAGGAAGACGCAAGGATGAAACCACAAACTGAAGAAAAACATGAACGTATCGAGGCGATGTCACTCGTAGCCTTCTAAAGGGACATTCTGAATATTCTGCTTCAGTTTGCCGCTCGCTGCCATTTTGGAAGTGACAGGAGCCTTAAAAAAAAGGAAACAAAGTTAGGCAGAGTGGAGCTGGTGGAGGTCGGACAAAATGGAGTAATTGCAACAGCTGACTGTGATACGCTGAGACACCTGTCAGTCAAGATAACACCCAAAATCACAGACATGTCAAAAGACATGTCAGAAGAAGCTAATTCAATTACTGGCCTTCTTGTTGAAACAAATTAGCGACATTTCAGAGGGGATCCTGCTTTGTTTGATACTTTTGAAGCCAGGATCTGCCAGCCATCAGAGGAGTTGCACTTTAAGACACTTTAATGTTGGCTTGACCACTAAATCATGGTGGTTTCTACTTAATGAAACAAGGGAACTGATAAAGGCTCTAGGCTTGCTGATATCCTATACATATATTTCCATTAGCCACTTCCCTTTTATTGTCCAGGGGTTAAATGAACAAATAAAGCAAAATGTCTAAGCAATTTAAAAAACATTTATATTTTATGGAAGTTTAAGAGCAGACACAGAAATTAGTTATAGTAAATGACAAAAACGTAAGAATTAAATGACAAAAACGTAAGAACTGCAGTAAAAGCAACTTTGCTGTATCTACAATCCACAAAGAGTGACAAACTGTTTCTGTCTTGTTTCTGCAGTGAAACAGAGATAACTATAAAGGCTTGACAACAGAAAAATAAAGACAGCAGATGGACAAGAGCAAAACGTATCCAATTTGAAAAAGCTGGCTTTGGGGCATGTGGTGGATCTCAGTGGTCTAAGATGGCCGAGGAGGATTTCTTGCATGTCATCCCCTCTTTATCTCTCTGTGCTTCCCGTCACTCTCTGCTGCACGTGAAACCGTCCAATAAAGGCAGACTGTCAGAAAAATAAAACTAAAAAAACTGTCATGGTTCCCAGAAAAACCATATAACTTGTTTGGGGTGTGTGAAGTTAAATAAATACTAAATAAAAATCTAAACCCTAACATAATCTGTGATATTCAGCATATACGAGAATTTTTGCTTAAATCCAATTTAAAAGTAAAGTAGATCGACATTTACCTACAAGTGATGAGTATTTGTGATGAATTAAGTGCAAAACATATTTTGGACATTATGAGGAAGCAGCTAATTTAAAAAAAACAAGATATAAAACAAAACATAGTATAGGGTAATACATCTAATAAGTTAAACAGAATGGGCAAAACATATAAAACAGGCCTCAATAAGTCTAAAAGACAATAGTTTTAAGAAGCAGAGTGTTTATTTTTGAAGTGGCTGGGTAGCCTGTCTGTGTTACATCAGTGTAATGTCTGATAAGAGCTAAGTGCTCTCTATTCCCTGGTTACTGTCCCTGGTGGAGTCCTTTACTGTGGTTTACCACACCTTTCATCTATCCTTTCATCTCACTTACCTTTCAATACTGCCATTTCTAGTTTACTAAGGTAAGAGAAGGTTAATCCAGCCAGTACAGCCGAAATAATATTATGATTTTGTTGTAAAACTTCTTACATATCATTATCAAGTTATAATTACTATGGCCTGAAAATAAATTTCAGATCTCCAGTTGGATGATTTTTGCATACGGACATACATTGAGAAATCAGCATATACTGTGAGTACATAAAAAAAAAACCATGACCATGGGTAAACAACATTCCCAGAGAATACACCAGTCCACACTGTATTTCCAAAAGATGCCACTTCTTTGTGTTTGGTGAGGCACCATGTGTAAGTCACACACAGACAACGCCTTCTTTTTGGCACTCATTGCTTCCTCCACAGGATAGAAATGGAAAATGGGAGTGAGAGAGGTGCAGAAACTGTAGGATACTGATATTGTTGCATAAACATGCACCCTAACCTCCAGGTGTATCACACACTGAGTTATAAAACTGTTCGGAAGTGAATGAAGTGGATGAATAAATGGGACTGAATAAAGCCTGAGAGAAAACAAAGATGAATCTTTTGAGGACGTGCGGTCGTCATGTCCACACTCATCGAGGAACTGACAAAGCTGACAAAAGGTGAGCTTTGAGGCCTGAGTAGGATTTGATCGGATCAGATGTGCAGCCGTGGTCACTTCTGCACTGGATTTGTGGGTGCTTCAGGCTGCAGAGACACACTTCTGTCACTGCAGAAAATAAGAGTGCTCAAAGAGCCACCCTGGACCTTTGCACACACGCCCGGGGATACAGTAGTACTTACACTTATAATACTTATTTTAAGTGTATGAGTATATACTTATCATACTTAACATTTTATTTAGAGCTCCAGGAATGAGGTACCACTTATTTCTTCTTGTCTGAACAAATCAGCTCGATACATGACATGATAACAAAGAAGAAAATGAGAAAATGTCATTTTTGAGTGAGTTCTGATTAAAATCCTAAATAAACATTAGGATCTGCTTATTCAACTCTGTGTGTCAACGTGTGTCTCTCTTATTTGAGATTAATTATTAAACTATATTTAAGTTAGAGTCCACTCAAGAGTAGCAGCTATTCAAAGTATTAATCCATTTTAGAGACTTAAGACATTTTCATTTACCAATGATAAACTGAATATTTAATTTAATTTGGTCAGTGAACAACGACTCCTAAGTGACAGTGAAGTCTTCAGTGATTTCCAAAATTGACCCAACAAGCCCTTTTGTATATCTTGTCCAGTGTGGACTGCATAAGTAGACAGTGAAGGATGAAGGATCAGTTTAATACATCCCTCTGCGCAATCTGAGATGCCAAAGGTGACCTCTCTGTGGATAAACTTCATAAGGGAGCCATCTCATTCTCTCAACTTTGTCAGAGTCATTAATCTTTTGAATTTTATACAGAAATGCAGCAGGATAGATTCTGTCTTGTTTAGGTGATTTTTTTTCTAAATGTAATGGCACCCTACAGAGGACGACGACTTAGTCATCCTGAGGATGACAGCCTGATGAAACTGCACAACACACCTGGACGTCTCCTTCGCCTCTTCTTGGAGCCGAAGAGTTTGACCCGGGAGAAAACGTTTAGTCGGCTGGGCTTTTCACAGCTTCCTTTGGTTTTACTGGGGCTGCTCACGCAGCGGCAGGCATTGGTCTTCTCCCGCTCCCTCGCCTGCCTCTTCTGCCTTATGAGGGAGCTGGCAATCGCCGCAGCCATGGCCAGTTTGGCAGCGCTGCGTAGAAAAACTTCCGGAGAAGCGTGAAAATAATCTCACCCTCTTTAAACCCAGAAAACTTGATTCTGGAGGAAAACGTCCAGGAGCGGCGGTAACAACGTGAGGAAACTACAAGGAATAAAGAATTCACCAAGTGAACTATGAAGAGTGGATAATGAAAATAGTCCCCGTGGTGCGGTGGAGCCGGTTAGATAATGTCCAAATGATTCATCTTTTCATGAATTTGGGGCGTTATTCAGGAACTGTCCGTTGTACCTCCGAAGGAAAAAAAGTGAAACTTAACAAAAAATGTAAAAAAACGTTCCGCCGCGAAGCTGCGCAAAGACTTTGACCACAGCGCGTTGCATGTTCCTCCAACTCTATCATTTTGTCGGCAACACAACAAATACGCACAGAGCCGGTCTCTGGGAGCCGGTTTGCAGCGTCCCACTGAAACTACGCGGCGGCGCACATGGCGTCCGGGCGGGCTGACGGTCGTGAATGAAGCTCAGTGCGCGGCTGGAGGACGGGAAACACCTGTTCGCGGCGCGCTCTCGATCTGGTCTCCCTGATCCCTCAGTGAAGCCGCTGCCCTCCTGAGAGGGAGACTCACAGGGAGGCGACGCGGAGGACGTGAAGGAGAATCCATTTGTTTTCTTTTTTTTCTCTCGGGTCGAGGCGAGAGGCAGCGCGGGGTGACGGCAGGAGGCGCCTCATGATGGACGCGGCGTCCACAAAAAGAGGAGAGAAAGAAAGGGGGGGGGGGGAACCTGCACACACTCCGCACAGTCAGCTCAGAGCATCCCACAGACAACCTGGAGAGGATGAGCAGTGGAGGGGAGGAGGAGGAGGAGGGAGAGGACGGGGAGTCCAAACTAGTGAGACACAAACCCAGTCAGTGTGTGCGCACAGAGGATGAATCTCCCGCACACACCGGCGCAGGCCGTCATGTGGGATCATTCACGTTACATATCGAGAGAAAAGGGGGCGTGATGGGGGGAGGTGGCAAAGAGGAGAAAGACAAAAGAGAGAGAAGGAGGGAAGACTATCGATTTTATTGGACAGAGAGTCATCAGGGGGAAAGTTAAGAGCTGCAGATGCAGCTTTGAGTCATTTCGGGAAATAAAATAAATCCCATGTTTCAAACCTGTGTTCATGCAGCAAAACCATGATCAGATAAATATTAATGGTAATAACTAAACATATCATTCAGTGGTAGTTTTTTTGTTTGCTTGCAGGTTAATATGAGGGAGCAGTTCGCCTTCATCGGAGGTCAGCAGCGATGTTAATGAAGGATGAATTTAGTGGAATGAGTGAGCGATTTTAGCGGATGCAAACAGCCTCAAACGATGGATTATATAATTTAAATATAATTACTAATACTCGTATTTCACTGAAAAAACGAAGACACCTTAAAGACGCACATCCTCATGAGTCATAGATGCATATGAGATTTATACTGGGCTGCTACTGGTAAAATGTGAATTAACATCATGAAAACGGCAAGTGTGGAAAAAAAAGATGATGCCCAGGCCAAAAGGTCACGCACTGTCTCTGTCATTTCCAGCCCTGACTCCCAGGCTCAGCACTCCCCTTGCTTTTTCCTCACAAAAACAGCCTGAACAATGGTGCCATCTACAGTCCTCAGAGCAAACTGTCGCGGTATCCGTTTGCGCCACTTGATTAATGACAGACACCAATAACACACCTCGACACGGTGGACATGGCTGATCAAACATGAGGTGTCGCATAGTGCAAGTGTGAGATTTCACATATTAGAATAAGAGGAAACGCGGTAAAGGACTCTGCAAAACAACAACAAACAAACAACAACAACAACAAAAAAAAACGTTGAATATAAAGCTGCTTCATTTTTTTTAAATTAAACTGTTTTTTTTTAAATGAAAAGGATCTAAAGCAAGCAGAAAGTCCAAACTCCAGAGCGAAAGAGTGAAGATACAAAGCGCTCCAACACTTCAGCACCACGGACAGCTCCATCAGCACTTTCTATCAGAATAAAACTGCACTAAACACCGCTGCTGCTGTTATTAAAAACCATAAACCACCTCCAACAAGACAACCTAGGAAGATTTTTCTCAGTGACACTCGGTTACAACACGATTTAAAGTAAAAAAAAAAAAAATACCAAAACAAGCGCAGCGTAAATTAAAAAAAAAAAAAAAGAGGAACAAAACGAAAACCTCAGCCATACCTGAAACAGACTTTCTGAGGGGAAAAGTCATGATTGTCCTGCTCCGGAGTCGAGTCGCTGTCGGCGGCGAAGTGAAGGCGAGCGGAGTGCAGTCAGCAAAAGTTCAGAGCATTGTCAGACAAAACTGTCAAGAGGCGCAGTGGGAGAGAAAGCGTCGAGGCGTGGCCATCAACAGGAAGATCATTACAGGACATTAGCGACATGCCATTATGACTCTCTGAAGCGCTCATTAAACATTCATTTAGAGGCCAAAAAAAAAAAAGCAATGGGGCGTGTGTTTGTTGGCCGTGTGTCGCCGGATTGTGGGATGGGAGAAAGAAGTGATGCGTCGGCTGAGATTGAACTTCCTTTCTTGGGGCCAGGGAAGACTTTGCTCTCATATTACAAAAAGGGAGGGGAGGTGGGGGTAAAAATGATGTAAAATGATCCGATAATGCGTTGAGTAAACCGGTTATACGGGCCTGTCCACTTTCGACTGAAAGAAAAATATATATCGATGTACAATCAACCGAGGCAACATGCATTAAGCAAAGTGTTTTTTTTTCCACAACGGCAAGCCCCCTCTTCTGTGAAACTGTAGAGGCAGTTCAGGAAAATACTTAATGCTGAGATTAATATGACGTGAGGTTATTCATCAGCTTCACTGCACGGATTACTGCCAGTATCCTGCATGAAGTGTGTCTTGTTTCTCGCTTTGCTTGCACAGCTCTGTTTAATATTAGTCCAGTTATGTAAAGCACATAATATTAGTATATGTGTGGCTCATTTCTTCTGGCTGATGAGACTGCAGATGTACTGATGTGATGACAGACCAAACTATGAGCTCTGAGATACAGTGGGCCTTACAGCAGGTGCTCCTGAGGGTTGGTGTGATCTGGTGGTTGGTGATTGTGTAAAGCTCTGAACACTAGATGGAGCAAGTGGACTGGTTATCAAAAGCAGTGTGTTCACCCTGAAGGGAGAAGACCCCTGTGAACCAGACTCACTTTAACAGAGCATATATTATATCAGATGTACCTACACAGAGCATCAGAACTTATATTAATGAACTAGTTGCGATTTTTAGGAGCTGGTCTGTTCACATTAAATTAGAGGCTAACTCTTTGAGCTACGTTGAACGTCACACTTACGGTTGTGAATTAGAAAATGTTCTCTTATTCCAGTCATTTTTGCCCCTGTCTATGGAGTAGTTCCATTTAGTTGCCTCTAAATGACTGCATAACAACAAGTTTCTGTCTCTGCTGTTCAGGTCATCCAAAAAAAAATCCACCATATAAATAAGTATAATATAAGCACACACGAATAATATTTAAGCAGTTAAAAGCAATGTGGAATTGTGGAATTTTTATAAGATGCCGTATATCTACAAATAGCTATCCGCATCAGAGTGAAACAACAAATCGATGAAACCCCCACTGCAATGAAATAAATATCTCATTCAGGGATTGAGTGATTGCAAAATGCTGATCGGTCAGCCATGCAGAAACCGGTTACCAATATATTGATTTACAAGGGATGTGGCTTAAATGACTTATGACACAAGGGACGGCAGAGATAAAAGCATTTGTTTTCCATTTTACTGTCGTCAGTGTTCTCCATAGATGGCTCTCCGTAATGGCACAGAGGGAGTCTGACCTCTGACCTCGAGCGGTCCAAGAAAAGACGGTCGTCAAAAGTTGTTTCAAGGTTGAACTGAGCTTTATAGAATCATTGTCATCTCAAGAACAGCTGGTACCTTTTAAACTGTTGAAGCCATGAAGGCAATGTTTACTGTGATGACAAGCAGAATTCTTCGTCACAAAGGTTTTTCTAACAGGAAGACAATACAAAATCTTATCTCAAGATACACACAATCAGACATGTCCTCATTTAGGAGAAAGTAGTTGAAGAATCCTGCTTTCATCAACACTCCACACAATTTCCCAATATCCTTGCATCTCCTCAATGAGCTGGCAGGAAGCATCATTTTTACATACACAAAAAATTTTAAGTAATTATTATTGAAGAAATGATTTCTCATCAAATACATATATTTTATGTTAACTGTTCCTGCCAGATTTCCTAACAGCCACAAATGGTTACCGTAGCTATGAAATGGCTGTCAAAGGGAAGTCGGGTTGTAATACAGTGTGTTGAAAACAAGAGACTTGACTTGTACAGACTGGATAAAATGAAAGGCAAAATATTGATATTTTATTGTTAAAATTTTAAAATACCTTTCCTAGGTAGTGTTAAACTCAAGTTAGGAACAGGATAAATTCTAACCTTGATTCGCATAATCAATGGCTGTAAATAAGATGTCACAAGAAAATCTTACAGTGCAAATATGGATGTTTGTGGTATAAATGTAATGTCTTTTTAATGCAACAGCTTGAAAAAGTGATCTCTGCTATAGCAGCATAGCGATAGTTAAGGATGGCACTATACAGCAGCATACTGTTTTTCTGCGCTCTGATATATGTTACTATTGTATTCTGGAGAAGCTGCATAATAAACCACTATACAACCTGATTTACACTGCAGCATGCAGTATCCCTGCCTTCTCCTATCTGATACCTCTAATTCTGCCATGAGCAAACACAGAGGGACAGATCTCAGGACTACCAGAAGCAGATCCCAGCTTTTGCCTCAGTCATCCCACTGCTGATAAACCTGGTCCCATCACTCACGCAGACAGTGTGGCCCTTCAGGAGGATGGCTGGGTTTATCGCTGACAGTTAGGAGGACGGAGAGAGGTGGTGAGAGTCAGGCTGCATTGTACGACAGCGACACTAATCAAACACCTAAGATGATACCAAAGAAAGTGCAAATGTGCATCGGCCTGATAATGTCAGTCCCGCTGTTTGGTGCTTTTCTTAGCAGCAGCAGAGCTCTTTGATAGAGAAAAATACAAAGTAGCGCACAATGACACAAACGGAACTATTGAAATAAGTGAGGGAGGGAGCTGCAATTTAAATAGACAGGGAAGAATTAAAACATTTGTTTTATCCTAATTTTATCAGTATCATTTTATGATCAACAGCCTCTGAAGAAAATATAGCTCTAGTTCTCTTTTGTCTTTTGCAAGACAAAAATGGACATGGCTATATTTGATTCATTTGAAGAATATGTCAGACTTTTATTGTGCTCATTTGCAAGTGAATGTTGGCGCCGACAAGCATTTCATTGGTGAACTATGCTGTCAGAAAATCAAACCTGGCAGATGAGAGACGACGCAGCAGCCTCTGGTTTTATCTAAATGCAGAAAAAAAACTTTCTGTCTCAACAATTACAGTCAGAAGTGACCTCAGTAACCTACACCTAGAAACACTGTAAATAAGATGAGCAAGACAGACACAAGGACATGCATACACACACAGAAACTGCCTCTGCCTCTGTGTCTGTGTGTGTGTATGTGTGTGTGTGGTTTGGTTGCTTGTGTAGCAGTACAATGTGCCATGGGTACATTAATTACTGTAATGCCCCAGAATGCCAGTCTACTGTGGCCTCCCCGGGGCACCTTCATACAGTACGCACACACACACACATCCTGCACTGTATATACACACAGAGTAAAAGAGTGAGAGAAAGAAAATAATGGAGAATAGCTAAAAGCATGCAGCAACATGAGCTTCTATCACAATGTAATCATAATATGATGTATACTAATAAACCTTTATCAGAAGCTTAATATCATGCTAATCAGATTAAAATGTATATATTTAACAGCATAAGGTTTGATTTAGATGAGAAACTTTAGACTGAGAAACCATTGTCATGACGAATGCTCAGTGGAAGCTTTTACTGTTCCTTACACAGCAAACTGTTCAAACGTAATCCTACTAAAAACACAGCTGAGCCTGCATACACAGCTAACTGTGCAAAACCTGCATGACTTCACGCAGATCCAAAAGGTCCCAGTCCCCTGCTGCTCTTTCCATATCTGGCCACTAGGGAGCAGAACCCCAGAGTAAAAGTGGGAAATAGGCCCATGTACTGCCAAGGTTGAGAACTCTGTTGACCTTTGTATTATTAAATATAACCAAACAATTAAAGCTATCTCGCCTTATTAATAACCCGAGGCTGTCATGATAACACCCAGGGTTTAATGAATTTTAAAATTCATAGGGAAAAGTGGCCTCCAAGGGCAAACACTGACTAAATGGGGAGGTTAACCTTGCTCGTGGTGTGTAATAGAGGGCAAAGTTGCGTACTAGGATTGTGCCACTGATTATAAAGAGATATTTCATGTCTGAATAAGTTAATATCTTCACATGCCATCATAAACGGTAATAGCAGGGTTTTTAGTTGAACCTTTTTGTACAAAGTGAGGGGATGGAGTCAAATATTATCAGGGGAAAAAGGAATGATCTCTGATAAGCTCAGAGGGTTGCTGCTCAAACTATTCAGCCCTTTGGCAGCACTCTGCTGGCTGTCTGCTCTTTGTGCGTGCGCTGGTGCAGTAAATCCACTACAACAGCAGCTTGCAGCATGCTAGGCCACCAGTGCCATAGTGATACCACGCGTTACCATGGAGACTGCACATACGTAAGAGGGTGTGTGTGTCTGTCTGTCGGTGTGTGTGTGAAAGATGGAGACGGAGAGAGAGGGAATGGGGGTTGGATATTGCAGAACAAGAAACCATCAGTCACTCAAGGTTCCAGTGGAGGAGGGGCTAGCATACAGTCATGGCTGACTGGCAGACTCATAGCAATGATTGTGTGATCCATCCCTCCCCTTTGGAACCAGAGGGCTGTGTTCAGGACATGAAAGCAAGGAGTCAGTAGACTGAAACCGGAGGACACGAGTCCCATTATTTCTCCCAGCGGGTAAACTAGGATGATCTCCACCTCGGGGACAAACAAGCGTAAAGGCTGTACTGTAGTGCCCACAACTCCACCATGGGAGCCAACCATCACAGAGGAACAGTTATATACACACACATATTTTATGTGCTGGCAATCTTAGATGTAGATATTATGGGTCATCATGTTGTCATTTATTAACAGGGTAAATATGCCCTGTTTTTAGTCGCAGTGAAAATAAAATGAAAGACATATATTTTTAAAAATCAATACTGTATTAATGAGATGACACCCGAGCTGCGTGCCAGTCAGCTCCTCATTAAACCACAACCATGTCTATTTCCACCTCACTTTAAAACACTGAAACTAATGAGGAGCAGAGAGAATGCCTAGCATTTGTCGTCTAACCCTTCACCTTTTGTATAACAACTGGCTTCAAAGTCTTTGTCTACTGATCAGCACTGCCATATTTTCTCTTACAAAAGGAGAAGAACTGTGGATATTTTCGTTACCCCAAGCGACAGGAACACAATTGAATTTTATACATCAGTAAAAGCTAAATGTGGCACGGAAACACAGAACTAAGCAATTTCAGGAGTTGAGCATCTGCCAGACACTGTGTAACTGTTCGCTTGATACAAATAGGTGATGAGGCACGCTGCTGAATAATTGTCATCCATTAGGTGTTCATTTGAAATCAGGACCTTCACAGCCAGTAGTCATAAAGGGGAAAGAAAGGTTATGGTCCTCTCGGGAAGTGACATTTCAAATCATCTTCATTCATGTGTACTTTAACCCATTACACAATATATGATGTAACTGGTAATGCAGTTATTTAATTATTTAAAAATGACATTTTAACCACAAACTACAAATATTGCCGCTATTGTGATTGCAATAGGTAGCAGAATTAGAAGCTATTACAGACACATAATGAGTGGTTCATTTTTCTGCTCTTCACTGAGAGCTATACTCAGTTGGCTGGCTTATTTGTGGTAAAAAAATATTTGATTCTCTATCTTTAATGAGCAGTGGTGTGACATTCAACTTAGGTGGGGGTTTATACTACAAGTTCATAAAAATTAAATGATGCACTTGAAGCTGGAAAGTACATCCTGATTTAAATAAAAAAAAATACACATCAACACCATAGACTATTACAAAATAGATTTTTGGAATTTTGATATGTTCCTCTTCAACCTTCACTGTCACTTCGAAAATAACTACTCACATGTATGTGATTTAGCTGTTCCTTGCCAGTAGTTGGTGTGGTGGTGAGTGAATCACTGCAAATACAGTGAATATATTTACGCAAGCTATACTCCACAAGCTGTCACTTCTTAATTTAACTTCGTGCGAAGTACATAATTTAGCTGGGAAGCATACTGTGGGGGGATTTCTCACGTTATGGCCCCCGCACTCTTTGTGTCTGTATATGAGTGCGCGTGTCTGTGTGACTCTGCGTATGTGTGTGTTGGTGTGAGGCTGTAATGACGTGGAGAAATCTCAATCAGAGGCACCAAACGGTGTGTGAAATGGCCAGAGTTCAGACAGCAGCCTGCCCGGAATGACTAATGCTGCACCAGCAATGTGCTCTCATTACTTCAACACATACAAGAGTGTAAAATACAGGCCACAGAAGCTGGTTCTCTATTTCTCTTGTCCTTTAATCAGCTGACCCTTATTTCTCTTTTGGATTTCAAACAAAGTAAGGTTGGCTGTATTTTACTAAAAAGCTGCAGGCCAGAGACCTTAAAGGCCCTGAAGCTGATCCTCTCTGATAATAACAAAGTCTGGCATGTCCTCTTTGTCCCTCAGGTGCCCTGAGCAGGAATACGAAAAAGAGGCAGGTTTATTTAACACTCAGGATTGGTTATGAAACATCAATGAGATGATGTCAGCGGGCTACAGTTTTGTTTTGGCCACTAATGGAAATTGAAATGTAATCTCTGTGTGTGTACATGGAGGCATATTTGTGCGATGCGTGCTGGATGTGCCTACCAATTGCATGACCCTGCAGTTCTCAGGTCCCCTGGGGGATTGTGGGTGAATCATAACCAATGTTGTTGTAAGCTGGGGGAAGGTGGCTAAAAGCCACTGTGACTGATTGCTGTGTAGGGGGTCCTAGACAGTGTAAATACTTTAAACAGCAGCAGGTCTCACGGCACTAAAGCCACATTATAAGGTTGATTCAATAAACAGGACCCAGCGTCAGATTATATGGAAAGCATTTCAGCGGCATGAAAGACAGCAACTTCAAGTCTTACGATATTGCCATTTTGTACATAATATACTGTACACAATCAGCTTGGGGCACATGATGCCTGTTTCAAGGTTAGAAGTTAATGGGAAAGTAATGTGTGTGTGCCTTTGCTGGGGCAGAGCATGTTGAAGATAACATCATACAGCATGATGTATACACACACGTGCTTGTGTATATAATTCAACACGCATACATAATAGAAATACACATGCACACACAGGAAGCCTGCCCGCCATATCTAATAGGAGACTCTAAATGCTTGTTATCAGAACAGCATCCAGCATGTATCAATGCCAGCATCACAACAGGAGGTAGCCGGAGGAGGAAATCAAGTGCAGGAGATGCTCCCTTGCCAAAATGGATGACTGAACAGTCACATGTGTGAAGCATGGATGGTGAGTCAATGGGAGCCCTTTGGCAATATCCATCACGGTGGGAAAGCTAGAGAGACAGCATTTAGGTGCTAAAAGACCATAAATAACAAAATGACTTTTATTCTCTTTCGAGTTATCCCTCCTCCATTAACCAGAACACACCCAGGAAATGGGCTCTCGTCACAGTGAAGAGGGACATCTGGTATCAAAGAGAAATCAAGGGAAGTGTGCTGCAGCCAAAATAAAGAAGCTCAGACTGAAAGTTTGTATTAATAACTCCACACTAATTATACCCCGTCTAGCAAGAGCAGTCTTAGTCCCAGAATACAGTAAGCGAAGTGATGTTGTCCTACATATCCCTTCCAGTATGACACATCAAGGAAGGGAATGGAGTGAGATTAAAGGCATCATCTCAGACACCAGCTGGCTTAAACTGTCTACTTACTGACGGAGACACAAAGGAAAGCTCTGAGACTGGCAGGAGAGCACGAGGTCACGCTTGCTTCTTTTTTAAGAGTTGCTAATTTAGGACGCATTGTAGTCTAAGGTGATGGGCACTTTCCTAAGGAGGATGATGAAAGCACAAACTATGAAATTCTAGCCAACACGGTGTCTTGATTTGGAAATGGAAATGGAGGTCCTCACAGAGAGGAAAACCTTTCTCCTCTCTTGTGCTCACTTGGTGAGAAGAAACACAGAATCCTGTCTAGGTGTTCGTCATCTCCCCCCATACAAGGGTTTGTAATCGACTCAGATCTTGCCCATTATCCAGGTCTCTGTCCTCAGAATAACCCCATCACATCCCTTGTCTGGCCTCAAGAATAACTGTGAATATTATGCAACGAGGTCAAATGTGCAGTGCAGTGAAATGGGTGTGAACATTAATGAAGCTCATTTTAGTCCGGCCACACACTGGATTTCCCCTGCCGCTGATGCGTTTCCTCAAGGAAGGTGTTGGGGGGGTTTCATTCCCCTAGTGGGGGGGCAGAATGTCGCAATGATGTCTCATACTGCCTGGCTGCAGATCTGAGAGACAGGGAGGCTGCATGGAAGAGAACAGTTCTTCATACAGTAGGTGATGAATGGTCGTATATGGGTTATACATCTATGAAGTTGCCAAAGGATCAGAATATGTGTAAACACGCCAGCATGATTGCACGGTGCAGATTGGCACGGATTATTTCAGTATACCTCAGATCCCAGCGCATTAGGTAGAACAGATCAACTAAGCTGGAAATGACACGACAGGAGACATGACTCAACTTATGGGAGTGGGTGGGTAAATAGGTCATGTTCCCTACCCGACGCTGTGCATCCCACTTTTCGCTCTCAGTCCCTGCGCTTGTTAGTGAAGTCAGCACACAGAGAAATCAATGGAAGCATAATGACAGTGGATGGTAGTGGACCAGCGTCAGGTGGGAGGAGCTGTGTGGTGCTGATAGAGAACCCTACAGAGGTATGAAAAAGTAGGCCAAAACACAGCGGCAAAGCGGTAATAGCTCTCTGTGGTCTGTCGTAGGCATATAATAGGAAATACAGCACCATTATAGAAGAGCACTGGACTTGTAAAATCATAATGGAGCCCAACACAATGTTATCTAATCCCCTTGCCTACATTGCATCATAATAACAAATGAACTTCAGCCCCTTCCTAAATGCTTGGTAACTATATGAGTAACTAATAAAAACAGTACTCTGTCCAGTAACAGTGTTCAAATGACTTTTTAGTTAACATAAAATGACTAAATAAACAAACTATATAAACTGTATATGTCTGTCCTGGGTTTTGTAGTGAAGTGGCGGCCCCATCATCTAATTTTGAAGACCCTTTCAATGTGTAAACAAGGTACACAAGCCAAGAAAAATGATGATAAAGACAATGACAAAAAATGTCTGAGTAGGCAAATATGATTTTACATGCACTTACTTTTGCCTACTAAGGTCTGAATTATCAAAGTCAAAAGTCAAAGTCTGCTTTATTGTCAATTCTGTAGCAGCATGTACAGGACATAAAGAGAATTGAAATTATGGTTCTCTCAAACCTTGGTGCATGAAATACAAAAATAAGCAAACCACAACAAAATAAACAAAATGAGTACAATCAAACTAGAAGAATAAATAAGACATGGTAATAAATAGACATGGCAAATTACAGTCAGTGCAAATATGTATGGTTTTAGTGCAAAAAAAGTGGGTTAGCTTATGGTCTGGTTAAAGTGAATAAAGTGGGTGTGTGCTTATTGAGTTCTTGAGGGTGTCAAAAGTTCAAGTGTTGATTGGGGGGGCCGGGCTGCTGAGGAGCATGCATTCATGAGTTACAGTTTGAAACTGTTTTGTAAATACAAACATGTTATCTCTGCTTCATTTGTACAAAATGAAAAATGTCCTGACAGAAACAGACTGACTGTGATGTTTAAGGTATCCCCCTCCCACTGTGGCCAATTGATCCCTCAACTCAGAAATCTGACTATTGTCAAAAGCAGTGCAGCATCTTATATTTCATTCCTCTCTTTGATATGGGCTGCGAACAGAAATGAACCCTGTGTAATATTCATGCATTCTTCAATCCTGCTGTCTTTATGAACCCATCAAAAAGGATGAAGAGGGATAAAAAAAAATATCCAAAGGAGGCACAGCAGACTCCTTGCTGCGGTGCATGCTGTGTGTGTTGTGCAACCCTTGTGAGAGAGGGGATCTGAGGGATTTTGACCCCCCTGTATCTCTGTAACAATTTATTGTCTGACTCACGAGTCCCACCTGTATAGGCTGAACAGAAGATTGGTTCTGTGTATGTAATATACTGTATGTATCTGTGTGTGTGTGTGTGTGCTGGCTGCTGCTATTTCTATCTCTGCGAGTTTTAAACCAGCGTAGTGAGGACATTTTGGCTGTTTGAAGGTTAAGATTTTGTTTAATGTTAAAGTTAGAATTATGTCAAAAGAGAGGCGGTCTAAGGCTTAAGGTTAGGGTTAGGTATTCAGCTGTGATTGTTAAAGTTAGGGGCGAGGGAGTGCATTATGCCAATGAGAGTTCTCATAATTATAGGTGTATGCAGATGTGTATGTGTGTGGATATTCAACTTCGTTTGTCACACGGAGAAGAAAGAGTAGACTCCCTCTGCTTTTTTTTAATGATTTTTTTTTTTTTTACCTCTGCAGCAGTCTAGCTTTTGATACAACCACAGACACATCTCAACCCACTCCTGTAACATCCACTTCTCCTCTGTCAATCCTTACACTCACTACCTTTACATGCAGTCGTAGTCTGTGCCTGAATCTTCTGCAGGAACCATCATTATTCAGCAGAATAGGTGTGCAGAGATATTTCTGCCTAAAGACTAAAATTATTGCATTACCCACTATTTAATATCATTGTTAGTTTATGCATTCTACAAGGATTGTATGTTTAGTGGCAGTTTTCAATTATTTTCATGGACTGAATCTAAGGGAACTTCTTCAAAACATTTATTTATTCTGTTAGCTCACAATGCTGTGTTAACAAGCGTCTTGTGGCCTTTTAAGGTTTTTAACCTGCACATTAAAGACATTAGACAACCTCATATAATCCCTCAGCAACTTAGTGTAAATACTTGATAGGGAGCACAAAAACAGACAGTTTGCAGTGATTCTAGAGATGATAGCGAAAAGAGACTCCACGAATTTACCCCTGTGGAATACAAAGTTGAATCAGAGCAGGACTCCGTATCTTACTGAGGTGCAGTCTTTGAATGGCCGATAGGGGAATAATAACACTCATGTCTTGTTCTCCCTGGGTCCCCGTTCTATCAGCCTCTGCAGCCAGATCGACCCATGTGGCATGCAATAAGTCAGAGTTCATGCTTTAACATGATTGAATGATCGCACAGAGCCTTCTGCTACCGATTGACAGATCAGTGCAAATGACTGGAGCCCATATCATATTACTGAGGCTCAATTCCCCAAGCGGCACAGTTGCTGTGCTATTTTGTGTTTGAAGCTCTCAGTTTTCAAAAGTAAGTGCCGCAAACATGCACCCGTATTCAACAAGTCAGAATAAGTTTGTCGCAGTACTGTTAGATCATATTTGTACCGAAGAGTTTTGGACACACCATCATCTGGGGTCAACATGTGTGTTTGCAACTGAGGAGATAGATAACACGAGAAGATTAGGACATATTAACCAACGCTTTGGCAGTCAGGAGCACAGATTAGACATGGGAGGCTGCGTGACACTGGCCTGTTGCGATGATGGTTTATGTGTGATCATCAGTGCTGCTGATGGACTGCCTCCCTGTCGGCCCGATTGCTACCGATTACATCATACTGAACATGCATCTGAGGCCTGTGACATCCTACACACACCACCACACACACCAGCAGAGCCAAGAGCACTGCTTAGCATTTTGATCATCAGAGCGAAGAGGCAGTCATTTTATTAAAACATGAAAGTAACATGTAGCTGGTTCACATTTAAACAGAACTCTGACCTATTGTAACCTTTTGAATGTAACTTGTGTGAGTGTGTGTGTGTGAGAGAAAGTGAGGGAGAGCATGAGAGAGAGAAAGGCAAAGAGAGACAGCTGTCAATGTATGCTGGCAGGCCTGATGAGATGTGCAATGTCTAATTATCTCTCCAGCCAGTGGATTAGTGAGCTAACACTAATGGCTGCCATAAGGCCGTAGGTCCCGGAGAACATACGCGCGCGCACACACGCGTCTGTGTGGTTGTTTGGGTTTGACAATGCACAGCTGGCTGGTTTGTGGAGTGGCAGAATGTAGCTAAGTGAGTAGTTCGCCTTCATTGCCGCGGCCCTGTGCATGTGTGTTTATAGGTGAGCGCGCACCTGACAACCGAGGTTCAGCACAGCCACACACATGCAACACCTCTGTGTTGTTTATTCAGCCCAGTGCGCTGCTCCTGTCCCGCTTGGTCGCTCGTATGCGTGCTGTAAAATTAGATTTGGGTCTGAGATAATGACTCACTTCACAGCATACTGATGGAAGACACACCCGAATGAGAGCACGTGTTTGTGTGTAGCCTACGACGCTGTGTGACACACGAGCGCTACACTCTGCTGGAGCTTGTTGGAGGTAAAAGGCGTGCCATACAGGCCAATTGAGTTACTTAGATCAGAGCTCATTCGACACACACCTGCAGACGGTAATGGAGGAGCACTCTGCACCCTAGTGAACAGTAACGCATGCTGGAGAGAGCTGATGAAGGGGAGAGAAGCTGCCAAGGGTGGAGGCAGGAGAGCGCATTCTTTGACAGTTGAAAAATTACCATTTTATTAACAGTATGCATTATTTATATCTAGCCCATCTATTGTTCTGGCACATGCATTTACAATGACCTTGAGCGATTTCACTGGGCTACTAATGATGGAGAGAATATGATTTAATGTCTCTACGTTTAAGTATTATCATGCTCAAGTGTTTTCATTAAATATTAATGTCTCCTGTTTGATATATTTTTTTTACGAACAGATTTCATTTCATTTAAAAAATAACTTTGGGATGGATTCATGTGTTGGTACTTTGTGTGAGTGAGAGTAAGAGGTCTGAATTTCTAACCTATGATACGTGCATGCACCTGCTCATATTTCAATATAATACACTTGAATCGTCACTCAGTTGTGCAAAGCCATAGAGGGTATCAGGGGTGAAAACATAATACTCTGTACTTACTCTGTAACTAAGTGTCGAATACCAAATGTAAACAGCCATTATAATACATTAGCTAATGGCTAAATACATAACTTGGATGCTTAAGCTGTTTTTTTCTTTACAGCAGCTGCTGTTCCAAAGTTGGGAAGGAGATCGCACAGCACACAGATCACTGAGTCGGCATTAAATTGGCTAAGGCAACTGTAGAATACCCTGGACACTTTCCAGACATTTAACCACCATTGAGAAGGAAGTAAACAAACAAATGGTCTGTAGTGCGGCACGCAAAAATACAACCAAGAAAGGAAGATGGGGGAAGTAGACAGAAAACTCTCTCTGGCTGGCACAGCATTTAAGATGACTGGTGTTATGATTCTGATCCCACTCTTGACTAAAGGTTCTTGAATGTGCGCCAGCCAACTTTTCTCCAAAAGCACTACACAGTGCATCCTCTGTATGTGGAGGACAGAGTGACTCTTCTGGTCCTTAATCTGGGTTTCATCAGGCTCCCTGCGAGAGCCAGGCCTTCTCTGAGGCTGGCAGGCGACATGATGGGAGAAATTGGGTGTCTACATGAATCCTAGCCAACATCAGCCCTGGCTGGCAGGCTGGCACATTACTTGGTGCCCCCTGAGGTGAAACCACTAGCACCCATGATGATTCTAGCTGTTGTGTCATGTTATATGTCAAAGCCAGACTGGCCTGTTGTTCTTTCGGTCTCCACTAATGTGGTGGTTAGGCAGGTCTGGTGTCCCCTGCACAGAAATGAGGAGTTTTAAGCTCTGAAATAGCCTCATTTAAATGTTCTGTGCCTTTCTGAGAGTCCTTAGTGTTAGCTGAGTATTTTTGAAAGCTTTAAATACGTAGGGTCTGAGGGTTACTGACTTTCAGGTTGATATGTATTATTTTTGTAGGCTTTACTGACTAACATGCTTGATGGAACAGATCATCGAACTTAACAGCGTCTCGACAAGAGACCCAACTAACAGTAGTGGATGGGTACAGTGGAAAGGAGGGATCAAACTAGTGACCATTCAGTTGTGTTATTCAGAGGAAAATGTGTAAGTGCTTGCCTAAAATCTTTTTCTTTCATTGATGAGAGTCTTTGTAGCATCCCTCTCTGCTGAGTGCAGGAGGGATTTTGTGGTTATGAGATGCTACAAGATCACAGCAAAGGCACAGATGTAACAAAGGAGAGGAGATACCACAATTTAGACCTTCTTGCTATTGCAGTGGAGTGCTACCACTGTATAAAACATGTTATGTTACTTAAAAAAATTATTCAGCGTGTGTTTCCTGTTAATATATTATATCTACAAATCTACTCCTTCTCACCAATAAGTTACACTAATTTGTGTGTATCTGTAATCTGTATCCTGGCAGCTGTCAGGCGCCACTTTGCAAGCCTCCCATTAATGTGGTGCAGACTCAGGAGTTTGCCTCATTGCCCCAATTAAATAGCTTAACGCTTGTTTACTCTGGGGAGAACTTGCACACTGCTTGTGTCACAGTTACTATAACCTGACTACTCTACTGATTTGTTCCTGTTTAGCTCAGATTTAGAGCCGGCCTGTAGCTAAACAGGAATTCCGCTGAATAAAACAAGAATACAGCCTATCCATTAGTGACATTAGCCGGGATTTTAGTGTCAAGCTGTGTGCAGGTTTGTCACATCTGACTGAGGCAGTGGGAGTGATGGGGACTATCTGTGTCCAGATTAAAGCAGCTAATGTAGACATGGAGGATGAATACACATGCTGCATTTTTCAGTGATGAAGAATAATGAACAGTTGACCTAGCTGATGAGTTACATACTTCTGATGCAGAAATTTGCCACATGAAGAACATTTATCAGGAGCACTACGTGATTTAGGCTCACCATAAATTATTTTTATTCTCATCTGATAAGCATTTAACTTATATTTTAACTTACCTATTTATACTGGTATCAACCCAAAAGTCTATAAAGCAATTTATGTTGTGCCTCTTCACAAATGTGGTTAATTACATCAATCTCAATCAAATCTGCACTTTGCATTAAATAAAGGATGCAATGTGTTTTTTTTTTGTGTAAGAACAAGTCCAATTTCTCATTTTACTACAGTAAAAGGATTGTGGAAGCGATCTTTCTCTCAGTACTGGATTACGGTGATGTCATTTATAGACATGCTCTTATCTCCAACCTTAAATATCTAGATGCTGTCTATCACTCAGCTCTTAGATTTCCTACCGATGACCCTTATGGCACCCATCATTGTGCCTTATACCAGAAGGCTGGCCATCCCTCTCTGTCAGGCGAGATTAGCACTTTTATCTATTCATCTATAAAGGTCTACTTAAAAAATTACCTCCTTACTTATCTTTATTTGTGTGCCATTCTCAGAACTGGCTGACACTATATATTGCTGAAGTACATGCAAATCTTGGAAAGACAGCCTTCAGATATTTTTCCCTGTTTGTCTGAAATAATTTACAAAATAGACTGAAATTTAATTCACTGATACTGATTTAAAAATGTGATTAAAGAATCTGTTAATTTTAACTGCTTTACACAAAAAGCTTGCTTATTACTTTTTAAACATACACCAACAAATATTTTAGTGTCTTTATTTATTATTTGTCATGTTGTTGCTTATATGAATGTATATTTAAATCTTTGCTGCTTTCTGCTTTATTATCATATCTCCATGCTATTACCAGCGCTATTCATTTTTTCTGTACTCAGGTCTCACAACAGTGTGACTACCTGATTAAATAAAAGTTGATTAGTTTAGGAGATTTTAAAATATGTTTAACTGCAGTTTGCACAGTGCAAATTTAGAGTGAACATTCATTCATAACAAAGCAATTCACTGTACCGTATTTTCTGAACAGATTAGTTTGGGTTTGCTCCATTTTTTTCATTCTGTGTGGCTGTGTGGCTGCTGAGTCTGTCATGAGGAGAGGACCTTGGATGTGGAGGCGAGTAAGAGAGAAGTGCTAATTAAATAGACAATGATGGAGCGTAATAGGCCTGACAACTTTACTCTGCTTCACTTCTCTCCCGGTCCCCAGAGTAGTTTCTCATTATTGTTGTCATACACACCCACTCCTGCTGTTTGTTTATGCCTTTAGTTTAAGTCCCAGAGGAGCCAGAAATTAACACTGTGTCAGCATTTTTGCCTAAATCTGAAGAAATAAGTTTGTAAAAATGGTGT
Source organism: Scortum barcoo (assembly GCA_023238725.1). NCBI lineage: Eukaryota > Metazoa > Chordata > Actinopteri > Centrarchiformes > Terapontidae > Scortum > Scortum barcoo. The sequence continues at coordinate 11,944,925 of CM041554.1, forward strand.
GCTTGTGGTTGTGCAGTGTGTGTGATATTTCCCTTTTCTGTTCCACATTTTGTAACATTCACATTATGCTTTAGAAAAACTCAAATTGCAATGAAAATGAGGCTAATAAAACACCACTCCTTCACACATGTGGGGTTTGACACAGGTATTGCCTCAGTGTGGCTTTCATTCTCGTTCTTATTACCATCAGCTTTTAAAAGAAACTTTGATATGATGTAAATTACGCAGTTATCCTCTTCCGTTCAACCAGGAGAGGTCAGGTAAGTGCAGCAGAACTTACAGTGCTGACGTGACATTGACACTCTCCTACCAGCCTACTCTCTCCAGGCACCAAATCACATTATCATACACATTATTTATTCATGCATAGTCTATTTATGTATTGACTTAGACAAACAGAGCTGTTGCCTTCACGCAGAAAGACGGGCTGCGAAGGAAAGAAAGAAAATTAAACAAGCTATTATTGGAGCACGAGTGCATCCCGAGGCTGCATGTTTGTCTCTTGTCAACATTGCAGTGACGCACAGGACTCGGTGAGACACTGCAATGGGATATTCTGTTATAAGGAGCGACGCTGGCCCCCCAAAATGTAATTGCGCTGTGGCGACTTTGTGGTGAATCACCGCCATACATTTTACATCGGGTGTGGGAAATGGACTCATTCCTCTTGCACTTCTGCTTACTTTTCCTTGGCTGAGTGAGCAGCAGATGAGTTATTATGTCAATAAGGCTGAAACCCATTAGATAGTGGCCTGAATGTGGAGCAACACAGGTGCAGGACCTCATTCTGTCTGTGAGAGACATATGCCATTACTGATCTCATTAAATTGCTTTGGTGCATCCCAGAGCTCGCAGCTGGTTTTGACCAACACATTAACACATATTATCATGTCAAGTTGATTTGCTTTTTAAACCAAGTGTTATATAGACCTGGTTAGACTTTTTTCTACGCATTTCCTTGCCTGCCCTGCCCTAAAACTCAGACATCGACTCATTCTTGAATGCAAATTTTTCCCAACAGTCGTTTCTCACAGGGACATAAACATCAAAAAGTAATAGTAGCTCAGTGTTCATTATAATGCATTACCAGTCTCAACCAAGTCTCAGATATCTGCAGGCTATTGTGACATGAACAGAGAAGGTTGGAAGTCAGCCTAATAATTTACTGTGTGCTTTACCAAAAGGGCAACAGTAATGTGAAATATGTGATTTGTATTTTAAGAAAAAACTTTTTTTCCCAAATCTGTCTGAAAACAATAGTCAAGTGCCTGTATGAACATCTAAACAGGCTTTGGTTTCTGTAAGCATTCCTCCGGTTAATCATGGACATTAACGGATCAGTTTCTAATGTGCTTGTGGTACAGGTGATGGGACAAAATCCTCAGTGTTCGTTCTGTGCAGAAATGTTATCTGAGGTTAATACAGTCATCTGACTCAACTAAATCAAGAGAATATTTTATATCAAACAGTGTTTCCTTGTTGAGCTGTAATGGAAGGCTGAAAAAAAGGAGAACATGTTGTACTGTAACTTTGGAAAATACCAATATGAGACGAGTAGCTCAGGTGACAGGTGAGTATGATTACAGAAAGTAAAACCTGTTTCAGTGTTCATGTGGGAACCTGGCTGTTGTTTTATGGCCAACTTTAAAAGTTGTGAAGCTATTATTTAAAGCTGCACTCGTCACGATTGCTGCTGTAAAAGTATAGTAGGCTTTTCAGTCTAAATAAATAATGCTGGTCTCAGAATAAATTTTTTTTATTTTTCAAGTTTTCATCTTGACCATGAAAACAGCTGGGTCAACTAATAACTCTTACTGATCAAATCTGAACCTGACAACTTGTTGCAGAATTCACTCAGGACAGCCCCACTAATTTACAAGCTTTTTATAATCTGTTAAAATCTTAATTGTGTGGTGAATTTTACATTGTAAAAAGTAAAAGAGTGTCTTAAAGTAGCTTTCAAGAGTTAGTGTGATAGAGAAAATAGAAACATATTTGAAACCTAGGGCACAAGACACATGTTAAAGAGAAAAAAAGCTGAAGGTGATAAATAACTTCTAAGATATGTGTAATATGAGCAGTATGTGTGATTCAAGAGCACACAGTCTGTGACATCTTAAAACTTCTAGCCCAGCCACGTGAGGCAAAATTCCTCTTATGTCAGTTGTGGCTAGAGCATCCGTAGTCAGTAGGAAGTAGGAAGACTAAATATTTATAATTAATAATGAGAATCCAAATTCCAATTTGTACAACATGTGCAACATTCACTAAGAAGAGCACTCACACAAATGAAAACACACTGCTCATAAATCCTACCTCTGTGTTTACATCTCTATATGGCTATCTGTCTGTCTGTGTATATATCGCATTGCCTGGAACTATAAACACGAAGTCTTGCAGTCGTCTGAATTATGGATGGGATATTTACACAGATCAGTCTCCCCGGGGCCGCATCTTTTATTTTTGCAGTGGAGAAAGAGAACAGAGCCGAAGAGAGAAACAGAAGCAGAAGAAAACAGGAGAGAATGATTTGAGAGAGAAGAGGAAAGGGAATCGAAAGGTGGTGACACAGATTGAGCGAAAGAGAGTGAGACAGAGAGCAAACCGACTGGCAGCAGGCAGCACACACAGGCCCCAGGCCGGACGGAGGAGGGAGGTCCAGGTCTGTGTTCTTATGCTACCTGCAGCTCTTCAGAGATGAACTGATATGATTTGAACTCATTCTCTGGGGTGCTACCGTCCAAGCCCATGTGCTGCTGATGTCTTGCTCTGTCAAGCGTGCCTCCAGTAACATTTGAAAGCAACATCTTGGTCTCTGTTTCGGCCCACCCCCTCCTCAATGTGAAAGTGAGATGTGCATCAGAAGAATTAGACTGAGAGGAAGTGATACTGCAGATGACTGACTCCTTCAAAGCCTTGTTAGATCTTACCTTAATGTTTGTACCTTTCAGGGCACTTGTCACTGTCAGTGACTCCCCTATAGCAGACGCACTCCAGCATGTCAACCGGAACAAACATCGATAAAATCTCACAGTCACTTTTCTATATGCAACACAGCGGCCGTCAACTGTCATTAATGTAATCTAACCATCTCGGGGAAAATGGACAACCAACCTGAAGTTCCTGACTGACTGAACAGCCTTACTGCAATCCACTCATGAACTCTATTTATCCAAGTGTTCGAGAATCTAGGATCCGCGAAAAGCCCTGAAAATCATTAATAAGTGCAACACAAAGCAGTTGGAATGCTGTTGCTATGGTAACAAAGTGACAAGGCTGACTTTCCTCCTCAGATCTCTCAAAACACACAACCGTCTTGTTTTTCTTTTCAAAACAAACACAGTTTTCCCCTCCAAACAAAGCAAAGTGCAAATATCTCAAAATCCACTGACATATGTGTTATTTATACCTTTTTGCGAGCAGTGAGGATGTGAGTTGTGTGTTTGTGTGCGTCTGTATCGCCTGCTCCACATAATTTCCATCTGCATCATGCATCAACATTAATGACGTCCTCATGAAGAGCTTACGTAACGGCAGTAGTCTCCCCTCCTTCCTTTGTAAATTCAGTCACGTCCAACTGGAGCTGCAGCCAAACTGAATAATACATCTGTACTTTTCTTGCCAGACCTACGCTAGTATTCATTTTCTTTATCTCTCTCTCTCTCTCTCTCTCTCTCTCTCTCTTCCTCTCGTTCTCACAAGGATAAGTGCATGTGCTTCAGTCCTTCGGTGGTTACACAGACACCCATCCACAGGTTAAATTATATCTGAGCGTTGAAATTTAGATACAGCAGAAGACAGAGAGCAATACACTGCAGAAAACATGTCAATAGTGAGATAATTCATATCTTACCTATCAGGAAGTCTGTAAAGGAAAGCAATTCTACAATCTTAGCACTCTATTGAGGGATAGATGATAAATGATGCAGTCAAAGAGTCTGAGCACCAGACAGTACAGGGTATGGTAGCATGCTGAAATTTTTTTTTTGCTTTACTGCGTGTCCTAACTGCACAAAGGCTGATAACATATACAGTACAGGGGGCGAATCCTCATGCTGCTGCAAGCACTAAAGATGGAAACAAAAATGGAGGGAGGGGGGAAGGTGGGCAAGGTTGCAGAAGGGAGGAAATTAATGTTAGGGAGGGAGGGAAGGAAGGAAGGAAGCACTGAGAGCCACAGTCAGAAGCACAGATAACAAGAGGACAAGAGAGGGGTTGGGGGGGAGGGAGAGGGGTGAAGGTTGCTGACTTGCAGTCTGAGTAGATCCCTATTTAGTCATGAATATGAAACATTTCAATCTCACATAGTCTTCCGGACAGGAAGATAAAAGACTTTCCACCTTTTTTGCACTGTGAGGTCAGTTGAAGTGGAAGCGCCTAGTCATTGAACTCATTAGGGCGGCAGCTGCCTCCATCTCTAACCCCTTTTCTTTTTGCACTTTGTTTTGGTCTGTGCATGCGCCTCAGGGTGGCAATGACCGAGTTAATGGTTTGGGGAAGGGAGGGGTGGGTAGGAGCTACAGATGCTATGCTCCTCAGTCCGACATACGGTGTGTGCAGGCAGACACACATACACGCGCTCACACAAACACGCCACGCTGGACGGGAGCAGAGGGGCCCGGGGAGAGATGCCCTCCTACAGGTTCTCTGCAAGCAAACATGCTCTAAGCATTCGTTCTTATGCTTCGCTCAAGCACACATGCACGCACACACACACACACACGACACACAAAAAGCACTTTCGCACTTGCACACATGCACGCGTCCGTGCATGAACACACGCATGCTAGAAAGGGGCAGAAACACACCAGATGCTCTCTAAAAAATGGGACAGGAATGAAAGAGAACTTAGTTTGAAGGGGCGGAGAACTATCAGTTCACACAGAATATGAGAGAGAGGGGAAAACAAGACGGGAGAGGGCAGGGGGGGATACGAGGAGCATCAGCAAATCAAAACAAGGAGGGGGTGCGAACAAACCTTCGGGCTCTGCGCTCTCTTTGTGGACGGCTTGCTTCAGCGGGCAGCAGAAGATTTCGTGACACTTAGCACGAAAGGGGGACCCTTTACTCCTTATATCCGCAGAGTGGATGGAGTCCTGCCGTAACATAATGTACTCCTGGGTACCTGGGGCAGCGTCATCCTGGACTGCGGTGGTGCCATAACAGAATGAACTGGGGTTAGAAGGCTCACCACACACATAAACAAAAGAAAACAACAACAACAGCAAATCCACTAGGCAGAAACACAGGCAAATGAAAAGACATCACACATTAGCAACAGCAATAGCTTTAAATCACTGCACTATAGCACATAGTGATAGAGAGAGAAGGAAGAGAGAGGAGAGAGGGACAGAAGAGAATAAGGAAGAAATAGACAGATTAAGAACACCAAACTTACAAAACAACTCAAATTAAAGACAACCAACAACAGTGGGGAGGTCGGTTAATTACATCCCGGGTCGCTGAAAAGGAAAAGTAACACAACAAAAAGGCAAAGGAAAACAAGAACAGTTCAGTGTTCAATGTCAGTGTTATGGTAGGATTTTAGCAGGCACAGAACCAGAAGCCACTGCACTTGGATGAGGTGATTGTGGGGCCAGTAGAGGAGTAAAGGCTTGTGAGATTGCAAGGCAAGCGTGCAGTCTGCTATTGTGTGTACCAAGTCAACATCACTGAAACTGATGTCAGGTGGTGGGTGATTATGGCCCCCCTCCTCCCTTCCCAGTTCCCTCCATATCCACCCCGTTTACTATATGAGTAGGAAAGCAGATGCAAAGGCATGCACAGGCCGCCTGGTCACGCCGGAGTGGCCAGATTTGTTTTCATGAAGCCATGCTTACTGAAAGTGAGAGCTTCTATAACATCACTCCGCATGAATGTCCGTAGGAATTCTGTGCTGAGATCCTGTGGAAAGCCCCATGTTTCTGTCTGTATGTATTTGATCTACAGTATTGCATCTGGCCACTTCTGGGCACAGTCCCTGCTTGGCTTCGATCATTGACCTATTTTCTCTGTGCTGATGGATTAGCTACAAGCGAATCAGCCCAAATAAATTGTATCTTCTTTTCCTAATGGATTTGAGTGCCATGCCTCTCTCTGACACATTTACTACTTAATGAAAATGATTATAGAGAAGGCTATTAATCAGTAGCCGCTATATCGGACCATCACAATGCTTAATCCTTTCCTTCTATTTATGATATGTGTGACCATGACCAACATAATTATTTTCAATTTTCAGTCTAACTCGCCAGAAAAATGGCATCGTGAATAGTGTTAAAAATGTACACATGTAACTCTTGACCCATTTTCACAGAGAGATGTTCTTGATGACCTGATATCCTCTCTTCGGATACTGTGATATTATCACAATCTTGCACTGCCAGCTTTATTCGGAAAGCTGAAACATGAATGGATTACGGTGCCCGACTCAGTTTCTACTCCCAGTAAGAATACACTCGACTAAATATAGACTAAAACATTATGTAGACACACTCCCACACACTGACTTCCATGTGCTTGATTTTCACACCGAGTGCACCGAGTGTCTTCCACACAAAACCAGGATCAAGCAGCACGCAGACACGTTTCTTTCCCTTTGTGTCTCAAATACAAACACACATAGGAGATTAAAAAAAAAAAACAAGACCACATGTACTAGAGATCAATATTGTCCTAAAAAACTACAATTAGAAGATAACGAGCACTGTAGCTGTATATGAAAATAACTGCTAAAAAATGTTAAAAATAATAATAATTTACCATTAAACATGGCTTCAGTCTGTGTTGATACCTTTGTAAAGTGAAGGTTTATATACTGTATCTCAGCATGGTTTTATGAATGAATCCAGAAACTGTTTGACCACACTGCTCTATTGACTATTGAGTAATAATCAGACCTGTGTGGGTGCAATGTTACCAGCAGCAAACTGTAGCAAATATCTGCTCTGTATTCATAAACCTGACACACTCACCCTTATTGGAGCCAGCTAGGGATAAAGAGCCAACACTATTTATCGTAGATAATTGGCTGTAGGTTTACTTTCATTCATAAAACCCTTTTTATACGCATAAACATTAAGTACATTTCAATTAAGCACTCTCCATTCGAGTACAGTATGCCAAATGGGTCGTAATGGCCGCAGTTAATGACAGTGTGTGCAGTGAGTACAGCATGGCAAAAACTGTATCAGAAATAAATTTAGTTTAGAGGACGGGGAATTGTAGTACACACTTATCCCTGCCTTAATAAAACTGGGAATGCTTTGCCTCAATAAGACAGTGAAGATATGAAGTTTAACAGAAATAGTCTCTTGGAGTTGTGCAATAAAATTTTTAATTCTTGTTTGGCAGAGCTATAGATAAATCAGCTTGAGAACGGTGGTCATTCATCAAGATGTCAAGTAAATTGTTCAAAAGATGACTGACAGTTGTCTCTCATGCAGAAACGAAGTCCCTACACCAGCTTTTACAAGACTGAACTTTGATTGGACTTTGTGTACAATTTAAAAACTGAAACTGATTGAAACAAACAGAAAAGCATGACGGCTGTTCATTTTTTGTTGTATTTCTTTTATAGTCATTTGCATGGCTGTATCCAGGCTCAAATCTCATCGTAAAACTGAGCTCACTGTAGAGAACTGCAGATGAGATCGGGAGGACACCGTGTATAGCAGATGAAACTTTTGCAGCTGCATATGTCTTTCAGAAACACCCCTTTAGCGGAGCCACAAACTGGGCCACAAGTCCAAAAATCAACGCTCACATGCCAACAAGAGCAGGTCCACTATCCAGTAGGCCAGCCATTTCCTGACAACAGCCCTCCCTTGTGTGTTTACCCCATAAAACACACACACACACACTAACATGCAGCAGATAATCAGGGTTCCACACCCAGTGCAATTAATCACCACATGCCTTTTCTCCTACGGAACTCCCGGATAACCTACGCCAATACCCCCGCACTAGCAGAAGGTCCTGAAAAGCCCACAGATACTATCCATCGCAGCCCCTCAACAGGAAAACCACAGCGCTACTTAAACTTTAATGGTGCTTTGAAATGACAGTGAGGAGGTTTAAGTTTCCTTCCAGGAATATGACCCCATTTTCTGCTCCTGAGGCACAGAGGTGCTGCTACTGTACTTGGTCCAGTAGAAATTGAGCTAAGCTAAAATGATCTAGTCTTTTCATAATAACTTTTAAACTGCACACAGAGAGAGAGAGAGAGAGAGAGAGAGAGAGAGAGAGAGAGAGAGAAGAAAACAACGCTGATGAGTCGAAAAAAGTCAAATACACAAACTGTCCTTTTAAACCAGCGATATCCTGACTATCTCCCTCTTGCCTGATCAGTTCCTTTTCTCTCCCAACAAAGTAAAAAAAACAAAGAATGAAGGGTTTGTTTCATCTGCACAAGACGAGAGCTGCGGTGCACCGAGACACATCCACAGGTTAGCTGACAAAAGGTCAGACTTCAAACTGCTTACTGGCACAAACATTAATGCACTCTGCAGTTGTTTTCTTTGCACTACCCTCGCTATCCTGTCTGCACATGTATTCCTGAGCTGAGGTGGAAAATGTGTGTGTGTGTGTGTGTGTGTGTGTGTGTGTGTGAAAGATGGGGAAGATAGACTCGAGAACTTTGGCAAATGTCTAATTCTGGCAGGCGTTTTTTAATGAGCCTGCTAACTGCTGGCTCATCCGAGGTAATAAAATTGAGTGACGGCGGGGCTAAGAGGACGAACAGAGGAGGGGGTGGGTGCCATCTTTTACGGCCTGTCTCCTTCATCCTTGCACCAGCCTTGATGAAGAGCGCATATTGAAGGATTGAAGGATTCATGATGAATGACACATCAGGGCCTGGGACCTCACCCGCTACCGGGCCAGCCACTCAGAGTGAGCTGTCACCCAGGTTCATGATAGGCAGTGATCTACAGGCACCGGAGTTGCCATGCTGGACCTTCAGCAGACTGCAATGGATGTCCTTGCCCCTTTGGCAGGAATAAATCTCATTGTAAGGAGAAATAGGTACAAATAGAGAGGGGGGGCAGGAGAGGGGGCAGATGTATCTTGCTTCAGTTAGTTGCTCATCTTTTTAAGGCCCCTTATGAATGACAGGGCATGTTCAGGTTTTATGGCAACAGCATGATAGATGTACTCTGCGCTGTGCTTATGTTCAAGTGTGGATGCGTCCCGAGGATAGGAAAGCAGGCTTAAATGTGACAAAGCCTCATCAGTGACGCCCCGGCTCACAAATGCCAGCTGCCTCATGCTCAAACGGGGTTCAAGGACGTGTGTAATCAACTGAAGCACTGTCAGGTCCAATGAAATGAACCGCACTTCCATATATGGTGTGCAATCTGCACAATTTACTCAAGTCATGGCTTCTATCCATCAGGAGGGTGTGACACATTCATCATGACTTGTCGAATAGCATACTCACTAAATTAGAATCAGAATTAAGCACAGAAACAGGTCTGTAGCCTGAGGTTTGTGTTTCGAAAATAGCCTGTCCTCAATGTGGTTTTACAAGGAGCAGAATCTAGCACATTGTCTTCTGGGATGCCTTCGGTTCAATGTGGCTCCATCTCAAGAAAGAATAGTTTTATTTTGGTTGTAAGTCACCTTGCAGTGAGCAGAGAAAGTGAGTGGGGTTGAACTTGAGGTTTTCTTTGAAACGCAGAATGAGCTTGCATTTTTATTCATGCTCTTTCATCCCTCTGAGCTCACTGTTTGTGACTTTCTCTCGCTCTCTCTCTTCCACTCTCGCTTTCTTTATCTCTTTCTCCTCCATGTTCTCTGTTCCTTTGCCTTTTTTTTCCTTATAAACAAAGGCTGTATAGTGGTACATGATAGGTAGGGACAAATATTGTAGCACTTTGTTATCAGCACACTAATCGCTAGATAACAAAAATGATAAAACTAAAAATAAGTATGAAACTGCAATGAAGAATTTTCTGTTTTATGTCTGTACTGCGTCTATGACCACATCTTAGTTAAGTCTTTAGTATGTCTAGATTGCAATCTTTAATGTTAATGGTTTAGCTGTATGACACCATATAAAAGAATGCCATTAAAGTAGCAAAATGTAAAGTAACATTTATGTTTTCAAATAAATTTGTGCACGCTCCATTGCTAATGTAATAAAACTTATGTCAGAGTCTAATTCCATTAGTATGACGAAGGCATGATAGCATAAAAGAGCACAGGGAAACAATTCCCTCTAATGCTGGCAATTACTCAAGTGCGGTACAATAGGGTCAGGGCTCTAGCCATGCTCTCTGTGCAAAAGTAATTCATTTACGCCAATATGCAGTATGCAAAGAAACTATGAATCTGCCTCAGAGGGCCGTTTGCCATCTTATTCTACTTATTCATGTAGCAGAAAGCTGTCTGGAGTGGTTTCGTTTTCCTCTCATCTCCCACCCATTCTGCATCATGACACTGTGAAGCACACACACACACACAAGGGAAGACATGATTGCAAAGAACTGTACCCAGCTTAAATCGTGACTAAACCTAAGCCTCAGATTTTCTGTGTTTTCCAGAAGCTGGAATATTTTCAGACATATGGAGCTGAGCTTTGAGGAACCTGCAGGCTGCATGATGAGGGAAAATTGCGGGCACAAAGCACGGAGCCATATTGACTAGGGCCACTTCCCCTCTGACAGACTGTCACATACAGTACAGTATAAGCTCCATCACCAGAGGTTTGCCTTGTCGGTTTGGTGTGAGGTGTTCCTATAGAGAAGGGGAATGAGTAGGTGGGGGAGACAAGTGTAATACTAAAGCCTGCCAAACATCTGTACGGATGAACGTGATAAAACTGTTGGTGGAGCCCTGATGATAGACGCATACAGTGCTCATATGAAAAAGTATTGATCTGGCATCAAAGAGTGGCATTGCAGTGAATCCATTTTACCTCATTCTGACAGCTTCCTTAGCTGCAGGGGTAGTAGTCCATGCAACTCCCACTCTGATGACTCAGAGATATATGTCGTATACCATCTGTTTATGTCCATGTTTGTGTGTGGTGGTTGGGAGTGGGGGGATGGGGTCAAAATGTGGAAGTCACACCGATGCATTCAGATATTAGTTAAAGGGGAGACATCTGTCCATGAAATTTTGGATAGAATGACTGAATTGGTTTCCAGTTTAATCGTTTTTTAGGAAGTGAGGCTAGAGGGCCACTCTCAGTTGTGAGAGGGGGTCAAAAACACTGCATGGGCTGGGCACAGGTAGTCCATTAAGCACTCGAAATGGTGTTATACTGTAATAGACAGTGCAGCACCACATGTAAAAACAGTGTCAGTTAACATCTTCAACAGGCTAAGTCCTCTCACACTGCACAAGAGCAAAAGTGATGCGATTTCAGTGGTTTTTAACCTTCTCAGCCTGTGAGCTGTTAAATTTCAGCAGTTTCTACTACACCTTATTATAGATTGCCTGTATCCACAAAAGAGCCTCAGTTGGTTAAACTAACGAGCAAAAGTTAAAAGTCGAGTTGTGGCTAAACTGGATCTAATGTGACACTTAATTTCCACCTGAATACATTCAAATTATGCAACTACATCATTAGAAATCACTCCTCCTTCGCTTTTCAAGCCCCATCTAAGAGGCTGACTACAGCATACAAATTTACCAAAAAAAAAAAATTGTTTCACCTTTTCACCCTGAAAACTATTTTTGCCACAGCTTTATTATGGAGGTTTAAATCCCTGAAATGCATCAGTTGGCTTGAAAATATGCCAAGTTGAGAAAAAAAATCAATATCAAGCGACTATTTGGGTCCAAATGGGTCTCACTCACTCTCTCTGTCATACACAAACACAAACATTTCCACTGTTTTTCTACATTTTTTTTAGCATTCCTTCAGTAAGCTTCTGTGGATGGAGTGACAAAAGTTACAAAGCACATATTTGCAGACGCAAAGAAATTCATGAACGAAAAAACAATATATCTCATTTTCAGTATATTATAGGGTCAGATTTAAAATATCCAGTTCTCTGGGACACACCTTTGTAATTTTTTTTCTTTTTCAAAGCACAGTGTGTCTATCGCTGGCTTCTTCAGAAGAATGAAAAGTCTCGCTCATCTTCAAGAAAATGTACAGAAATTGTCTAAGACCATACTGCACTGTATGTCCTGCTGATAAAAACAACCACTGCAATAGAGCAAATGAGCCTGCACACTCAGAGACACACAAATGACCTAATCAAATATTGTCACGTACGCAGCCTCCATCCCTATCATGGCTTCAAATGTTTCATGGATATCGTGTCAACAGACAGGGATCAAACACACAGTCGTGCTAAGGCGGATTAATGCTAAGGATCCCTTTCACGGCAATTAACAGCTGACAAGAGCAAATGGGATTGTGGAGCATATACTACTGCCTGCCGATCATTAGGCCTTTGAGATCGGGAATAGTGAAACATTGTGGGAGGAGGTTCAAGTGTAATAGGATCAACAAAGCCTGAGTAGTAAGTGACACCAAGTAGCTTATAATATATCACATGTCAAATCCGCTCCAGTCACACATGATTCATATGTGTTCTGTTCACGTTGACTCTGCGCTTGCTGTCACACAATAAGGTTACAAAGATGGAGGGACGTGTTGCCTGTCCGTCCCGCTGTGGTTAGCCGGCAGCTGACAGCGTGTTTTATGAGGTGCGGTTCATCTCCAGTCAAGGATTTTAATGGGAAACATCTGTCTTCTTTTATGTATAAGACGATTAGCACCGTGTCGACTACCTCCTCCACAGAATTATCAGTGAATTACTAGCGAACTAAACCCACCAGTGCTCATTTCACTGACGTGTTTCACAGCGTGCAAACAGTTAACAGCGCAAAATAAGTAACGTCACCCAACCCACGTGTATGCATACTGTGTACAAAGATATACAGTATTGTTATATATATTATGTCTACCATCATGTTTCTGTTATGAAAGAGATTATCAAAACACCGCCACTGTGACAGTGGATATAAAAAAATCATCTTAAAATTTTCCTAATAATAAAAAAATGTTATATTAATCTTGTTTTTAGGATTTCAGTGTAATTTAAAACTGATTTTCTTGCCATCTGCAGCCTATGAACAGTTAAATAAATTTTCATTTTATGAAAATGGCTGTTACTGTGATAGTGTAACCGACCTCATGCACTGTCCCAGATTTAAAAAATTAAAAACTAACTTCAACAATCCAGAATATGAAATCAAATAATCTGAAATTAAATTTTTCTGTTAACCATAAAAAAATTCAAAGTAGTTACCATGACCCCACAAGAAAGAAAGCAGAGTATTTGTTTTTAAATGACATGATCTGTTTCAATAAAGCTGAAATTACAGTCAGCAGCAGCTGAGTGACTGTGTACTTGTCTCCAAGCAACGCATTTGTTGCTTCATGCTGAAAAAAAGCATATGCCATAAATACACTGCTATACAGACTTGAATTAATTCTCAGCCAAGTAATAAATGCACCATAAATCACTTTGGGATACAGTATTAGACTAGAGAGATGTTGATCTATGTATCGAATCAAACTGGCTGCTGCCTTTATGAAAGCGCACTTGACCGCAATAGCCGAAATATATCGGCTCACATTACACGACCCCAGTCAGTGGAGAGCAAAATAATTTACCTTTACAGTTTCCATAAAAACCTCACTGCAGTAATGTGTAAACCACTTTAAAGTTTGCAAAAGTCACAAATGTGTCCTTCAATGACCCGGTGGTAGGAGTGGCCATAAATGCTCAAATACACACACACACACATACACACACAAAAACCTAAAATGTTCTCTGCCAACAGAACACTGTCGCCGAGCGGGTTGCATAACAGGAGGCAATCTCAGTGTGAGACCTGCAGCTCAGAGCAATAGAGACGGAGAGAGTCTGAGCTGCTGGATCCCGAGGCCCTGCATAACTGTATCAGATATAAATCAATCAAAACACAGAGGTCTGATCAGGAGCCAATCTGTTGACGATTTACGAGTTGTGGACTAGCAGCAATACTTCACGTCAAATGCTGTCATGTCAATTATTTTAACCCACTGAATGCTACATTAAATGTGCACTGGATAGGCAGTATTATATAATGGAAGCAGTATACTGTACTTGCTTTCTGTGGGCTATTTACCAGGGGCAGCAGTGACCGTCCCCAACCTTCTGTTCTGTCACAACCCTCAGTGCACTTACTGATGTCTCAACGCGCGGCTGACTAAGTGCACAGGCCCGCTCCACTTCAGTCCATCGCTTTAAGTTAATGCAGGGTCGACGGGTGCTGGCTCTGCGTTAGATAACGCCACAGCTCTGTCAGACGCTGAAAACTTGAATGATCCAGATTTTATTTTTTTAAAAAAACATGCAACAACATTCCTTTCTGTCTTGACAAGTTGTGACAAGCCTTTTATTAATTACTTTACCAACAAAATAAAAAATTAAAAAATAAAACCCTCCTGGATCCAAGTGTCTCTGCCAAGAACACAGTCCCTGGCAGAGCAGCTATGGAGGGCAGCGTCTTCCTCTGCCCTCTGCCAACCAGATCAGATCCCAGATGGGCATCAAAACCACGCACAGTCGCGGTTTCTTAATGCACATTTACAGCCTTTCCTGTTTGTTTAGCGGAGGAAAAGGTAGCAGAGGGAGAGGGGGCGGAGAAGGAAAGAGGAGAGGATTGAAGGCATGCACGCAGTTTTAAAGTACAGCAGTAAGAGGTGGAACGGAGAGAAGAAGGGTGACCTTAAAACGCCATTAGCGCAAGTCCCCGGCACCGCAGAGATTTTCCTGAATGTTTGCAGCAAACACACAACGCTGCAGTCTTAAAGTCTGTCTATAATTACAGATCGATATTTTACAGGCAAAAAGAAACAGTAGAAATGAGGGAAATGAGAGACAGCTGGATTTGAAGTTGAAGTGAGACATAAAAACATCTACAGATTATATTAGATTTATTCTGCAGCAGTTTAACATGGTTTTATCTGATTCTTTCACTTAGGATTTATTTAAGTTCCCAGGACAATATGATGCATTTGTTGCATCTGACTATTTACACTTCAGTTACTAAACAGGTTATAATTCTTCTTCAGGTTTCTACAAATTAACATTTTGCTTTATGAAGCTTGGCAAATGGTAGAACAGTCCAAAATTACAACTAAATTGTTCTCCACTTGTGTCTTGTGTTCATCTAGCCCTTGAACATGAAAGTTTAGATGGCAGATAATGTGTTTTTGTGAAATAGTTTACTTTATAATTATTATCTTGTAACTGTGGTGCTTTGAGTTAGAGTAAACATTCTTCCACAGATTAAAATTCTGTGTTAAACACTGCGGTGCATGTCACCAATTTTCAATTATTATATAGATATTTTATTATAGATATCTATATAATTATTATTACAGATATCTAAATAATTATTCTATAGATTACATGAGATTACATCGGTCTGCCTCACTGTTATGGAGGTTAAACTCAGTCAGGTAGACATATCCAAAGGAAAAGATAACCAAGAGAAGTGGCCCAAATAAGAATAAGCGAGAGAATCAGGCAGAGTAGAGCTCCCTACACTGCTACATAAATGAAAACAATAAAAAATACACTATCAAAGAAAGGGATTACACTTGTATCATGGCTCACCCTTCTGCTGCATTAACAAGTGATGAACACACTGTCAATTCCAATTGACCCAACGGTCCCAACTAGCTTGGCCTTGATGGAGGATTACATAAAGGATTCAAAGGCAGCCATTCAGAGAGAGGAGATTTAGGAACAGCTAACGCCAACGCTATCTGAATCATCAAAAATATGGGATTAGTGTTTGATGGCTCAGTTTCCTGATGATGCATTTTAAGAGGGACAAAATCCACACACACACACACACTCACACACATACATACACACATTCACACACACACACACATCTCTTAGTTGTTTTGCTTGTGTCAAATTGGGAAAACATCCAGGCATTTGTTATGCTTTGTGATGGGAACCACAGCAAGAGACCAAAAAAAAAAAATACAGAAAAAGGATTGGACCAAGTTGTGTCTGAGACGAGCTGAACTGGAACAAATAAGGTTATTCCAGAACAATAGTCATTGTCCGAGACGGTGGTTCTTCTGAGCTCAAGTGACAGGAGAGCTCACCAATCAGACAAACCTCTTCTCCTGATGTGCTCCTTGCATGTGCAGTGCAAGGAGCACAGTGTATTGAGATTTCACTCACAAAACCTCCTTTATAAATGAGGATACTAATCTCTCATACATTTGACAACATTGCATTTATTGTAATGTGGAAAATTGGCTGATTTCAAGTAAAACAACACCTGCTGTTAAGACCTGCTGTTAATTTGACCCAGAAAGCTGCATAAATACATTCATGCTGTCCTTTGGAAAGTTTGGCTGAACTACAAACAGAGATTATGCAGTGATTTTTGTTTTTTCAGATATGTCGTGTGACCCTTTCTGCAGCCGTTGTCAGGTCATTAAATGTTCCTTACTGTCTCCCAGAACAAACTCAGAGCACAACACGTGCATCGTCGTCATTGTAGCTCACCATTCAGAATATGAACTGAAAGACATTTTTCCAAGTCTTGTGGTCTGACACCGGACGGATCCTGTTCACTCGCAGCTGTTCCCCCGCCTGAACCTTTCCTACTACATCAGCCAAGTCATCCCAGCTGTTAACCTATCATGTGCTCAACAGGGCGTGTTGAGCCCTAAACACACAAACACACATGCACACACTCCTCAAATGGGAAACCAGAAGAAAGCTGGTTAACAGGGACAATGAAGGCTGGTGCTGGCGGCAGTCATCAGTCGCGGCAACACCAAAATAGTTGTCCGGATGCTATACAGCTGCCCAATGGTAGATTTAGTCTGGGCCATGACAGCCACACTGAAAAATCTCGCTCTTTTCTATTTGTTTGCTACAACATATTTTACTGTTGCAGAATCCCCACTGAGGTCTCTATAGTTTGTGTGTGTGGTACATAGAGTTAGACGTAGATCAAAAGATGCAGTGTTCCCCTGTTCCACTGTTCTCCGTTGAAACCTCAGATAACCTGTCAGTCAAGCTCTGATGACATTTTTATGAGCTTTTGTATGCACAACTCTAGGAGAGAAGGAGAACAGGGGAAACAGATTGGGGAAATTTACATTTACATTTTTACATATACATATAGGAATACACACACGCAAAGCTGGCAGGAGAGATGCCAGAGTGAGGGGGCTGCCCTCTTGAAGCGCCCCGAGCAGGTTTTGGGGTTTGGTGCCTTGCTCAAGGGCACCTCGGCAGTGCTCAGGAGGTGAACTCTCCAGCCTCTCCAGCCACCAGTCCACACTCCATGAAGACTTGATCCATGAGGGACTTGAACCAGTGACCCTCTGGTTCCCAAGCCAAGTCCCCACAGACTGAGCTACTGCCGCCACCTATCAGTGCCCACGAGCTTTCATTTTGTCATCCTGTCCCAAATCTTCACGACCTCTGAAGGCCCATGTCTACCAACGCCGTGAGAACAACAACTTGATCTGAGCTCTGTCACTTTGAAGAAATCAAACCAGACCTGTAGCATGTAACACCCATGTCACAGCACGACAGCAATGACTATGATATCCGCCCCGCTGTTTATGGTGAGGTCATGGTCTGTGGTCATCTTGCTCTTCATGTTTCTCAGAACAGACTCACACAAATATGCGTGTGTGTGTGTGTGTGCAATGTGTCTAAGGTGCTTGTATAACAAATATCACCATGCATACTGCAATGTGTGTAGGCAGGCTTGTCTGGGGAGTCCATCTGCCCAAGGGGCCTCAGGACATCTGGAGACTGTGCATGCACGCGTGTGTGCGTGTGTGGGCAGATGCAAATTCACATGTACACAAAGCCGCAATCCAGATTCAGATCATTATAAGTCAACAGTCGACCATGACATATTAATGGGTTACGTGCTACAGGAGCTGATGTCATTTCTGATATGAGCGTACATCTCTACGTAACACTATAAACACCACTACAATGAGAACAGTATTTGATATTGCTTTACTGTTTGCAGTTAGTAACGCTATATTAACATTTTTACTCTCTGCTGCCGGATATTCATGCATCTACACAATAATTTCAGTATAATCCCAAATTTTGTTTGACAGTTGCATATGGGGGAACTTCTAAATTATTTGATGTTTTAGAGGTCACAAAAGTATTACCTCACGTGATTTACAGTCTCGCTCTTTGATGTTACATGGGTGTGTTTTGCTCTAACACTCACCACTAAGAGAGATTTTAGCCTATCAACATCTGGTTACAAACAAATTTCACTAACTCTGTTTTGCTTAAAAGTGAACACGTGTGTTTCCTGCCAGCTTAGTGGTTAAGATGCAAATGATAACTGAAAAAAAAGAAACACTAAATTAAGTGCATCATGTCAAAGGACAAATTGTGAGTTTCTTGTGGGCTATTTTTAGTCTGTTTGCATGGACATGCTAACACACAGACATGAGTCTGCCTATGTACATCTTGTGCATAATAATCTGTGTGTGTTTGTATGTATGTGTGAGAGTGTGTTTGTGTGTGTGAGTGTGTGTGTGTGTTTAACCTGCCTTTCCACATGAGTCTCCCCGTGACGCATGTAGATCGCACTTGCCTTATCTCAAGTGGCACTCTCCCAAACTTAACACTAATTCACCACAGCAAACGCTGTCCAAACACATGTGGATGCGAGCATGTACACCACCAACGTCAGGGCACGAATCACAGTTCGTAACCTGTTTCTGGCTTCAGCTAATAGCTCTAGATATTAATTGATTATGTGTTCCCCTAGAATGAATGGGTGACAGCAGGCGAATAAATTAAATAATCCTCTGGATGAGAAAGAGAAAATAGCGCCTGATAAATTCTGAAGCTTTCTGTATACATTTTTGAGCATTTACCTTGTAAAAATTGTATCACCAGCTGCTTCCAATGACACGTGACTGGAGCAAATAAAGAAAACAATCAAGTGTAAATTGAAAAAAAAAAAAAGCAATAAAAACTGAATGGGATGAAAGCATGCTGAAAAAATCTAATATAATATGCAATGTCCCTGTAATTTATCAAAGACGGTGTGTTGAAACTTTAAAAGCAAACAAATGCTTGGACTGAAGGACAGTGTGATAAATAAAGAATGGCTACAAAGAGCTGCAATTCTGAGTTGAGTGCAGTTCTGGTTCTGACTCTGTACCAGGTTGCGTGTGTGTGTGTGTGTGTGTGTGTGAAGGGGGTAGGGTGGACATTAGCTGATGCTACCAGCGTTTTATGACTACACAGAACCCATTACACAGTTGAGGAGTACAGCAGCGAGAGTGGGGGGAATGTAAGATTTAGCTCTACACTGAGACATGAATTATGCAGCCGGGCCATCCAGACATGTAGCTGTGTATCTTTTATAAATGCCTTACACAGGCAAAGCAAGTTTAGCAAACACGTCAGGAGACAGCTAGAAAGAGAGTGAGAATAAACGGGCAGGGAGGGTATCTCGGCAGAAGCTTCTGGCACCGACTGTGATAAAAACTGACATCTGAGAGCAATGCAGCAAAAAGAGTTCATTCCGTCCGTTTTTACGTGAGCACTGCACTTGAAGGATTAAAAAAAAAAACATTCGTGGAGTAGAGTTCTCGCTCCCTGTCACTTTCATCCCAAGTGAGGGTTTTACAAGAATTGTACTTGGT
Organism: Scortum barcoo; assembly: GCA_023238725.1. Lineage (NCBI taxonomy): Eukaryota > Metazoa > Chordata > Actinopteri > Centrarchiformes > Terapontidae > Scortum > Scortum barcoo. The sequence continues at coordinate 11,964,618 of CM041554.1, forward strand.
CATAAGCATAAATAGGGCAAGGGCCACCATCTGTGCGAATGGATGAGGGGGTCTTCATGTTAAGCCTTGCAGATAGTGACCAATCAAAAACACAAGTGCTGTAAGTGGCCACTCATTTTTTCAAGCATCCTACCCTGTGATTTTAAGGACAATTCAAATTTAAGAGCTCCACAAAGGGCCAGGAGGCCTCTGTGTAAATCCAGGTGTCTCTGTGCTGGCATGCAAGCACGCCTCTGTGAAATACAGGGGAGGAGAGAAAGTAAAACAGTGCGCACGTGTGTGTCCAACGCTGAGTCGAGCTCCAGGCTAGGTTTACTATCTGGTGTTTACAGAGAGCCTGATCAGAGGGATTACAATTACACAGGAACTGCTTAAGACAGCTGCTTTCCTCAGCGTTATCAAACCACCCACGCTCGCCATACGCTGACACCCGACAACACACACACAAGTAGTAAATGGAAATCTACACCCTTCCCTGTATTTAAGAGCACTTGCACTAGCAACAGGTGACTATCCAGGGTGCTGGTTGTTTTATTGACAGCGTTTCTCCAGGGATTAGCGGCATCCAGTCACTTCCAACAACAGGCAAGTCAAAATGGTGCCTGAAAATAGCATTATTTTTTCGATCAGCATGACGTGTCAAAAGAACAGTTTAGACAGCGTCATTTTACAGTTTCCCGTAACTGTTTTATGTTATGACAAACACCATCAATTAGATATATAAACTGATGATTTATAAAGATGCAAGAGGTTCACAGGACTCCCATCACAGATATCTATTATGTAAATTTTGACTTATAGTCCAGTATATGATTTCACCTGTTGATAGCACTACAACAAAACTAGACAGATGGATCAAAGATGATCAGTCCATATAAGTGGTTAATTATGTAACCACCAGTTAGTATGTTTACAGTCCTTCCTTTACTCTGTGGAACAGAGCTACGGACAAACTCATAGAACTGCAGTTACATGCAGGTAACTGCATTTCAGGCTCAGTAACACCTTAACCCTTAACCCATATGTGTAAATGCAGCTTAAGCAGGCTAAAAAAATGCGTTTCAATAAAACATGATCTGTGTCTGTGTTGTGGAGAGAAGGTCGAGTGGCCCAGAGCTCCATATGAGGACATCTAGAGATGCACCTGGACTCACAGACTCACTTTCCATTACCTGTGATACCTTCACACATGGACTAAACCCATTAACTCAATTTAGCTACAGTTTATTACAACCATTGTTTAACTTCATATATGACTGATGATGATGTTCTCTGTACATGTAACATCTATTGCACGTCTGTCCGTCCCAGGGAGAGGGATCCCTCATCAGGTTTATTCTTTTTCCCATAAAGGGTTTTTTGAAGTTTTTCCTGACCCGGTTCGAGGGTCTAAGGACAGAGGGTGTCACAACTGTGCAGATTGTAAAGCCCTCAGAGGCAAACGATGTTTGTGATTTTGGGCTTTAAATAAATAAATTAATTTGATTTTTGATTTTTAAAAGAATTACGCTGCACTTCGGTTTCCAAAAAATGTTTAGCTGTTCTTTGGCAGCACCGCCTCATTAATTGGCTGAAGATATAGCCCTCTTCTAACACTGAGTTATTCTGATCCAAAATGCAGGAATTCTGTCTAAAAACCAGTGACGCATTTATTCACTGTATGTAAAACATAACTATTTTCAATTTCGACAGACTTGGGTCGGCTCTGGAAACGCCAGGTAAATCAAGCGTACCAATTGTGGTCTGATCTGAATCAAGATGGAAGAGGATTTTCTTAAACGCAAGTCCAAACCACTGGAGAAAAGCTGCTGACATAATGAGGCGCAGCAAAACTACATTAGCAGCATTACCGGTTGCCTCAGCAACTATCTTTAACACGACCCAAACTTAATCCTCAACACCTGGCACGAGACAAGAGCCGCCAACGTGTTTATCAATATCATGTGAGAGTGAGCGACAGCTACTGGGAAGGGACGGTGCGAGATGAAGGAAAGGGCCAGTTGTTGATGATCCCCGTGTGAAAATGGTTCTGTAACTGAAAACCGCTTGTTACCCCGCTGCACTATTCCAGAACAGTCTACACCGCGAGGCCGGGAGAGCAGCTGCTGAACCGGACCCAAATGCTCCGTCTCAGGTTCAGCTCCAGTTTTTAATTCTTTGCACGGCTCCATTGATTTCATTAATGTATCTGCTCACTGATTGATCGCTGATGGAGGAATTAAAAGCTGTAACGAATCGAATGGTTGGCCAGCTCTCGCAATCTCTTCCACCTGCACTGAGAGATTATTGTGTTCTTCCCTCATTAACGGTCCCACAGCTGTTTGGGTGTTTGTGTTTGTGTGTGTTTGAACAGCCAACACTGATGAACAGGAGCCAAGGCCGCAAAACACTAAACTGCTCCACAATGTTGCAGATAATTACCATGACAACATCCACGGCTTGAAAGGAGAAACAAGTCAGCACGACTGGAGGAGAAACGCTGCAACGTTACAAAAATCTATCAAATGAGGCAGTTTTTCCCTCATGGGATACGAGCTATTAGTGCGGTCGATACCTGTCTAATGAGGAACAATTGTAACAATTAAGCATTAATTGCTACATCATACTTATCTGCCCTGATGCCTACATTGTTGCGTAAATTTTGAGTGGGCTTCACCTGCCGCTTCGTGTCAGAATTGATTCTCTTCAGAATGCAGCAGCCTGTCATTCAAAACAAGCGGGGGTGAATTAGCATGCACGTCAAGATTCATATGCTGCTGTCAGCCTGAGAAAAGTGTGTATGTTCTTGTCTGTACTGCTAACTTGAATCTTTTTGCACTGATGTTCTGAGCAAAACAAATCGCAGACGTCACTTTTGCAAACACACTCCTAAAATAAAAGACGTGTTTGTCTATGGCTTCTCTGCAGTAAAATCCTTGTCAACTACTCTATAGTATGTTAAATATTTGATGGCCATATATGTGCAGCAAAGGGCTATTTACAGCAAGCAAGGCTGGCTTTTAATCACTGCAGTGCATTTGTGCTTTGTGTTGTTTGCAACAGATTTAGAGACGGTAGTAATTATATTAATTGTCAATTAGAATGCAGAGGCCTACAAAATACATTAAAAATATTGAAAATCATACCTCTTCCTTGCTTTGGAATATACACGGAGAATTACTGCTGAGTCTAAAAGCAGTGCTCTTTATGATAAACTGATCTTATGTGTCTAGGCATCCATTTGATGGAGATAATTAGCTTCCTCGTCAGTTTCATAGGTCAGTTTGTACTAACAGCCCTGCCCTTTTGTTTTAACACAAAACCAAGCAGCGCACTCTGGAAACAAATGCCACACTGCTGCACTAGACCAGTGAAAATGGCACTGAGAGAGAGATTCTTGATACGGCATCCATTTCCTCATGTTATTATGGTTGTATTGCTACAGGGCCAGATGTCCTATTCAACAAAGATGAAGAGATACTAAGAATAAACCCAATATCCTTAGTGGCTCATAATATTACAGTGTGCAAACACATGAGGACAGCGGCATTTGAAAATCATGCAGCTTCACGTCATCATCATCATCACATGTGATGATCAATATCAGCAGTCCTTGTTTTGACTCGCAGCCACAATTTGACCTCATCCATGACTCATTATGCAGATCAGCAGAAGTCAATATCACCTCCAGGTCCACCATCATCAGACTATGCCTCTTTTTTTTTCTTTTTTTTTTAAGGCTTCAGGAACAACTTTCATGGTCTAATAAAATGGTCCTTTGAAATGAAATATTCAAATGTTTTTTATTGTGATGCCATATGACTATAGCTGGCAAGGTTCACCTTAACTCCATATATTTATATATATATATGTGTGTGTGTGTGTGTGTGTGTGTGTGTGTATGTTTAGACAGACAGACAGACAGACAGATAGATAGACAATTTGTTAAAGAAGACAAATGTCAAATGTGTGATGTCTTCAGGTTTTCAAATGTGAGAATTTTCTTAGATTGTAGTAAATTGTCCCACTCTCACATCACTGGTGTCTATCGGCAATCTGGGGTCACAGATCCATTATATTGTTTTGGTTGGAGGTTGTTGTTTTTCTGTTGTTCCCTGTGAAGAGGCTCTACATCACAGCACTTATTTATGTCAGCACCGTAGACCTTATCAGCAAGGAGGAGCACGCTACCACTGGCGACATATGGAAGAGCTTACCACTGTACACATCGTGCTCACAGACTTACATCTGGTGCTTTCTCCACAGTCTATCAGGTTTAAATCGAATACAGACTGGATTAGCTTTTGTCCTTCATATGACCTAACCACAAACACTCCATTATAGCTAGAGGCCATAAAACCCAGAGGGACCATAGTTCAGCACATAAAGCACCTCTGGTCCAGAGTAATTCCCTTAACTGAACTTTTCCAGTGTAACTCTGATAACCGGGGTACGTCAAAAAGCCATTAAGGTCAAGTAGCCTTTCTATGCAGTGAGCTTTCTGTGTGCTTCCCATTCTGTCCAGTTTGCAATATCAATCACAAGGCTTTCACTCGAAAAACCTAAACGTAAAATAAGGGAAAGTGGAGGTGAAGTGTATTGTTACTCTAGACATGTACTACATAGCAGGGTAAGCTTAACAGCAAGGTCTAATAGTGTTTTAGTGTTTTAGTTAGGAAAACTAATCAACAAAGGCAGCAGCGGTGGTTTTCCATGACCTTTGCTGCTGCAGGCCTGCAGATTCACTATCCACAGGGGATTGTGGGTAAAGCAGCAAGAGGTGATGGGAGGTGTCTTTCAGGACAGCACTGTTGTGAGAAGGAAGAGGCACACAGACAAATAGACGCAGGCAGAGAAAAAGATGAAGAGATCTCTAGAAGTTATTGAACTGAGGGAGACAAACTGAAACGACAAACAGACAAAGATTGATTTCTAATGGGAGAAGCAGTTAATGCAGGTACACTAAATATATTAAAATCATAGTATCATCGCTCTGTCTAATGCAAAAATTCAGAATTCAAAATCAGATTTTAAGAACCTGTTATTTAAAAAGCTTCAAAGGGGTCGTGTTTCTCACAAAAAAATGGCCTTTGGCAGAAAAAGAGGTCTAAATATAGCAAAGTCAGGCTATGTAACCCCAACGACCTTTTCTGACAAGACGTAGAACCCACTTCTTTACCCGTGCACCTGTCACACCCCGACACCTCAAGGGTCACTCTGAAAAAAGCCCCATAACTACAAGATAAGGCGAATCCTGCAGGAGCAATCAACACCACATTGCCCCCATCCATCATCATTCTCCTCATCCTCGGCATGCCTCCCACCCCACTCGGTGCCCTGCCCCCTGACCTGTGCCATAAACAGGTGTAATGACACTCTGCGGGAGCAAAACTGTGAACATGGAACGCCAAGGCTGGGAGCACGATGACAGCTTAGTGACCAATCAGTGCCCTAAATAAATCTGGTTCGGCGATACAAGTGACCACAACCTTGGGTTTCACAATTAAAACGGATGGAGGACTTTGACTGGTGGCGCCTGGAGAGCTGAGTTTCACAACAGGCCAGAGGGACTATGTGAGCTAATGAGATTGCTGCAATTAGGCATCTGACCTTGGGGAGGTGTTAATGTATATTGACAAGAAAAGATATAGTGTTTGTGGTGCTGATGCTCCAAATAGGAAAATCACAGCTTTGTGCAGTAAAAATCATTTAGGGTTTTTGTGTATTTTCCCTCCTCTGTTTTCCTGCTATTGTCCCAATTTGGCATAACTAAATCCCTCTGCACTGCAGTCCTTGTCCCACTGTTAACCCCCACTGTAGACTGTCTCCTCTGTTACACGTGTACACACATTTAATACCTCCACATTTTCCCATATGTTTACACTGCTATAGTGCATTTGATAGGATGCCTGGTCACACAAGATACTAGTATGCTGTAAATTTAACCTCTACCAGATTGTTCGAGAGGTTTCACTGCTGTGCATTTCCGATGTCTAAAAAAAAAAAAAAAAATAGAATTATTTCATTGCAATTATTTTCTAAAACATATACATATGCTAAATAAAGATGTCCTGTCTGTAAGACAGTAATCGCAAGCAATGACAGCTGGATTTGTTCATCAGTTGCCTTTGTCTTATCTTTTTCCCCCACGGCTGAATGTTAGTCTCCATTAGAGGCACAGAAATAGAAAGAAGGTAGATTTGATCAGTCCCTTAGTCCTAATCTGAATCCATGATCACACAGTCAGTATGTATTTTTCACTGTCTACTGCAGAGATGGGAGCGATATGTGAAGGTTAGCTCTGAACACCAAGGACTTGATTCACTAATAGGGGAAACAAGGACCACAATAAAAACAAGTCAAATACTTGAAACGTCTTGTCCTCTGGTGTGTATCCTATAAGTTTTAATTTTGTGAAATACAAACAAGACACAGAAAAAGGCAGCATATCTGAGAGGGATTTCTTTTTTCTTTGTTATATTCAAATGTGTCTTTCCAAAGCTTATTATCAGCTTCATCCAGTTTAGCTCACACTCATGAATAATTCAGCGGAAAATTTACAGGTGAGAATGAGCACATCCACATACTCCCACAGTGCTGCATCAGAGGCAGCTAAGATGCTGAAAAAATAAAGCACCGTACACAGTCATAATCATCCACAACTATACGGACTTCGCATATACATGTGCTATCATATAGCCTACATTATGACCTAGATGGGAGAAAGAGGGGCAGGGAGGAGACTTAAACACTTTTCTCTGTCTGCTGTCTCAGTGGAAGCGTAAGGCCCTCCTTCTCCGACACACTTAGCCACTTAATGGGGCCTAGTCGGCGTGTTTGTGTGTGTGTGAGGGAGCCAACGTTAATCTTACCTCCCCTGCCACCAGCACCACGACCACCTCATGAGCCACACTAGGCTCAGGCTGAGAGCATGCTTATTAGAGTCAGTTGCCCAACACGTGAGCCCACGATTTGGCAAAAGGTAGGGCTTCATGGGAAATCGCCTGCTGCATTCAGGCCTTTATGAAATGGGCTGAGCAGTGCAGTTTTCTGCATAGAGAAGATGACAATTGTCACACCATATAAAGGCAAGGTCCTCCAGAATAACTTCTGCTTTGCAAGGTTAAATTGACCAGTTTGAGCTTAAGTGGACTGAGTAACTGGGCTAGTCTGATCTGGTCTAATCTGGGCCGGGTTGTTCTGGGTCTGTCTGTTGACTGTCCCCTGCTCAGCTCTGCCAGTCTGTACCCAGAGGGCCTGTTATTTTGGGAGCTCAGTTGAGAAGAGATGACAACATCATGGACTGCTTAAGCTGCTTACATTTCCTCAAGCACTCCCAGTGCACCCTGGGATCTACACCCTTGTGTTTCTGCTGTCACTGTTGCTCCACATGCACCGACTGCATGTTAACAGGCACTGTGTTGCATGTGCGCATACAATGCATTCAAATCTACAACAGCTTGCGCATTGTTATAAAAAAAAGCGTTTCCGGTTTCGGCGGTCACACGACCACCTGATGAATGTGTGTGGATCAGGCAGAGTGCAAAACATCAGGACAAGTCAGTGAAGCTTGAAGATGAGAGAATCCCTGAAGACTGCGGAGAGGGGTGGGATGGGGTAACACAGAAGTGAGGTGATGGAGGTGGAGTAAGTGTGTGTGTGAAGGGGAGGTTACAGGTAATAGACACAGGTCTCTGATGAATGAAAGCCCAATTTATCTGTGCTGTAGAGCCTCTTTTCTACAGGTACATAGAGAGCATATATTCAGTATCAAATAAGGATCATAACATTTTTATATTATTGGAAAAGAGCTATCAGATATTTTTTGTGTGTTTCTCCTCATGCCTTATTTTGATGGTCAGCTTCCTGTGCTCACCCTGCCCTCAAACAAGCAGCCAGGACGTAAACAGCCCGGACCGAGCCACTGTAAAACCACTGGCCCAGAATATTACAAGCTCGTTGGCCAGCAGAGCAACATCAAATTTGACAACGTGAAATCTAAGTGTCGCTGGCGGAGGAAGAGGAGGAGTTGTGTGGCATCTTATTCTGAGTGCAACGTTAACAGAGTAAGTTGAAGTGGAAGTGATAGAAGGTAAAGTAGACAGGCAGAAAGATTTAAACCCCTTCTAAAAAGAGAGTACTAATGTGCTGCTAGAAGTAGTCTGGGGTGATGAGAAAGATGTAAGTGGTAGTGACAAAAAGTCCAGGAGTTCTTTGGACAGGATAACTTAAGTGAAAATTCTATCTCTGTGAATAAGCAACCTCTGGAAAATGCTTAAATAAGGTGATATATATGAATAAGGCCCCAGAAAGTTTATGTGCATAACCCTCAATCTCTCGCTAATATGGGCAGTAAAGCGCTTTTCTTTTTTTTAACTTGCCACTTGGCTACACAAGGGTTAAATTTGAGGGGAGACAGACAGTGAGATCAGTCGCAGGTTATCTGTGCAGACATTCATCAGCATTCAGACTGCTGCTGGCTCAGACAGCATCCTACAGCACAGCACGCTTCAAAGTGGGAGAGACGGAGAAAAGAGAGAGAAGCGAGAAGAGAACGAGAGAGGGAGAGACAGAGAAAAACCCTCCAGCCAGAAGAGTCACATGAAGTAACCTTCCAAGACCTCATGCATGGGCCTCTACTATGCACGCTCTGTACATATAGACATTAGCAGTCACACGGCTCACAGAGGGTGATCACACAGCTGTGTACAGTGAGTGGGATGTTACGTCTTATGGAAAAGAAACTACCTGGCTTTAGCTTTAGCCCTTTACACACACTATACAGTCTTAAAAAGGTAAGTCCCTTTGAGTGTCAATAAAACCTTCTCTTCAGTATTCAAAGGATTCAGTCTTTTGCACCAACAAATTATTAGAAGGTGGAATCTCAGCGATGGCCGAAATGATGATTATTTGAAATCCCCTTGTCCTCTTTTGATGGCAGTTACCTTTCATTTGTAGTGATCTGAAAGGTGACGCTATGTCTTGAATGAGAATGAGTGTGTGTGGATTTTTTTGCATGTCACCACCTGCTGTGACTTCATTCACGCTAGAGTATTCACGCTACGACGCGGAAATGCATCTGCATGCAAATGTTCGTTCTCGTGTACATGCAGGACACGCACACACAGGCCTATTACATACAATGGTCATGGACATGAACACACTCACACTTTGTTACTTGTCTTCAGAATAAGCTAAATTTACCTGACTGCTCTCCCACTGCTTCCATGTTGTGTATTAGATGACAAGTAGGAGGATGGGGCCCCCTCAGCACTCAAACACTACCCAGACACAGCACATGGAAAAGCCATTAGTCTGTACCAGCTTACGTCACCTCTACCTCCGGAGTTTGGTCTTACACAGTCTGGAGCGAGGGTTCAAACACTGATCCTTCAAAATAAAAGCAAAGGCCTTTCTTTGCGCCACAGACTCAACACAAGTGGTCAGCAGGGATAAGCTACCTATTAGATGGCTATCTGTTGGCAGATAATTGGACATGTACAAAGTGTCCTGAGCACATTGCATGACTGTTTGGTTTAGGAAATTGCAACAACACAAAATAGAGCCATACTGTAAAGACCTGAGATTTAAAGCATAATACATTTGAGTATCAAACACTCACCCCTGGTAGAATTTTGAGTTTAGTTGTATAGCTGTGTTTGAAGCTGTAAAAATCATTGAATGTGGCTTTATGTAGTTTAGGTCCATCACAAACAACAGTGGTTAGCTTGAATTCAGCTAATCATATTCGACTTGTTTTAGGGCAGAAAAACGTCCATAGAAACTTTTTAAACCCCTCCTTCAGCATAATCCACTCTTCCTTTGTCCATCTGTGTGCTCAGTATGTTTCGGCCATTGTTTTGCCAAAATATGAGTAAATACAGTGCTGTAGTGTCGCTTCATTGGCCTCTTCAAGCCCCACCAGTATTTAGCCATTTTCTGGCACAAGCCAGAGACTTTGCAACATACTGAGCATACAGATGGACAGTGAAGAAGTGGATTATGCTGCAGGAGTGTTATGAGAGGTTTTATGAACATTTACTAGGCTAATTCTTCTGCAGTGAAAATCTGGCGCCATTGGAATGCACTCTAACAGATATGAATTCAAGCTGGCAATTGTGGAAGTTCTTCAAGAAGTAAACTTAACTTTTTAAAGGCACGTTTCAAGCTTATTTGCCACGAGTGTTCAGCAGTAAAAATAAAGATTTCAAGCATCTCTTATACCGTTATACTTCTTCTTACTTCTTATTGTATCATTCTAATGAATAACATAACAATAAGACAACACACAATATCACACAATATCACAATAACAAGGAATGACTCCAGCGTGCAACAGCATAGCTCAGTTCCTCCTCAAACCTCAGTGCCTCACAATTCAAAGAAACCTGTGTTGTCTATAACCTCCACAGGAAGCTTCAGAGCACTCACACAACTGCCTGTTAACAAGCCCAAACTGGCGAGATTCAGCGGCGTGTGTGCGGCAGCCTCGGCACTGCCTGTTAGAAAATCTGCCACCATCGGGTCATTTTTCTTCCATTTTTCCTGCTTTCATCTCCCCTTCAATCAGAAGGCAGGGTGCCGTGACACAACTACTCATTAGTAAGCAGCAGTGGGTAGGCGGAGATCGCTTTGCAAAGACAAACAACTTAATTAGTGGCAGCAAAGCTTTAATAAGTTCAGCTTAAAATAGTTTTGGGAAAGCATGTGAGAAACACAACATCACCAGTGCTGTAATTATGTCTGGGCTCGATTTGGATTTCACATTTAAAGGGGAGGTTGTGGCTGAGGTCTCTTGACGCCTTTACTATATTGTTGGTATTCTTCTGGGATGTGGTGTCAACAAGCCAATGGGTGATGCAACTGTTTATGTGTAATGTAACGTTTTGTTCATTAGCTTTCAGCAATATGACATTCACCTACACTGAGCATATGTACACACTGACAACCCTTATGTGTCAGTCAGTAAAGCTCGCAATGATTTGCTTTTACGTTGCAAATCTGGGGGGCTCTGAAGATCTATGCACCTGCAATGACAACACATATCCTCTGCTGAGTTTTGCGTGTATATGTGTGTGTTACAACCCTGTGTGTGTACGTTGTGTGTATGCGTTCATGCTCAGACTGCGCTGTGCTTCCTGTACACTCTGAGCTTTTTATCTGTCTCAAAATCTGCTACAAAAGAGGGCAAACACAGAGATGATTGAATAAAAACACTCCTGCACCCTTACACACCTGCACACACATGCAAATATATACCGTCTGCCAGGGTTTTCAGTTTTATACAGAGCAGGATGAGCAGAGCTGAGGCAGCAATCATCAAATCTTCTATGAGCTAGAGATATACTAACCTTTTCTCATTATTCTGCGTGGTAAATTGAAGATCACTAGGGCCAGATTTACGTGAGGGAGAAGTTGCACTACGTCTTTCATTCAATTTGCGCTCACAAGCTGCTGGTAATTAGTGCCTAATTATTAAGGTACAGGCTAATTACGCAATCAGGGACTGGGACTGCCTTCTAAAGCGCAGTTGTGGCGAATTTGTTTGAGAACAGCAAGCTCAGAAGAGAAATTTTTGAGAAGAGATGCTGCATTAAGATACTAATTACAAATTCCACAAGATTTACAAAAGTTCATACTTCAGCTGCACATGAGAAAAGAATATTTGGGTTTTTATTACTACTAAAATTAGAGTGGAAGTAAGCAACAGGAGCCAAGACATAAACGTCAAAGACAAGAGGTTTTCAAACTGTGATGCGCGCGAGATTTGAAGAGGGAAGCATGAAGAGAGGCAAAGATATTGTATGAGATGAAAGGGACAGATGCAAGAGCAACAGAAGTTAGTTACTGTAGTTTATCCTGCTGATTTGGCCCATCAGCAGTTAAAGGCAGCGGTACTGGCTGCGACACACAGCTTAGCTCAGTTAAGCTACTTTAAAACCTTTGCGCCTGATTATCGCAATATACGTCAAAAGTAGCTTTCCTTCCTGGTGTCATAACTCAGTGAAATCTGAACACGCACACTTGGTACACGTCTTTTTAGCTTCTGTCATGACTTCTTCTTAGGATATCATTATCCGATATTCATTGGGGACAAAAGATTCATGTATGCGCTTAGAAATTCATAGAAAGAAGGATGTTCCTCACAACTCCAGAACCTGTCAGAGAATCATCACATTTTTCAGTTTTTGTCAGTATCCAGTAATCCAGTGATGGTTTTCTGTACATACATGGGTACGTTTTAAACAGTAACTACTGAACAGTAATTCATCATAGTTTTAATGGTTTAATGGTGGCAGTTTACCAAAATGTATAACAAAATATAAATGTATAAATATGTAATCCATACACTGTACTACTGTAACTCATAATGTGGATGTTTTTAAGTAAAATTCATGTTAATTCCATAGGGTTTTGAATGCTTGTAAAGTAATGTGGTGCCATTAAGTTTAATGAAAAAACCTGCTGAGCCAGTGGCCTGTCGCAGCGATTAGTATGTTGATTTGGATTCCAGCATGGGTCAGGTCACTTGCAGCAGCAGGGTTAGTGGTTATCGCAGAGTAGGCAGCTTGGTTAGCCTGCAGGGTAAAAGAACCTCAGATACTTCCGTGTGTGTGTGTGTGAGTGTGAGTGTGTGTGTGTGTGTACTGTATATGGGTTGGTGGGTATTACTGTGATGCCACGGCCAAGACAGGATGGCGACCCAGAGCCAAAGACAAGAGACCGGTAGAGCAACTCGCAATGAGACTGAGCAGCCATCTGTCCCTCAGAGCTTTGCAGTGTGGAGCGCTGAGCACCCACCCATCCACCCACCAACCCACTCTCTCACACACACACACACATACAAACACACATACTACACAATCCCGCAAACGCATTTAGCTGATGGAGACTATGCATTTTGTAAATACAGTAATATGTTGCAAGCATTACGCTTTAACATGTCCTCTCCAGAATTGGTCACTGCATTGGGTCCCGCTCTGAATATAAGCATCCATAAGAATATGAGAATGACAGAAAAAATGAATACATAACTAAGATAATGTAAATGTCAATGTCCATGTTTTGATTTCTTTTTTGGGGTGATAAGTGCTTCCTGCAATCTACTACCAAAACAGAAGCAGGTGTTTTGTTTGATACGTTATGGCCATTTTCATCTGTACCCAAAAAAAAGGACTGTCGGGGGATGGGTAGAGGCTGGAATTATGCACCACAAGCATGTTACAGAAAGGTCTCAAACAGCCGATGGTTCAAAGAAAATAGACAATGAATAAAGCTCAACAACCTGACAGACAAAAATATGATGTTCTTTCATTCTTTTTCACTTTTCTGCGTCTCACAGCTAAGGAGCCATGCAACTGTTTTTTTAATGGGTGTGATGACTGATTTTAGAGCAAGTGTGAGGACTGCCTCCACACTGTGTTAACAACACATTCTGTTCATCCTCCCAAAAATGCCCACAGTGTCCAAATACAGTTGCTTAGCAGACAATATAACTTGCGTGGTACATAAAATCATTCCATAACACTGTAGAAGTAATGGTGTTGGATCGTTAGTGGCCTGCTCAACTCAACACTTGGCATCGAGAGCCGTGCTGAAATATCAAATGTCCCGCTTTTACGAGGACGTGCATGCTTTCAGTGACATAAGCATGAAGCCATGTACTTATGTGGAAATGTGTGAGTGTATGTGAGTGTCTACGGATTCAACAACATTAACTAAATTATTCATGCTACAGTGTGAATGTGTTACATTTTAAGTGCATGAAACTGGATGTGGGTAAGATTATACCATATTATGCTGTAGATTAATACACAACTGATTGGCAGCAAAGCAGACAGAACAACATCCCTGCCTCCGTTTCCTTTTTGGTCAATGCAGGCTCAACTCTGACAGACACTAACGTAAATGTTATTATTGATTATTATTATTGACTGACGTAACCATTATTTTAGAATAGCACTGAAACCAGATATTTGATGTACAATGATGTAAAAACAAAAGAAAATGAGCAAATTATTTATGAAGTTACAACCAGCAAATCATCAGGGTTTTAATGACTGATATATTTTCTTGGCTTTTGTCAACTAAACTGATGCAGGGACTAATTGTTCCCTGTATACCACACACATGCACACTCACAATCATACAGACATACTATATATAGATCTGCATGCGCACAATGCAGCACACAGAGGACTATCGCAATACAAACACAAAAAGAAAAAGATCAAATCTGGGCCATAAACAAACACCAGATGCCTCCCATTCTTATCTACAGAGCACAGCCAAATACAAGAGCAGCTCTGCAAAATCCTAAGAATACAGTGGCAGACCACACGTGATCACATGTACACACATATATAGACGTTTGCACATAAAACGTCATGTGAAAACAAGAGCCAGCTCACACTCTGCCGGTTGGGGAGTTGCAGTATATTTCCTTTACCAAAATGTTCTGAAGGTTGCTGCGATACAAAGGTCTTTGTGCTATGAATAGTACAGCAAAGATTAGAAGAAAGAGAGATATAAAGAATGTGGATATAGTCTAAGGCGGGGGAAAGAAACAGACCACTTGATTGCACAGCACAGGGACATTGTATAAAGGTTAGACATACAGGGGTTGGCTACTTACAACTACTTTATTTAGACCTGGTGTGCTGAGGCTCATCTGCTCTTTTGAAATTACATAGACTTATTCCCAAAGAGGGGAAGAGAGTCACAACAGGACAGAGACAAAACTGCGAGGATTACTATGGACGGTATTCGTCAGGGGATTGAAGCAATTTAACATTGTCCCTGTCTAAATTTTCCACTGTAACCTTTAAGCAAAGCTGAAGCGCTTTGTGGTTATTGCATGTAACCTTTTCATCTCGCCTACAGCACTGTTCATCTTCTTTATGGTAGCCAGTTCTGCTATTATGGATTACTGTTAGATCACTGACTGCCATCTCTCTCTCTCACTCCCTCTCACACTCCCTCTTTGTCCCTTCTCTCCATCTCGTTATCGTTCTCTCTCTCTCCGTACTGCAGTGTAGGCAGAGACTTGTCTCCTCTAATTACACTGAAAATGATGTGATCATTCACCACAGAGAATCTCTGATGACATGTGACACAACAAAAAAGAAAAGTTTGTCAAGGTAGGAAAGTGAATCACACTGCAGTCTCGCTAAAGGTCTACCCACTGCGAGGTTAAGTTGAGGTTTGTGGGACTTGTGCATGTTTCCAGCTATTTTTACAAAATCAAGAATTCATTTCAGCCACAGCTAGTAAAAATGTGATTCTGTGAGGCGAATGTCTTGAATTCTACGGTTTGCATCAAAATTATGTGGAACTGAAAGCTTAGTCCAACAGATAGCAGAGCTAATACAAGGACGTTTTTTGTTGTCACTCTATGTTAAAGCTGGGACATGTTTCTCTGGACAGTTGAGGGTATCGGTCCCTTTTATGTTAGAGTTTTGGTTCTGTGGTCAAGGGTTCTCTTGTTTGTCTGCACCATTTAGGCAGTGTATTGGAAAAAAATCCTCCCAAAGACTTTCATAATGTAAAATGTTGATCAAAATGATGATATTTCTTGTGACAGTGAGTCCATCTGATGATGTTCTTTGTTCAAACGACATGGTATCAAATGGAAGAACAGTATGTAATACTGTGTCCATGTAGATGCTCTATTTGGTTACAGGTACTGTATATGAACAAATTATTGCTTTGTATGAACCTAAAACATAATAATTATAAGGTTTTGCTCTTGGAACCTGGAACCTATTGGATAGCAGACAGCTGACATTTAAAGTTCACACAAACGTACAAGCAGTTAAGACTCTGGAATACATGTTAAGACAAAAATTAGTGAGCGAGTGCCTTATATACATAAAGTATCAAAAACACATCAATATGCTTCTGCACCAAAACACTAAACCACACATAAAAAAGTGTTAACAGTTCTCATCACACACACACACACACAACATGTTTACAGTGCCCACCACACACACAACACACACCTCCAAACCTTCCGCCAACACCACCCCAGAGGACCGTCCATTTACTGTTGCCTTCCCACCCTTTATTTTCTAATCAAGCGTGTGTCTCCGTACAGGCTCTCTCTCTCTCTCTCTCTCTCTCGGGCTCAGAGCGTATGTTAGTGTGTGTGAATTTGTGACAACGTTCACAACGCTGCGACTCTCAGCGCATCGAGAGCGCATGTAAGGAAGGCACCTTTGGTATCCACCCCCCATGACTGACGACTCCCATGCTTATTGGGGCTTTGTTGCCGTGGCAGCATCTCATTATGTAAATGATGTCTCCCTGATGAGAAAGAGGCAGGCGCAGCCATGATGTTCACTGCTCCAGACTGTGTAAAATTGGCTTCAGGGACCAGTGAAGGATCGTTGCTATATTTAGCAGTCATCTTAACAATGTCTTTCTTCCCCATTCTTTCTCACATCCTCGAAACAGAGGGCCCACTCACAATTAACACTTGCTTCATCATTTTCACACAGTGAGTACTAAAATATTGCTGACATTAACACACAGACACATATAAAGGCACACAACCACATTTCATTGGGGAGGTTGACATTTACCGCTTCAGAGTTTCATATACTGTGATTTTAACCGTCCGCCATTTTATCTGAATTTCTTTTATCTTAATTTCCCTGTTGAATATTTCGTTCTGAATGTATTACCTCTCCATCCTCTGTCCTCATCAGTGCTGAATGAATGGGCTTTCTCTGAGGAATGGTGCTAATGGCTTTGTGCTATATATCATCTTTCATATTCTAGCTCAGGAGAAGCCAATATTAAGTGCTTTGGTCATTCCAGACATTAAGCGTGGCCCAAAGATGTGAATCTATACAGTATGTATATATGATTTCAAAATAGATGCACTATCGATATAATACTCACAGAGATCTTTCAGCTGTGTCCACAGATGTTAGTGATTATGTCCATCTTCAGTGGAGATCTAATTCACACCAGGTGTCGGTCAAGACACCGGGAAGCTCCAACAAACATACTCAATTTCCTGCAACCTCTGCCTCCACTCTAGAGACTGTCCATATCTTCATTCTAATGAAACAGCTATTTTGAGTGAGTGATCCAGAGATCAATATGGTCAATAGATTTAACCTCCAGAGCATATGCAGCTTGGGAAAGGTAGTGGGGTCTGTCAAGACCTTAATTAATGAGCAGTGACTTAAATTGCTTACTTGTCCTCACATGTGCAACTCCTGCCATACAGCAACTGACTCACCAGATGGTTACATAGCAAAACTACTCCCCTCCTCCTACATGGATGGCTTTCACATGCAGCTATTTAGCATTAGCGACCCTTGGGGGGAAATTTAATGTTGTTACAAAATGTTCACCTTTGTTTTTCAAATGCTGCAGATAAAATATGATTTAAGTTATCACCTTGAAGATTTTCATTAAAATAAATGTTTGTGATTATAAGTATTATAACCACTTTGTAATGGTTGAAAAAGGATCCTTGTTCATTTACTGAAACTAAATACTATATGTATCACAAAATAGTTGCATACGATGCCCTTTCAGATTGTATAACACATATCTGACACCTTTATAGCTCTGCTTTGAGAAAATATAGCTTCCATCACAGGTTCCCCTTAACAGAATAATATTTTGTACACTGTGTTTTGAATAATATCCATTGAGGCAGTTTATCTTTTCATCTGCAACACAAACAAAATACAGAAATTCAGATGCAGTTTTCAGCCAAGAGCAGCACTTTAGAGACATGGTGCACCAGCACAATGTCATTAAAATAAATTCAGAACAGCTATATCTTTAAACCTGGACCTGCTCTGCTCACTCCTCCCTGTCAGCGTAGATATCATTAACTGAAACTGCTGGCTGCTATTTTGTTCACGCTGCCACACACTTCACTCACACGCAATGATGTATTTTAAGCAACAGTTTCTAGGGTTTTTAGGAAGCAGGGTTGGGCTTTTTTGACATTTGGCATACCCGGGCTACAACAAATGATGCATCATAAAGTCATTATCAGCCTCTTCGAAATTCCATTATTTTTGCTAATATACCAGTCTATCGGGTCAGTTTAGGGCTTCCCTTCTTCTTTCGACATTGATGTTTCTACCCATAGGCAGTGAGACCTGCTGAGGTGGAACACTGATGCAAGCTGATATGAGGCACAGTTGGTAACTTGCTTGTGAAATGAGCTGCAGCATTGGGGAAGAGCAAGAAGCAAGTAATCCTGTTAGCTATTCTCTGCATGTGTGCAGAGGAGATGGTGGCTTGCCATTCTGGTGTCCTCCCGGTGAATCATCGCTACAGAGACGATAGCCTTACTGAAAGTTAAGAAACTGCCTGTCACCGGTCTGCATGCCGCTCAAATCAGAAGCAATTATTTGCCCTTACCATCAGTGCTACAGCTGGCCAGTTAGATGTTGTCTAACCAGGCCTGCTCTGTTCCAGCCTGTAGCTCCTGTTTATTACAACTCGTCTACCCTTATCGCCTCCCTTTCTTACCTCGCCTTAATCCCCTTTATAATTTTCGCCAACTTTAATTAGTTCATGTCCAGAGAAGCAATTAATCCTGTGCATGATTTAGAATCCAGCAGGCCATAAAACCTTTGTACACTACACTATTTTGAGACCTTGATTTTGCCCGGAAGTATTTCACCACTGACGCTCTGACCAGAAAAGGCCCCCAATAATTCTACAACAGGGTGTTTTGGTCCCATCAGGCTCTGTGCAGGTTGTCTTGGATGACGACAGCAACTCATGGCTTCCACAGTGACTTTGGCGTACTGTAATAAACTTCTGGGACCTCTTTGTGCCCTCAAACCCTCCAGAAGCTCTCCGCAGTGCCACACGTGGTCTGTTTAGTAGTACGTACACCTGCAGTATAAAAGGTTTCACTGTTATGTTTTTGCAATGTGTTTTGCATAGACATACTATATTCGAAGGCCAGCATGGAGACATTTTTTGAAGGACTTGCATCTACAATGCAACAACCCATGTCTTTACAAGAATAACCACTTGAAGTTTCTCCGACTTTCAGCTGTGCCTTATTCTCTTTGAAGATAAATGGAGAAGACATCTGTGGTATTCAGCTCCGGTAGAAGTGCATGTGGCATATACTGTACGCAGTCTGAAAGCAAGCTCAGGGTGGTGTGAAGGCTTACAGACAAATGAGTCAGTGCTGCAACACGCTCAGCCGAACAGATGAGCTCGTTCTTTCATCTCAGATGGGCTAACAGCATTTGATCTGCAGTGAGCCCATTAGCACTTGGGGGTTGGATTGTCATAGACCCAGCAAAGGTATTATATGACAACAAACTGATTCTGTTTGCCATTTGTCATCTCTACACGTTAGGTATAAAAAAAAAAAAAAAAAACTAGAGAAAGTCATTCAAATGTGCTCTCTCTCCCTTTGGAAAGCAAACCAGATTGAGATACATTCGAGGACCATTTTCCACTGATGTCATCTTTGTCCAATTTAGGAGATAATAAGCCATTGGAAAAATTGTCATGTCCTCTGCTTCCTCGTCCCTGCGCCAGATGAAGGCTGCTAACCTCAACACTGCTTCTAAGTATTATAATTTAAAGGAACGGGTTAGTGTGTCCCATATAGCTGACATCAGTGTAAAGCCTGATGCAACATAGTTTCATGCAGATGCAGTGAAAAAATCACAGTTATCCTACTCTGAAATCGTGCAGTGTTGTGGCCCCGTGGAGAGACATCATGTATTGTTATCAGGGCAGTTTGACACACATAACCACAATTATAGGGGATTATCTTTAGGAGGGATTAACTACCGTAGCATTGAGTGCATTTCTGAAAGTAAAATTGCAGTAATCCAAATTCCACAGTTAGTGGATAATCCCACACCTATTTGTTAGATTTCTGATCAGTACCACTATTTTCATGGAAAGAACTAGCCAAGTGAGATTATCTCATTATTTTGATTATTTATTATTATTTATTATTATTTATTTTTATTATTAGCAACATGTTTAACATCAGGGGGCCACAGATAAATCTTAAGCAGACCAGAAAGAGAGAACATTTCTTACTGCTACTGTCAAAACAAAATACTTTTTCTTTTCCCTCACAGCTACAGCATCAATAATACACACTTGAAAACACATTTTTTTACATGGTCGGCCTGTGAGATTACACTAACAACAACTAACAATGTCTGCTGCAGTGTCTGTGTATTCCAGTGTTGGCGAAACAGCAGTGAGTTTCAGCAGAGAGCCAGATGTTTTAACATTCATGGCCATTTTGTTAATGAGGATTAAAAACCCTTCAGTCCCTCTGAGTGACAATATTTGGAGAGGAAGCCAACGTGACTAACTTCGAGGAGCACTGCCACATTAAAAATGGGGAGTTGTGAAAAAAAAAGACAGATAATAACATTGAGGAAGAGAAAAATCTGTGTGGGGAACCAGTGACATGTTTTCACTGGTTCAAATTCCATCCAGAATCAGGCGTGTTCCAGTAGGCACTGAGGGGACAGCTCACAAAGTCATTCACCTCAGAAGACATGCAGCTCTGTGGATTACCAGCAGCAAGCTGACTAATGCACCAGAACAGTCAGGTATTTAGAGATTTTATGGGCAGAACACTTCTGGCAGTGATGACGTAAGACAGAGTGTGATTCCATTTCAAAGTCAAGAGAAATTAATAGGATGAAAAGCATGTTTTGCTTGGATCATGGCAGATATATCTGCCATGTTGGCAGAAATATCTCCACACTAATTGATCAATAACTAACCGCTTCAAACTTTGGCGCAACCACATCTAGTGATGTGTCTAAAAGAACACAAGTTTCCACTGAAAGAAACAAATTGTACAAAATCCGGGAATCAGAAGCCAGTGCGCCCGTCACAGGACACCCGGTGTCACTCAGAAACCTAAGCTGACAGAGGAATTGAAGAGAGGGGCTCTCAACATTCCCAAACAGCGATCAGTGTGCAAGTCAGCAATGGAGAGTGGCAGATCTCTGATGCGAGGCGAACCAGTTTCCTCCAGGCAGTGTGGCCGGATCTGCGTCAGTACCGGGAAAGCTTCTGACAGCGAACAACTCCACCACCCTGACACCACAAATACTTCCAGAGGAACATGTCCTCACAAACCCCAGTATTTACATGTGGCAAACTGCATAGAATATATTGTCAGCAATATAAAAATGACTTTTAATTTACTTTATTTGAAGGATTTCTCTGAATTGGATGCTTTTTATATATATAAAGCTTGTTGTGGATCTATACAGAAAGAGAACACACATTTTAATTTGTGCTCCCATACCTTTTGCATTGAGAAAATCATCTATATACTTAAGATACTCGTTGCGACAAGTAGTAGTCCAAAAAGTTCACATATTCATATATGTATATATATATATATATATATATAAACCTGCACTGAATTTTGGAACAGTATCTCAGGGGAAAAATAATTTTAAGCTGACCCTGTCAAATAGCAGAAAATCCTGTGAGCTTGCTTGGTTCAAGATTTATTTGGATTCATTTTCCAAACCATGGGATTAGAATTTGAGGACCCCCACATGGAAATCTCCTGTGCTACCAGTGGAAGCTCACACACCCATGTGACTGCTGCAAGAAACTGCAGTGTGTATCGCGCCTGTAACCTGTCAGCATATGCACTGTGGGATGCGTAGCTGGTCGCAGCTAAAACACACACTCAGTAACCTTTACCACACAGTTTAAGGGTATGTTAATGCCATACAGATATCTTTACTTGTGCTTAAGTAAAATTCCAGTGCATGTTCTTTGTCCACCACTGCAGACGTCCCTAAACATCCAGTGAGAGACGACAATGAAAGCTGACAGTGCAGGTTTTGAGTACACATGCAGTGATGTCATAATAATTAAACAATGGCCTAATCCTCCCTTGACCACACAGTATTGAAAAGGGCTTCTCTGAAATCCAGCTAATAGATCAAAAGATTTTAATGACACTGTAAACAGCGCGTAGTTTCGCCGATGAGATTGGAGCTGGTGTCAGTGCTGTGGAGGACGGAGCTGCCTGCACTGTGATTAATGAAGCAGCTCCAAACTCATCTCTAGGCATCTATTGATTCAGTCCTGTGGCTGGCCTTGCGCTGAATTAATCTGCCTGCAAATATGCAAGACTTATGCCTTCTGCTCCACTCGCACCTGCAGTCGGTGGCAGACATGAATCCACCGGCTGACATTCACACCCGAGAGGGGAGTCTATCAACGGGCCTCACTGCGATGAAGTGTGAGGGGAGTGACGGAAGTGCAGTGAGAGAACTTTGCTCTTATGAATGTGGCATTTATGGAGCATCTGCAAGAAATGCATACAGGAAAAGTGATCATCAAATTATGGGTGTTGGCGTTCTTTAACTGAAAATGATGATGATGATGGAGACTATTAGATTAGATTGTATTAATGTCATAAAGGCCAATCAGTTAGGGTGGAGATGTCTGCATAATCGATGCACAATGTATGACTTCAGTACTGTTAATGGGTCTCAACAAGAGTTCATCTGGCTGAGTTTTCGGGCTCTGGAAAGTTGTAAAGCTGAGAGAGTGTGTACGTCATGCTTTGACGCATCACTTTGTCTGCACGGCTTAGCTTCACAAGGACAGGGGGAAACTAACACAACGTGATTCACTGGTGTTGATACTGGAGCTCCGCTACACACCACCTCCTTCTACCCCACCATGTCTCTCTCTTTCGCCCTCTGCCTCTCTGTCTCCACATAGTTTCTGTTTTCACATGTGCAGAATGAACTCTGGCCTTTCTGACTGAGCCACAGAGAAGAGATTACTGTCACAAAACTCAAAAAGAAAATACCCTGTCACTGAAGTGACAAAAAGTGATTCTGTCCTGCGCTGAACAGCTTTAATGGCACGTCAGTTTTTGATATGATTACTACTAGGACCACCACAGAGAAAATATATTAATTCAATACAATTTTATTTGGAGGGAAGTGACTCCTGAGAGAGTTTTCTTTCCATCTTTCCAATCTCCATTTCGCTTGTCCCGCTCAACTTTATCTAACAAACAATAAATCCTTGTGTCAAAGTGTCAAAAAACTTTTTGGGGCCTCTAATTCTGTCACTCAGTTTTCAAGATATGCTGTAGTCGTGGATCATGCTGATCTCAGATCAGCTTGGGTTGGATGTACTTGCTCAGAGAACATGATATGAGGTAACTGAAACTAATGAACACAAACCTAATATACTCATGATCAGCTATGTACATATGTCATTTTAGCAGCCTAGTAAACTGGCATAGAGACCTGAGACACTCTGAGAAAAAGTCTTTTCCAAATCAGGAGGGGAGACAAGAGCGAATGGAGGGGTATCACTTCTGTTTTGAAAAAGCAGGGCAGTCAGAAGCTTCCGTATGCCAACAGCTTGCAGAAAAAAGAGCTGTGGAGATGGCAGGTGGTTCTGGCTTTAATGCGCTGTTTCCCTGAAAATTGCCAACGTTGGCAGGGTCAGTACTGATTTTCCTCGCACAATTCCCCGCTCTTGTGCCATTCAACTCTCTGATGGAGGGCAGCTGGCACCAAGTGACCCTCTCAGGGATGCAGAATAGTGAAGTGCAGTTTATTTTTTTCTTCTTAAAACTGGCAGGCGGCAGCTTTTGGCTCTCGGCTGTGCATCTATAAAACTAGACCACGCTTTATTGAGCATTCTTGTTTAAGGTGAAGATGGTTTTTTATATCGTGAGAGTTTTGGAGATGGTGCTGCCCTGGGGCTTAAATGAGTCAGCTTTTCACACATGCCATTGATTTCCAGCGGGAGATGAGAGGGGAAAGTTGCTATGGAGGTTAATCTTGAAATCAATTCTTCTGAGCATATTTTGCTCGCTGTTTTGTCAGCACAACATGCCGAGCTGTCTCTGTCCTGTAACTGGTGTTTTGTTTTTGTTTTAGCTTTATAACTTTACTAGTTTCGTTGCATTCATTTGTCAGGCACCATATAGACAAAAAGAAATTAATCACATACTTAAGAGAAAAGATGCTCTGCACCAGATTTATATACTAGCTGTGCAGTCCCAGAACAGGCAAATTCAAAAAAGTATTTTTCAAAATGACCAGGACAGATGAGATGAAATATTTGCTGTAATCTCAAAAAGTGAGGTATGCATGGGTTCTTATAAGTACTATGTTTTTGTACAGTAAATGCATTATTAACATAAAAATGAAGATAAAATAAAACTAAGGTCTTGTATGCAATCTTAACCAAATGAAAAACAAGTTATTATTCTTAGGTTTTAATTAATACACTAATCAAATACAGTAGTTAGTGTTATAGTGCTGCAACCAGATGCTTGAAATTACATATATTTCTATCATAAATATTTCTACTGAGAGAGTTCTCTCTACAGTATAGTGGTTTATGATATAAATTTTACAAAAATGTATTGTAGTAGTTATTGTTGCTCATTAATGACTCTGAGCAGCTGATAACTCTGAGGGATAATAACTTGTACGAGTGAAATAAATACTCAGAACAGCAGGTAAAGTAAAAGTTTGTGCACACAGGCTGTGCCTAGTGCAGGTGTCCACGGTGCCATCACCGTCACTGCACTGCACACGAACCACTCATAGTAACATCAACGGGCTCTGCCAAAGTAAGCCAATTAACTTTATTGATTTGTCGCGAGCACCTTAAACGGAGCCGGAACCTGACGACGTGGGGCCCCGATTGGATTGCTGCAGTGTAAATAAACGGGGGAAGGCTGCGGTGGGCAAGCCGCCACGGTGTGAGTGCAGCCTGTTATTATATTACACACATTCACCCGCCGTAAAAACATCCACGGGCAGCAGAAAGTCGTGAAAGGATAAAAAGAAAGGATAAAAATATATAGATATAGATGTATAATGGACCACAATTGAGGGTGCGAACAGCTGCATCCACATCTGGACACCAATGCACAGAGGCCATAAAACTGCGTCACTGTCAACCAGCATATTATGATTATTATTCTCTGTAAATATGATTATTTCTAACAGTCTGGTATAAAAACACGGGCGCTGAGGTAAAGGCGCAGTAACGTGTGTGCCGGTGCGTAAAGTGGCTGCGCACATCCCCGCTGTGGATGGAGAGCTTACGATGATTAGACCCGCCAGGTTTCTCTGGCAACCCTGTCCCTGCTCTGCGTCCACGGCAATGGATGGGCACTTTACTTCCTAGCCTGTTTTTTTTTTTTTGTTTTACGCTACAGGTCAAAAAAAGAGAAAAAGAGAAAAGGACCCCTGGCTACAGATGTGACGAGAATGTGCGAACGGGTATTGCGGATGAGCAACACAAAAGGGACACTTCAACAGGACGCCAGCGACACAATGGGACACCCCCGATCACTCTTTCCCTTTTTCCTCCTTTGTCCACCTTTGTTAACGTGCGATCCGAGCCGCTATCCGTCATTTCCCAATTTGCCTTCGTTCGCCTCTCTCCGCACTGAGGCGATTCGCCAGGTCAAAGCATGTGATACCTCAAACCCAACACATCGTGCAGCGTGTGGGGCCTACGGCAGCAGCTGCTCACATCTCGCACAGCAAACGTCCACATGCACCGTGCGTGCTGTGCTGGGGGGAGATGGATCAAACCCATCCGGAGGCTGCTCTCAGTCCAACCTCACGGGGTGAATCAGGCAGGATGAATGGGTGCGTTTGGAAACAACACAACAACCAGTGATTTTTTTTTTTAATCTTATTATGATTATTTAAGGGGGGGGAGGGGGCAAAGCAGTCTGTGTGCAAGGCAAGGCTCGCCTCTTACCCTTGGAAGCATCCTTGTCTTCTTTAGGCTTCGCCACTTTGCCGCTCATAGATCCCAGTTTGGACGTGTAATTCCCGATTTAGGCAAGAATCGAAATCCTCCTGGTCGCTGGCTGTCCTGCTGGCCGGTGAAATCCTCGCCACGGCTTCCAGGTGCTGAGATAAGGGCTCTGCGAAGAAAGAGAGAGAAGCGCTCATCACAGTGATCCGTTCATAACAGAGCGGTGCCATATGAGGAGACAATGGACCGTGGGAGCTGCTGAGGAGGGGAGGGGGGGGGCAAGGTGTTGATCAGACTGGGCATCAATGAGAGCATCAGACTGCCGGTGCTCTCACTCTTAACGCCACAAAGATCCCATATGGTGTCAATAAACACTCAAGAATCAGACCCCCCTCCTCCTCCTCCTCCTGTATCCTCCATCCTCCATCCTCCTCAGTGTCGTTAACCTACCTTATCTCCTCCACGTTTTCTGCTACATCAATGCACATTGATGAAAGGAAACGCTCCCACCATGAATACCGCTTGTGTTGCATCCAAACAAAAAAAAAAAACACGACCTGCTCTGCTGTGACAAAAGGAGAGCAGCAGGAGGAGGAAGAAGCTGCGGAATGGAGAGCAGGGTTTTTTTTTCCCTTTCTTTTTCGTCTTGCCCCCCCCCCCCCAAACTCCCTCCTTCCAGAGGTCTTCAATCAGCGCCGAAGAGAGAGAACAGGGGTCAAAACGCCGCTCCGTGTGCGTCCTGCGTGCGCGCAAACCCCGAGAGAAATGGCCATCCGCTTCCAGTGTGCGCGACCGAGGGTTTCTCGTCTGTGGCTTTTTCTTTTTTTTTTTTTTCTTTTCTCCTCCACTGGCGAGCTCCTCTCCTCCAAACGCTCGGCAGCACAGAATCAACAGGATACATACAACGTGAGAGCGCCCCTCTCTCTCTCTCTCTCTCTCTCTCTCTCTCTCACCCCTTCCAGTCACAGCGCCGCACGCACCGTGGACATTTGGGTTTCGGACCTCGGTGTGGCCGCCGTGATGGGGAAGAGCTCCGCGTCCAGGCGACGTGGTGAAGGATTAAAGCGGGAGGCAGCTCTGCGTGGTGCACACCATCTTGCTGTTGCTCTCATTCAGTTGTCTTTTTTTTTTTTTTTTTTTTGCAGAGCTATGCGTCACCCCATTCACATACAGCCTGCCTGCGCATTTTCTGTCTCATGTGGTCCGAGGGGAGGGAGGGGGGGGGGGTTCTTTGACGGATGAGGACGAGTGTGTCAGAAATTACTAGATTTACCAGAAGGTTTAACCAGGAAAACTTCCTCATTTCACTTCAGCGCCAAGGGTCCAGCCTATAACAATCATGTGCTGTCCCTCTATGTCCATTATGGGTTTTTTTGCATATGATATGGACTACTGCACTAGTGTTATGAGAAGCAACATCACTTAAATCCCTGCAGCTGGATAAAACTTGCATGCATCAGGTGTATCATTTCCCCAAAGCTGCCTGAGCTCACTGCGCACTTAAAAGAGGCACTGAAAAGTTTTCTAATGACAGTGTGAGGCAGCAGATAGACTGCAGT
The DNA here is from genome assembly GCA_023238725.1 of Scortum barcoo. Taxonomy (NCBI): domain Eukaryota; kingdom Metazoa; phylum Chordata; class Actinopteri; order Centrarchiformes; family Terapontidae; genus Scortum; species Scortum barcoo. Next base: position 11,991,929 of record CM041554.1, read on the forward strand.
GCCCACCTTAACAGAAGTCACTTCATCTTTTAAACATAATACTGAGCCCCTTTTCTCTAAGAACTTAAAATGCATAGAAATAACTATAACTCACCGCTCGCTTGTGGTAGCTGGTCACGTAAAAAAGATTTAATTTTGTTTGTCTAGGTTTCTTTGCAATATCTGCTCCCACGATAACAGAGGTGAACTTAATTTCATTTGTGAGCTCTGAACGACAGCAGAAATGTGTTTTTCTTCAAACAGTGTGCTGTTTGCCGTGGATTAGCCCACCCAAAGATCTCACTGTGAGCATCTTTCTTTGGAGCTACTTCCCGACCGAAGAAATAGTCTTGTCTTTTGAAAACCTTTGACAGCGCTTTTATCAAGAGAAACTTTTGCTCCAATGCAAAGTTTTCTAATAACAAAACAGTGTGTCCCTTTAGGAGGCCTCACTGTGGAGAAATGCTATCCATCATTTCTTCAGTGTTACACCTGACACTGATGTCTCTGTTTCACCAATAAAGAAAAGTGTGTTGGTTTCTAGAAAAATGTGCAGTCCTTACCTTTTAAAAGCTCCACACATCAAGCCTAAAAGTTACGCTTCATCTTTCACTCAGACTTGCGTTAAATGTCCAGTTGCACACAGTCCAATTCCAAAGATCCAGATTGTTTTCAGGCCTTGTAATCCACGTTTAAGGTCACTGTGAGATTATAATTCTGATTAATAATTTTATTAGCTCATTCAGAAGCCCCGGTTCACTCCCAGTCTGACTTTTGCAGGCCTCACGTCACATCTCTCAGCCCTGCATGTCTGTCAGCTCTCAGTGGCAGCAGAGGAAAGAGGCCTGCGGGTTGACGGTTACGAGATCTATATGGTTGCTATTTTTAGAAGAAACAGGACTCCTTTCAAACTTTCTTCACATGCTCAAATCATCCTGAGACGTCTGCTGTAAAGGCACACTGTGGCCTGTTTGGACTGTTTCAGCACCTGGCTCTGCCTCCAGTGGTCAGATCTGGTCAAAAAGACAAAATTAACTCTGAGTTTGGTTAAATCATTACTTTCTCTGTAGTCATTAAGATAAACTGAACTCAAAGTGAGCTGATTGTAATGCCAAAATTTAAAGTGTCTAATATATTAGACTGAAGATAACTAAAACATATTAAAATGCAGTTGTAATTTACAGTGTTTTTCTTTTTTTTTACTTTGGCATTGTGACTTTAACTGTCCAGGGATGCAAGCTAAATTGCTAACATGGCTGACTGAGTGCATAAAACTGTCTATGTTAATCTTATTAATCTGGAATTTTAAATTTAACAACGTTAAAGCAGGTAATGAGTGGATTAATATCCATTAACCCTTTCAGTCCCAGGCCAAAACCTTTTTTTTTTCTAATTTTCTAATTATGTGTCTCAAAATGTGTCTTATTAACCTCAAATGTGGATGGACTGCACATTTTCTTTTAGGACTCTTTTAAAATTAAGACTTACATGATGTGAATAGCTGCACTCAAGATTTCAGATCAGTTGTATGTAGTTGTACAATTTAGGTTTACTTACAACGTTGTGTTACACAAAAGACTTAATAAAAAGTTCTGAAGCTATCAAATATGTTCGCTCATTATAGAAACATAAACGTCCATCAGTGTAATCTGTGAGGCGTTTGTTGAAACTGAAAGGAATTATGGGTTTACGACAGCCACAAACACCAATCACCGTCCAAGCCTCACTCAAACAGTACATATACATACATCTTTTTTATTTTACTTATAAAATATTTTTATTTCGTTTGTATCCTCAGTATTTATATTAGCAAATTGCGGACTTTGGTCTATAGCTGTACACTCAATGAGTAGTTCACCTGTCCTTCCTGCTCCTGTTAGAATTTCTTCTTTTTCTACTGAAGACAGCTGAGTCCTTGACCATGTGCCTTTTTATTGTTATTAAATCATAATCTATAATTCAGGAAAAAGCCCATCTACTTCTCAGTCTTCTCTGTTTAAAGTGGCTCTTTTTTTGTAGAAAAAGTAATGATTCTTCCTTTTTCTTAAATCATGAGTTCTGGCTGCTCATTAGCGTTCACTGACAGCGAGCAGGTACATGGTTATTAATTATGATTGTGGCTATTTTAACACCAGCAGACCACAATCAATAAGACTAGGAATCGACAGGAGCTGATGACTCAGTAGCTGTGGGGTCATCAAGGTCACACCATTATATTTATAAAAAAAATGTTGTTAAGTGGTCTTAGCTAGGCTATTTTAGGCAATATATGGATAGGGCAAAGCTACCAGAGTTAGTGAAGAAGTGGGGATGGAAGGGATGGTTGTTTTGTTCAGGTATGTATTTTCAGTTTAAGCATACATGCTCAAAATTGTAACTAAAATGTTTTCAGCAGTATTTAAATGTTGTTAGGTGACTGAGATGTTTGCAGAAAATCATCTTAATGCCCCAAAATGTGCTGGTGACTTCTAACCTCACCTAATGAGTCAGACAGTGTGAAAATGAGGTAGAGCTCTGACTCAGCAGCAGGGTATGTGCATGTATGTTGGGAAGGAGGTATAAAGAGCGAGGGTTAGAGAGAGTGTAAATGTCAGTGGGTTGTGTTCCCACTGTGCATGGCCCATGGCCCCCTTTGACCTTTCCATCAGGGCATTGCAGTGCAGTGCTACATTCACTCCCAGCCTGTTTAAAGCAAAGCCTTGCAGCCCAGCTGGTACATAAACACACTCCTGACTCACACTCTGTCACCTCTGATGTCACGTCACAGACCGCGTCTACCAATGCCACAGATTAACCCCGAATCATTTCTGTTTGTCTGCTGATTACAGGATTTCTGTTAGAAAATGCACCATCACCTTCAGCTCTCGCCGCACTCAGCAAACTCATCTGTTTCAGTTCTTGTTTGTTTTTCATGTATAAATCTGTATGATAATGGTAAATGTCAGGCTAACAGACAAATCTAACAAGCTCAGCTGCTGGAGCACCAAGATTTGTAAAGCATGAACTATAGTACCTCTTCACTTCAACTGATTATTACAATGTGGTATTTACTGACATGCCTATAGTAGGCAGAATAATGTTTTATGAATGAAACATTTATTAAAATGTTTTAATGAGAGACATGTTACTGTATAATGTTTTTATGGTACTTACTCTGCTTTACATATTCATTAAATTTCACGAAGTTTATACAATTTATTTATTACTGATTACATGGAAATGGATTCTAACAGACATCTAACACATACCGATGTTTTGAAAATCAACTTTACATTTTGTTTTGGACCATGGATTGGTAGTGGGTGTAAGATATATTCGTCTTGGCAAGTGAGAAAAAAAACTATTCCTAAAACTTAATAAAACACGAATGTGCACATGCTCTCCTTGTCATCTGTGGCCACCATACAGTCCTGTATGCCAATGTGTACACAGGAGATTGTCCAACAGAGGACGTGGGGCAGGATTGCCTTTGATTTTGTGCTTGGAAGAGTTATTTGTCATATCTGTTAGAAGTATTTAAGAAAAGATTATGATATTCCCGTCACAAAACAATCGTTCAAGGCAGCACAGTGGCCTTTGGTGAAGAGATTGCACATTTCTGTCTTAAGATTTAAACTGCCTGGTATATGAAGAACAAAACATGACTGAGATTTGTGACAAGTTGATTTCTAGACAACATGTTTCTAGTATTTCAGTGACAAAGGTAACTTATATATAAGGAGTATTTTGGGCAACAAGAATGACTGGAATAATGGCAGAAAGACTGAAAAGTCGACAGAATTAATGAATGAACTATGATGAAACTGAATCAACATCTGTCTGATCTGTTTTTCTCAGAACTGGACTTTTTAAGCTTTTAAGCCTGTTTCTTGCACAATGCTCTTGTTTCGAATTACATTAGATTTTGCAGATGTTTTGTTTATCCCCTTACAGTACCATGTATTACAGTATACAGGCCATGTTGCAGTTTTGACCACTTACAAATCTTTTCTTTTAAAGGAAAATATGTACACTGAGCTCTTAATTTAGATATTTTTCATAGGTTTTAGGACCCATTCTTTTGCTAAAAGTGTACATTCATCACGGCAGTCCGTTCAAAATAAATTTCCAATCACATGCGTAACACCTACTCACTCCATTTGCATACTGAGACTAAAAATCACCCATGGTGATATTTGTGGAGGAGTCAGTATGGGTGCCAGGAGAGATCGATCCTAAAAATCATTCTGTGGAACGGGAGCAGAGGGGTTTGAGGGTGATTAATCCTCCTTTGTTGTGCAGCAGGGTCGTCTGCCTCTGATTGTAGGTGTGAGCCTGATTCACGCTGTGTGGCTGATAAGGTAATCAGGTTGGTTCTGTTACAAGGCTGCTGATGACAGTCGATACAAGCTGGAGGTTGAGGAGTGTTTGTAGAATTTGTGTCCATATTTTGTGTAATATGGGGGAGAGATTATCACAATTTTGTGTCTCACACTCAAAATACTCTAATCAGAGAATTGCAGGTTTACTAATTGTAGATTAACTGACTAAATTACAGATTTACTCAGTTAATTAAGAACATTGAAACTATTAAAAAGGATTTAGTTTACTTGTTCATGCGTTGGAAGTTGCTTCTGTAGGGAAGAGGTTATGGCACATGATGTTATATATGTTGGGCAAGTCAAGTAAAGCAAATTGAGTATTCACATGTTGTAATCATAAGTGAATATGAATAAAAATAGCACAGTTGGAGAGGCAGAATAATAAAAGAAGAAGAAAAGAAGAAGGCCATAATGAAGGCCATACAAGTGTTGCATTTGTGTCTGCAAGTTTATATGTTTCCACTGGCTCTCACATGAAAGTGATGGATTTCATCAAACACTTCTTGTAGGGCTGTCGGACCTGCTCATTTCTCCTGCTCATCACTCTGTGCCTCACATAGCCGGGGCACACTGACCTCCGTTCCAGAGTCAGAATGGGGTCAGCAAATTATTTCAAAACTAAAGAGGTCAGGGTCAAAAGGTGTGACATGATGTCGTATTTCTGTCACTTTTGTCTATAACACACCACATTATTGACTTAGCCACTCCCCAGATTGCATTTTAATATCTCTCATGTCATGTCAGGGTATATTTCAGCAGTGAGACAGATGATCTACGTATTTGGTGCAGCTGCCATTCACCTCTGGTGATGAAGTCTTCATCAGTCTGCTGGCAGGCCAGTTAATAGCACCTGAAGCATATCTTGCTATGTAAAGAGTGCAAAGTTGGAGTTGATTTATTATTATGAAAAATTCAATTTCACCCGTTTCCACCTCATTGGTTTCGTCCAATGTAGCTTTTTTTTGCAAACTCATTTTTAACATTCAGCAGGAAAAACAGTGAGCTTCGCCAGGCACTTTCTGACCAGGAGGGATGGGAGCTCCACTTTTCATTAACGGTGGCTGAACATCCTCGAGCCGGCAGCTTCTGTCAGCTCGGCTGCATCACGGCTGACAGAGCCAGAAGTGGGTCTAAGCCCTCATTTCTCAGGAATTCAATAAAACTACAGTGTTTCTGGGTTGCAATTTGCAAGTGTGAGCATGGATAGTACGTATATTAATGCAAACCTGGCCGTAGATTATTCTGCTTAATTAATTTTAATTTGTCTACACATGTAAATGTAATTAAAGAACGTAGTTTTGGAAAACAAAAACATGCAACATAAATGATGCTTTTACAAATGTAAATGAACTAATTAGACCAAACATCACTGGGTCGCTGACCTACATAGTCTTGCAATATTACATAGTCTTGGTAAATGCATTTTTCTGCCATTTGAGTACTTGGTTTTGCTTTAAATTGGAGATTTTTATCAATCAATCTACTTATGATCGAGTAAAGGTTTTATGTAAGTCTTCCACCTCATACAAGTAATTGATCATGGTAAATTAACAGCATTTTAAATACCATACTGTAATGTTTATATCTACTGCTATTTCCAGTACAACTACAACTGCATCAGGGGTTTAAATATGCTTTTCTTTTTACGTCTTGCTGGCAGGACTTCATCTGAAAATCCTCCAACAGTCTATTTACTGTGAGTGGCGTTGTGAGCCTGTAAATCCAAACACTACCTCACCATCTTCAGCAAAATATCAAGCCAATTGTTAAAATGTCAGAGTGTTTGGCTTAGCGGGGGTGCATGTGGGCAAGCGGGGGAATGGGTGTGAAACACTAGGCTTTCAAATTACAGAAATGACTGTACTAATTAACGGAGCGAGTCCCTCTCAAATATCACATTAATGTCAATGACTTTATCCAGAGGAGGGAGTGATTGGGGGGAGTAGTTCTTTGAGGCCTGCAGTGCTTCTTTTTACAGCTCACATCATAGGAGCTCCCTGTGGATATTACTCTACAGGCTCGCAGGACTGAAATGAAGTGAGCAACGCCCAGTAACACACTCATTCTTTGAGTATCAAACAGATGTCATATTTCTCTTTATTTACTGGTTCTGCATTAAGGTTTTAATACTTCTGAGATAGACCATGTTAATAATAATGTCAGCCATTGTTTCAGCAAGAAAAAAAATGTCATCAACTTCCTTCTGAAAATGGCTGAAAAATAGACTTAGAGTTTTCAGAAAGATTAATCATTTCTACTTCAAGGGACCCAAGAAACTGAAAATCAAAAGTGTCAGCGTTGCTTTAAAGGAATTGTATGATTTTAGGAGATACACTCATTTGCCTTCCCCAAGAAATGGTTAGATTAGTTTAACACAAAGATTAAAGACAGAGGGGGGAAAGCTCGTTTGGCTAGTGTCGTCATCGATGTGAGCTTGCCAGGCAACCAGCAGAGCCTCCAGGAAGTTACTGCGCCCAGTCATCAGTGCAACATGTTTTTAGTTGTTTTTTCTCTCTTTTGCTTTTCTACACATCAAACAAACAAAATGCGATGTGTTCATTTAAATGCTTCAGAGATGATAGACATATTTTTTACCTTTGGAGAGAAACAGGCTCTCAGTTTCCTCTGTTTTCCAGTCTTTATGTTAAGCTAAGATAACAGCCCTCTGGCTGTAATTTCATATTTAACAGGCGATCATGAGATTGGCATTAATCTTTTCAACTCCGAGCAGGAAAGCAAACAGTTGTGTTTCCCAACAGGTGTGTGTCAAACCATCTGCTTAAACATACTTTCTTTGGTGTGAGCTTCTGTTGTATATTTCTTTATTTGAATAAAATAAAATAATTACACTATCTCCCTATAATCTCTGCTGTTTTCCAGCGGGTGACATTGCAGAGTTCTCATGAGGATTTCACATAAAACGAACATTTCATTTGCCTGCACCTGATGATTCGCTGCACTCCCTATAGGAGCACACACAATCTGCGATGAATCCAAAGTCTAAGTCTTCTCATTCACTCTTCAGTCCCTGTAATTCTCTCAACAGCAGCTCATCTTCCTCAGACTGTCAGTGGACTGATTTTCCAAAACTTGCCCAGAGAGGAGAAAAAACAGTGATCACAAACTAACCTAGATATACAGAGTTAGCTTTCCTCTTTTTGGTTGCATCTGTGTAAAAAAAAAATCTGCCCTAACATGAGAATATTAACATTTACATGTTATGGCCTGAAGAGGCCCTGAGCTCATGCTGACCCATCATAATACCTGGAAGGAACTGCTGATCTAATTAAACAGAACTCCTTCCCCGCTACCCTAAGATCTTTTCATATCATTAACACTGCATCATTTAAATATCACTGTGCACTGTGCAATTTTGTGCATATAATGTTTTACACACTGTAGCCAATTAAAAGCCAAAACATAATCCAGTCAGGGATTACTCAAACCGCAGACAACTATATTGGTGTGATTAGAGTAAGACGACGAAGTGTCTGTCTTTGTAGCGAGTGCCTGGGAGCTGCTGCCAAAACACACAGAGAGTCAGTAATGAGTATTGATGCAAGGTCACTCCGGGAAAAAGTTTCCGCAGAAGTTAGAGACAGTCTAGACGCGGTAAGCTCTGATTGTCACAGTCAGCAGCCTTTTTGTGAGTTTTTCATCCAATCATAGTTCAAAAGACTGATGTAACAAACTTTTATTCAGCACTGAAAAACATCACGATTTTTTTTTATTTCTCATTTAGTTATTTTCCAGTGTTATTTTTCATATTATAAGTCCTGCTCACTGACTTGAAAGTGATAATAAGTTGTTGGGAATGTAGTTCTACTTTTGTGTATGTTCAGATCACTGATTGTGCCTTTGAATCTCACAAGATCATCTGATAGAGAGAATTCAATTACTATTTTGTGTACTTATCATTGTACAGATTTTCCCAAACTGTGCTGCTTTTTGCGCTCTGCAAACATTGTGAGGAGAAGTTTTTTACCACAGCAGAACATAAGCCCTCTGCAAATGACACTGTGTCCCTGGCAAAAGACTGAGGTCTGGGCTGCCAGCAGCCCAGGAGATACTGTACAGTTACAATCAATAGCACTGAGCAAGCATCAGAGTTTGTATTATCTGGGAGGCCCTGACTCGATCCCCCGCTGTAGTGACTAATCTAATTGGAGCAGACACAGACTCCCCAGCTGTGTGGTGCGGCCAAAGAAAGACAGAGATGTCAAGGAGATCTTCATAAATCAATAGTCAGTCACAGACAATTTTACTTCCCTCGATCCATCCGTGCATCTACACAGTCCATCTGACACAGTCTTATTAGCGTGCTCTGCCCGCAAGTCATCACCTCTCTGCTAATGGCAAAAAGCACCACTGCTATTTTCTCCTGTACATACTGTAGTAAGCCCATTCAATGGTCTGTATCCACTCTGCTATAAAACAAGGCTGAGATACTATGTGGAAAGTATGCCATCGGGGTTATGAAGCCCACAGCCTCTCCACAGGGCTGAGCAACAGACTTACATTTAGAAACATGACTCAGCCAGGGCAGTGGAGAGTGAACATGCAGCGATGTTTTGGACTATAGTTGGACTATCTGTGAAAACTGTTGTAAAGTTCTGTTATTCCAGGCATCAAATATCTTTTTTTGTCACCAGCCAAGAGTGTGAGTAAACACACCATAACTACTTAACTCTGATATTCATCCCAGATGAAGAGTGAGTGAGAAGCTTTTTGTATTGAGCAGACAGTGTTAATTACTCAAGTATGAATTATTCAGCCCCTGAATGATTCAATGAAATATAAATGCCCCCGGGTCAATAGTTGCCAACACTCGAGAAGACTTTGGACTCCCTCTGGGGGGATTTCAGAGCCAGTGATGGGTTGCATCTTATACGCCACCAGACGCCAGAGTTAAATCTTCAGCTGGCACACTGAGTCAGCACAAGCTTCATATCACTCTTGAGTATTGAATCATCGTCTTGGGTATTGATCGACCATCGACCAAAAGTTGTTATTATAGATCTAAATGTATTTTTATTTTTTTCATCTACCTAATTTTCTTATTGTCTTGTCAACTTGCTGTTTGGTTGCACTTTACTTTACTCACTTCAGTAAAGACCAAATGTAAAATACAGTAAAAAAATAAAGAAAAAAATCTTTGAGGCCTTTGAGGCCTGACTACCACCAGTAGTTGGAGTTACTTTTTCAAGCAACGCTATTCTTGGATTTATTTATTCCTCAGCATCGTTGGTAATGTATTCTAACTCGCACTGAGAGCTGCCTCTATGCTAGCGCAATAAATAATGTTCCCATCCCCAATCTCTATTCCTTATTGCATTGTGTTGAATGACTAAGGTGTATCTACGCCATCTTGTGGTGAAAAGGCCAAAGTGCATTCTATCGAATGATTATTTTCACGGGCCTGCGCACAGAAGAGCAGAAGAAAAGCTGGATTTATCATAAAAAAATCAGGACTTTAATTAACTTCAAAAGTGGATTTAGATCCATGCCATTCCACAAATATTATCAGACTAATTCAAGTCTAATTCAAACTATCAGGACGGCTGCAAAGATCACAAGAATTCACAATGACCAGAGACCAAACTTTAAATGGACAGATTTAATGTTAACAGCCAGAAAATGTTCAGCACATAGAATGGAGATAGAATTAGTGTAAAGAAAAAAACAAATCCACTTATACAGTGTTTTGAAGTTACATACAGTATGGTAATAAAATACATAAAAAAAACCCATAGCTTTGGCAACTGTCTAAAATCAAATTTGTTGATGATAAGGCTTTAATATTGATATAAGCCTGAGCTCTGTATATAAAGAGGGAGTTATCCATGTGTTTGGTTTACCTTTGTAATGAAAGAAAGAGTTTCGGTGGCAAAATACTGAAGAAATGATTTGGTCTTTTTAGGAAATGATAACACTGTTGACCTCAGTTGAACCTAGTGGTAAAGAGCTGGAGCGTGATAATATGTCTGGAATCAGAGGTGGATATCAGGAAATAAGTTGTAATAGCAAGAAACAGAATTTTATCACGCCTGTTGCGACCGTTTTGTGAGAAAATACAGGATTTTGCAATAGTTTGTTACTTTACAAATAAATATAAACCTGTCTCAGTGCATGTATGTGTGTTGACACTCTGTTCTTTTTCAGACAGAGTCAGGTTGTTTTCCTTTAAACAAATATGCAACTAATTGTGAGTGCAAACAGAGCTCTGTACTTTGGAGTGATGGTCCAGTTTGTGTGTGTGTGTGTCAGCATATCGGAGGTGTTTGGAATGGCACTATTTTCTTTGTCTGTATTATTTTTGCTGCTCTTGGACTATGGAGGTTTTTTTTTAATGATATTGACAAATATTTTCTGTCTGACTTGATGTTTATTTTAGTCATATTTAGTTTTATTTTTATTTATTTACTTCACTGATAAGCAAAAGAATATCTCTAGGAATATCTGTGGTTTGTGAGCTATGAGGACCGTTTGTCACACATAGTCCATGTGACTGTATTTGGTTTTGCTTTCTCCAGCTCCAGTTCCAGCCTCAGGTCCAGTTCCTGCCTCAGGTCCAGCTCCAGCCTCAGGTCCAGCTCCTGCCTCAGGTCCAGCCTCAGACCCAGTCTTCCTGACTGGTCAGGCAGCCGACAGCGTTCTGCGGAGACACAAGCGCTATAACACTGGTGTGTTTGAGGAGCTTCTGAAGGGCAACTTGGAGAGAGAGTGTATCGAGGAAGTGTGTAACCTGGAAGAGGCCAGGGAGATCTTTGAGAACAATGAAAAGACGGTGGGCATTCATTATTTTGATTTGATTTCATACATATTCTTGTTGTTGCTGTCTGTACACATCTGAGACTTTACTCTGTATTTCAGATGGAGTTCTGGGCAGGATATGTAGGTAAGGATGTTCTTAATAACAGACTTTTAACACAAACAGAAAATGTTAGAAATGTGACAGTGTTGTCTGTGTCTGTGTTTGTTGTGATAATTTTCTCTCCGACTTCTTTGAGTTTAAACCTTTCACCTTATATTAAATGTCGAGGGAATTCTAGTCATTTTTAAGTTATTCTCTAGATGTGCTTTCATGTAAAGATATTTCAGTTTCTCCTTTTCCCTGAGTAAACATCCTCTGTGAAAGTAGCATAGAAAACGAGGTCATCAGATGACTGTCTGCTGACTGTCTACACTGTGTCTGGATTTCTTCAGATGGCAATCAGTGTAAACCAAACCCGTGTCTGAACCAGGGGTCATGCCAAGACCACCTTGGCTACTACTCCTGCTCATGCCAGTCTGGTTTCACTGGCAGGAACTGTGAGATTGGTAAGTGGATGTCTCGTGGCTAGATTTACAGATGTGATCAAAAGAAATTAGATTTTTATGCTACATGATCCAAAATCTATATCCAAATCCTTTGAGACTCAAATCAGATCAGATCTGAGCGTCATATTCTCAAACAGCCAGATGCCTTTTTTTCTTCCCATTCTTCTTTCTAAATCAAATCAGTGGCTCGCATCCAGAGTCAGGTTTTAGGTCCCAAAATTAGATTGTTTCTCTTTTTGGATATTCTAAAAACAGCAGCCAAAGTGCCCTCTCTGTGAGTAGTGACTGCTTTTACCTGAATAATACCTTTGTTTGACAATGTAGCAGGGGCTCTTAAAGGATTTTGTCCCCCATCACTTATATTGGAAGCACATTAGGAAGTGAGTATGAACAGGCAGAACGATTAAGACAAGCAGAACCGTTTCATTGTTCATGTGGGCACCTGAATTTTGTTTTAAGACAAACTTAAAAAAAGGTATATCCTATAATCACACAGGACAGTTCACATAATACATGTTTAACACTGTTTTTTTTCTCCTCAGTAATAGAAAAAAGGTGTGATGTGAACAATGGAGACTGTATGCACTTCTGTGAATCAATGGGAAACTTTAGAGTAAAATGCTCCTGTGCGACGGGATACATGCTGATGCAGGACAGGGTTAACTGCAAACCAGAAGGTATCGACATCGTCTTTATGAATTCTCAGCTAAATATCATGAGAACGACTCGTGATTCCACAATGTGACTCACCCCTTTTTTCTCACATCACCAGTTGAATTTCCATGTGGCAGAACTGCCAAGACAGCGGGAAGTGGAGTATCATCAAGGTCCCACCACGGCCACAAGAATGCAAGCCTGCAGAATACCACTTCACCGACCGGCGTCGCCACTACTACATCCTCTCCCTCAACGCAAGCCGGTACCACAGCATCTTCCCCAGCCGCAAATGGCCCTGTAAGAAACCGATCCCGAAAGAAATTTGTGTACAGTGTTAATGAGGTTCCCACTGAGGTCCCCGCTAAGGTCTTCACTGAGGTCCCCACCGAGGTCCCCACCGAGGTCCACCGAGTTCGCCACCGAGTTCGCCACCGAGGTCGCCACCGAGTTCCCCACCGAGTTCCCCACCGAGTTTCCCAATGAGGAGCGGCCAATACCTCATAAACGCATCGTAGGTGGCGAGGTGGTAATTCCCGGAGAGATCCCATGGCAGGTATTATATGGAAGGAGAAGTATTTGATGCTTGTAAGGCTTTGTTAGAAGATATACATGAGGGAAAAGAAACAGCAGCTGCAGTGTGTTCAGTTTCTTGTAGCTACTCACAGCTCTTCTCTCCCTCTTTCATGCAGGTAGGCTTGATAGCGCGCCCCAGCGGTCAGCTATTCTGTGGGGGCTCCATTCTCAGCGAACGTTGGGTTATCACTGCTGCTCACTGCTTGGTGGAGGAACCAAGCTCCTTCTTCATCAGAGTGGGTAAGATTGACCGGCACCCACGACTTCCACGGCAGCTAAAGCATGATGGAACAGTTCTGAGGGAATTTGACCTTAAAAAAATGTGTCCATAAATTGATTTAAGTATTGATTTAAGAGTAATTAGTTATTTTGATAATTGACTGATAAAATGTGATAGTAAAATGAATATCTGAATGTCCAAATGATTAATTGATTAATCAAGGAAACAATCCGCCAAATAATCAATGGAAAAAAGTCATACTCACAGTCATAGTCCTTGAAATAATTCTTGTTTTTTGGACATCCACTCCAGTGTATCTAATATCTCTGCCTGCAGGGGAGCACAACATCTACATCCTCGAGGCCTCAGAGCAGGATCATGAAGTGATGAAGCACCACGTACACCCACGCTACAACGCCAGTGTGAGCTTGTACAACCATGACATCGCCCTGCTGTACCTCAAAACCCCTATCACTTTTTCCAAATGGGTCCGACCCATCTGCATAGGGCCCAAGGCTTTCACCGAGGCCCTGGTGAAGGAGTCCTCGCCGGCCACGGTCAGCGGCTGGGGGCGAACACGCTTCCTCGGGTTAACATCTAACACTTTGCAGAAGGTCGAGGTTCCTTTCACAGACCAGACAGAGTGTAAGCGCAGCAGCAGTGCCAGGATCACTCCCTTCATGTTTTGCGCAGGATACTATAATGAAGCCAAAGATGCCTGTCAGGGGGACAGCGGAGGTCCGCACGCAAACAGTATTCACAACACGTGGTTCCTGACGGGCCTTGTGAGCTGGGGGGAAGAGTGCGCTAAGGAAGGGAAATATGGTGTTTACACCCGACTGTCGCTCTATTACGGCTGGATAAAGCATGTTATGGGATTAACTAAAAGACTACTGGCATTTGATGTGGAAGACCCTGACCATGAAGTTTAAAGATTACAAATTTAAAAACTATAACTGGTCTACAAATGTGTTGCATTTTCAAATAAAACATTTTGGTAATACTTTTCATGAAGATCATGTCTGTAATAAATTATTAACACATACATTATAATGCATTTGTAAGGCCTTAATAAAACTCTTTATAAATGTTTATAATCATACATGACAACTTGTACCAAAGTTTATGAAGCATCGTTAGAGATGGACATAATGTAGTATAGGTTCAGCATTCATAATGCTTTAAACCGTTATGCCAAAATAACAGTGTGAGTGTGATTCTACACAGCACATTGTAACTACAATAACTTCAGCCAGTTATACATTTTAAGGCTCTGAAATGGAGTAATGTCTTATAAACATCAATAATATGATATGGCATGACTCTGTGAGCTTTAAGTAAAGTGACAGCACTGTGTAAAGTTATTAGTAACTGTATGATCCAATAAAATAAGTATGAGGACCTACGACCAGTATTTGCTAGTTGCAAATAAGGATTTGGGTAAGATTCATTTTTTCAATATAATTATTTCAGTTAAATAATGATTTGCAAAACAGTTTTTAATAAATTAATTCAAGATAAGCGAGTCATATTCTCTTATATGACTATTTCAAATTCAGTCTCTAGAGACACATATTTCTGCTTGTACAACTCCATTATTTTTTATTTGAACCTTTACATACCCAGAGTTGGCTGAGTTCACATGCTTACCTAAAACAACAGCAATCTCCCAACACTAATTGAGTCTTGTACCATTGGCCAGTGTGTTAGGTCTGATGGTGCACATTTTCTGTTTTAATTCGAATGTGAGGTTAGATGTTTTGGATGACTTGACATGGCTTTGTTAATCATTGTGGAGTTTTTGGGTTTTTTTCTTATTCTACTTGCAGCCAGCAAATACCACTCATAAGCTGTCATAGCTGTGTTATAGTGTCATACTTTTGCTAATTACTTCATACAGTGCTGTTACTTTACTTAAGGCTAGCAAAATTGTGCTATAGCATATCATTAAGATTTAGACATTATTCCATTTCATAGCCTTAGAATTTATAATCTTTTATGGTACATTAGCGCAGTTCTGTATGTGTCTGTATTTTTCTGTGTCTTTAACCCGGGACTCAGGTGTTCTTTGGCATGAAGGCACAAAGCATTCTGAACGATGAGCCTATAATACATTATGTGTACTTTGTATGATACTTTGTAAACTATTATAAATTGTTTTAAGTTGTCATGCACACTAATAAACATATATAAAGAGTTTTATAAGGCCTTAGAAATGCATGTCTGTTACGTGTGCTTCTGATGCTGTATATACATGACCTTCATTGACAGCGTTACCACTCAACTCTTGACTCAACTAATCAGTGTAGCTTCTGGATACCATTGTGCTGAGAGTGTGCTTAAGCTTAGATGTTTTCATGTTGTTTGATGCTGCTTTAATCAAATAGTATAAAAAAAACAAATAATATGTAAGTGTTAACATGATAATATGAAAGAGATAACATAAACTTCATATCATACCTAAAATGCACTGACTGGGTACAGTTACATCAAAATTTATTGCTCACGCACAAAAAGAGAAAGGTCTGCACAATTTTATCACATAAGCCTCCATTAAAACAAGAATAGAGAAATTATAAATTAAATAAGGGTGTAAGAAAAAGAGCAGCCTTGGTGTTCAGCTACACATTAATGCATTAAAACAAATATTGAACTATTTTAAAAAACGAAACAATTATTGCAATGAACTGTTTATTTTTTATATTTTCCCAGAGCTGCATTTGTACAAAAAGAAGCCAGTTTAGAACAGTCTAACAGTTCAAACCTGCTCATTGTTCAGTTGCCATGCATTTTCATGTTAAAGAAACATTCAGCAACAAGCTTAGGCTACTTGGCTCATCAGGATACGTAAGATTTCAAGCAGGGTTTGTTTTTTGTTTTTTTTCCAACCTGGAAAATCTGTGCAAAATCTGCAGCATTTTGGATTAAGACGACAAAGAAACCATCTGATTTGGTCTTATAAGCTAAAAAGAAATAAAATAGGGTTCTGATGTACAGTCAAGCATAGGTCCTGTAAATATATGGAGATGTAATTTCTTTCGGGGCTGCACAGATACCTCACAATATGAATAAAGAACGACATGACAGCAAAATAAATAAATTAACATTATAGGATATGTGTAGTACGCAGCAGCCCCTGCTGCTTTTTCGACTCATTTCCATATCAAACAGCGTATCAAAGGCAGTCCTCCGACTGGGGCCTCGATTTGATGTGGTAAATTCATATAAGTCTGCAATCAATATTTAATTAAGCGTTCGACACACAGAGTATATTTCATGTTGGCCGTATGATCCCTTTTAATGGGGAACCCGAGATTAACTGAGCCGTAATGGTGAGGAGGAAACAATCTGCCTCTGTGCTGGAAGGGTACACAGAGCATAATCTCTCTCTGTTTCTTTTACCCTGCCTCACTCTCCCTTCTCTACACTCTGATGACAGTCAGCTCCCAAAAGATCCTGAAGAGAGCGACAGTGTTTGGTGCTCTGTGGCACGAGCCTCCCATTCATCTACGGCTCACACCGAGGAATACATCGCCATCAATCTTCATCATGTCCTCCTGTGTCTTACATTACCATCACCGACATGTCAACTGCTGCCTGCGTGCAGGGGGTATGTCTCCCCTGCCTCCCAAACACATCATACGTTCAAGAATAAACAAGGGAAATAACAGCATGAGTAAGGAGAAATGCACAGTAAGGTAAAGCAGCAAGCAAAGCACACATTCAGTAGACAGTAGGTGGATTTTTTTTTTTTTTTAGTCTCCATTAACCATCCACCTTATTAAAGTGCCTGTTGAATATTTGTGAGGTCAGGTAGAAGCAATAACAGAGTATTTGATTTTGCAAACAGTACATATAAGACTCCAAAAGAGCAGGACTAAAAAAGGCATTATGGCATGGCACATTTTGGCATTTTAACTCCTAGACTGTACAGAAGAACGCCTTAAGGAATGACATGTAATAAAAATACAATTAAGTATTTCAATGGAAAAAAAATACACAAAGATGAGACACTGAGGTACAATAAATGTTAAAAATGATACCGTATATGTACAAAAGTATCCACTTTAAGAAATGATTCAGGCAAATCCTGGGTCACCATCCATCCACCACACTCTGAGACAAACAGGAACACACACTCGGAGATACCACAATCTCAAGTACTAGCTGGAATGAGTTAGGGTTGGAAAAAAATGTCCACAGATTGTGAAATGACCCGCTGCAACCTCGCATCCTGACTATGTGTGTGTTGCAGATGGAGCGCCAGAAGGACAAGGTACTCATCGCCACTCAGAGAGGAGGAAGACCAGTCAGGATTCAGGGATCGGCTGCTGATTGTCCAAGAGGGCTAAACGGTCCCTGAGCCTTTGCGCCGGTGTCACGGCACACCTTCACTTTCAGAAAACACTGGCCGAGGAGATCTTCAATCAAAAGCTGGAGGAAAATGGGGTCTGTAGAGTCCCACATTTTTCTCTTTAATGATTGAACTGTGCTGAAGAAAGTAGACCAGGGGGTGAGGAGTAGTGCAGCTATGGCTCAGTCTGTTCCTTCTGTTCATCATCCACAGGTAAATATTACATTCACATTCTGTGCTTTCTTCTCTATGGGGAGCTGAGCTTTCTCGCTTTCAGGTTCCCTGGGTCTACAAGAAAAGACAGAGACTTTTAAAAAGAAAATGAAAGTAAAGAAATACCATGGCTCAACATTATATTGTCATCTTGGAAGCCCATGTCTTTTCTTTACCCCCTAGTCTGGAGGAGTGTCCTCGACTGCTGTCTCCTATAATTAGCTGCAGGCTGGCAGCCGCTATGTAGCCCTCCTGCCGCCGACTCAGATTTTTCACAAGCCTGAGGGAGCGAGAAAAGTCATGAAAGGGGAGGAGATAAGATAAGATAAAAGTGGGATAAAATAGATTTATAGGCTTTGGTGACAGATCTTCCTTTACATTTCCTGCATTTAGCAAAGCTTTTAGGGAGGTCATACAGCTACTTTTTCCACACACTGTACCCTTTCACATGTGGGACAGTTTGGCTGATCATTGAGCCACCTTGGCAGACTGGTTCGCTTTGCAGCACGAGTGCTTGCAGGCTGAAAACTCACCAGCGTCCCTTGCTGTCTTCACACTGCAGCTGGATGACGTCCCCACATTTGATGGTGATGCTGTCTGGTCCATTTTGAAGACAGTCAGCCAAAGCCATGTATCTGCCTGGGGACTAACACAGAAGGGAAACTGTCAAGAGCAAAGTAAAGATTTATTTATATAATTGAGAAGTGATGTGGAACTTTTCAGAGCAAAAGTTGCAAAGCTTTTCATAATAAAGACAATCATGCACAAAGTGTCAAGCAGGCACAAGAACCAAAAAATAGAATCAAAACAAAGACAACATAAAACAATAGGGCAAAAAATATCTCTTCAGAAAAGTGTCTTTAAAGAGTATTTCAATTGAATTGGATGACCTGGAGGCAAGAGATAAATTATTCCAAGGTTTAAATGCAAGGACGGCGAATGTGTACTCCTTCTTGACTCTTGACTCAGTTTGCCTACCTGAGAGACTTTAAGGCACTATATGGACACTGCAACTCAGAAATATACAGTAATTAGGGACTTGTGGAGTACCTAATATGCAGCCATTTACAAAGGCCATCACTAGGTTACAGTGGCCCCCTGCTTTCTATCTTTGCTAGAAGACAGGCTACAGCATTTTTAACCATCTAATGTTGAGCTATAGCTACTCAGCTCAGTGTAAAAAATGACAGTAATCTACGTGTGAAGACATAAAATCCTGGACTAATTTCCCTGCACTTTCAAATGAATGTGTAACTGCTCCACCTGTTACTATTTTACATTGTTGTTTTAAAACATTGAAAATGATAGTGATGTTTAGCAATGTCCATCATCCCCATAAAACAAAATATTAAAAGATAGCTTTAATAAGAAAAAGGAGGGGTGCAGTTTCATAATATGTATGGAATTATTAGATAAGAATAAAAAATGACCTTACCCTAAATTATTGTATAGTTCCATATTACAGGTCAGACATCCTGAATTGTGCTATAAGGTCTTTTGAGAACGTTCACATCCACCTCTGTTTCATCCTCTGTTAGGAACTGTCATTGCATAAAGCATAGTGCTGTGGTACGATGGGTGCTAATACCAGCAAATATCCTTTAAAAGAAATATATTTGTATGATTTTTATCCAGTATTCTCGCTCACCAGCTGTACTAAAACCTCCTCCTCTGTGTCAGATGGGTGGAAAGCGTCCTGACCTCCAGACCACTCCTCCAGACCCTCGCAGATGTCTACCGAGTGATGAGCTCCGGGCCAACCTGGGACACGCAGGTTACTCACTTAGGCTGTTACGGGTATTGATGAATGCATTAAACCAAACATTACACCTTAAAAGGCCCAGTGTAGATACTTAGTAGCTATATCAACATTATAATGATCCCTTTTCACTTACTGGGAAATTAACAAGAACGTAGAATCAAAAGCTAATCTCAGTAGTTGGACCTTTTTCCCCAAAATCCCTCGATGTACCTGGTTCTTCAGGTCAAAGTACACCTGAACTGCTGAAGGGGGGAAAGTCACATACCTACATCAGTTAGAGATTATGACAATCAGCAACAGCAGTACAACACTGTGTAAAAAAAAATCAATTCCCATAACATTTTCTGTGATTTAGTTACTAAGTATCTACTTGATTATGGCATAAATGTGTTTGGACAAGATTTACTCACTCCTGCGGTTGTGCTGGTGTTTAGGGGAGTGAGGCTGGGGGTCTGGACTGCTCCTCCCCGACTCAGTGTCCTCTGAGCTCACTGACGCCCTCTGCTGTTTGCTGGGGGGAACAACACAAAACAACACGCATCACCCAACGCTGAGCAGAGTCAGCAGCCACGCTCAGGATAGACGTTATTCTCAGCCACACAATCTAGGCTCAGCTTTCACCTCCTGAATCTGATCAAAAACCTCCAACAGCATAGCTGGCCGCAGATCAGTGTCAAGGAACAACTCTGTCCTGCCGTTTCTCACACCGCCATCTCCATTCAGGCACCAGCCAAACAGCAAGACACAGAGCAGCCATGTGCAAGCTTCTCCGTAAAAGTGGGAAGTACTGACTGACGAGGTGGTCTCACAGGGTTTACATGTGTCACCACAGGGGAAGATCTGGTCTCGATTTATCAAGATCCAAACCAGAGATTTGGTCATTTGGCCTATTATTGGATGCTTTGTAAGAATGTTTCTAGAAAGCAAATTCTGCTGTAACTTGTTCAGATCTTAAAAAACGAGCCCCATCTTAAAAACTAGCTGTCATGAGAAAAGTAAGAAAATTCATGGGATGGAAACCAAAACTCTTCTTTGTGTTTGCCCTTTGTTTTACATGCAAAATAGCAAATCTGAGATGCAGAAATAAGAGAGGTTTTCTGATAGCATGTTAGAAATGCCATGGAGGAGCTGCTAAGACAAAGGCCTCTCACCGCAAAGGAGTGTAAAGGTCAGTTATGAACCAGAATGGAGGTTGTAAAAAGGGGTTGCAGGTGACGATCAGTATGCAAACACAGTAGCCCTGGGCTTTTGGTCCCCAAGCAGGGCTGGGTGGGTCATGCCAGGGCGAGGGTGAGGTGAGCCAGGCTGTGCCAGGCTGAGTTTACCACTGAGCGTTAGGGCAGGTCAGTGGCGCTGGGGGCGGTGGCGGGGCCGCGGCCGGGGCCGTTGCCGGGGGCTCCGGGGACGGGGGCTCCGGGAACGCAGGCACAGAAACATGTCGGCCGACAGCGAGACAAAGTCCAGCCCCGGCAGACAGCCCCTGGGAACCCCTCTGGATGGCCGCATGCCCCTGCAGGTGGGGGATGGGAGGAGTGGGGATAGGCAACCAGACAGCAGTGGACAGAATGGGCCCGTTTTCACACTCCACTACACACAAAGCTTCCACCCGGGCACCATGAAATGATTTCACCACATTCACTCAAGCTGTGCTCAGATATGAAAACTCAGCAAATGCAGATAGAAGTGCTGTGACTGCATGTGTGTGTTTTGCATATGCCTGTATATTTGTGTGTTTGTGCAACTGAAGCCTACAGTCATGCGCTTAACACACAAGTGTAAATACTGTATCTGTGAACATCCAAAGACACTGACCTCTCAGAGAGCGGCGGAGAAAGCTGCATGTGACCAACCATTTGGCCGTGTTGATAAGCTTCATCTGTGAGCAGAGAAAGGAGGTAAGAAAGAGGAATTTAGCTGATTTTGAATTGAATATTAGCTTGAGTTATGAGCATGTTCATTCCTTGCTCAATCCAAACCTCACATTACTTGTGTCCAGCTGTGAATACAGGACTTTAAAATGGAAGAGAGCCAGCTTTGGCAGGGCTTTGTCCTTTAAAGCAGTATCAAGTGTAGATCTGTGTATATGTCCGCAAGTGAGTATTCTTGCATTCAGGTATGTGTGGGGATACAGGAATGGGCTTAAATTGAACCACTCTTACTGGTTTCAGACCCTTCAACCACATCTCATGTTCTCTGGGGCCGTGAGAAGCAGTTCAAAGCTCTGAAGCCAGTAAGTGGACCTTTGCACTTTTAACTTCAGTTTTTCTCAGACCTCTAAGCAGCTTCTGCTGGTTAGTCAAGATCCTGCGAAGCTCATTGAGCCAGGCCATCTTCACTTCCACCGTGGGAGCCTGAGAGGCAACAGAAACATTATAACAGACGTTTGATTACAACGTCCTGCATACTTTTCTATCTTCTGTTAGGCCTCTATTTACCATTTATATAATTGATAAATAAATAATTAATAATTATATCATTGGTGTCTTAAATGTCAGCATATTGTTAAAAATATTTTATAAAAATCTCCCAGAGGCCAAGGTGACATTTTGAAATGTCTTGTTTTGTCCGACCAACAGGCCCTAACCCAAATATATTCAATCTATTGTCAAAGAGACACACAGTACAAAACACAGTGCAAGTAAGAAAGGGCTAAATAATAAGGTACTGTATTTAAACTGCTCGTATTAAACTTTTCTAGTCTCCTTACCTGAACCACATACACTTCCTCCCTGCCACTGTACCAGATCTCAAACTTCTTCACATCTCCCTTGACGTTCTCTGTGATCCCCACCGCAGTCATCTGCCAAGAGACATATACACTGTTTACACCGAGACACACACACAGCTTTAGGATGAGCAGCACAAACAGAACAGCATACATCAGACTTACATCATGTAACACATCTGTCCTGTCACAACGCAAACGCTCACACACACCTCCGCTGTGTGACTGCTTCCTCCCCACATCCTCAATAATAAATCAAGAGCAGCAGCAGCTGCTGATATGACACCAGCTGTGACACCCTCCACACATCAACACATCCAGCGAACACAACAAAAGAAGTCTTGCAGTCTGTGGCCAGCTGGATGAATTACACGTGTTATAAGGTAAGAGCTTTCTCCAGCAGATCATTCACTTCATGACTTAGGGTTGAAACTACACTATAGATCGTGATAGTGATAGTGGAAGGGATAATAAGTGATATGTGATGAATTTTTAAAAATTTAATGAACCACTTATTATTAGTTAGTGTTACAGTAACTTAATTTTTTGGAAGTATATCAGGTACAAAACCACTTCAGTATTTATCCTTTGTAGCTTTGTGTTTCTTAACTCTACTTAGATTGTGTTAAAAACTACCTTCATATATACTCATTTTAGTAGTTTAATAGTTTTTGGACACAGCATTATCATTGTGATGGTTGTAGCATTACATAATGCCACATTATATATATATTACTCCCAAACAAGTCATTAAATATTACTCATCATGTTATTTTATGTTCATTTTGCCAGCCTCCTACACAAAACTAACAATAATTTAAACACATTTAAACTTAGAGCTTACTTTGGAGTTGCCACAAGATGTAAATTTCCCACACTTAAGATACCACTAGTTACTCCCCGTAACTCATCGTAATGAACAGTACTATACATATATACACACACACACACACACACACACACACACAGATATATATTATATATACACACATACACACACACACACACACACACATACACATATATATATATATATATATATATATATATGTTTTATTTTGGCATTCAAGCAAAAGCATATTTTAACATATTTATAACATATTTTAACCAATGTTCCAAAATAACTAGTGTGTTCCTCTGAGACACTCAAAAACAAAGGCCAACCTTGAGACAGTGCTTGAAGCTGTAGGAGGGGGTCTTGTCGCAGCCGTCCCCATGCTCCTCCCTCCGCTTGCAGAGGAGCAGAGCTCTCTCGTACAGGAAGAGGTGTCTCTGCATTGGCTTGAAGCGAGCCAGCTCCTTCATGCGTGTGGGACCTTTCTTATGGCTGATCCACACGCTGAAAGAACCCTGCATCAACACGCGGCCCAGCTCACAAATGTCACCCTGTATATAATGACAAGAGGAATTAATGTGTAAACTTTTTGTTGTAAACGTGCCCCCTGTGAAAATTTAGGCTGAAGCACACTTATCGCTAATTAATTATGGTTTAGAAAATCTTTATCAGACAAAGAACAGATCTGAGTCACCTCATATCCTGTGATGGCTATCTGATGCATGGAGTCATTGACTGATTTGAGCAGGTCCAGCATCGCTGTTAGTGCCCCCTGCAGTTCAGAAGTCCCCTCGCAATCTGTGCTGTATTTCAGTAATTCCTGAGTACACAAACACAAGAGCAGGTATGAGGTCAAACTCATGCAAAGCTTTATATAAACACAGTGGTTTAAACAGTGCACTCTAGTGGCAATGACTCATATTACACAACTACAAACAACCTAAAGAGGGGGATCTGAATCTGCGTCATTATCCAGAATTATTTTTTTATTTGACTGTCAACTTGAATAATACAAAGAGGCTTAATAGGAGAATGAGCTGTTAGGAATACACTAAAGATATTACTTGCTGTATTGATGGTAAAAACATAACTGACATTATGTTTTGGTTCATTATATCTTTGATAACTGAGCTCATTTGCTGATGTTGACTTCCTTCTGTCACGGTGTCGGCTTGCTGAAATCTCATTCAAATATAACATATGTCTCATATATATAATGTTAGGTGGCAAATTTTATGCGAATGTCTGTGAAAACCTTAAGCAGCAGCTGGTATTTGGTGAGACGTTGGACGGGTTTCAACAAGTAGGAATCCAGGCCCAGTTTGTGCTCCAGCTTCTTCTGACACTCCTTCAGAAGAAAGACAAATAAAAGCACAATGAATGTAACGTTTGTCAATAACTGATCATGGCTTTTTAATTGTAAATGTAAAGCTGAAAGGAAAAAAGTTGGTGTAATTTATTGGTATTACTCAGTTTAGAACAGTAGAAATATATATTTTTGTATAAAATAAATATTCAAATACAAAACAGTAAACTAATGACAGTAGAATTATGGCAAAACTGACCTGAAAGAAGGCACAGTCTGAGAATTGTCTCCACAGCGCCTCAGAGCGTGGCTTATTCTGACAGTAGCATTCATACATCTGGAAACTCTCTTTCTGGGGAGACAGGAAAAAGAAATCTGTCCCAAAAACATGAAATGAACGATGTAAAAAATGATGCACAAATGATCAAAATAGAAAGAAGCTACATAACAATAACATTTATATAATCTCACCCGCTCCAGAAAGCAAGCTCCCACACTTTCAGGAGCCTCTAAGCATCCTTCTAGATCCTGAAGGAAAACCCTGGATTCCCAGAAAAGTCAAAGGCCAGAAATTCAATCTCAAAAGCCAAACAACAAGCACCATCTTAACCCATAACCTCCCACACATCAGCCTTAAAGGCCTTGGCTGGCGCCTGCCCCATGTGATTAATCTTGTCCAGTGTTTTATATGTATGTCAAGTTGAATGTGTGACTGAGGACTGGGACAGTTTCATTTTTAATTCAATGTAAACACACTCAGAAATCCCATTTCAGTCAGATAGTTGAGATCTTATTCTTTCTCCTTTTTTTCATTTAGAGACAGGTTGACCTTGTTAAATATCTGAGTGAGGAGTCCCCTTTTTAAGTTGTATTTATGTATTTGATTTAAGCAACACCCTCAGGCTCTTTTTTATGTAGTCGACCTCCTTTCTTTCGTTATTTGTAAATCTCAGTTACCTAAAACCAATCCATGCAAGAGTAGAAACACCAACATAAAAAAGCTCCTGTGTATATTTTTCATGTTAAAAGGGTCCTTCTTAGCTTTTTTTGTATGTGACCAAAAGTTATACTTTCATTCATTACTACATACTGCACAATACTACATGTCTGACTGTCTAAGTTTTCAACTGATAGGTCTGTGTGTGCTGTGGGTCATTAAACACTCACCTGCTGTGAAAATTGTAGATCTCAGGCATGTTTCCAAAGAGGATGTCTTTCTTGCTGCGCAGGATCGGGGGCAGAAGCCCTGACAGAGACGGGTTGTCCATTTCAGCCCTGTAGCCCTGCACACATTTAAGGAAATATATGGTTTATGCATACACAACACCACCAGGAGTCATTTAACCAACAATAAGCATACATCAAACACATACGTAAGAATTAATCATAACATTTTTTCTCACCAGCAGAACTGCCAGCAGCTCTTCCACATAGATTCTCTCCGTCTCTATGAGTTCCCTCATCACGTGACTGTGACACAAACAGAGACACACACAGGGAAGTAGACAGAGAGTGAGCCAGAGGGCATCATTAGCCCTGAACAAAGAGAATCACAAAGTAAACAGCATCAAGAGCAGCACTGAGGACAGACAGATGTGTGGACAGATGCCACCTCCTCACCGCTTCAACAGATCTGGGCTGTCCTCTCCCTCCAGAGTGTACGACACACAGCTCCGGCTCTCCTGGTAGTCGTGAATCACCTCTATCTGAACACACCACAGATGGACAGCAGTGAGCAAGATTATCGGACCAAATAGGAAGAGTTAGACCGGACAATTATGAGATAATAAATTTCTGGGTTCAATGCAGCTGTGACAATTTCCTTACTTTTCTAGGGTTAGGGCTCTTTCGGGATGATCTCTTCCCGGGCAGAGAGATGTCAAATGTGAACTTCAAACCATCACCTGTAAAAGCCAAATTATCAGCCACAACTGCAGCAGCTCATCAAAGTATTATGCAATTCACATACAGTATATTTCCATATGATCTGAGAAGGATTTTATACCCAGGCTTAAATACCCAAAGTAATAAAAAACAACAATTACATTATCATGAGTGTGTGTGTTTTTTGTGGCCTGAAAGGTATTTGCTTACCCTGCCTGTGACCTTTTTTTAGTCCTCTGTAGCTTAAAAAAACATTAATTAGCTATGATCGACATCTGAGGTAATCAATGACAATTGGTTACCTGCTCTGAAGATGTGGACTGGAACCAGCGTGTTCAGATCTAAAGGGCTCAGCTGATTTTGATCCGAGCAGCTGTGCATGCACACACGTGAACATATGCATGTACTGGATCAAATCAATCAAAGCTCACCACTTTTCCCTTCATCTCCTCTCTTAAATGGCTGGCGTAGTGAGTGTCAAGGGGAGCCTCAGAGGGGTTCATAATCACTTCATTCTCTTTCTTGTCATTACTCTCATTAGTATGGCTTCTTATCATGGGCAATAAAAACTTTAAAGGCATGTATGGAGATAGAAAGAAGGCCTATTTATCCTTTTACTTACACACACTCAGTGAATAGACACGTTCAGTAACAAAACAGATGTGTTAAAATACAAAGAAAATACAACAGATAACACACACAGTCTTAATTGGGTAACACAGTACATGGTTAGCTTTGTGCAATCTCCCTGGAGACACAGGGAGATGAAAGGTTCTTTAATGTATACGAACCACATATAGTTCTATAGCGGCTATCCTGGCTAATAGAGCAGTCAGGTATTTCCCAATGGACTGATTATACCTTCTACGCTTGGTACAGCATGTTTGTAAAGGTGGCCTGCTAACCCTGAAGCCCATTCAAAAACACCTTAGGCTACTCGGTGGGACTCTGTCATGTGTTAATGTAACCATGGTGCCTAAGGGAAAGATGTAAAGGGAAGGAGGAGAGGGATTGGTGCCAGGCCAGAAAGGCTGGAACAAGACCCCATACTGGGCCTGGGAAATGAGAGGGTGGGCTGGGAGTTAGATGATTTGTAGAACGCCTACTGTATATGATGCAAACAGCCGATTCTTTCTTTTGAAATTTTGAAGACAAGATTAAGCGTGTGTGTGTGTGCATGCGTGTGTTTGCTGTACCATGTTTGGGGGAGAAGAGTGGGGACTTGGCGCGTGGTGTGTTTTCAGGCCTGGGGGCCACCAGCTGAATCGGTCGAACATGTTTATCAGCCAGCTTCCGCAAACAGGTCTGTCGGTTCTGGATCATCTGCTGCACTGCCGCATGTTTCTCAAACGTTTCCACTATCTGGGCCTAACAGAGACAGAGAGACTGGATGTTCAGTTGTGATGCCAAATCCAGAAATAGTACTGACATTGAGAAAGCAATGATGGCAACAAGGTCATACTGTATACTAGACACCTATAGTTTTATAAAAAGGCCAATCTCTTCGAGGTCATACGCATGGAGTCACTGACCTGCAGCTGAGGCGTGTTGATAGCCTCGTACTCGATGGCCAGGATCTCAGGTCCTGAGCTCAGCATAGACGGCACCCCCTCCAGGAACCTCTCAATGTCCTTCAAAGCAGCTCGTGCCCCCTCCTTAGACTGGCACTTATCCACAAGCTGATTGGCCAGCATGTATGCTCCATCATTGCACCAAGTTTGGGCCTGAAGGCAGAGAACACGTGTCCATCACCATCAAAGATGTTCTGATATGTGTGCGTGTGTGTGAGTAGATGCATACGTCTGACTACCTGTCCGAGACAAAGCAGCAGCTGGTGTGTTTGGAGGAGACGAGTGTGTTTGGTCTTGAGAGCAGCGTTGAGTGTATCACAGTAGTGGCGAAGCTCGTTGCAGCGCTGCATGATGAGAGCCATGGCATAGTGGTGACTGGCTGACAGCTGGTGTCCATGAAGGATGATGATCTGAGCTCGAGACATCACCTCCTGACAGAGCAAAGACAAAGACACGCAAGCAGGAAGGAGTCCATTATTTTGGTTACACTGGGATCAACACACAGTAAGTAAATAAATGCTGTTATTTGCAGATATTAGCGGTGGTCTCATTAAGAAACACTGACCTGTGCGTTTGATTCCAGACTGTCCAACCTTTTGAGAGCCTGTTCTGTTTGGGCCAGAGTCTTGACAGATACGGACAGCTCCCTCTCCTGAGCCGACAGATGCTCCAGACACAACTCCATCTAAACAGAAAACACACACCATCAGAAATACACAGATTAAAAATAAAAAACAGCCTAAAGCCAACCTAAAGCCAATGTATATAGACACATGACAGGGATGGAAACCTCACCTCCTGAAAGCTTTGCTCATATCTGAGCAACTGCAGGTACTGATGGAGTTTCAGATGATGCTTCTCAAAGAAGCCATCGAAGGCTGACTCCATGTCTCTGAGCTGGGCAAGAAGCCTAAAAAACAAAGAGCTCATTCATTTCTACTGTAAAGCACTCAGTAAAGCATGTGAGGTCAACACGTATAAGCCTATAAGAGGATATATTTAACAATTTCCTCTTCTGTGGTAGATTACAGTTTGACTTACAAATACACATTTTTTGCCACTAATCTAAGCAGAAATAAAGGCCAAAAAAGAACAAGGCTGCCTGGAGATTTCTTACCTCTGTACCGTCTCCCAGTCCAGTTTTACATCCCACTGGGAGTCATCCTCCTTCTCAGAGGTCTCCAGGCTCAAGAGAAGATGACGACCTTCCTTAGATACTGACCTGATTGCATCCTGTCCAACAGAGGAACATTTACATCATAAATGATCAGCATTCAAAATACTACATTTTTGAAAACAGAAAGATTAAAATGGATCAATATCACTGTGATATCAGTAGATGCATCTTGTATAAAAACATCTGAAACCTTACTTTGAGTTTCCTGTATTTGCAAGTGTGAGACTCCAGGAGATTCTCGATGGCTTTCCCTTCGTCAGGCAGATCCGTCTCAGCCAGCTCAGTGCCAAAGCCCTGCAGCATCTGTGCAATGTCCTTGACTGTTACAGCAAAACTTTCAATAGCCTGCAGTGGAGAATAAAGACACAAACGATACAGACACTCTGTGACACCGGTGCTTAGAGAATGTATGGGACTGTGGCAAAGAGACTATCAGTATGCTGCTCAATATCCTTAACATACTGAGCCCTCAGTGGAGTTCTAACAGCAGCAAAACAGTGTCCGTGGTAAAAGAGGGAGACACGGCAGAGCTTTTCAAGTGCAAGTAAACACACACTGGACGGGTTTGAAAACTCAGAAAAACTTTGGTGGAATAGGAGCATTTCTTGTGTATTATATAAGTCACATAATAGAATTCCAGCAGCAGCTTTATCAAACTGGTAAACACATTTTGAGATTTACCTTGAAACTAAAAGAAAATAAGAAGGAGAGGGTGAAGGAGAAACAGACCCAGTGTGTTTCAGAATTGATTTGTAGCTTACTGTTCGTAAAACAATCCAGTCACTATGACAATAGTCCAAAGTGCCTCCAAACTCTGAAGTCAGCTGGTTCTCGTCAATGTAGCGCAGCAGGTCTGTGACAGAGCTCAGCATCACCACCTAAAGGTGCAGACAAAATCTGAGACCTCAGAAGGAACACTTTGTACTGTTTGTACTGCAAACTCATGAGAGTGGTGTGTTTCATTTTTCCTTGACTTTTATGTATATTATTCCCTAGTTTTTTTAAAATACATAGCTGATTTTGTTTTAATAGCATAAATAGTTTGGGCAAATCCCTTTGCCATTCTAGAGGGAGTATGATTGGTCAACCACAGACAAGTCTATCATCAAAAGTCACCAAAATAATGATCAGGACCACTGGCATGTTCATAAGGTTGTTAATAATAGTCTCACTCTCTAAAAATGTCTTGCCAAACATCAGATTTTTACTGTAGCTACTTTACAAATTAAAGTATGCATATGACCAGAAATATTATGAACACTCTACTGTAAAAAATAAATAAATAAATAACTGCTTTATTATCTCTGTTATCGCTGTTTCAAAAAGTGCAAACTGAAATAAACGTGTTCTCTGCCTTGTCCGCCACAGAACATTTGACTCATGGAGATCAGAGGTGTAACAAGAACGAGGTGTACCTGGTTGTGATGTGGGACATGTTTGGTAACTGAGGAGGAGCTGCCTTACTGGCATCTTGAGCATGAAGTCCTCCTGGCTGAAGCGAAAGCCAATGTCAGTGACAGTGCGATGGAAGAAGCTGGTGGGTCGGAGCACCAAGACCAGGTGGAGGTTCCCAGGAAAGGAAGCCTTGAGGAGGGAAAAGATGAGGATCCATTAAAAAAACAAACAGTTTGTGATTAAGCTTGCTGTGGGTGCATGTTTAGCTTAAGCCTGCCTCCTGTGTTAAGGCAGCAGTGCATTAACAAGCTCTCATCCTCCACATCTGACATGAGAGACTTCACTCTGGCAGACAGGCGCTTACTTACTCAGCCTAATGGATTCAAGGTTCAGCCACTACACTGTTTACACGCATGTCATATGCTGCATTTCATCTTCAGGTCGTCTGAGGTCATTGCCTGACTGCGTGGGAATATCTGCTCAGTTTTCTGCAGCATACTCAAGCAAAACACAACATCTCTAGTCTGAATTACTGCAGGTGTGAAGAGACCTGCAAAGGACTACAGTGGCAGGGTGCATATTAAAAAACTAAATGTAGTCATAAAAATCTCAATAAGACAAATGGTGCAAAGACCTGCATACCTCTGCAGCAGGGTTTATGTCCAACATTGCCTCTTTTGCATGTTCTCATTTCAACACATGAGCAGTGCACGTTTGTATTCGCATGTGACGCAACTTCTGACATCCGTTACATCCATTCGTCCTGCTGCCTCCATACAATATGCATTTAAACACACACACACACACATCTGATTCAGTTTCATTCGAGGTTTCACATGCAGCCAATCCTATGACGAAGCAGAAGCGCGCTACACCGCAGTGCCTCCCCACTGCCGCATTATTCACTCTGTCCGCCCAAAAAAAAAAAAACTTCACCACAAACTCTCCAGCCCGTAAATAAAAACTAATCAGCAGCTCGTTACCGGGCTCCGGCGGATCTTCGGTACCCCCCGCCGGTAAAAGCAGTCGGTCATGGTGTGAGAAGCCATCTCGGTTCAATGCAAGTTCCCGCCCGTCCGAAAAGAAAGTCGGTGCCAAGTTCCGGTATGCAGCTCTCCCCCGGCCGCCTGAGCACCGCCGCACCGCCGCCGCTGCTGCTGCTGCCTCTCAGACGGAGGGTGGCAGCGCTCACTGCAATCTTTCCCTCAGCCTCATCCCTGCCTCCCCTCGGCAGCACCCCGCGTCATCACACGCTTTCTGCTTACTCATACATTTGCAGCAGTGTGCAGGGGACATGGTGCGGTGTCGCTCAGGTTTTCAGCACCATGGACAGCAGCCCATAAATAAAACAGCAGCAGCCTATAGGCACGGCCTCGATGCAGCATTTTCTCATACACATGATGTCTATACCGTCTGCTAGGAATATTGATTAGACACAAATGGCACTGATGAAAAGCAAAATGAAATATGAGACTCACTGCTATCCTGGCGAGTGCAGTTTTGATGGAGGCCCATGTGTCCAGTCTTCGGTCTAAGATGATGATGAATTTTACTCCGGGTTGCCTCGTTCTGCAAGTAAAAAAAAAAAACCAATTCAGTTGCACAAAGCTGTAATGTCATTCTCTGCAATCACTGCAAGAAAGGATATGTTTTGCAGTCAAGAGCAGGTGAAATAGTCTCCAGCTGTCATGTCATTTATTTTGTTGTTTATCATTTAAAATTCACTGCAGTGCCACATGAGAGTGAAAACAGATCCAGTCTGAACTTTCCTAATCTCTTGGGACAGTGAGGTTTGGACAGATAGAGGGCATCGGTAGGACATTTGACACAGTGAGCTGAGGAGCAGCAAGGGCCAGCTGTGCTCAGAATACAAGCGCTGGGCTTTTGGTGCACTGCAGACAGGGAGTGGGAGAGACAGGAATAGATGGAAGGAGGACGCACCGAGGGATGAGGGTGAGGTATGTAAAGACTTTGGCTAAAGCTTCCTCTGGAATGTCACTGAAAGCCGAGTACTCTGGGAGGGTGATGATGACGCTGGAGTCTTCCCCACGGCCCCCTGGGGGAAAAAAAACCCCCAAAACAGTCAATTACAAATATGTCTATATATGCAAGTGAGTCACTTTAGTCACTGAAAAAGGGGAGGATGGGAGAGTCAAATGAAATAAATAGCAACTGATCCAGTAGCAGTTATTTACTGTAACTCTCAGGACGCGACTAAACATGGCCTCACCTGACAGGTACGCCACCTGTTTCTCTATGTAGCCTCCCACCTCCTTCATGCTGACAGGGACAGTCACCTCTGGAAGAAGATACACAAATTATGAACAGCTAATGAGTGAGAGAAGTGGGCTGCACCAGAAAACTGAAGGTCTCCACTACAAGCCAAATAATTTAGTATAATCATCTGATGCAGAGTGCTACGTCATGCAGATGTTGGTAATAAAATACAAAAACCTAACAGTCCCAGAGAAAATCATACCAGCTCAAAAGACTGTCAGTCATGTCCAGATAAAATACAAGAATTGTGTTTCTGACAGCAGTGTTCAGGCATTTTTTTCATCCTTTATTGTCTCTAAAACCTGCAACCTGCAACAGTGCAAGAGTTAATTATGTATGGCTTTTTAAAGTAATTCAAAGGCCTAAATAACGTTTCAAAGGATTTTCCACCGTGACAACTACGCTGAAGTCTTTCTTACTGAAGTCACGACATCAAAGTGCTCGCTTTTAAAGACAGTGACGCGCACCTCCCAGCTTTGATCTGAAAATAGAGATTTTTGCTTCCTGTCATTCTTAACTGGTGTTCAGTGTGGGAGGAAGTATTCACACACTTTACTTAGATAAAGCAATGCATCATGGTCTATAAGATCATCCCATGTGTGTGGCATCACTGTCCCGTAAGAAGCGTGTTTTTCTAAAAGGTTTTCACAAGCTCAGAAAGAAAAAGCAGTTTTCAGCTTTATGATGCATTTTCCATAGAAGACTTTATCCTTCAGGTTATGAGGAGAATGCTAAATAACCAAATGGAAGATGGAGTAACTAAAGCTGCCAAGTATAAAGTAGAATAAAAACATTTAATTAGTGTTGATGTCCTGCGGTAACACTCAGCAGATACTGTGCCTGTGTGTCTTTGCTGCCTTACTTCACCTCACAGATGTAAATCCTGTATCTGGTGCAAATGAGACAATCATTAAAACACATGAACTCATTCACTGTAGATCATCTGAGCTGATGTTGTACAGTAAGTTTACTGGCAGATGACCGACTTCTCACGCTCGGTGCCATTAGTGTTCTCGTCTAAGTGGCCAAAAAATGCACACAGTCTCTCATAGAGCAGTCAGTGCAGTTCATACATCTGCCCTTTGGTGCACCAGGAGTCATTCAACCAGATGTCTCACTGTCTTGTGCATCATGTTGAGACTGTATACACACAATAACTTTGCATTTACAGTACATTTAGTGCGTGTAGCAGATGATCTTATCCAAATTTAGGGACTTGATGGGCATATTTGTTGATGTGGAGACAAGGTACGACCTCTGTGAGACACATTTTGAGACTACTACAGTGGCAGTGTTTCTTTAATATAAGCTCATGTAGTACACAGTGAGACAGAGTATAACCTTCAAAACAACATCGACTAACATCTCTGTCCCTGTTAGGCAGTTTATGCAACAGATCAACAGGAAGGTAAATCTGCTCACAATTCATCACTTCCTCGTCCGCAAAGGATAGAGACATTAAAAACGGAATTGGTGCAGAGAAGCAGAAAAACACAAAGTCAGAAAAAGATGAGAGAGGGCAAAGGTAACACAGAGGAGAGGAGGAGGTGGTGTTATTTTCCATTCGACTGCAGTAACTGCGTCCGTGAGGCTGTCAGGGAGCAAATAATGAGCTCTACTGGCACCTGCTGAATATTTGATGTGCGTCTGTAACAGAGAGGAGTCGAGCCAAGCCAGGCCACAGCAGGACCAATGGGCAAACTGTGCACACACGGATGCAGGGTAAAGTTACACTCAGACGGGTCATAGTTATATAAGCATTTGTCCCTTGTGCAACAAGACCTTCAGGAAGCTGGGACAGGTCTTATAGATGTAAAGTCATGTTAAATGTATGATATTAACATTTTCCAAAGAGATAACCGAAATATAGAAGAACATTATGGGGTGAATTATTTACTATTGACTATAAAAGAATGTATGAGCTAGAGAGATGTATAACTGTATATGAGGCTTTGGGATTGATGTAATGTAAATGTGTCCGTTTCAGATAAATTATTAGAGCAGTTCTGAGAATACAAGCACAAGCGCTGTGGACCTCTACTGCATTTGATCAGACGAAGGGCAGCCAGTGCTGCAAACTGCAATGTTGTTAACAAACCTGCCTGTTTGTGAACTGCACACTCTCTTCACCCCGCTCAACTAGTAGCCCACCCCATGACTGAATTCATTTATCAGCAGTGACAAATGAATTTACATTTTAGGTAATCAGACTCAAGAATAAACAAATCTCAGCTTGCTTTTCGGATGCCATTTTCTTTAGGACCTGCCGTGGTTTCCTTTGATCTTGCGTTATGACCTTTGCAGGTGACATACAGGGTAGCGTGCGCCAGTGAAAGTCAAATAATCTCTGTTTGCTGTTCCGTCCTTACACACAGAGAAAGAGGAATGTTTGTCAGTGTGGATGGAAACAGAAATTTGCTGGCAGTCAAACAGATCGTCTCTCAGACCAATCCTTTCAGTCTCCATACAAAGCTGAAGGCAGGGAGCTTATCTCTGTTGTCCAAACAGTGATAACCACCTCAACTGATTGCAGCATTTCAGCATTGACCCCTCCCTCGCTGTACTTTTTCATGTTTTAATCTATTACAACATTTAATTGCACAGCGTGTTATTAGGTTTTTTGAGAATAATCATCAGGAAAAAAGACTTAAAGTCTAAGTAAAAACAAATATCTCCAATATGAGCTGTGTCTGAGGGGTGAAAGGGTGTGTATATATTTTACATTGTAAGATATCAATGTTAATGGACTGTCAAAATATAAAACCCAAACATGTTGATGCTGTTTGAACATGACTTCTGCCTGAATATTAACTAAAGTGTTCTGTGCACTAAACCAGCGAATGGTCATTTCACAGTAGTAGTAACACCACAACAGTTCAGTTGTGGTGTTAATCCTGATTTCACAGTATATAATGTTTCACAACATAATGAGCTTCACATCTTACTCACATCATACAGTAAGTCTTTGTGAATCATACAGAGTGAGAGCAAAAAGAGGCTGGTTGAAGTGTAAAGAGTACACATTCCCAGCATGCATGTCATACTGATTTTGTAGAGACCCAAAAAGCGGACACATGTAATCCTCTCTTACACATCCAAAC
The DNA here is from genome assembly GCA_023238725.1 of Scortum barcoo. NCBI lineage: Eukaryota > Metazoa > Chordata > Actinopteri > Centrarchiformes > Terapontidae > Scortum > Scortum barcoo. The sequence goes on from CM041554.1 coordinate 12,027,639, forward strand.
ATTTTCATAGCACACAGAGGCCCAGCCTCATACTGATTTTAGGTCATGAGATATTTTGCTAAACAAAGCTTGCAAAGCTAAGGGGATTAGACTGGTGGGTGGCTGCACTCTGGGAGAAAAGGGTAGAAGAAAACTGAGTATTCTTCCCGTTGGGATACACGAAAATTAGATTGGTTTTAGACCAGAACAGCTTTGATGGTAAACCCCAAACAAAAGCCTCACTTAGCTTTGGCTGGGCCCTCGTGCCTTCAGTGTTCACACTCTTGACACATGCTCTCTGGTTTGATAGTATGGTGGGTGTTTGGTTGGAAGAAATTTGTTACTTTTTATAGAGATATTTGACAATAAAAGAACAAAAATATTGTGCTGTGGCTAAGGAATATTTTGCTTTTCTTTCACTGTGGGATGCACAGTGATCCACGAGTTTGTGGTATTAATCATGACTTAAGTGGCATACTGTCTTATAATATCTCTACCACTGTAGAGAAGAGAGACTAATAAAGGATAATTATTCTAAAAAAAGATGAAAACATGGTAAACCGGTTAAAATGCCTTGTGGGGTAATAGTTCACATTTATAAGTGTGGAAATTCAAGTTTATTCAAAGCAGTCGTTGGCTGAAGTTCACACACTGAAATGAATTGAGTTGCCATTTAAGGAAGCATGTGAAATTCCAGTGTCACTTTTTAGCCCTGTGCACAGTTGAAATATCAGCTTGTATACAAGTCCTGAAAGTTGTTGAACGATTAGGTGAAGAATTTGTGCTGAAAGCAGCAGAAATGTCAGTCAAAGTCTAAGCTATGAATGCAACTGAATGCATAGTAAGCAAGCAAACTGTCAATTGAAGTGTTAGAGACAAAAATAGAAAAGTAAGCAAAGAAAGAAGCTAAAATTCCAACTGAAACTGAAGTGGAAATATTTGAAGTGTGTGTACTGTGAAAAGTGTGTCAGTATATTTAAGAAGTTTGGTATGTAAGCCTTAACAGCAGTTAGTTGAAGAGTAAAAATCAGCTGACATGCAGACACTGAAGGAAGTTGAAACGACAGTTGGTGTATAGTTGAAGTGGCAGTAAAAGGAGCCTGTTAGCCTTTGTAGTGTTTGGTGATTCTCAGTGATTCATAGAGCTTGCTATCCTATAATTTCATTAGAATGTGTGGTATCTACCATACTGCTGTCAGTGTAGAGGAAATTATATTTGTTTATGGTATGCTGTGCCAGCTGGAATACTTTATGCAGACTGTAACCCCTGTGGTTGTTTACTTACAACACAGGAAGGATCATTTTGATAGTACTCAAAGGGGAGTACAGTCTTCTACTGGGTGTTGTCCAACAACAGTCATGAAGCTTTGTGTCATGAACTGCGTATATTGTAGGTGAATGCTTCCTTGAGCAGGAGAGCAGAAGTGATTTCATATGACATTAGAAATGGTATTTTGCAGGCGTAGGAGGGAGAGGGCAAAAGGTGAGCTATCTAAAAGATAATATATCATTACCCATTAAGTAAATGATGAATCTATGGTTATCGTTTCATACAGTATTATCTTTATGCTCACCACTGGATCCCCTTGTAAGCAGATTATGACAAGCTCAGAGAGCCAGGCTAAGGTTTCACACAGGAGGAAACAAAAGTCACCTGGTATAAATAGAAACCCAGCGTGGCCTTTTCTCAACTGTCTCTGTTACCTACACACTACGGCCCGGAAACAATGAACTCACAGGAGACATAAAGAGGCAAAGGCCCATCAATTAAACAATAACTCAAGCTGCCAAGATCCCAAAGTAATCACATTAGCCTCGGGAGAAGGCTCCTCCATGGAGTTGTCTATCACGTCAGATGCTATTTCTGTCCATCATCTTACCTCCATTCTCCAATTTGCAAATTACACATTCATCAGAACGATGACTAAAAAATGATGACTGCAATGTGTTTTGAGTGCTTTTCAAAATTGCATCAGTCTTTTGGAAAATTATCTTAATACTGATTTCACTATTGTATTAAATTCAGTTGCCACTTAAGGATAAAAAGTTTTCATACATTACATTTACATATCCTTACATTTGACAGTTCTCATAATTCAACACATGACACAACCACATATGTTGAATAATGGAAGCTACATTCTGAACATCCTAATTTTTCTTTTGAATGGGTTAGTTGAAATCAGGAACATGCTTTTTTTTCCCCATCACTGCAACACACTGATCTACAGCCCACAGTTGACAGATATTCAGGCCATAAATCATTACTATGAATAAATATCTATCCATCTGTGGTGGCTTAAAATAGCTGACATAATCCCTGCAATGGCCCACTGTTGGAGCAAAGCTGCAAGACCTGGCACATCAATAATACTGACTAACCTAAGATACATCAGGCACTTCTCCAGTTACCTCGTGTAATGGTTCTCAGAAGTTACAAATGAACACTGTATATCAAACTAAACAGACTTCTGTCACAGAGCATTTCTGTTTCAGGCTGACAAAGTGTGCTAGGATATGTAGGCATGGGAAAATAGTTTCAGAGCAGATGGGATTATATTCAAAAGCCTGCTAGTGGCTACCAGAAGTTAAATGAGGACAGTCAGCATCATGTGTACTCACGCTGCAGAGTGCTCTCCAGCTGAGAGCCAGCCTGCAGAAGGTAGTGGTAGCTCTCCATCTCCTCCTTGGACTCCGGCTCACTCTCCTCCTGCAGTGAGGCCGGGCCCATTCCCTTTAGTCTCCGGCACAGGACCAGGCAGGGAGAACTGACGCTGTCGTGGGAGGTATTGCCAGTAGTCCAGGCCTCACGTCCTCCTCAGAGTCCTATAGCCCCACATAGTGTCTGTCCCTATATCGAGGCTGGGAGCTGCAACACTGGTGCCCACCTGTCTCTGCAGGTCCCAAGATCCAGATGGGACGGTTCCCTGAGGCTGCTGCTGGGTCTTCCTGACCTTGAGCTGCATAGAGTGCCTCCACACTGAGCAGTTCCAACAGAAGGGCTGTCTGCATAAACAGAAAACAGTCCTGTTGTTGCTCAGACTGAGTGTGATGTGCTTTTTTCCCCCTTACACTCACACAGCAGTGCAGGCAGACTGCCCAGCAGCAGTCAGCTACTTCAAAACAAACAGGGCTCCATCTGGCCACTGCTGTCTGTCTCTCTCTTGCCCCTCCCCTGTCTCCCTCCCTCTCTCTCTCTGAGCTTTAGTGCGTCAGCTCTGCACCGCACAGAGCTCAAGAGTCCACTCCTGACAACCTGCCAACTCCCTCCCAACTTTTCTCTTCTCTCTTCAGGCTCCTTCGTGCTCCCTTTTGCCATTTCTATGCTTTCAGTATAATGCTGACTGTACAACAGTGGGCTGGATTGTTGGGCTGCCTGGCTGCCATGTTCATGTCCCCGCTTTCTCCAGCTTTACTATAATATAGATGCACACAGAGTGGAGAATAGATCTATTGTAAAGGGAAAAGGAAAATCTACTGCACCCTCAGCCAACAAGTTTGGCCCTTGCGAAGCACAGCCTTTAATACACAACAATCACATTCAAGCAGAAGAACAAATATGAAAGGATGTCATTGTGTACACACTGATACACAGAGCCTTTCTCAACTCCACTCCCCGCTGCTCTGCCCACAACTACTCTGAATGGATCAGTGCTCATTAACAGTACAGACGAGAGTGGTGAAAACTTGTAAATGTATGTAAACCTCCTCCACCCAGTGACTCGCAGTGCTTGATGTTTTCTTGATGCAAGGCCACACTTGGAGCAGGGGGAGAGCAGCAGCACACCGTCCTGCAGCCACTGAGCTGATCCAGCTTAGCCTCTCAGCCACCTCATTAATGCACAGCATCTGCTTAGTGTGCTCAAACGCACACAAACACACACTCAGCCGCCCACACATACATGACACAGAATCTGCTGATTGATGGCGTAACAAAGCACTATAAAGCCATTGGTTTATCTTCAAAACATTCTGCTTTATTACAGAAAATCTTTAGGTTTTGAATATACTATTTTCAAAGAGGTACATTCAGCTTGGAGGTTTGGAGTGTTGAGGCTGGAGACCCGAAGGGCTGGAGGTGTCCCTGCCACATGACGCAGGGCTGCTGAGGTGCCTGAAGACGTCTACCTCCACCCCTCACAGACAGGGACAGCGTCCGCAACCAAAGAGCCTCACGTGCTTTTTTTTGGACATTTTGATTTTCTTACAAAAAAAGTGGCTGGAAAAAGGTTGCATTAAAAATACAATCCATTCTTTTTATACTTTTCATTTAGACAGGCAAAACAGTAGACTCCAAGATATTTTTAAGCTCTGAAAATAGCATCTCTGATGTCACTTAAAGGTTTTTAAATTTTTCCACAAAGCAGGCAGCCCCTCTCAGTGTGTCCGCTTACATCCGGTATCTCCGGCACAGTGCAGTCTGGAGGTGGTGTGAGTAAAGAACAGCCTCCTCCCCTTTCCTAACATCAGAAAACAGACTCTCTTAGTAGAAAATAACACCGAAAGCCATGTAAATCTTTCCATTAATTGACATTAGTTACATTTTTAAATCTCAATTTGGCGTTATGACTGCATGAGCCATTCTGCCGATGCACATTATGAGACGTGTCAGGCTACAGTCAGTAGGGTGAGATCCAAAGCCAGTACTAGAAAGTGCTTTACTGGAGTTATTCTTTGAGCAGGAGTCAGGTAAGTACTAAACTTGCCATACTCAGATTTTAAAAGTTTTCTTCAACTCTAAACATCAATAATTAGTGAAAGGTACTCAAGTGTTTAAATTAAGAGTTAAAAATAAAATGGCAGAAGGAGTGGCAATGGTTCAGAGGTTGATTTTGGGATGTTGGGATGTATTTGGGGGGGCTGCCTGTCTTTGCATGTATGACAAAGACTATTAAATGGAGTTGGCACGGGCTCACATCAGGGCTTGAGTAGCACAGACCAACTCAGCTGGCACAAAACTTACCATCCTCCACAACAACAATAATAATAATAATAATAAAAAGATGTATGCAATAAAAAGATAACATTTGTGAGTAAAAGTACACTTAATAAATACGCCAAAAAGGACATGTTTGTGGAAAAAGAGAAAACAGACAAAAAGACAGCAATGATTCAAAAACAGTATCTAAAAGTGAAATCATGGCATGTTTAAATGGAATGTATGAAGCACTACACACAAGATATTAAAGTAAGAAAAAAAAAGCCCAAACAGTCCATTACATCATCCTGTCAGTCAGCAAATTTGACTGAAAAACAGGAGGGAGATGGAGCGTTGAGCCTCTCAGTGATGTTTCTATGTTGTCTCTGCAGGTCTTGAGCTGATTTTCTTTATGCTCCAGCTTTAATCTGCATGAGACAAATCAAATCAAACTACGTAGATAATGAATGAACACAAATACCTCATTTAGGCTTTTAGTGCATGTGCGCATTTTATGTGTACGTTTGGTTATTGTGTGTGTGTTGTTCTCGTCTATCTGATATGTGTGCGTGTGTGCTCAGGCATATATTCATGTGCCTTGGTGACCATCAACGCAATGAAGAAACCAGTTTCCTATAATAGTGCAGGAAATCTATGACCAAACTACATCAACGAGGTTCAAGTAATCCTGGTTTTCATGACACACAGGCGTGTCTGGCTTTTCTTACCCAGTACCGCTGCACGCATACACACACACACAAACACACACGCTGACTTGTCACTTTCAGGTCACACTAGTGTGGACAGAATCTGATCGTTCATCTTTTTGGCTTTGAGCAGATGCTATCATACATCTCTAAGCTATATACAGTACAGCACATATATTACTTTTCTCATCTTAAAATGGACTCTTAAATTATCTCTGAGGTTGGAAGATTTAGGTAATGCTCCAAGCAATGTTTCATTGCCAGAAAATGCTTAATATCTCTAATCTATCTCTCAATCTTATACACACATATACATATACATACACACGCATCACGCACTTTACATCCATCCACCACGCACACACACAATTTTACACACACACACACACACACACACACACTTTTTGGACTGAGTGGTAATATGGCCTCTATTAACCCATTTTACCCATTTTTTAATAGAGAATGCAGATTTGTCACTGGAAACAATTCTTCTAATAGTCTACTTCTCTGAGCGGAACTGAAATCACTTTCAGTAACTTCTTATCTTTATTCATTTGGACCCGCGGCTGAGTGTATTTCCTGAAACATGTGATATCCATTTAAAGAATAACCGTTGAAAAGAGCAATAACTGTAAAGTGGAATAACCTTTCAAAGTGTCACCGTTGAGAACATGTCTTAATAAAAACTAACACTGTAAAATACAGTGGCCGAACATCAGTGGAGTAAAGCGTTCTTTTGAGCCTTCTTTCATGCAGGTGAACTATTCTGGGAGTGGAAATTTACAACTGCTTGTTAAGACACAGCAGTTGGGGTAGAGCTACTGACAAGGCAGCTGTGTATGCATTCATTTGTAAAAGAAAGAAAACTCATGCCTGTCATCTGAGTAGATATCTGAAAAAATAATGCAGGGCACTGCTCTGCAGGCATGCGTGGGGGGTTGGGAGCTGTTAGGATTGGGCAGAGAAGGACGGAGCAGAGAGACGCAAGTCAAAAAGACTGCTAAACCCCTTTTTATCCCTTCACCCACAGTCAGCGTATCTCTCTTTTTCTTATTTTTTTCCTCCTCTTCATTTCAGATCAGGCATGATGGCAGACAGCTCTGACCTGACTGGCACGAAACCCTGAAAGTGGGTGGTGCCACCGTTGTAGCGAGTCCTTGCTGCCTTTCACTCGCGCTCCTTCAGGTGCTTGTAGGATAATGGTGTGACAGCTGCGATCTGCGAAAGGTGCAAGCAGAGAGATTTTACCTCAGTGGTTTCATTATGAGCCTGCACCGTCACGAGGGAGAGGACAAGACACAATGAAATCACCAAAAATCATCAGCGAATAAGCGGTGATTGGCCAGGCGCCACGGCACATTAAAAACACTGAAACGACACATTCCCCGTCACCAGCTGAAATTAGTAAATGCTCCTAATTTCACCAAAGTCTATTGATCTGTTGAAGCTCAGCATGGACACTGGACACATACAGAAAGTTAGGTTTGTCTCTCTGTAGTTTACCTGGATGTCTGTAGGAGGCCGCCCTCTGACAGCTATTGGGAGAATAGAAATGCAGGTTAAGAAGTGACAACGAAAAGCCTGGTGCTATTGTTAAGCAATATCTTTGACCCTGGTCAGTATGATAGGGAGGTGTGACATTCAGACCTACCTACAGGGGGTGTATAGTTTCACAATTCCATGGTATATTTTTGATAATTTGTATTTATTCAAATATGTTTAATTTATAATTACATATGTAATACTGAACAGTTTGGTTTTTCATATTTACCTACCACAGTTAAAAAATACTTGATTATGTGTTGTTTCCATTTATATTGTTGTCACCCCCTGCATGTATGTAATGCAGCAGCATTCGGTCTGAGGTTAAGGGACTGTCACATCGTACAGTGAGCTAAGCTCGGCACTCACAAATGCATCCATTTTTGAAGAAAGTAAGCAGCCGGCGACCACTGACACAGTTTTGGACGTGCACACAGGACGACACGACCGCGACCAAACCACCACTTTACAAACAACACATGAATATCAGACAATAATCACAGATCACCTCTGTTGTCTCACACCGTCATATAAGAAATCCAGAGCAAACCAACACCGACACTTCACACTCAAACATTCCAGGTCTGAAAATATGAGATGGACATTTAAAACATGTACAATTGGGTTTTTAAAAGCACATGCAGAAGGTAATATAAGCTGGGCTTCCAAAGGCAGGCTGAAAGGAGCACGTGTCTATACAAAAAAATAAATAAATAAATAACAGTTTGCAACATTTAGCTGAGGGATGCATTTACATGTTAAGTAAATGCACCGTTTTAAGTGAAAATGTTAAAACAAAACTTCAGTCTGACAAGCAAAACGTGCATCTCTTCAGCCAGCCAATATCAGCTCACACAACACATATGAACACACTGGGTCTTGCTGGACGTGGCCTGTATGCCACTTTGCCTTTGATTCTCTTGTTAGAAGTCAGAGTTAGGGACCAGAACTGCTGGAGGTTGGCTTGGGGGGGAGCGAGTCTTTGATTGGCTTAAATGACCTGAGGGTGGGCTGGTACCTGTTTAAATGACAGTATTGGACTCATCTGAAAAGGTTCTCATGAGCAGGGGCCTGGCTGAAGACCGGGGAGACTGGAGGGCCCCTGCGCTCGACTGAACTGGCTTCTTCTAGAAAGGTGAGGCAAGAGACACCAATGACATCACTATGCTGACAAACACACACACACGCTTTTCTCTCTCTCTCCATCTTGTACTCTCCCTTGCACACAGACAAACATATGCATAGGGAACAAACATATACATAGACAAAGACTTTAAAACTGGACAGGTGGATGACAGAAATCAGTCCTGATGCCTTTTAGACACCTTTTCCCTGCAATAATAATTTTCATAATTGGTCCGGATTAACACACACACTTGCACATTTCTCAAAAGCATGTACAATATAACGCACGCGCGTACACACGCAAACAGACAAAATGCAGTGGCCCGTGGGGTTTGTGGTGAGGATCCAGGATGAGGTTGTTGACTTGAGCCTCATGCAGGTAAGTTTGGGTGCTTTGACGTGCCGCATTCACCTGACTTGACATGCGGAGGCAGCAGGCATTGGAGCAGCACAGGCAGCTGGGAGGACACACTGACTGATCAGACAACCGGACAGACAAGAATGGAAGACTGACTGCACTGTTTTCAGTACGGACACCCGGTCCTACCCCACACTGCTGGCAGAGCTGGGCACACACACAGGCCCACTGACCAATATTATTCCCAATTTAATAGACAAATATCTGAAGAAAGGCGCTCGAGTCAAGTTTAAAAGATGAGGGATCTCCAAGGATAGCATTCCTGATATAATAAGTCATCTGAGACATCTAACCTCAATCTGTCCACCTAAGTGGAGCCACAGGCCTCCAACGCGAGTTACTTTAGAGGAAGGACTCTAACAGTGGGAAAGGAAGGACACAACAGGTAGGAAACAAGCAAGACTGGCAGACACAGAAATGCTGCAGGAAGGGACTTGAAGTACAAGTGCTGACAGAAAGAAAAAGAGACCTCAGTCACTCCACGAGAAGCTGTGAGTGCTAGCGGTCTGCGACAACATGAAGATAGTAGATGTCCCCGAGGAAGGAAGGCGATGTTTCATCTTTAGGGAGGCAGGTCCAGAGAGGTGGAGAGAGGAAATAAGAGGGTGAGACAGAGCAAGAAAAATGTGTTTAAGTGGCAAAGCGAGTGCTGCTAGTTAGGAAAACAAAGCTGGAAAGGTGGAAAATTAGGAAAAACAAGGTTAAAGGGGTTTTCTAAAATATAATGCACAACACGTCAGGTCTTCTGCCTACAAATAAAAAAATATACATTGTATATTTTTGATTGATCTACCATTTTCCCCTCAAACATGTGCAGAACATTTGGTTTGGTTTATTACCCTCCCCAAAGAAAACAAGTCTAGACACAATTAAGTGGAACCGGCCAAAAGCATTGTGCATGACAACAAACATTTCCAGCTGCTTGGAAAACACATTAGACTCACGGGGAGCTAATGACAAAATATATCTGGGAAAGTCATCTTGTGAAGAAACTGCGAGGTAAATCAAACTGTCCCTCTGAAATGCAACCATACCAACAAAAAAGACACTGCTAAGAACATTAAATCCTGTTCTTAAAGATGTAGGAAAAAAATGCTATGTTAAATGCTAAATTCAGAATACGTTAAAAAAATGATTTCTCTTTTCTCTTTCTTTAAAAATGCAAAAATATTTTTCATGTTTTACTTTGGACTCAGGAGTGTATAGATAACATGGAACTGTGTGTTTGGATGTCCGCTGGAAAAAATCTTCAGATTTGGTTGAGGTCTAAATTATTCATGTTTCCCTGAGCCCTATGTACAAAGCCACACCCACTTGAGAGTAATCCAATTATATCTGAAGGATTTCATTTAAATCCCTCCCGTGACTTCAACCGAACCCTTGAGAAAATAAGTGGTTAAATTTATATAACAAATGTAAAATGGGACAGAGAGAGAGAGAGAGAGAGAGAGAGAGAGAGAGAGAGAGAGAGAGAGAGAGAGCAGAGAGAGAGAGAGAGAGAGAGAGAGAGAGAGAGAGAGAGAGAGCGAGAGAGGAAGAGAGCAAATGTGTGTGTCAGGTCAAGTGTGTGTGCATGTGCATGTGCAAAGTGCTTTAGCGCTACCTGTCGAGAGTGGGGCCCGCGGGGCTTGCGGAACACCACAAGCAGGATCTCTGGCAGTAGGCTGAGCAGGATGAGCAAGATGATGACCAGCCAGGCTGACACCGAGCTCAGCATGTTGGCAAACACAAAGTACAAACGTTGCTGCCTCAGGAAAGGCCTGCAGGAGAGGGAACACTGGTTCAACTGACTGGAAGAGCAACAGGGTGTGAATAGCAATGACAAACAACATGGTCAACTGCTATATAGGTTATTCTGTCCCAAGTTGTTACCATATTATTCCTCCCCAGAAGAAGCTGAAAAACACGTAGAAAGCCAGAGAGCCCCAGATTACAAAGTGGTTGATCCATGTCCAGTGCCGTGTGTCCAGCGCAAGCTAGGATGGCAGAGAAAAGTTATTAAATATGCATGTCAAATGTCCAACACAATTAGCCAAAGGCAATGTTCTCATATGTGCTCCAAACTGTCATGTGAAAGTACTGCTACTGATGATACACTCTTTCATAAGATAACATAAATAAACAACAAGGATAGTGCTTTACCTTTAGTGTGACAGTGAAAACAAGGACAGTGAAGACAATCGTTCCATATGACCAGTTCCCAAAAACCTGCATTTAAACGAGACCAATAAATTAATTTAAATGTACTCAGGGGACAATGCTTAAACGTGCTATTGATAAAACCTTAATATCATTTCACAATGTACATTTTTACAGAATGAATGTTTTGTTCATCTTTGTATAAGATATCAGGCATTTGGTTTCTATTTCTAACAAGGCTTGAGAGCTGATAATGTAATGCCTCTGGTATCATGATACCACTCTTAGAAGAGTCTTAGAAGTTGCCAGTAAATCTGTAAAAAATTGAAAGTTTGACAGCTGGCTTCACTCTGGTACCAGTACCAAATGCTTAGCGACAAAAGGAGCAAAACCAGGGTCAACATTGGTGCAGCTTTTTGCTCAGTGGAGTAAGCTGAAGGAGTTTCAAGGTGTGAAAACCCACGCGATGGTGACCACTTTAGCTCAAGGTAAAGGTCATGTTAAGTAACTAGGAAGCTCCACCAACAGTCTCGTCAGATCAGTGTGCATGACATAAATGCACATAAGCACTACTGTTTCAAAATTAATTTGTTACTCTACCACGAGAGATTCATCACTTGACATGACTGAGTCTGTTACTCCACTCATCCATGAAATATGCAGGTTGTACACTTGAGGCGGCATGTGCTTCGAGCAACAGCAGTGTTGTGATGTGAATGCAACGGACGGAGGAGGAGGGAGTGGGCTGAATGTTATCAACATCACTTTTAATTAAGAAATGTAATAGAACTTATTTAAAAGGTGAATTTAAACAAACCTGGCCATTATCCTGCAGTGCTGGGTTACTGAACAAATATCGAACACCAAAGAAGAAGAGCAGGCCATGGAAAACTCCAAGTAAAGTCCAGTAGAGGAACGGTCCCCACCGTAACATGGCGTTCTTAGCGATCTCTCTAAAGCAAGTTATGAAAACAAAGAGGAACAATGTGATTATTTTATGTCTCTTTGCATATAATCTTAGCTATGAAAAGAGGAGCCATAAAATATTTGATCAAAGAATATCAACAGCTCTTCCTAGAGCAAAAACTTAAAAGGAAGAAACTACGAAGGTTCCCCGATTTACCTGTAGAGGGTAGCATTGTCCAGCAGAACCTCAATGCAGATGTGCTGCTCCAAGAGGCTGTAAGCCAGGATGGGCATAGAGGTGAAGCAGATGTTGTACATCGTCAGATAGGCTGCGTCATACAGGGGCTGGGGAGGATGGGAGCAGGAGGGGGGGGGGTGAAGGAGGACGGGTTGGTAAGGAGCAGGAGGAGGAGGAGGGATGGGGCAACCAGGGGTTAATACCATGGAAAGGACAAAACTCATACACACCATCATACTTTACACATACAGTATGTCATATAAGCAAGCTTATATACATCTTTCATGTACTTATGGAAGATCTAAGTCAGGAACATGACATGAGGGAGAATTAATTATTCACTGTTACCTTTCATAGACTTACCAAAATATAATAAATTTTCTTGACAAGAATATAATCTTTTAGTTACTATAGTAATTAACAGCTATGTATGTTTTTATATGAACACAGCACCATAACACATTCCAAATCTATACAGACATGATAAAATATGCTTATTTCTCTTTTAATCCAAACTGTAATCAGATCATTTCATCTATACTTGTGTTTCTATAATGTATCATTAAGTAACTGTGTTAGTGACAGTGTGAAAACACACACACATGCCACCACGATTACATACTGTCCACATTGGATGTATCATGGTGGCAGGACATGACACTTGTCCGTATTATTCTAATAGCAGTACTAGTTTAAGTCAGCAAACAAATATATCAATCAGAGCTCAAACATCCAAGGGGCAGCGAGGGAGGGGCAATCTGAGGGAAAGAGTCTGGCATTCAGGAGGACAAGGAGGTATGGATTCAAGGGACACTGCCTCCTTTCATGTTCAGAACATCTTTGAACCTCAAAGGGCCTCAGGACATACTCACTTGCTGGGAATAGCCACAGAAGAACTGGTACAAAAACTGAGGTAAGATGAAGCAAAGGTTCTGCGGGCAAACAGAGAAAGAGAGAGAGAGAACAGGCTCACACTGATGGACTAAAACATCAGAGAACATCAAATATATTCACGAGTTCCCATGTGCTTATAATTAAAGCACAATAAGGTGATACATTAACCTGAGTTCAACCTAGAAAAATCCATTTAATTTGTTAAGAGGATTGATTCTGTCAAAGCTGTCTCTTCACCACATAATCCTCAAATCAAGTTAGTGTGTGGGTTTGTTTGGGAAATACAGGCTTTGCTGAAACCCACAACAAGTTCTTAGCCTGAGGAGTGATATGAAGTCAAACGGATAGAAGCATCTGTTCGTCCTACCTTGTAAAAGAAATATTGCACCAGGTGTGCAATGCGAACATAGTAGAGATGCCCATGAGCCAACAAAAGTTTCTTGAGGTGCTTGAGTTTGGGGATGGCATAATCGCTGTTCCTCACTGCCTGCCGACCCTCTTTACCCTTGATACCTGAAACACCATGAACAAATATGAGGAATTGCTCCGACAATCAGATATTTGCTAGCCTGTACTCAGTTCTATCTTCTTACCAATGCCAACATGAGCTTCCAAAATCATGCTGACATCATTGGCACCATCTCCAATGGAAAGGGTGATTGGGCTGCCTTTAGAGTTCTTCACCATTTTAACAATCTGAGGATAGAGCAATAAGGAGGGAACAGCAATATTAAAAAACCTGCAACCAAGTGTTCAGTGTGAAAATCATTATTTCAGTTCTTTAATGAATACATATTTTTTGTATTTTAACAGATAATTCGGACCTGTGCCTTTTGTAGAGGAGCCATGCGGCAGCACAGCACAGATGTGCAGTTTTGACAGATCTGCAGGAACAGGTTCTTGTAGCGACTTGCGTTGGACTCAGAGGAGGAGTTGAGCACCATCGACAGAGTAGCTCCATCAATGATAAAACCATAGTCCTGGCTTGCCGAAGACCAGCTCCTACAAAACAGAACAGGGAAATGTGTTAAAGTTTATATATCAGTAAGATTCTGTTTGAGTTTGAGTTTTATCACACTAATCCAAAAGCAAAGTATCACATAATAACCTCAGAGATCATGCAAGTCAGGGTACCAACCTGGTGACGCCTGCTTTGACTGGTGGTGCATCCTGAACAGCTTTCTTGTGGTATTCAAGCAAGAGCTCGTGCAGTCGCTCCTCGCGCCTCCTCCCGCCATCCTCCAGAGTACGCACTGTCAGCTCCAACAGATCTGTGTTTCTTTGGAACAATCTGCAAGCGTAACAGGTGGACTTTGCCGTCTCCATTTTGTCCCCTGTCAGGACCCAAACCTTGATTCCTGCCCCCTGCAGAGCTTCCATGGTCTCTGCTGCCTCCTCTTGAAGCCTGTGGGAGAAACAAGGAGACAATAGAAAGATTATCATGCTGACTCAAAGACAGTAACACTATCACTAGAAAGAAAAAACGATACATTTCCTAAATTTAATATTAATTAGAAAACATCAAATGCAGCCAGTTATAACTTTTTTAAATCCGGGCTTGTGAAGAATACCCAATGTCAACCACAAGATGGCAGTGTGAGCCTACATTAAAAAGTTCTGGACAAGGAGGACTCTTGGCTGTCACTATTACTAAAATGAAACTGAATAAACACTGCCGGGAATCCGTTGACATGGTACAAAAGGCGTGACGCAGGAAAAGGGTGCTAAAAGATCACTACTGTAAAACAGCTGCAGGAAGTGTTGAGGTTGGGTTGCATAAACAGCAGACAAATATTACAAAAGAAGGAATGAAAGCATTTTGGCAAGAAAAGGCTGAGGCAATAAGAAAACAAGTGACGCGCCTATCTATCTTACGCTAGAACAGGGCGTTTCTGACAAGCTGTTTATTGCTGCCTTCTGGAAACTTTTGGCCTCTGCTATCAATTTGCCCCCTAAAATTCTTGGCACTGGTTGCGCAGGTCGGTAGAGCTGTGTGTGTTCTCGCTGCAGCGGCCCGGGGTTCGATTCCCACCTCCAGGGCCAATTCTGCTGCGTGTAGTCCTCTCTCTCTCTCTCCACCTGTCCTGTCCTTCTTCGGCTGTCCTATCCATAATAATAAAGGGTAACCCCCCCCCAAAAAATAATTTTAAAAAATTCTTGGCACTGACGTTTAAGCAAAGGGAGAGGAAGAAGAAGCATGCCAACGCAACAAAATGCAAGACACGCAATAACTTTAAACATCAGCAAGCTTAGCGTGTTGTGTAAGCCCACCGATCTTCTACGGCTGTAGCTCCTATTAGACTCATGCCGGTCTCCACTTGGTTATAAACAGCCATGAGCTTTTCCTCTCTGTCCTGCAGAGCCAGTCTAGCTTCCGTCAGGCCTGCATCTGCCTGGGCGTACTCCTCTGCACTGAGATATTTGTAGGCCACACACAACGTCCGGTAGCCCTCCTGAGCAATAAAACACACAAAACCCAATGTTACAACAAGAACACACAAAATAATCTGTCTTGACAACACTGTATTCTCAAATTAAAACCTGTCTGATGATGAAATAATAAAAATTATACTTTTAAACAGAACAGAAACTATTAAATTTAACATTTGCTTATGTCACCCACTGTTGCATTACGCTCCACATGCATGCGTATCCTTTCAACCTCCTCCTGTCTGACACGGGGAAAGATGGAAGAGTCTGCTCCCTTGCACAAGAGCAGTGTTTCACCTGGACACAAAAAACACACAAACATACAGCATGGTGAAGCCTGAAGGCCAACACTAGATCATGGTCAATGCAATAAACCTGATAGTGATTTCAAGCTGACCTGATTTGGATCTGATAATCACACTCATTCGCCTTCTCACGGGGTCAAAGTTCAGCACGTGAAGCAGTTCATACCTTTGGGAGGTACAAAATGGAAATAAAATAAAAGCTGTAGTGCAAATGTAAACAAAAAAATGTTATTTAAAAAGTTTTTTTTTTTGCATATTTAAATACTGACTTACATTTCAACGTCATTGTTCCTGTTGCGAATTTTCATGGTTTTACTTTCGAGACCCAGGAATGTGAAGCCATACCTGCACGTGGAGACAAATCACAAATGAGCCATTTATGTAATCTATAATGAATTAATGTTATAATCATATGTATACCATCTAGGACTTTCAAACATACATTCTGTGACTTTCATATTCAAACAACATGCTTTCCCTTTAAATAACTGTTACGGTGGTCGCTTTAATCGTAACAGCCCGTCTCTTACCTCATGGCACCCTTGACCAGAGCAACTTCATCAGGTGAGGAGGCTATAAAGCCTCTCTGTTCCTGTTGAGGATGGAGCACCTCTCCATCCACCCCTAAGCCATCCACCTGGTCTATCAGTCCGTCCCCTTGGCCCTGCTCTGTCGACTCCTTCACCTGGACTGTGTGGCACAGACACAGGGCACGCAGAAACAGCTCTTCTCTCTCCTAATAACACAACATGAACATGACTTAATGCAGTTAAATAAAATGCACTAAATGCTGCAGAAAAAAAATAATCATGAGTGCCCAATTTTAACTACTGTGATTAAAACATAAAATTAAAAAAATAAATAAATTCAAAGCCACCCATGGAGCCATATACAGTAGCTGGAGTTCAGATAAAGTCCAGAATTTACAACTATTTGTCAAACAGCTGACTTCTTATCTTAACATGTGTGCTGAAGCGCAGCAATCGGTGAAGTGTTATCAGGTGCTAATATCAAGAGCACACAACTTTGCTCCCCCTCCATGTTGAGTACTTATGTTGACATGTCAAGGAGACTGTATGTGGTTGACCTGTGAAGGGGCTTTCTGAGCAGCGAGCTATGCAATGGCCATATGTTACTGCCTGTGTGACTTTTACAACAGATGGAGGGAGACCACAACACCCACCCTGCCAGCTTTCTGCTGTAGTTTGCTCACAGGTCCATCTGTGACACAGAATCCGTCCAACTCGGAGCTCGCATCCCGGTACTTGTACTGGAAGCCATCGATGCAGCACTCTATGAACTCCATGTTGTTCTGAGTGAGGGTCCCCGTCTTGTCTGTGAAGACATACTCCACCTGCAGGCAATGTGATAAAAATACATGACAGACTCTTCCAAATCCATAAAGATTCGGTTGCCCATTTAACAGGTTCCGATAATAAAATTAGGCAATTACTCTCGGAAAGAATTACAGTGCATTAGTCAGTTTAACGAAGCATCACCTTTAATTGAAGTAATCATCTGGCAAACCAAGTGTGACTGATCTATGGCAGCTTTGTTTGAGTTACAAGTGCCATAAAAAACAGGAGAAGTCAGGACCATACAGCCAATCTGGTGTTATTATAAGCAGCTCATATTTCACAGAAGCACTGCACAGATCAGTCTGGAGACCACATTTTGACAGACTTAGATTTGAATTGGAGATTTCAATGTGATTACGGAAAGCAACCCCCCATTTAAATGTCACTTTATTAATTTTGTAAATCTGACTGACCTGTCCCAGCTCCTCATTAAGGTCTGAAGTGTTGACCAGTGCCCCCTCTTTGATTTCTGGGTCAAAGAAGTCTTTGTCCCATGTGATGAAAAAAGATCCCAAAAACTTCTGCATCTCAACCGTCACATACATGGACACCGGGATGATGAAGTTGAAGAGCACCATGAAGGACAGGAAGTCAGTGAACATCTTTAGATACTGTTGGAACAAACAGGAAAAAGGCAAATATAACAAATCTTATTTGTCATCAGATATCGGATCAGGTGTTTCTGCAATTTCAGGTAATGTAAGCAAGACTGGAAAATTAGCCAGCAGAGGTGGACTTCACCACATGCTGACTACATTGCACTCCATGTGCATAACATACATGATGCACTTAAGTTGAGACCAGTAGTCCTTAATTATCCAAACAACAAATATGAAGACATGATGTAAATTGCAAGGCTGCATTACAATGTTCACAGTTCATTGAGAGGCTAGGGGAGAAGGTTAACAGCCAATAAAATGGACCATGTCACAATGTAGGTCTGTAGTGGCCATTTTGCTTAGGAAGAGTTTTATTAGTGTGGACCAGAGGAGGATAGGGCTTGTAAAACACTTTAATACAATGGAACTGACCTCAGAAGTTGCAACCACAAGCCTCCATGGGGTAAATATTAATCGTATTAACAGAGGCCTTCGAGGGACACTTGAAATAACATATAATACAGTGGACTGATGCAATGCCATCAAGACTTTAGTTATTCTTCTTCCAGCAGTTACATTCCCATACTGCTCACTATTACTCCACTTAAGCATAGAATCTTTCACATTTCAGTACTGTGATTTTGACCATTTTTATGTGCATTATCAGTTTGGGCTGTTGTGGTGCATATAAGAGTCACAGTTCATTATTTCCACAACAAGGACAGGCAGGTTGCTTGAATGTACTCACGAGATTGGTGTCCTTCTCTCTCTGGGTTTTCTCATTGTACCAAGGCTCATCCTGTCCGGGCTTGCTCTGCCACACATACTTAAGTGTAGTGCACACTAGGGCCTTGCTCACCAATATGCAAAGGTAAACCAGAAGGAAGGCGTTGATAGACCTGAGAATATAAGAAATCAAATCAATGAGTACCAAAGGTGTGTCACATATTTTAAACTTGTTTATGTCATTTCCTCTTAACTTACTTCTCTACAGCAGAACGTTTCTGAGACTTGCCCTGGTAGTTGAGAGCCATCTTTGTCTCCATGCCAGTGTAAACTGCAACACCTTGAGAAAAGGTGAAGAAGATAGATTAGATTTTTAGATAATGAGCTATCCACATTATTGTAATAAAGTCAATATCCTTTAACTCACCACAGATTTTCTGTGTGTTTTTTAAAGTTGCCCCTTTCAGCAGAAGGTTTTCTGGGCCCAAAGACCTGCACAATCACAACAGTAGATCAAACAGTTCAGTCATACACAAGCTGTGTAGTTCCCAATTCTCTAAATGGAAACCTGGCAGGTAAGTTGGCATCCACTCTAAAATACGCAGTGACAATACACAGTATGACTGCAGTCTGGGCTTACACCGGTGCCGGTGATCTTGAGAAGGACAGTGGCATTTGTTTATATGGCCATTACAAAGTAGTCAATGATAAATGCCTGTGGGAGTGCTTTGGAAGCAGTGGCCGAGGCCATGCCAGCCTGTTTTAATTTTAATGCTTGTCTGCAATGAAGGATCAATGCAATAATGATTTGTTGGTGATGCAAAGGGAAACAAATGACTGCTTAAGCAACTGTGTTTTGATTTTACTCTCACTTTAAATGGGCAGCGATAGTTGTGCATCTCACCTCACTGCAGGCTCCTGATCATTTTTGTAGATGTGCATCCGGCCGACAAATCTGGAAAGAAATTACATACACACTCAGAAAAGAAAAACATTTTTAAGAACTGATAAATGTGATATTTTTTTTCCCTTTATTCAATCTGTTAATGTATCCAAATCTGTGCAGAGTTCATTTGCTTTACAAAACTGTAAAGACTCATTGACTTAAAATCAGGTGCAGAGATTTGGGAGCCAGCTAATTACTGGTGGTTAGCCAGCAGCATGCTGTCAGTTTTATTGACTCTGACTAGCAAGCATTTGGCGCCATGTCTTACTTTACACGTCTGAAACACCACGCTGATGCCTGGCTAAATGACAATATTTCTACTCCTTGCCCCAAGGGGGAGCCAAAGGCTGTCTGTTGGCTGAGCAGAGATTCCTACAAGTGAATAAGAATCAACTGTGCTGGGCAGACCAAAGATAACTTTCATTATTCCTGATATGAAACCAACCTAGTATAGGTACACTATGGCCTGCCAAAACATCTACACTTAACAATGCACATGTTAATATTAAAGTCACTTAGAACATTTCCAACTGTCATTGAGTTAATCCATTGCCCAACAAACCACAGGCAACACATGCTTGTGGTGTAAACTTGTTGGGGTCACATAATGAGTGCCTACTTGTAAAGGTCAGGCTGTGGCTGTTCACACTCGATGGTGGCGTTGAGAGATTCCAGATCCTTCTCTGTGTCTGGCACTGTGTAGTGTGTCTGGACAAGTGGAAGAGGTAGAGAGAGACAGAGTGTGAGTGTTGACTGGCTCACATCAAGTGATCATTTTTCCTTCCTTCTGCCTATCACGCACAGACACTACAGGAAGATACCCAGATACTGTGACTCACATTTGAGCACAAAAAAGCAAAAACTCAAGATTTCTGCAAAACTAGGCAAGAGGGGAACTTTCTATCTCTGCCTTTGAAAACTTTGACACACAAACTATACAGATTTAATATATCTATACCCATTCCCCTCCTCCTAATCCTATTAAGCATCACATATTTTGTTAAATTACTCACACAAAATACAACCTTAGCATTCTTTTGGCCATGAAAAAAAGTCTTTGACACCACAGCGGTTCATCTTACTTTATGGTTGGACTCTCCATCCAGACTTGCTGTGGTAACAAAACATGTGTCATCATCTCGGCTGGACTGCAGCAGAATTAAATCACAGGGAAAGGTCTCATCTTCCTCCACCTCCACAACATCTCCAACCTGGTATTTGGCACAGGATGAGTGACAGAGGTTTAAACAATTACAGCTTTAAGCAATTGTACCACTGGGGAGCAGAAGAACTCCAAAAATACATCAACTTCACTGCCAATTTCCTTTCAAGTTGTTGTGGCTAATTTATTAGCAAACGACTGCCCACTTAAAGATATAGCATAAACAGAGCAACATGAGCATCCCTGCGGAGTCCTCTGTCTGACCATGGTCAATATTCGCTCATCTATTAGCTCTGGTTTCGTCTGCCAACTACTGACAAAACCTCTGGCTATCTCTGGCTTGCTAAATGTTTATTTTAGCTCTAGTCCATTTAGCAGCAGGAGGTAGTTTCAGTTGTGAGCTCCTGTGCTGGGCACAGCTGTGCACAGATTTATACAGTTTTGACAGCTGGATGTTGTCAGCAGCACTCGCAGCTCTTTAAGGTTACCAGGAATCATTTTGTTCACCTTGAATATTGAAAAATATACTTTAATGAGTCATTTAAGGCCATTTAAGGACACATATCTTTGAAAATGCTGCTACTTACAGCAAACACATAGGAATGCATTGGAGAAATAATCTGCCCACAACACCCTGGATAAAAAAATTACCATCACACCCATATTTGAACTTCTAATCAGTTCAGCAGAGCATGTTTTCCCCTGTGCATATACTCTAAACACAGTCAGCCAGCAGCTTCTCTATGGACATGTCTATAAGGAAATATGAAGGTACCTTGATCTTCTCACTCTCCTTCCGTATAATCTGGCCATCCTCTAGCACTGTCACTGGGTACTTATTCACCTCATTGTCCGCCTTGTGCCGTAGCCAGTCTTCATAGCCCTACAGCAACAGATCAGAATCAGAACTGCGTTATTTGCTTAGCACAACAAAAAGTACAAGATTTTGTCTCTATGGGAGAAGTACTCAAAGGGCTTTGACAGCTGAGACGGTGACATTAGTACATACTGACACACAGTAAAGGTTTAGAAAAGAAGTGTACGACACATGTCTGTGCATACAATCTAATCTTTAGATTTAGCGTTTCATCATTATCTGAAAAAGGAGTGCCTGCAGCAGCAGAATGGGATGGTGATTGTCTAACAGCACATTGGAACAGTACACCATGAAATAATACAGAGTCTGTAAAAAAAAAAAACAAAATAAACAAAAAAAAGGATTTCTGGGGCTGCAGCAGCACAAAGCCTAGTGTAGACTTCATAAGTACTTCAAGATAGTGATGGAGATCGAGGAGATGGTGCAGAGATGCAAAGGGTAGAGAGGGAAACCAGAGTGTGTGCCAAAGCAGATCTTGAGCCAGAAAAGTGGGATTACCGTAAAAGGTGATAGGAGGAGAGAGTCTTGTTGAGTGATGCAGAGAAATGATGCCAGGTGGATGAAAGGGGGAGAGAGGGAGGGGAGGCATTCCACGGATGGTCAGTTGAACTATACAGTTCACCCCAGCCTGACTAATAGAGTCGAGCAGACCGCCTCGGTGTCCCACTTCAAAACCTGGCCGAGGGTGGTCCAGCGCTATCAGTACTTTCCATATATTTTCAGAAGGAAGTCCACCCACTATTGTGCATTTCAAAGCCCCAGCAGTAGATCAACTAAAAAGCCAATCCTAAAACAATACATCTAAAGCTGGGACTCAGCAGCTACAGAGTCAAAGAAACAGACACTCCGCTTGATAATTTGTGTCTCTGTAATAGACTTGCTCTCTCTCTGCATTTGCTCACATTCCCAGAGAGCCCATTTCGTCGTCTCCCCAATCAGAATTTGCCAGCGGAGCACATTAATACAAAACCCAAGAGAACATTAGTCACGTACTTTATACAAAAATCACAGCAAGAGGAGTTATGAAGGCAAGGGGGGGACTTAGAATGTTATATGGAGAGGGAGGAAGGATATAATACACTGAGAGACAATATGAGGAAATGAAGACATGGCAATAGAAATCGCAATAAAATTTCTGTTATCAACACTCATCAGCCTCATTAGGCAGTATCTTACCTGCTTGATAGCGGTTACTGTGATCACAAAAAATAAGGGTAGGCCACTGGTGACTGGGCTGGTGGGGGTGTCCACTATCACCTATTGGAGGAGGGGGGGAAAAACAACTTCAGAGAAATGTAACCTTAACACTGAGCAATCAACACATGTACTTTAAAGTGAAAAGCTATGCATGGAGTACTATACATCACTACAAAGTCTTACTGCAGCACATGTGTGCTTGTGGTCACAGAGGGAGGGGTTTGAAGCTAGCGAGCCCGCTAAATGCAGGGTGTAGTCTGTTTCTGTGAGGCGTTTCTACTATTCCCCCAAATTTGTTCATCAGTAGGAAACACAGGGGAGATATTTACATTTTGGAAGCGAGCGAAGCAGGTTCTGGACCACAGAACTTTTAATCAAGTGGGCCGGGGACAGAGTGCTTAATCTGCAGGCATGCCAGCACTCCTCTGCCAAGGAACGGGAGAGGGCCAAGACAAAGCTTTGTTGAACTCACCTTACCTGCCTGAGCTGTGTGAAGGAGTTTTTCGTGCGTGTGTGTAATAAGAATTTGCGTAATAAGAGTGTGGAACCAGTGTTCAGGTAATCCAAAACAACCAGTTTAGGAGAAGCACCTGACCACGGCTCTTAGCTAAAACCCCGGTACACAAATGGCCCTGTGTGTTTGTGCGTTCCTTAAAACTTTCATAAGATGGATTTACTCTAGCATTTCTATCCTGCAGACTGCACTCTGGTCTCCCCCTGAGTCGGAGTGCATATTACAGCATGCACAGATACAACACCGTCCAGCTTGTTGGTATTCTGACCAGGACCATTAAAAGCTGTAAGTGTGCAGAAAAGAGTAGGAGATGCGCTCTGAAGCAGTCTCCGGTGTTTTAGTTACCTGTGCTTGGAATGAGAATGAAAAAAAAAAAAACAAAACAAAAAAAAAACCTGCTGCTCTCTCAGTAATCACAGCCAGACATGAACACACAGCCACACTCTCATTAAACCCCACCCCCACCCCCAACACACACACACACACACACACACACACACACACACACACACATAATCATTATCACATTATTAGGCAATGAGCTACTAGCCTACCCAAGCTTTACTGTGATTACAATTAACTGCAAAATAAATCAATTACAAGGCAGGGATGGACTAGTGCACATCGACCATTTGGAGGAGTGCAGATTCAGAGGAGAGTCTGCATTATATAGTTGTAGTGGTTGGCGATTCCAGTGAGACAAGAGCAAAAGTAATAACTCTGCTGCAGTAGCCTCAGGTGTAAAGAGCCACAGGTGAGAGTACTCAGTGCTTCAAAAGCAGTGAGTAAACAAGGACGGTATGTAGAGCTCTGTGTTAAAGACTCATTTCACCTGATACATTGCTATAGGCTATGTAGCTAGCAGATTATTGGATGCTTCTTGAGAACAGCTTAGTTTATCCTCGTCATGTGAGCCCCTCAATGTTAACATGACTGCATCCTCAAAAGAGAACAGTTCCCCAAGCAGAGACATGATGAACACTGGAGAAAGGTGATGGAGTGCTTTTGTTTTTGCCTATAATAAGCCACATCTCTTTGTCATGTGACTGGATTGAAGGTTGGCTGATCACAGCGAGTGAAAAAAAGCAACTGCAGGAAGGACCGAGGACAGCATGTCCCTCTGATGCAGCAGCCAGATGGCCAAACTTGACAAATGGTGACTACAAGCACAGAGAGAACGCTTTACAAAGCCACCTTTGAGCCTAAATGTTGTGTGATTTCCATTTATCTTTGGCATTTCTATGACAACGTTAATGGCAACTATTCAATCGGGGGACTATAAAAAGAGAATGATGGTGGTGTCTTTTTTTAGTGTTCATCAGCAGTGATTCTAAAAACAACACTTCCTTTCATCTCACACTGAAACACCATTTGAAATCAGACTTTACAGCCGGCACTGTATCAAGCTATCCTTCCATCATTTGGAATAAGGTGAGGGTTAAAACTGCCCTTCAATGCATCAATAGCATCATTATTGAAAATACTGCAACAGCATACTCCTACGAAAACTAAAACCTACACAGAACCTTCAAGTACTGTACCCCCCTGCCAAACAACACCCAATTCTCCCAGAGCTTGTCTTTCACAGTTTATCTGCACTGATTCGCAAAGATCCCCACCAAACATCCAGATAGACAAATGCCTTTCCACCTCTGCACCAAACGCAAAGCCAAACAATCTCAGCAATAGGAGTGAACTGTGTGCTGCTGCTGATGTGCTGCTGTGATATCAGAGCTGCAGAGCGGAGCAGCACAAAGCCCTTCATCTGAGCCGGGAAGTGTGTCAGAGTGAGCGACTACACACAGCAGGTTCCCGGGTCCCAGGGCAGCGCCGCCGGCCCACACCTCACGTCCTCCTACCCCCTTCACCCTCTAGTTCCCCCAACCCCCTCCCTCCCTTTCTCTCCGTTTCTCTTGCTCTCATGCGGCGCTCTATTCCCATTCGATCAAATTCAAGCAAAGACATGCAGGGCTATTTATAGAAGAGTGGTGCTTTTTTATCAGCCTGTGTCTATTTGTGGCACTCAGAAGTACAGAGGGCTTCCTGGCTGCTGACGTCAGCAGTGCAGCGCTGCAGAGAGATGGGTGGAATGGGGGAGAGGAAAAAAAAGGGGGGAAAGAAAGGCAGAAAGAAAGGGACCAAATGACAAGAAGAGAGACAAAAGGAGAGTGGGAGTACGCATGACATTTGGTTGTTGGTTGAGCATTTGCATGATACCTCTCAGGGGAAGTGAGAAGGTTTATTTCTGTCTGCGAAATGCGAGTGCAAGATGTGAGTAAGCCAAGTCTGTGTACCTGTTTCTCTCTCACCCGCTCTCTCTGATATAATAGCGGGCTGCATGGGAAAAACTGAGTGGTTAGGATAAGGAGCCCCTCAAGAGAGGCTGGATTAGTGGAGAAACGCCAACCACGCTGCAGCTTGGGTAAACACCGTCAGCAAACCGAGGACACCCACTGAGTCACATAACATTACACGCACAGGCGCACACACACACACACACACACACATGCATGCGACGTGTTCACACACAAACATTCTCCGCCGCACACATCACACAGGCAGATAATCCTTGTGCTTGTGATGCAAACATGCCTGATGGTTTACTCCCACATAAGTGTGCTGCATTAGCTCAAGATAATTTCACACATAGGCTCACAACTGTTCGAAATCCAGCACCTTTATCCAATACAGAGCAAACCAGACAAACTGGAAAATAAAAAGCTAGAGTGTCATCTGTAAATACAGGTGGAAATAAGGGCCGGTGTAAAAAAAAGAAATGCCTCAAACTGATCTGTTATTGACTTGAGAATGATGGAATTACTTTGTGACAGCGGCGCACTGATAATTCCCAGTTTAGTTTCCCAGTGTAGAGCTGTGCTTCTGGGAGCAGTTACTCTGTGAGCTCTTTCAGTCAGTATGTGACCAGAGAAAGCACATCCCTCCTGAGCAGACCCATGGCCAGCACCTGTTTACACTAGAGGGCTGTTTACCGCCATAGTTTAGCTTACTGCTAAAAGGAGAAAGGTTACTTTCCAACTCCATGGATCACAAAGGGGGACAGATAATGGAAAAGATGATAGAAGAGCAAGCGCAGATACAAACAACAAATCTTGTTTGTTCCCTCATCAAATCACTGACTGTCAGATCCTGGAGAGGAGAAGCAAGAAGAGGAGGAGAGGAGAGGCAAAGAGAGGAGAAGAGCAGGAAAGGAGAAAAGAAGTGAAGAGGAGAGAGGTCACTTAAGAGCACAGAGCAGGGGAATAAGGATGCCAGTCAATGCATTTTAGTCAGCGCTCTTGGCCAGCTCACAGTTTCCACTTACAAGGATAGAGCAGCAGACAGAACACAAAAATAGTCTTTTCTTTTCACAGAAGAACAGAAGCAATTACAATAAAAGTTATATCTTAAGTTGCATTTTATATATTCTGGATCGCACTAAACTTTGTGATTTTTGGGAGAGAGTGAGCGTTAAAAGTGAACTATCACAAATACAGATTTATCCTGTGAACCTTGTAACCTTATTCTACGGAAATTCTGCACAGACACGTTAGATAAAAATAAAATTGACATGCTCCTGATTCCGCGCACTAATAACCTATAAAAAATCCATTAATTAGCTAACAAGGTTGGAAGAGGTGAACTGCATACAAGTAGATTGAAACTGGAAAATGAATATTTATTTAGAAAGACGGACCTTTTTCAGAGAACAGCTTGGGAGGCTGTAAATGTATGTACACATAAACGCAAGTGTACAAATTAGCTTAATATAATGGGCTCCTTCTCCTTTGCTTTGTTCACTGTTTACATGTGCATGCATAGGTGTGTGTGTGTCTTTTGTCTTTTGTGTATGTACAGGTACTTTATATACATTTTTTATATTTTCATTTGATTCACTTATAGCTTCATTTATACCTTAGCTTAAAGCTTTTTAAACCAAGCTTTTCCTAAAAAGCCATGAAGGACAGCAGAATGTTTAATGATCTGTGTGATGTGAGTAAAGGACTATATTGGTTCCCTCAACACACACACACACACACACAAACAAACAAACACAAGCTTGCTGCAAAAGCTGTACAGTTCACATATCCAGCAACACCTGCTTTGGTCACATGCAAATGGGGACACTTTCTCACACTCACACACTTCTCATACAAGGGACACCAGTTTTGAAGCCGAGCTGACTCAATCATATTGCGTATGAACAGAGGTAAAACCACTTTGTAGTGTTGCCTGTTTCACATCACAGCCACAGCAGGCATCAATAAAGTCGGTATTTAACAATGACAAACAAACTCGTATCTTTTGTGTGGTTTGGAGCGCTGACAAAGCTTGTCCTTACCTGCACCAGGAAGATGATAAGGAAGTAGAAATTGGCGATTCTTCTAAACTGCTCAAACAGGTTCTTTGGTAGAAAGTTCCAAACTGTATACTGTGGGAGAAGAGAGAAAAACATGCATATGAGGTCAGAGGAAAAAAATAGGTAGTACAGTTTGTGGACTGCTTTTTACTTCTCTTTTCTGTGTAATTTTCCCATCCATACATTATGTTTTTCCAAGCAACTCAGGGAGGTTAAAGAAAGGCTTGGCAAGGAGAGTGAGATTAGAGGCTTTCAGTATTCACAGAGTCTTGCATGTGTGCATTCTGTCTGAGCTGGGGAGGGGAAAAGAGGAAAGGCAACTTCAATAGCTTGCAGTCTCTGTTCTTTGTACTGCCTGGGGAGGAGGCCCTTGGTGGGACCACAGGTATTCCATTGATTCAGATTAGCGATTTATCTCCTTAATTTGGCTACCCTTGAATACAGAGCCAATGAACTTATCAGGCATGTGTCTGTTTCTGTGTGTTTTGTTCTTTTTTAAGTGGCTGTGACTGCTGATACCATCGGGGCTAAAGCGACACTTTTATCTCCTTAAATCCCTGAGAGACGTTTCAACAACACCCTGCTGGTAACTTGGTGCCACACAACAAAGTAGCAGGGTGAAGAGCACACATGCACACTTGCACAGAAACAGCAATAAGGCACTGTTTATGAAGGGGAATGTCTGCATGGGGATAGTGTTGAAATGCAGCGGCAGCAGAATGGACCATCTCATTTTGCCAAAGAGGAAAGAGAGTGAAAGTAATGAGAAAAGGGGGGGTGGCGGCAGTGAGGGTGGCTGAGTGCGTTGGTGCAGTAGTAACGAGAGCAGGAGAGAAGAGGCAGAGATTGGTCATTGCAGGGTGCAAAAGCAACAGGATGATGGAGAGCAGAGGCATGGAGGAGCATAAACACTACAGCTGGGGTAATTAAAGGCTGTTTACCCTGACATACTGGCAGAAGCCAATTGATTGGCCCATCCTCACTGGGAACCCTCTGCACCACTATAAATCCCACTGCTGTCTTACTCTCACAACGCCTCCTTCTCCTCATCACTTTCACTCTTCATATCCATAAGCCAACCTGCCCGAGCCTCCAGCTGACACAGGATGTGAGGGGTGAGATTTAGGTGAGGGTGTGTGTGGGGGGGGACTGCGGTCTATCAGAGCCCGGGGGGAAACGACGGAATTGCCCACCCTGCCAATACATTAATAGCAGCCATGTATTTCACTGCCACAGCCAGTGCTCCCCTGACAGACAAATTATCGCCTTCCGTTGGGAGCGAAGACGAGCACGTGGAGCGGCAGTGGGAGGAATCAGGAAGACACAGGAATGCTGCTCAAGACTTCATTTTGCATTCCAAGAGTTAGATAAGAGAGGATGCCTGAAGGCTGGAGAAATACAATACGTAGAGGAGCTAAGAAACAAACTGAGTTATGTGAATTTCATCTTGGTGTATTGCCAGACTGGAGACCAGGCATATGGATGTGAGTGTGTTTCTTACCTTGGAGGACACAATCCTGTTATCACAGAACTTGGGCGGGATGAAAGCCTCGTTGGCTGAACATGACCGATGACCAACATAGATAGTCCTACTGTCTACTCTTCTCTCATCACCGCCAAGCTAGAGGAGGAGGGGGGAGATGGAAAGAGATAAGAATAAAAGGAGAAAGGAAAGACAGGACATGTAAGTAATTCAAGGTACTTCTCCTCACTTAAGCAGAGAATAGGAAATCTAACAAATCTTGCTAAATCAGTTAAATCTTTAAAAAGAAAAAAAAAAAAGCTAAAATGTGTATTGTACCAGAATACCTTTATTTGACCCACCTCCTGAAGCATGGGGGAATAAATCAATGAAAACAAAAGAAGAGTTTTATGGTGCATTGTTATTTCAGGTGCAGCAAATCCAAAATGATCAAAAAAGGATTTGTTGTGGCCTAAATTCCACCCACAGGTCAAGAATTAAGAGATTAGAATTTCTACTGTGGTGCAGAAAATTAAAACGGCTTGAAAAGCACTCTACTGGAAAACTGTTGAGCATGGGCCAAAAAATTCAGAGAGGGCACAAAGAAAAGTATGGCATGGGTCAACGGGCCAAATTGGGGGATTGTGCGGGGAATATAACTTAATTTCTTCTCTCCCAGGTGGCCACTCATCAATGATAAATGTGGGCAGCCAGGAGAAAAATGCTGTGCTCAGATTTATGGGTTGGGCCGCCTTGCCCTGATGCAGATGGCAGGGTGATATGTGCACGCACACTCTGTCTTATAAGAGGAAAGACTTCAGGGACCGGGTCAGGTGCCAGAGATGGCTGGACTCCCCCTCAACATTAGGTGGCCGGGGCATTCCTCTTCCATAAAAGGCAGGTAAGGGGTGAATCACAGAGCAAAGCAGTGAAGCCAGGTCTTTACTTTACAAGGGCCCTCCCTTATGTGAATATCAGAAACAATAGCATAAATGATGACTCAAAAAGGAACTACAGAAATTGTCACGTAGGGATTTTTTTCCCTTTGTTGAATTTAAAATCAGTTTCCTGCACTTTGTGGAACTGATTGGGTTCATTCTTGACTGTAAGTGGAAACATTCATACATTAATATTCTTTTAAGGTTGTGAAATATTTAATTATATTGTTCTACAAAAGGTTATCAAGCTGCATTGTTCTAAATTTATACAGCGGTGAAGAAACAGGATTTCATGTGGATCCATCATGTCCAAACAATGCTGTCTAATAAGTACCAATACAGATCCAGTACCTCATATTAGTGAATCACTATCATTAAGATTCACCATCATTAAATGTGATGTTGAATGAATCCCAATTGCAACAAAATCACATTTTTCTGTCCTGAAAGTATAGTCTAGAAAACGTGGTCTTTGCTGTTCTCTCAGTCGCCTCAATTTCTATTACTGACATCCCACACACGGCCACAAGAGCTAGAGGATCACAACAGCAATGAAGCCAGTGCACTGGATCAGCCGAAGCTACTACACCCATATCTGCTTCCAGCTCCTCTTTCTTCTTATCCTAGAGCACGGAGCACGGCCGTTATCTCACCTTGGATGAAGTCTACTCCCACCTCTTTCAAGGGTAAACTAACTGATCAGTCAATAAACACTCTGAAGACATTACAGTGATGGTCTGTTGACTCGAAGTACCAAAACAAGTAGGAATATTTAAATTATGTCCATATATGTCTGTCATTCACTATCACTTATTATTACTATTAACACTAAAAGTCCCTTTTTAAGGAATCATCAGCTGTTTGAGAAATTCCTTTACTGACAATATCTGTCATGATTAACCCAAAAGAATCTCCTGTTTGTCCATCATGTAGTCATTTGCCAATAGTTTGCAGACGAAGGTTTTGGTCCATGGTTTCATGAGCATGTGTTGTAATTGTTTAGGTAAAATCTTGTTTTGTTTAACCAACAATGTGAAAATGAAATATATTCAAGGTAAAGTGTGACATAAAAAAAAAAAAACAAGAGAAAAGCGGCAACTTAGCATGCTTGTATACATTCACTCATTTATATATGCTTGATAAAGGACTCCCATGATATATCAATTCCCAAATAAGCCACGAATTAACTTGCCAACATGCAGTTAACCAATTAATGTAATAATTATTTCTGCTCTAAAAATCTCTACCTGATTTGATGGGACCTCTTTCTGTTGTTGTTACTAATTTACTTATTGTTGCTAATGCTTTCAACACAGACTTGTATGTTTAGTGGTAGAGAGAGAGCACACCTGAACAATTTCTTTTTTAAATAACAAACCTGTCTACCTGCAAACAAGCTGGATCTTGTAATGTGCTATACTGTGGTGTTAACTTGAATTCCAGTTTTCCTCTTGTACCAACGCCAAGGTTTAAATTACATTTGGAAAATGGGACACAGCTTCCAGTGAAGCATCCCAGTTGTCGTGAGAACTTTTTTTTTCCCAGCAGCAAGTTCATGCACGCGTCATGAATGTACCAAAGTATTTAGAGGGGACACTCGTCTTTAGCACACTACATTTGAAACAAACACTGTACTACATTAGTACACCAGTACATACAGGCGTACCAAAATTACGCTGAAAATAGCCACCCTACGCATCTTTATTAAGGCAAGCCAGTTAGACAACTATATCTGTTTGTACTACTTATTTATATGGTGCGCTTTCACATGATACGTTTTTTAAATTGAAGTTAAAGGGTATAAGTTAAAGGGTATTGAAACTGACTAAGAATCAGAGTCTGCAAAACAAGCTTGTACATATTTCAAACTATTCTTTTTACTCTCCACAGACAGTCAAAAATACAATCCAAGTGAGGACCCTACCCCACAGTTCTTAAATATGTTGTGCACTCAGCTCAAGTACAAGTTGTGCAGCTATTATCGTGACTGTAAATTATTAAAAGGTTGTGCAGGAAGGTGGATCTGCTTTATATAATATAAAGGCCAGCAACATGTGGGTTCAGAGGACAGATTACCATGAACATCTGATCTTGGACAAAAACCAGGGAATGTGTGAATTACAGCCACCTGGACACCGAGCTGCTCCTGACAAGAAGTTAGATCAAAGAATAGCTTCAGACATAGGGAGGCCTAATTTGCATGTAAGGACAAAAACTCAGCCTACACAACTTCAGTTTATGCAGCAATTTGCTTCTCATTAATTGTCAAATAATAAATCTACGTCTTGATTCTGAAATATTTCCCCTAGTTTCTCCAGTACAGAGAGGGGAGCCAACACATAGTGCATCCGTTATGCATGAGCAGCCATGTTCACACCTCGGTATGGCTGTCAAATCTACCATCCCCTTCCCGCTCGGCACACACTGACGCTCTTCAGCAGAACCGGACGGACCTGGCTGCCAGAGGAAGAAGGGGAGGGGGAAGAGAGAAAATGTGGGAGGAAGAAAGAGTGCGAGAGAAAGGAAGTACAACAGGATCCAAGGACACAAGCACATCCAGGTTTTTTTATATCAAACAACAACCAGCCCCCAGGAGGAGCAGTAAGCCAAGAACACCCCCATGGACTATCTTGTTCATTTATTTGAATCAGCTGCAGTGTTTCTGGCAGTTATCCTTCCTCTGTGCGCTCTGAAAAACGCCAGCTACAAAACAGCAGCATTCCAGATACGCAATACTGCAAACACCTAATATAACAGTAGCTGTATGGGTGTCTTATAATATGAACCATGTGAGTAATCCTAAAAGAAATCTCACCACCACAACTGACCTTTTTTTTTTTTATTTGGTTGTGTTAATATGCCAAAGATTTGCTCAAATGTGTAAGTGAATGTATCTGTCATTTTTTTCTGTTTTCTATCACTTTTACACTGAATATGAACAGTTTTTGGACTGTTAGTCAACCAAAGCAAGATTCCGCCTCAGGCTCTAAACATTTGTGCTGATAATTTTCCACTATTGTAAGTGGAAAAAAACCCAAATAAGTAATACATGTATTTATCATGTAAATAAGCCACAGATACATTGAAAATAATTCTGCAGCGTTAGTTTACATTGACCCCACTTTCACTATGCCCATACTGTCTATGGGTGAGGTAACTGTGATATTTGACAAAGTAGAGCACTGTGTTTGAAGTGATGCACTCATCCACTTGTGTGAAGAAGTTCAGGTTTTCAAGCTGCAATGATGCACCATATTTCAGGCAGTTTATAGCGACTACTAAACTACAAACAACCGTACAATGTAATGCAATTGAACACACTACTCTCACGAGGAATGCTACTTTGATGAGTTCAGATATTTTGGAGTGATACCAGTTGTTCCTCTTGGTACCACATAAAGAGGAGTTATAATGCAGTTCAATACAACACAGACTACAGCACCAGAAATAACCAGACTTGAATCAACACCTCTCTGATTGTTTCTATTGTTTCAAGTTTTAGAGAGGTTGTACTGTCAGAAAGTTATGGCTGTGAAGGACTGCAATAGAGTGCACATGGCCTTGTAAAGTTTCTTGTTCGTCAGTGTGTCTGTTCAGCTAACAGCATGCAGATTGTGACAAAGCTGGGTAGTCACTGAATAGTGAGATGGTGTGACAGGACGCAGTGTCATCAGACCCGAGTCATCATTTGGAGCTTGGCAGTAGCTGAATGCAGTCTTATATCCACCCCCCCCTCCCGTCCCATCCTCTGCTTATTTCAGAATGTGTGCATAATCCAATTTAGGGCATAATTTAATGTAAAGTTTCAGGAGGACTCAATTCTCTAATGCACCATTTATTTCTTACCGAGCAATTAGATATCAGCTCAACTGAGCATTGGATGTTTGCTTTATTGATCTCCGTTCACGTTTTGTAGCTGATGCTTTTTCATCAAGGATGAATTTACTCTTCGGTATTGACATACTGGCACTTGACTCTTAGCCACTTTTACTTTACTTGCTAACATCATTGGCATTGAATGGCTTTGTTTGACCTTTGACAATGAGGCAAAGATAATGCAATCACTTCTATTTTTCCTTACATTAGCATTTCTTGTGGGGCCTTTGGCTCACTGTTTTGTAGATGAGCATTGCGATCACGTAACTGCTCAAAAATGAAGTGGGCCCCGTGGTCTGACCCTCATTACACTTTACAGTGAATCCGCCACTAAATCAATGGCCATTCAATGGTTATTTTCTTATCTTTAGGACCCCAGGGCATGGAATACTTCCTTGTTTCATTCAGAATCTCATTTTCAGTATGAATTGCGTAGGCGCCAACATTTCTGTCTGAGAATCAACTCTGAGGCCCAGAGCTTGCTTATAGGGACTGCTGCAATAATGCTCCCTTAGTCTATATGAAAACGGTGTTTATTTATCTGCTAGGCCTGTGACCTTGAAACTGTGTCTGTTGTGCATAATCAATCTAAAGAGATGGGCACAGGTGAAAGACTGGCACTGGTGGAAGCCGGCCAACTAATAATGTTGACTGTCTGACCTGTATCCCTGAAGAACGAGCCAGAGCGCTTTGCAGGTCCTTTGACTCAAGGCTAATTTGGTTTGTAAATTGTTCCTTACTTGCATTTTGTGTTTTGTCTGCGCAGCCCTTTGTACGTGATTGCCTTTTCAGGACCTACATTGTTTCCTAATGTTATACAGAGGTTAAAATTTAAGGCAATCCCTATCAATCAGGATAGTGATACTGAAGCAATACCTCAATAGCAACTGGCATTACTGTTTTATACTTGAACATCATCTGTCACTCCTGATTGGTGGGGACGGCCTTGAAAAACAGTGATTCACACAAGAAAACAACAACACAACTTTCCTTTGACGTAGTCCTCCTTTACTGACATAAACATGTTGCCATTTAGGGTCTATAAGTATGTCAGAGAGTAGATGGTTCTGGCTCTCAGGGCTAATCTGGACTGCAGAGTGTCTTCTAATGCTTGCATCTTTAGTCGTTAAGTGTACCACCGAAGTTTAACTGAAGCTCGGCACCAGCAGCTTACATGTGTATCTCCAGATGGGGAATGTTTGCTGCCAAGCAAGTGAATCTGACAAGCATCTCCGAGCAAACGGCAAAAAAAATGATACCATGATCTGTGGAGGAAAAAAGGATGGTGACAGCAGGTGTGACAATGGCACTGCGAGTATTATTTACCCTGACACAAATAGATTTTGTGGTCAAACAAAATCGATGCTGTAACTTTTTCATACAAAAGCGCTGAAGCAAATTGAAAAAAAAAGTAAGCCCAAAAGAGAACAGTAGACTGAGCTTTGTTCTGATCAGACGGCTCTTGTGGTTTTGTAACTTAGGTACAGGAGAGAAAAACAGCAAGCTCATTTAGTAAGGAATGCAGGAGCTCTGCCATTAAGCTTAAAAAAAAAAATCCACTTCGAAAATCTACTTAAACACATTTAATGAGGTGTGAGGGAGCTGTGTGAAGAAGAGAGAGCACTGGGGACCTATGCTTGTACTTCTTTATGTCCTGCACGTGTACTAATAACACTCTGCAATACACTGAGAACGACAGATTCCTTGTTAAGTCCACGTTCCCGTTTGACCTTAGTATCCATTTCATGTAATTCTCTGGGCAAAAATGAACCAAGCTCCACATCATATCATTTTTTATTCAGTTATACCAGTACATGAGAGGAATGGACTGTGGCTCAGTCCTTTATCATATTCAACAACTTGACAACTACTCCAGCTGCATCTTATCTATCCTATCAGGTTTTATGATGTTGCTCTTAGCTTAAGTGGATTCATCACAGGTCAACCTTATCTTCTGCATAATGCAGCCACTATTAGCAGTCAAAACATACCTTATAAAAGAAACCATACCAGGGGATGCCCCAAGAGAAAATCTATGACATTAGAATAAATCTAGGCCTGAACATCAAATGGTATTGTGAGAGTAATGGGATGAATAAACACCAGAACAAATGCCTAACCTCCAGTAAACCGTCTCGAGAAATGTTGATGACAACAGTAAAAACAGCCTAACTGCAACATAAAGTTGCTATTATGACAGGTTGAATAGACCTGAGTGATGAATGTTTGAACGCAGCAGGAAAGATGCTCGCATTGAGTCAATGCTGTTAGTCACTGCAGTACTCTATCTGGCACTCGCCTCTCTTTCATTCTCTCTGTCTCAGCCCACTTGCCTGTCCTCTTCTAACATGCTCACTCTGTCTCACTAATTGTAACTCTCTCAGTTTTGATTACACATCCAAGTGCTCATTGCCGAGGCTGCAGAGATTTTACAGAGGTTACATTATCTTTTGAAGAAAATATAACACAAAGACACAAACGCCAAACCAGAAATTAAAAGTTTCACACTGTGGTGACTTTAAGAAGTATTCACCTCTTTGTTGCATTTCCAGTACAACAAACAAGCTCCTAATAAAGCTATTTCACACAGGCTAATTTGTCTAATTTCAGCACAAAGATCCTCTGTTTTAATCAAGTATAATGGACATTCAATAAATCCATTCAACAAATCATTCAATAAATGCCATTAAGTATACTGCATCGTTAGGTTAGAATGAGACTTTCTGATAGCTCTCTATATATCTAAATATAAAGAAATATCATTAACAGGTCAGTGAACAGTAGCATCAGCACATCCTAAAAATAGTTTTTGGGTTGGGTGGCTACAGAGTTTGTCCATTCTTTGAGCCTACCAAATCAAGGTAAAACAGAGCTATTATAACCCCATAGTGAAACTATAACAGCAGTTACCTCCATCGTGGATTCACCACCACTTGGCAAAGTCTACAGACCCCATATCAGAAACCACTCTCTCCTCTGTCAGCTGTTTGCACACAGTGATGAATAGCCCCACAGGGTAATAATAGTCCAACTTGAACTGAGGGGCTGATCCTAAGGAGCTGTTGTGGACAGGCAAAGGCTCATTGTTCTACCAGCATCCCTGCAGCTGTACAAGACACAGAGTGTACTGTACCACGGGCTGGTACTGGCCTACATTACGCTGTGTCCCTCGACAATGGGGAGGAGGGGAAACTCATCTAGACCTCGCACTGGGAGCTGCTTCCTCAATCATTCGGTTGCCTGGAAAAGCGACAGACAGACATTGTGCAAACTACACCTATGGTGTAACTCTGAAAATGTGTGACATCTAAAAGCCACTGACATTGTGCAACTAGATAACAGGTGGCCATGAGCTGAGAGGCTTTTTCCCAAACTGAAAGGATAAACTGCTCATAGGTTTCTGTCTGTGTACAATGTGAATCCAAACTATGCAAATCATTGATGGGGAGCATGTGATCCCTGTCTAGGTCCGCTGCTGTTTGAAACCCTGAGAGGATGGTAAGAAATGTAGTCAAGCGAATGGCTCTAGGCGTCACAACAGGAAATGTGTAAGCAAGTCGCACAATGCTCACACAATGCTGACAGAGGTCTGTGGTCATCTGTGTGTCTGAGGCACACTATTCCTCAAAACAGAACCTCAGAAAGACTGAAGAGAAGACAAGAACAGACCCAACTTCACACAACGAACCTGGGAAGTTTTCCATTCACCGGGGAAGTTATTTTTTAAAGTAGTTTATAGTTTTAAAGCATTAATGTACTGGGGCTTTGGTTTTGAGATTACATGTTACTCCGCCTTCTCCAGCTTGTACTTTGTCCCCATAGCAGGGCACTTCAACCTAGTAAGTCCTGAAGAGAAGAATGACAAAAGTGAAAAGGCTTCTTATGCAGAAAACCTCCACATTTTCTGTCTTCAGACCAGGAAAATTGAGGAGATTTTTCAAGCAGCAGCCTAGTCACACTTTAATCTATAATTAAAGAGAATTTAAAGTAGTGTGGCCATAAATGGAGTACGGTTTTTCCACCCAGGCGCACACACTCTCTGTGCTCCATTTTTGTGTGCAACAAATGACCAGATACAGCTACTTAGATGAAGGGGCTTGATCTAGCTGCTTTAATATATGGAGCGTATGGGTTGTAAACTCAACTAAACTTCAAAAACACTGCAGTGGCTTTCATCCACCCCTACACCTCCATCAACACACACACACACACACACACACACACACCACCATGTCTGGCACAGAGCCATGCAACACTGACAAAAAGGCATTTACAGTACATCCTAATGCTGACAAGCTTTAAAAATCTCCATCTCGGCTACAGCCCTACTGATGACATTATCTTTAATAATATACTGGGCTACACAGCCTGTAATTGCTATTCAATTAATTATCTTTAGACACTGCATAGGAGGGCAAAGAGACTAATGACAAAAATCAATGTGGCTCTTTCCTCCCTTAGCTCAGAGGACGTGGTTGATTTGGGTTTGGTTTTTTTTCTTCACCAAGCGTTTCCTCTCACTGAACTGTAACCATTTTTAAAAGACTCATTTTTCTCCTTGTGACTGAGAAATACCGCCTGCCTAGCTGGGAGTTTAGCCGTGGAGATAATAATTGTAGGCTGTTGCTTAACCTAGGTGTTCATGCAAGCGTGTATGGGGGGGAGGGGCAGGGGGGCCCGTTCATATGTCTTCCAGCACTCATTAAATCCTCCCCACACGGACTTTGTCGCTCCTCTACCGTGTGTCAGCGAGTACCCTATCATTTCAGGTGACAATGGAAAAACTGGCGATGACGAAAACATCACAGATGCTGCCACTTCTCCTCTCCCACTGTGCACAGACACAGAGAGTGAGACATAGACACAGACCAAAAAAAAAAAAAAAAAAACATCCCCACACATCTCAGCATTCTCTTCACATCTCACTGCGAATGAATGTCTCTGGGTAATGCTAGAGCTGGTGCATGGCACAGAAAATATCTCGGATGAGCCTTTATACATATATGGATGATGAGGATGGATTCTGAGTGCCGCTAGCCTGGCGAGGATACGTGGGTCAGGAAAGGGAGGAGCGATGTGAGGAGAATTCAAAATAAATGAGGCAAACTGAATTATTTAGAGGTACAAACTGAGAATTCAACCTTGCTTTTAAAAGGAAGTGGAAAATTGCCACAAAAAGCCATCCACGGTCCCCTTGTATCCAACCCGACCCACCCACTTCAATGCTATCCAACTACGGGAAGCCTGAAGGAGTCTGTCCTTTAGGTGGGGAAAGAGTTGGAGAGGTGCAAAGAGGCTACGGGTCCACCCCCTGGTTTCACTCAGGTTTCTCGTGTGTGAGTCACGCAGGGCTTTCCTTACTCCCCACTATATTACATCAGCCCTCTATCCCACAGCTTGCCATTTATTCTTTCATACTGCCTCCCCCCCTCACACTAAATATATTTATTATCCTGCTGTGTGTTGCAGATGAGCTCCTTTGGCTGGGTTTCCATTACTGGGCAGAATGCAGGCGACCAGACGGAGAGAGGGGAAGCAAGAGGACAGAAATTGGAGTAAGCAATTCTGTTCGCCAGCCAGTTCGCGGTGCAAGACTAATGGCGGCAAAACCGAGCACGGCTCTAATCAATACGCATCTCTGCTAATCAAACAGACCTGATAAATCAAATGGCCCTGCGTGCATTGTATGGTCTGTGGCCTTCAGATGAACCCTAATCCCAAAGGTGACAAGTCTGTTCGAGGACTCTTGTATCTCATCAGTTAATGAAGGCCCCTAATTTGCTCCCAACAGGTGCTACTAGCTGATCACAGACGTTGTGTTTATAAAAGCAAACCTGACATGAATACAAAACAGAAAATACATTTGGAGCGTTCTGAAGCACAGCAAATAATGCAGCAAAACCAAAACACAGTAATGAAAGATGGATTGAGGTACATTTGGCATTACAAAGTGCTTATAATGCTGGAAATTACCTCAATACTTACAGGCCAGATGGAAGCACTATATTGTACAGAAGCAGGCAAAAAAAACATCCTCTTTTATTGCTGAACAAAACATTAGCTTTCCCAGGGTAGTGTGATATCAGATAAAGTCTCTGAATATATATTTAATCTTCAATTAATCAAAAAATTAATCATAATCAAAAGATGTTTGCACAAAATCACCTTAATGTGTAGGCGTTTGTGGAGTTTGAGTCTGTAGTTGTTTGTGTATATCACAGACCTGACGGTGCTCTTAAATGACCTGAGAAATGGGTTTACAGAGCTTCCAAAACACATTTGACATGCAATCCTTCAAACCTCTAACACATAACAACATCTCCTGCCAGGTAAGGGCTTTCTTACTAGAGCTTGGGTCACGGTCAAGTAGAGACAGATCTGAGACAGGCAAGCCTCGGCGTAGCAGCCTGCAGCAGGGAGGACAGACTGAAGAGAGGGGGGCGCAGGCGGGCGAAAAGGGGAAGCCCCATTAAGAGAGAGGAGGACCAGGGTGGAGCTGCACCGCGAGCAGAGGCAAGAAAGATTCACTTCTCTGCGCAAGCATTGCAACACAAACAAATTAGCATAATGGAGAAAACATGTTAAATCTACACCTCTCTGAAATAAAACCCCCTCCACTCAAAAGTTCAAAGATAGATAAACCTATCAACCTTGTTTTCACTGTTTTCTCAGGCTGACCACAATTATTATTATCAACTAACATAGCTTAATTGCTCTCTCTCTCTATATATATACACCAAAGATGCTCAGTTTGCCATCACATTAACAAATGGAGCAGAGAATAAACATGTCTTGAGAATATCAAAATACTTTATGTTTATTTAATCTATCACATAAGTAATTGTTTCAGCATCAAGTTCTATTATTATATAATCCAAACACATAGCAAATCCATTTGTGTCAGCGTGACCATTTCCTGCCTTTGTGCACGGGGTAAGAGCACCTGTTGAGCTTCCCCAGTCTCTCGCTGGGGCGTGCAGGACCTGACCACTTCACTTCACTTCACTGCAGCTTGAGTGTCCTTCACTACTGAGCAGAAGGAGTATTTGCAACAGCAGAGTCCAAATATAAATCAGACTTCACACGTGTGATTTCATCCAAGCTAGTGAGTAGGAGGAGACCTACTAGTGGTTACCATGGTGCCAAAAAAAAAAGATGCTGAGGTGCTGCCTGGATGATGGT
The DNA here is from genome assembly GCA_023238725.1 of Scortum barcoo. Taxonomy (NCBI): domain Eukaryota; kingdom Metazoa; phylum Chordata; class Actinopteri; order Centrarchiformes; family Terapontidae; genus Scortum; species Scortum barcoo. The sequence goes on from CM041554.1 coordinate 12,068,434, forward strand.
GTTTTTATGTGTCAGTGCTGTTTCCCTTGCGGTCGAGGCAGGGGCTCCCACAATGAATACTATCACATTTCCGCCAGGCTCCACCTCTCAGAGATCATACGGCTGCCTTCAAGGGCTTGAAGGAACATCAAAGGCAACTGTGTGATTTTGCATTCCTGTCAGAGCATTACAACCTCTGGAGCCCCCCCTCTTCCTCCACCTCTTCCTCATGAAAGGCCCGGCCCCTCTGGTTCCCACAGCCATCTTTAATGATTTCCCAAAGACACACTTATGGTTTAGTGGTACAGTGCTTGCTGCTTGTGCCATAGTGGAGGAGTCAAGTGAGACATGTGAAGCCTCCTCGCTGCCTTTTGGTATGAGCAGGCACCCCCCCCACCCCCAATCCACCCTCTACATCTCTCTCCCTCTTCATGATGTACCTCCCGTGGGCAAGGGGAGGGTGGTGTGAATCGGGAGGCATAGAGCCACAGCCTGAGATAACGGCAATGTGTGCATCAATGACAGTGTGGCTCCGCACAAAATATTATTTACAGCTCACACCGAGGAGAAATTACAGCAGCAATCCTCTCCAGAAGCAGCAAAATCAGCTGACCTGGCAACACTTAGAGGGAGGCCAGGAGGAGGGTCAGGCACCATAATTATTATATTGCTTCCCCTTATTCACTGTCGGTATCTATACTGCTCACATAGCCTGTGGGGGATTCAACACCGGTGACAACAGGTTACTGGTGCATAAGAGGATGATAAAGAGCCTGTAAAGGCGGTTTAGCATTTATAAAGCCGGCCTTGCGGACACTTACTCCACTCTCAACCAGCCCACTCCTGACTGATTAACGCGCGGGAAGGGCAATGACAATGGCGGATCAACTTTAAAAAGGGTAAGCATTAAATTGACCAATCGTGAAATATGATGTCAAAGCAGTCCATGCTGGCTAAGTACCAACTTTTTACAATCGGTCACATCCAGAGGCTGAACAGAGAAAGAAAGTAAGATAAGAGCATAGACGGACTGTGGTGCAATTAGATTAGAGCTATTATGTATCCCCAGGAGGGCTGCAAAACAATTATCAATATTGATCAATTTCCTTATTATTTTTTTCAATAGCTAAGTAAACAAAAACTGTACAACTGACTATAACATTTTTTAGAGGTCTTCAAATGTCATTTTTGTCTGAGAAATGCTCAAAAATCCCAAGATATTCTATTGCCATCATCATTATTATCATTATTATTATTATAATTGTTATTATTAATGTTATTATAATACAGTGATTTTATGTGAATATAAAAAAGCTAGTGTTGTGTTTGGCATTTTGGCTGATTGAAAAGCTGACAGTTGTCAAATTTATCACTCATCGATTTTCTGTCCATCCATTTATCGACTGAATGTTCCAACACTGATGTTAACCATGAAGGCCACACAGGGACAGACACATCCTTTGATTAATGTCTTTCTGCTTTCAAACAAGGAGAGGTGGGTATTTCTAAGGATTTGGGACCCCTCCAGAGACAAAGCATGTGCACAGGTAGATGCTCTCCGCACTGACACGCGCACAGGTGAGCCGGCTGCTCTCACCTGCGGGTTTGCTGAGGCAGAAGTTGAGTTTTCAAGCAAAGAAAAGCCTCACATGTGACCACAGGGTGCTTTTTTTCTTTTTTCTACTCCAGCTAACTCTGCATCTGTCGTGACTTCCTGGCTGGCGAGAACTTACCTAGCAAGTTAGCTAACTGAGGGGCTGACCAACCGGAGGGAGGGAGGAAGGGAGGGGGGGGGCAGGCAAAAGCTTTTCTTATTTATTTATATATTTATTCCTCATGTTGTGAAGTAACAGTTTGCTGTGAGCTCTGTAGTTTCTCGAAAGGAAACGCCAGCCTCCATCCTTTACTGAATCACAGTTTCATTTTAAAAGCTAGCAAAAGAAGCAGGGTGTTATAAGCTAATGTATGTGTATGTGTGTGTGTGTGGATGCCAAGTAGTACACATACCAAACGAAACGATTCAGCCGTCTCCGTAGCATCTTCGTGTCTTTTTTTTGTCTTTCTTGGATTTTTTTTTTTTCAACGCTGGTGAACTCCTCCCCGATTCAACAGACGCCTCCGGGCTCCGCTTCAGCTTCTCCGGAGAATAACTTTAACATGTATGGTTAGTTGAGTTGACCCTGCTAAGCTCCTCCTCGGCTATCTGTCCCCTACTACTCTATCGTTATTTCTAGCTACGTGAAATGCCGCAGAGGCGCTACATCGTCTCCATTTCGCTTGATTTCGGTCCCGTCTTCGCACCATTCGCATTATCGCATTATGCGCCGCGCCGGGTCTGTGTGTGGTGTTGGTGGTGTGGTTTGGTTTTGTTTTTTTGTTGTTTTTTTTTCCGCGTTGCGGTGGAGCCACTAGTCGCGCTTCTCTCCGCTCACGGCCGAAACGGCGGCTGACATCTCGCTCCGCGCCCTGTTGCTCACACTCGCACGGATCATCTGTCGCCCTCGGCTCGGCGGGAAACCGCGCGCATATGACAGCGATAAACTTCCAGAGAAAACCCCCCACCCCTCTCTCTCTCTCTCTCTCTCTCTTTATCTCTCTCTCTCCTCGCTGTCTTTCCTCAGGTCGCCTTACCTCCCCCTGTCAAACATTTTTTTTTCACTCCGGCAACCCCACAGACGTTCCCACGTTCTCAAGCTCCACCCGGCGACTGAATTCTGGGTAATGTCGTCGCCCGAGTTTCTTTGGACTACAAGCTTCTGCGTGTTTCTGCAGGAGGGGGGGGGGGGGGTCGTTATTTACGCGTCGAGGATGGCTGAGCATTGAGTGGAAGCCTCATATCATTTTCTAGGGATTTTTCTAGACTGCAAGCCTTTAATAAAAGAATGATGGAAGATGAGCTTTAGGTGGATATTATACAAATATTTCAGCCCTAAGATGCAGCTGTTGTTGGGGAAAAATATGCAACAGGTATTTTTTTAAAAAATTAAAAAATCAAACAATAAACTTATATCACACTGCAGCCTGAAGAAATATTACTATAGTTCCTCAACATTAATAATATTTTCCATTAAATTAGAAATTTGATGATGACTCAACATAGATAAGTGATATTTATACTGTGTTGCATAGGCTAACATGATGATTACATCTATCTGTGATAGAGACTGTTTTTATTTTAAATTATCTGCATATGAGTATTAGAATTTTTTATGCGTCAAAGTGTAATGGCTGTGACTTAATAAGGAAGTTTCGAAGGCGCAGACTTATCTTGAGTTACAAGCTCTAACAACATCAAGTGTCCTGTCAGCTCTTGTTTTGTTGGCAGGGATCTTAAACTGCTCTCTGGTGTAACGGCACTTGCTGCCAACCTATGCATGCCTTAGTAAAAAACAAATTCTCCAATATGATTCTTTCCTTATTGGCCTCACTTCCTGCTACCAGCAGTATATTGGAAGAGCGAATGCCACGTGAAGAAAAGAGAAGTCTGAATTCTGATTTGGGATCAATTGGTGTTTTAACTTCTGGTGCCATCACGTATAATGTGCAGAAGTGGTGAAAATTTCTGCTGTTGAGGGCCAAGTTGAAGCAAAGAAATGCAGACAAAGCTGAAATCCTGTGGAACAAGGAACAGAAAAGAGCCATGTCCATAGGATCTGAGGCTGATATTGTGTCAGACTCTTGGTAGGTGACATGAAAGGTCATGCCGGGAAAAAATGCACACATTCTTTAAGAATTAGATGCAAAGGTCACAGGGATGTTTGGTCACGCTGTTCATTTTTAGGGAAACAGTACTGTTGTGTGCCGCTCTGAAAAACTACAAGGGAATTCAGATTTATGTTATTTTAAATTAATTTATTTAATCACTAAAACCTTGTATATAAAAAGGATTATGCCTTAACTTTTAAACTTCAGATGATGCATTGTGAAATCAAAACAGTGCTCAGACTGCATGCTGTGGCTGATGGAGCATGCAGGGCACGACCTGTAATCTGACACTGGTTCTAAGAAACTCATTTGTATTTGTGTGTCATAGCGAGCGTGACCTGAGCAGCTATTTGCAAGTGGCACCAGTTTTGCATGTTTGCCTAAGTGACTTCCTTACTGGAAATTAAATGTGGTCATTTTTCAGTATCGCTGAGGGTAGTTAGAGTGCAGTGGGTATTTGTTCATGTCTTTCAGGTATTATTCATGCTGTACGTGACACCAGCTACACGAGCGTGTGTAGCATCTGTGTAAATTAGTGTTCGAGTGTGGTTTGTGTCTTATTGTGCAATGGAAAGTATTGCTGGTCAACCCTGAAAAGGAAAGCACCAAAGCAGATCTTTGTTACGATATGAAACCAATTGTTAAAAGTATGATACGGCAAATCAGAATTAAGAACCCCCATTAACAAAATCCTCACAGTAGATACCTTCTTTAAGGTAATTTATTAAGTTTCTGTTAGTTTTTGCAGTAGGATAGAGAATCGGCATCAATATGGTTTACTTTTTGAGGTTGAAGATCCTGTTCACCTTGTTAAAGATCCTTCAAGGATAAAACATTTGAGCAGTTTCAATGCAGTTTCAATTTGTGTCATGTTAATCACCTTTCCACAATATCAAATGAGGAAATAACCAGCTTTTAAAACACTGAGAAACACATACAGCATGTATGCATCACGACACCAGGGCCAACATAAAATTATTCTGCAGCTGCAGTTGTTGTCATCTTTGACAAGATGACTTCTTTGACAACAACACTGGAAAGTGTCTGTGTAAATGTTTACATTCTGACTGAAACCATTTAGCTTGCTCAAATAACCAAGTCACAGCGCTGTCAACAGATACTGCACATATTTTACTGTTCTGCTTAGATTGATCACCATAAAGTGAGTCTTATCGACAGTCTACAGATTCAATATGCATGTTGTATGACATCCTTTGTTATCAATGTCAAAATACAAAAGCATTTCCCGGCCATTCTATAGAATTTGTACTGTCAGTCTGTGTTTTTGCAGGAATATCTAATTCTGAGTGAGGGACTTTTTATGATTTCAGTGTAATATTAGACCTATAAAAGCAACAAAAAAAAGCAAAAAAGGAAGTCAGAGAGAATTTGGTGATTGTATAATGAGGAAGTATGTGTTGCATCAGGCCACTGGCAATAAACAGATACACACAGCTGTAAATAGAACTCTACCACCACCATGTGGCCAAAGTAAGAAGTGTTCAATTTTATTTGTTGAATTTGGGGATAACTGTCTCTTTTTCCTGTTCCTTTACAGAAGGATCAAATCAGTGACTCGGCTGCAGTGTAACTAAGAGGCCATTTGCAGAAATCTTCAACAGATAAAATGTCAAATAAATTTTGGGCTCATTACCAAAACACAAACAGATTCTAGAGCTTTCAAAGTGACTGAAATCAACACAGTAGAGTGCAGCAGACTCAAACTTTGCCTCATGATCTTCCTCAGCATCTTAATCTGCCACCTTCCAGAGAAAGTGTTAGAAAGTTGAAAGCTCCAGAACAGCTGCTGAATGGACCTTGTGGTGAGACTATTTTGAAACTTGTATTCTAAAGGAAAATGTAAATATTCCTAGGATGCAATTGACACTTGTGTTAAAATGACAAACTAAAGAACCAAGGCAGCACAGTGTCCAAGTGCTCAGAAAAGTACTCTGATATCGACAGGGTTTGGGTTTCATATTATCACTGCTGAGGTGACGATGTAAGTGTTAAATCTTTAGCTGTTACAGCATTGATAACTGTCGTTCCATGGAGATAAATCAGTATATTTGAATGATAAAAAAAAACATAGAAAGAGATCTATAATTCCCCCTTTTGGAAAACATTACCAGCAAGCAGTGATATTTTTCTGCTACTTGGTTAGTTACTTTGATTCACTGCTGCCTGTGTGTCAATAGTGGAGACATTCCTGTCAACTGGTCGTTGTAATTCAAAGCATATCCACATGGTGGCAGCCCAGTAACATTAATAAGATGTAAGAACTTGTTGCTCTGAGGGAAGAAAAGTGGAGCAAGACCGCAGAGCTGATTACAGTTTGTCTTGACTTAAATTTTGATAAAGTTCATTCTTCTAAAAATCTTGTTTGTGTGTGTGTCGGTTAGGCTATTATAATTGTAATGGCTACTCAAGACTGAAATTGTGTTATATGTATATTTCTGGGTTTTTTTCTGTTGCATTTCATGAGATTTTGGTATTCAAACCCTGTCAAACCCAATTTAATGCAGAGTAAACAACACAAGGCACCACATAAGATATAGAAGAAATGGTTTCATGCAATTAAAAAATATGACATAGCATTAATGAAAATCAAACTAAATGTATAGATGTACTCTATGTCCTAATGTATTTCAGTAAAGACAGCTGTGTGCTAATAATGAAAATTAAGGCACTTAAATTATAATTTTATTTCAAAGTTAAAGTAAATCTCAAAGGATAATAACAATAATATAAATATGTGTTTTAATATTCCCTACACTGATTAATTTAATACAAATCAAAATATTTAAGATGTATCACCATTTATTGGAGGATAACACCTAAAACATTTTTTTCAACATGTTAAATGTTTGTTTTTTCACATTTCCAGTTCAAATAATTTCTTTTAAATTTATTAATCTTATCATATGGCTGTATCTGATATCCAAAGAGCGCTGCCAGTTCTGTGTTCTTGTCTTTAGTGAAGTTTACAGTAGCTGCTGAATTTAGTGGGCATTCCTTTACTGGTTCTTCCCCCGTGTGTCTCATTCGTAGTTCTGAATTTAAACTGACAGCCCCTGCGGAGGAGTTGGTAGACTTCCCCAGCCATCTGTCTTAGAGCAGCAGCCCCCCCTCGATTACACCCTTCCTCCCTCCACGCATCCCTCATTCCCACACTGGGCCTTTGTCAGCAGTTCCTGTCCCTGGACTAGGCGTGGCGTGCGCAGAGGCTGGGGCGACCGTGGGTGCTTTCAGAGGCACCTGCAGATGGGACAAAGGGCCAAGGGTGCTGGGGCTGAAGACAGATTGATGCTTTGTGCGCTGGAGCTGGAGAGAGCGAGAGAGGGAGAGAGAGCAAGAGGGAGAGGGTGGGTGGCGAGGGGGGATAGTTAGTTAGCTGTGAAGTTTTCAGGGAGAGGATTTTTGGGGGAACACGGGTGGGTTGGGGGTGAAGGGGGAGGTCTGTCACTCCAGTCTGTGTGAGTCCAAGCTTTGGAGGACCCAGAGAGATTGACAGCTTTTGTGGACTGCATCTCCGCACAATGGTCGTGCTTTAATGGGCGGTAAAGCTAGAGTAGAGCTTTGGGGAAGGCTTGGAGGGGAGGGTGGTGCTTGGTAGTTGCGATGGTGGCGGTGCGGGGAGGCTAAGGGATGGGGCGCCAAAGGCTTTACTTTACTGCTTTGCTTGGTGGGGACCAATTCATGGGTATTCAGTCCAAGGCTCGTTATTCACTGAATGCATCCAGTGGAGGAATGCAGCAGCATCAATTAGAATGCGTTAGCAGATAGCAACGCAGGGAAGAAAAACCTTTCTCTCCCTTTTGCTCACAGGACAACACAGTCCCACTATAGGAGGTGTCAGAGCCACAAAGCCTTTTTTGTGGGTCTCTCTCCATTACATTACCAGTGCAATATGTAAGGTGGGGACTCTTTTGATTTAAATTAAGTGGAAAAAACACTAAATCCTATTTTTATTCAGCAGGGATAATGGTGTTATACTCTATAAAGGTCTTTAACTACTTATGTGTGGCTTAAAATCTTCCCCAGCTCCCTTTTCACTCCACCTCAGTGTCTTACTCTCATTGGGGGCATTATATTTATTCAATGGTGGAGGGTCAAAGACAGACTGTTAAACAGAGTTGCTTGTAGCCTTAACTGCCGCATCACTTCTAATTGTGTATCAGTGGGTCAGTGGTTTGTTGTGTTGTCCCCCTGTAAGAAAGGAAGAGCGGATATGAATTTAAACAGTATCTTGTAAGGCATTGTTTGGAGAGGGCTCAGGCCACCACTTCAGACTCAGAGGGCCTTTTGGAAAAAGAGTTTTTTTTCTATAACTTTCAAGACAGTGATATAAAAGAAGAGGAAGGACTGGAAAACACTTTGATGGTGATCACATGTCGGGGTTGACACACCATTCTGTTTTTTGAATGTAGAGAGATCAGCCGTACATGCCCTTCGAACTAATTAGGCTGCACTTAATTGAATGCTTTTTCATGTTGCACACAGCAAATACATTCTGTATTTGAAAACAATGAAAAAAGATTTTATTTTAATCAGCCACGTCCTTTTTTTTTTCTTCTGAGTAAATTTCCAATTCATGCTACTTGTGAGAAATTTAGAAAACAGACTTCAGGGAAGAAAAAAAGGTTATTCTGCACCGACTGACTTGAACAAACTGATTTTTGAAGTTTTCCATCCATGCACTCAGCCTCCATTTTGCCTCCAATTTCCTTGCTTTTAACACAAGATGATACAGATGGCATGTGTGCTGAAATGGAATTGGGAATTTTTGTTCTCCTTAGGTTTAATGAGAACTAACTGGCAGGAACCTCTCGTAGAAAGGTGTAGATTTCAATATGAGCAATTATGCTTCATTTGAAGCCAAATGAGCCAAATTTGCATCCTCTGAAAAGGAAACCAGAGTTAAACTGTATGAAAAGTGCAGTAAATTGGGGCAAACATCGCAACGTGCAGAAATGCATCTCCGCTGTAATTGTGTAATTGTAGAAGAGCTCTAAATGCACAGCCCAATTAAACTTGCTTCTTCTGCAAGGCAAAGAATTGGCAGGTTATTATGCAGGAAAGTATCAGCACATCTAAATAGCTGCCTCCCTCATGGGTGGGGATGGAGGGTGGGATCATTTGCAGCAAAATGGAATATCTGATCAAATATGGACAGATGTCTTCATACATGTGGAGCGGCTGTGAATTGGATTGGAAGAGGCAAGATGGATGGATGGCCTCCTCTAAGAGATAGAGCTTCCTGCCCTGAGTACTGAGAGGGCACAAGAGGAAGAGGGTGAGAGAGGGGGAAGGTTAGGCTCTCAGTGGGGGGAGACATTTCCCTGAAACACCAGTTGATGGGTTTCTCCCACAAAGGGTGGAGTGACGCAGTCTGCACTGCTGCAGAACAGCCTGGTCTCTGTCTGGATTAGGCCCTGCAGCACACAAAGGGGAGCTCAAGTAAACGGTTCATGAATGTTGATTAATTGATGCCATTTTTTGCAGTGTGCCATGGAGATTTAGAGGGTAGGGGTGCATGAGGGCAGTTGTGTGTGAGCAGTGAGAGCCGCGATCGGAGGCAGGAAATGTGTTTTTGTGAGTGCATTTTTCAGATATGCAAATCTTAAATGGTTGCTATAGATCACAAACTGACACGTTTGATTCATAACTTCTGCAGAGATTCCTTTAATCTCTCCGACTTGAATATGCACGACAATTTCCCGGTAAAAAGTTCCAAGGGCTCAATCAAGCTGGCACGCTGTGACTATCTTTGGTCTCTGTGTGCTCTGACTCCCGATGGTGTTGTCAGATGTGCCCAGCTGGCACAGTGAGCAACTCAGGTGGCAGAGGCAGCGAGGAGGTTCCCACGATGGGGTTTAGGGGTACAGGTGTGCTGGGAGAATGAGGGTGGCCCAGGGCAAGGAGGGGCGAATCACTGGCCCATAGCCCACCTCAATGGAGGGATCCCAGGGGCCAACTCAATAGCTTGGGTTCCACTTGATGGAGAGAGAAAGGAGCGTTTCAGCCGCTGCCCAGCAGGAAAGATCTGGTTGTGGGAGACCTCTTTCAGGACTCACTGTTTGTCTGAAGGCTGTCACAGCAGATGAGTACTCAGCAAACAGCGTGAACAAGGATTTGAACCAGAAAACCAACAGAGCCTTGACAATATTGTGATTGGGCCTTGTCTCTTTAGAGGGGGCTGAAAGCCGAATTGAGAGCAGTAACAAGTGCACATTCAGAGCAGGACGGGGATGCCTTTGGGTTGTGTTTTATGGTTTTGAGGCTTGCATGTGGTGGATAAAGCAAAATCATGTTAATCTCCCTTTTCTCTCTTCTAAAAGCAGAATGGGAGCGAACCTGTGGCACTTTAATGGTCTAACCAAAGTCTTACAAAGTCATTGTTCAGTCTTGTTAAGTCAAATGTGAATGAGACCTCTGCAGTCGTTTGACCCAAAACAGAAGACAAGCTGAAGTATTCTTTGAAAATGTATATATAAGCAGCAACATTGTGTTTATTCATGTTGTTTTCACTTTTTCTTGGGTGCTTTGTCTGTCATTAAAGGAGCACATGAGCCTGCAGAGGAAGCCATATACATAATACTTAATAGAATAATAGATTATACTTTCCAGCCTCTTTCAGAGTTGATGTATGATTCACAGCGCCTTTGTGGTAAAAACTACCTAGAAACTTACAACATAATTTATGTTGCAATGATACCTCAGCATTTGCTTTGGAATTTATCTTTTCTTACCTACACATACCCATATGCATGCATGCATGAACATATTTAAGCATGACATGCACACAGTCAAGCCTACAAGCTTACTGACTTACTGTGACTCACACACAGTCACACACCTTTGCTTTGCCACCTGGTTTATGCCCAGAAAATGGATTAGAAAGAAAGCTGAAGCTTATTCCAGTAAAGCAGGAGAGAAGAACCTATTATTTATAACACACATGCTGCAGAAACTAAAGATACTTTTGCTCATCTAATATTTTCTAATTTTGAAGATACATAACTTTTACATTACATGCAAACAAAACAATCTGAGTGCTTTTCCTATGTACTATGAGATTGTAAAATCCATCCATCCTTTTTAATTTTATGCCAGTGTACTTTCACATCAACAGGCCTGATGATATCTATCCATCAGCGACTGACAACAAAAAAGATGAGGAGTGGGAATCAGTAAAATCAGATTACACATAAAACAAACCGATTATATGCTTGAGTTTTGTTTCCCCTCTGACTCTGTATACATTTATCGACCTATTTATCCATCTGATGGCGAGTGAGAGGAGCATACAAAGAGCGATGTTGTCTTTTGGAAGAGTTGGGCTAACTTTGAAGGTTTCTGAAGAGAGAGGCTTGTGATGGAATGGGCCGGGAAGGACTGTGACTTCTCCATTGAGAGTGGAGGGGCACGCTGGATTAGCTTGATTTGCCTGTGAATGGGCGCGTTCCATTATTCTTGTTAGGGAGCTGTCACATCAAATTGAGAAAGTGAAAACCTCCTTTTATCAACCTTTTCCAAGTGAAACTGAACGGGCAATCAATAACTGAATTCAGGCCCAGGGGAAAGTCAAGCAGAATGATATGGGGCTGTTATAAAGGGGGTATTTGTCAAATTGCTAATGGGAAAAAGCAGATAACTGATGTAATTTTGGCTCCAGATGCTGTTGAGTATAACAGAAAACTGAAAATAAAGAAATTAAGTCATGGTGGCACAAATAAAATTAGGATCTAAGGACTTTTTAGTCCTCGTAATAATATGGTAATTATGATTCTATTACATTACAACAATACATTCAAAAACAGCTACTACTGCTATTATTATTGCAACTGCTACTACTAATAATAATAGTCAAAATGTTTAATAATAATAATTTCATGATGATTTATATTTTATATTCTGTCCCCAAACATATAAAAGTAACATAAAATATTAGATTATTTAACAGATTAGTCAACCAGACTATTTTTTTCTATGAAGAAAATTAAACAAAAATATGAAACAAATTAAACAAAAAGTGAAACCCTCAAGAAATAAAACAAATCACAAAAGGGTTATTTTTCTATATTTAAACCAAAAGACTTTGATAAAAGTTTGTTTTTAAGAGTCTTAAGATATCAGCCTTTCAGGTACATATAAATATAACTTTTAAGTTGGGTTTTGCCACAAACTGTATTTTTATTGAACAATATATTAATCACATTATGATTATGATAATTTTGTAATGAGTTCAATATAACCCAAGCACTGTTACAAGACCAAACAAACCGGGAGTGACTCACTTTTTATTATACGAATGACACCATATTGTTTTGGAGTTTCATTATATTGACCTTATTGTGCCATTGTGCTTGTTCTGACACCATGATAATGCCTGAATACAGAGGGAATTATGCTCTGTATAAATAGATCCCATAGTCAAGGATCGCTTCAATTATCCCTCTACACATTGACAACACGAACAGAATAAAAACTAAAGCCTTAGTCCAAGCTGGTCTCAAGGCGCTCTTCAAACATTGTTTTGGCTATTGTTAGAGGGGCAGAGGAACATCATCAGCGTCAATAGCAATAGAGAAAAGAAATACATTCATCTGATACATTAACCTCTTTTATAAAATCATAGCATTAAATGAGAAAACAGCAAAAGAAAAGTAAATAAAAACTATATTATGTGTGTATACATATACACATACATATATATATATATATATATATACATACACACACACACACACACACACATATATATATATATAGAGAGAGAGATGTACTATATTATAGTTCATAGTTAACTACGTCTGTATTAATACTGTATGTATGTAATACTGTCTGTATTGTCTTTTTAATATATATTTCAATCCTGTTGCATACTCCTTCATAAATATATTTGAAAACGTGTTTACAGCTATTTTCTGTCATACTAAAGTGCACATATTATTATAGCGCAGGGCTTTCTGCACATTCGATCCATTAATCAACAAATTTCCTCATATTGCTGCTCCCAATTTTTACGCTGGATGGAGAAAATGAATCGGACCATTTGGCCTCATCAATCAATTTGGTAATTGATGTCTTAATCATTATACAGTTAATTGAGCACCTTGATTGTTGCCTGTCATTGTTCAAAGTACTCAGATACATTGCCCGGCAACCAGACCGCAGCAGTTTTGGGGAACTGGAATAAAAGACATCACAGTTTTATTTTATTAATGCCACTTTTCCAAATATTTAGCAACCACGATAAAAGCGAGAGGTGAAATATGTTTTTCTTTACACACCCTTATGAAATTGCAGCTATTTTGAAAAAGTAACTAAAAAATAATGGCATAATGATTTTGTGAAGTGCTCTATTCCTGCCAATAAGGGTATGTGAGGTTTTCATCAGCGTAATTGTCATCCATCCATCTTCTGTGCACAGTGAGTTGATAACAGCCTATGAAAAATGACTCATGGCTGTAATGAGTGTCTCACCTCTGAGTGGTAACCACGTTAACAGCCCTCCCCGGAACAGCGATTCCCCATTTATTCCACTCCACTGTCTTTTCTCCACCTCATATACCTTCTTACCTTCAAATTTTCACCTAACAAACCCCTCTTTTCTCAGCGCAACCAGTCCTGACATCAGTTAAGCAGTGAAGGCCTTGAGCCAGGCAACTGAGGCCACAGGCTCTCACATAGATGGACTCTGATCTCCTCTTGCAGGGGATAGGTGTAGGATAGCAGTAAGGGCTCGGGGGGACGGGGGGGACTGTGGGGGAAGGGCCCTTAATTGAGTTACAGAATACTTTAATTACGACTGTTTCCCACATTCCTGCTCTTAACGCTTCACACACAATATGAGCCGCAAAGGGAAAAAAAAAAGAAAAAAACACCCAGTTCCAGCCTCGGAGTGCAGCTGCGAGGCAATTATCATCAAGCACCCCTGCATCTGTGTACAAACAATCCCACAGCTGCTGGCATTGATACTGTATATGCAGAGAAGAGCAGAGAAAGCCCAGGTTGACCCGGGGCTCCGGTATCGCCTCAGAGACCGTGACCTATTCATCTGGGAGATATTTGTGACACCTATGAACACTCAACCTGTTTACAATTGCAAATGAGCTGCCGTATTGTCTTTACCACGGTGTGTGCTTTTTTTCATATTGGACGTAAATGTTTGTATTATTATGCAAAGCAGTGGCAGAAATCATTAGGTTTGTACTGTAGCAAATGTCAAAAGTGTAAATTCCCACCTGCCCTAAATATTCTATTCACACAAGTATAATGCAGCACCTATGGAAGAAATAAATTACCAGAGGAGGACATGTAGCCTACATATAGCTACAAAAGCTTTTAAACCCTGCTTCTTCTCCTTTAACCCTTTAACATATGATTTCCCCTTTTTGGCTGTGAAGTAGCTGTAAGGCTGGAAACAATCTTCTTCCACAACATTTGGCAGTATGATGCAGATTCTGTTTCAGCTTGCTCTTCATTGTAGCTATATGTTCTTCACACAAGAAATGTTCAAACACTAGACTCATCAAATAGATGGAAATTGATGATTTGTGCATTGTTAACACCGAACTATCCGCAAGTTAGCAAGGCTTAAGGGATTTAAAATAATTACTGCATGTAATGCTGTATATCCATCCATAATTCATATGCATGCATGGACATGCTTCAGGATGATTTTGTTTTGTCAGCAGAAGCTCTGCGAACATGTTAAAATACATTTAATCACTGTTATATATGTGTGTGTTTGCAGTTTGTGTTGGCATATGTGTGTGGAAGTGGGCTTTAATCTGTGTGACCAAAAATGTGAGTGGGCAAGTGAGAGTGACGGCGTGAGAGGGCCACTGTGGGATAGAAAGGGAGACGGAGGATGACTTTATGACACTGAGGGGACAGGATCAGGGACTGAAACACAGAGGGCCTGGCGGAGGTGGAGGTGGTGTGGGGAGGGGGGCAGCCCTAGCTGTCAGCTCTGAGGGGCTGCTGGAAGACTCAGCGGGAGCCCAGCTTGGCCCCCGGGATGCCTTGTCACCACGGCGAGGCCCTGGAATGCACCGAGACACAATGAGCTCCTGGGGCTCAGAGGGCACTCCGATTTGATAACCACATTAAAGTCCTAGCAACATCTGTTGGGGAGCGAGAGAAAGGCCTACTGGCAGGCCTTAACCCCCCGAAACTGGGATCATTAACCCTCAGCCCTGTGAGAGAAGGGGGACAACAGCCCTCTATTTGTCAGTCGCCCTGCACAGGGCTGCGGGGGCTAATATTTTACCAAAAACAGCGTGAGAAGAGAAGCAGTCCTGGGCACCATGGAGAGTGCTCCTTCACACTTTACACACACATTAGCAAGAAGGTACAGTCTGTTTTGCCATGTGGAACTCACAAAATAACATTTGCATAGTCTCTGAAATAGGGGCCTTTGATTTTGATCAAACTGCTGTAACATTACTTTTAACAACATGAGCATAATTCAAAAAGTAAACAAATCTAAGCTTGCTGTTCCCTCAGTGCTATGGCTGTAAACATCTTAGAAAATATCAAATAGATAGAAAGAGAACAGGCAATCTAAGATCATATGTGATGCATTAATGTAAACAAAGATGTGTGGGTATTATATTCCCCTGTGATTTGTTAATGCGTGGTTAAAGGCGAGGGGGCGAAGTTGATTGAGGATAGAGAAATAACAGGTGTCCTGTCACAAAGACACGTCTCAGGCTCCAGGATGCTCTGGTGCTTCGTGGGTCAGCGCCAAGCCTCATCCACCTCCACAGGTTTCAAAGCGAAGGCCACCTCTCTGTAATGAATAATTAAGGAAACAAAAGGCCCGAGGGGGTGAGAGGGTGTGCGGGGTGGAGGGGGGGGACGGGGGAAGCTGTGGAGGGCCTAATGCAACTAGGCCAGATGCAGCGAGGAGAGCTGAGGTTTTTGCCCCTGCACTTCATAGAAAACATCATCCTAAATGTATTCCCTGGAGATGAGGGCCTGCAGGAGGTGCCCCCAGTGCACAGGGTCCTCCACACAAGTAATCCCATTCACTGCAGCTCATTACATGGGCAATTAAGTGCTGGGGTGGAGGAGCAGAGCGGGGTGGGGAGGGTGATTGCGAAGAAGTGTGTACGTGCGTGTGTGTGTAAGTGTATGGAGGGGTAACGAAGGCCCATCATTGGGTTTTAAGGATCGAAGCCCCCACCAATCCAATTCCCCCCTCACCCAGCTTCTCCCTCGCCCGCCGAGCCACCCCCTCCCAGCTCCTTCACCTGGGCTGGGTCTCTGTGGACACCTGCCTCTCCTAATGAAGATCCATGGCTTCATTTCCATTTCTGGAGTCATATCAGAGACTGCCAAGCACAAAACAGGCCTGTTTCCTCTGAGGCCTGGAGAGCCGGATAGAATGACACGGCTAAGTGCTCTGGCAGAGCAGGGCAGCTGCGGAGCCTGAAAATGGGATTTGGTCGGGGGCTCTGAAGTGGGGGGCTCGGATGGAGAGGACCTGATGTTTGGATTGGCCACAATGGCAGCCGTGTGCTACCTCAGCAGCTCCTCGGCACTAATGAGGCTTTCTGCAGAGATGGAGGAGGAGAGGGCACGAGGAGGTAGAGAAGAGGAGAACAGAGGAGGAGTGTACCACTACACACCTACCTCACACACCACTCTCACCTCCTCTGCTGATAACAGCTACGCTAACTCTTGAAGATACACGATACAAAGATCTTGTGTCACACACTGAGTGTACATTCATGTTCTTTTGCTGAGACACAAGCAAAGGTGTCGAGGTATAAGAATCTAACAACCATTACTTGATGTTTCCACTTAAATTTTAACAAACCATTACCTGTACTACTTACTTTGCCTGCTTTGCTCCATAGTTCTTTAAACTGCTGTTTTAGTACATAGAGATAACTAAAATATATTAAAAGAGGTAAAGGAGAATACACAGTCAGGATTACTTTAGACAAGTATACTTTCAAATCCTACCATGAACACATTAGTTGTCTCAGAAACTTGTTGAATTGTTGGTTTCTATGTTCAAATCTCAAATTGAGATAGTTGAAAGTTTTTTAATGTTATTTTATCATTATATTATTATTCATAAATTGTTCAAAACCAGCCACAAGCACTCCCTATCCATCCTGTTACCCCCTGTGCGGCGAGCGTGTGTGTGTCTTTCAATACAGTGGTCGAGGCTGCGCTTGTTAACATGTTCTAGCTCACTGACTCCTCTCAGCACCCGGGGGTAGGGCCTCAGAGCTGAGCCAGGTGAGGAAGAGGAAGAGGAAGAGAGAGGGAAAACAAACAAGGCGACACCTCAGCCATATCACAGCTGCCGGCTCCAGTGACAGACCTAAAAGTCCTGCCCACTCCCCTCAGCTCCTTTTATTCAGTCAGATAAACAGTCTTGGAAAATGCCCATGTTAAGACATAAAAGTGCTGCTTGAACAATACACCCCATATGTTAACAATGGGAATAATATTTTGCAGAAAAAAAACTCCTAAAGTTTCAAGTCTGAGTAATGACAGGCAGAGAATAAATGAGACAAAACATCTTTCTTTTCCACACACAGTTTATAATGAAAAAAAGTCAAGCAGTAAATGCATAATACTTTAAATGAAGAGCATGTTTGCAGTAGCAACCGTGTAAGAAAAAATAGGTCAGAGCATGAGGCATAAAGATGTCCTGTTTGTGTGTGTGTGTGCAGGGGTGGAGCCTGAAGCAGGAGATTGTATATGGTGTCATTTTGCGGGCCCCTCTGCACTCACCTGGAACAGAGCACTTCCCCTCCCTGAGTCTTATCAGTTCCCAGAGGAAATACCTGCCGCAGGTAAACACGACCCTTTGACCCCTCGGCCATCCACTCTCAGCAGTCCCTGTCCTGGAGACTGTCTCTGTCTAAAGCCGAGGATTAGCTCGAACACGAGCCTCCACGCCAAGCATCAAGCTTCACCTCCACACGCAGGCCTGAGTCTGTGTTTGGACCAGGTCTTCTGACAACCTCGTGGCTCCTGCCCCAGACCACCTTAGATGTTGTTCTTCACGCACCAGTGAGGAAACCTTTATCCCCCTCCACCCCCTCCTCCTCCATCCCCTCATCCCTCTGTCTCAAATTTAATCTTATCTACATATCACCAGGTGTAACCAAATATCCTTCTTATCAACCGAGGTGTCTTCAGCTCTGTTGTGCATTGTCACAGGGGTGATTTATTCAGGTGGAAACTGACTATAAATAATATTATCATATGTCACAAGCATCGCGCTGTATTTGCGACAAAAGTTGGCTTCATTAGAGTATGAGAAATATGATGAATTTTCAAAGTGATCACATTAAAGAATGATTGTAATTAAAAGGGAGACGTAGTCTACTTTTAATGACTTTGGAGCGTAATTAATTCCTCTTCAGTATCTATAACAGAGTTTCTAATAAATGTGGGGGTGGTGATTTATTTTTAATTACGTCCTTAAGAATTTTGAAATAAGAGTTTTTCGATGAAATATGACATAGTCAGTGATAATAGTGGAGCAAATGCCACACCCTACTCATTTTGCAGATGACATATGTACATGCTCATGGACTTGGGCACCCATGGGAATGCACACAAGTAAATATACATGCATGAATTTTTATTGGCATAGTTGTGGTGACTGAAATCTTAAAGACTGATTTAAAAAAGGCACATAAATTTAGATTTTCTGAATAACTTTTCCTGTCTTATACACAAAGCAATAGAAACCCAGTAAGTAAAATGTGCAGAAAACATCACACAAGAAAGAGGAGGTCTCAGAGGTGTATGTATGAATTTGTTCTCCCAGTTCTACTGTGGTATTGCTGGGAAGATGAGGAGGAGTAAAGCGGGAGAGGCACTGCTGATACTCCCGGAAAGGGGACTGTCTCCCAAGGGACAGGTGGCTCTGTTAGAAGGAGGCTAAATTCCCACAACCCTCTGTCTGGCTCCAGGACAGGGGCCACAGGGCGCTGCCGGTCTCAACGTGGCCGCCCCTCCCAATCAAGCACAACTCCCCTCCCCTTTTCTTCCCTCCACGTCCTCGCCACTACCTCCATGGGGTCAGGGTTACTCTCTCACCCCTGGGTCACCTACATCCCCCCCTCTCACAATCCTCCTGCCCCTCCTCCACTGTCACCTGAGCCACACAGGTAAATGCTTGACTTTATTTGATGGATGCGGTTTCCCACGGCGACAGTGATGTACGCAGGGCCAGAAGCCACCCCCCTCCCTCCTCCTCCTCGTCCTGGTGGAGTCTGAGGCTGGAGTGGTGATTTTGTGCTGATAACCTCGGTGGTGCACCCCTTCTCGGCTGGGGCGAGGGAAACCGGAGAGGACAAGACATCCTGTGTGACGCACCTGAGTGTACGCCTCATCAGGCTAAAACAAAGAGGGCTCCATTCTAAAATCAGCCCATTAAGACATCTGCACACATCAAAATAACTTACTTAGTGCTTGGATGTAAATGTGATACATACCTATATCTGTTGCAGACGCATTCCCGACTCTATGTATATCTAAGTCATAACGTCAACTTATAAATACATTAAGCATATAAACTGGCACACAACCCCATTACACATTATGGGGAGGTTATCTGCTCTGACAAAATGTCCCTAAATCACACTTTAATTAATAAAAAATTATGTTTTTGTTCTTTATCAATGACAACCCCTCCCTCTATCTCCTCCTCTCTCCTCCCCATTATTAGCAGATAGCGCTACGTTAGAGATAAGCAGGACAATGGCCGGGGTGAAGTCCCGGATCACAGTTGTTTCTTATCTCTCACCTCATCTGCAGCCTGTGGTGTCTCTGTCAGAGGATGTTGTTAAACCAAGTCAAACGCTCAAACATCCTGTGGCATCACCCTGCCTATATAGCCCACAGCCCCCCACACACAATCACACACCTCTTCTTTATGGCAGTTCACACTTGGCTGGGGCCCGGCCACTGTGGACGGTTCACGGGCCCAGAGGATGCTGTTTGCCGAAGTGAGGAGGTCCTGGATTTCTTTTGGAAGACTCGAAATATGTGAGTCATGCCCACAAATTAAACTAAGCCTGAATAATCATTATACAAAGTCTGAGGGTAGTGTTCATGATGAAATGAGTAAGCAAAAGTGTAAACAAAAAGCAAATTTTGCAACTGTGATTGCTGAAACCCGTTTAATTAACTGGCGTATTAAAAGGTGACTCTCATTGTGGTATAAAAAATTATCAGCTGAATTCAGAGTAAACTTCTGAGGGTGGCTCTTTTTGACCAACTTTCATCAGCAGTCGCCCTCAAAATGCTTACACGATTGCACTCACACGCACACACGCACGCACACACATCTCCTCTGTGAAGGGAGGTAGCCCCGGTGCAGGCAGGTTAATATCAGGAGCACTTGACAACAATGGTGTGTTATGAGGTGCTGCAGCGGTAATAAGGTCTTTGTTGGGACTTTAGAGCACAGCCACATCACATCATTACTCATCCTGGGAGACCAGTTGCCAGTCGGCATGGCAACCGGGACTTGGCTGAAGCCAGAGGCAAGACCAGAATCTCAATGCCCGGAGGGAGAACACACACACAAAGAATGTTCTAGTGGAAGGAAAAAGTTTACAAGTGGCCACGGTGACCCGAGACCACTGCCTCCGCGATAGGACCGAGTTGATCTAAAAACCCAACAAATTAAAGAAAATAATACCCTTTCAGGAAGGTCTACTTTCATATGAGAAGAGTGAAATAAGTTGCTCACTGAACTGGAAATTCAAATTAATTTTTTATGTTTATGTGAATCTTCACATCAGGTTTTCTGCCGTTTTATTTAGCTCAGATAAACGGCAGACCGAACGGATTAGCCAGTCAAACAGGAAATTCAATCAATTCAGTCAACTTCCATTTCTATCGGCACCCATGTTGAGTGCGTGAATGGACAGATTAGGGGTGGACAGTGCAGCCAGTGGAGGTATGCAGCGGTGTGAGAGTTTTATCCTGCAGGTTGTTGGGTGTGTTGGGTCAGTGTGGAGCGGTCAGCAGCTGCTGCCTGGCCTAGGTCCCACAGTTCCCAGGCTGGGGGGATTGACAGGCCAGTAATAAAATCAGGCGCCCTGGTTGGGCTGTGTGCGGCCCATTGTTCCCCCAGCAAGGCCCGCGGCTGCTGTTTACTTTCTCCCATATGCATTATTCAACGGCACAGGAGCTCCCGGAGAAAGGGGCCCCATTCAGGGATCCTCTTGCCCTTGTTTTGTTTTGCTAATTTTCAATTAAAATAAACCATCTCTTGCCAGTGCCATGGCTGAGTGGGGAAAGAGAGACGGACACTGTCCCTGCCATTTGGGCTATCTGAGGAGATTAGACCAAATGTATAAATGAGAATAAAGTGGGATGTATCATTTATACTGTCAGTGATATGTTTTTCTATAGTAGGATTTAAATGGAGACAATGAGAGGGGTTGCTGTTTCAGTTGAGAGCATACGCTGGCCTCTTATGTATGTTATTGTTATTGAACACGTCCCCCAGCATGACCTCATTTTTTCAAAAGCGGATTAGATATGTAAACAAAAATCAAACATCTTCAGATTTATTTTCAGTCAGTCAACAAGTGCGCCTTTTGTTTTTCATTGCGAATTTCACCCTTGAGGTTGCAACAGGAGGATTCCCATATGGTGGGGGAAAGTGGGAACTAATCACAAAGACAATGACTTTTCAATAATGACTCCATGAGGGCATTAAAGGAAGCCAGCTAGGACAGCCTGGACTAATCAATAAGTCCAGTGATAGTGCTCTTTTTTTAGTCGCCACTTTCACACAGGAGGGGGCTGAGCCAACCTTGTGGAGCACAGGGACAGATGCAGTGACAGTGGGGAACAAGCAGAGTTAAAGATTCACCACACATCTGTTACTTCAGCCAGGCCGGCAGCTCATAGTCTGCCCCCACTGACAGCCTGCCTGCCTGCCTGCCTGCCTGACGCCATGCCTACCTGTGGCTGTGGTTTGGTTCGCTGCTAAGCTTTACCATCTGCCTCTCCTCTGGGGTCTCCGTTTGTCAGAATCCCTGCATGTCCCACTAATTCCTTATCTTAACCTTTCCCATTCTGCTTCAGTTGTATTATTATGTAAACCCCGAAGAACACCACAGCTACACACATACACACACAGCCACACATAAACATACAAACACCTGATATCTCACATCCTCTTCTAAAATTACCTCTCTGTAAAAAAAAACAAAAAAAATCTGGAAAGCCGTCCTAATTGGCTGGCTCCCAAAGCCCTAACTCTCGCTAGCTGTCAAACGCAGATAATTACAGAGTTTAGCAGCAACCTGTTGTAGCCTGTTTTGGGTCTTACAGCAGCCAACATTCATTCAACAAAATCATTTGCCACAGCATATACTACAGTACATGTATGTCATCATCTACACTAACAACTGACGATCTGCTTCTGTCTGTAAAGAGAAACGCTTTCTCTGTGGCGGCAGACCCGCACTAGCCCGTTAGTGCCTGGTGAGTGGGGATGTGAATGTGGAGGGCCTCTTGGCTTGGCTGGACACAGTCTGTTCCCCCGCTGGGTGCAGGTGAGCTCTCAATGCAGCCCTCAGCACCTGCCCTCTTTGTTCCGTTGTTGATGGCTTTATGGCGTGAAGGGGATCCGTCTGTCTGGCTCTCGTAAAGCCAGCGGCGCGAGGCCTAGTAAAAGCCACGCTGCTGCCAGGGCATTGTGTGGGGCCCCCATGGCTCCCAGAGTGACCCCACCAGCTAGTCAGACAGCCCGGTTTAGTGCCCACAACAACCGACGCACGTGTATTTACCATGCATCCATATGGGCATTTACATCGACACCAAAAAAAAACAAAAAACCTACACAAAAGACATGCATGCACATATGTGAATGTACATACACTGAGATATACAGAGTCCCCAGAGCCATATCATGATCACCCACCCCCCCCAAACAATAACCGTTTACTTCTGTTCCTATGTCACTATTCTTTAAAACTCATCACCATACTGTGGAAAACATAAAGCAGGCCTGATAGTTAATAAGAGTGGAGTAAGTAGAGTAAGATTTTAACACAAAAATAAATACAATAAATAGTAATGATATATTATTATAATATTTCTATATTATTTAATATTTCTATCCAACAACATTTCTGAGGAAACTATTTTACTTTTTACTCCACCACCTGACAGATGTCAGACTTAGAAACTATACTTACTATACTTTATATTTATAAGTATAAGTAGGTAGAATTTGTTGATCACCTCGATCAGCTACATTAAAATGCTGCTTTAGCCAGTACTAATAATCATACACTAATATCGTACAGTATAATTTTTCACATCATCGTTATCACTGACATGTTTAATTTTACTTAAATAATGACGTTTACTTTTATAGTAGTATAGTATTTTTTTCACATTGTGATATTTTTTACTTTTACTAGCCTTAAGAAAGTTAAAGCAAGTAAAGGATCTGAGTATTTATGCTAAAACTGTGCTGCTTATCTCTTTAAAAAATTTTTTATAATAGCTAACCAGTTTATGATCAGACAGTTGTGAAGTCACTGTGACTCTGTGGGATAATGACTACTGCTACTATTACCACTACTGTAGATGCTATTTATTTATTCTGCACAATAAAAGTTTTGCTTAAATTGATTAAAATCAGATTGTAAACACATGGAATACCTTTGCTTGTATAACAACATACATCCAAAGATATTTCACTAAGTGCTTCTCAAGTGTAAGGGTACAGCCTGTGTCTAAGAGCGTTTGTTGAAACCTTCACATCAGTTTGAGTGACAAACATTGAGCCCCAAGCCCGATAAAGCAGCTCAATGGCCGTGGGAGGTCAATGATGGCACAGAAATAAGCCCTACATTAATGTTTAATTTATATGATTTTCCTGGATATGAAATCTTACTGATAAGCTCAACCAAATTAAGTGGCTGAAAGGAGGCCCATAAGCAGCTTGGTATTCGAGATCAGGTCTTTTGAGTGGGAGCATCTTAGAAACCAATTACCAGACAAGAAATAGATCATTATTTTTTCTTAGAGGATTGGGTTGTGGGGATGTGGGGGGGCAAAGGTGGTTGCTAAAAGGAAGGGAGGGTTTTCTAGATTGAGGAGGGAGGGCACAATAAAGACATAATCATCTACCCTCAACTTTTCCTATCCAACTTTCAGATTTTAATTTGCCGTCTGTGAAGTGGTACCTAATTTACTTTCGCCTCATCCCTTCAATGCACCATTGTTGCCGCCGCTGAGATTCAGAGCTTCCTCTCTTAGCTCACCTCGGCGTGAAATTGGTTTAATGAAGCTGAAAGGTATGGGGCTCTCACAACACTGTGGATTCCAGTGACACTGCTTGATCCTCCCACCCCTCCTCTCAGCCTCCCCCACCCCCTGCCCCCCCAGCCTAACTCCCTGCCTTTTCGCACTTGCATTACGGTGACAATTTATAACACACCCCACAAAAGATCCCTATCTCGCACATTACATCAGTGCATATTACTGTCCCTTTCAGAGCGCCAACTCTCAGGCAAACGCTGGAGGGAGAGAGAGAAAAAAAAAAGTGACTGGCCGATCAGTTTGGGTATATGGCATGCATGAGGCACTTCAAATTATCAGCCAATACCGGTATTAAAATGGATCAGATGCTTGACTGGTAAGAGAGAGAGAGAGAGAGAGTTTTTAAGTGAAAGAAATAAAAAAGTGGAGAAGCTTAAAAGAAAAGAGAGATATGAAGAGGTGAAACTAATCAGAGAGAAAATTTGCCTGTTTTTCCCACCTCTTCCAATCTGACCCTGTGAAAGGTGTTCTTCTGTTACCTGTTCTCCTGGGTGTGGTTTCTAATGGGAATGGGAAGGAAATCCTGTGGGATTGTTGTGTGTGTGTGTGTGTGTGTATGTTACATTAATATGATCCCCTTAAGTCATATCGCTTACTTCTTCTCGTCCCCTTTCAGGACAATCGGATGGAAATGCATCCGTAACCAAATATTCCTGCCTGTGCCACTCGTTTCTGGTTTGAGGACCAGTATGGAGCTGGTAGTTTGTGGAAAAAAACAGAAAATAGAGTAAAAAAAAAAAAAAAAGTAGGTTACATGAGTCTGTGGAATCAGCAGGTTGTATGTAAAGCTTTCCAAGCCAGAGGTGAGAAAGGCATAGGATGAGCAGCTTTTTTGTTATAGGACAGGCTCACAATTTTTCTGCAACGTCTTTAAACAAAAGTCAGGTGCCTTTATGAACAATAAAACAGGTTTTAACATGCTGCAATCATTCCCCCCCCCTTCATTTTGGCTGTGAAATGATCCCCTCCTAATGCACTTCCAAGTGATTTGGGACAAAATCCAAAGTCCGTCTTCAACGAAAACACGTAGTGGAAAGTTTATCTGAAACTAATATGAGGCTTCAGCTGCCCGATTTAGCCAAATAAAATAGACATGTTCCAGTGTTACAGTCATTTCAGTGCAAAATGCCCTCTTTGTGTTAATATCCCTCGACTGCATCTCAGCAAGGAAAAACTGCTGGTGGAGACACAAAAGGCCTAAACTTTAGATACCTGCTACTTTTTTTGCATTACATTTGCATTATCTGTTTACAGTCTACAAAACAACTGACTTGTAGATAGACATTGTTTGTTGTTTGTGTGTATTGTATGTATGTATAGTTGGTCATTGTTGCTTTTTTTTAATATGTTTTCTTATACACCTATTTTTCACCCACTTATATGTAGGCTAAATAATATATCTATGTTTATTTTTACGTGTCTTGTTTTTAGCTGTAGGTCTATTTCTGTATTCCTGTAAATTGCTCTGTGTGTAACAGCGAGAGCAACCGAAAACTGGACTCAAATTCATTGTATGTGTTTACATACTTGGCATATAATATAATAATAATAATATAGCTAATTAATAATCTAGTTGATTCTAATTAGACTAACTCAGACCTGTTTCCTTAGATGGAGATTTTCTTCTCATCAATTGGATTGAAAGTACACTGAGAAGTGATTTCCAGGAGGAATCATTACAGCATATGTCTGTTTCAGTGCTCATGTGGGCACCTTACCATTGTTTTCAGACAGATTTGAGAAAGTGTGAACCTGTCCTTTAATTCAGAGTGCAAAAAGTTTGACAGAGACACAGAGAAAGGGCAGGGGAAAGGAAGAAAGAATGAAAGAGAGACAGAAAAAGAAGAGGAAGCAAGTTCAAACTCTTTAAGAGAAAGAGAATAGCCCAAGAAGACCACGAAGAGGACAGGGCTGGCTCACAAAGGTTTCTTTACACTGTAATGACACGGACATTATGCTGAACTTTGGCTGCCATAACTCAAAAGGAACAACCACTTTCACTGCTGTGGAGCTCTGGCCAGCAGCATGCACTGCTGTTTGTCTTTCAAATGCCATTGTGGGTGAGGCCACTAGTGTACGCACAAAGTGCCTGTTACAACTTTCTATTCACTGTGGGATTGTGAAACTCACAAAGGAATGTCAAATTACCATCGTATGATTCTGTGCAATTTCAAATGTCTGACCATCATCTTGTCAGAGTTTGCAAATGAGTTTTAAACACTTTCTTGTTTCCTGTGATTTCATAGTCTCTCAGGCCAGTTTAGTGATGGTACAAGAGTAGTTATGTAAATACAGTATGCAACTCTCTCACACACACATTTATATAGAGAATAGTGCTAAACTGTTGTATTTAGCTTCTTCCCAAGGTAAAACCCAATCTGCAGTGAGCGCAGGCTGGGAAGATTACGGCAGAACAGAACCACGGGAGTGCTATCTTTTACAGGTAATTACTCAATTATCAGTAAACACTGCGGCTGGAGACACAATGCCATAGAGGGGATCACACAAGCCGCTGAATGATTCACTTCAGCGCCACAACAGCGTGCATTCACAAAGAGGATAGCCATGTGAAGAGAGGAAGAAGTCATTACACTAGCTTGTCAGTACATTCTTGTTCCATGATACACAATAAGAAGTGAAGTGTACACTAAAACAGACTAGTACGACTTTTTGGCATGACTTATTAATTCTTTTGAAGAAATAAAACTGGTGTTCCAAGTTTATGTAAGTGCTTAACTACTCTGCATCTGTATTTGACTCGAATTTATGACAAAACAAGACATTTCTCTTTAAAAAAAATACTGAATGTATTTTGCAGACAAACTGAACACCATCTGATCACTTCCCAGAATAGCTTTGACACTACTGCTTTTTTCCACTAGTGGGAGCTAGTAAACTGATGACACGAGGCTCCCAGATTAGAAAAAGTTCTTGTTTGAACAGTGTTAGGAACCAACACTGATTTTATAGGTTTGTTTAAAGACACAAGTTAAGGCACAGAAAGACAGGTAGATAAATAGATAGATGAGTTTGCAGGGCCTTGGTGTTAGGTTACACTGGCTGACAGGATGAGCAAATCCAGAGTCCTGTCATTGGTCTGTAAACATTTAGGCAGAACTAACAGATTGATGCAAGGGTTAGGGTAAGATGCAAAACTTGTTCTGAAATACTGAGCTGTGACAGAGCTGATTCAGGAGAGCAGAGCAGTCGGATTTAATGTTTTTACCTCTGTCTTTTTTTAGGTTGTGGTCATTGGAAAGGTTAGTCACTGTGCAGCATCTTTTCACCTGGAGCATGAAACCACACACACTTACACACACAACCAAGGATGGAAACCCCATATGGTGTTACCTGCCTGTGGTCCGTGGTCATACACCTGGCCTAATGCCACGGGCCACAGTCCTTCCCTGTGGTCCTACACAATAACCACACAGGTTAACACGCACTCAGTAAAACACACTTCCCCACTGCAGAAGCCCTGCAGGCCTTCCAAATCACCCTTGAGACAACCTGCCGTGAGGTAATGAGGAATTAGGGAGGAGGAAGGAGGTTTCCCAAAGATTTACAGGTTTTAACTCCTGTTACTGTCACCCAGGAAGAGCCACAGGCCTTTGGCTATCAATAACAACAGCAGCCACCTCCTAACCAACACAACACCACCTCACAGCTATTTGGAGATTTGTAAAAAGAGGAGGAGGGGGCAGCCTTAAATGGATCTTAATTTGTAAGTCTGCCATACACGCTAACTTCTCAATGGTCTATTAAAAGCTCACAAGTTATTTCTGTGCTATCTTTGCTCTTGACCATCCTCCTGTAACCTCTAACATCTATACATAACACTAGTGCATCACCATTAAAAAAAAAACAGCGCAGAGATCACTTTTTTAAATTTCTCAGTTAGCAAAGTTATATATATATGATATACATACACACACACACACACACACACACACACACACACACACACATATATATATATATATATATATATATATATATATATATATATATATATATCTTAATGTCACATATACAATTAAACATATCTTTAACATTTTCATCATATAAACTGCATAAATTAGAGAAATACTTAAGTAAGTAATACTAAGTATTTAAGTAAGTAATACTTAAATACATTTCTCCATTCTTGTTTCTTAAAACCTTAATTCTGGGTATTGATTGTGATTTTTGCCGTATGCCCAAAATCTTTACTGTCAGATTTACATATTTAGTTTGCATTAAATTTTAAAATCCCTGTAATTTATTTATTTTTTTAAATAAATAGTCATTAGAAAATAGTCATTAACAAAACAAGCCATAATACAGAGATAAACTAAATTTAATGAAAAAAATAGTCATTTAAATTGACCTGCATTTTCAGCATTTCAGCACTGTTGTGTTCCTGTTGTTCTCTAAACAAAACTTGTGTGACAAACTTTGGTGGCCACTCCTTAATCCAGTTTGCTTCTTCCAGGAACTGGTGAGTAGTCTGAAATAGGGTGTTTTATCGCTCTGTGAGCCTTCATTTATGTCTAGCCTTCTTATCCCTTCATACTAAGAATTAAAAATGCTATGATGCCCATTTAGCAACAACACAAGCACACACAAAGTAAGAGTGGGTGTTTTAGAGCAGCTTTGCAAGTGTAAGATGAGCAAAAGATGCCAAAACCACCTACTGATAAAATACGATGGTACAAAAAGATAAGCAACACAAGTTAAGAGAGAGACTGATCAGTAAAACACCACCAAAATTAACTACAAAAAAATCCCCCGGTGATTTATGCAATGCTTTCATGGTTACGGAGCATTCTGTACTACCATGGATGTCAACACAGACCACACACGGGCACACAGTCTTATGAGTCTGACTCATTCAAATATCATGAAAACATCCACAGGTTAACGACCTGTGCACCGCACAAACGTAGAAAAACAAAATGACTTAACTTTTAAAGGGGTGATTCTTGGGAGCCTCAGAGATCACGGTCATTGGTTATCTGAGATTAAAACATGCCATAAACATCATCTGATTGACCCACACTGTGAAAATATCAACATATACCCAGATTTCTATTAATTGACCTGTACAATTGTGGGACACATACAACACAGAGTGGGCACGCACACTGACCACGGCTGATACTGAATGACGGATTGGAGGCTCCCTCTCTTAGTTACGACAATACCGTGAGCCATCTAGCAGAGGGGCCCCGTGTTCAGTGGATGGGCTTACACCCTGGACAGGTATGTACTGTGCAATTACCAGACTAGCTCAGAGCATGCAATAATCAGTAGGTGCTGTACCATTAAGTATGGGGGCGGTGGTGCACACAACTTTAAAGAGAGACCACTAGTGTCAGGTATCGAGATTTACTTCACCTGACTAATTTTCCCTGCACACAACTGAGCGGGGTGTTCTGTGAGATGAGGACAGTCTCCCAGTGTCACACGGGCCACAGTGGGTGTGCCCAAGCATGGGAGAATGTGTGTAGGTGTGCTCACAGTTTTAAAAATAGGGCATGCCTGAGAGACAACTGACAAACTGAACGCATGCATGTGTTTATGTTTGTGTCAAGGAAGACCGTGTGAATGTGGCTCGATCGTGTCTAGGTCTGACACAAGGCATGAGAGTGTGCGACGACTCCATCATCAGAGACAGAGACAGACAGAATGCAGAGACGGCAAGAATGTTTGTATGCTTAAGCACAGGAAAGGGTCTCGGGCACACTGGTGCGTGGTTGATGTATGGAAATATGAGGAAGTAAAGTATGTTTACATGCTTGAAAAGACATGAGTGAGAGATATGCGTGTTTTTTTGGGTTGTTTTTAATTTTTTATTTTTACAGTGCGTGTGTGTGCGTGCTTGTGTGTGTATGCATGCGTGTGTGTTCAGCCATGACTGCAGGGTGAGGTGGAGGCCGATGCTTTGGCAGCAGGTCTGGCACGTCTTTCAGGCCCAAACCTGCAGAGGGAAGAGGGAGAGAGAGGAGAGGCAGAAAGCAAATAGGTGTGAGAGTCAGCCTGTCTTCATGTGATATGCTTCACTTACACCTCACCATCACTAAAAACCCCTGGCACCATCAAACCAAATACACATCCAGTCAACTTAATACCCTGTTCCATTTTAAAGTGGAATCTGGTTTTTAATGCACGAAACAGCAAGGCGGCAAAAAATGTACATCACTTTTAAGTTACTTTACGCCCCAAAGTGAGTTCCTGTGTATCTCTCTACACATCTACCTCTTTTTTGCATCAAGCTGGGTGGTAACGATTTCCACTTGATACACTTTGATGATTTTACCTCCTTTATGCTTCTGTTAAGATCCATATCTCAAAGAGCAAGCATGTGGGGTATCTTTGTTTTGCTTCGACATTTCAGCCAGGCGCATCGCTGTTGATGAACACATTGTGTTTTACCAGCCGCATGTTTCAGGAATGTGTACAAAATGCAATTGCGGTGCCCTTTCTAGCATTTGAGTCGGTTTCCCCTCCAATTGTCTGCACGGTTTAGCTGTTATTTTGATTAAAGAGATTCAGTCTCATGCCGCTATATCAAACACGTTGCTGTCCACATCAGCAGCTGGGCTCCTCAGTCATCACGTTGGTTTAGTATAGTGTGATCAAGATTATATGTTACATTTCTAAATTAAGTCGAACCTCTGCTGCGGATATCGTTAGATAAAAGGATTTCCTGAATAATATCCAGATAATACCTGCACCTACACGGGAACACTTCTAAAGAGAGTATGTGTCCCCTTAGGCAGTAAATCACTCTACATTGTGACCATGGCACAAAAGTGACGTTGGAGAGTGTATCAACTCCATAACCTCAAAGGAAATCTCTATTCAGTGGCAATAAAAGAACGCCTTAGCCCACTATTGCTGTGGGGCCGGTTACAGAAAGAGAGAATGGATTAAGAGAGAAAACAGAGAGGAGAAAAGTGGAAAGTATACAGGTAAAGTCCTATGGCTATGGAGGTTTGCTCAGCTGTGCGGTATTCTTTTCTGCACCCCACCCAGTTACCAAAGGCCGGGATATCTTTCCATTTCATTCTTTTTCACCCTCCCTCTCTCCATCTCACTCTCTCTCTCTCACTCCTCTCTCTCTCTCATATTTGTACAGGTGAGAGGACAGCAGTCCAATAGATGTGGGTGGGAGACTTGAAAGTCAGGTTTGCCTGGCTGGTGGAAGGAGTTCACCTGTGGATGGATGGCGATCTGATGGCGGGGCCCCAGCCAGTCTTTTGTCTGCAGAGACAGACAGCAAACACACAAACATAGAAAAACATGCCGATGAGCGATTCCCTCAAAAGATCATTAATCATAATGACCTGTAACACAGTGAATGAGTGGGAAAAGGGGGCACAACTGTATAAGAAAACAAGGAATTGCAGCACCAAGGACACAAACGTGACAGACACACAAGAACATGCCAGATGAAGGGAGGGACCGAATGAACGGTGGACAGAGAGCAGAGAGGCAGGTGGAGCAGTGCAGGAGTCATAAGGGCGGGGAGGTTTTTGCTCTACGGGCCAAAAGTTCAGAGCGAGCAGGTAACTCTAGCCACCATGTGCCAGAGTCTCACGTGTTTCCCTCATTGTCTTAACAGGCTGAAGCTCGGGTTTCTGGAGCACAGAGAGCTTCCTGGGAGATGAGGTCCAAGCACCTCCGCCCACCTTCTCACCCATCTACCCCTTGGACCCCATCGTCCCGCCCTGCAAAGGTAAACATGCACACAATGAGCAAACACATACTCGACACGTCACAACACATACACATGTGAGCATTAGCCAAACACTGGAGTACACGATCAGGTCCGAGACACCCGCCTTCATCATGCAAGCTTAAGCACATGCTCAGCCAACACACACAAAACTGCTCCAAGTGGGCAAATAATGTGCAGTTGCTCCAAATTAAAGTGAGGCCTTTCTTACTATAGAGAATTATGCCACTCAGTGCCTTTCCTTGAAAAAAGAAAAAAGAAACATGCAGCTCATGTGATATGATGGTAGCAACTGGAGGAACGAGTCGTAAATCACCATAATTACCATTACGCCCATGTCAAGAGAGTCTCGCTCAGACACATGAGGTGGGATTATCAGACATGAGGATATGTACACCAGAGGCAATTTCCTTCCCTCCCTCTCGCCCCCCCTTCCCCCTCTGTCCTCCTGTAGAATTCCACCAGGGGATTTTGTCTGATTCATAACTTAGCCAGTGAGATGTTAGTCTTTAGCATCATCAGTCACTGTTGGTTTAGGGACTAACTGGGTTCAGATTCCTTTCTACCATCCTGCTACCAATGTGTGTATTTTATGCGTAGCTTAGTCTAGGCTGATTTTATTTCTTTCCTTTGGCATCTTTTTACTTCCGTTATACAGTCAGAAAAAAATCCCCAAGTCAAGTAATGTTTGTCTGTAACTGAGCCCTTAAAGTAAAACTTTTTTTTAACTAGTTTACATTAAAAATCAAATAATTTCCTTTCTAAAATCAATTTTGATTTTGCTTTTAATGCCGTGATGTGCATTTTTCTTTGTTGTTGCAAAATACTTTCAATTCTGGAAATTCTTTTTAAAATGGTGATTTCTTCTTGGAACAGGTTGAAATGTACATACTGCATTAGTAAGTTTTTTTCACCTTTTTAAGGAAATGAGTCTATAAGTGCTAAGTAAAGACAAGCTTCAGCTTTACTAGATGTTTAGTGCTAATTATCTAATTCTAGCATCCTAACACACTGAGGTGTACCCTCACAGAACTGCTAGCATGGCTGTGTAGACTCTTACTTTGCCTGTTTGTATTCTTGTTTACAATCATGGATTGAGAAATTCATGTTAAAGTTTAATTTGTAAGGACTGTGTTCAGCACAGCCAGTATAAAATAAGGTCTCTTATTTACTTTAAGTGAGTATTTTAGTCAGTTATTGTTTAGAGGATCTTTAGAAGACACCCCGGTGGTCGAGGGATTAAAGTGCCAACTGTGAACCACAACGTCCTCAGTTTGTCTTCGTCTGGGAGCCTTTCCTGCATGTTGATCTTTATTTCTCTCTACACTAATTTCCTTCCTTCATCTTTCTAATTAAGGAATACTAATGAATACTAATGAAAAGTCTTCCAAATAAATTGAAGAAACCCAACAAACAAAAAGATGAAGGTAAGGTTAGAAAAGAACTGCACTGTCCGGTTGCAGGTATATGTTTGTGCTGACGAGTAGAAACACCTCGTCAAACAGTGCACCATCATCACCATCACACCTGTGAAAAATATTATACATGTGGTTTTCATCAAGTCCACAAGCTGAAACTCAAAATTCAATAAAGACAACAACAATAAAGAACAACAGACAATAAAGTTGTTCATACTGCAAGAGTTGCTGGAGTTTACCCTTTAAGGCTGCTTCCTCCTCTCTGTGCCCTTCAGAATATAATGTAATACACACACACACACAAGAATTTATAATGTTTTTCTGTCTCTGTCACTCGTTAGTCACTGTGTCTCATCCACGGTAAGTACCTAGACTTGAGGCCTGATTCTTGATCCCCATGATCACTGAACACACAGAGCCTGGAATCACTCTGATGTCATCAGGATTCCACGAGGCCTACAGAGCGACCGTCTCCACGACAACATAACTCAACCAGCTAGAGAGCTGCAAAGTATTTTCGGTGCCCCCACTTCCAGTAGTAAGAATCTCATTTATTTTACACAGAATGAATGCACAGAACACACGAAACCCCCCTGGTTAAATAATCAGTCCAAAACATTGACAACCATGACCACCAAAAAAGTCGAAGATACAAGCTTGCGTACCTAAATATTTCAGGTAGAAGTTAACTAATTCCCATACAGCAAGAAACCGCCACTCACAGAGCATTAAATGATGTCACATGTGCTGCTAATTTTTAAAAATAACTAATTCATAATTTGCTGTTTAAGATTACTTTACTTGATTCACATCTCTGACTGGAGCAACAGCAGCTCAGGCTCGTGGGTACTCTAGTATTCAGAGCCATCCACTGTGCCAAAATAATTCAGATAAAATGTGATTTTTCAGCAACGAAGTTGAAATAATCAAAACTGGTGGTCTAAAATGTAAATTCATATGGCTGTTAAATTATCTGGGAGAGGTCTGTGTGTCTATCTTCAGCAACTCTGAGGATATTTTTGAGAGGAGAAATTGTAATGGAATTATAAAATGGAGAAAAACATTTTCTGAACCTCCCACTTTGCAACTCTGTGGGTTTAAATGTGTGTGAGAGAGAAAGAGAGACCCAAAAGCTCCCAGGAGAGACTGTGCTACAAACTGGAATAAAACAATTTCTCAAACGTGTTCATATTAAAACGTAACTGTGAGGTCTTGACTACCATAAGCCGCATGTCTGAACTCCGCTGCACATGGTATCACGTCACAGATTGCTGAAATTCCCATGATGATTGCATAGATGCTGATAGATAAGCAAGTCTCTCTCAGTGGGAGGCAACAGGCCTTGCCTTTCCAGCCACTGGTCACTCCCTGATTGCTGTTGACAAGGTGCTCAAGCCAATCGTTCCCTGCTGAGAGAACAAATGACCTGAGGAGTTATAACCACACAAGCTGCAGTAAGTGGGAAATCCTTACAGGTACATGTAGTCTCACCTGATCAGGTCATGAATGAATGCACTACTATCAAATGAATGGCAAAAATAATGAATTATATTTATAAATTATACTTTAATAGTCTTTTCAATTGTTAATTTAATTGCTTTTAATACATGGACCCAGGACTCTGAAAGCATTACTGAAACTGAGTGGATTATCCTCATGGATTACTATGAGGAACCACTGAAACTACATTCTAAACCACTAAGAAATAATGGTGATTCCCATTAATATAGATGAGCTGTAACTAATCTGATAACTGAGTAAATAGATGTGGCAAATGTGTATGAGCTGCATCCATACAGGTGTGGATAAATTAAAGGGAAATACAAAAATCAACACCTCATGGATACAGTGTCAGCAATAATGCAGCTTCTTAAGGCTTTGTTATAGAAATGTATTACTTTGTCAGGTGTTCCTGTTATTTTGTCTACCACCTGTATTGCTTCTGCTTCTCTAAAAGTTACAGAAGCTAAGAGTGAAGTCTGGATTTCCTCCACATTTTGGAGCCTCTATGGAGCCCTGTGGCACTGTGTGGAGGCGTGAATGCTAACATGGCTCAATCTGTATGCCACAGAGAAAAAACAATCCATGCTAATCTGCCGCCACAGACAGGACTCCAGTTAGGCCAATCAGGAGGGGAATCATCTGGAGAGGAGAGGGCTCAGAGAAGCCTAGATCAGGGCCCTGATTGCAGCAGGGTTATTTACAGCTCGAGAACAATGATGGCTGCCTGGGTCAGCACTGATGGAGAGGCTCTGACTGCACCAGCACAGACAGCACAGACTCACCTGACATTCATGCACTGATGTGCATACATGCATGAGCACACACGCAGGCTCCTGCGCACACACATACACACAAAATCACCAAAATACTCACACTTTGCTTGAGCCACAAAGGTGCTGGGATCGACCTTGTCAGGTTTACTCTGTGACCTCAGCATGCCCCCGAGGCTTGCATTTGACCCTCTGTGTTTCACTAACAACACATAAACCAAAACAACTCAGCAAGCCACTTCCTATGAACTCAGCACAGATAAAACGGGAAACTGCATTTGCCCTGCAGCGGCGTATGTAAATACGTCGGGAAAGGCTGAGGTTTGCATGAAAGAAAGAAGGAGGGAGTTCGGAAGTTAAGTGTGCATATGAGGGGAGTGGGAGAAAGGGAGAAAGAGGCGGGGGTCACCATTAAGAGTTTTCTTTAGAGCATCCCCTTTGATCTGCTTGGTCATCATTTTGGGAGAGATGAAGGACCACAAGGGAGGAAAAGGTCTCTTCAAAGTGACCCCATGACTTCACTGGCAGCATCCAAACCCGAGTGGAGCATCAGGTCATTTCTAGCTGTGAGAAATTCAAACAGATTTAATGTTAATGAGAGACTTAGTAACATCACCAAAGATCTTTGAGGAATAGCATTGATTTAATTGCCATTTTTTGTTAAATGCTGTCATGGGAAAAACGTTTTAGTCCAAATAAAAGAAGTTAAGAAATGTATTCTGTCTGATAAGCTCCTATCTCAAACTCTGCTATCAGCTGCTACTGACATGGAATAAAAGGTGATGATTAACCCCTTTTAAATACACACAGCCAAAAAACTGAGGAAAAAGTAAGATATTAGTAAATTATAGAACAAAGAGTTTTAAAATAACCAAATAACATTTAAAAGTACTAGAAAGATTTTTCCATTGCCATTTAGAGTAAAATGTGTTCGAGAAGTCTCAGTACAAACTGTATTACTCTAAGTTCATAAACATCATAGTTAGGGAAGATGCTTTTACTACCCAAGCTATGGGCATCAGACTTATGCCCTTAGCTTTGAAAAGAGATTTAAATTTAGATTTAAAGGCCAATAAACAGCTTTGACTGGCATTAAAAATACCGATGTCCTGCAGCTGTAAGGTGCCCGTTTAAAGCGGATCTGCTCCTACTTGCAAATGCAGGATATATTGGTATTAAAGAGTTAATTCAGGGTTTGTCTTGTGTGTTTTTAAGTGGCCGCACTGTTGCCCCGGGTCCTGTGTGGGAGTTGAGAGGCTGGCTTTGACGTGCAATACTACACAGATGAGATTGCTCTCAGCTTCTAGAATAGGCAGGTGTGTACATGCACATATGCCCCCACCCCAACGAACACACTTACACACTAACACGGATACAAAGTCACAGGTCGTGTGGTGATATAAGTGATTCATATAGGAGGGAGTGAAAGGTTAAAAAAAAAGTGGATATAAGTGGGCAAAAAGTTCCTATGTTTCATAAAATCATGAATATATATTTCCTAAAAAAAATCCCAGAAATGTCTGTAAATGTTGTTAGCAGGTAGTGAAGAATCCCCAGTTTGTTTTGTAAACATCTGACAGTGATAAATGGGGCTTATAGGACATCCCTAACTGATGACAGAGATTGGAAACCATGGCTACTGTTGGAAAATACATCCTGTTTTAGACCTCAGGGCCATGACTCACAACACCAAAACCAACACTTAATACTTTGAGGGCTCAGTTGTCGTAGCTTCTCTTCTTGCACGCTGCTGGGAACAAACGGGCAACTTCCAGCGGCTTGCGTACTGTACACCACAGAGCTGAGGCAGAGAGGCCTGGTGGGGGTGAGAAGGCAGTGGGGGGAGAAGATTTTTAGGGTGCCTAGAGTTTTGGGGGGCTGAGTGGGTCTATTTAGCCCCCAGCAGATTGCCCCCCTCTCCTTCCCTCCCATCCTCCTCCTCCAACCCTCTCCTCCCCCTGGCTTTGTGTGCCCTGAGCCCACTCCTCCCCCTTTTGTCACCCGGGCATTCCGCTTTGGTTAGCACACACAATGGGCGCTCAGTGCTCACCCTCCTGACACTGCATTCTGCCTGTGCACCAGGGAGTGGGCACGGGAGGGGGAGGGAAAGGGGGTCCAGGGGGGAGGGTTAAAGGATGACAGCAGCTCGCCCCATGTGACCAAAATGCCATCAAGTATCACCACCCCACCCCTCCTCCTCCTCCTCCCCCGCTCCCCTTTTTCAAAGACCGTCGTCTAACTTCAACCATCCATACAGATGGGCAGTAAAACTAGTGCCAGTGGGCCTGGTTGGCACGGTGAAAAACAAAACCTCGAGTTTGCTAGCCAAACAAACGAACAGGTGTCTCTTATGGCTGACTGGCGATGTGGAGCCCTGCCTTCGTCCAGCTTGCCTCTCAGCGTCTGTGTGTCCAGCTACATGTGTGTTCCCTTCATCTTTAGGCTGCTGGGCACACATCCTAAACGGAATTTTAAGACCTGACTTCAGAACATTTTTGTCTGAAAATTAATCCCCTACGTCGACAACAGTAAGAGTAAAATTGGCATAATTACAAGTCCAGGCTTTGCTGCTTTGACATGTTTATCAAATATTTGGAACTCTTCCTGGGCCCCCAGCAGTTTTGCCCCCGTTGGTATAATGGCAGAGTTTGACATGTCATGGCTTATGTTGTTTTGTAAATAGCTGCACATCCACGACACGACAAAAAGATGATTCCACACTTCTGAAAGTAAGCCCACAAGTAATAATGTACCCAAACATAAAAACATAGAGACACGCTCATCTGTAACTTGAGCCGTTCCTTTAATCTGTCCAGATGTGACTCTTCCTTAATGAACCCTCAACAGATAATGCAGTACACCGCGATCATGTGTCTCCTGAGAGAACCTCAGGTGCAATGATTTGAGAATAAAGTTGCAGAACATGTAACTACACACTGAAATTTAATTCCTATTTAAGAATTGCAACTAGTGAAGGGCAAGAGGGTGACCGGGACTGTATATGTGTGTGTGGCAGCAGCTCAGAGGCTGGTGGGGGGTTAGTTTGAGTTTCAAAGGCCCTGCTTGTTCGCCCATATTTCACACCACGGTGACATCTTAAAGCCTAGACAGGCCTGGTTGCTTCGCCCTCTCTTTCACTTTCTGAGAAAAAAGGGGAATTGGGATGTGAGGGAGGGGGTACTGAAATATATGCAAATGGTCCCCCAGAGGGGATACGAATTTTATGGGTTTAGAATTTAGTTCAGCCAACCTGAATAATCAAATGTGGGAACAAAAAAACAAGCCCCCCCACCATCCCACCACCACAACTCTGTACCTCGAGCTTCAACCCCCACCTCAGGCCTCATCTCTGTTCCCTCCTGCCAGGTCCTCACATAAGAGGAGCTCAGTACGTCCAAACTCTTATTAGGATCTCCTTACGGGGCAGGGGAAGGGAAGAGAAATGAGGGGGCAAAGGAGGAGGAGGAGGGGTTTGAGGAAAGGAGAAGAGGGGCTAGTGTACCTGATCAGGCAGAACTGCCGGCTCCTGATTACGACACCATTTTCTCAGCAGGCTTCCCAGCCTCATCCTGCTTCTGTGAATATGGAGCATAGGGCCAGCCAATCCCCTCAGCGCTCCCTCTCATCTAATGGCAGAATTAAGACCGTTTAGAGTGATTTCCTCTGCCTTCATGGTCGCACTCTGAAAGAGCTGAATCTTTTTCCCTTTGCGCCGATTTACAATGTGGGGGGTCTGGCATGCAACGGGTGAGAGAAAAGTTCTACATGACTGAACATAACATTACAACAGGTGGGGAATTGAACAGAGACTCTGCAGAACATGGCTGGGAACAATTTTGCTTCACATATATATTCGAGTTACACTGGACCACTATTTCAGTTTGGTAGAAAAGCTTTAAACTTGTGGCACACTTACCTTCATGTGGGTTTATGAGTATTCAGCCAGCTTTCCGGGGTGAGCTCAATAACAACCACTCCTCTGTCTGTTTTCTGCACATCTCCATCACTGTGTGTTTCATTTTGGACACCTAAATCAGATAATAAAACATAATACACATACAGGCAGTTTACTGTAAATGTGTTGTTTAAAGTCAGTCACCACATGAGAAACAACGTAAAGTATACAACAGCACTGCAATTCATGTCATTTTTAATTTACTAAATATTTACTTTAAAATGTTTTTTACAGACATATATCATGTTGAACTATCACTTGGGAAATCTTCTGTAAATGTATTTTCTTTGTCTGACCTAAAACAATAAAACAATAAACAACAATAAAAAGATCCCCCAAACATTAGTGAGAACATTAACCAATGGTTGTCATGAAAGGCTCAGTAAAAATAAAGAAAAGTTTACATTTAAAGTTGAAATTCACTAAGAAATTAAAATGTCACAGTTATTTAGAGGCAGAAGAAGTACTCAGACCTTTTATTTAAGTTAAAGTATCAATAGTGTGTACGAATTATGTGTTACAAGCAAAGTCATGCATTTAATTTTTTAAAAAGTACAAGTACAAAGTTATAATAAAGTACAAAAGTATTAGCAACAAAATGTGCTCAAAGCATTAAAAGTAAAAGTACTCCTTATGGAGAATGGCCCATTTCAGTTTAATGTATTATATTGAAAAGTTGGATTCTAATTATTGATGGACTAAATTTAAGAAAATAAAAGCCTCAGTAATTCCCTTTAAAATGTACTTAGTCATAAATAAAACTAAGAATATGTGGCAGATTCATTTGTGTTTACTTAATATAACTAGTGCAGTGCCCGTTCAACAACGTGTCTGTTTGGAACTGGACATTTGTCTGATCCCTGGTGTTGCTGCTTGCAGCTGGCTCAAGAACAACTCATCCAAACAACTTCACACTCTGCACCGCACTTTCTTGGGTCCCGAAGTGTGAAGTTGATCAGACGAATGGTTGTCAAGATAATCAAACAACAGATAGAAACTTCATCCATATATAGTTCAATAATATAATCTTTATGTACTTTTTTGTGACTGAAATTCATTTCACTTTTTACCCAATGAAAACTGTCTCTAATTGTGTTGATTTTAAACTTACTCAACTTACTACTTCTTAAACTGGTTTATCTAAAAAATGCTCTGTTTCAAAGCTGAGCTCAAGTTTACCTTTTGGACACACATGGTTTTTATAGGACAATTAAGATTTGTTCATTTTACATGCATATAATCCCTATATGGAAGTAAAGCATGCCAAAGGTTGAAAGCTGATCATGTGTCAGATCAAACTGATTCAGAATGACACAAACCCAAACAGGCTGTAAATCGTGACGCAAATCTGCTTAAACTCACTCCTC
The DNA here is from genome assembly GCA_023238725.1 of Scortum barcoo. Taxonomy (NCBI): domain Eukaryota; kingdom Metazoa; phylum Chordata; class Actinopteri; order Centrarchiformes; family Terapontidae; genus Scortum; species Scortum barcoo. The sequence goes on from CM041554.1 coordinate 12,109,203, forward strand.
CTGTGTCAAACTGCATTACATCGAGCCCATCACTCTGGAATATGGCATAACACCATATCAAACAACCACAGTTTGAACCTGTTGCTTTTGTATTCCCCGTGCTTAATGGTTCCCCCACTTTTCCTCCAACCTCCAGTAGACAAATCCTTCAGCTTTATTGCCCAGACTCAAGGGCTGCAGGTGCACAGGCCACAAAAGGGAGAGAAGGGAGGAGGGTGGGGAGCGGGGGTGGAGGAGGGGATGGGAAAGAGAATGGTCAGTCGGGAGATAAGAGAGGAAGGAATAGAGCCCCCCTACCCTGGTTTAACCTCTACACCCACCCATCCTACCCCTCACCCCCCGGCTTCCACCCAGGCCCCGTCCCCACCCTGCAACACCTCTCTTTTTTGCTCGACCGCCCTGCCACACGTGATGGGAGTGCAAACTGCGAGTGGTGCCGCCTGGCGCTACCAGGCCTTCCTGGGTGTGCGTGGTAGGGGGACAGGGGGCAGGCGTGGCACAGTGGCCATGTGGCGGGAGCGGCCCTTTTCTTCTAAAGCAGTAGAGGAGCAGTAATGACTACGAGCTACAGCTGTGCCCACTGAGGCTTGCCCTACCTTGCCCTGCAGTGGCCCCTCAACCTCATCTCACCAAGTTGCCCTCCGCTTCTGGCCTCTATTACTGTTAGTGCAAGCTACAGAGCGTGAGTCTACAGGTTTTTTTGCAACTAAAATCAATGTGGGGTTCAATACACAACAGATCTCAACAGAGTCAGATGATGTTCCTATAAAAAAGCTTCAAATATTTATTGTATATCAAAGAGAAAAAGCAGAATACATTTAGCTTATGTCAAAGCTTTATATATTTTGTGCACAGTGTGCAAGACACTCTACTGATCAATCTAAGTGATAATCTGTGTTTTGGTCTTTGAAATCCCAGAAAATACAGACAAATTGGCAAAGCCTCCCATTGGAGAAGGTGCAACCAGCCAGGTATCTAATTTGCTGTTAATTAGTCTTCTGTCAAATCAGCTCTAACTAAGTGTTTCAGCTCTAATTGAAACAGATCGCTAGATTGAGGAAGTTGAACATCGGTGTGCATAATGTGATCTGTGCAAAAACAAAAGTGAAACAAAATTGAATTGAAGTAGAAATTATTTGAATTCAGTTCAAAGGCAGAAACCAAGAATAATGACAGGGAAGTTTTTGCATTTGCCATTGTCTGGTGCAAGCAAAATAAGGGCACTACCCATAAAGGCATAATACTTAAGGTTGTTGTTGTTTTTGTTTGTTTTAGTGCAGCATTTCAAATATCAATTCAGCACAATCAGGTGTTTATTGTTTTTGTTTATATGAATTTACATCCACATACTGTACATATTATGTGTGTATTTTGGATTAAGTGGTATGCTGACTCTTGGAACTGGTTGGTGTATTACAAGCCTCATAGGGTGTGTCATCCTTTCAACAAGACATAAAAATAGATTTCACTCATTCATTAATTCATTCATGTATTCATTCATTTTTTGTTCACTTGTGATTATTACACGACACAGTAGTTGTCGCACTGTTTTTAATCACCTTTTATTGCATCTATGTCTTCTTCTACAGCAACATAATTCTGATTTGTGTCTAATTCTAAATAACTCATTCAGTTCCCTGCATTTCTTTTGGTGATTCTTGAGCTACAAATCTAAACATCAGTTGGACTGGGTGCAAAACCAAACGGAAAACTGAATAAAAACCAGACTCATCATCTGTTAGGCTGTGCCATACAAGAGTTTGTTTGTAATTTAATGAGTCAGGTTTAGGGACAGCCTGAACAGGACATACCACGTGAGTCACGGATAGAGCCGGTTGAGGTATGATGCCAGGGAGGAAACACCTAACTCTCACTAACTGAAATTGTGCCAAACTCTGTGCTTCTGTGCTTCCACCTGCAGACAAGAAGCCCAACGATTTACCCTCTATACACACATAATACGCCAACACAATACTCTAGCTCACTCACTATCACGCATAAACACACAAACCTGCCTATGTTACTGGAGCTGGTGTGCTGAGAACACACCCAATGGGACAGGAATAACAGGCCACTCCAGAGCATGAGGACATCCGAGACACAGTGGCACCATACAAGCACGATGGCTCTTTAATGTCTCCTTATCTTCATCCCTAATCCTTGGCTGCTTCACCGTCAGCTACTGTTTACACCAACCACGAGTCAAGAGTAAAAGCAGAAAATGGACTTTCTTAATTTTGAATGACTAAAGTCCACTAGAAAGCCATTGAGGAAGGCCTCTAGTGTGGAGGGAGCCTCATATTGAATACGGATTGAAATTTACATGACAACTTAGGAAAAATGCTTTTTTATTACTCATTCATCCCCTAAATCACTTGGCTCCCCCGCTCCTTTCCTCTGCCCGAGCTATTAAATCACCATCTTGACCCTGCGACCTGGGGCCGCAGCCATAAAGAGCCCCCTGTGGGTCAGAGGCCTGATTGTAACATTTGAATATGAAATGGACTTGGTTGGGCCTGGAAACAGCCCCATGCGCTGAGACACAGGCTGACCCCCAGGAGAGAGGCCTGCCTTAGCAGCCCCAGGCCCGGAGGCTCCCCTCTTCTCTCAGCGAGGATTTACTTGGACTTGAGAAGAAGGGAGAGGCAGAGAGAGGGCTGAAGTCGGGGGTGGAAGGGTGAGTGTGGGGAGTGAAGCGGGGTAGGGGTTGAGCGAGAGTGAGGGAGAGGAGAAAGAGAGAGGGCAGACATTTGAATAAGACAAGAAGCGATTGGTGTTTGCATGACAAAGGAGCCCGCCATCTCCCCTGATTGGTGTCACAGTGCGGCACTAAAGCCATGCAGCCCCCCGGGGTGGGGTGATGTGAGGAGCACAGGCATGTTTATGCATCCAAGGTGTGATATTAGGGAGGGATAGTGGGGGCCCGTCGTCAAGTTTCGGGTTAAGAAGTTTGTGCGCATATTCTTTAAAGGAGAAGAAGTTTGCATTATTCTGACTATAATTTACAATTTTAAGTGAAATCAAGCCTAAGATGTTACTTTTTTCTCTTTAAAGACTTTGCAACTTTGGAAAAAAATTACAGCCATTAATGGATTTATTCCTATTGATTTTCACACTTTGGGCCTCCTTTTCTATCAGTAACAATAACTTTGTATTCTACAGTAAGTAATTGCAGAGATCTGGAAATATGGTGACATTGTTACAATAAAGTCCAACAGGGCAGGAACTGTTGAGCCAGATTATCTAAATCACTCACAATTTGGATGGAAAATTCAAAGTGCATGCTCCTGAAATTACTGTAACATGCTGCCACTGCACAGAAAAACTATAGCCGCCCACAACAGCACTTTATGGCACATCAAGGCTGAACCACGATGTTTACAAAGGACAGTTATAATTTAAATGTTCATTTGATTTTTCAAACAGATTAGACCTGTATGATTGATGGACTTTTTAATTCCCATCTGACTATTTTTTTAGTGTCTCCATGTTCATTGATATGAGCATTTAACTTGGTGAATACAATTTTTTACTGATGGGTGAAAATGCCATGAAAATAATTTGTGAAAAAACTGCACTATCCTTTAAACCAGGTGCTCTTGATAAAAATAACCAGCCTTAGACTTATAAGAGTTGCTTCAGAGGAAGGGGGTTTACAGATGCAGCCAAAACACTGTTACATTTGTGCTTCTTTGAGTCTCAGCCTCCAACCTGTTTCTGAAAGTAAACAGTGGTGTGGTGCCTCGTTCCCTACCTGAATACCCGAGTCTCGTAATTATTCCAGAAAGGCGTGAAGACCACCACCCTCACTGTCCCCCGCTGGGCTGTCAGTGGAGTCGTCAGCTACTGCAGGTGGACCTCTGGCACCATGGAGTCCTGACCATCCATCTCCCTCCTTCACCCACTCCTGCCACCCCTCCTTCTCGATGGGAACAATGACAATACGAGTACAGAGATGAGAGAGGATCATATGAGTAGGCAAATCCAGGGGCTCCAAAGGGGATTTCACAGCTCAATAAGTTTGGACAATTTGTTTACAATCCCCATTATTATAGGCCCCTTGGGAGTTAGGTGTATGCATAAACATTGATTCATTTTTGATACTGCAGATTAGCCGGGAGTTAGTCCACTCAGGAGAATGATGCAAAAGCGCCTAAAGTGCAAGAAAATAGTTCCACAGGGGGTCAGAGAGAAGAGGGATGATGATGAGGGAAGCGCGAGTGAGAGTTAGCGAGGTCACACGCTCTCTCACACGCACTCATAGACACACACACACACAAACACTAACCCCCTGCAGACAAAGCCTCCCCAGGCTCATCTGGGCAGTACTGCTGGCCCTCGGGGACACACCTCCAAGAGAGATGGCCTGACTAACTCTCCATGGCAACTAATCAATAAGTGACAGAGTCAGTCAGGACTGACCCGTAGCTGAGTGTGTTCCACATCCCCCCATGTTCCCAGGGTTACACTCACCATAAACCACACACATACACACATACAGACTGGGCTACACTAAAAGACAAAGTGCCCCCAAATTGACCAGCTCTCCCAAGGAAATTCATCACAGCCCCTTACTTTGGTCGCATTTGATGACATACCACTTTTCAACATGCACAAGTGTTCGTGCATACGGAGGGTGTGCATTTCTGGGGGTGAGGGAGGGGCACACATGGCACAGGTTATTGAGTGAACACAGCTCCTGACAATAGCGATATGATCAGGGGGCTTCTGATGGAGCAGCATCACCACACCACCATTGTGTGTCTGTCAATCTGTGTTCCCTCTCACTGTCCTCGACAAACACTAATCAATATCTGTGGCCTAGATGAGAGGCCTAATCTTACCCCTTGTCAACCCCTTAAGTCCCTCCCGCCCCCCTCTGACTCTGCACTGTCTTGCAGCAGTCCCATACTCATTTTGCTGTCCCTAGGCATAGTATATACATCCCAATCGTACACTTGGCCCCATTTTTAAGGCTCCCAAGACAGGTCAGAAGTGGGGTCAGAACTCTAGTTTGGCAAATTAAAAGCAATGCTACATGCTCCAGTGTTCATAGACAAAGTGATGTGTGCACACAGAAAGGGACCATCTGCAGCAGACACACTTTTACGCACTACAGAGTCTGAGCTTTCCTCAACTCGCATAAGAACCAACCGTTTGTGTGTAATTGCCCTTACAGGTTATTCAGGAAGAGGCCTCATAATCCAGTTTCATTGGTTGTGTGCTTGTGTATGTGTGTGTATATATATGTGTGTGTGCGTGTGTGTGGTTTTGCACACCCCTTGCTAACCCTTTCTCAAACCACTATTACAAGCGAAAACAAGTTCAAGTAAACCTTAGCAGTGCTTCGCCGAACAAAACAAACATCAAAAAAGATCCTCGACAGGAAAAGAAAAAACTCTCTCTAAACATACAACCCTGGCAGCAAAAAAAAAAGAAAACCCTGAATCCTCCCATTTCAGCTGTTCGTGTGATTTGTATTTGTTTTGCTTGGGACAAAAAGGCGGTAATCCCGTCTCATATTTGACACGTCTCATATTCACACACACCTGCTGGGACAAAGTAAACACACCTTCAGAGTCAGACACCTTAATGGATGACCCTCGCATTAAAGCCTAAGTCAGAGGTAAACCTTAGAGCAGGCATGTTGACATGATTTGGTAAAGAGACGTGCCCATTTCAGATTTGATTGATGAGCAGTGGCCACATCACAGCTAACTTGCGCGTACAGTCTGTACAGTCTGTACACAGGTCAAACAACATCATGGCCGCAGAGCTTGGCACTTTCCCATCTGCCTGTTTTTAATAATTTCACACAGATTGTTGTTGGATTCCTTGAGTTTAAAAGGTTTGACAAATTTACATCACGCTTTGTACTACGTACTAAGTTTTTTTAAAGATATTCTTCAACCAAAGCTTTGGCTAATGCATTAGCCAAAGCATTTTTTTCACTTAAAATGTCATTTTGCACCCTTGCTTAAATTCTTTACGTACCTGATACCCTATAGCAGGTCAGGCGACTGAAAGTCTATAAGGCCTTATTTCAACTAATTTACTTTTCACTGACATAAACACAAGCAACTCGCTGCTGGGCGGATGCAGTTTCTTGAGTGGCGGCATGCTTGCCTTTGAAGCGTTTCCCACTCAGCATTCCTTGTGGTTGTGTAAGGCACGGCGATCCAACCACAGCTATCATTAATGAGACATTTGCATCACGGAACAAGTCTGTCGGCGCTCACATACGTTCAGGCAAGGAGCTGAAAATTAGGGATGTACTTAAAAGGGGAGAGGTATGAAAATGGTCAAATGTGATTTTCTAGTGTCTCTTGGTGGAGTGCCATCGGTGAATGAGTGAGTGAGTGGGTGAGTGAATGGAGAGGGGATTGAGAGGACGGTGCGTTGGAGAGGGATGGCTCTCAGTGGGTCAGCCCAAAAGCCCTGACCCCAGGAGGATTTGATGCCATTTTCCCACGCAGGGAGTCGACCTGAGAGGAGCTCGTTAACAACATCTGCCCCAGTTCAGGGAGATTAACCCCCACCCCCAACCCCCGCACCTCTACACAATCACGCACACACACACACCGCACTGCTGTCAATCTCACTACCTCACACAAGTCCCACCGCTGTGGACAGGCCTGCCCAAGATGGACAGGCCACTCAAGGCCCCTCCGGGCTCAGCTCAAAGGGCCTCCTGGAGATCCCAAGGGATCCCAGCCACAGAAAATCAATACAGTCTGACTGTGCCATAGGTGCTGTCCCTAACCGCACTCATCTGTTCACCCACTGCACCCAAACTATGCTGCTGGGTGATGTCTGGTCTGCGCATCAGTGGTGTTTCCAGATTTGAGTTTGAGATTACATGAAGAGTCGAGAGTAAGTTCAGGTGTGTTCCTGCTGGAAGTTGCCCAGCCGGTCGAGCAGGCGAGATTGTGATGTCACCAACGTCAGTCTGTCAACCAGATTTGTGTAATGAGTTTTCCACTCATCATGCTGACGTAAAAAAAGGCACTCAAAATACACTCCTACTGCGTTCACCACCTTGTTCGCATGTACTCCCACAAGACACATAGACATACAACTGGCGGGGCATGTTCTGACATAATATGAAGCGAGACTTGTGAAAAACAGGATCGACCGAACGTGCGACCTAGAGCACTGCCGCTGTTAAACCAGAGCCTTGCACGCGCTGCACGCATACATAGGTGCAGCACAGACACACAGTGGCAGAATCCACTGGGAATCCGCTGAATCCATGTTCTACAGCGCTATAATTAGGTTAGTTTTTGGAGAGGGGGTTAAACAAACAGGGGCTGTGAGGTCATAGGCAGATGGAAGTGGGATATGCTTGCACTTGCTGAGTGGGCACAGAGCTCCACATGACAGGAGAGAGAGGCCCTCTGGGCGCTCAGCAGGGGGAGAGCGAGGGGGGACGGGGGTGGTGGTGGGGAGCCCAACTCGGATGGCCTCACTGCCAGAACATTCAAACACAATCAATAGCCGAGCACAGTCCAGCCACACACCCACACCTTTCCCCAAAACACAGATTTTCACTCCTAAATTGTCAACAGGCAGGACTTTTCTGTGCCAATCCCCATGATCACAGAGACCCGAGCTTTACTGAACACAGACTGTGTGAAACTTATTTCACTATACTGACATACTGAAACTTTTGCATCAGTTGTTGAGCAGAGAACTCAATATTTTGTGTGAAAGATGACCTATAACTCGGTGTATGTAGCAAAGGAGCTGTGCAGGTGAAAGCCATCCTGAGGTTACATCAGTTTTCTGAGATTGATAAGTAGCTAAAAACCGTCCCTCCATCCAGGCCACAGCAAACACCCCTGACACCAGGGAGCAGGAAGAGAAAAGCTGCTTAATTACAAAAAAATGAGTTGGAAAGTGTGATTAGGTGACGGGTGGCTGCTGGCACGCTAGAATGACTTAAGACCCTGTCAGTGAATGCAGGGAGGTCTGGATAATCTTTCCCTCCACAAAGGTGCGTGGGGCTAATCCAGGCCGCTGCACTGAGCTGTGGATCAAGTCCTACAGGGAGTGTGGGAAGGCCAGCGGGACCGCCACTGCTTCGGCCCTCTTGGTGGCCAGAGCTTATTTATCCTAAAGGTACACTGCCGATCCTTTCTTCTACACACCTTCGCATTATTAGAGTTTCAGCCACAGTGGGTGCGTCGAGGGAGGTTAACTGAAGCGATTTCAGTATCATTTGTCAAAAAAATAAAATCCATCATACAGATTGGAGTTGTTTGAGTCATCTCTAAAATTTTATCAGAAGCAAAACAAATGAGCTAGAAAGATTTCACAGCAATTCCAAAATGTAAATGAACACAACAGAAGTTTCTGGGTACACATCAGAAATTGTAATATGGACTGAATGAGAAACCCCATCGCCAACACTTTACTCTTTAAACTCTTTAAAGTCATTACACTATTTTCTATGCCAAACAGAAAGTCACAAATTATATATACCTCAGCATATCAGCTCTAAAATAAAGTAAATTCACAAAACTTCACAAAGCAGGTTTCAGATGGAATCTCTTGTGTTTTGTGTTGTATATTTAAGTTTTCACCACTTTTAAATATGAAGCAATCCGACACTCATCCTATTTCTTCATTGGTTCTAGTTTTATTTATTTAGATTCTTAAATTGATTTTTTAAAAGTGGAAATATTCTAACTGGACTGATAAAAACATGAAAAAAAAACACATTCATAACAGGCTGAGGCAAGTGATGATAACCTGTGGAATTAAATACTCTTACTGTGTCCTCAGAAAGTAAACACTGAAATAAGTAAGCAAACTGGGGAGACTTAAGGAAGGAAAAGTATTACAACTTCATAAGACAAATTTCTACTCAGCTATCCAAGCTATTTCCACTATTCAAAAAAAAAAAAAAAAAACTAATTTGAAAGATAAACATTATACTAATTGTCCACTACTGTCCAGTTCCATGAGCCTGTAAAAATGTTTATCAGAAATAGATCATTTAACAGGCTTTAGAAATTACAAATTATATTTTTTAAATTGTAAATGGAGGTTTAAAACGATACAATCATTTTATTTCAGGAAGTCCAGGAAAGCAAATTAAAATTATCACTATCCTGTAAGGCTTGTAAAAGAAATTTATATGGTACTTTCTCCATGAAGGAAAAATCTGATGCGTTACCAGACTGAAAACCTCACTGCCGAGAGCAGACTGTCATTCAGTGACCCATCACCTGTAAATAATCACTTCTGACTCTTTTACTTCTCGAGGATACAACCTGTAGTCCAGAGATGTTTTTTTTTTTAAATGGATAAACCAAAACCTCAGATTACACACAAGAGACAGAGTCACAAAATCATGTTTCGTACAAATTTATTCAGCATTTAAGAATAGAGGATGGTCTTAAAATATGTAGAAACGTCAGTTTAAATAAACCTTTTCGTTCAGAATAATGAGTAAACATGACACTGTCAAAAAACCATCACAGAAAATAACATTTTACAAAAACAAATTCGAACATTTTTCACGTGACAAAAAACATCGGGTTCACAAGCTAAAAAGAAAAAAAAAAACATCTTACTATAAATAAAACTTGCGTTTGCGACCCGCACAGTCTTAAACATTTCATTTTAACCTAGGCGATGAGGGGGAAGAGGAGGGAAAAAAAGAGAGAGAAGGAAGAGACTACAAAATTTGGACACTACAAATTAAGTGTAAACATTTATGAACCAACTTTCCATCCAGCTTTTCTGAAACACACCAGCCTCTCTTAATGAGGCCACATGCCTTTTCATAGAGAGAAAATATGGCATTAATTAAAATATAGAAGTCCAACTCTTCTACATAAGTTTGATTGCTTATACTCGTGATAAAAAGCCTCTTTGCGATGCACTTTTTCTCTGATGGGCTCAACGTTCACTGTCGGTCCATTTCAAAATTCATTTAAAACGGACAACTCAAAGAGATATTGAGATTATTTTTTGTTTGTTTGTTTTTTTGAACGTTGTTTCTTTTAGCAACCAAAAAAAGTTCAAGTATCCGAAGTACTTTTTTTTTTTTTAAAGTTTGAAGTCTTTTTCTCTCCGTCGCTCTCAGATGTGGGTGAGAGGTAGAGTCCCATTGACGCCGGTCCCTGCGGTCTGATAGTGCGGATGGACGCTGTGTAACCGGCTGCTCTGCAGGGAGGAGTGCTCCGCGCTGTCTCCGCCGGGGGGCAGGTACATGCTTATCATGTCCCTCAGGTCCCCCAAACACGCCCGCTGAGAGTGGGACGTGATGGCCGGCGGCGGGGAGCTCGGCTCGGTCTTGCACACGGACGCCATGGAGCTCAGTCCCATGGCGCTGCCGGTCTGCTGCGTGTAGGCTGGAGACATGCTGTACGTGGACGCCGCGTTCATGTAGGTCTGCGCCGAGGACATCATCGGGTACTGGAGCCCCGCCATCTCGTACCGGTGCATCTGCTGGATCTGGGGGCTGTTCATGCTGTGATGCTGCGGGTAGGCCAGCTGGTCCTGCATGAGGGAGTAGGCGCTGTTCGTCCACCCGTTCATGTGCGCGTAACCGTCCATGCGCTGCCCCACCGACACCGAGTTGTTGACGGCGTTGGCCCCTGGCGCCAACAGTCCCCCGGGCAAAGAGTACTTGTCTTTCTTGAGCAGGGTCTTGGTCTTCCTGCGGGGACGGTATTTATAATCCGGGTGCTCCTTCATGTGCATTGCGCGCAAACGCTTGGCCTCGTCGATGAACGGCCTCTTCTCGGCGTCGGTCAGAAGTTTCCAGTCCGCGCCGAGCCGCTTGCTGATCTCGGAGTTGTGCATTTTGGGGTTCTCTTGTGCCATCTTCCTCCGCTGGCCCCGGGACCAGACCATGAAGGCGTTCATCGGCCGCTTCACCCGCTCCTGGTCGCTGACACTGCTGTTCTTTGCGCCCGGCGCCGAGCCCGAGTTGGACTGCGGGAGCGGGGTCTTGATCTCGGTTTCCATCATGTTATACATTCAGGCGGCTTTGTAGAGTTCACTCACAGGCACATGAAAAAAAAAAGTCAAAGAGGTAGAGGTACTGACCAGTCTCATAAGAGGATGGAAGAAAAAAAAGTTGTGCCCAAAGAGGCGAATGTGTCTGCAGGTGCTTCTGGTTTCTCTCCGCTCAAAGCTGCTCTGTCCCCCACGGCTCCGAAACAGAAGTCTGTAAACTTCCTCGCCAAGCTCATCTGTTAATAGGCCTAGTGGCCGGACCATGTGATGTGGATTGACAGCATGACAATGAGGAGCAGACGACCAATCAGCGCGCAGCTCCACACATCCAACCGGAGCGCGCAGCGCCGTGTTTTGGTGAGAGGAGGAGGGAGAGGAAAGTTTGGAAACAGCAGCGCAGCTCAGCAACCTGAAAAATGTTATAGATTTACAACTTTTATCTTCTGGGAATGAAGATCAGAGCAGATATTTTTAGTTATTGAGCACGTGTTGTCTGATAACACCTGAATCATTTTTGGAAACAAAGTGCATCCATTTTTTTTTTATTTTACAAACTTTTTTCTACATTTGGGACTCAGCTGAATAAAAATAAAAGAGTCAAACAGGCCGGAAAACTTTTACAGACTGTGTATAAGCACACCTGGTGTAAAAAAGGAGTGTAGGCTCTAATGTAGGATATATGCTGCAGGGAGACAAAGGTCTTAAGGGATATAGATGAATTACAGAGGCGAATCCCAACAGGCCAAAGCTCACCGAAAATGAGCGCAGATAGTTCAAGTAAAAGTGGAATATTGGACTCAAATGTGCCCTTGGGAGACAAAAATCCTTTCATCTCTACCCGCTGTGCCTTTTGATGCTTCAATCACAATTTCTTAAAATACAGTTTGCCAACAGAGAGAAAAGAATACATCCCCAGACTTATTTATGAGACTTCAGGCAACTCACTGATGACTTTTGGCTTAAAGTGATTTTCATGAGAACCTGTCTGAGCCACCTGCTCGGGAGTTGGTTTTTTTGTTTGTTTGTTTTGGGATTTTTTTTTTTTTTTTGTTCAGGGGTTTTATTTCGGCGATAGATGAATTTCATTTAAACAACCAGAGAGTAAAACCCACCGAGGAGCTCAAACGATTCACCTTCCTTTTAGTGCAGTTCGTGGAGGAATAATCCCAAGTGGACATTTATCGAAATCAAACAGAATGAGGCTGATTACTCCACTGATAGCAATGAAATATTTAGTTTCTTAAAAACAAAAACAAAGAATAGACTTAGACTTAGACTTGACTTTATTGATCCCTTTGGGATGACTCCCTCAGGGAAATTTACGAATACGCATCAGAAGTAAATTAATGAATTACATGAATGATCTAATCTCATCATGTCATAATAAAATGATCTCAGCGTGGCTTTCACGTGAAGTGAGCGTCTCGTTAATGTGGGTGCTTCTGCAGCGTTAAGGGAGCCACAATGCAAAACTTTAATGCATCAACGACCTCTTGTGGAGGGGACAGGCCATCTCTTTAATCCCGGAGGGAAAAGTTGAGCCTGGAGACTCTCTGTCTGTCTGTCTCTCTGTCTGTCTCTCCCCCTGAGTGACTGCTCGTCCCACCAAAACTCGCCCTGCGCTCTGCTGCCGTCTTGTTTTCCCTCCGCGGCGTTAATGGTTATTAAAATGATTACCGTGGAGTGGCCTTCATTTGCATGTGTCTGCTTACAAACGACCCCTGAAACGACGCCTCGACGCTGAAACCGATCGCTCAAACGGGACAAACCTCACACCTGCTAATAATCAGCAGCGAGATCGCCCATCGAAAACCACCATTAACACCTCGGCTCTGAGATGAGCCCTGCGGGGATCAGGCCGTATGTGCATTTCGGAGCCTTTCGCCTCCCGCAGAGGCGAAATGTAAAAAAAAAAAGCAGCCTCAATGGGCCTCCTGCATTTTGACATGGATCCAGGGTGGTGCGTCCACCTGAGGGACTTATTTTTTTCCAATTTATCAACTCCGTGGAGAGCAGATGTCAAAATGCACAAACCTGTTTGGAAAAAAAGCTGTTTGATTGAAAAAAAAACGAATAAAGATCATCGCTTCCTTTCATAAAAATCAACCCACTGAACGATTAAATCAAATTACTAGTGAACTGATAAACATCTGACAGTCATTGCTGCTCTTCTTTATTCCCAAGAATGAATGAAAGTTTGTTTGTTTTTTAAAGAAAAATACAAAAACCCCAAAATACGTGATGCATTCAGGATATTTATATATTTTGCAGCTTTTGCAGACATATAGACCCAATACAAGTTACACTGAGGGTCACACATTGAAACGTGTCAATAATATTTACGACATTTTAAATAACACATATAGGCTCAAATAGATAATAAATGTGGTCTCTTGAAAGAAGTGTGTGTGGGAAGGGCAGGGGGGGGCAGCCTCTCGCATAGTTGCAGTAAATCAGCTGAAAAGAGAGACATCACTGCATGGATTTAATTTTCGCGTTCAATGGGGCGTCACAAACAGAGCCAGAGCAATAAAACTAACGTCCAATTAGCAGCCACCCATTCTCAGGAACCAGTTATTTGTTTATCTGGCCAGATCTCAATACTGATCCGCTTGTAATCTTCTTATGGAAATTGACCGGTAGCACACAGAGAGAGAGAGAGAGAGAGAGAGAGAGAGAGAGAGAGAGAGAAAGGGGAAAACACACACCAGGAGTAACCCGGAGTTTGGTAATGAGGGCCTCTGTGCAGCAGCTAATTTGCTAATTAAGGGACGGAGGACCACCAGCACAGTCTGCTCCGATTCAGACTCAACAAGCCCGACAGCCCAAAGGGGCTCTCAGGGCGCGCTGCTGCGGGGTCCCACTGTTGAATGTTTGGGAAATATGTGGATGTCCTGATGCGAGGATATACTCTGCAATGCCATCAGCCCCATCGTCCATCATTAAATGTCTTGTTTGGTTGGGATTTCTTAGAAAAAAAATGATTAAAAAAAAGTTTTCCATCTATTTCTAAGGAGAACTTAAGTGTATTTTTCAGCAGATGTTTTGTGTGACTGAGCTTTAAATCTGGAGTCTTTTTTTTTGTTGTTCTTGAAGAAAAGATCTGATTCTGGCCTTTGGGCCTGCTATAAATAAACAAAACAAAAAAAACGAAACAAACTAAAATGTTAGCGATATTTGCAAAGAGCTCGGTGGGAATTAGGATCCATTCAGGTCGAATAATTGGCACAAAAGGACATTAATCCCACCTTTGACCCCCCCCCCCCTTGTATGTCCGCATCCTTTGCTTTTGCTCGGCTGTCAGCGGAGCTTTATGGCCGATTCATGAAGAACAAAAATGCGCTCAACTTTAATATTACACGACGAGACGCATGAGGCGCTGCGTGTCTGCCATTCAGCCGCAAGGAAGTCACCGATAATGGCTCCTAATTTATTGCCTTGTTATTGCAGTTTTATTGTCATGGCCTGCTTTTTTCATCTTTTCTCTTTTTTTCTTGTTGTTGTTGTGACAATTCCCAAAAATAAGAGGACTATTTTTTTCTTAAATAATCTAAAGTCGCATCTCAAAGACCCACAATAAACAACATTATTTTACGTGTCCATTTTTAAACCCCGCGACCTCCCGAATCAATAACTTTTTTTTGTTTCAGCTCAGTGACTGCGGACAAGGCCTTTGAGAAACAGTAATTAACAAAGAATGGGTTTTCAATTACGGCCACAATGGAGACTGTCTCATTAAGATTTGCATGATTTTTGGACGAGGAATGCAAATGAAGATGCAATTTACGCACGGTCTGCTGTTCCCATTGTGTCGGCGTGAATGGTTGCGTCCTCCCAGCTCAACACAGGTAAAATAATATTCACGGGTCATTTAAAGGAATAAAAGTGCCGCTATTATCACCTCTTTATTCCACAAAGCAGGGGCTACTATCCCTGATGGTAATTTGACTTATTTGACCCATGAGAGTTGTCGTTTAAAAAAAAAAAAAAAAAAAAAAAAAAAAAAAAAAAAATAAAAATGTTTAATGTCTGTGTGTAAATGCAGAGTCATGACTGAGGAAACATTTAGACTCTGTAGGACCTTAGAAACTTATTTTTTAAAGGACATTTTAAACATGTTTCATTTACCCTACAAACAGGTTAATTCATATCAGGTTATCTTATTTGTGTCAGGGAATTTTCACTAAAGCTAAAAAATATGCATATAAAAATATAAAATATATCTAATAAAAGCATCTGCAAAATGTATTTTTATTCCTCGATGCTTCTTTGGAAAATTAAAACATTAATGTTGTGAGCTAGTCTAGCAACAGGTATTTCAAAACTCAGTTTGAGTGGCTCACTGACAGCAGCTTCATCTGTAATGAGAGTTTTGAATTTACTCAAAATAATAGCTTTTTTTCTTCATAAGTTAAATAATATTATGTGAATATTTTTTGCACTGTGCTGCTGCATAAAGTGTTTGATTGAAAACGTCTCCTCAGGAACTATGATGACCTCTCTTTGAGAAGCAAAGAATAAAATAAAACTGGGAATGTCCTGAAGATTTCTCCCATATTATTTAACTACCTAACTACCATCTAACTAAGTTTCCTTTTTATTATGGTGAAATTTTTTATATTAAAAATTTACAAAAGAAAATGTGCAAATTTGGTCCAGATAATGGATAAACCTTGAGAAGAATGACAGGATTTGTTTGAAGATGGTGCTCAGACTCTTTGATGGTTTTTGTGTTTGCTGCCTCCTGACAGAGAGGGAGAAGAAAGAGAGTTAACGGCGACTGCGTGTGCGTCTGAGAATAAAACAAGGCCAGGTACTGATCTTGGAGAGGAGTGTGGTTTTTCTTAAGCGCTGCTCCATGTCACTGCCTCTCTTCCTCGATTCTTCCATCACAGAGCGGCAGTGCTTTACAGTCATCATGAGAGAGAGAGGGAGAGGGGGAACGTGAAGGATCAGCAAACTCACCACAAGTTGGGTTGCAACCCCGACGATCATCTCTTACTGCGGGCCCATCTGAGGCTGTGAGGGCATCTTAGTTCGGGCATTAGGTGCAGGGGAGGTTTGTGTGTGTGTGTGTCACTTAGACCTTTAAAAAGAACCAAAAAATACACTCAGGACGACAGATGGATTGATTATCAGGAGAGTTTTAGTGAAGTGTTGCATTTCTGCCACCAAGGCTGACGAAGAACGCTGCATTCTTGCCTTCACTGCAGAGGAGTAATTTGTGTTTTCATTAGGGTGGCTTGGAGGGGGGAGGAAGGGACAAGTGACATGACCGCACTCAACGGTAATGCAACCGTCTCACTTATTGACCTCGGCTTGTAAAACAACATGCAAGAAGAAAGCCTCCTGTAGCTGTCTGTGAAGAATGCTTCAAACTTTTTTTTTTCTCCCCGGCAGGCCAAGCATGTCCTTCCTCATTATGTTCTTGTGTGAGCAAGGCCAAGGCTGCTGACACAGACCCGGTGTAATCTCTTTAACCCGCCACTGTCACGAGCAGACAAGGCGTGACCACCCGGCACTCTGCTCCATCTCACTTAGCCGAGGGAATAGTTTTTTTTTTTCACTTCATCAACTCTTTGGGCTGCTTATCATTAGGGAGGATGCACATCTCTCCAACACAAGTATGAGTGCATGCAAAAACACACACACGCCAGGAGTTAATCACTGTTACAAGACCACTCAATATAATCATGTGCAGCAGTGTGCAGTTAAAAATTCATATACTCACTGACCCTTGGAGTTCCCATAATTGACACCAGCGTTTTGGTTTTTTTTTGCTGTGGTTATTGACTAATGAAGCTAAAAGCAAATGAAATTCTATCACAGCAGAGGACATCAGCGGAAGCATTTTTAAATGAATATACAATGATTATTAGCTCCTTGAAGTCATTTCTTAGACAAAGGCTCTTTACGTTTATTTAGCAGATTAAGGGGAAACATTCATATTAAAACATTTGGTATATGATGCGTTAAATGGAAAATAAAATACCAAATTACTGTGAATTATAAGGTGCGATCCATCGAAAACTAATTTCAATTCAGTTTCAATTAGGCAGAAAATTTCAATAAATATGATTTCGCTTCTGAGCCAGTGGGTGAGGCCGGATTAAGCCGTCTAGTGCACAACACGATCACTTCTGTGTTTGCTCAGGAACAATGTCTGGTGCCTCAACTTCCCCGGCCACAGCTCAGCTCACACGCCAGCCTCTAATCTGTGCAATGTGCATCTATCCTGCAGAGAAGTAATACCACATCTTGTTTGCTGGTTTCAAGGGTTGACAAAGAGGTTCTCAGAACATCACGAGATGCAACATACCAAATAAAAAATGTATAAGTGCAACAGAAGATTACACCATTTAAATTAGGCCTCCAGATGCTTTTATATTTGCACCAGAATTAAAGTTCTGCAGTCTGTCAGGGAGCAGATGTGTGCTTCTTGGAAACTGCTGCCTGTGAGTGGCATTATCAAGCACCTCTATATGATGATCATTTTAAATACTGTTATTGCCTGACTGGCTAATTACAGCACTCATTATTTCCCATGTATCTTTTGAATCATTGCCATGTTCAGTTTTTCCAAAAACAATGGAAACTTTCTCCGTTTTTTGTTTGGAAGAAAGTGCTGAATCGCCACTTTTTGCTTTGCGCCATGCCCATGCAAGCAGCCCTCTTTTGTTTTAGCCATAATTGAGATCCCACTAATCTAGCCTCTTTTAAAAAATGAAACAGTCCCTTTGTCGAGCCTTCATTAGCTTAAGATAATATTGTGAGAATGCACAATTAATTTGCAGTGTAACTTTAATTAATTAAATACACCCAATTTTGTAATATGATTAATGCCACCAAGTTGTTATCTGTATTCTCCACCAAAATGAATATGTAACAGCGATACAGCACTGGGCATTAATTGGGGCTTTTAAGAACCCAAAACTAGGTTAGGTAATTATAAGAGGTAATTTATTAAACCTTAAATAAGAAACAAACAAGCATAAATTGATATATAAATCATGAGTACCACTGTGTGTAATCTAGCTGTGATTTGGGAGAAAATGACAAATCTTTGTTGCATGCAGAGCACTTGATAAAGCAGATAGTGGTCATAAATTTAGTCCCAGTCAAGGTCTCATTAAAAGAGGCATAATTTAATTAGGAGTTAGCCATCGCCCTCTAAATATATTAATTACCTTGAGCATGACGAGATGAGTGCAGTGATTATTGCACATTTCATTAGAGTAGGTCTTCTGGGGGAAAAGCAAACTAAGGCGGGGAGCTGACTGTGTTGACAAGATAATGGATGGGCCGGTCTGAGATGAATTTAGTCACCTTGCCTCCAGTTGAGTTCGGGGAGGTGAGACAGAGGACAGCGCAGGTCCTCGAGAGGGTAGGACGTCTACGCTCTGTTTACCGGGACTGCAACATTAAGAGCTTTCAGGTAAATGTTTGAAGAAAAAAAAAAAGGATTTGGCAAGTCTCTGCACTTGAGTACATTTTTTTCACCACATTAACCAATTATTATATGAGGAATATATGAGGAATATGTGGCTTACTGATAATGTTCATTTTAGAGCCAGTTCAGTATAAAGAATCAGCATTAAAAATGTGATGTTCAATGTGAAAAAAAAATCCAATTTCCAAGCCAAATATTATTAAGCGACCTTCTTGAGTTTGTGGAAGTGCAATATTAGAAATAAAATGTCTTTATTAGAAATAAAAGTTTTCTTTTGAAAAGAAACTAGACTTCATATCTATATCCCCAAGGTTGTTGCTTGTTATGCTCAGTGTTAGTGTCTTACAGCTCTCATTGCTATAACTCCTGAATATGGTGTTAAAAAATAAAAATAAATAAATAATAATAAATAATAAAAAAATAAATAAATAAAAAAGGGGAGAAAAGTGTGGAAGCATTAAAAAAATAACAGTAAGAATCCTTATTGTGCCTGATTCTTAATGCTCTCAGCAGCTAAATCCATTGTTGGTGCATTAATAATGCTTTACTTTTCAATCCTGCCTGTACCCACACAGCTAATAAAGAACTACACCTTGGTTTCCACAAACACATCCCACACCCCACACATCCACACACACATACACACACACACACACACACACACACACACACTCAGACCAGAGGAGTGCAGAGGCGACGGCTCATTGCCCCATAGACTGATATGTCAATGAAACATACAAGATGTTGCCGCCGCATTGGAGCGATTTCCAGCCTCGCTCCTCTCCTGGCTGACAGCAGGACAAAGAGCCTAAGCTACTATTATCTGGAGGCAAGCTCTCATTCTTGCTTTTCATCTTTTTCTTCACTTACACAAACATAGATGTATGTGCTTGTGCAAACACACAGAGCTCAGCATAAAGTCAGTGATGCATCCAGCGTGCGTGTCAGACAGGACAAACCTTCAGTATTGTAGGGAGTTTGTTAAAGTGTCAGCATGGTTTGTAGACTGCACAGTGTTGGCAAATAAAAGAAGTGGAGTTCGGATTTTCTGAATGTCAGTGGGGTTTTTTTTAATATTTTTTTATATGCAACAGGGCAGAAGAGATGTGGCCTTAACATTTCACACAGGTAAATATTCTGATACTTCTACTCATCTGTTATTTTTAATCTCTGCTGTGTCTGATCAGGATGACTTCTAGGCCGACAGGTGACACGACTTGGTTTTGAAAATAAAGAATTTCCTCTTATGAAATCAGACAATGTCTTAACGAATATATGCCTGACCAGAGACGGACAACAGGGTAAACACAACTCGCGGAGCACAAAGCTTCCCACACCATCTCCCTGAACGCCCCCTCCCTCTTCTCTCCTCTCTTTACTACTAACCTCCTCCCACTGGCCAGAAAATTGAGGACACTCACCAAGCTCTGACTGGTCCCAAGGCTGCTGCTGCTTCCCAATCCCTCTGTGAGACACACCTTCAGCAGCTGGCTGTCAGCAGGCCCAAGAGGTGGACCGTGGACTGGAAGATAGCAGTGACATCCACAGCCCAGAGCCTCAGCCCAGACTCCAACCACGGTCATTCAGACGGGAGCACCACCACCATGGCAGCTCCGTGTGCAGCAAGAGAAATATAAAGAGCAAGAGAGCTGGGCAGTCACTGGTGTGGTAGTGCACACTGCAGCTGAGCTCTCCCTGCTCTGGGACCCATCTCATTCAGCCAAGATTGCTTCATACAAAAGTTGACAATGCACCAGTGAAAGCCATTGTTGATATTCAACATTTTTTAAATAGCTGAGCAGAATAGACAACATGGCAGCCTGCAAAACTTGGCAAGGGAAACTGACCTGGAGCTTCCCGTTTGAAAGGGTTGCCATGCTGGGTGAGAGGAGAGAGGGCTATTGTGTTAAAAAAAAAAAGAAAGAAAAAAAAAAAAGAGGGAGAGCTGGTGTGAAAGAGCCCCAAAAACAAAACATCTCCCATCCCGGGAGAGCAGAGTACAATGCTTTCTGTGCAGCAGGAAGAGGACAATCACCTCACACGGTCACAAGCATATACACATTACCAAGAAAGAGCAGAACAATGAAATCAGTACAATCAGATCCATTTTAAAACAGGATATTATATTTCTAACTCTTGAGCCAAACAAGGAAGCTCCAATCTCACATCAAAAATAAACTATGGGTGTCACAGACAACATGTAGATCTTGCCATTAAATATTACGTTGATCGTCTGTAATGTCAAAAATCTGTGATCCACTCTCCGTGCAGTGGCTTGGCTAACGACCAGAGGAATGTCTTCCAGAGAGCCATCTATTTCTCTAATGTTGCACCAATGAGGGTGATACGGCCCGATGCTGTTAATGGTGTTCTGTTTCGGTCATTGTCAGGATGACAGGCGCGCAGATTGATATGGATATTTAAGACGCCTTTAAGCTTCCATATGTCAGAGCATCACAGTGCAGCTCGTGCCACAGAAGATATCAAAACACCCGATGCAGTGTGTAATGTGTGTGTGTGTGTGTGTGTGTGTGTGTGTGTGCGCGCGTGTGTCGTGTGAATGTGTGCCCGGTAGCCCTGAGGCAGGTCCCAGTGTTGTGTTTCGTGCATCCTCATGTCTTTTTAGGGGCAGCAGGGCGGGAGGGAGGGTCTGCATGATTAATGTGGATTTTAAAACCCCCTGAAGGAAACAGCTGCAATACCTGGGACCCTTCCCATCCAGCACAACACAAATCCATCTGCTCATTCAGTAACTTATTACACTACTGTAAACTCAATGTAGCTAAAAGGGCACTTAGCCACCTCGTATTCTGAGGCTAAACAGAAAGATGTCCGTAGAACTTGAACACATGCTTTTTTTTTGTTGACTTGCCTGCTGATTATTCCACTGTTACAATAAACTGACCAGCAACTGATGCAGCAAAGGCAACAAATGGACACTGCACAATACATACATACATATTCACTTAGTTTGCCAAAAATATCATTCACAAACAAAGATTCAGATAGACTTTTGGGTTAAATAGAGGTAGAAATGCTTTACTGTAATAAGACTTCTTATCTACAAACTGGAATTTAGGAGTGCTCTGTAAAAAGTTATCAAAAACACATATAGAGCACATAATTTGGATTTCATTGTGTTTTACAGCCAGGGTCTCTGTAATAGAAGTTTTGTAGCAGCTTCTGTAGCAGATTTCTTCAACACTTCATGAGTTCAAAATCAGGCTTACAAGCAGCATCAGGCCGATGAAACAATTTTAAGTGTGTGTTTTGAGCTGTGACAGAGAGCTCATGGTCTCCAGGATCGTGAGTTATCATTTAAGCAATATTATAGTGCCTTATGCTAATGTAAAGTGGAGAACTTCAGTCTCAAAATCTGTGAGTATTGTTCTGCAGTGTCTTCCTCAAAGGCTGATCTGTGCGTGTGTGTGTGTGAGAGAGAAACAGGACCAGTCTGGCCCTTTGACATGGGCAGGCTTGGAGTCGGAGATGTATAATTACATTGATCGGGGAGAAATTACAGCTCTGAGAAAGAAGGCAGGGCCCACATAATCTTATAGGTGTGTCAGTGCTTGGCTGCAAGACAGAGAGCGGCAGAGAGATGAAGAAAGAGAGAGAGAGAGAGAGAGAGAGAGAGAGAGAGAGAGAGAGAGAGAGAGAGAGAGAGAGAGAGAGAGACCTGTGGCGTCTTTACTGGAAATCCACGTCAGCGCCACCCATCACACACTATTAGCTGCCATCAAAGCTCTAATTTTACTCTAGCATTACACCCCTCTCCCTTCAACCCCCTCCCTCCCCTGCTGGTCTGGATGGCGCAGCCTGGTGGGAAAACGACATTCAATCCGCTGTCCGCTCCATTCAGGCCAAATTGGCAAATGACAGCTCTCCGCCTCTCAGATTTCGGGAAGTGAAAAGGTACCACCACCACCACCATCCGCCTCAGCCTCCAAACGCTGTAGGTGGGGAGGAAGGAGGGGTGAGTGCAGAGGGGGGAGAGCGAGGACCAGCGAGGCCGAGGAGTGGACCAAGGTGGGTTAACAGCCTCCCTTGTCCTCCTCGGCAGTGATGTCACTGGACAGAGAACACAGAGAAAAGGGAGAAGAATGCCTACTCAGCACATCAAAGGAACTTCCCTGAGACCAATGGGGAAAGTTGACCTCAATCCCCTAATCACCCACTTTACCACCCCGGGCCAAGCCAGGCGGGCGGATGGGAATACAGCGTTTGGCCTCGTGAAGGTCAACAGCAGCGAGAGGGCAGCACGCAGAGTTAAATCTCATAGGGATGAGGATGGACGAGGAACACAGGCTGCTGCCGTGCCTCAGAACCATCTTTTATCAGAATAAAATCTAATTTATCAAATTAGGATAAACCACTCGAGAAGCATCATCTCGTTTTCAAGGCGGGCTTTTATGGCTCCCTCCGAGATGTGTTCAAACAAAAAACAGTGCAGAAACAAACCAAAAAGACAACAAGCCATGACATCTTTGCTCCAATGAGCTGCACGTGAGAAGAAAAAAAGGAAATATACAGAGCATGTAAACGGAGGAAGCGCTCTGCTCGACACACATGCACAAACAACAAGGTCTTTCATCCACATTTAACCATGATACACAGGGAAAAGACACAGAACATATTGTGTTAGACACTAACTGGCCGCCCCGACTGAATGGTACTCTTACTGCTAATTAAGTGCTAATGGCAGTTCCCCCTGCAGAGAATACTAATTAATGTTTCATTCTTCTGCAGGCTGAGCGCGTACTCCACCGCGGCCTAATGAGGGGAGACAGGTACGTCTTCTCCCAGGCTGGGTTAATAAGCGCAACACAGTGGGGTCTGAGTAGAGAGGGCCATACCAGGGGGCTGCTTCCTGTTCCCTAATCTTAGCGGACCCCCCTCAGAACACTCACAATGAGCCGCAGAGGTAATGAAAGGATTTGTCCTGTAAATTTGATAAAATGGGCAAGCTCATGTGTCTGCGTGGGGAGCACCTCGAAAGTTTTGGTGTCTGCACTAAGGAAAGATTAACATGCAGGAAATTCGGGATTTAAAAAATACATGATAAAAAAAAAGTGCACCTACAGATAGTGATATTTTTCCTTCTTTCAGTCAAAGATGTTTGTGAGAATTTGGGGGAAAGCTGTCCATAATTCACAGTGAAGTGTATGCAACTCAGTATATAAGTATTGTATGTATATACTTTTTGTACCCAGCATTGCAAAAATACAAAAGTACTTGGAAAACTGTTCCTTTTAAAAAAAAAATTAAAATAAAATTTTTTACACTGTACCATTGCATATTGGGCATGTTTTCTTGTGTGTCTTTCTACAGAATTACGACCCAGAAACTGCTGATGTCTCTTAGAAAACAACTTCTATTTTATATAGTTTCCGGCTCCCTGAGAATATGCACGGTAGAAAAATAAATAAATACATTACCTGTTTGGCTGTAGAAAGCCTGGGAATCAGATTCAAATGCTCAAGAATGAATGGATGTGCGAGTATGCGGGCATGCGTGCGTGAGCGTAAACATAGATTGGAGACGGCGTTGGAATTACCTGAGTGAGATAATGGTGGTGCATTAGATTAACTTTCAGTCCTTAAATGCAACACATTTAGGCAATCTTGTCCCCCAAAAACATGTCAATGTCTGAAAGGCCTCCCTCTCGCTATCAGGAGCCTCTGGTCCCCCACACTGATGCAGCTGGCAAGGCGCTACTGTCGACTGTCAAAACGCAGCGCCAGATCTAGTTATAAAATAATTGAATTTTCATATCAGAGGGGACCAGAGTCCCAGCAGACAATAGGAGTGCTGAGTCCTCTCTGATATTGGCTCAGGCCCTTTGCCATGCGCATGAAATCAGTATGTTAATGTTCCAGGGTTTTCTTTTTTTAAGGGCACTTGTGCTCTCGCAATGTACTACCGATGCGGTTTCAAAAAATTGCAACTATTGATAAGTAGGCAGCCAGCAACCCCCTCGACCCCTCCTCCCACCCAACATGCCCACCACCGCCTCCCCCCAACCCACTGAGGCTCTAGACATTCTCGCGCCCCCATCCTCCCCCATTATTAAAATTGTAATTTATTTTTCTAAATCAGAATGACAGCTTGCTTTCTTTTCTCTGCAGCAGGCAGTGAATCACCGAGCTTTAATTACTTTCGTAACTTCGCTGACCCTGTGAGCGTGCTGCTCTGCCAGAGAAAATGGGACCTCCAACAAAGGCCCTCCACAGCCACAGCCGCCTTCGGTTCATTCAAAATGCGAAAATTTATCAAACTACGGATTTTTATAAGATTTTGTTAACATTTCACCTCCTATCTTTTTCACACTCCCCCAAAACACCCCCGCCTGCAACAGTTCTGCACTCCCAATGTCCTGGCCCACCTCCTGAAGATACTCGGTGCACTGGATAACTAAACAACCTTATTCCAACCCTCCTTCCCCCTCTCTCCCCCTTTCTGTGTGTGTGTGTGTGCGCTTGTGTTGACTCAACAAGGTCTCTTCGGGTCAAAACAGCCAGAGGTCACACTATTATCAGCAACCCCCCTTATATCCAGGCCGTGGCCCCGGCAGCAGGGAGACAGACAGCGCAGGATCCCGAGGCCACAAAGCACAGATCAACAGGGATGAACGCTACATTTGATCACGTCACAGATCTTTGGCCCGCAGACATCAAGGGTCAAGCTTTATTCGGCACAGCCGTCAGAGTCTATCCTGAAGCCGATAGTCTGCCTTTTCTGACCACTGGTCGTCGCAACAAAGGACTCGCCTCAGTGTTGAAAAGCACCCACGAAACAGTCACACGGATCATGGCCGCGACAAGGATGTGCGAGAGGACTGCGTGCGACTTTTAACTTGAACAGGAGGACAGTTTGAGATATACAAGCTCTTCTTGCTTTGTTGCTACAAAGTTCAGGCATGTTTCTCGTTGGCCAAGCAGACCCCCCCATTTGCCTCGCATCACTCCCAGCGCCTGATTTATTAAAGTAGCTAATATGTTGTAATCCCTGCTATCGCTCTCACCTTCTCACTGGCACACCTCTGTTTTGGGCTGTGCCACTGTGTGAACCAGGGGTGTGCAGGCACGGTTGGTCTTTTGCTGACTGCCTGATAATTGAATGAGCGATTATCCCTCCCATTAATAGACAATGATACAGAAAGCACTGCCATATGTACGGAATATTAATGAGTGGCTGCAGAGGCCTAGATAAGAGGAGCGCCATGCAGTCGCTGTAATAGGGGTTAAAACAATTTGCCCCCCCACCACCATATCCCTCCTCACACACAGACACACACACACACACACACACACATCAGCTCCCATGCTTTCCACGATGCTAATCCTCCATCCTCTTACCAACTAAGCAGGCTGCCACCAACCAACCACCCCCCATGGCGCTGACCTCACTGCTGCCAAGGCCGACCCACTATTGTGCGAGTGTGAGCAGGTTCACTCCATAACAGAATGACATGCTAATGATGGGAAGCAGTTGGTGTTTAGCATTGATGTTATGAGACATTTTACAATAAGACAAAAAAAAACAGAGCTGAGAAAAACAAATAAATAAAAAAGATGCATTCATTCAGATTTTTTCCAGACGAAAAAATAATCCTAACTTCCTCTTGTTTCTTTAATGCTTTATCTCACTGTTTCACTGCTGAATCTGTCTTCATCTTCTTGCTGTCACAAGTGCTTTTTTACGCCCCTCCCTTCAAGATATTCAGGTAAGGCAAAGATGCGAGAGCAGCTAGAGCCCGCAGTGCCACAAACTCCCGTGCAGCATCACCGCCATCAAATTTCAATAAAGTTTGCAGAGAGTCAGGCAGGTGAAACAGTTGGGGCACACTTCTATATGAATCGCCATGCCAATCAATATCTAACATTTATTAGCATTGGAAAGCAATATTTCCCCTTTTACCTTGCAATAATTGTGCTTAATGCTGTAAAGTACCTTATCATAGGTCTGACGGCAAAAGAAAAGGCCAGTTACCATGGCGACTGTGAAAGCCATTGGTTTCCTTTTCAGCAGAATAATGAACTTCTCTCCTCTGCGTGTCACTCTTCCACTCCACTCTCAGCCTCTTCGATTAAATTGAAGTCCGCATGTCCTTGAAATCCCTCGTCTCTGCCTTATAATTTGCCAAACAAGAGAAAAACAGAGAGAAAAAAAAATGTTCAAGGTTCAACAAATGCATCACTTTAGGGCCGAGGCGTGGGTGTATCTCACAATCAACGCTCAGTGTGTTTTTTTTTAATTTACCAACAGGGACATTACCTCTTAATTAAAAGTAAATGCTTCTATATCTGCGGGTACTCTTTATTTTTTCTGATGGTGGAATGGTTCAAGATTATATTTTACTTGTCTCAGTTTACAGTTGTCATAACATCATTACATTTTGTCTCGGAAAACTCTGTAATCATCCTTTCAGATTAAACAGCTCTAAAAATTAAAGGTTTTAAACAGGTCAACAAGCTGCACTTACCTATATTTTATGCATTTTTTTGGTATCTGAAATGTCAAAGTGCCTCAGTCCTGCACTGTAAAATTGTAAAAGAAAAAAAAATATTAAGCACACAAGGCTACTTTGTCACATTTAATAATGATGGATGCATTGAGGTGAATAGACTTCTCTGAGACGTGCTGCACAGTCAGGTGATTTTCTACATTTCTATAAGAATAAAAGAAGCAGAAGGAAAGGAAAGGGGGGAAAAAACGTGTTTCTCTCTCCTCTAAATGTCGTGAATCCGATCACTGTTTGCACTGCCCGAGGACATCAAGTGTTTTATTCTGCGGTGCTGCATGAGGGTCCATTAAAGTGAGGGGGGGGGGGGGGGAATAACTGATTCAAATAAAACCTGGAGGATCGAGACGCACACAGACCCAAAGAAACCCATCAAATAATAAGGCCAATTAAACAGCAGAGGAGGGTCAATTAGCCTCGTTTATCCGGGTCACCCAATTTTAGTTAAATTCAGACAGTATTTTCCTTTTTTTTTTAGAGAGAGGGAATAAATATAAAATACCACGTGACATTAACATTGTCTTCCCCTTTATTTTAATGAGATTATCTGACGTGAATTATTGAGGCACGTTATAAATTGAGGATTGTCAGATCTCTGGAGACAAACAAGTCTGTCTAAATCGTTATTTTACTGTTTTTCAATGTCGCTTTCTATTACTTGTTGACTGGGATATTATTTGTAAATTCTCACTGCTTTGTCAGAACAAACGTGGCAACCCAGAAAATGACCAAAGTTAATTAATCCTCCGTCCTAAGATTAGAAATAAATGTACCTTCATTAACAGGCCTTATTGTCCTCTGTTTTCGTTCGTACACATGCACAATCGTGTGTCTTTTTTTTTCTCACATCCAACAAATGATTTTGTACAAAGGGCGACTGGACCCGCGGTGCTGTCTCACAGGCGCGGGGTGGGGCCCTGATGATGTACAACCCCGACTTCTTCCCCAGAATAATGAAACTAAAAATCCCTCTACTGCAAATTAATATCAGTAATGTGGTTATCCTCTCCTGGTAGATAACATATGGCAGAAAATAGCAACAAATCAAATAAATCAATAAGCAAACATTTCTCTGAGAGTATCTTAATTCAATGTGTATTTATAATAGGTACTTCATAAGAAAAATGACTTTCTTTAGATTTAGACAAGACAAAACAGTGATATTTGATTTAATGAAACCTGAGAATCATTAAAAGAAAGAGTTTCTAACATATGACAGCAGTCAGGTGGAACTTGAGCTCCTCTCTTGGTCACTCACCTTCAGCCTGAGACACTTTGATGAGCCCAGCAGAGGAAGAGCTCTCTGAGGTCTGACAGGCCCCTGATTCAGAGAGACACTGAACGGAAAAAGAGAAACCACCGAAAAACTCAGCTCAACTCAATCTATTCAACCCTTCAAGGAGAATTTCAAGACAAGCAGCGCTGCAAACTTTTCTCTCATCGACGCATCAAGTAAAGAGAAAAAGCCCTTTGAAATGAAAGTGTCTGCTGCAAATAATCACTCATCATCTCCTCAGCTCAAAGCACCGAGCAGACCACATGGGCTTTACTGAAACAAACTAAACATTTGGACATTGCAATATTAACATTTCTCGGGATTTTTTTTCTACTACCCTCCATTTCAACCCCTCGTCTGCACCAAACTCACAACCTGCAGGTGTGATCAGACACTTGACTAAAGTCTTTTTTTTTTTTTGTGCACTGAAGATAAAAATAAATGCGTTTCCTCCAGCTGGTAGATGGGTGGAGTCTGTAGCCTGTACCACGTGTTTGTTTTTAATCAGGTTTATTTATTTTTTTTTATTTTTACGAACACATGTGAAATGTTTTACAACCACGCGGGAGCAGAGCGTTTTTTCCAACACCTGTTCATCTTACCTTGTTTCTGGGCTGTGTGAGTTAACTTACAAGTCTCCCTTCTTGCCTGTCAGACAGCGCTGAGGGCCGAAACACTTCACCATCAGGGACATGTGATTTCTGTCAACAGTCGCGGGACATTTGAGTGACGTTCATGCCTAAAGTCGTTTGACACCCTCACTTCAGACACCCGGTTGAGCTGCTGCTCTCACGAACTACCTCCTGACAAAGTTGGGCCACAGGGAGGCGCTCATGAGCTTCATCACAGGAGTCAATGAGCTGCACTGGCACTGTGTGAAAGGTGCAACTCACAGTGAGGGAAACTGCTGAGGACTGCTCTGACTTCTATGAAAACACTTAACAAAAACCTTCACATGATTAAGTTTAATTATATTTAAAAAAAATCACATCAGCATATCCTTATCATGTATTTTTACAAGACGAGAGTTAGCGGACTATGAATTACGAGAAGAAATGCTGGTGAAAGCAACAGCTGATAAAACTTCGTGTTAAGACTTGTGAGAAGCACTTCAGTTCTGAGAAAAAGCAGAGCAAGACAGAGTAACTGGCAGTGCTGACACTGCAATTTCAGTTTTTGTTAATTACAGACAACACAGTGACATTTCATTTTCAGTGTAAATTATCATCTGAGCTGTAATCATGATCATCATTATTATTATTATTATTATTATTATTATTATTATTATTATTATTATTATTATTATTATTGGCATTATCAGCCTTTAGTTCACTACTGCAGCATGTCATTTGAATATCAGTAAATGTATTTTGAAACTCCTACAGTTTCATTGGTTTCTCCTGGTGGAAAAATGCTCATGTTCACAGACACTCTGGTTCAGGTGAATTGAGTTGAATCATTTTTTTTTTTAGCTGTATCATTTTATTCACAGTTTATTTGTGGTGGCATGAAATTTGGTGTGGACAAACTTTGTTCAAACCCTCATTGCTTTATTGTGAATTCCTGTCATACCAAATGCATCAGGCTATTTCTTATATTTTGTGTATAAATTGATGCATAAGACACAAAACCTGTTCTGATCCAATAATGCTGCTATGGAAACACGCTAGCTTTGAATATCCCAGTCAGTGTAGATGCAATGAAGCAATGGAACAAGCTGCAATAAAATATACATTAGATGGTAGAGGGTGGAAATAACAAAAGCAGATTTTTTTACTTTAAAGTGAGTTAGACTTAATAGATTTAGTATGGTAAAGGGGAGGCATATGGCACTGTTCTTCATCACGTTGATCCAAACTTGTTTTTCTCACCGCTCTGAGTGGTATTTTCGAGTGACCACCATGTGTAACAGATTTTGCAGGTTTCTCTCACTCTGCATGCCCGATAGCAGCTTTCCAAAGAAAAACAGTTTTTTGTTGTTAGAGCAGGCTCTGTTTTCACATTCCAGTCATCAGCCGTACTTTATCAACTACAACTTTCACTTTGGTGGACTCTGGTGGACTTTTTTTAAAGAGGGCGAGCTGCCGTAGAAACTGAAGCTTGTGTGTGTGTGTGTGTGTGTGTGTGTGTTACTTTAACACCGACCAGACAGTGAACATTCATTACATAATGAGCTTGTGATACGTGACAAACAATAAGCTCAAGTGGCTCATGCAGTAACACTTCATGACACAGATCAAACTGAAATGACAAAAACATCTATATACATATTGCTCATACGTAATATCATGAGCGCACCATGTGACACAGAGCTGTGCAAACACATCTGCTCCTGCATAGGTTCATACATCAACATGGAAAAAACAAGGGTGGAGGAACAACTGCTCTATAGAATTGAGAGAAATTTTCCAACAATGCTCTCACATCCTGCAAAACTATCAAGGAGTGTGGCCTAGATTACTGATAGAAAAACGCTTTTAAATCCCATGCATCAGTCCCAAAGGTAAAAGGGTAAAAAGGAAAATCCCTTATCCCACTAATGAGGCGTGGGTGGTTTCTTGAGATATGCCTGGTCCAGATCAGCCTCCCTTGCTTTCCACTGAGGCTGAGCAAAAGACAGCTGTGCAAGCTGAAGGACAAAAACAGCTGCGATCGGGAGCTGCACTGACCATAGGTTTCTGGGTAACGTGCAGACACTGTTGATAAAACAGGAAGGATTGCCTCATAGCTGTCTCATTTCTGAAGTGGACTATCTGTCATCTTTGGTCAGATATGGATTTCAGTATTTAGATTCACTGGCTCAGTCATTTATGATTTACTTTAATGCACCTGTGGCTCCTGACGTCATCGAGTCTTTTACTCCAGAGTTTCACCGTGTTCTCATAATGTGGAAGTACAACTTTTCTTCAGCAAAGGCACCGTTTCCCCACAAACACGTGCAGTACACAGCAGCGGAAATACTGCATCCTATAACTTGAGTTTTGTGTCATAATGCCTTCGTGTGAAAACCCACCTACAAATACAGTAACCTTGAAAAAGTAAGGGGAAATGAAACATGCTCTTTATACCTGTTAAATGCAGGCAATGTAAAGATTTGACAGAGAGAGAGCATAAACTTTAAGTAAATGTGACAGTAAACTGATTCTCTTCCAAACTTCTCAGTGCAAAAAAAAGGAAACTCAAACAGATGCCTCTGCATGCATCATTATAAATGTTAGCTTAGCCTTGAGCAGAAATTTTTAATATGAGTTTAATACTTCATATTTCTGCCACAGGTTGTCCACTATCTCTCAATGTCTCCACTGGTCTGAAGGGCTGAGTTCTTATAGGTCAGGGCAATGCCGTGGTCATTGTTTGGCTGCTTTTGTGCCTGCTCCGGTGTTTGGGTGCTGTTTGTCACCGGTCTGTTTCCTGTCAGAACAGACATGATTTTGGACCGGTAGTGGTCTCCAGCCAGGAAGTACAGGATTGGATCAATACAGCTGTTGATGCTCGCCAGCGGCCTGGTGATCTTATACGTGAAGTTGACGATGTTGAGGAAGTCACAGTTGAGATCTAACACCCGTGAGGTGTAGTAGAGGGTCCGCGTGATGTGAAAAGGGACGAAGCTCACAGCAAACACCACCAACACCACGATGATGAGCTTGATGGACTTCTGACGGGATGCGGCGCTTCGCTGGCCGGCCGCCAACCCTCGCCTGGGTTGGCACAGAGCCCGCGCCATCAAACAGTAACACACCACGATGACCAGGAAAGGGATGCCAAACAGGAGCACCATGACAACAGAGCTGTAGTCCACGTACTCCTCGAAGGCCGCCTGGCTGGTGGTGTCATGGCACAGGGTGTCGTTGTCCCTCCTGGAGGTGGTGACGAAGATGAGGTTGGGCACCAGACAGACGGTCACCACGCCCCACACCATGCCACACACCATGTGAGCATGGCGGGACTTCACCAGGGTCAGTGCCTTGATGGGATGGCAGATGCCCAGGTAGCGGTGCACGCTGATGCAGGTGAGGAGGAGGATGCTGCAGTAGAGGTTGGCATAGAAGAGGAAGCGCACTATTTTGCAGGCGGCCACTCCAAAGGGCCAGTGGCTGCGGTTGGCGTAGTAGTAGATAAGGGTGGGGAGGGAGAGGACGTACAGGAAGTCGGACAGAGCGAGGTGGAACATGTAGACCGTGCTGGGGTTCCACGGGCGCATCTTCAGGAAGAGCCACAAAGCCGTGGCGTTGAGCACGAAGCCCACCACGAACACCAGGCTGTAGGACACGGGCAGCAGGATGTATTTAAACTCCTCATCGAAGCGGCAGCTTGAATTGAAGATTGAGGTGAACACCGACGACTGGTTGTGTGCGCTGGGGCCGCTGATAACCGTTTCCATAGCGATGTGACTTCCTGGGGTAGCACTCTCGAGACAGCAGAAGATCGAACCTTCAAAGAAAGAGGAAATAACTGAGATATGAAGACTTTTACTTAATTTAAAGAGAAAACGCACATATACAAAAATATCAACCATTCTCTGGATCATGCTTCTCAGTTTTATAACATGAATCTTTTTGGGTTTCTTTTTTTACAGTTGGTTCAACATCTGAAAACTTTGGGCTCCAGGAAAGACTATCTTCAAGCATTTTATAACACAAATTCATATAAAACTTGATTAATAAAGGAAATAAGATTAACACACAGTATTATCAGCAAAATGCACTTACAGTAGTACTAGTAGTAGTAGTAATAGAAGTAGTAGTAGTATAGATGTATTTGTATGTATTTTAACTGCTTTATTTCTTATTACGTGATGTGTAATAATGTTAATCATTATATAAAGCTCTAAAAGAAATGCAGTGCAGTAAAAAAGTAGGCTCCAGCGTTCAAGAAACAGAGTGGAGTAGAGCAGAGGTTTTCAAAGTGGCATCCCAACAGGGGCCCCAACAGTTTCAGGGGAGACTCGGTGAATGGAAGTGAGGAATGTTATATTAGTCGTTACATCAGCTATCAGGAGGAGAGTACAGACAATACCATAAATGTAAGTGATTTTGTAGACAGTTCATAGATGTGGTCATTTTGGGGGTTTTACAGTTTTTTCCACTATCCCAGAGTCTGAAACTAATGAATGTCTTAGGAAAGACCTTTTAATGTACGTGGTGTAGTCTAAAGTTACACAGCAATATTAGGCAACCATGGCCCAACTGTTGAGTGTCTGCAGGATAAAATAACATAATCATTATCCCATAGAGGAGTTGAGCAAAACAAAGAAAGTTAACGGAGGGTTGTCAGGGGACGGGGTGGGGACACCTTTTTCCAAGCTTTTTCTGAGGGGAGCCCCACAGTCTCAGACATTAAAACCCCCTGGTGCAGAGGTATGAAGCAGCAGAGGAAGTACATTTACCGAAGTACCGTTCTTAGTATTGTACTTTCACTCCGCTTAGACTGCTGTAGTTACTTTTCGGATCAAGATTGTACACATCAAGCATGTTATCAGTTTATAAAATATGAAGTGTTTTAGATTAAACAGTTTGTGCAGTTGTTAATGTCATCTCAACCCTGACAACAACCAGATGCCTCTTAAACACTAATGAATCATAATAGTATAGATGATAGATATGTAATAAATGTAACACAAACATAAATATAACACAAAAAGTCATTTTTTATTTTGATATGTT
Organism: Scortum barcoo; assembly: GCA_023238725.1. Classification (NCBI taxonomy): domain Eukaryota; kingdom Metazoa; phylum Chordata; class Actinopteri; order Centrarchiformes; family Terapontidae; genus Scortum; species Scortum barcoo. The sequence goes on from CM041554.1 coordinate 12,143,090, forward strand.
ATGTATGTATATGTTATGTTATTATGTGTTCAGTAAGATTTTGAATGCAGAACTTTGACTTGTTTTACACCTCTGTGGTATTTCTAGTTTTACTTGTATAAGAGTACTTCCCCCTCCACTGGTGTAAAAAGAAGTAAATTGGAGACTGTGGGGATGCAGTTGTTTCTTCCCACCGCTGCTGGTTCATGAGTGCGAAGTGAACATGACCCACATCTGTTCTCCACGTGTGTCAAACAAAAACTTTGTTTTCTGGTCGATGTTTCCGCGCAAATGAAAGAATCAAGTTATTTGTGACGCGGCCAGGACTCACCCCAGTACTTGATCCCGAAGTCGCGTCGGTACCAGGCCGATCCGGGTCCCGGTGCGGCGCACGGGTCCTGTAGTCTCACCGGTCTCGCGGGACAGACGGATGTTTCCTCGTCGTGTCGGAGTCCATGATCCCGCTGCGGAGACGCCCGGCTCTGATCGGACTGTGCTGCGGGGCTGGAGGAGGGAAGTCACGCTGCTGAGTGGACAAAACCGCCCCCCCCAAAAAAAAACCTTCACTTGAAGTCGCTTTAGTTCAGTGGACCACGTGAAACCGCTCCCAGAGAGCTTTTACGCGCTGACACTCATCCATAGCTTTCACTTGTGGCCATAGATTATCTCCTTATTACATTTCCTCATCGCAGCAGCGCCACTGGTGCAGCACAGAAGATTATGACTGTCTAGCACAACCAAAGATCTTTTCCTCTCTTCTTATCATCGGTTGTCCATTAAAAAAAAAAAAATCAAATGGGAGCAGTAATTCAAAGAGTTGGGGGATTTTGTCCCACTTCTTTCTCTTAGGTAAAGCAGTTTCCCTACAAATACTGTTTACTGTCTAATTTACAGTGAGCTCATTCAGGGCAGCAGTACAATGCTGTGTGATAAATGAGCCATCGGACTATAAACCAGTAAGATTTCACAACATTAAAATACCGCTTACATGTTGACACCCTGTCTGACACATGAGGAAACACCACTCTAAGATTGGTCAACGTGGAATACTTTTACTTTTGACTTTACAGAACAATTAGGTTTCTTTACCAGAAAATTACTCTGAATGCAGAGCTCCGTTGTGAAATTGCTGAGTTTACCTAAAAGATGTGATCACGTGGTCCACCACTGGCATTCTGCATGTTAATCCCATGACAACACTCAATGACAGTCAATATCAAAATGTTATAGGAGTTAATATTTGCACAGCTGTACAGTAGTCTGTGCAGCTGTTATAAAATACAACATTTGCTCTGAAGCACTAACCGGTCTGTCTCCTCAGTAATCTTTGTCACTTCGAGCTTTTCTGTAAGATTCTCGTGATAAGGCATCGAATCATAAAGTCTGATCATAAAGAAATAAAAGGAGGCAGGGTGAGCAATGCTGCTGTCAGTGCCGGGTGATAAACTGAGGTGAGGCTGCCACTTAATAAGTTACCAAAAACTAAAGTTTGATTGACCAATGGTCGCAAAACAAGATCATAGTTTATGAACTCATCGGGTTTGAATGACCTTTTTATGCTTCAGACTGATAATAGTTCACACCCAAAGAGCACATCTCTTTGTAAAGTGCAGTTTTGTGGGACTGTACAGCTGTTTTGACCTGAATTATTGATACACTTAGATGGTATGATCATGTATTGATGATTTAGAATATATTTTCAAGACTGATAACGTATCTAGAACAGTTCAAATCCTGATTTGGTGAATGAAAGGAAGTGTGAGATATACTCGAGGTGAAAACAAATCCCTCACAAATGGAAAGTCCAGACCCTTTTAGCCCATTCCCATAATGCATATTTGTCTCTGTGTTTGTGTACTGTTCGGGTTTCTGTGGTTTAGATGTCTGGAATGTGAGTGGGCCACTGACAAAGCATGTTCTTCATCAGAAACCCATTTAGAGGACGGCGTCAGCTTACAGCACCTCACAGATGGACAACAGTATACACACAAAGTGACTTTTGTCAGGTCATAAATTCATTAAATCTGTGTCTAAATGACTGACTTGATCCTTTTGCTTTGAGGTCCGCCTCCACTCGAAAATGTTTGTTTGTTGTTGCTCCCCTTGGAGGTTTGATTGTCACTGTGCAGAGAGAGGCATGTACAAGCTTGGACACAAGTAGACGTGTGCTTACATGCACAGCACTATTACAACATCACAACTAGTTTAGAAGCCAATCACGCTTCAATTTGTAACTTTGTAGTACTGTGGGAATTTGAAACCTCCAGTGCACAAACACTAAGATTGGATTTTTTTAGTGAACTTGGAGGCAGTTTTGGAAATGACAAATATTTGCATATTCATAGATTCATGGATTTTTCAATGAGGGGGGAAGAGTTTCAACTATTTTTAACAAGGTAATTGAACATTTTGTGAGAAAACCAGATCACACACTCAGTATTATTCAAAGAAAACTAGTCTTACATGTCCTAAAATATGCCTGGAGGGGTTGGTGTAACAGTGACTCAGCGGTCACTGACACGTACCTGCTGCTGGAAGACTGAGGATGTGTTTGGTCATGCCTTAATAAGTAACCGTCTCAACTGAATGCTACCAGGTAACAAACAGATACTCACACACTGAGTTATTTTAGGAAGAGAATCACTGGTTTCATTTCCTTCTGCTTCTACTATTTAACTAAGCTGTTAAATACAACTCTCACATGTTTGTTCAGAGAGTTAGTCATCCTGTATTCACAAATATAACTGATATAATCATATTTACTCAAGTTGTTTAACATCGTATAAGCGCCGGTTCTTGGTTCAGTCATCCGTACTAAAGGAATATGCTTATTGTACAAAAGACCAAATGTGTAAAAACTAGACAGAAATAGAAATCACACACTGACTTTAGAGAAGTATGCACACCTGCTGTAACTTGACATAAATTAAGACTATTAAGACTGTGACTGCTTGGCTAAACCTAGCTGGTGACACAGTGTTTATACCTGCATGACTGACAATTAAAGGGAAGCATTATCTTTTTGCATCATGAATTTTTCAGAAAACAAATATGGCTGAACCTCTAGTTTTACAAACTCTGAGTCTTGATTTTGCCCATTTCACAAAAGTAACCCATGCAGAAACCCCCTTAATGCAGACACATTAGGAGGTGTCTAGGTGACATTAAACGACATATAAGCATTACGGTGTGATGGTGTGACATGGAACAGACTTGAAGAAGGGATCTCTCCATTTCCACCACCGCTCCACGGCATGAAATAACACTTGTGAATGCTTGGGGTGACAGTCAAGAGTTGCTTTATGCACTTATCTTTATAAAGCCTGCACAAAACATGCACAGTGGACATAAGTACTGATTAAGTGACATGATAGCAACAGTTTGAGACATTAAACAAAATGAGATATGGCAGGTCCTTCTATACCAACTTTACAGACGATGTTCCAGTAGATATTTACAGCTATGGATTTTATGCTCCATAGGTTTAATAGAGGGCTTTTACAAGCTCAGATCCAGGCTCAATAATAGCAGAGTAATGGAAAGCACACAGTAGAAGGGATGAAGATGAACATTAAACACTAGCCGTCAGTGAACACTGGAAATTGAACGACTATATTTTCATAGTCATTTAAATTTCATTTAAAACAAAATCAGTGAGACCTTGATGCCACAATCAATATTTGTTCAGTATAAGTGTCAGTAACTGGAAATACGTTTCAAGGTTTTCCATTCATATCACCCACATCTTTCATTATCTGAAGATGGATAGATGAATTAAAGCGGATCGTGCGTCAAGGGCCTCCTGCGTTATGTTCCTTTTACCATGTTGACACAGACAAACTATTGTTACGGTGTTGATCGAGTAAATGAAAAGATGGCAGGGCCGTGGTAAAGTCCAGCTGATCTGATTGATATCCGATCGGCCCGTCCTCCAATCAGATCTCGGGTTTCTAACACTTCTTCCAGTTCTAATTGAGCGGACTGTGAGGCTTCGTACCATCAGTGTTTTTCCATCTCTGCGTGTCAGTTCCAGTTCCTGGGCAGGTTCTCGAGGATCCTGCGTCGGTGTGAAGGGTTCGTCACTCCTGCAGCGTGTAGGTCCTCCTCAGTGATACCGCTGTGGAGAGGAAAAATGGTGCTGAATCAACATTGATAACAATTTCTCTGAGTCTGTAGAGTTAATAGCCTTGTAGGTGCATGATTTACTTTAGCACCGGTGCTCCAGTCATGCTCAGTCAGGATGACAGCAGGATGACGGCAAATGCACGCTAATAATTTGATCAGGTGATTGGAAATGTCTAGTGAACAGCGGGGTCATCACTACAAACAGATTTATCTTTCTAACATAAAGAATAGAATAAAATATGACTAATAGAGGTTGGTTACCTGTCAGTGTTTCCAGTTACTCATATCATGTGTGCTATACTATTTATTCTGGTTTGTGGATTCTGGTGTTTTAATTTTATGAATGCACCACAGACTGAAGCATAAACTGCAGAAAAAAAAAAAAAAAGCAGGTCAACGATAGAAAAATAACTCTGGGGTTTTGGTGGTGCAAGCTTTCAACAAACAACAAATAATAGAGCTTGAATTAAGGTGTTCTGTATTCCTTAGAAGCGACCAGCATTTATATGCCCTCAGCTACAGTTCCTCCTGATGGCTGCAAGATGTTTTTCAGTTGAAATACTAAGTCAATACAGGGCTGTTAAAAGAGGGGCGCATTTGGGGGCATTTGCTAAATTGATGTTTGTATTAGTATCTCAATTTTGCACCGGCTCCTTCACCTTTGTTCACGCTTACAAGCAGTAATCACATTCTTTCTGTCCATTCATGAAATGCAGTAATGAGCCTACCTTAGTACAGCCTGTGGAACATGTTATCAAAAATCATTTTACCTGAAATAATCCAGATCATCCCAGCCGTTGAGGCTGAGTCCCAGGGTGTATTTCTGAAGTCCCAGAGCACTGAGAAGCTCCCGCACAGTCTCAGGTGCACCTTGGAGCACAGACACCTGCAATGAAGCAGGTGGAAGTTGTAACAGAGAGCCAGTAGTGGTGTCTTTTAGCAGTTAACAATTCATCAAGAGCACTGTCCTACCTCTTTGTCCCAGCCGTAGCCTCTATCTCCATGCATGGAAGGGCCATTTCTATAACTTGGCCTCTGGCTGGGCATGGATGGGCCTCTCTGCTCTGTGGGGAAGAAGTCAACTTCGCTGAGGGACTTTGCAATTTGCAAAGCAGTAAGGGAGTTGTCTCCTGTAGGTCCTGGGGGCTGCTGATCCACCATCCAGGCAACAGAGGACTGACAGTGTGCTAAGTGAGTGGGGACGTAGGGGAAAGCTGAGGGCGGCTTAGCTGCACGGATAGGTTTGGTCCTTTCTGGGAGAAGCTGAAGTTGATCCCTTCTGGCTTTTTCCCTAATGATCGCTGAGTGATTCATATATAAGTTCCTCAGGTTCTTCTCAGGCAGAATGGAGTCCTGGACAATATTTTTACCTTGGTATTTGTCTCTGGGTTGTGAAGTCTGTTCCTGGTACTGTGACATGGCATTACTTGAGGTTGGAGGTAAGGGAGATGGGTTTTTGGCCGGGAAAAGCTGATAGGAGGAGTTGGTTTGGGGCATATGAAGGTCATTGGTTGGAGCGTACTGGGGCAGGACGGCTGGAATTTCAATCTCTGTAAAGTCAGATCTGCGACAGGGTCTTCTGTCAAAACCCTGACGTCCTGAGATTTTCGGGAGCTGCAAGGCCTCATTTCCAGACCAGATCACCTGAGGGTCCCTTCGCAGGGGGAGAGCCTCCTCCACCCTACGCGGCACAGACACACCTTCAAAGATGAAGTAGGCAGGGTTGGTGTAGCTGCTCGGAGTTAGTTTAGAAGATGCCACTGAAGGCCTGCAATGAATATGTAAGTCTTAAATTTTGTCTTTCATGTCACATTTTCTACAAGGAATGTGCACTTTCATGTTTCGGGTTGATCAACGCAGTTGCTGAATGAGTCAAGTTTTTTTAATTACTGTCACAAAAGTCTGAAATTGTCACTTTCTACTCTTAATGTTCTGCATTGAAAAAAAAATAGCATAACAAGGTATTCATAGTTTTCTAATATAATTAAGATAATATCTACAGTATCACCATTCACCTGCTCATGGCCAAAAGGACTTTCTTTTCAAAGAAAAAGGATCCAGTGAAAAGTGAATTTAACCCAGGAGGTAAAATGTGCTCACAGGCTCTAAAGGATTTGTAAATCTCCAAAGAAAAAAATTGCCCCTGGAAAAGAGGGTATGTCTGTGTTTCAAAGAGAGAACCTTTCCTTGAGAGCTGAACTATTTCTGCTGCTTTATACAGATGCTCTGAGACAACAAGAGGTCCTCACCTGTTCATCGGGACCCGTGTAGTTGCAGGAGACACGTGTCCCCTCCCAGGGTCTTTCTCAAAACAGAACAGCTCTGAAAAAGTCAGATCACAAATAATGAACAGTGTGTTCTGTATTGAAGCGGCCTTCCTCAAAGTCTGTGTGGTGTGTTTATAGGCCAAAGGCTTTGTCAGTTTGCAATCGCACAGCATAGTGGTGTTTGTGTGTGTTGCTGTAGTGCCTGACCTGGTGACTTAATACTCATCTGTCCTGTTTCAGTGTCTCAGGATGCATCTGGTCAGGGTCACTCAGTCAGGGGCCAAAAGAGGAAGGGGCCAATAGATACCAGCAAGTGTAAAGCCAAGCCAGGGATCATTAAGGAACCAAATAGAGGAAGCAATGTGAGACTCGCAGGAGAGTCAAAGAATCAGTGACAGTGGAGATGAAGGTTTAGTAGGAAGTGAGAGTGCAAGCAAGGCAAAGGGTAGGAAAGATCCAGTTCTGGCTGACCCACCATAGACCTTCTCCCGCGTCCCTCGTCTGTCCTTGGGCACATGGAGCCTGACCCATCCTCTTATGGAGCCCATCTCCTCGCCTCTGTGATTCAAAAATGTCTCAAACTGCTCCGACGCACCGGCGAGTGAGCGCAGAGCCACACAGCATTCACCTTTTGAAAAATATTTTAAAAGATTATTCATCAGTTCAATGACACATTTCAACCTGAAACACAACAAAGTCTTGAGAGCAACCTGTCCATTCAAGTAGTTTCAGCAACGTTTTCCCTTGATGCTGACACAATTTTCTTAGTTTTGGACGTATTGAGTGCTCTTCAACTACACATGAAGTGAATCACATTTGATTTGGAGCGCTTAAAGAAAATGCATCTTTGTAACACTGTGCTGTGTTCAAAATACAGTAATCCATACATTTGATTATAAATATTTTCTTCATTCTACACAGAGATAGAAAAAATCTGTATGTCTGTATGTTTCTGTAGAAAATGAAACAGTTTAAAAATAGTTGAGTCATTTCCAGAGAGATGTTGCTGCTAAACCTTTCAGTTCTTATTTCTGCTGAAATCTACAAACCATATAAAAACACACTGAAACCACCTAGATTGGTAGATATTACATGTGATAGGAGCACAGTAGTCAACCTACAGGGACATTATGAACAGAGTAGATACTTAGGCAAAATGAATTTGCCCTCTGACCAACCGTATGACTCAAACCCATCACAGGACTTGACAGACAACAGCAGGTGCTGATCCTGAAGATACTCCATGTCAGACATGATTGGAAGAAGCTACGGCAGACAAACAAATTGCAAATTAAGAATCTGACTTCAAAACCAAACTTTCCTCCATTTTCAAATGGACTGAATCTCTAACCTTCGGCAGCTGTTTGAGGGACCAACCCAGTTTGAGAAAGCCGGGGACATCACAGCTCTGTGAGTCATTCTCACTTGAGCGTCGGGTTTCTGTAAAGGAAGACATTAATTAATTTGTGCCACTGTGCTGCATAATGCTTTATATGATATGTCTTTTCAATGCAAGACCATACCTTCAAGGCAAGTCGAATGAAATTCGATGAAGAACTTTGCCTTGCTCGCCGTCTTCACAATGGCTTCAACACCTTCAAGCTCGATCCAGGCCCTCTCCATGCTTGAATTCAGATCTGTGCAAAGCAAATGCATAACAATGCTGTTCACTAAATAAAGAGATTCAGTCATGTTCCATGTGTTTGTGTCCAGAAGCCCACAATGATGACGGCACCTGTTTTGGAGATGAACTGCGATGTCACTCCCACTTGGAACGTAGCGAAAACAGGTGAGTGATCACTTGTGAAGATGTCATCTGTGCAACCTGGTAAGAGACAAATCCACATTACTTTATTACTATAATTTCAATTACAATACTTCATTTCTTATACGTACTGCTGCTTAAATTATGCAACAGCACTGTAAGACTGTAAGCTCTCCATGATATTTCACAAGTTGTGACAAAAGATTATTTACGAGACAAAAGACAGTTTTGCAACTACGCAATGTTTGTTATGTTTTGATAGTTTGCTGAGGTTAGTCAGAAGCAGAAGCTCAGGCTGAATGAGAGGAAATGACTCTGTTTCTTTATGGACCACAGACCAGGATGTAAGGGTTGACTGTTATTCATTTTGGGGGTTGCTCTCATTTTACAGTGGTATAGATGGAAAAAACAAAAAGACCACAGATATCTAATTTGAGAATGCTACATCGAAACCTTTGGCTGTGTCAAGACTTAAGCGCTGACTTTTCTTTGCTGGTCTTATACATTTAGCATACACCTCGTTCAGCTTTCATACTGGAAGCTTGTTTAATTTTTCTGTTTACCATATGCAGTGCAGACGAAGTGCATCTCTGGGTAGGACTTCCACAGAATCCTGTCGCACCATGAAGGGACATTGACACGCACCTACAGAAACAGATTTAAGTATAAATCAACAACATGTCGTCCGTTTCGCTGTCTACAGATGAAATAGCCAGATAAAGTATTTGCAGTTATGGGTGCCTTCATTCCTGTTATGCCAAACGTTCCTTTTTTTAGGCAGTGAGTTCATTCTTAACCTCCTATTTTTAGTCTTCATGGCAGCTGTCAAAGCAAACTATCCCTACTGACCCCTTAAATAGGATTAACTTACGCATAAAAATACCTCAAGACATGGGTTATCTGTACACTGCTTCTGGGGTCTTTGCTGTTCTTTGCTGCTATATCATGTATTATTTATTTAGCATCAGAGTGTTAAATAAAAACCTGCAGGCTGAAGGTTCGACAACACCAAAATAGTAAACAAAATTTAATGAGTAAAAGCATTTACTCATAGGAACTCACTTGAGAAACTTTTGGCTGTGCTTAAATCATCCAAGTCATTAAGATCCATTTTCTGGGAACCATAAACATCTGTGCCAAATTTCATAGCAATCTATTCAATAATTGTTGGGAGGTTTCAGAAAGATATTCTTGCATGGCAAAAAACATTTTTTGGCAGCAACTCAAAGGTTCAGACATTGTTTTAATTGTGGGCACACATCCTCTCTTCTGCGCCTGAAAAAAATTATATACACATCATCCTGTTTTTCTAAGGTGCCTTTATGTGACAAGAAGTGACTCACTCCTGAAGTCTTGTATTTTTGCCACAGGTAGCAGTCCCTTGAGCCCCGTTCATACCGATAGGTGGGTGGAAATGTGATCTTCTCTTCCTCTTAAGCGTGATAAATATAGAAAGAGCACAGAGTAAGGTAAGCAAAGGTAGAGCTGAATCATATTTAAATGGTACAATATTTATTTATTACTCATCTGTTTTGTAATTAAAGTGCTTATACAATAATTGTCTGATATTTATAACCACACAAAGGTCAATAGCTAACTGAAACTCACTGAAATTGAGAAAGGCCTTCCTCTTGTGTCTCTCGCGTGTCAGCTGGTCTGCACACATGAGTTCTTCAAACTCTCTCTTGGATACATGTTTCAGGATGTCCTGGAGTCAGTGACAGATCATAAAGAGGTAGTAAAATCAGTGTCTGGGATTCCTCAATTCACTATTGTGCCACTCGTCATATCAAGCCAGCCCTCAGTGGTGCTTTAAAGGATAAAGACGGAAATGGCGACTGCCGGTCTGACCTGCACATCCAAGTCCAGTCTGTAGTTGAGGTCTCCACACCAGAAGAGATGGGTGAAACGCAGGCTGATGTCAAATGCACCGAGCTGTTTTTCACCCAGAGAGAGCAGTCTGAGGATGTCCACAAAGTTCTGGTTCCTCCTGTATGTGATGTACATTTATACATCTTCTTTAACACTACATAGAAATGAAAAAGGAGCACATACACTTTTACATATACATATACACACAATGTACCTCAGGACTTTATCACTTCCAGAGGTCAGGTGGCAGTTAACAAACCCAAAGGATGTTCCGTTGAAGAGGAAGGAGACCCCAACAGCCCCCTTGTTACCTGAAACAACAAAAATGTTCTACCTCAAACCTCCAGGTTAATGAAAACACATTTTGTTCTTCTTATCATGTGCTGATGTTTCTGGCTGTCTGCCATGATATTGTAGACTTTCTATATTTGCTTTGTGTGTTTTTTGACCATCTGACCTACCCAGTGTGTTGCCCAGCCCGGTCCGCACACTGGCCGTGTTCACATGGCTGATGCGACTCTCGTGCTCGGGCCTCACAAACACCGCCAGCCTCATATTCCAGAGGGATTGTACTGCCACCTACAGGGCAATGTGCTGCATTACAATAGGTGCCAAGACCAGCTTCAAAACCAGCCAGAAGAACACATAATTATAGATTTCCTAACTGATTTGACCCATTTCTATAGACTCAAAAGCCAGTTCAGTTAATGCAGCCATTTTGCAAAACAGGCCAGTTCTACAGCAAGATGAAGCATTGCTTTCAGTTCAGATTACATGTTTGCTAAAATAAATACTCACATCAAAACTGTAATCTGTCGTTAAAATGATATTTTCAGATATATTACCACAAGAGAGCTAACAGTAAATATCAGACATCCACAATTTTTGAAAATCCAGTGCTCCCTCACGCTTTTATATATATTTTTATATACACATATATACACACACACAATATATCCTGGATATATCTGAAGTGCTGAAGAAAACATTTTCATCTTGTCATATGTATAATAATATAAATTCATGAAGCACTGATTTACATGATGTTAAAATGCAAGCTTTATAAAACTTAAACACAAAAGTTGACCCATGATTACAGAGCAGACTTAAAACTGGTGCTTTACGCATATGGTTATGTGTTCAAATATCCTTTTATTGATATTCTGCTAGCTTGTCCAACAAATTACACAAATAATGTTATAACATTTTAGTTTTAGTTAGTGAGTCACATATTCCATTCCTCAATCAACCATTTTTTGCACTATAGTGTATGTAATTTTTAATTTTGTGTAAAAATAAGCTTGGCATATTGTCATATATTATATTATGTAACATTAGAGAATTTAAAGCTATTTATTTAGCAAAATTCCAAATCTGCGGGGGCATCTGCGGGGGGGAGCGTGAAGACTGATTTAGAGATTTCTGTGAGTAGCATTGGGGTAAGTGTGACAAGTTTTGAAAACAATAAAAATGTACAGTTAGCTGCATTAATTGTCAAGTTAATACGGATAAACTGTTACTGGGTAAGGCCCCACTCTATGCTATGTAAAGACTTTGAGCACTTTTTTATTTATATGTTCATTTTAAACAAAAAAATAAAGAGATCAATAAAATCAGTTTAAGAATTTGGTGGCGAATTAGAAATGATGCATAAAACGTTGTTCTATTTGGTTGATAAAAATATGATTTTGAAATTAAATGTACATTATTTACATGTATCTTATCAGTGACTCTTGGTTCTAAGTCTATCAAAAGCATCATGCCACAGTCACTGATTAGACATCGTTCTCCTGAAACATCGCAGGACTCATGACGGACAGTAAAGGAAAAAACTCTCTAAATAGGCTTGGACATGTAAAATTGGCGAATTAGCTTTTAACTATTCTGGGCATGTAAATTTGTGAATTTTTGCACCTTTTATGAATCACTGGCTGAAGCTGAAAAGAGGAGAATTACTTGTTTGAAGTCAATGTGAGTATAGCTGCGTAGGGTTGCCTTGACATGTTCTGTCCATTCTTTCTCCCCCTGAGGGTTTTCCTGAGTTCCCAATGCATAGATGTCATGAGGGAGCAAGGCGATGGACTCATCGGGGGTTTGCCCCAAACCACAGCAGGTCACCCATGACAGCAGGCTGCGAGGAGGATGGGAACCACCTGTGTAAAAACACCATAGTAAATAATCAGTTAAAAAACTGCTCCCTCTAATTCAGCCCATTAGTGGGTCTCCTGTTGGCCTGACCGTGAAAGAGACTGTCATCACATTTACGGTTACCCATATTCCAGGTGCCGACAAACACAGAGACCATGTCAGGATCACTCAGCTGAGAGTGCCTGGTTTTCATCAGCTGGAGAAGCTGGCAGAAGGCGTCACATTTCTGAAAGAGATGAGTCACTCAGTGAATTATGGAGAAGGAAACAGTGGATTCCAGTTAATACTAAAACCAATTATCTTTCCTTACTCGCACGCTCTCAAATGTCATTTCCCGTGGTGTGTTGTGGTGGCTGTCAACCACCATGCGGACCTTGGCTGGACAGCTCTGGAACTTAACAATCTGAAGGACTGATACACAGAAAGAAACACACCAGCGGTCAATTATACAATATATTTTGCAACCAAGAGAAATGATAGAGGCTTCCAAAAGTAAATATTTTCTTACTTCTGTCATGCAAGACCCTCTCTATACCAAATGAAACAGCCTTCCTGTCAAAGAGCAGCACACCTGAGTCCACATCCACAGAGACAGTCTGTCTGCCATACCTCACCATCTTCACCTGGACACACAAAGAAAAACAACTGTTTACATAGTCGGAGATCAGTTGAACCATTTGTCATATTTCAAGTCATATTTTTTTTAAAGATAAACTGCAAGTGAATAACAGGCCATTCGCAGAATTTTATTGGTGCCTTTTTCAGCCTGATTTACCTGAAAGGCGTGGACTGGCACCTGTCTGGCATGGTTCTTGACAGGCGTAACACTGGTGGGTGCTGGTTCAGGAGGGGGTGGGTTAGGCTGCACCGCCAGGTTGTGATTGATCACTGCATCTTGTAAGGCTTTTAATACCTTCAAATGCAGACAATGTGTAGTGTTACAATTCAACAATCATTGCTCATCACAGAGCAGATTGCTTTGTTTTACATCTGTCATGAAAATATCATCATTGCTCAATAACTGACAACTGGTAATAAAAGTTACAAGACTGTGAGGACTGTGAAATTTATCAGTGTCCTGAGAGCTATATTTATTTTTTTTAACAAACTAGTATGTATGTTTTTATTTCTCCAGCATTACTGCTTCTAAAATACTCTCTCTGTTGTCCCTGTACTGACTGTATGACCAAATAATCAATAGTATTGATAGAAATCACTGTATTATTATCACTCATGAATTTTATCCAGAAAAGTCACCAAACTTTGTGTGATTTTTTAAATGTTTGAGCTTCTCAACTCCCAAGGAGCTGTTTTACTCCATATTGAAATACCTTTTTCTCCAGTGAAGAAAGGAGGCTGACCAATGCCGAAATCTTACACAACAGGCTGTCTATCTCCATCTCTGGGCCCTTGATCCACAAAATATGAGATGAAAGGCACAGTAAGTTCATGTAATGTACAAGAGTGTACATTTTTCCGTCCTACAGTACAGTACAGTATGGGTTACCATACTGCATGGTTTGTTTTGTACCTGTGCCTTGGTGTGTGTTAAAGAGCAGCTGGGATGGTCGAAGACCTTTGCCAGGGTTTCCAGGCTTGAGAGAGTCAGGTCAATCTCACTGTAGTTCATATTAAACATTTGTTTACTGGTCATGTCAATACATTTTTGTGGAGAACATCTGGCGCATAGATTTTGTAAACAATAAGAATATGCTGCATTATCAGTGTGCTGCGTCACAACAGTCCATACATTATAAATAACTCCTAGTTTTCCCATCATTAACAGTAAAGGCAGAAAACATACTGACCTGTTTAGGCCTTGGCAGGCAGCACCCAGAGTATGCTTAAGGTGGCATAAAGTTGTTGCTCCTTTATGCACATTCTCAATGTCGAGAGGCAGCTCACTGAAGAGGTAGTCATTGAGTAGACCAATCACATCACTTGTAGTACTGTTGACAGTACAAAACAGGCAGAATTTAGGAATATTTCAGAAACTGAGCATTTCTGCTCCCTGGACATTACTGCTTTGTCTTGTTTTCTGATAGCAAAACCCTCTTTGAAAAACTTGAGAAGCCAAGGAGACTAAGAGGAAAAGTTCACAGAATGGATCACATTGACACTGTTTATTAATAGGCCAAAAAAAAAAAATCAAATCAGTGACAGTGTTTCACATGCTGTTCTCTCTATGCTTGAATACCAACAGGTGCATATTTAAATTATAAAATGCTGGGTTAGGGTTAGCAGATGGTTAACAATAATGCGACACTACAAATAATTTCAAATCAATAAACAGTCGTGTCCGTAAATCTATCTGATATTGTAAAACACAAAAGAAAGAAAGAGGAAGAAAAAGAAACACTATAGACACAGCATAGATGAGCACTATGCAAGGGAAAATATTTGACAGAAAGCTTTGGAAATTGAAAACTGTTATGCATTTAAAATAGAAAATCATACTTGGATGTGTTTAGCTCCTGCAACTTCTCCAGGAAGAGGGTGTGAGGGGCTGGTTTTGCTGGTGGTCCTGCAAAGGGTACCGTGTTGGCAGAGGCTGGAACTGGAGGTGGCTTCTCGTCATCTGTGCATGCATGAAAAAAATCAAGCATGACACTGGAGCCCTCATAACAATGTTTTGACAGGCGTGTATAATTTTATTATATAAGCATGAATGCAAGGTATAGAGAATTATATTTCTTGGAGTATGTAACAGCCAGTGGACCCACCTGAGCTCTCATCCCCAGTGTCTGTATCACGGGGAACAGCGTAGAGCAGGGGAGTGACCAGGCCCTTGTGGGGGTGCTGGTACCCCAACACCAGGTCCTCCAGTGTCCGGAAACAGTTCACCTGTACCCCCTGTGTTGTCTGTGAGACACACACATGCAGGACAGATATCAGTGAGCATACACGCTGTAAAAATGTAAACATGTATGCGTGCTAACAGTCTGTCATTGCTGTAAACATACACTAGAAAAACCAGAGAAACTGTAAATGAATGGACTGTAGAAACATTTTTGAAGAAATACATAGCAGATGAAATTAATCAAGCTCTTTCTTTTTTTTTGGTCATCTAGCTTTGAGTAATACAAAGTGAAAAAGTATGAAAATACATAGCTGTGAGGTCAGGAGAGTTCAAACAAGATGTTGTGATCTACAGAGTCAAAGTCTCATCAGGCTCTGTTTAATTGCAACTTCACTGTCTTGTTTGTTCCCAGTCTTTTTTTATAAAACAGCGATGATAAACTCCTTTACATAAGGATTCCCTGGATGGACCTCTTATGCTATAATTAATGCTAAAATTGAATGTGCATAAAACTGAACACAAAGTGAAATAACTCTGCTCAGTTGTAACTTGTATACTCTATGTGGTTGTTGGCGGATGTTTCCACGGGGACCTTCCGAATACTTGCTTGGTAGAACAAAACAGAAGTATTTATTTGCATGACAGAAAAAAAGGCACATGCAGATGATTTGCTGTGATAAAAAGCGTCCCCGGGGGGGCGAGTCTTCAGCAAACAGGACAGTTGACATCACTGACAGCTTCTTCCTGGATACAGCAGCAGTTTGGCTGTCATGTTTTATTGTGGTTCAACATTCCCAGCCAGTCTAAAAAGCCCACCCCCCAAAAGAAACGTGGCATGGATGTTTTTACATGCATACGTTCACACATTTAGGCCGCACAAGAAAGCCTACTCTCAAACTTTCCACAAAAAACCTGCAAAGCTACACTTCAGTGGCACTCAAAGCAGCACAGGCAAAAATTAAGATTAAATAAGCATGCTGTGCACAGGTGCTCTGCATACATACTCACAAAGCTGCCGCTCACATGTACAAAATCAACATGGCACCCATTAGACCACAGCACTGCTGTGGTCTAATGGGAGCTCTTTTCCTGTGTCCCCTTTTCAGAAGTCTTTATTTTCATTTTGCGGTGAAAGAAACCGTGTATTTGGCTCAAGCTACCTGTCTGATTTGCCAGGAACTCTTCAAATAGTATTTCTTTTTTTTTTTACCACAAGGACCTCTTGAAAAGCAATTAAAAAGAAATGACAAGGAATAAGAGACACTGAGAGACAAAATGGGCCCCAAAATATCTCCATGGACATCTTGGAAAAACAAAGCGGCAAGCATGCGACTTGCGAGTTAGTGGAGCAAATCCAGTGAGGGAAAATACGTACTGGAGGTTTATACTGATGGCAGTGGAAAAACAACTGAAATAGCAACAGAGTTTAAGGTCTTCATTTGAAAGCAGAGGATTTTTCCAAGTCAAGGGCTTGAGAACTGCTGCCAGACAATCATTATTAAACTGGTTATTGGACTTAAATATGCAGACATAGTTAAAAAGCCACATTTGATTTGTGGTTTAGGTCCTGAAAATGTTTATTTCTCTCACTCTCTCACTTTCCGTCAACCCCTGTGTGTATGTGTGCACTTGTGTTGTTGCAAAGTTTGTGCTTGTGTGTGTTTTATTCGCCTAATAATTAGGTCATTTGCTGACTAAATGCCTCCCTGCGCAGAGCATCAAAAACAGACACATACCATCATAGGCTTACACTCTGCCACATCCAACAGACTCATTATGTGTAATACAAACACCCCCGTACATACACATAACAAATAAGCACACCCATTGGTCAATGAACTAGTGTGTGGGTTGAGTATGAATCTCTGAGATATAAAAACAATTTCTCCTCTGTGCTGCTGAGCTTATGCAGCAAGTATGCAGCCACATGGCAAAGATGCCATTCAAACAACAAGGCTACTGCCGTCGTAACAGAGCCTGTACAGAGAGGAAACACAAACATGTTCCTGTTCTCTTCACAACAGGCAGTAACAAACCATTGTTTGATCCCTCTAACTCCATCTGACGAGCTGGGTTTATCCCTGTGTGTACATTTTGTGCCAAGGTTTAGGACACTCATTGTGTTTCTCTTTCCTATGGTCTTTCTTATCCAGCAGAGGATTCTGTGATGTGTGGCGATGAACGCTTACCTGAACTGCTAAAAGGCCGTCTGCATCGGGAAGGATACGATAGGTGTGAACATGACGTTGGAACCTTTGGAAACCAAAAATAACTATCAATGTCATTGCAAATTGCTACAACAATCTTCTGAGCAAACAGTCAAAGGGAAAAGACACTTAAATGTATTGTTTAAATAAAAACCAGATGTTAAGCTGTAGTTAAAGACACTGTAACTTTCTCAAAGAGGCGCCAGTTGTTCCACAGATCACTAATGACGTGGCTTTTTTTTAGTTATACAATGTGTGAAAGACACTTAGATCATCATCTCCATCAGTCACCTCAGAGAATTTGTATCGGCAGCATGTGAGGATGAACGGCAGCTTTTATCAGTCAGCTACTGTAGGTAACATGAACAAAGGAGAAGCGTGATGGCAGAGCGATTGCACGCAAATATGTGGAGAAATTCAAGAAACTAAAAGAGGGAATGACATATTGAGAAAAGAACGAAGGGAAAGAGGGAGCACTGTGAGTGGCCGTGCTCAGCTTTCAGGAATGCATCTGGCTCAGGCTGATGAGCAGTCAGCGTAGTGCGGTCGCTGCAGCTCCCGCCCTCTTTCAGGGGCCCCAGGGAAGAAATAGGGGTAAGAGGGGAAACAGGGAGTCTTGAGCCAGGGATTGACTGGCTGAGATGGACTGTGTTCGGACAGGACACTCTGACAAGTCTGGAGAGGGTGTACATGTGAGGTTAGCCCAGCCCGTACGCAGCCATTCTTTGCTGCCTGCTGGCAGATGACAGTGAAAGTGATGGAAATGACAGGGGGAGTGAAGCTGCTGAAGCAATTTACAGACCGGGACATTGTGCAGAAATGTTGAGCTTATGAATAGTTTCCAGTCCTATATGCCAAATTCAAAAAGTTTCACAAGATTAGGTAATTAGGTACGGTTTTACATAAAGTGGAAGAGCTTTCTGTTTCTTCTCACATGCAGCATTTATTACTTCACGACATTCAGAGTGAATCATTTATTAATTAATTAAAATATTTTCGAGGAGGTGGAACGCTCACAGAGTCACATTCAGCGGCTTCTATAAAAAAAAATTGGTTTCCTGGTGAGTGCAGAGAGTCACATACACAGGCATTTTCTTTTTTTGTTAAAGTTACAAACCACACAGCATTACTGAGAAGAGCAGCACACTTATGGATACATCACAGTAACAGCTTGCAGGTGCTTGTACAGGATGTCCAACTTTAGATATCATAATAGCTTAAAGTACTATCTCAGGTATGTTTGATTGTGATTTACAAGATACACTGGCTGTCCTCCAAGTAGGTGAGTGTGTGTGTGTGTGTATATATATACTCACAGCAGGCACAGTGCATAGGCTCCTGGCACAGATTCACTGTCTCTCACTAAGTAGCTGCCATCCCTCCCTGCCCGTGCCAGCAAGTCCTCTGCATGCACACGGCTGATGTCGCGATGATACCATGCTGCCGTAGCCATGGCAATCACTGTTGCAAGTTGTGTTCATAAAAATTATCCACATGAGGCGATGAACTTGACATAACAACAAATTTTGACTCAAGTTCACTGTGTCAGACTTGCTCAGATTGGCATCAGGATGGCGGTCTGTCATTCAAGTTGTCACCACCAGAGTGGGTTGGGCGGTCTATTTGAGTGTTTAGAACCTTCCCATGATCCTTTTCTTCATGTTCAAGGTGTCAAACAGACACACACACCTATCAGCTAGCACTTCCTGGGTCCCTGTAGGTTGCATCTGGGTCACACATTCTGTTGTATTAAAAGGAAGAGAGAAGACAACATCCAGCTGACTGTGAGGTTAGTCCTCTCTGACAGCGAGAAGCCCCAGTCCACTTTTCTGATAATATCCTTGCGTAGAAAGCCCCTGTTTCAGATTTTAGTTTCAAGTTGCTGCACCCAGGTGGGTGTGTTGCTCCAACAAACGCAGACCATCACAGCAGCACGAAGGGAGGGCGAAGGGACAGAGGTAGATGGAAAAATAGCGAGAGGTGCTGCACAGCCTGAATGAAGCAGCCACCCCTGAGGCAATGACGCTGCCTCTAGCTTAACCACAAACACGAGCCCTCCTCCTGTCCCAAAACAAAAACCCCACATGCAAACAACAGGAAAAGAAGAACCAAGAATGGCAAAACAAACAGATCAAGCCACACACGCGGCGCCCCCACACTCTCACACACGCACACAGCAGAGACAGAAACATACCAGATGGAACTCAGTCAGCACTAAAACCAGACAGGCATGCAACAGAAACCAGACTAATTCAAATGATTTCCCAGCTCTGTTGCCATATAAGGGAATAGCAACACCCTCCAAAAAGTTCAGCTGATGACTGCAGTTGTCTTTGCTTCTTCCAGACCCAGATTCCATTTAGAGTGTGTCTGGTTGGATGTGGGCTACTCCGGGGGTCTCGCTTTCATGCTGGATGTTCGTGGGCTGGCGTGTGTGTGCCTGTGTGTGTCTTGTCAGTGGTGTCCTCGGTGTCCTCACTGGCGTGGTCTCCAGCGGTTCTTCAGAGGACTGTCAGAGCAGAGGGAGGGAGCAAAGAGAGAGGGAGCGGGAGAGAGAGAGAGAGGGAGAGGACAACCCTGTTAAGAGCGCAGGGCAGACGGAGGAAGTGACTCGACATTCCAGATGGCGAACACAGCCAGGAGAATTCTTGTGAGGGGCTCAACTTCACCACCAGTGTGTGAAACAGCAGACTGCTTCCTTTCTTTCTCTCTCTCTCTCTCCTCACGTCTCCTTTCCTCTTCCTTCCTTCCTCCCTCAGCCCCTGCCCTGTCTCTTTCGTCAAATTCCAAAACAGAAAACACAGCTTTTCACACACACACAAACACACACTACAGGTGAGCTGCCTGGCTAATCCTCAGTTTGTCCTCTGCTTTTCTGCTCAGTTTTTTATCTCTGGGCCTTTTCATCCTCTGACAGACAAATTTACTTCCCTTCCCCTTTTCTTTCTCCTGTCCCAGCCTTTTTTCCCTTTTCTCGCCCTCCCTAAACTTCCCTTCCTCTTTTGCTCACTCCTTCCATCTCAGCAAAAAATGCAGCCTCCATATGGTTATGATCATCCTTCACTTTCTTATTTTTGCCCTCCTAGAACATCGCCCATTATTCAGCCCTCCTACTTCCCTCCTTCTCCATTAGCTGGTGAGTATAACTCTGTGGGAAGTTGTTTGGTCCCATTTTGCTGCTCTGCCTCCTGCTACTCAGCAGAAATGTGCCGACCACCAACCGCAGCCCCCATAAAACAAACAGACACAAGTCCATCCCATATCTGATGACATAACTTAACCCTCAATCTGTAATCAGTTCTTCTTAATGCTGCTCTCTGCAGTACATAATTAAAAGATACGAAGTACAATGCCGCTGAGGCTGTACAGCAGTAATTTGAAATAAATGCTAACGTTGTCCTTCTAAAATGCTCACAACGTTGATGAAGACATGCTGATATTTCACAGTCAGCAAGGATGATTACCGCACTGACCATCTCGGTTTGGCGTGTTATCTTGCTACCATTTGGTAATCAGCACCAAACACAGAGCACAACTGAGGCCAACGAGAATGTCATTAGTTCTGCAAGTATTTGGTCATAAGACAGAATTTTGTACAAATTAAAATTCTTCTGAGGGTGTCTACAAAGCCATTATTAATCATCCTTAGGGGAACATCAATGTTTGCACCAAATTTCATAACAATCCATCCAACAGTAATTGAGACGTGTCATTAAAAAACTCAAATGTCAACCTCATGGTGGCACTATGGGAAAAGCTGGGCGATCACCAAAACTGGTAAGATCCATCATCTGGGAACCATGAAAAAAATTACATTTTTTAACTGTAGGTTTTGACAAGTAAACATAGATTCATTACTGGTTAACCGAGCATATATTCATAACTTCTTTTGTTAAAAGATATGCTTTGGTGTAAATATATCTCTGATGGGGGGCTGATTTACCAAACTTCACCATCACTGCCAGCAAAATCCCCTTGTTTTTCTTTAATTACATTTGTCATTCTCAGAAACAGCAATTATTCTTCAACGCTGTGTTCTCTCTTTTCTCCATCCAGTTCTACCAAATGCTCTGCTTATGCAAGCAGTGGATTGGAGAGTATACTCAGACAAACACTAAAACAGCAAGATGTACTCCATTTCTAAGAACCTACTGCACTTTTTCATTTCAATGTCGGCTGTCAGACTGGATTTTGAATTTAATTAGCATTGTTTTCTTTAACTTCAGTCAGACAGCCCATCTGTGTGACAGAGATGCTTGAAGAGTAGCGCTTTTGTTGATATTGAACAGTACCTCCATGGACATAGATAACATAACACTATATTATATAATCAAGGCCAAACAGCAAACCAGGACTGGTTATGTAATATTAGAGCCAACGTACAGTATATTTTAAAGAGTAATAGGACAATAATTAGTTAAATGAAGGCAAGATTTATGTCAAATGTATTCAGTGTCATTAAAACCAACTATACCTAAAGATAAATAAGAGGTATTCAAAACAAGCAAGTGCTCCCCTCAGCAATATTACAAAATAAAAATTGACTCCAGATTGGCTCAGCATCTAATAGACTTTGTTCCTGTTGGCAACAAACACTGCAGTGCCTCGATTTAGCATACTGAAGACTGTGTTGTTAAGAAGAGGTAATATATTGGAGCTGTGATGCACTAAGACTAGTTAGTGCTCCCTTTAAGGGACAATGTTGCCTGTCTATATAAAGTGCTTGCCAAGAATGGCACCAGATTAACTGTAAGGGGCTTATGTTGCTGTATGTAACCTCAAACAGCCAAAACTAGAAAAGAAAACCCCAATGGAGACAATAGAGAAAATAAGATTATTCTAGGATTTTTCAGTGCCTTTATCCTGGATAGTAATAGGCGTTACACAGAAATACAACTCCATTCAAACTGTGAAAACAATAATGCAGAACATCATATGACATACAGCACATCAGAACGATGCATCTGAAATGTTGGTGATCACTGGGAATACAACACGTGACTTGATTCAAATCATAAGAAAACACAGCTTATATAAGTCTAGTTAATACATTCATATCCTAACAGATCCCTTGCTCTGATTCATGACTTGTTGCCCAAGGCCTGAACTTTGACTTGGTAAGCTCATTAGAGGAGTCAATACAAAAACGAGGTAAGTTTCATGTATTCACTTCACACAGTTCATAAGTAGCACACAATTCAGTTGATTCAGCAACAAGACAAACCAATCGTAATGAAGTGCTCACGAGGTCTAAAGCTTTCAGGCAGAGCCGTTTCCCTTCAGCTAGAGCAGATGTGGTTTTGGTTGCCCAGTGAAGCGCACACAAGCTGTATCAGAATGACTGCAAATGCCAATAATAGAATACACAGAACAGAAGTTAATAGGGCATCCGAGCCATTTATTTTAAATAGACTAGTTAAAACAAGGGTTGTTTTTTGACATGTTGATGACAGCTGTTGAAGAGCTGTTGCTACTGAATTTGAACAGAGCCTGCATGGAAAATCTTCACTCTATACTACATTGTTAGTAAGCTACTCCATCTTCATGGATAAACCATTAAAACTAAAGTTCAGTTACTAAAATTGAAGGTTATATGATGATGATCCAAAAACAAGGCATTCAAATCTCAGAAACGTTACAAGCTCACATACACACACACACACACACAAATGGCATACATGCCACATATATGGGTTTTTAAAAGGGCTTTTAAGACTTCTTTGCTTCTTATAAACTGTCTTCAGTATGCACAACAGTTTGTGTGATCATTTTCTGCCCAAACTGTGCTGTGATTTTTGTGTTACATAAAAGCCTCATATTTCACATAAAGCAGCCACTGCTCCCACATATCACCACTCATCCAAAAGCTATTGTTTTCTTGAATTTCTTACAATGGCATCTGGTGTATGATGAAAGTCTAAAGCATGCTTCCAACAGTTCCTTAGCTGCCTGAGGTGTGAACTCCAGGCTGATGATCTGGCGGTGTGAGGTACAACACTGCGGTCCTGTCGGGGCAGCTTTAAAGAGATCTCAAACCTTGTCCCTATATGACAGTTAAATGGAGTTCAACACTAACATCCATCCAATCTAATTCATTATCCTTAACTACTAAGGTGTGACAATCCATCCACAAAACCCATCATCTAGCTCCCTCGTTAATTAATCAATTATACCTGTCTGAAGAAGTAAGAAGATCCTCCACCAATCCAGATTTACCTCTGACTGTGTGCTAACTGAGCGACACCTTAATGGTCCTTAAAGACCTGCTAGCCAGGTTAACCCTTGGCTCCTCTCTAAATGAGAGTCTATTTTCACAGAGACCAAACTAACAGATTCAAGCAGTCCCCGTCGTCAACTCATTAAGTCAAATATTTCAAAGGTTATAACCAGGAAAAAAATCTGTGTGAAAAAATAAGTGCTATTAAGTTACCTTTTATTGACTTTCATTAGACATTCTGACATACATGATACTATTAACCCTCTGAACAGTCACATCTGTAAACTGTGAAATTGGTCAATGATTTGGTAATCAAAGTGATATTAGCTGTAAAGCTTTGTTGTTTGCACAGCAGTAAGTCAGCAGGTCACTCAGATTTCTGTAAACCTGCCATGAGCACAGATTGCACAAAGCTCAGTGGAGGAGCCATCTGTCGTCCAGGCTACCATAACAACCAAAATCCTACTAATCAAAATCCTACTAATACCACTCTACTCCTGTCTCAGCTATAAGAAAGGAAGTCCTTGAACATTCATGTATAGTCCACCCAGACAATCTTTTAACCTCACTGAGGCTCTAATACCATTTTAATCTCACATCTTGGAGCAAAGAAGTCAGATCATTTGTTCTTTACATTATTTCTCCATTTTTATATCATTTAACTTTGGCAAATCTTTCCTTTAATGCCAGTTGAAGCTTGCCACTTTCCCCACTGTTATCCATTAAATTAGGCATTTATGATAAGAATTTGGTTTTCAAACATTTGCTTACAGTAAGATAGAAAAGTATAAATAGGTGCATGTTGTTTGGTCATGACAGAGAACGTGTATTGGTAGGCTGATTTCATTCATGATAACGAGCCATACAAAGACTATATGAGCAAAATGTGGAGTGACCAATATAGGTTTACTCCAGGACAGGGCCTGATTGCATTGCATATCTGTCCCACCTAACCCCCGAAGACTGCCCACGCCTCTGAGCTTATTCTTTTGAAGTCACATACATAACATTATTTTTACATGCGGTAGACCAAAACAGAGGTGTTCTAATGCATTAATCAGATTTTCTCCAAAACAGCCTTCTTTGACAGGCTGAGTAAGCTGAAGGGAGGGCTCCAAGGTTGGGAGGTCATGGTATAAAAGCAAACACAAGGCAGTGATTGGCACTCACACACACTACATGCTGTCAACGGTGACAGATTACAGAAGACAGAGGAAACTCATTGACAGAAGTGAGAGCACGGTAAGTGAGCTGTTTCTCTCGCTGACCAACATTAGAAAATCTACTGAGATGATTGTAACTTAAGACAATGATATTACAGTTACTGCACAGAAAGGCATCAGCATTTATTAAAGATTTAAAAGGATTTGTTATCTATTTCTTCAATATTTTATAATGTTTTATCTATATGAGTTGCACTAGAAGTACTCATTCTACTGTGACGTTATTGAGAAATTATTACTGTCTTATGCTGCAACAGTCATGAGTCAGTGATGAATTTCAATTGTAGTCCTTATGATTGAAACTCCCTTGGATTGGTAAATCATGTAGAAAATTAAAAGAGTAATGATGCATTCATTTACAGCTTATTTGAAAAAGCCTCTCTAGAAAAAACCTACTAGAAGAACTACAATAACTTGTAAAAATGACATTAAATACAAAACCAACCAGGACATTCAGTAGTCGGATACATCAGTGTCACATGTTACATTAATTATTTTTTCTGGTTTTTTTTTTTGTTTTTTTTGTTTTTTTTGCAGACTGGATCTATAACTTTGCCATCAACATGTCCACGTGAGTATAAAGACCTTTGACTAATTCACTTACTAATTCAGCAGCTATCCTGACTCAGTAACTGGTTCAGATAAGAGGTTAAAATTCACGCTCTTTCAATTGAATTATTTGGACATATATTATGATAACAATCCTTGGATTATACTGCATCTTAATGTTCTGAAAGGCCACAGTGCTAATAACTTCACAAGAAAGATGCCCAGTGGCTTAAATGTAACAGTTTTACATCTTGGCAGCAGCACGTACTAGATTCTCTCTAACTCCCCCAACATGAGTCTTTCAGGATATGGATAAATCCTGATTAAGGTGGATTGTGTGGATTTGATCTTGGAAGAGAGGTTTACAAGACAAAGGAAAAGTTTTAACTGGATTACTTGGCACACACAAAAGAGGCAAACCCCATCAAGGATTACTTGTTTGTTTTTGGCTGCATGCACAGAGCAAAGGGATTTCACCAGCGAGGTTATGTAATCATCACCAATGGATCAGTGGGACGTTTCAAGGAATATGCCACTTCTCATCACCATGCATAGAATTTATAATCAAGAGATAAAAAAATACAAGCTAATATATATTATCAAGTACTGTATAATGTATTGACTTACCACAGTTATGTCTTATCTCCAGATTAGACACTTGTGCCAGCAGGTGCCTTTCCACTCTAAGCACTAATCCATGCTCATATGAGTGGAGAGGAGGGTGGGTGGGGGCATCCTGTTATTATAAATGACAACTAGGGGCGGTGGTAGGTGAACAGGAGCACTGCCTCAGATCACCTTCAGAAGTGGAAAAAAAAGAAATACTAAATTACTGTAAAGCAATAATGAAGAAGAAGTTACATTATGGAGCATTTGGATTTGGTCCTAAACATTTTGCGTTTTTAAAAAATACATTCAATGAAGTCAGAAAATGTAAAAAAAAAAAAAAAAAACAGCCTGATTCACTTTCTTTTCCTTTTTCTCTCTTTTTAGAGTATTTAAGAAGACCAGCGGCAATGGACATGTAAGTGGCCTCTATAATATAGTCATTACAGGGCACCTCTGGGGTATAGGGAGGAGTGCAATTTGTATGTAGCTCTTCCAACTCCCAGAAATAACTTTCAAACTCTGGTAACCTTGGCAGGAGGAGTGACCGTTTTCCTCTCTGCTGCTCTTTGTTTCCCTCAGATTGCCCTGTACTTGGGGAAGAGAGACTTTGTGGACCATGTGGACCATGTGGATGTAGTTGGTGTGTGGCACAGTGTTTATACGTCCTCAAATTTGCACACATACATTATATGTGTCCCTGTGTAATCTATTACTGTTGGTTTTCCTCCCATATGCAGATGGTGTTATTAAAGTTGACCCCTCTGGTCTTAACGGCAGAAAAGGTATTCTTCCCTCAATCACTGCCAATGATAAAATTTATAGACACTAAATTTATTACATAAAACTAAATATATTCCTTTTTTCATTGCAGTATTTGTCTACCTTGCTTGTGCCTTCCGCTATGGAAGCGATGATTTGGATGTTATTGGGCTATCCTTCAGAAGAGACATCTGGATCCAGCGCATTCAGGTGTATCCACCTACAGATGGAAACGCCACCAAGACACCTTTGCAGGAATCCCTCATGAAGAAGGTTGGAGAGCAAGGACATCCGTTTTCCTTCCAGGTGAGGAAGCATGACTCACTCACTCTTTAGAGAACGTATCAAATAACTCCTGTCCTTCAGTCAGATCAATCAACCACAGATCATTACTTCACTTTTACTTTCCAGTCAGCATGTTTTTTGTTATTTATGTGCCGTGTTTCTTCTTGTTTCAGATGCCAACTGATCTTCCATGCTCAGTCTCCCTGCAGCCCGGGCCAAATGATTCTGGCAAGGTATCACTCCCGTCCATTTTCATTATTCCCTTTCATTTACTCTTACACGTTACTTTAAATGTTTGACAAACAAATCCTTCATTTGGGTCTTGTTCTGTTATAGGCTTGTGGTGTGGACTTTGAGGTTAAAGGATACATTGCCAACGAAGCCGACAGTATAGATGAAGTTATTGAGAAGAAGTGCGTATGCCTGCAGCCAAAAGACAGCCCAATGTTGTACTGTATTTTTAAGAGGTAGCAGATTTTAGGACTTATTGCTGGCTAAGCCTGACCGGCTCTTGTGTCTTTTTTCCGGTCTTAGGGACACGTGTCGCCTAATAATTCGCAAAATACAATTTGCACCTACTAACAACAAGGCCGGACCGAAGGCTGAAATAACCAGACAGTTTATGATGACAGACAAACCTGTGCACCTGGAGGCCTCCCTTGAAAAAGAGGTACACTGAAGTACTGTGTCTTTGGTATTTTATGTGATATACAATATATTGCAAAATTATTGAAAACAAATTACTCTTACATTTAGATTTATTACCACAGAGAGCCAATCACCATCAAGGTAAAAGTCAATAACGAAACCACCAAGGTTGTGAAGAAAATCAAAGTCGTAGGTGAGTAGTGAGAAGATCTATATTGAAGTCTAATTGTTAATAAATTGTGTGTAGCTCTTAAAAAATCATAAAAAAATAAAATGAGTAACTGTCTGTAAAGTAAAGTAAGTAAAGTGTGTCTGCATTTCTATATATGTATCCCTACATATGTTCAAGAGTCATTTGAACAACAGCCATTTTAAGGTAATTCTAACAGAGATATTTTTTCTTTTAGTTGAGCAGCTAACAAATGTGGTGCTCTACTCATCTGATACTTACACCAAGCCAGTCTGCTGTGAGGAGTTTGGGTAAGGCTCTTACTTTAGCAAATGAGGCTTGTTAGCAGGATTGGGGTCATTTCAGATTCAATTAAATATCTGAAAATATTCTACCTAATGACAGAATATGCTCACATCCAAATTTCCCTATCCCTTTAATCAGTACACATATTAGGAAACAACACTTTGTCATTGTTACATTTAATATTAAATTTTAAGTATGGATCGAGGAAAAGTAAATAGGCTGTTGAGCTGAATGTATTATTACTTATTTAATTCTGTATTTCGCCACTATCCACAGAGAGACAGTAAACGCCAACTCTACGCTTGAGACGTCCTTCCAAGTTACTCCCCTGTTGGCCAACAACAAGGAGAAGCGAGGTCTTTCAGTGGATGGACGGCTGAAGGATGAGGACACCAATCTCGCATCCACTACCCTGTAAGCCACTCTAGGTTTCTTATCAAAGGGCTTACAGTGAGCCTTGGAGTGGTTATCATCCTCTTATTGAGTAGCAGAGACACAACTCTACAATGTCTCATCCACTTATCATGTCTTAGACCAAATCCTCAAGCTCTGAAAGAAACTATTCTTGTCTCTTCGCAGGAGTCAAGGAGAGAAGGAGATGCAGGGAATCATTGTCTCCTACAAAGTCAAGGTCAATCTGATGGTGTCCAGTGGAGGGTAAGGCTTAACTTACTGATCTTAAATTATGTGCATGTACGATACTTTTACATTGTCAAATTGCGCAGACTAAAGGTTTCTTCTTTTTGTCGCAGCCTGCTGGGTGGCCTCACATCAAGGTAAAAATTGATTTCCCTTCATTTGTGGTGACATGTGTGTCACATATAGAACATAAAGTGTGATTCTTTTATCCGTTCTGTTTACTGACAAGATGTGAATGTAAACCATTAAGTCTGAGTACTGACAAGGTGTAAATGTGTAAATTATAGTCACCTTTTATAATAGTTTTTTATTGTTCTTTTTGGGTTTTTTTAATCATTGTCTTGTTTTTATTTATTATATTGTACTTTTTCTTATTTATGCCTGCACTATCCCCTTTGTTGTTACGATACTGCAAGTTTCCCCATTGAGGGATTAACAAAGGATTATTTTATCTCATCTTGTATCGATTACTGTTCTATACATTATGACAATAAAACTTTTTTTTTTTATTTTCAGTGATGTCACTGTGGAGCTTCCTCTGACTCTGATGTCCCCAAAACCTGCAGGTAAATGCAGTGTTTTTGTGTATCATTGCCATTTAAATGCTTCCTGAGACAAAAAAGAAAGAAAGAAATGCTGACTCCTCTGTAACTGATCTGACTAACATGCTTTCTTTCATGTCCTCCCCTTTTATCCGTTTATCGCATGCCATTGCTGTATCGGGAGCAGAAGTGTAAGTCTGACTGTATAAAGTCTGTAAAATAGTCTTTATGACAAGAACATACTTGCTTGTGGCTGTGATGTTTGTGACACGCTGCTGATATTTCTCTCCTGTGTGCTTGTGTGTCTTATGAACTACAGTAAATTGGATTAAAGGCCTCAGTAGTTCAGGTGAGGTCACCTCCAATTCTGCACACATTACAGTTTTTTACTTCATGGGCTACAGTGCAAGTCTTCATATGAAATAAATACCTCATTTGAACGATACAATGTTAGATCGAGTTCAAGGCACTTAACAAGACAACCAAAGATATTTTTTATTTGTAAGACATGTATTTGCATAATGAAGGTTATCAGGTCTTCTGAAAGAAGCACAGATCCGATGGCCCTTGAATGAGAATGTTTCACTGCACCACTTTAGTATTACATTTCAATCACTGCTGCTCCGCCTCCAAGTAGATTTTTTGTTAAAGCAGTAGCTACTAATAGCAATATGTACTGTATACTGATTTGGGAATTGTACAATTATTATTACTATATGCATTATATATAGTCCATATTATCCCTAACCCTGCACCGAGACATCAGACATGTGTACACACGCTCTACCACTGAGCCACCTGCACCACAACATATAGCTGTTTTATCCTTTGCTGCATATTAAATTAGATGAAATGCATTCTTTGAGTTACCTTGGTGTAATGTTGGACTCAGAGGCAGTTTGTTGTCCATTTCGTTCCTACAGTGCAGACATCTCAGTCAAGACCACAGATGGTTGAGACAATCAGCGAAGGAAAATCACCTCCCTGACGGAGAATACAGAACACAAAGGAACTCAACACCAGTGGAGAAAAAGCACAAAGTGTCATCGAGTCACTATAATGCTCTCATTTTACCTGTACATATACATCTGTAGTAAGCATTACTGCAAGAGCTCTGTCACTGACAAAGAAATGTTCTGCGCGAAATTTCTCTGATTGATTCTTTTTGTCAAAGGAAATGTTGTAGTATAGAGTGTTGTGTGAGTGTTTTATGTGTTGTGAATATTAAACATGATTTATCCTCAATCGTTATTGATGTGTCATTAGAGCCATGATATAATATGCCTGGATGTACAGGTACTTGGATACTCGTGTCCCTCTTTACTGACAAGAGAAGTAAATAAACACATTTTTTCCCCAATTATTCCCCTATGCTTGTTTATTTTACACAGTACTTTTAGACAAAGAATAAAATGATTCATTGTGAAAATGCAAAATTGAAAAAAAATATGTGAATGGATCATTTCAAAGGTATTAAGATGAATTTGTGTCTTCTCTACACAGACATTCATACACTTTAATTGTGTGCTGTGTATTTTATTTGGGACCAAACTTAAGACCCATTGTCACACAAACATTGCTGTGAAATGCCATTGTTGCTTTAAAGCACTGCTCTGAATCATACAGCTAAAGGTGGTATAAAATTAGCCATCCTTTTTCCTACACATTGATGCAGCTTTCACATGGCACACTTGTCCCAAAACTGTGACTCACATGGACGAAAATACTAATTTAGAGAGCTTCTTCGTTTCCTTTCCACCACTATTCAAGTGTTTCAAAACAAAACACACCTTCTTGTCAGTGTAAATCTATATATACATCACTGCACACAAGGCAGATAGCAACACAGCCTGATGAAAAGATGCACATATAAAGAGGCTTTACGTTCCCATTGCAACCCCTGCTGCCTCTCAGTGTTTTTAATATTATACTGTGTATAAATATTCAGAGTGAGAATCATCTATTGGCCAAGTATGTGAACACATAGAGAATCTGACTCTGGTTTTTACAATGCTCTCACTTTACGTACACCAAAATAGAGATACATAAAGAGTAAAACAACAGCCCGATTAAAAATAACATTAACATAAACTACTATGTATGAATATATATGTATAAAAGTATATATATGTATATATGTACATATGTATATATATATATATATATATATATATATATATATATATATATATATATATATATATATATACATAGCTAGTAAATGTGAAATGGTGAAGAGTGCAAATGATGCTGAAATAAATTAGTATTGCAACAGGTAGATTTATATGCAAGGTACGTGGCTGTGACAGAAATATTCACTCCTTTTTTTTAGCCCAAACCTTTGCAACATTACTGTGTGACGCACAAGACAAACAGCAAAAAGATATAAAGAGGCTTTCTTCCATGTTTTTCCTCTTGGGTGCGCTGTTTCGCTCCTGCAGCTTTGGAGAAAACAAAAGCTCTGGTTTGTGCAGGATCAAGAAACACTGCTCGCTGCTCTCCGGTCTAGACAACACATCATCATTAGCCGAGTCAGCTGTTCATCTTCTGACAAAAATGTCAACCACGACCGGCGGCGGAGAGTTTGGCAACCCTCTACGAAAGTTCAAGCTCGTCTTTCTGGGCGAACAGAGCGGTAAGCAAAAGCAAAAAAGGGGGAGACCCGAGAAAAGTGCTCACGTTTGTGGGAGGACTAATGTCACCGAAGTGGCTAACTGGTTAGCTTTACCGGCTAGTTTGCTGCTAGGTGACCGGCCAGATGAAGTTAGCCTCCGGACATTAAATCCCAGCGATGACGCAGAGCTAGGTGTTGATAATTAAGGTGTTTAAAGAGGGAGTGAGGTGACAAAAAAGATTAAACGCAAAACATTTTTTCTCCTCCTCACTCGTGATGATGTCATTGCACATTCAGCTAGCTAGCTAACGGTACGCGGCTAAGCTAGGCAAACATCTCCCCGATAAAATGCACGTATTAAATAAAGAGTTATACTTTCATATCACTAACATGTGCTACTTATTTGGAGACTGTTTTGGTGCCATATTAAAGGCACATAGTCCTCTGTGTGGTCATGGCTTAGCTCCATCTAACGGTGGCAGGCTAACTACTTTTAGCTAGGCTAAAACACACTAGCAGCATCGTTGGCTAATACCCACGTTAACTAAAATAAACCTCAATGTGGCTGTAGAGAGTTTGCCTTTTAAAAACAGAAGATAAATGTACGAGCGAAGGGAACTGAGTTAAATCTTTTGAATGTGAGTGTAGCTCCTCAACTCACTGGGTGTTAGCTTCCCAAGGCGGCCAAGTGAGTCCAGACCAGTCGGCCTTTTCTCCCACCATTTAAAAAATAATAATAATCATCCTCACAGGGGCTCTGACAGTATTAAATTATGATATTAATCTATTGGCGGTGGTCTTGGATGAGGGTGACCGTGTCTCGTTGCGAAACAAACGTGAAAAGCTGGGCCATTTTTATTTTTGCACCTTGTGTGGCTCCACCCATAGTGCCAGCTCAGCGTGTGGGTTCAGCAGTCCACCGAGCCTCAATGAGAGCAGCTCACTCAGCCTGTGCTGTCACTGACTCACGCTTTGAGCTCGCCTGCTATGAAGAAATGTACATGTTATTGAGTAGTTCATCTGGGAGATTGTATCATTTTCCTCCCTCAGGCCAAAATACTTTTAAACTCCTGTACTCTTGAGCTTCACTTGGACCTGTTTATTTTAATATGCTGCTTAATGCTGTCACCTTACCCTCTAGTGTGTATACAGAGGATATACTGGATTATATTATTATCCACCTTTTTATATTGTAACATCTCCATTTATATTTATTACCACAGTTACACCTTCATTTTATCTTTGCAGCACATCTGCCTCAACAGTATTGTATTTCTCTTTATATCTTATTTTATGTATTATATTTTATTTTATGTACTAAAATATATACCATATATCTTGAACCTTTAGTCATTTTAACTTTACTGATTTTCTGTCCACATACTTTAAAGTGTTTTTTTTTTCTTAGAGAGATCTTTCATTGCCAACAACTGATCCATGTTGTTATAGTTCACATGATAAATAGATGTATTTATTTATTACCAACTTTACACCTCCATTTTTTCCACTTCAGTACATCTGCCACAACAGTATTACATTTCTATTTGTACTGCATTTCTCTTTATATTCTATTTTTTTTTTATTTTTGTATTTTGGTGAAGTGTTTAATTTCATGTACTACATTCTGTTCCTATATCTTGAACTTTAAGTATTTTTACCTGTTTAATTTCCTTTACACATACTTTTAAGTTATGTTATAGAAAGAGCCTGTAAGTTAAGAATTACACAGCTAACACCTGCTCAATGTAATCGTTGTACATCTGACGAATAAACATCTTGAATCGAATATTAAAAGTGTCTGTCACTGTGTTTTCATACAGTTGGGAAGACCTCGCTCATCACCAGGTTTATGTACGACAGTTTCGACAACACTTATCAGGTAATTGTCACACGTTCACCACAGTATGTCACTGAATTACTGCTTATTGAGTGTATTACAGTCAACTTATGGTATTTTCCAGACGTTTCACAACAGATTGCATGCCACTGTAATTGACATAATTTATTAATTGTGATTGAACACTGATCTTCCGGTTCCAAATCCCTTTGTTAGTATGCACTATGACTTACAGCGGCAACACCCAGCTTGAACAGAGCCATTGTTAAAGTCTTTCTAGTTCCTTCTATGACTAATTAAAATGTTGGGGGAAAAGATCTTGTGTGATTATACAATGTGGTACAATACATTGTGTCAAATGATTTTTCTTACATTTATGGAAGTGTTGTTCACATAACAATATTTTAAAGCAACGATTATCTTACAGGCAACAATTGGCATTGACTTTTTGTCTAAAACCATGTACCTAGAAGATCGCACGGTAAGCCCTGTACATTTTATTGTAATTCTCATCATTCCCATTAGCGTAGTTTTAAAAATGCTAGAAAAGCTTAAAGCATGCATCTGCTTATTATGTAGTAGCCACCATTTATTTTCCTTTCATCATTTCACATTGTTTATTTTTTTACGCTAGATTTTACCATTCATTTTGTTAGCCATGTAAACATGTTTTTAGTTCCCATCGTTATTTCAAGTTTTTGTTTTCTATCCATCCCCTGGCTGGGTCATGAAATGCCACCACCCACTTTCCCCTTTTCCACACTCATTTCACGGCTGGCCACAGATCCGGCTGCAACTCTGGGACACAGCCGGACAGGAGCGTTTCCGCAGCCTCATCCCCAGTTACATCCGCGACTCAGCCGCTGCTGTGGTGGTTTATGACATAGCCAGTAGGTATCATGGCCTTGCCTCACCTCCTTGTCCTTCGCTTAGTGTGTGGAAGGGCAAAAAAAACCAATAAAATTTACCAGCCTGGCAAACCCCACTGGACAGCATGATGAGGGTGTATTCCTGGCCGTTTGCATCGGCTGTAGCGATACTAAAGCATTTCTTCAGCAGTGTCCAGGGGGGTCTGTGCTTCCTAAATTCTGTTGCATATGAGGCTGATGGAAGGAATAACAGAAAATATCTTCACATGTCACCTCATGGGCAGAGATGCTCTGAAACAGCCTCAATAACGATTCAGCAGGGCCTCCTTTCACATGTCTTGTTTGCACGCTGGTCACCTCCAACCCCACTGCATTTGAATGATTCTCCCCCACTTCCTCCATTAAAAAAAAAAAAAAAAAAAAAGGCAGTTTTCGTCTCTCTGCTGCTTGGCTTGCAGTTCCTTTATGTCTGTCCTATTCTCCACTTTCTTGTTCTGCCTCGCCCCCCCTCTTTATCTCCACCTCCTTCCCCTTCTCCCCTGCTCCAATCCTCAGGTCCGGCTCCAGCTCTGGGACACTGCCGGACAGGAGCGTTTTCGTAGCCTTATTCCCAGCTACATCCGTGACTCTACCATTGCCGTGGTTGTTTATGACATCACCAGTGAGTCAGGGCTGTACTCTAATCTTTCTCTAGGGGTCTAGAGCAATTGGATGGAAACTACCTTGACATAGTTGCTCTTTTATATCTTTGTACTAATAGCTTTGTTAATGTACATCTTCCTTCTTCAAGCTTCTCTTTTCTAATACTTCGGCTCATTAACACGACTAAGACCTTTCCTTTTCAAAATCCACTCTACCTTTTTAATGATGAATAACACCTGCTTGTGCACACTTTTATCTGTAGCAAGAATAGCAAATGTTGAATGTTTTTTGTTTTGGGGGGGGGGGGGCTGCACTTAGTTGATGTCTACAGTAACTTTCTGTCTTTTCTTTTGTCCGCAGATCTTAATTCATTCCAGCAAACCTCAAAGTGGATTGATGATGTTAGAACAGAGAGAGGAAGTGATGTTATTATCATGCTTGTTGGGAACAAAACAGACTTGGCGGATAAAAGGTACATGATTGTGTGAGATGTGTGAAAGATTATAATGAAGATTTGATCTTAGTCTGTTTACAATGATCGATAAATAGACCGTAATTTTATCATTTACTACAATTAGAAAATAGTTAGCATTAAGTGTTATGCTATATAAACTATGCCAAAGCCTGGAATCCCACTTTTCTTCCCTCCAGTGCATCTCATCCAATTTTGACTTTTGTCATCCCCTGGTATTTTTGCATACTCCAACCTTTTTATTAGTGATTTAAGTACTTTTATTTATATTTTTTTATTTCTTATCATTTGATCATATTTCTGTTCTGCCTTTTTTTTCTTTGCTTTTTTTTTGTCCTCTTTCCTGCTCCGTTCTCTCCATGTCATTCTGATTTTTTTTTGTTTGTTTGTTTGTTTGTTTGTTTGTGTTCCCCTCAACAAAACACTCCACCCTCCCCACCCCACCCCTCCCTTCCCGGGACCATGGCAGGCAAGTTTCTGTTGAGGCGGCAGAAAGGAAAGCTCGTGAACTCAATGTGATGTACATAGAGACCAGTGCCAAGGCTGGCTATAACGTCAAACAGGTTGGTGTCCAGCAACAGCAGGTGTAATACTGACAAATAGTCCTGACAGTCATGATGTCTTCAGGTCAGGGAGGCCAGCCTGTGCCATCTGGGATGTACAACCCCCTCCATGTATTTGTTATATGGATCAGTGTGGCGGTTGAGTGAAAGAGTGATTCGTTTTCCTGCTGCTTCATCTTTACTCAGCACAGCAGCTTTTTCTCCCTCTGTTTTCCTCTCTGTCTGTATGTCTGTCTGTGTTATAACTAAACTAACCTCTCTCTTTTTCACTCAAGACAAGACTCTGTGTTGAGCTGTTTGTTTCTCTCTCTCTCCTTTTGGCCCGTCCTCTTTGCATTTCTTTCCATATCTGTCTGTTCGTCCTCCCCCCCCCCCCCGCGCTTCTACCTGAGCAGACAGATCACCACGGAGGAGGGCGAGCAGAGAGCTAAGGAACTGAATGTCATGTTCATTGAAACCAGCGCAAAGACTGGCTACAATGTCAAACAGGTAGAGAATCTGCTCTGTCGAGGTAGCTGGGCTAATCCTGCCGTCAAAGTCTACACTTAACTCCTTCCGCCTCCTTTCCCCCCCTCTGGTGGCATCATGACATGTCGTAGCCTTCTTAGTACAAACTGTATCAGTTGTGTTTTTCTTCTCCTCCCCCCACACAGGTTTTGCTATTTAGACGTTTCAGTGTTACTTCACTTGGTCTGCACAGGGTACTGCTACTGTGTTTATTTTTGCTCAAGTACCTTCTGTCTGATTCACTAAAACTTCTGCAGCTTTCAAAAGTGTTTCTGTGAATGTAATGGATTGGCTCAGTGTAAGGAGGTTAGCACGGCAACCTTCACTTTTATGCTGCTGTCTGAACCAGCAATTACTATCACATTTTGTGTCACTGCTGTAACTGCTTCTTTGGTTTGCCTTATTCAATCGAATATATTATCTACGAGTGATGAGTTATAACCTGGATCACGTTCTGTCAATACTCTGTACGGTCTATTTTGATGCTAGGAGTGGGTGATATGGCTATATATATACTGGGAGGCAATATTAATTAATTCTTTACAACTCATTGTAAAGTAACTGTCCCTTCAAAATCTGTGGTTGTTACGGAGCAAATGAATGAGCAGGATTACATGTATCAACATGATTCAATACTTCAATTTTGCAGACACCAAATCGGACGAATAAGACTTTCCCGAATGATTAGTGTATGTACAGGGCTCATACGGGGGCTGGAAATCTTTTGAAAATGCTGAATTTTAATATGATGTTGTTTAGGTGCTTGGATCTTGAATAAGGTGCTTCAGAATCTAATTGCATTATCTAATAAATTGCTATCTGATTGCATAGTTCGCTTTTTCAATTGGAGAGGGCCTAATTGATTTGAGTGTGATTTAGCGCAGCCGCAATGTGCCTGAAAAACTTTGGAAATACAACCTGAAAATGCTTGAAAAGTGTTTGAAAAGGGTATAGGAACCCTGTAACTAGTAACAGTTTTTCAATTGAATTTCCAGAAAATGTACTTTATCACAATATAAATCAATGTGGTGATGAAATTACAAACACTGACAGTAGATTTTATCCAAATCACCCACCCCTACTCAACAGCATTTGGTTTTATGTTCCTTTCTAGTAAGACCTCTCCAAATGTGTTCATCCGCTAAATTCTTCTGACTTTGTCTTACAGCTGTTCCGTCGTGTTGCTGCTGCATTGCCTGGGATGGACAGCACACCAGAGAAAAGCAAAGAGGACAGTATCCTTTTTGAAGTTGCTTTCAACAAAAACTGTTGTCATGGCTTACTAATAGTAGAAAATCTAGCTAGCTGCTAACAAGTGCCTCTCAGTTTACTCTGCAAAAAAGGAAGAACCTGCACACTGTGATTGCAGGAAGATAGTGCTACAGAAAATACTGAAGTGAAATGTGCCAATTCATCGGTGCAGTTTCTTAACCAAGCCCTCTCAGTGATCGACATCAAACTGGAGAAACAGCCAGAGATGACTGTCACCGAGAGCAGCTGCTCATGCTAGTACACCTCACCCTCACCCCAGCCTGTCTCCTCCCCACCAACAGCTTGTCTCTCAGTGGCCACTCTCTCCACCCATGGCACACTGCCATTGGGATGGAGGACCTGTCTTTTATTTTCCCCCCCTCTTCAACTCAGTGACTTTTCAGAGTAACCGTGTGGATGTGCATTACTGTATTGAAACAGATTATCTGGAAAAAAATATGGTTCTAAAGTAAACATTTAAAACAAGGAATAAGTTAAATGATATGTTCAGATTTTCATCCAGTTGCATGGCATTATATAGGATTGCAGACTGACATAGCTAACCGCTCATGAGTTATTGCACAGTTCGGAATCTTAGTGCTGTTACTCTTGTCATTGTTGTAAAGTAAAACTGCTTGGGATTATTTAAATGACTCTGCAAGGTTGAGTTCTCAGTCATTGTATATTACTTTTTTTATTTTAAATGGAGTTTGCCTAAAGCTGTTATATCTCTCGGATAACTGATTATTTCTTGACTTTGTCTAATTTTGAGGAAGTAGAGACAGGATCTTACCAGTGAATTTACGTCATTGCTAACCATCATCTTATCACATGAGGCTCAAATGGACTCTTTTAATTGAAGAGGGTCAGTGGTCCTTTCATTAGGTATTATTTATACCAAACACATCTGTAGGCTTCAAATGCCAAATACAAGTGTGTGTGTTATTAGACCAAATTGAAATAATTTGAGCCTTCACTGTCTTATTTAAAACAGTGCTAAAGGGATGTAAAGAGGACATATCTATTGCCATCAGAGTGGCTACTAACCTGAAGCTATTTCTGCATTTAAAACTATAGAAACTGTCTTTCCGATGTTGTTAAATTAGCTGCACGCATACTAACATGTCTGAGGAGGAGTTTTCAGTTAATAGATGCCCCTAATGTAGGAAGCAAGAAAATAAATCCAGTGTTTAGTTTTTCCACGCTGGTGGAAAGTTGTCACTTTGGTCGCTATGACGTACCCACCATCTCATTGATAATTTGTGTTGTGTTGATTACACTATTGCAAGAACATGCAGCATGCTCACCATGCAGGATTTATATGGATAAGAACACAGATGCCTTGCTTGTTTGTTCACCAACGTTGTGCACTGAATCAAGCCACAATATTGTAAAATACAAAAGAAGCCTGCTGACTGGTTCATGGCTTCACTAGTTGTTTTGTAGAGCTGGTAGATAAGAGTTTGTCCTCAGATACAGCTGATGCTTACTAACACCCCTTGCTGTAAAAACTGCAGAGAAGTTAGTTGCAGTATCCTTTGCTGTATTGCTATTGCCTGTGTAGGACTGTTGGTTTTATGTGTTTTATTTATTTTGTTACTTGGACATACAGATAACATTGTATGCTTGACCAAAAGTACAGATGCTGACACGCATGTTGAAAGTTTATTTTATTTATTTTTTGCGTGTCTGCTGGGACTCCACCTAAAGGAGACATTTAGGCCTGGTGGTGTTTTTTCCTGTCACACTGCTAAGACCTTTTTTTTTTTTTTTTTTTTTTCCATTTTAGCAGTGTGTGTAGTCAGTAACTTGGTTTACAGTTGCAGGTAAAGGCTGCACCGTCTCCAGGCACACTCACAGTGTAACACAAACCAACTAACTAGCCATAGCACAACAAAAGACACTGGTCATTTGCTGTAGCTCGTTTTGAAAATGTCGATGTTTTAAAAATGGATTTAAAAATGTATGTATTTAATTACATCAA
Organism: Scortum barcoo; assembly: GCA_023238725.1. Classification (NCBI taxonomy): domain Eukaryota; kingdom Metazoa; phylum Chordata; class Actinopteri; order Centrarchiformes; family Terapontidae; genus Scortum; species Scortum barcoo. The sequence continues at coordinate 12,182,938 of CM041554.1, forward strand.
ACAACCATTTTAACATGTGCAGCTCTTCTATTACTTGTCACTGACTAAATACTCAGCTTCGTGCTATTCTGAATTGTGTCTGTCCATTTGAAATATGCTGTCTACTCGTGTTTAGCAACGTTTGTGTGAATAATGTACTATTACTATCTGATGTATAAAAAGGAGAGTTAATGAAACACAAGTGTAGGCCTATCACATGGAATAAAATAAAGATATTTCACCAAAATGTAACATCTGGGAGCTCTTTCTTTATAAAGCAGTGCTGAAGGAAAAGGTACCGTCACAGATGATTTGGTATCAGTCTTGTGGATGTACAGATATTCATGTGTTGTGTGAAACAGTACAGTCAGTAGTCAGTACTGTATGGTGTCTGAGCTCAACTTGAGAAACTTGTCGCCAAAGTCAAGTGAAACTGCTCATTGAGCAACACATCACTGGCCCTGAAATGTTACAACAGAAAGGTGTGGTTAAGTACGAACATGAGATTGCACTACACACACACACACACACACTTAGGACTCCTGATCGCTTTGATACGCATCTTTGTTCAAGAGCTATTGAAAGTGTGTGAGCAAAAACTGAATGTGTGAATCCAATTTCCAACGTATGGGCCTCTTTATACCAGCAGGCCAGTGTTCAACTGGATCTAGATCTCCTACAGCACTTAAATTTGAATGAAGTGTGTGTGTGTTTTCTACAAATGACAAGAAAAGAAGAAGTGCTTTACCTTAATTTAACACTTTTTTTTTTAATTCTCTTGATTGTGTAGGTGTAGTTGTTAAATAAAACATCCATATATACATCCATAAAGGGAGGGTTCATCTCCATTATATCCATGTTTAAGAAAGGTTTTAACATTTAACTTAAATAGTTTAGACTGAACCAACGTTTGAAGGGTTGTTGTTAAAACATAATGTCCACGTGGTTCAATAATAATACACACATATATTTATAGACGTGGTTTCTCTGATGGTTTCCAGTTGGTGCCCTTCTTTTGTTTAACATTTATAGTCGTGATGATACTCCCTCCCCCGGTCAGCCCACAGTGATCAGCCCACCCTGCTCGTGTGTCAGTATCGGCGTGAAGCGGCTGGATGGGGACCGTAATCGTCCGTCCATCCATCTGACCTGGGATCAGCCCTTTTTTTTTTTCTGGGCGTTTCTTTGAGGGCGGGGACAAACTTTACGCGGAGCTCACCTGGATGTGACGTCAGAGGGAGAGGTGTCTACAGGAATGGCTCAGGAATTCAACTCCAAAAAAAAAAAAAAAGATTAAAAAAAAATCCTGCTCGACTCGTTTGGCGACCGGCCCGGTATTCACACACACACACACACACACACACACACACACATATATATATTTGACTCACACTCGCAGGAGCCTTGAACCGAGCAGGAGCCTCCGAGCGCCGAGATTTCTCTAAGAGGAGAGAAGAAAGCATCTCTTTGAAGAGGATTTTTATTTTATCGTTGTTGTTTTTTTTAAACTACATTTAAAGATGTCGAGTATTTTGCCCGACGAGGCGGTGTTTGCTGACTTCAGAAAGCAGTGTTTAGCAGTGGAGAACTGGGTGAACAAGTATGACAGTAACGGGATGCAAGTGTGGGTCGAAATCCCCAGAAAGGGAAATGACGGACCAAAAGTTCACAAGATCAAGGTGAGTCCATCTTTACAGCAGATTTTAAACTTTAGTTATTATTATTATTATTATTATTTTTAAATAACCTGCTCTGTCAGGATGGCAGACTTGACTTTAAGAAGTTTTTTTTTTTTTCATGTGGGTTTCAGTGTAAAATGACCATCAGAGACGTGTCAGCGGCCACCATGTACGACGTCCTCCTGGACGGTCAGTACCGCAGAGAGTGGGACCCCGCCATGAAGGACAGCTATGACATCGCCCGGCTCTCCGCCAACGCTGATGTGGGCTACTACTCCTGTGAGCACCCCTTATCTGTTATCTGTCTGAAAGCTTCCTCAGTGTGTGTGTGTAAAGTTGATAGATAAAGACATTCTTACACACTACTGGAATAATTCAGTTTTAAGACAATACATCATAAAAAAATAAGAAAAAAATAAAATCAGGGCTGGTTTGTGTTTTATTTAGAAGAAATTGACATTTACTGACCAATTTCTTGATGCAATAACAAAAACATGTGTGTGTGTGTGTGTGTGTGTGACTAAAACATCTTATTTTGACGAGAGTGCCGTAAATTATTTGAAAATAACAGAGTAAAATGAGCCTTTATTTTGAAATATAAACATTGATGTCATTATTTGTCCATCAGTGAGCGTCTTCTGTCCACATTTAAACCAGATTAGTTTGTCTTTTAAAGAAATCTGTGTCTCACAATCTGTGTCTCCTGCTGACACGTATTAAAGCAGCCGAAGCCCTCAGGGATGAAGAGCGAGCGGCCTCTTGTTCCACTGGCATATTTATTGTCATAACAAGGGTGCACTTGTTGAGGCTCAGGTTTTGATGGTGGGAAAAAAAACCAGCATTAATAGAGAGACTCTGTCACAGTGTAACCTGATTTTAATTACATTTCTCTCTCTCTCTGCAGGGAATTGTCCAAGTCCAATAAAGAACAGAGACGTGGTGACTCTACGCTCGTGGCAGGTGATGGATGACGAGTACATCATCATTAACTTCTCAGTCAAACACCCGGTACGTCACCTCCTCCACACACTCATAACAACCGCTGTCTTTAAACGTGACACTTCTACAGATCCTTGCCACATACTGTCTGAATGTTTTGTGTGCGTTTAATATAAATTTTTTGGTTTGCCGGTTGTTTTCACATCTGTTTTACATGGTGATCGTGCCACACGTCCGACGTTTTGACTGAGGTGTTTTTCGTTCAAATTAGTCAATAGTCGTCTTTCTCATTATTCTTCTTTAATTCGCTCACAGAAACACCCTCCTCGAAGTGAATTCGTGAGGGCCGTTTCCCTCCTCACTGGCTATTTCATCAAGCCCACAGGACCCAACAGCTGCACTTTCATATACCTTTCACAAGCCGACCCCAAAGGTAAGACCACCGCCGACATTACTGTTCCTTCTGTGAACTGAGAATTGTTACTGAACGTTTTTAGAGTAGTTTTTTAGGGTTTTTGTTTGTTTGTTTTTTTTAAACGCTTTTATCTCTCTGCTCCAGGTTCTCTTCCCAAGGTTGTGGTGAATGCAGCGACTCAAGTTATGGCTCCTCGGGTATGTGGCTTTTTTTTTTTTTAAGTTTTGTTTACTTCTAGTTAACAGCAGCTAAAAAACAATGATCTTAAAAATATACCAACTGTGTATCGGCGTGTTTTGACAGTGTGTGTCCATGAGGTGATCCTGACAAAGTGTGTTGTAGGCATGTATGCGCGTAAAAGGGAGTGAGGGTTTCATGTCTTAAAGGACAATGGTAACCATAGAAACCCAATTTGAGGGCCCGTCCTGGTAAGGTTGCTGACAAAGGAATATCTCAGCTCGAGCTGCTGATCTCTCTCTCCCAGCAGAACTTGTTCACCAGGTTTCATATCCTCCGCTGATTGAAACTGTGTACTCAAGTGTGTGTGTGAGAGAGCGAGTGACATTAAGAGACTCAACAGAAACACTGAGCTTCTCTTCCCTGTAACACTGATTTCTATCAACTAAAAAGAAGTAACACATAACTTTTTCTAACAAGTGAATATTCACAATGAGAAGGAAAAAGATGTCATCCTTAGTTGTAGAATACTTTTAATCACCCTTAGAGGTATTATAAATTCAACAGTACGCTAATAAGCACTATTAATGCACTAATTATTTCCTCAACTTAATCATCTTCATCTTCATCTACTATCGCTAAAACAAGTTGCATTATTTACATTTGAGAGGCTAAAACTTTAATTTTATTTATTTATGTATTTATTTTCTTTACATTTATGCTTGTAAGAGTTATTAAATGATTATCCAAATAGTTGCACTTTTAATCTTCTGTTGAATTACTAATCTATTATAATCTATTATCTATCTGCTGGTCTGATGGCAGATTAAAGAAAAATAAGTAAAATGGTAGCAGCTCATACGATAGAAGTTCGGGGTGAAGGGTCCTTATTGTTTATTACATTTTGGTTGAAAGAAAAGTCGCCATCCCATGATTAATAGTTAAAGCTGAGGGTTTTGTTTAATGAGGCAGATTTGGTAAAGCAGGGCTTAAGTTCAGTGTCAGTTTTGTTTGACGTGTGGGTGAATTTCTGTGCCCTGTAATGGCAAAGGTTGGATTACCTGTGAGCTGTAAATAGTTACTCATGAAACTGCTTGCCGCACACTCAGTTACTCAGTATTTTGTGACCAGCCGCTTTATCTTCAGCTTTGTTGACTGAGAGCGAAGGTGTGGTATGACCCTTTATTGCGGGACTCTGATTGACGTGTCCTCTCTCGGGCTCCATTCCTTCCAGGTGATGAGGTGTGTACACAAGGCGGGACAGAACTATGGAGCCTGGAAATGTCAGAACTCTCCGGACAAGAAGCCCTGGCTGCACCCAGAGCAGAACAGCCTGCCCATGATGGACCCGGCCGAACTGTCCATACAGAGAGCGGACTCGCTAGAAAACGTGGACGAGAGCTCCAAGGGGGACAGCGAGGACAGCAGTTAAACTCGCATCGAGCAAGTGAAGGGAGGAAGAGATTGGGGGACAGACTATTTGTATTTGCAGACAAATTCAAAGACTTGAGACTTCTGACGTTCCTGTGATTTTTTTTATTTTATTAGTTTTCCAAATTGGTGTGCCTTTTGGGATGAGCACAAGCATGAAGTGTTTACAGCTGTGAAAACAGAAATGAGCACAGATCAAGTTGCCATTCACCTCAGTCTATGTTGAACTAAGCTAAACATCTCACCAGTGTTTGCTGCTATGCTTTTTTATTTAAATTTTTTTTTTTTTTTTTTTTTTTACAGTGTACAGGCTTAGAGGTGTTGGTATTTGAATGTGTTGTGGTTACAGCACTAAATTCACAACTGGACGTCTGGCCTCTGGCCTTTTTTTTTCATTTTTAATTTTTAGCTGCAGCTATGTGAAAACATACACATGGACACATCTTAAATGAGGAAATGAAGCGTAGTTGTCCACTAGTTGCTCTTTTCCTTTACAAGTGAATGTGAATGGAAATCAGACCTTGGTAAAAGCAGAGTGAAGATTATCGAACATAGAAACATTTTTTAGCTTAGCCTTGAATGCATAAACTGAACACTGAAAATATTCACCTTTTTATTTCATAAATACAGCTAGATACACAGTTAAAACATAGCTTTCATGTAAATATGTTAACATGAGACCTTTTGCCGTTAAAGGTTCTGCATTTGTGCAGCAGCTCTGGGCTTTTTTAGCTAAATGCAAAACCAAAAAATTTTGAATGTGAGTTTCATTGCTAACTATGAGTTAATTTTATTTAATCGTGATTAGTGAGCAACTATGCTGCATTTCCATCTTCTATGTGATGCAGAAAGACCATTTGAAGGTTCATTGTATTTATTTAGATGTTGTGCAAACAGAGTTTATGTGATGTCATTCTTACACTACGTTGAACAGATCCTAGACCTGCATTGGCACTCAAGGAGGAGATCAGCTGTTGATCTCGGAGAATGAAAATCTAGTTGGGATGTATTAACATGTAAAATACAAACACAGCAAGTTTGCATTTTTTGTGAGTTAAATACTACTTATGTGAAGTATTGGAATTACCATAAAGGATATCTTTGATTTTTATTTATTTATTTGCTGTAAGGGCAGATGAAGTCATGATGGAGAAAAGGCATTAAAGCTTTGTTTGGTTTTTGCTGGGCTTTTCCTCTGAAGGTATTTGATGTTAACATTGTTATATAGCCTTGACTTTTTAAAAAAAAACAAGAAATAAACCTCACAAGGTTAAGATGCTTTTGGTGAGCACTGTCATTGTCATTTTAGGAGGAATGCAGACAGTCAGACTCGAGAGAAACCACCCACAAAGTGGAACAAGTTTGGCTGCTTATACCAGAGCAAACTGGTCCACTTCCAGCTCTGGTTCAGGTTCTTCGAGTACAAAGACAGAGGTTACTGGGGTTCAAAACTTTTTATTTCTTTGTACCTTGTCAATATAATATTCTTTCATGAAAAAAGCTGAAAAACACCATAAGACCATTAAGTTCATCAGATGGAAAAACAAAACATTTTATGGAAATGAGTAGTGTACAAAAGAGTAGGACAGTGTTGAGATGCAAAAGGCAGATATTTACAAATGTTTAAAGCAAATTAACTAACTGTATACTAGCATACTGTAGAGGTACTCAACTGCCAAAGCTTGTATCTGCTGATTTTAGTGATGCGCACACAAAAGGCAACAATGATAGAAGAAGCTGATAGTCTTCACTTAGAATGAAATCGTGCAATAGATTCCTCAATGCACTTTGCACCCCACAACAGTTTTTACCACTACACTGAAACACATCCGCCATGTGCTGTTATCATGTTAGAAGGTACACTTGTCAACAGTTTGGCACCTCAAATACACAGTTTATACTTTAAATAACTACAGTATCATTCACCCAGGAGCTATGCATGTAAAACTTGAATTGTGTGATACATGAACAAAACTAATACTTAACTGTATTAAAGTAATGCCGGGTCCACGATAGCATTCACTGAAATATATTTACACGACTTAATATTTCCTCTACAATTAGAAATTTTAGTTAAATATTTAAAAACTGGATATTTAGATCAGTGATCTCTAAAATCTACCAGAAGTCTTGCACTATTATTTGCTCTTACAATATGTGAGACCCAGCAGTCTTATCACCACATGTGTCAGGGTATTCTTTGTTATTATAAAAAAGGTACACCTAGCTAAAAGTAATGCAGTCTAATACAGCAGTCCTGCAATGAATCATCCCTTCATGAAGGTTGTAATGGACAGTTTTGCTGAAACCATTTCAACTGTATGGTCATTTTGGGGTTTGCGTGCGTTTCAGTTTTATTGCAGTGTTTCAAATATTTAGTCTCATTAATATGAACAGGGACAAAATAAAAGAAACACAAGAACCTCAATATAAGATTGAAAGCTCCAGACTTAGCTAGAGGGTAGAAAATTATTCAGTTCAATGTTTTAAAACAGTTTCAAACAAAAGCTGAAGACTTAATGACGGCAGGATTTACTGCCAGGCTGATGTATTGGACTGCATTAGTTTGTATCTAATAAATTAGCAACTGAGTATACACACATATATATACACATATATATGTGTACACATCTCTCTTTTATATCAGTGCCATCAAAGCAAATGTGTACAGAACACACAAGTGCTGCTCTGTACTTAAAATATATTTATAAGACTAAAGTACAAACATCTAATTGGGTTTGCAGAAAAGTGAGTAAAGGCAATGCTTAATTAAATTTCATACAGTCAATATGTGTTATGCTTGACTCGAAAATATGTATCACATAATATTACATAATTTATTATGTCAAATGTCTACAACGCTTCTGCTTATTAACTCCTGAATTCTAAGAAACTATTAAAAAAAGACTTATTGTGAATACATCCTGATGAAGAAGAAATCATCATGTATCACAATCGATTTGCGAGTACTCAGAAATCTGGGTGAGAGAGGAAACATGTATATGCTGTCCTTACATGGAGGACTTTGAATGAGTCTGTTAGTCATACATCAGTCATCTTGAGGCTGAGATGGAATGGAGGCCAGAGTCTGTGGGAGGAGGGTGATGACGTGTAATGACGCATCTCTCCACATCTCGCTCTCTCTCTCTCCTTGCTGCCATCTAATGTACAGTCCTCTCCTTCTGCCTCTGGTAATCTGATAAAAGAACACAGAGGGCGACATTACAATATCGAAAGGGGATGTCATTATATAGACTCCTACCAGCATGATATAATCCAGTGGCTCCAAAGCCAGTTTTTGTTGTTGTTGTTGTTGAATATATGCAGTTGGAGTTGTCTTAGCTACAGCAGGTGTTAGTAGTACTGGCAAACTGGGGGATGATAAAAGCCCAATTCTGCTATGATGCCCAAACTGAACCCAAAAAGTTCTTTAAATAGCATCACCATCTTAATTTAACTAGATCTTAACAATTTATGTTTTCTGATGCTGTTATATATCTGTTTGCATCAAGAATGTCTGTAAACAAAGAAAGAAAGCAGCCATCTCTTTCAATTTCCTATGAAGTCAAGAAGAACTAAAGTCAAACACTTAATTTACTGTGCATGAATCAATCTATTATTAAAAGTCTTAAAATACTGATGGGCCTTTAAAGAAAAAATTTTTATACTGAATCAAAACATAAACTGTATTCACAAACATTGGGTAGAAAACAGAAAAAGAAGTGCTGTGCAATCTGCAATGTGCAATGGTTAAATATCTTTTCTAAATGTTCTCTCCAATAACAAAATAACCCAAAGTAAATTCACTCTTAAATCAGGATTTTGTAGGCATTTTGCCCAACAATACAAATTCTAGATATAAAAAGGAGTATTTCTGTATGCACTCTCCCAAAACAACTATATAAACGGTCATTACACGTTGAACTGTAAAGCAAAGGCATAGCAAAGTTCAAATGTGGACTATTTACACAACAAACTGAAGGTCATCATGCTTTTGATATGATGTTGATATGAATGAATGTTTGAGTAAGACTTACTGTAAGGAAAGAAGCGAACCCTCATCAGTATTTCTCGTGCAGTCTTCAGAATCTCTACAGCCTGAAGATGGAGGAGAAATTAACTTAATGCAGCAAAACAAAAAGGTTCACACAATACAAATACAATACAATATCAAATACAAAACTGCATTTGTATGTGATATTTACCCTTTTACAGGTAGATAAGGTAAGAAGCACTGACAAAAACACTTGATTGTGGATTACAGGGTGAATGCTTCCTGTATTTTCTATATGTAATATTGCTTGTTTGAGTCCAAAGGACGATGTTTGAAGGGAGAAATGAGCCTTCACTTACAAAGAATAGTATCTACCAGACACACTGTATATATACTTGCACACAACAAACACAATTGATATAACATGTTTAACACTAGATTAAATGTGTTTCCTCTCTCAATATCACTAATATTCCACTACATGCATGGATAATGAATAATAATGTGTTGATTCACATCTGTACAGATCTCAGATCGAGAGTGCTGCTCTGACTTACTCTGGAGTGCTCAATGTCTTGAAAATCGACCTCATTCACAGAAAGAACCTGGTCTCCCTCTTGCAGTCCTGCTCTGTGGGCATCTGAGTCTGGGACCACCTGCAAGCAAACACACACACACACACACACAGATAAAGATTAGAAATCACACATTTTGTACAAACAAAACACAAACAATTAGTCAGCAGCACAAGAATGAATACTGGTAAAAGTCATACAAAACAACATAGCTATACACACACCTTTGATATAAAGATTCCCAACTGTGATGCTTTGCCCCCGCGAATGTTGAAGCCCAGCTGTGCTCCTGGAGGTTTCTTCAATACAATGGTACGCGGGAGGAACTGGGTGAGCTCATTGTTGTAGTCAGGGTGATGAACTCGCTATAAAAAACAAAAAGAAAGAAAAAAGCTGACAAATGCAGTAGCATGGTATCCATTACTGTCCAACTCTGGGAACTCGATTCTCCTTACACTTAGTGCGTTACAAAGAGCAAGTTAACAACGTGCAGAACATGGTGCTACAGGGCATCAAATACCAGACGATCAGGAAGTTTCACACATTTTATGTCTTTGCAACTTTGTGAGTGAGCAAAAATGTTACACATACTGAGAGTGAAAGTCAATTCCTTTATATTGGAAATATTGGGAGCAGTACATCGACACAAAAAACATCTTAACTCAAGGTCAACTTATTTGCTTTTTGCTGAGCTTTAAACTGCATCACACAGCCTTCACCTTCAGTGTCAGGTGGGAACACCTCCTTGATATATTATTTGGCTGTTCACCAATTATTGGTCAGTAACTCTGACCCCTTTCAAGCTGAGATGCTGTGACCAGTTTTGGTCTTACAGACGATGTTTCTGGAGTTGATAACGTCTCTTGTGCAGGGACAAGGAAACATGGGTAACAGATAACATCTCTGTGAACATAAAAACCAGGGAAGTCATTATTGGGACTCAGTGGACCGCCAGAGAAAGATCAAGGAGACACCGGAGACAGGGGTGATGATCTTACTTCCTGATACAAACTCCTTTTATTATGTGATCGAAGTTCATACTTAAGTCCTGTGATGACATCTGTGCCATCTCCCTTGGTGAAAATCTGAGGTTGCAGTGGAACACTTCAAAAAAGGCGAGTAAATTTTGTGGACCTGGAGTCAACTTTTTTTTTTCCATTTGTCAAAGTTACATGTGGGTTTAAGCGAAAAGAGTGGTTTTACTAATGTGTGGCATACCTCCTGTGCAGGTATCCATGCTGGTGGGTTCTCATAAGAAGGCAGGAACACCACAGGGAGCTGGTAGTCATCATAAGGAATTTTCTGATCCATTGTCTCAGAAAACACCTGAAAAAAGAAAAATACAGTGTTGAGAGAAGCCGTTCCTTAAGGTTCAGTGCAGTGCCATGCCATGTGCAGGTAACAGCTATTTTCACGAGTCCATAATATATAAATATGTTTTGCAACATATATCACAGACATCAAGTTATGTTATATCATTTGGTTTCACGATGATGATGGAGAGCAAGTGTGACACTGTGTTGAGATAAGATGACTACAATGGCAGTAGAATTTTATTCACATCATTTTCACACAGTCAAACCCTCTGTGAGCCCTGGTGCACAGAAACATCTTCATTTACTACGTTTCTGTTTCTTCTTGCTTCTTCTTTAGTCATTGTTTTTCCTTTAATTTGTCCCCATCTGTATGTGATAATAGCTATTGCACATATTCATTTTTAACTTATTAGTGCTTTTTTGTACTGCTATCTACTTCGTAATATTGTCTATTTTATATTCATCTAATACTTAACTAATAACTAATACAGACTTGCTTTCTACCTTCTATTATTTTTTCTACTATGTTTTTTTTTTGCACCAACATATGAAGACACATTCCTTCTACCTCTTTGGTACTAGAGACTAAGTTCTGCTACGAAACTGTTTCCAAAGAGTACACCTGCTACACAACACAAACTGTGATATTAATGTGAACATACTGACTTTGAATCAGGTGAGAAAACAAAATAAAGTGAATCTTTTTTCAGTCGACAGGCAACACAGCACTCCAGTTAGCATAGAGGCTAACGACGAAACGAGCTTTCTTTTCTCTCTCTGGCTCTCTTTTAACCAACATTTGGTGTTATAATCGTCTGAACTGTAACGACGAAGACGGAGAACAGCCTGTGGTTGACAAATACGAAGTGACAGCCATTAGAAGCAAACAACTAAGTTCACTCACCTGCACAGACTGACGGCTAGCTTAGCAACAAGCTCTTTATCTCGCACTTCGCTGTGACATTAAATTAAAATTAAAGATGGCGCAGCACCGCCACCTGCCGTCAGGGAGTAGACATGACAACGCGCGGCCCAATCACCGGCCTACAGGTGATGAGCTGCTGTACTGCCTGCTGCTGGATTTGTCCATTTTATTGTACTTGAGTTTTGTTTGTAAGTAGTTTGGTTGCTTTTAGAAACCCAAATATGCCTTTTCGTTGTATGTGCCCTCTTTATTAAGTATAAGTAATTATTTAATTTTCCATCTCACTCTACTCCCTGACTAAAAGTAATCAGTAACATGGACATAATTTTCAATGCCTTTAGTTCAGTTCCTCACCACTACTTTACATTTGTCATCCTTCTATGACCCCCCCTACTCTTAATTTTGCCATTACTTTTAGTGTTTTATGTCTTTATTCTAATCAATCTGATTAATTCTCAAGCATTCTCGAATCCCCAAATTACTTTGCATGAGACATGATAATAACCACCTACTATTATTGGAAATGATCTAACTTTATCTTTGCTTTAGTCCCAGCATTCATGCATATCAAATTCTTTTTATCTAATATATCTACTATAATCTGACCATTATTATCTGTTCTCTCACTTTTTTGTATTCATTATTTGCATTCATCATTTGTCTATCCTCTGCAGATTATTTTCTCCATTAAACAGCTAATTGTTTGGTTTGTAAAAATACGTTCACAATGTTTGTTTGGTCCAGTGGACAGTGCAAAGCTCAAAATTATTAAAAAGTAAATTGAAATGATCAAAAAATAATTAAAAGGAAAAGCAGACCATATTCATATTCGTTTTTGTGATCATTGTTTTTCTTACTGGTTTTAATCTAAAATAGTTCCAGATGTACTGTATACATACATGTTTTAATACCCAGACAGCTGTAATAGGCTGTATCACTCTAAATTCTTCATCATGCGATCACATATTTTGTGCCATTTAATCCTCTACCCCCCCCTTTTGTTTTCCTCTTTGGTGCTGATACTTCGTGCTCATCACAAAAAAAAATGGTAACTCCATTCCCTCCTGTCTCCACCCATCTAGTGTGTCTACTTGAGATGCATTATGTTCTGTCTTATGATACTCCTTACTGCCGCCTGAGCTTGTTTGTATTGAATCCAATGCTGAACATCATATGCTCTTTTCACTGGCTTCAATGGTTTAGTTCAGTTTCTCACTGCTACTTTACATTTGTCATCCCACTATAATCCACCTCTCCTCTTTATTATGCCTTCACTTTTAGAAATGGATTCATCTGATAGTGAACCTTGTCTTGTTATGTTATCAAATGTATTTATGTCTCTATTAGAGTCAATCTAGTATCAGGTATCATCGCTTTCCTTCCGAAATTTTTCTCAATTAGCACTCTCAAATCCTCTCTCCTGTCTTCTGTGGCCAGTGATACAGAAATATCTACTTTGCATGAGAAAGTTAACATATATCAGTGTTTAAATTTCATTGTTTTTATTACATTTTACATTAACACAACTGTTGATCCTGTTCACTCCCTACACTTTTAACACTCTGTGGGAGTCACTGCTGTAAAAAAGGGACACACCCTGCTATTCCAACATCTTTGCTCTTTTTTAACTGTCACACACACACAAACACAATGTCTGGTTTCTCCTGCCTGTCAACTTAAAACCAAATCAAAATACAAATACTGCACCAATGCTTTAACAGTAACCCGGATCATTCCGTTTTGGTTTTAACAGTAACCCGGATCATTCAGCGTTTTGGTTTTAATGATCAGATGATTTATCAGCGTTGCTCTATAATGGTCAATTTCTTCCTCTCCATCTACACATTTCTCTGATCTTTCTGAACTTTGCTCTTTGTTACACTCGCTCTCTTTTATCTGTTTTTTTTCTGTCCAGCTCTCTTAATGATGCCTCTACAAAAGAAACCTTTCCATTCACTCTTACCTATTGCACTTCCACCTTTCGTCCAAAGACTTCACAGCCCCGGTAAGCAACGCTGCAGAACACTGTGATGATTGCGACACTCTGGTCTTGCTGCCTCCCTCTTACACTACACACCTTAGCCACATACACAATACCCTGACAGTTTAAACACCTCATAGGCTTTGGTATGTTCTCTCTTACACTGTATTTCATAAATCCAAACTAAAGCCCTTTTCTTCCTTTCCCTTTCAACGGAATACTTTTGCGCCTTCAGTTTCTCCACCGGTTCCTTCCTTTTCCCTCTGCCTTATTCTCCATTTCTCAGCCTTACAGAGGAAATCCTTCCCTTATGGGATAGAAAGTGTATGTACATCATTTGGACACAATGAACTCTGAATGTTTTTCATTGCTTTTCCACAAAATGCATTCAAGGACTGCACTTTACACAGTGGTTTGCCACCTATTCACGGATGATGTCACGATTCCTTCCACTTTTTTATCACCCAAACTCACCCATCACGAAATCTCTGTGTATTTACACTCTATTTTGCATATGTTTACATGCTACTGTCAAAACTGAGCACATATTTTCATGCCTTGATGACTCTATGAAAGACAGCTGAGGAAAGGGCGGCAGGTGAGAAGGAACCCGTTTTGCAGTTATGTGGCCTTTCGCTGTTCTCTTACAGTTACTGGGTGGTTTCCAAGGATGATGTCGCAATTCCCTCCACCTTACTCACTATCCCTTAATGTCATAAAAGGCTCACGGAGATGGAGAGATTATGACCAGCAGCTACATAATCAGATGTCCTTCCTGGATGTGACGAATGCTGGGTGTCTTGACACACCTGCAGAATGCTACAAGGGATGGATCAGGCAACAAAAGATCCTTTGAGTTTCCTTTTCATGGTGACTTTCTTTAGAACGTTCGCTTTTTTGTGTCTCGTGTGAGAACCTTGTATTTCCTTGTTGCTGAAATGTGCTATGTAAATAAACATGCCTTGCCTTGCCTTGCCCCAATGTAATGAGATATTTGGATAGCGTGATGTTAATGCTGGTACTGGATTCACCAGTGTTTGGAAACGATTTGTTCACATCCTCATATGTTCCAAGTCATTTTAGATCAGAATGAGATGTGCAGCTTGAAAAGAGGCAATTAAGAAATTATACGACTCGTCCTGGGGTAAAAAGATGGCACTTCAGCTTAAAAAAAAAGAAAATACAAATAGGTGTTTTGGCAAGACTGGCTGAGACTGGAAAGTGTCATTATCATTGTGATAAATAGATGGGAAGCATACAGCAGAGTTGCTGTATGACATGAAAGCTAAAATGAGAAAGCTTTAGAATCATAATTTATTTTTTTAGGTCACCAATAAGACCTCTCACATACAAAAGTCCTTACTGTAGGAGTTTGGAGTAATTCTCACTGTTATATTTGTTGTTTTTCACTGTTGTTAAGTCACAGTTCTCTAAAGGAATTCACTTCACACACACTCCTCACATAGTGCAGCGCAGCAGTTAATCTCACATCCAAAATGCACTATCCATCTATCCATCCATCCATCCATCCATCCATCTTCTAAACCTGCTTATCCTGAGCACAACACAGGGTCGCAGGGGTGCTGCAGCCTGTCCCAGCTATCTTGGGCGAGGGTCAAAATGCACTAATGCGACCAAAACACTTGACACACACCTCAGGATCAACTTGTATACCCAAACACAGGCAACTTCCGCCTGCCAACAGTAACACTCATTCATTAGATGTACACTGACCATAAAAACCTCTAGTAACAGGTAACATTACAATTAGTGTCACTATTATTTTTTTGTAAAGGTAATTTGTATTTATTTACTAATTCATTCAGCATACACCAAGATTATCGTTTTGCAGAGTACTTCCAAGTTCACAAAATTAAACTACAGTAATTCAAGTGCAATTAAAATCCATCTGCAGAATGACAGTTATGAAACATGCATACCATGACATATAAACAAGAAGTAAAGTCAAATGTGCATTTAGTAGTAAAGGATACATTCGTTTTCTCTCTTCTAAAATAACTTTCAGGAGTACAGTGGTACTACAATCAGTTACAGTTTTTTTTTTGATTGTTTAGACACAACAACATTTAAACACACTCGAAACTCCAAAAACAAGCCAGATAAGACTTGGAGATAAACATCTTTCGTCTGTGTAAAAATGAAACTTCACAATGGAAATCCAAGAAACCTTTTCCAAACAACATTGACTACCAGTGATGGAAGAAGTACTCATATTTTTTTACTCAAGTGAAAAAAGCAACACCAGAACATAGAAATACTGTCACAAACAACAGTCCAGTACATGTCTTTACATATCTTTACAGTCACAAAAGTGAAAGTACTCATTTTGCAGTGGCTCACTTTGACATGGCAGCTGCTAAAGGTGAGACCTGTCTAAATCTTAAACACTGCTGCTTTGCTTGTGAATCAATAATGTATTATTCAAGCCCATACATCATAAATTATTTCTTGATTCTTGATTATTTTGTGCTGTTTACCAACACGAGCAGGTCAAAGCGCACTTGGGTAAATGTGGGCTACTTAGACACTTTCCACCGCTGTTGACGATCAGTCTATGAGGCGGCTGTATTTTTTTAAAAGGGTAAAAGAGGTGAAAAGATGAGCCTCAACAGATGCCCTGAACCCGCGTGCCAGCACAGGAGCTCTTGAGCTTCGCGTGCGCCACATCAAGACAAATCGAGGGCTCGAGACAAATCCCGGGCTTTTATTTTGACACAGTTCAAAGCAATACCCGCATTTATCTGGTTTTACTTTACCCTGTGTGAGTACCCAGCGATAGTTTCATGTCTGTGTGCAGGGGAGCTGAGCGGTTTGTGCGTTTGTGACCCCGCAGGCGTCCAATCCGCGCGGACTGCACCTTACATAAGGATGACAAACTGAAAAACAACATTTAAGTCTTTTTTTTAAGGAATATTTTTATTTTCGGATTATTTTCTCACGCACGTAGGGTTATTTACGGGGGCATAAGTAACATTTGGTATGAAAGTGGGTCAGTGGGTCATCTGGACCTTTTTATCGCATATTAGCCCCGCTTTGTTACAAAGTGACCTTATATATAAGAATTATAAGCCTTTCTTTTGTCGTTACGTGTTGGATACAGGTTGTAGTTTCGTGGCTGTGAAGGTCCGTTGCGGTTTTTCCTACCTGAGTCGCGCTCTTTGGAGCCTCCCTCTCCGCTTGGGCTACACCCCTCCACCACTTACACCATTCATGTGATGCCATTTCCATTCAGTCCACGGGCTGTAACGCACAGACACGCACACGCAGAGAGAGAGAGAGAGAGAAAAGAGAAAAGGTGCAGCAGGCAGGCTGGAGGCAAACAGAGAGTGTTTTTCTGTTCTGTTCAAGAAGTGCGCCTTCGGAGTGAGAGAGAGGAGAATTTAACAGCGCAGTGTGAATCATGGTGAGTCCCCTTTGGTGTGATACACAGATAGACAGATACACAGATAGACCGATAGAGAGATGAATAGATGGATATGGTTTGATGCTGAGAATTAAACGGTGACTGAAGACTGTTCACATGCACGTGGAAGTTTCTGCTCGGGCAAGCTGACAGGTTGAAGCTGCTCACATGAATCACACTGGATTTATTGTATGGTCAGGTACAACTTTCTGCAAATGAATGATAATAAAACATAGGTATAATATCTAGTATATGAAATTATATAATAATAATAATATATAAACTGTATAATAATTCGTACGCACAAGATTACAACTCTGTGTGGTGGTGACTTGCACTCTTTTTTATCTGAAGATGAAAAACAAACCAGGCAAGAAAGCATGTAGGGGGTGTTTAAAAGAAGAAGAATGCATAATGCACAAATAATAGCATTCATTACCATTTGTACAATCACCAGCACAGAAATAAAGCCCGTAATACACAAGCTAAGACATGCAGGTGTTAAGTGATATGGAAGGGTGTGATGATTTTATCTCAAATTCTTGAGAAAGTGTTAAAGAAAAAATCAAAGTCTTGTGATCAAATCGCTGCTGTGAAAAGCTGTTACGGGGCTGAGGACTTATCAAGCTGACCCAGTGTGGCGTCTTTGGTTTCTTGGCAATGGGTGGATGGGGATGTTTGGGAATCGAAAGTAAAGCTTGATGGCACAAAAATTCCTATGATCAAGGTAGAGAGTAGCACGAGTTTCCTTCCCAGAGGATGCTGCAGCTCCATTGACTGCATGAAGGTATGCGTCAGGGGCAGTGAGAGTGAGATATGCAAGATGTGACTGCGTTTTGTTTTCCTCCTTTCCACCCTTTAGCTTCTCACTGCATAGACATCAATCATTCAAGAGAAATTTGATTGGACATCTTATCTCTCATCACGTTTCATTACCCACTTCATTTATGTGCCTAATTACAGTTTGCATTGCCAGCCAGCGTAATGTAATAAAGAGTTTGTGATGAACTCGGCAAGGTGTCTCTCTGTGTTATCTTTTAATCTACTTAAGAATGCAGGTGCCCTTGTATTCTCTACCTTTATTTTATGGTGTTATCAGTTGTATGAAATAATGTCCTCATACTTTCCAGTGTTTTTTTAGGCATGACATGAGAGACAATTAAAATATAATAAAATAAATAAACAGTGATGTCTCCTAGCTACTGTGTTAGACTGGGACATAAAAAGGACCCTGTTGTAAGGTACTCAACCGCAAATCAGTATGTAGTTGTTCTCTGATTGTAAGCGGGGCATTTTTATTTGCTTTTCTTCCCCATTCTTTTGTCATTTTGTCACCAGTTAACAGTTTGGTTGCTTACATATATTATGGTTATTACTCAACATAGCTGCACTCATGCAGCTCAGGTTCAAAACTTCCTGATAAATGTGGTGAAACAAGGTGTCTTGTGTTTCATGGCAGTGACATTTAGACCTGTTGACCTGTCTAAACATGCTCTCATTAGATGACAATCTCCTGACTCTTTTTAAGAGATGCGTTGCTCTGATGGGGGGTACATCGTTTTATTCTATACTGTACAGTAGAATAATTTGGTGGAGTGGTTAATGATACTTAAGGTTAATCTAAACTTGACTTGCTTGATCTTTCCAAAAACATATGCTCTAATAATTAATTTTGCTTATTACCCTGAAGGCTTCAACTGAAAAAATAAAACGAACAGTTGAAGACTGCTGGCAAAGCCCCAAGTCTAATCAATTCGAACCAGAAAACAGTTTGTCGTAAAGAGCATTTTCAGAAAACAAACCTTTATTGCTCAACGTATCTCTTCGGTGGGTGACAAATAACGTGGGAAACTTCCTTGAGTTCTTCACTTTTTTTTTTTTTTTTTTTGAAGAGGTGACCGAAACCTGGCACAAGTGTAAAACGATATGCCCCAACATGTTTATCAAAACCTTGCTGTGACCCAATCTCTGCCTACTGCTTATCAACAGGGAATTTTCAACCACCCTTAACTCCTATAAACTCCAGTCATCATCTACATGCTTCCCTCCAATACTGTGTAAACTGTTTGTTCTTTAATTGCGCTCAGTTTATTTCCTCCACCCCCTCTCTGTGCGTGGATGTGCCTGTCACTGTGCTCATGCTGCAAAGGCTCAATAGTGTGATTTCACTCTCAGGCCAGTCTGTGCGTGACTCTCAATACCCCATGGTGCTGGCCATTGTAAGCGCTGCCAGTGGCTCTACCCCCTTTGCACACAGGCTCTATTGAGGGGAATACTGAGCAGGGATTGCATTAATACTCAAAGAAACCCTCCCTCATTTGCTTTCTGTCACTGTCGTCTTCCCCCCCCTCCCACGCTCCATAGGTTTAGAGAGGTGAACGAGGTCCGGTTTCTCCTCGGCATCCAGAGGAAGCTCTATCTGGGCTCCACACGTCCTTTCTCCAGGCTGTGCGGGGCAGTTAACCATATTGCACTGACAAGGACCTGCACTGGGACTGAGGAGGAGAAAGGATGCCTCCAGACAGGAGCTGCTGCAGAGTTTGCATCACGGGCCTGTATAGCTGCCAGTGGAAGCAATGGAGTAACAGAGGGAGAGTGAGTATTATTAGCCTTATTTGAGTTTTTATATGATCGTTAGGGGGTGTTTTTTCAGTTTTTTCATGTTCCTCATACTTGCACTAAGCATAACCTTTAACATTAACATTCCACCAGACTAAAATTCAGAGCTATAACATATTTCCAATGAACTGTTTTTCTAGATGAATCCTATGATTTAAATGCATTTTAAATCAAAGTGCATATATTTGTTTTACGAAAGGACATTTTTTATAATTGAGGTGACAGATGAAACGCATTTGTGTGCCGAAGAAAAAAAAGTAAACTTACAGGCCCTGACAAGCTTGTTGTAGACTTATCAAGAACAAGATTATAAAGGGGGGCTGGTGGTGGCAGTCTGTAATTTTGGAGGGTGGAGGTGTGTTAATGGTGAGAGTATGAAGGGACTGTTTGATAAGTTGTCACAGCACAGAGCAGAACACAAAACCAACTGTGAAAAAATACTGGAATTTTTCCATTCTGCTCTCAGATCAAATACCCCTTGAAATCCATAAACACACATACTTTCACTCACACCCACACGGAATACAAAAGATCCTCACTATTATCTTAACTGACTATTTAAAAGCTTTTAAGCGTGGAAAAACTGAAGATGATTAACGTTTCACCTGTTTTTTTTTCATGTTAGCATTCATGCTGTTGGTTCTCGGCCGTCGCGCTCGTCTCCCTGCTTTCACTCTGCTGGATGTACATTTGTCTGGTTACTTTTAATGACCAGGATGAGGTTAACTGGTGAGTGATCAAACACAAACACACACAGCCCACAGACACAAAGGGCCCACACTGAATCTAACACAAAAGCCCCAGAATCCTCTTTTCTTTTCTTGTCTTTATTTATTGGCGACCTTTATTCTGCTAACCCTGTGCTGCCCTCTTTTGTTCTATTATCAGGGAAGGCTTCAACCGACTGAAACGGTGGGTGAACTGGTTCATGGTGCTGATCATCATCTCTGCAGTGCTGACCTGCTACTGTGTTCTGCTACTGGTGAGAATATAGTGTTGATACTGTGGTGTTGAAATGTAGCAGTAATGATGGAGGAACTACTGGAGGCATGAGATTGGATGTTTTCTAGCTAAATAAAAAGCATGAAATAGCCCTGTTTGGACCATGGAACCAGATAAAACGCTAAGTTAAAAAGCTATATTTACAATGTTTTATAATCTGACCCTATTCATTACAGCTCTTTGCACTGTTCCAAGTTGCCTTAAGAGAACCACTTAATCTACACTGGGTCCACAAGGTAAACATTTAACCTTCCAATACTTCTCCAAATACGCACAATTTGTTGAGGTCATTTGAACTGCTGAATGTCACGTTTGCTTTTTCTCTACCCAGATCTTCTTATTTTTTGGTGTGCTGTTCGTCGCTTTTGCGGTCATAGTATTTAGTTTCAAATGGCCACAAGAATGGCCAACTGTTCCTCTCTCGCTCCAGGTACAGTCAACCTCTCATGATAAGTGTGTGTGTGGGGGTGATAGCGTGTAAATGTCTAGTTGTTGACCTCATGTCTTGACCTGTCATCCTCTCGACAGGCCACAGGACCTTTCTTGCAGTTTGGTGCTGTTGGGGCATTGACCCTTCTGAGTCCTTTCGTCTTCCGGAGGTTCCACAAGGCCAAGGAAAAATGTACGTTTCAGACGTCATTTAAGAGCAAACACTGGCGTGACTCACAAGCAATTACAACAGTGTATACAGATACAGCATTTTTCAAGAGTCAAGTTTGAAAAAGAGGTTCAGTTGGCTTTGGCCAAGAAAGAGTTTCTAAGATAAAAAGAGATGAGACAAATATATAGATAAGTATAGAAAGTCACAGAAATAAACATTAAGGGTAGCATTAACTAAAAGTTGATACAAACTAAAGTGGGTCCAGGAAATCAGAGACCAGAGAACCAGCCTCTCAAAGGTCTTCATGAAATATCCTTTCTTTGGCACTGAAACAATACAGAGTTCTTCCATAGTTTAGATACCGTCCTCAACCTCAAGGAAAGATAGGAAACACAACTGTGGGGCAGATGTTGTTTGGCCCACTGGTTGGTTCAGTGTTTCGAGCTCTCCCTCTCTACCGGGATAGGAGGGGGAGGGGAACTGGGAGGTCATGTGGGATGTAGCGAGCAGTGATTGTCCAGCGGTGCTCAACGTGTTGTGGATTGTTTGGTAGGAGAGCCTGAGGGTGAGGAAGGGCTCTTCTCTGAGGTTATGGGTGTACTGAGAGGGGGTGAGATGGGGAGAACAGAGTCTCCAGCAAAGGTGTGAATGGGGTCAGTGATACTGGGTGGGAACCTAGACACACTGTCTGAGCACATAGGCTTGGGGGTGGCATCGAACCTATTGAAGAATAGGTTCAGCTCAGTGGCATCCACATCTCCTTTGTACTGTTCTGTCCCACTTTGGCCTCCATCGCCTCCCTGTAGTTGTTTTTGGCTTCTCTCAGTTTCCTCTGTGGGACCTTTTGGACAGCCTTCAGTTCCTCAAGATATCTTTCGCTATGAAAGCCTTCTCCTTCTTGGTGAGAAGGCTTTTCATCTCCTTGTTTTTGTTTTTATTGCTGGGGAAGCAGTGAACCTGTTTGGATGAGACAATAGAGTTCTCAAAGCGTTACACAATAAGAGCCCCCCATTCAACAAGATAATATAAACATCAACTACCTTAATCCCAGACTATGACTTAAAATAGTGCTATGGGTTGAAGGAAAGACTAAAGAAAGATCCAATAAATAAAGGATAAAGGACACCTGATATACATACTTTATGAATAAAATTAAAATGCCATGACAATTGATATCAACAATCATTTTCTATCCTTTATTTTCATGAAACTTCATGCAGCCAATAAAACACATACATTATGTATTTTAACAAAATGGTATTGATTTATTGTGTTGTTATTTTTTTCTATGAAACTTTGTTGAGAAATGTTCATGTGCTCCTTCAAAGAGGCATGAGAAAGGATACAAGGATTTGAAAAGGGCTTATATTTATTTCCACAGTACAAACAAGTAAACATTATTGTTATTACACTTCCGAAGGTAATTCTGTACAGGTTGACTCCCATCTGTGCAAACAGCTGAGGAAGATTATCTTGTTTGACTTTTATTCTTCCAGGTTCTAAGTTCCTCATCGCAGTGGTATTTGTAGTGGTGTCAGCAGCCATCTTCCTGTGTCCCCTGTGCATTCGGTCTCCATGCCTGATAGAGAAGGATAAATTACCTGACAAACCAAATCTCATTGGCCACCGTGGTGCACCGATGGTGAGCATCCGGTTTAGCTTGACAGCACCCTAAAGATACACATCACATACACCACCTTGCATGTCTTGCTGTTATTGCATCTTTGGAATGAGCTGTCACGCTTGAGGTATGGCAGTTTTAACTGAGGCTTGTGGTTTATTTAGTCAAAGGAAGGCAGTTTAATGATCATTTAAAGACATTTCGACATTTATGAAATATGCTGTTTGCTTTCTTGTGGAAAGTTATAAGACCAATACCACTCTAACAGGAAGTCACAACTTCTACCAAAGAAACTTCAACTTCATCAAATGAGCTAAACTGCTCCATAATGCTTCACATGCTTCATTTAGAAACAAGCAAAGCACAGAGTTTTTTTCCCCCTAAAAACTCTTAAAGAATCTTCATATCCTTTCATCCACAGCAAGTTATATAACAGACTCTACTCCATTTGCAATATATTTTATTCAGATGTTATTATGTGAAATGACTTTGTATTTCCGTGAGTTCAAACACTCTACAGCTGGCTCAGGTGTGAACAACCGTCCAGTCATGTGAGGGCCCCATGTGCTGTGTAGCCTCAGCCTTGTTAGTTTGCTTTGCTGCTGGCTCACCAATAAGCTCAATTTAACACTGTGTATGGGGTTGTGTGGGTTCACACCGCTTTAGGGCAGTTTGCGAGTTTCAAGCATGAATGTGTCTCACCCATCTGCCCTCGCTGTGTTCAGCTGGCCCCAGAGAACACCATGATGTCGTTCAACAGGAGCATTGCGTGCGGAGTGACAGCCTTTGAGACAGACGTACAGCTCAGGTAGTGTAAAACTGGATAAACTATATCACAACGGCATATATGTAATGTTTTTAAAGTAGTGCTATGCTGATTTCTACAGCTCTTGCACTAACTGACCCATTTCTCCTCCCGTCAAACTCTCCGTCCTTGCAGTTACAGTTTATAGTGATAACAGTGGCAGATGATCATTCAAAGTTGCTTTGATAAAAAGGGGTCCTTGATTACAGACAGAAGCAGACAAACTCAGGACCCTCTATATCGCGCTGGCTTGAAATGACAACTAACACTAGTATATTTTATCATACCCAGCTAGGTAATTATCATTAGCTTCATGAGAGGGTTTAAATGTCAGACACTGTGGAGGCTGACAACACAGAAGTCCTTTTGAGAATTTTTAGATTAATAAGTCAAGTAGTAATAAGTAATAGTAGTAAGTAATCGAGGCAGATTAAAAATCAGGCC
Source organism: Scortum barcoo (assembly GCA_023238725.1). Taxonomy (NCBI): domain Eukaryota; kingdom Metazoa; phylum Chordata; class Actinopteri; order Centrarchiformes; family Terapontidae; genus Scortum; species Scortum barcoo. The sequence continues at coordinate 12,206,865 of CM041554.1, forward strand.
AAGAGAAAAAAAAAATCCATAAAGTCAGGCAGGGAGGCAGAGGCACAGGCAAGTACTAAGCTAAATCTTTGTGGTTTGCAAAACAGGGCAAAAGGTTATTGAAACAAAGCTTGAATATGGGCTTAAGAGCTTGGCATGCACACAAGAAAATGTGGGCTTGAAAAAGGCTTGAGAGAGACTTTAGGGATCCTTATTGGCTTGATTGTACAGGTAATAGTTTTCAGATGATCACTCAGGGAGGGAACAGCTCCTGAAAGACATGCCTCCACAGAGCAAAACCACGAAAGAGTAAGAATACCAGGTGAGGCTGTGATATTAACACTCCATAGCTGGCCGACTTCTTCTAAAACAAGTAATATGCAGGTCACATGCATGATATAAAGCTAAAAGACGGAGGCTCAGGCTACAAGTCTCAGGCAAAAAGTCAGCATCCTCACCAGGTGGTCAACCAATGCATGAGACACGGAAATAAATAAGCAACACGCTGTAGCACTGCAGGGTCGAGGTAGTTCGCCTCACTGTTACAAGTGGAAATTTAAGATCAGAGACTTCTGCTCTTGTGGTTTTGTTTGGGCTTTTCGAAAGGCTAAAAAAGACAGTACATGTACTAAATGCCCAATGCTCTAGCCACAGAGATCAATAAGGGTCATAAATGACCACCTGCATCTTTAAATTGGGATTGTTTTGGCCTCACAGGTGCTATTTTTCTACTGTCTCTCTAACCTAGCAAAGACAGAGTTCCCTTCCTGATGCATGACCACAAGTCTTCATTTCTGCAAAGAACAACAAACATTAATAAAAATGAGCTCGCTAACAAAACAGACTTGGGCTTCAGCACCAACTTCACCTGGAAGGAATTACAGAGCCTGAATGCTGGTGAATGGTTCCTGGAGGTGAGGGTTGTGCTCTGATACCTGCTTGCTCACACACTCATTTGTAAATATTTCTGTTATTATGCGGCGTGCTAAAGTTACAGTGCTATCTGACATTCCAGACAGATCCTTTCCGTTCAGTGTCCAAGCTCTCAGAAGAGGAGAAGGAAACAGCCAAGAATCAGACAATACCCAAATTATTGGATCTCCTCAACCTCGCCAAGCAGCACAACATCTCAGTGTTATTTGACTTATATAATCCCAACGAGGAAAATGACACAGAGGACGTAGTCAGCACCATTTTGGAGTCTAACATTGACCCAAGCTTGGTAAGTGTAATTGTAATTCTTCTGATAGAATTACACCGACATATTTCATGATGAGGCACATTTTTATTAAGGTGCTGTGTTTTCCTTTCTCAGGTCTTGTGGCTTCCTCCCATAAAAAGAAAATATGTAAAAGAGAACGCTCCGGGCTTCATCCAGGTCTACAACAACAATAGTGACATGCGCAACGAAAAGGGAAACCACCTGAATGTGAAATACAGCGATCTTACTATGGATGAAATCAGGTGAAAAAGCAACAAACATATTAAACAAAGTACACCCATATTATCTATGTGATAGTGCCAGTGGGCATGCACAGTAGTGTCGTAATTAATAATGTGCGTGTAGCATGCTGAGACACAGTGCTGGCGCTGATTATAGAGGCGCGGGATCGACCTCCAGGGAACGAGACTCAAATACTGTCCCAACCCGGGAGTGCTGTTTCATGGAGGAGTATACCAACCTTAAAAAAATACCAAAGATGCAGTGTAGCAACATGTTTTGAGAAAGTGTTGAGGCGCTGCATGGCGTGCTAAATGAACTCACTGTACATGGACTGTTATTCTTTTGTTATGACTCAGGCTCTCGATATGTCTGTCTGATATGTCTGATAAAACTGAACACTGTGCAGATGTTTACACATAAACATGTAATCTTACACCTCTGGTCACCTCTGGTACACCTTGCATTTGTGAACAATGAAATTGTGCGTGGTGTGTCATGAGGCTCGTGATGGCAGGCTGTGTGTGTGTATGTATCTTCTTATTACTGTCTGTCTAAAAACTCCTCATGTTTTTTATATAATTTATATAGTTTATTGATCTAATAAGCAAATCATAACAATTGAATGCTGTGTTTGTGTCTGACAGGGACCTGCGAAGTGAGAATATTACAGTGAACCTGTGGGTGGTTAACGAGCATTGGCTGTTCTCTCTGCTGTGGTGTGCAGGGGCCAGCTCTGTTACCACCAACTCCTGCCACCTCCTAAAAGACATGGGCCGCCCTGACTGGGTCATGGTGAGCAGTACATACAGCTGCATGCACTGTAGCTTTACTTCCCTTTCATGTCCATTTCACTATTCAGCATTAAAAACTATTAGCTGAAACACTTGTTATACAGTAGACGTGTCTGTACAGGTATTTTCCAAAATATGTGGCACGCCTCAACCCTATGGGCATGTCTTTGTGTTTCAGGCGCCTTCGACATACCAAATGATATGGATTGTAGTGGACATTGCATCTTTTCTAATAATGGCTGGACTCTACGTCTTTCAGCGGTAAGAGTAAATTTTTGCTGTAAACATTTGTATATACATATATGATACATGTACACACACACACACACACACACACACACATATACACACACACACACACACACACACACACACACACACACACACAAATGTTCTATGAAATGGAATAGGTTGACTTATCCACCTCACTGTTTCTGCCAGGAAAAAACACTGTTTCTGTCACAGGAAAGGTAAATTTTGATTCTAAACTGGTAACTTTAGGGCTATTAAGTCTATTAAACTTTTATTAATATTACACCCTTGGGGGCATCTTCAAATTTGCCGTCCAGTTGTTTGTATTAATATTATCAGTTCACTATTATATCAAATAAAATACAAAACAGCAAATCTGGAACAAAGCAATGCTTGGACTTTTGCTTGAAAATGACTTAAGAGATTGAATGATTATGCAAATCGTAGCAAATTAATTTTCTCTTGATAGATTAACGTATTAACCAACTAACTGCCTCAGCTCTAGTTAAGATCATGACAATAACGATACTAAAAAAAATAGCCACTGGTATATACACAGTTTTCCAGCTCATGTCTTGATTCAAGTGAGTTCACTTATCATCAAGTACCATCGCTGTCCTTTCATCCGTGACACTAAATATAAGTTGTTAATAATATTTTAAAATATTATATTAATGTTTGCTATCTTTTCAGTTTGAAGCAAAGTGAATAACTGTGTGCAATAACTTTAGAATGATTGCTGGCAATAGAAAATATGAGCCTGTACATTTTTTTATTTACAAGACAACATTTTAGAGAATGTTCTTCTGAAGTAACATTTTGGTGCTGCTTTTAATATGTCACCCTTTGAAAGTGTGACAAATGGCTCAATTAACATTAAATAACTTATTTATTGATCGGTTTGGCCATCAATACGAACAATTTTTGGATTGCAGCGTTGTAAAAAAAAATTTACTTGAAGTATCTGACAACTTACTTGGATCCATTTCCATCCTTTTAAAATGCAACCTCGATGACTGAATTTAAAGAAACAAATAAAAAAAACGTATTAATAGATAACTAACATTATAATATGATCAAATAGAAAGGAAAAGTACCAGCTAAATAATTGTTTCACAACCTGGTAACCCAAACAGTGTTCTAATGAATGGCTATAAACTTTTCTATAAACTAGATCAATTATAGTTATTATAATTAGAAAATGATTTATTAACCCTAAATAAAAAAAAAAAGTTTTGTTTTAAAAGTTTTTTTCTGACTCTCCACAGGAAAAGAGAAAATTACTCCAGCCTGGAACGAGAAGGAACTGTCTCCCTTCTTACCCCGTGTGTAGTTCATCGGACTTCAGCATAAACTTTGTATTTCTGATTTCTGATTTCTGACACAACTGACGCATACACTGCCAGAATGGTGTGGACCAAGATCAGGGAAAAAGCCAGTTAATGTGAATAACCATACACTGTTCTCTGAAGCCATGAAAATAAGAATGTCGTTTTTTCTCACAGACTGTAAGATGTGAATGAAATATCTGCACCATTTTAGTTTTCGTTTCTGTTTAAGTATATCAGGTTAACCAGGTTCATCTTTCATAGGGGTTTGAGCATTATTCTGTTGCTACAAAAAATATGAAGCTTTTCTATAACTGTATAATTGCAACGTGCACTGTAGAACTGCACTGAATGTCCTCTTTATGTCACTGCTTTTTTCTGGTTGTTGTTGTTTGTGTTTCTGTTGGTTACTTAAACTTTTTTTATGGTGTCATCACTGCGAGAAACATGTGTATGTACTGTGACCTGAGCCAAAACCAGTACAACTATTTTCTACACTGTCCCTTGTCTGTATATATACTTCTGATAATATATCAATACAAAATTGTACAAAAAAACTTCTAAAAACACACAGATGATATATAGATGACATATAAAATATAAATATAAAAATATAGATAGATGACATATAAAACATATACATTACAAAGGTTGTATTAGATCATACATTGGTTCCTTACTTCTTTATGTAGCAGCACATTCTTCTTTTAAAGAAAGGTTTTATGCGCACCAGTCTTAATTTTTTGGTTTTATTTCTTTCTTTTGTTTGCAAAACAATGGACGGTATAATTTCTGCACTTTGCATGGGAAAGAGAAAGGACCTTTGTATACCCTTAAAATGGTTGATTATGCATATTTAGATTCATTTACATGCCTGTATTTTTACAAGTTATTTTGATATGTTGCAGTGGTGGAAGACTTTTTAAAAAAAATTTTATTACAAGAATTTTTATTCAAGTACTGTGCTTGACAACAGTTTGAACATCCTGGTATAATTCTATAATCAAAATTTTATATTACTCCACTACATTTCAGAGGAAAAATCTTACTTCACTACACTTGTTTAGCAGCTATAGTTACACATTTCTTTGCAGAGAAACATTTTAGAAACATATAACAAGCATATGAAATACAATACACTGTCATTTCGTCATGTGAAAATATGATGAGAATAAATGATTCTTGACTCTTGAATGATTCTTGATTTCAAACAGCACAGTATATGAAATGGGTACAATTGGCTATACAGCAGTCGTCTACATCATATATTGATCATATTGATCATATATATATTGAAATGCTCATATGTGCTTTTATGTTATTTCATCATTAATATTGATCCAGTATAATATAATAATGTAATACTGACAGCCTATTTTGTCTGCACAGTGAGTACTATGGAACAAAAATGAATACTTAGGAACATTTTGTCAATAACACTCTTACTGGAGAACATTTTGAATTTAGGACTTATATTTATAATGGAGTCATTTTACATAGTGGTGTTGCTACTTGGACGTGAACACTTTTTATCTTACCTCCCACCCTCATTTGAACCATCAGAAACATGTCAACAGGTGTGTAAAAAAATTATAACTGCACATATATAAATAAAATGTATGGAGCAAGAGCAAGAGCAAGACACTGTTTACTGTTTTTTTTTTTAATGCAGTATGTTTTGCTTGTCAAAACTTGACGCCTACATTACCCAGAATGCCACACGGACGTCAACAGTTCGTTCGGAGGTTCGGTTCGTTTGAAGCGAGCAGCCTCGAGCCGTCGGACAGAAGCGGAGATGAGCGGCGGAAGGCGGAGGTCCGGTAAGATGGCTCCTTCTCTGACACCTCACCTCGACACTTATTTCACTCTCTAAACTTGTAGTCCTCTGCCCCAAAGCGACGCTGACTCACTTGCGGCATCTTGATCCGAGCCCGCACAGCTCCCCCTGGAGACGCAAACGTCTTCGTACAACTTTCAGACGGTAAACTCGGTAAACTGCGGAGCTCTCAACTGTGATTTCCCAGCAACACCTAAACGCACCACTAGATGGCGCACGACACGTAGACTTTGAGAAAGAGGAAAAAAAAACAAAACAATGACGCTTCTCTAACTTTATTTATCACTATTAATGATGTCATGCAATTGATATCCTATTTCACATACATGGGATAGTTTAACGTTGGAATTTATTAATATTATAGTCCCAATTAGGCTGCCACACACTTTCACACACAGGCGAGGCGTGTGTGTGTGTGTGTGTGAGAGAGAGAGAGATAAAGAGAGAGAGGGGAGGAGTGATATGTTACGTTTTGCCCCAAAGTTCAGGAAAGTTGTCAACAGTCTGTTTTTGTCACATCTTAATGTGTCTGTGGGCGTGGAGCACCTCAGAAACAGACGGGGAGTGTCCGCAGACTGCATTCAAAACTCAAAAACCGCACTTTGTGGAGAAAAGAGCGACAGCTGAGGTTCTACACTTATCCGGGACTATTACTGTGATTATTTTCTTCTAAACAACTAAAAACGCTCCAAAACTGTTATTTACATGACTTTTCGAACCGGCCACAGCATGGTGCATAAATACGGTAAGTACCGTTAACGCAACACCACGACCTCATCTCCCTCATGTGTCAAAGTTTTGTAGTAAATCTCGGTTGCAGTTGAAGTTTTGGGTCAACACCAGCTCATTACTGCATGAAAGCCATTGTCACTGGTCCACTAACCTCAGTTGTAATCCCCTGAGACACACTGGTTGCTTTGTCCTGAGGGGAATGAAAAAAAAGGGTAAATACTGTAAGTGGAAATTGTGCAACTTCCGGGCAGCAGTCTGAAGCACTGAGGTTTTTTTTTTCTCGATCAAAATGTTCAGGATCAGGTAGGAAACTGTGAAGTAGTAGATTCACCTCTGTGATGTGCATCATCTCTGTGCTGTGCTCCTCACCACCCACCGGGTTCAACAACCAGCTGTACAGTCGTGTTGCAAGAGGATGAAGAAGAAGAAGAAGAAAAAAACACCTTTAATGTGCTCTGCAGGGGAATATAACAAACAGAAGTGCTGCATTTGTGTGTACGTCAGATATAAATCATTATTTTTATATGATGTCTCCTCTAAAATCCTATATTTGTACACATCAGCCTGTCTGTGATAGTCAAAAAGGAGGTTTCATACTAACGTTATGTGTAATTGTACTGCATTGTTACCTTTAACTTTTAAGGAGTGCTGCATAAGATTATTGTTTTAAATCAGTAATTCTCTATTGATTTTTGAGCTGGTGAATAATCAATTAGGTGATTGACAGCAAAGAAGTCGGCTGCAATTGTATGAAATGATATACCGTCTGATTTCTAAGGTAGAAATGGCAAAAAGAAATCACTGGTTCCAGCTCCCTGAATGTGATTTCCCTTTTATTTAGTTTTCTGTTATATTAAACTAAATAAATTTGGGTTTGGTACTGTTGGGTTGACAACATCACCAAGCAGCCCTGGGAGCTTGTAATTGGCAATTTTTTCTACTTGCTGACATTTTATAGAGCAAATGATTGATCAGAAAAATTGTCTGTATAGTAATTGATCATAAAAATAATTAATAGTTGCAGCCCTAACAGATTTAACAAGGCATTTTGTCATATTTTCATATTGTATTGCTGGTTAAACTGCTGTTTAAAAGCTCTACAATAAATATTCATTTAAGTTTATAAGAATGTTATTGATCCTGTCAACGAGTGTGTGGCCTCTGCTGCTGTTTGTCCTGACACGTGTATTTATTTTGTGCTGCAGACACAGAGCGAGCAGTAGGGTTGCTCAGACGGTACCAGGCCAACCTGACCAGTCCAGAGGAGCAGGCCCTGAAGACCAGCGTGGGCAAAGTGTCTGCCATCCTGGGCAGCCAGCTGTTCCAAGCCCTTCTTGGTAAGAAAAACACGGTAAAACTACTCGCTCTGCCGCAGAAGGGAGTCTTTCAAAACTCCTGCCCTGAAGCTTAAATTACGTCAGAGTTTTCTCAGGGTGCATTTTCTAAACAACTTTTCCTGTTCACGCCCACTTCTTTTTGAGCTTCTACACTCAGTTGCCAGTCTTTTCTTAAGTGTGGCTTATAAACTATTATTTGTGTTGTCATGTGATTGGCTGCAGGCAGACACAGGATGTAGACAGGGTCAGGTTGTATTAATTTGTATGGAGAGTTAACTGAGTCTAAATGTTTCCCAATTAAATCTCATGAAAGAGGCCTTTCATTCACCTCACAAAGGTTTGCTGTATACCCCCTCTGTAACATACTCAGATTGTAATGAAATCCCAATAAAGCCACGCACAACGCAGCCTATCTATAGACTGAGTTGTTATTAGCTCAGACTTGTCACACTGTGAAAGCACAATTCTTTCCTCGACTTTAACAAAAGAGCCTATTTTGTACCAAACACTTCATGAACTTATGTCAACATGATGTAGATCATTGCAGTTGATTCAGCAGAGAGCTCCAGTGACCTGCTGACGAAACCGTCAGCAGGTCAGGATTGCATCCTGAAGTATGCATAGTTTATTATTATTTCGTGGGACTAGCTACACCTTCATGACCAGTGTCGGGTGTTTTAGAAAAGAGCTCCAGGAAGACAATGGGAATCTTAACCTCATCTCCTTTTTAAAGCAGATAAAGCACATTACTTCAGTTTAACCAATGGTTGAGTGGTCCTTCTAATTACCACAGCCATCTTATAATGATGCTTGCCCCTGGGTCTGCTGTTGTTACTGCTGACCCACTGCTGCTTCAGAGCTAAGGGGGAGGGGCTGTTCAGGCAGCAGTTAAAGAAATACAATATGACATTTTTTCTTTATTTCTTTTTTTTTTTTTACCAGTGATCCATATGAAGCAATACTGAACCTTTAATCATATCACAGAGAATAAATCTGAATGATATAAATCCATAGTTTGTAGTTCAAGATCGATCAAATGAAATGCATAGGGACTGTTTTCTTCTTGGTCTTAGACTGTCATGAGGTGACTTTTGTTGTGATTTGGCTCTATATAAATGAAACTGTATTGAAAATTGAATTGAGCAGATATATGCAGCCCAGTTGCTGCCAAATACCTGCAAAACCAACAACTTCAGCATTCAAAGTACCACTGTGCCAAAGTAGACTTCCTACATTTTGACCTGAAGACTCACTCTCATGAGTTAAAAGGAACTGTTCAAAAGGAGGAAGTTTGTCTTTATATCTATTACAAAACTTTTATTGCCAAAGTCCTTGAGCAAGGTGCTTGTTACCTTCTCACTTTGGGGGGGACTTTGACATGACTTGTGCTTCTGAAGGGGTAGAAGCACAAACATTAGACACAGAGTTTTATCATTTACTCTCAATACAGGCACTGTTCTGTATAAAATGTTGAGAAAACATTTTAGCAGACATTTGTATTAAGTACCACTCGTGTACCTGTTCTGTGCAGGACACATTAAAGAGGTTTAAATGTAATATCTCCATAGCCTGGATAGTTTTAATCCCACAGCTATCAACATCAGATTGTTATTTCTTTAAGTGAGGGAGACTCAGAGAGGATTAGCTTTCCAAATCAGGATTCCAAACATTCCTCACCAAGAATGTTCAATCAGGGCCGAGCTTGAGGCAGACAGGAAAATAAACTGCTATTGGCTGCCATGCCAAGCCTCTTCCACAACCCTCCCGGCTCTCTTGATCATCTGTGCAGAGAGTGTGGGTAGAAGAAGAAGAAAAAGAGGCCTGTGTCACAGGTGCAGGGCTGATGAGGCCTCGCCCCTTCATTCAACATGTGGTTCTCATCAGGAAAGGCAGAGTGGAGGGGCAGTCAGTTCACAGCAACAGGAATACAGTGCAGTATAAACATTACTCATCCTCTTATCCTCCCCTGTTGTGTTTGCCTTCACGAGCTCAGGGCCATGTGAACCTTTTCTGTACCTTGTTTTTGCTTTCTGAGCAGGGCTGATGTTGTAGACTTTTTGATGAAAAATGAAAAGCAATCTGCCAACATTACAGTGCAGTATTTGTCTTTAAGAGATCTCTGAAACTTTGCTCTGTGGGAAGCAGAGAGGTGTTTGATGCAGTGTGGGAAGGTTCAGTTCTGGCCATTTGATTTGATGTCCGCATGGTTGCACAGTCACGAACAAAGGTTGCCTTAACTGTGCATCCACCCTTTTGTTCCAACATACAAACATGCAGTGTGAGGCATGGGAGGGGGGACTGTTCGCAGGGAGTTGGGGCACACTTGCAGGCACACAAATACATGTTAAAATACAGAGGACCCTAAATGGGAGGGGGAGTATTTTATTGAGGCAGTGACAAGGGGGTGAATTGTTTGCCCTGCCTTGAAATTGTGACCTAGTTTTGTGTCAATGTGTTATTCTAGTGAGCTGTGGGTTGCTCATCATCATGTAAAGAACCAGGGGCAGGGGCACATTCTTTTTTTGTGTGATTCACCCAGGCAGGAAATACAGACATGACTTCATTCCAATTGAATAGGTACACGAAAAACAGACTAGGCTGACAACGCACATGATCATGTATGCCGAGTCTTTTCTATGGGTGAGGAGAAGGTGCAGGAAACCCCCTGTGACTGTGACAAAAAGGCTCACAGTCTGACCAGGCCATCCCCAAAAATAGTCCCCGGCATCAAAAAGAGATCTGGGAAGTCTTGTGAAAGAGACTTCTGGCTTGGATTATGCATTTGTCCCATGGCCAAGAATTTATGTGGTCTGTGAGGGTTGGAACAGTTCAGAGTTTATTTTTCTTTCCAGAAAGTCACAGATGTGAAAAAGAAAAACTCGTACGTTATGTGACTGTGAATCCTGGTCTCAGAACACTTCGAGGCCTGATCGAGCACTTTCCTCTGTTTTGTTACCTCTGCCAGGAATAGATGAATGATGTAATTAGAAGTGTTAGTTGTGCGAAAGCGAACTAGGTGTCCGATATGAAGAGCGAAGCTTGCAAGAATTAACAGATGCAACATTTTGAAGATTTATTTAGAACTGAACTAACCTTTTTTTATATGAGAAAGGGTCAAATGACCAAATTTATGTGAAAGATGTTCACTCTGCAGGTCGTCTTAGCGCTCTGCAGTCTTTTACGCTCACTCATTGTTTTGGTTTCACAGCCTGCAGCTTTACTGTTTCAGTTCCACTCTCAAAGCTCCCACAGGCCTTGTTTCCAGCTACAGCAGCTGGCTGGCTCTGATAAACCCGCAGTACACTACCTGCCCAGCACCTAATGACAGACAGAACTTAGTGACCAGCTAGTATTTAGCAGCTAATGGGCCAGATTTTTCACCTAACCAGACCAAAAACATTACTGAGATTAGACTTGTCAGGTGGCCAAAAACACAGCTCCAAAGGAATGCTGACGTTGCTTCTTGTCTGCTTGATGTGTAGAACTGTCCAATTTTTAAGGTGATATGTTAATGTTTTGTGTACAGCCTGTTCTGCTGCCCTCAACTAACAAAAAAAGTCTCTTAATGTATGGTCAAGCCCCCGGCGACCAACTCTTAAAGATGTACTGCAACCTTAAACAAGGATTTTGAGTTGAGATAGAGTCAAACGGTTTGGACTGACCTGGGTCATGAAATTCAGATCCCACCTCAGCTGCTTGCCCACTATTTAGCATTTTTCAGAATTCTGCAGTGGGTGGAGTTGGGCCAAGACCTGTGGGTGAAGTTATTTTGTCACTTTCGCCTTATAGAAAGGCAGCACAGGCAGTTTTTTGTTGTGACTCAAGAAATTCACATTCAGAAGCCTTGAAAGTTTCAAAACAATGTTATAAAAGTATCAAAAAAGATCAGAAACATACAATTAAATATATATTAATAACATATATACATTATTTACTTATATGCATGTATTAGTGTGTCTTTGTAGATGAAAAGTTTATGTTTAGGAAAGGATGAAGGAATACAGTCGTCAAATTGAATCCCCAGTAAACAGTGATGTCATGGATCATATGTAGGATCAGAGTAAGGCATTTAATTGAAATTGTATAGAAAGTTCAAATCCTACAATGTCTCTATCTAACCCATGTTATGGTTTCATACATTTCATGTGCTGTATGGCAACAATGATTTTGCTGCCATACAGCACAAACAAAAAAAAAATCAACTTGTATTCACGACCATTTCAGCTCAGAGGATTTTGACATGGAGCCTCAATTCTAGCAGACTACACAGTGTTAAAATTTGATTTTGGGTTTAGGGACTCATAAAGATGCATTTTTATACACACTGGCAATTTTATAAGAAGATCAGTTGATGGTGTATCTGAAATACTTTAGTATATCAGCAGTAAGGAGGCTTACCAGTGTCATTGTGGATATTTGTCTGTGTCTGGTTGCAAATGTATATATGCAGGTAGGCCCTCGAGTATGTGTGTGTCTGCCTGTATATGAGAGTTTGTGTTAGCGAGGTTGCTCTTTAGTCAGCTGTGCAACAAACTCCTCTGCCCACACATGGCTTCACTCCTCCACATTCAGACACAGTGATGAGTCACATGCTCCATTCTTACACTTTTGTTCTCGCAGTGTCTTGTTGGGACATACTGCCTCTTATCTCTCTCGTCTCACACACATACACATGGAGTGCAGAACTTTGAGTCTCAAGAAAAGATGCACAATGTTAATAATAAAAAATAATGTGTATGAAACAAAAAAAGACAAATGTTTTTTTTTCCTATTCTGTTTCAAATATATTAAGTTTCCCCAGATGTCCCTCTCAAATGTGCCGTTGTAGCCTGTCTTGTCCTGACATTGAACTTTTGGGAAGTTGATGAACTCTCCAGCAACCTCTTTATGTCAACAGTGCAGTAACCAGGCCCGCATGTGACATCAGCAAAATTGTCCGAGTGCATTCTCATCAAATGGCTGCCACTCAATAGGTGACCACAGGACATGGGCATGTAATGAGCCAAGAGGTGATGAGTGGAGATGAGCAGAGAGGGGAGGAGAGCAGTTTGAAAAGAAAAGGAAAACTTTTAAAAGAATGGAGGAGGGTCTGAGGAGCACGCTAAGATGTCAGCCCCAATAATGTTCAAGTAGTACTCAAAATACAAAATACTACTCAAGTAGTATTTTGTGCTGTTTTAGACATATGCTTGGATACCACTACACTTACAGTACTTACACAAAATACAGGGACTGTATTTGACCTTTGTTGATTTTTTTTCCTCTCGTGCCACCAGCAAGATGATGTTTGTGAGTTTGAGTGAAACTATTCGATGGATTGCTATGAAATTCAGCTCAGGCATTGATGTTCCACTCAGGATGAATTACAATAACTTTGTTTATACTTGACCTTTCCATCTAGCACTGTCGTCAGTTAAAACATTTTAAATTGGCAAATACTTTATGACTAAATATTTGGGAAACAAATGAGTGATGTCTTTCCCATCGGCCTCAGTCTTTTGTTCTCATCAGCAAACGTTAGCATGCTAACACGATAAGATAGTGACCATGCAGGGACGAGACCAGGATTTTTATTAATGAGGTTGCACAACGTAAAAAGTAGGCATTGTCAGATTGACAGTATTCTAGCCCAATGGGCATCAAAGGGGATGAGGACAATGCCACCTTGTGCCACCCCTTTAGACATGCCCCTGTGACCATGGAAAACATCATACCTACTACATAAGCATTTGTCTTTGTGAACATGTTAGCATGCTGGCATTAGCATTTAGCTGAAGTACACCCTCACACATCTGCTAGTCTGTGGCCTTGTCATCTTGTTTTCTTGTAGTTACTCTTATATTATTGCTCACTACATGCTATGAATATGTGAGTCACATTCCTTTCTACTGCTTACACAATCACACAGCATTTGAAGCGTCATCTTAGATCCCTTCATGTGAAAGTTCAGGAAATACCTTTTGTAAAACCAACCCCCATCTCCACAGCACTCGAATCAAAGCATGTAAAAGGGCGGGAATTGCCCAATTTTCAACTAGGGGGCAGTGTCTACATTTATTCAACACGTGTAGGCGCTCATGTACCCTCACCCTAAAATGGAGCTTTCAAAGCAACACGGCTGGAAATGACCCACAGTGCGACTGATCTATGGTGATGTTGATCTAAAAGAAGAAGAAAAGTAGAGAAATGTTTTTGTTTGTGACGCATGATGTTCAGATAGTATGAAATATTATAATGTGGGACTCTTAGACACTGAGAGACACACAATGTTTTGCGCAGTCAGTACCTGAGTCATATGGTTGAGCAACAACATAATAAGAGCTCTTGAAAATGTGGAGACATAACTCCCATGTAAACAGATGACTCCCACCCCCACAATTTCACCCAGTGCACCACTGAGGAAAACAGACATCTCCCAATGTGGCCACGATTGATCGGTGGGTTCTTTTACACCACCATAGCAGTGTGCTTTAAAAGGCTGCAAAGTTATTAACAAGAAATATACATTACAGAGTTTAAAAAAAGTGTTCACATTTAATGTTTGTAATTATCCAAGTAAGAAAAAAAGCTGTTTTCTTTTTCTCACAGATATTCAAGAGTGTTACGAGGTGACCTTGCAACTGAACAAGGAACAAACAGTTGTGAAAGAAGATAGCAGGCAGGACGCGTGGGAGGTAATTTTCCTTCTTTGCATTATAGATTGGAGAAAATATGCTTGATGTTTACATTGTATCTGGTGTTGTATACGCCGTTTTTTGCCTCGATCTGCCTCTTGGCTGCATGAAAGGTTATCAGGTGTCACTACCTGTGTCCCTTGCACTCCTACATGGATAAAAACATGAAATGTTATCATGAGTCACGGCGGCTATGACTTCAGCCTGGTCGGTGAGTGTCAGACAGAAAAAGTTGGAGTGGTGGGATGGGGGTGCACACGGGTAGAGGGAGAAGAGGAAATTAGACAGAGTCAAAAGCGCCCTGATTACCATTTGCTCATCAGTGGGCTGCTCTCATGAAGTCAGCCAGTCCTTTCATTATAACAAGTGTTTGTAGTCACATGGTTATTTAGAATATCTTTAGTGTAGGGTACAAAGACAACAACTGATCTGAGGGGAGAAGAGTTGCATTTTTCTGAGATTTAAATCATATTCAGGTGTTTACTGAGGAGAGCTCTGGATATATGTTGCAGCAAGTATAATATCAATTATATGGATGATTTTGTTTGTAGTTCCATGTCACTCCTAATAGCCTTTGGATGGGCAGGAACCCCTGACTTCATATCACTTGCATGATTTAGTGTTGCCTCACAACTCTCCATCAGCTATGCCAAAATGTTAATGAAATTGATCTTTGGCTGACTTCTGTAGCCCATTAACTGAATGATCTTTGGCCTGTTCTTTGCAGAGATTAGAAGAACACTATGGATTCTGTTTAATGTGTGTGTTGTATGGTTTACTTGTCTGCACTCACGCCGATGCAGCCTTTTAGTGTACCAGTGGCATTCAGGAACACAAATTTACAGTGATGATGTATACAAAAATGTGATTTGTATTTTAGCACAAAATATGAAAATGTAATTTTTAAAATTGAATTTTGAGGCATAATGGCCAGCTTTGATCCTTTTGAACCAACACACTGGATTCTTCCACTGATATCCAACTAATTTGATCGAATCACGAGGCCTTGAAAGAGGCCTCAAAGAGCCTTATTCCATAACAGGAAAAAGAAGAAGGTAATTTTCTAAATCTTACCGTACTCATTAATTATCTGGAATGGAACTAATGTAATATGAATGGCTAATTTATCCAATGAAGCCAAGTGTTTTGGAAGTGTGCAAAAGTTTATTTATATTACATCAGCTGTTATTTTCAAAAATGCTCTAACACTACAGGAATGGGAATGGGCACTTACCTTGTCTGTAGAGAATTAGAGTCTTGGTAGTGTTGGAAGACAACCATTCACTGTCAGCTCCAAAATACTTCAGAGGTGAAAAGAGCCCACTACAAATCAGTTTCAAAGCTTTTCTCAGGTTTAATGTGTCTCAAAAGCTCTTTGGAGAGCCGGAGTGTCTAGAGACGTCGAGCATGCTGATCAAGGCTCCAAAAAATGGGTCACAGAAGAAACTAACTGTACCTGTGCAAGAAAAAAAAACAAAAAAACTACTGGAGCAGAAGTGGTCTTGTGTGTTTTTTTAATTTAAGAGTCATTTTAGGTGTTTTCCCTTTATTTTGTCATTTATAGTCGAGATACGGACAGGAAACATGGGGAGACAGGATGACATATGTCAGGTCCCTGGCTCCAGCCCCCTGCAGTTATATGGTACATGTCTTAAACCAGGGTGCCTCCTAAAACACCCTGGGTGGTTTTTTTGTTGAAGGAAGACGATGAGGAAAACTTGGGTGCAGCCGTGATGGAGCCAGAATATTACAAATACTTGGTGCTGTGAATGCTTTCGTCTACTTGACTGATAAATAAACAATGATATACCTACCAGTTTAAACATTTTATCCCCACCAGATATACAGTATTCATGATGATCACCTAAATAGTTTACTTACTACCCATTTGTCAGCTTTGTCTCTGGAAGAGAATTCCCTCATGTGTGATCCTTTCCAATACTCTTTCTTTACAAATTTAAGGATAGCTTCTTGATTTCTGACACGTGTTTTCTGACATGTATTATTGTTCATAATACAACTTTAGCCAAAGCTTTAGTTTTCAGAAATTCACCATTCTGCTGCAGCTTTTTGCTGGTCCAGTCCAGTGGCTGCTGGGATGATACCTCCATCATGACCAGGTCCTGGATTAAAACTTTGCCTCAGGACTCGTTCATTTTGTGTTAGGTCATTTGGGACCTTCTGATTGGTCACTAATTGGCAAAGTGAATGTGGTGTCAATCATTGTGGGGCCTCATCTTTCTGGTCCACCAGTCATCAGTGAACGGGACTAAAACACAGAGCAGGTGGCTGTGGATTTGATTGAGCCACTCTGTTTGGTTGATGGGGTCAATACTACTGTGGATTTCATACAAAAATTGATTTTTTGCATATGAGTACATGTGCACACATATACAGTCGTGTACACCCCTTTCAGTGTTTTGCAGGCCTGTAATGTAAAGGTAATCGTGGAATTATGTAATGCAATCCTTACATGAGATAAAAACTTTAATCTAATATTATTCCTTTGTGCTTAACAGCCCCTCCCTCCAGTCAGTTACTTAATGGCAATATGTTTTTGAAATTCATGTGCTAAGTCTGGACTGGATTATAAACGGTCAGTTGAACAGGGGAAGTACAATAAACTTGTCATTTAATAGACTAGTATTAAATGGATGCCTCGCCATGTTGTCCAGTTTATAACTTACATGTAAAGCTTGAGTGAGAGACATTATTTTCAACAGACAGGATTCTTATGCATCTGTAATATGGTTTAAAAGACACAGCAGGGAACATGTTAACAATCTATTAAAAACAACATAGAAATAAAAAAATGAGGACCTCTATGTTGAATTAGTCCACATCTTAAGAAGCCTAAGTACCCCTTCATCCGCTTCAGCCATCGTGTTTAAATGTGTTTATTTGAAGTCATTTTAAATTGGATGATATTTATCTCTCAATTATATATATAAAATAAATGTTTGTAGATTATTTAGGTTGAATGCTGTTATTATAAGAACAGTATGTATCCAACATTGTTACAGTACTATTATACATATAGTCAATGTTTAGGTCAGTGTAGTCAAGTTTGCAATCAGAGTGACGGAGGCTCATGTCTTTCAAATAATTAGTTATTACTTTTCTCTAGGTATTTTAACCAACATTTATCTTTTCTTGTTATCTTTTCTTCTTTGTTTCTTAGAGCTGCTTCAGCCATGTATCCATCATTTACAGCCAACTATAACTTTTAGCCCACTATTTAGACCAATAATCAGTTACTTTTAGACTCCTCTTCTTGCTTACTACAAACCTTTTATGCTCCTTCAATTGCAATAGTGTACGGTTTTATCTCTTGTCTTCCGGTTGATACAGTCAAAAAGTAAAAGTCACCTGACATATCATATAAACCACAGATGTGGGATTATAAAGATGATGTCGGGTGCAAAGTTATGTCAGCTTTAACTAGCTTACAAAAAGATCTCTTTTTAAAGATCTCTCTAGCTGTTTTGAGTATTAGATTATTATAGCACACACACACACACACATATATATGTATTTATATGTACACACACGCCTGAACTGTATAGTGTGATTGTGTAACTAACCAAATGAGCATCTGCTGTTCAACTTGTGATCATATCATATTGTTTAAAACAAATAATAATGAAACACATATATATATAAATAACAACGACACATTCTGACTGTGTGTTGGTATGGACATGTCATCATGACTGTCATGATGACTGGAGCATGACAGGCTGATCCCAGAGCTGTTCAGGAGAACTGATCTAATTTGCGCTTCTGTGTAATAGTCAGTCAGTGTTGGTCAGACTGCTGTAGAATAAAATCTGTAATGTCCTCTTACTTTAGCCCCTCCCTTTTATAAAACCAGTCATATATTTGATAAAATGCAGATAAAGGTGTTTGAGGCGAGTAGAAGCTGTTGCTGAAATGCATGAGGTCAAACGCAGTGCCATGTGATCATAGTCTGTCACTCCCATAGTAAAGGACCTAAACCACAAACTCTGACTGTGGCTTGAACTTTACTCTTCCGCCCTGAGCTCTTCTCAGTGTATTCTGTGATCCACCCTGTCTAGCTTCTAATTCAGTGCAGCATGGCTCCTGATCCCTCCCCATTCTTCCCTCTGTGGATCCCAGCTGTTTGTGGGGCCCAGGCAGAGTCCTGGAGAGAGAGAAGGGGAAGTTTGAGAGGGAGAGAGAGAGAGAGAGAGCTGCCTAATGGACACCCAGTGAGGTGCTCATCAGTATTCCAGCCATGCTGTCACCTGAGTGGAGGATGGTAGGGAAACTAAATGAGTCTGCAAATTCCCTGATTTGGTGCAGAGTAGCAGGTGAGAGTGGAGAATAGCTCCTTTGAAAGAAATGAAAGAAACCGTGAGAGAAGAAGCTCTTTTTATTAGTCTAATTGATTTCATAATTACAAAGCAATTAGTGTTTTGATTACAAGAACCTTTAGATGCAATGTGTTTCATTTTTATTGTATATTAATCATGAAATAACTTAGGTAGTAGGTAGCGAACAAGAACCTGACACATTTAAAAAATTTTAAATATTGTATGAGTATGATTAATTAATGGACTAATTTTAAATACGTCCGCACAACTCCATGTGTGAGTGTGTAAGGGTGTGTGCAGTGCAAAGGGCATACTCTTAGCTGCCACTATTAGACAGTGGGCAGTGGGGGGGGGGGCTGTGGCTCTGCCTGTGTCAGTTGACGTGCCTGTCAGCGCTGCCATTTGGGAATGGAGCAGTCAAAGAGAAACTCACTTAGCATCTCTGAAATAACACATTTCAGTGCAGCTGGTGCATATGGTCCATACCAGTGCGAAAACAAAGATAAACGTTGTGAGAATACTTCAATGTGACATTAATGTAATTTTGAAGGTTGATCTTTTTTTTCGCCTGCTAACTGCCTTCCTGTTACTTGCAGTGATACAGCAGCCTGCATGCAACACTTGAGAGCAGCTTTCATTATAATTTAAAGGTATCATCTGAGAGAGGAGGCACCACTTGTTTGAAATATCATTGGGCCTGTTGTGCAGTAACTTTTTTTTTTTTTTTTACTTTGCACGGGTGATGGCCTGCTCTTAAAGCTGCCCTCTGCTGTCTGTTGAAGGCCTGTGTGGTCTAAAGTGTGGGGATGGGTTCAGTGAATTTCTTCTATTTCCACAGTATGTTGAAAGTTTTTACGTTTGCTGAGTTTCTTAAGTCATAATACATGAGATGAAACGAACCATGCAGTCTAGTTCTGCGCTGCTCTGGCAAAGGACTGTTTCCAGGACAAATAGCCCTGTGTTTTGTGTTATTCTTTATTTTTGGTGCTTGGCATTTTTATACCTTTAGACAGAGCCGTGCTGACAGTTTCTTCCTACTTCCAGTCTTTATGCCAAGCTAAACCAATAGCCAGCTGGTTCATATTAAGTATACAGACTATCCCTAGTTTTTGCCTATTATGTAGCACCATTACATTCAAGTCACAGAGCTAAGCATCTAATTTTACTCTCATTACTTAACACTGCTGTTATGAACCAATTTCCAGAATGCTGAAATCACAGGGAGGTAAATATTGCTAGTTGAACTATTCCTTTAAAGATGTTGGCACTGATCGTCATCTCTGATATCCACAGCTTTGCCCTGATCATTGCTGGAGAAGTTTAATCTGACTTCATTCACTCTTGTCACTGCAGGACCAGGAGGAGGAGCAGGGCGTGTCTCGGGTGCGAGTAACCAGCAGGAGTAGCCCTCACAGAGTGGAGCGAGTTTCTGGCTTGGTGGCTCGCTCCCATGTCGACATGCCAAAGGTGAGTGAGGAGTAACACAAAGGAGTTTCCCGGGGGTCTCCTGAACACAACCTCTCCTCAGTGAGTCTATTCAGGCGTAGGAAAAAAGAAAAGGCAGCGGCTGCTAATGGAAGCAGATACTAATGATCTTGATGACGCGATAATGACGCACTTTCTGTGATGGTTTAGTGAGGTACCACAAAAGTACCCTGGCATCACGAAATATTTGTCACTGCTCATAAAGGTTGATGACCTTTAGCATTTTTATTAATGCAGAGACATGAATGCTAAATCACAAAGCAGCCCAAGGAGTCCAGGAACTGATTTGATTTGATACATCTGAATCTGGCCTGCTAATAATGTGTGATGTTAATATTTCATGCTAAAAATAAATGGTATTAATTAATTTTCTCTTCAGCATTTCAACACCTACAATGATAATTTGCATCTATCATGCTCACACAAATCATAGTAATTAATAGCATTCAGGCTTTTAATCATACTTAGTAGTAGTCTTTTTGTAAATGTTTTGTCATCACTGTTCACCTGCAGCTGTAAAACACATCCTAGAGGTATTAGTTTATTTTTACCATGTAGAGGCTCTCACTGTTGCAATGTGCTAATACCAGAGATTTAAAAGAATAATGTCTTGCTGAGAGTTAGGTGAAAAGATTAATACCGCAATGTTAAATATATAGCTAGACCAAGAGACACCGGGCTTTGCTTCCCTTAGTGTAAAGACTGAAAACAGAGGAAGAAGCTTGGCTTCATTATTAACACAATCTCTCTGTTTAATCTGTAAATAAAAAGTGTAAAAAATACAGTGTCTGGTTGACAAGTGGTTATATGCTATTTTTTAATTGTAGAGATTTAACAAACCAGATATGATGTGTAAATAATTGAGCTACTAATCATATTTTGTCCCTCTGTTTCTAGCCTCTATGCTAAGCTAAGCTAACTGCCTTTGGGCTCTAGCTTTATATTCAGAGAAGAATCCAACTCCTGGCATGACAGCAAATAGGCATATTCCCCCAAAATGCAGAACGATTTCTTCAAGAGTCAACCTGCTGCTTACTTGAGCAACAAGCACAGTCCTCGCATTTCATGACAGAGATATGTCTCACAGGCGAGCCATGTTCCTCAGTATTGTTAAAAGCCCTTGTGTTCACATGCCTTCCCCATTACACCACGGCCAGTGGCACATGGCAGCACAGTGGCCGCAGGCGTTGGCTTTTCAGCTGAGCCCAGAACTAGTGCAGTGGGTGGGGGTGGAGGCGCGAGGATCAGGGGGCTTGGAAGGGGTATAAGAGAGGGAGATGCTGGCTGTAAGCACATGGATTCAGTGTGCTCGTATGATAATGTCGGCATAAGAATACGGTGACAATACAGGTTGACTCTGGTGTGGATAATGCTTGCTGTGTGTGTGCATCTGTGTGCGTGTGTGACTCCCTCTCTTACATGAAGGAGGGAGGTGAGGGAGCTGAAGAGGCGCAGGGTATGGGAGGGTGGGAGTGAAAGAGAGAGAAGGAGGGAGGTGGGGGGGTATAGAGAGGAAGATATAGTGGGGGAGGCTGGAGAGAGAAAGAGAGAGAGAGAGCAAGGCGGCTGAGAGGCGAGGGCCGGTGCAGTGCAGAGCTGGAACGGACACCCAGAGCTCAGCCTTCCTCGCGTTGCCATGGAAACCACATTCCTCCCCCGCCTGCATCCCTACAGACTGCTCTGACTCTCTTTTACTCTCTATCTCTCTCCTCGCTTCTCTGTTTTTCATCCTGTCTTTTTCATTCCTCTTTTAATTCGTGTCTTTGTTTTTTTTCCCTCACTCTCTGTCTCTCTCTCTTTCTGCTCTGCTTTTACACCATACACGCATTGAGCACATTTCGTGATGATGCACACTCAGCAAGCACAATGATTTCAGATGCATTGCTCTCTGTGGCAAGGTGAATGGGTAATTACACAGTTTATTTTGCATTCCAGTGCACTCGTGGACTCATAAGCACTTTGTTGTTTTCTCAGCGTCTCTCTATTTTCTTCTCTCTATTTTTACTCCCCCTTCTGTTCAGCACCATGCTTCAGTAATGCCCCCTCTAGTCATCGCATTTCTGCCCACACACAGGGCACCATAGCTTCATTTCTCCTCGGCTATGGTGCCTGTCGTGGACCTGCAGCACCTTCCATTACATTTTATCAACTGCTTTCACCTTCCTGACTGTCTCCAGCCCATCTCGCAACCTCCAGCGTGCACCCCAATTCATAGTTCTCATTCTTTCTGCTTCTGGCTTTCAGTGCATGTATGAAATCTACGCCAAGGACTGTTCCTCAGGCGTGCAGCTCTGATACATATCTTCCACTCTCCCGTCTTCCTCTTTTCCTGTCTCCCTCATTTCCCTCCACGCCATTCTTTCATTTCGCTCCATGTGCATTTCTCTCTCCCTCATTATTCCATCAGTTGGAGGTGCTGTGTTTGGTGTGTGTGGTGGAGCAGCTGTTCTCTGCCACTGAGGCCTATTAATAGGAGTCTTAGCCATGTAGCCTTTGTTTTCTGCATCTGCATCGCTGGGAGAACATCATAGTGGCTCCTCTGCAGGTTACATTGGCTTTTAGCACAAAAACTGATGAGTATCTCGGCCTGACTGGCTTTCTGTCTTGTTGCCTCTCTCCCTTTGCCATGCACCCCCCCACACTGCACCCTCCTCCTGCACATTCACACTTTACAAAGCTATGATTCATTGAGCAGTGGCAGCATTAAAGATTTCCCTGTATTCTGGGATTTACTCATTTCAATATCTGCCATTTGTGCAAAGAACAAGAGGATTCTGCTAAGATGTAATGATGCCTGAGAAAGACTTATAAGACTTGCTTCCTCACTCTTGCAGTTAGTTAAGGCTAGAGTATAGCAGCTCAGTATGTGTTGATATGGAGCTGGCTCTTTAAGGCTGCCTCACCAGCGATTGTCCTTTTATGGCGCTGCATCCGGTCAGGTGACGAAAGAGTAGTCACACAGCTTCTCGGAGAAATGCCTAGAAATGACTGAAAAGCTCAATACATGGTCTGTGCAGTGGTTGGGGGTTGTAACGCTCATTACGATAGCATGTGTGTTTGTGTGCGCGCGCGTATGTGTGTATGTTTATTACAGAGTGTCCAGGTGGGTTTATGTAATAAGGGCTGTGCATGCTGATGCTGAGTGTTGGGGGAAGCTACAAGGTGGGATGCGAGAAAAGCATCTCTGTTCAAAAGCACAGAATAATTTCCCCGTTTATGCCATGAATCACAAGTCCCTCTCTTTCATTTGTCAGCAGAAGGTCAGAGGTTACCGCTTTCATTTCACAAGATAAATCACCTAATGCTGTTGATCTACATCTCTCCAGTCCAAGCTGTTTAATTGGGTGCAACATTTATCAAGGACTGCACACACGCAAACACTACTCATGTGTGTAGGAATATACGTATTTGCACAGATGTGCTTGGTGAATGTCTGTTTCCTACGTTTTTATATTGCTAGGAGACGTACAAGACTGCTATTCTTCTAGGTCTGCTAAAGTTCTTCTTATATTTTCAGCAGGACTGTAGGACTAGTTATTGAATTTAGTAGCAGTCGGAGCATAATTACAAACTGACAGCTCAATGGTACCCTGCTGTGGAACATCTTTGTCCACATTTTTACATTCAGTTTTGAAGGGGAACTAAAAGATTGCTAAATTTATTAGATGGCTTGACATATTTCTATCTCTGGTATTTATGTTTAGCATCTAAAGAAATGCCAGTGACTGAGTACTACACAAAGGGCTGTGGTATGTGGTCACACAATATTGTATATTGTATATTATCATCACTAAAAAGCAGAAGTTAGGAAGCATTACATTTCTTTGGTGATTAAAAGAAAAGGAAATATCAAAATAGGAAATATGGGCATAAGATAAGATGTCTTACAAGACATGTACACCAACACCACATTAACCTTCAAGACCTTTTATCCTCTGTATATTAACTTCCTGCTATCCTCCTGATACAGAAAAGCATCAGTTGATTGGCTTTAAAAAAGACCTACCAATTAAAAAAATATATAATATTATTATGTATTATGTAATATTTAAAGGGAGAGGTTTTATCCCCTAGAGGTGCTAAATATGTCTACATACACAGTTCATCTCGTGGATGTGTGTGTGTGTATATGTACGCCCACCCATACAGATGACATATCTGTGTTCATTCAGTGCAGTGGATCGTTCTCTGTCTGCCTCTCCTGCCTTTAGTATGTCTGCCATTCCCTCATTTCGTGTGCTGTACAGTGTGTGTGTGTGTGTGTGTGTGTGTGTGTTTTACTGCAAACCCTCTGAACGCACTCTGAGTGGTAAATGCGATGTGGACAGTTTATAAGAGAGACAGAGCGAGGCTGGGGAAGGATGGTTGCAACATGTGCTCGGTCATGTGTGCTGTGATCGATACGCTTACATCGTCCTTTGAAGCCGCTGCCTCCAAGCCCCGCCTCAGCGATCTGATTGGCTTCAGCGGGGTTTGTGGCTGCATCCGACAATGTAACTTGAGGCATTCAGTGGTTTCTGGTCTCTGTTTAAAAATGCCCAAGTTGCTCCTCATTTTGCTCTGTGCTCGACAAATCTCTGTAGGCTGCAGTGAAAGAATATCATTAAAATTAAGATAGTTACTGTTGCATGTAATTAAGTGTGTCTGAGCCTGCCGTGTGTGTCTCCTGGTAGGACTGCAACACAATGCAGTCTTCCCAAAATCCTGTTTAGACACTCATTAACATGCATGTAATTTAAAGGCAAATGTCTTACATGTTAGTAAAAAGACTGAAAAGGCACTGGCATTGATGTATGAGCACTGTAACATGCAGACTATGTACAAATATACTCTCTCCCCCATGCAGACACACCCAGCTCCGTTCCCCGTCACATTTCATTAATAATGCATATATGCAGGGCTTTAATGGCAACACTGTAACATTCCCTCTTAGTTCTCTAAAAAATAAACCTTCACCCTCAGTGTCAGGATGTTTTATATGTAGCTGTTATCAGCCCACAAATTCAAAATGGTTCACAGGCAGTCCTATCGCATTACTGAAAATATAACTGCCACAGATACATGAAAGCCATATAGTCTTTCCTTCTCTCTTTCCCCCCTCACACATTCTCACTCTCAATTTCTTCCTCCACCCACTCGAAAGCCCAAGCGTGTAATCTTGTTGGTTTTGTACACATGTGTTGATGTCATCATTGTGAACACGAAATATTTCCCTTATGGTTTTTAAACGAGGCTCCAGGAGTGCAATTTTCTCTTGTCGTGCTCATTTTGACCCAGTCCTGTACACAGGCTTAACAATAAGATAATTCAGCAGCAGTTTGCTGCTTTTCTAGTAGTAATACTAAAAAAAAGGAAGAGGGAGATTCAAAGGCATCCTCTGTTGAGTGGCAGGTCTAGTGATACCCAGGAGAAAAAAGGATTTTCATCTGCTCCACCTGCTTCCATTGTGAGATTATTTACAGATGTGTGCTGTGACACAGAGCCCGAGGTTGCCAATCACTAGCACAAGAAAGTTGTTAAGTCTGCAGCTGAACTAGAGATGACCGTGGAAGTGACCGGTGACCAGTTGGAGGGACAGGGGTGCTCACTGTAAGTTGGATTTTGGCTGCATTGGTCTGATGAAAAACATGGATGAGACTGGTAATTAGTGGATCAGGATTTAGGGTCGACTTTTGCAGGTTGCAGAAGGCGACTTCTTGACCTTTTTTTAAATTGAGAAAATAGACAAATGCAATGTTTGTATTGTGCCTTGATTTGTCAAGCAGCACCTTTTCACCCAAGGCAGGCAGCAGTGAGGTTGAGGTGTTGTGGCCCCTTTAAGAGCAGCTAGTGAAGCGCTCAGTCCTGTTGGTGCTGCTGCTGCTGCTGATGGCAGCGCTGCCAGTTGATTGGCTGTGGCTGTCAGGGCTGAGGTGCTGGAGGGATGCTGCTACGTACGTATCTCTCTCCCCCCTGCCTCTCTCTCTCTCTCTGTCTCTCTCTCTCTCTCCCGTCTCCCTCTTGCTTGCTCGCATCCCTCTGAATAATCCACATCTAGGGCAAGCTGGCTGAGAGGCGATCCAGTGCTCAGCTCCTCTCTGCAGGCTGAGAAAAGAGACAGAGAGAGAAAGACAACGATTTTCAACGCAGGAGGAAAAACGTGAGATTTTGACAGACCAGGAAGATACCAAGAATTAAGAGGAAGATTTTCATCTGCGGATATCATTTATTTATACATATTGTTTATATATCTATATATATATTTGTACACACGCATATAGATATTTATATATATATACATTTATCCCTGTACATACCTGTATTTGTGCTTGTCTGTTTATATTAATATTTTTATATGTATTTGTGTGTGTAAATATATATGATATATAAACAAAAGAATATATATATATCTATGAATTTATATGCGCATCACTGTGAACCAAGAGAAGCAAGAGGAAATTTCTATCATCGGGGCTGGTCTCTGATTGTGTGGTCGTATACAATATTTTGAATATTTCCTTTGATCTTCTACGTCAAGAGGACAAAGACTACGTGCCCATTTTGTATTTTTGTTTTCCTGTTGCTGCTTCCCGTCCCTCTCGATCCTTTTTTTTTCTGCATTTGAGAGGAATAAAGCGGAGAGTGACAGGATTTGACGAAAAGGGAAAATCTGTAGAAATTCCTGTGATTAGTGTTATTTCCGTCGGCATTAGCGCTCTGTGGGCCGATCACAGCGTGCTGTGTGAGATCTGAGGAGGCAGCAGAGACAGAGTGCCACGCCGCTCAGCTCAGCGTCAGCCCAGCCAGCAAAGCCAGCATGCACAAACACCACCACTGCTGCAAGTGCCCAGAATGTTATGAGGTGACCCGTATGGCTGCCCTGCGTAGGATGGACGCCCCGTCGTATGGAGGAGACTGGCAGGCCGAGCCCTATGGATACCCGCCTGGGTACGGGGGAGGCCAGACCTTACCCCCTCCAGCCTCAGGGGGAGGTGGAAGCATGGGAGGAGGAGGGGGCACTTTGGGGAGAAGTAAGGGCAAGATAATGTCTGGTGGGGGCCCTGGAGGCCCAAACCCAAAGGGCCAGTCCAAGGGTGGCCCCAAAGTAAACGGCAACAACTCCAGTGGACAAGGAGGATGGTGGCCCGAGTGCACCTGTACCAACCGGGAGTGGTATGACCAGGTAACTCATCTTCTTCACTCTGTTAGATGGCTTGGGCCTCTGGGGCCTGGCAGGGGGAGGCTGGGATCAGATGAGCTGCTGCTGTAGTAAAACAGACAATCGTGCATCAGATGAGGCTGTTGCTTTATAGAGGAGAATTCATATTTAGTATTCATCTCAAGCCCTCCGTTTCCCATTTGTTGACTGTGGTTCCTCTATTGGCGGCAGAGTAAGGAGACCAGAACAGGACTGATCCAGTTCCACTGCACACACATGGAGATGAGCTTCATGTTTGGATTTGATGCAGATAACTAGTGCTTATAGATTTAACACACCTAGTGTATGTCGTCAAAGGCTCACACTGATGCAGTTACCACAGGCCAAAAAATGGTGCAGTTTCAGTCACTGAAGCAGCACTAAGATGCAGTTTGCAATTATTTTAAGTTATCTCTCAAGCCGGTAACTCCGACATTACAGATAGACTTATAGATAAGAAATTAGATGTAAGAAATAGATTTCTCAGAGATCAGCTAATTTAAGGATTGTGTCTCATTATCTCAGAGTAGAGGAAGACATGATGAAATCGATCTCTGACACCAGTTCCAGACGTCCGTTTTTTTTTTCTTTAACCAGCCATTTTGCTAAAATGAATCACAATATAATGAATATGTTGTCAGGAAAATAGAGAATCAGCAGTAATCTGTGTCCAAACTCTGCCTGTCATACATGCTGCACAGTGTGAATGAATCAGACGCTCCATTTTGTTTCTATTATCCTCCTTTATTTACATGTATTTGTAAATTACAGTTGATAAAAGGTCAGAACAGCTTCAGAGGCACAGTTTTAATTAAGCAAGGTGCATGTATGTGAGCACGAGAGTGAGCTAGTTGTGGGGGAAGGGTGGCTTGGTGAGCATGAGATTCAAGGAATGGTTCTCGCTGTGCATGAGTATGTGTCTATGTAGTCTTGTATTTGCGGCAAGTGAAGCCGCTGCGCTGTTTGTAGTTCCTCTGCTTGTTGTGCGATCTCATTTTTGAGCACGGAACGCGAGGCAACAGGAAGAGGGAAGGTGAGAAGAAGCACGGGGGTAAAATGGAGGCTGAAATTTCAGTGGCAGAGTGGAAGAAATCCCCCTGAGCTGAGCCCACATATGAGCCGCAACCAGGCTGATATTAGCAGATTACTACAGCCAAGGAGAGGTTTTACAGATTGACACTCTCTTGGTTCGTGTTGCATTAAAATCCATAGGGAGCCTTTTTCTTATCAGCTGCATCCAGACCAATCAGGCTTATTTCATGTTTCACACATTTGAAAGCTCACAGCAGATGTGATTATGTAAGCATTTATTGCTTACATGGAGATTTTACTCTCCATCAGTATTACCACCTAATTTTTTTTTACCGCTCGTGTCTAGCATTTGTATACAATATGAACTTACAATGCAACAAATTAGTGTCTACTTGATGAAACATGTTTTTGCACTGTATCGTGATTCATGCGGGGATCTTATGTTGCCGAAACAGCCTCATTAATGTATAAACCGCTCGGCAGAATCCTATTTGGTCCTTCGAAGGAGGATTGCTTCATTGCTGTATCATGTGAATGTGCACCACACAAACAACTCTGCAGAGAAAATATACAACCTGGCATTCGTGGCTTCAGTCCAGGAATATCTACATTAGAATAAAACGAACTGCAATGAAAGAGGGCGAATCAGTGATGGATGGTTGGGGGGTGGGGGGGAGATCAGCAGTCAGTGGGGTGAAAATGCTAAGGTTGAAAAAGAGAGAAATAAGCCAATAAAGGCAGGCAGTGGGCCTGGAGAGGGGGAGGGGGTTATGTAAGAGGAGGCAGTTGGTGGTGCTGTCAGAGAGAGAAAGCAAGTGAGGCCCTGACACTGTGGACAAGCATCTGTCCCTCCATCTCTCAAAACAGGCGTGTGAATGGCCAGTTCGTGCTGCCCTTCCTATGAACAGGGTATAGCATGGCGTGGATGGAGACGCATACCCCCCTCCAACTCCCACCCCCCCATCCACCCACCCTCAGCTCTCTCCTCAGTCACCGTTGCTCATCCTTGGGTGGGAAATGTGAACGCTACCCCTCCCCCACTACCTATACCCAGCCGGAGAGCAGGGCAGTGATCACACACGCCCAACCACACGCGTGTATTATCTTATAGCTTTCATAACAAGTCCTGCGTTTGGATGCTAGCACGATGAAAAGCAATAACCTTGCACAGTCATTCAGAATTACCCGAGCCGGCTTTTTATAGCTGGATCATTGACATTTTTAAATGGCCTCCGTAGCCATGAACATTTCATGTACATGTGAGGCACTCATTAGGGATAATGATGCCATGTTCATTTTTCCCCCCTCTGTCATCTATTTACTAAACGATTGTGCTGCTTTTGTCAATGGCTTGCTTGGATAATTGTGGATGATTCCACTTGGGATTATAAGAACATTCTTTAAAACAAGAGCTTTTGAATTTAAATCTGAGAAAAGTAGAGACCTCAGTCTACTGGGAGCTTCAGTCAGAAAGCTCCCTCTTCCCCCCGCGGGCTCCAATCTGTCTTTGTGTGTTCTCCAGCTCTGTGGCTATGATTAGCTTTAAATATTAATTGGATTTTACTTTATTTATTAGCATCAAGATTTGGCCCAAAATGCTTTGCCAGACCCAGTGTTTGTTACAGGCCTCTGTAGTGGCTGTTTTAAATTAATGCACAGGCACGGTGGGCGTTCCATGTTGAACACTCCCATAGGTGATTACGACTTGAAAGCCTTCAGGCCTTGATCAGAAATGTTGTGTGTGTGTGTGTGTGCGCACGTCTTTTACAGTCACATTGATTTATCGGTGTCATTGGTTTGTACATCTGTTTGATGAGATTTTGTTCGGTCGGATTTGATTTGCCGTTCCTGTAACAGCAAACCAGAGAGTATTAACGGATGGGATTTACATGTGCTCCATGTCCAAATGTCTTGAGCTGGATCCCCTACTGTGATCTTGAAAGGCTCTATCTAAAACCTGGAATATTCTCATCAGATCAAGAGAGATTTATCTATGAGCTTGTCCTAGAATAAAAAGGCGAGAAAAATGTGACCTGAATGAAAGTGCACTCAGCATATCCATACATTTTCTTTAAAAAACAGGTGTGTATGGGAACGCCAAGATGGATGACATTTTCATTGCACCTGCAGGCGCAGTTAGTGTCAATACATTCAGTCCAATGTGACACATAGTTACTGCTAGATTGATTTTAAAGTATCAACTAAGAGAGGTTAATCTGCATAGATGATGTGTAACATCACATGTCAGAACTCTAATAGACTCTTATTCCTCTTCTTTGATTGAAAAGTCAGAAAGACAGCAGATCTCCACCTCAATGTCACCCTTATGATGATGCACAAAGTAATAATAGAGACGGGACCATTGGTAGAAAACAAATTTCAGTTCAATAAAAGAATAAACGCATATAAACGTAATTTTTAAAGGTAAGTGCTGCATTCAGGACAGAATTAAGAATGGAGAAGTGTTATAAGGCATGCCGTAGTGGATGTTACGGATGATGCTTAGCTAGAGGTAGTTTTGAGCCATGAGGCCAAATATGATCCAATAAGATTTTCACCAAGCGCTCCTCCATCTTCCCTTACTCTAAGTACTTATGAAAGGCGGAGTCCTCATAAGGCCAGGCAACCTTGACCTCGAGCAGTAAGGACATAATGAAAGCAGTGCTTCATTG
The DNA here is from genome assembly GCA_023238725.1 of Scortum barcoo. NCBI lineage: Eukaryota > Metazoa > Chordata > Actinopteri > Centrarchiformes > Terapontidae > Scortum > Scortum barcoo. The sequence continues at coordinate 12,237,942 of CM041554.1, forward strand.
TGAATACACTCACAACAATCTGTTTGTTTACCTTCACAATCTTGGCTGTAGATCTCCTTCACGTCACAGGTGGTGGATTGACGCGGGCTGCCATTTGGTCATATTTTTCTGTTTTGCCACAAGTGTCAAGATGATGAGTTCACAGCCAGGTCAGGATGAAATCCCAGGCTGGTAGGTTTAACCCCAGATTTCTGTCCACTTGGTACATTTATTTGCCTCTTTAATGGAGCAGTGGTATTTGTCGCTTTCAGATGCAGCAGTTCTGGTCCTCTGCAACAGATTTGTTGGGGGGCTGTATGCATAAGTGTATGCTCTAGGTGTTTGCTCTTTTTAATTTGATTCTTGATTTGGTTATTTATTTAATGTTTTGGTTATTTATGATTTAGTTCACTAAGTTAAAATTCTGTATTTACAAAATTAGATTAAAAAAAGAGGAAGAGGAATACGACAAAATGCAAAGTCAAAACCATACACATCATCCTGTGTAATTAAATATTACAATCTGTGCTAATAATTTGAACAGTTCTGAAAGAATATCACATATCACCGAATATCATCGATATCATAATAAAAAGACAATTGTTTTATTGTCTCGTCCAAATCCACCAGGAGCTTCAGAGCAACTGTGATGTCATTATACCTCTGACACCACCTTTAAGCCTCAGCGTTCTTGCATCGGATTACTTTTCGTCTGAGAAACCTGCTCCCCCATGCTGTCCCTCCCTCCTCTCCCACACTCGTCCCAAACATTTTTAACATTCAGTAGGTGGCAAAAACAGACTGAAACAGTGTAATTAATCTTTGAAATGTGTCTGTACTGTAGCTCAAAGCCCGTATTCAACTAAACAATGTGAAATGTTTTGAAACCTGCTACAGACAAGTGCTCCAAATTTCTTATAATTTTGTCATTCGTTATTGCGTCTGCCTCACCCATTTGGAGCTTCAAACGTATGTAATATTTAACCACTGGCAAGGTGTAAATGTTTGAAGAATTGGAATTTAAGCACAAGGATGTGATGTGATATGTTGATTGCTTCAGACCAAATGGTACTAAACAGTAGATGCAGAAGATCTAAATGTTGGTGCCTCGAACTTTGTCAGGATGCGCTCCAAAGAAAATGTACTCAACCAACGCCATAATTTAATTTTAAGCAAACTGGGAAAAGCTTACTTTGGCAGTAGCAGGTGGTCTTTTCTTCTGCACCTTTGGCCAACAGGTTTATTTTTACATTTAAAATCTTTAAACATACTTCTGTGCTTAAACCTGCAGCAAGATGTTATGATTGATCTTTGCCATTTCTAGGAAGCCTTCTTTCAAACTGTGCACAGCAATTTTAAGATATTTTGCCACAGTGAGCACTGACGGTAACAACATGAACAGCTCTACGGGAGTTTTATGAACTCAGGTTGTTCCAGTCAGAATGCAGAACAGGTACAGTCATCAGAGTTAAAACATCAAATTTGAAAAAAATTTTTTTCTATTTCAGTGAAATTGATCTTTGAAAAACTGCATGTCAGCTTTTCAAACTGCTAAAACAAATGAATTACAATTCAAATGCCAATATTCCATTTTACTAATCTCATAGAAATTCAGAGCACGTCATCTAATTTCAGTTGTCTGCTAGCAAACCTCCTACATCATATCTTCCCTTCTGCACTTTCCTGTCTCTCTCTCCCACACACACACACACACACACACACACATTCAATGTGAGCACACACACCCATGCCCGACACAGACCTTTACCCAAAAACAAAGTGTTCCTTACCCATGAAAATTTGAGGGTAAAGAGAGGATGGTGAATCTTGGGAAATGCACTATGAAACAAGGGAGACAAGGTGCACTGCAATATTTATGTGCACTTTGACAAAAGTTTGCTTTTTATACGCTGTAAGAGCGGGCAGGGACAGAGCGCCTGAGAAAGGGCCAGTCAGACGTTGACGTAAGCGAGCAGGGGAGACTTTGACGGCCGAGCCACCATTATTGGCGCTGAAGTGCTTGATCTGTGATGTGGAGCTGCTGTAGATGTGACCCAGGACCCTGAGCTGCGCTGAATCCTACCTCCCACACTTCTCTTAAAAGCCTCTGTTCAGTAGCTCTGTTGTTTTTTACCTTTGCATCGCGTTCACAGGCTGAATCTGTTCTGATTGTTTCAACATGGAGGTCCTCTGTGAAATGCAGGATTCACAGGAATGTGTTGTGTCCTCTGCCAATGCAGATTTAATGCTCATTAAGCACTTCATTCATAACTGCAGTTTGGCTAAAGCTACGTCACATATGTAAGTGTGTGTGTGTGTCTGTAGGCTTTTGTACAGTTTACAGGTGCAGTCGCCTGGAGCTGCAGATCATGTGTGTAGAGGTGTGTGTCCCGCTGGACACCGAGGCTGCCATGCCCCTGTGATCCATATGGTCATTGTCAGAGGCCCTGCCAGGGCTCAGCCCCATATCAGCTCGCCTGTTTCCCTCTCTGGCTCTCACTGCCAGCCAGGGGAGGAGAGGAGAGAAGAAAGCAGAAGGGAGGGGAACGCTGTTTGTTTGTTTGCTTGCCTGCTTTGTTTTATTTAGGGTTTTTTGCTGATCACAGTAGCGACTGGCCTAGAAATGTGACTGTGCTGTGCAGGGCAGGCGTAGACTCCTGATTCAGCGATGGAAGCATCAGATTTTCTGTTACAGAGAGAGAAGCGAGGGACGAGGGGCCTTTGATGAAATGAGATGTTAAATACTACACCACAGTTGCTGTCAATTAAAAGAATCAGAAGTTAGCGTGTGACAGCCTGTATGTACAGAATTTTTTCCCCCTGCCCTGCTAGACTCGTTTTAGCAGGAATGTGCCAGCATCCTCAGCAAAGTACACCAGCTCCATCACCCACATGCTGCCGTGGAATATGTGTATATCCAATCAATATCAGAGAAGAGCTAGTCCCTAAGCCTTCTGACTCCTCTTCATTTTTGTGGGGGTGTGTGGGTGCTTTCAACAGTGCTTGTGCTTTTATTGCTTTTATTCAACCATCATATCAGCTGTTATTTTGGTAACACTTTACAAGAAGGTACACATTTGTAGTTACAGCACCAAAGAAGATGGAGCTAACTGCTCAATAGTGAATACAAATAACTAATAATTAAGTTCCATATAATTAAAAATCAATGATTATGTAGCAGATACATTTTACCTGAGAACAGATTATAGAAATGAGCAGTGTCAAATAATAACTTTGTACATATTTGTGAATCGGCATACTGACCTCATTCTGAACTTAAACCATAAACCATAAATTCACAAATAGTGTCCAACTGACTAACAAGGAGGCTTCATTTATTTGAAATTATTCTGTTATGTAAATATACCTTTTGTCTGAAGCCTTTCTGTTTTGTAATCTGTTTTAATTTGCTATTAAAGAAACTCAAAACTTCGGTACAGCAATATGGTCATGTCATACTTGCTGTTCTCCTCTAACAGAAACACTGTTTCCATTCTCCATTTGGTGGTTTTTAAATTGCTTCTATGATACTGTCAGTGAATACTTTCTGCTCGGATGTTTCACATCAGAAAGGCTTCCAATAGCTCAAAGGGCATTTTCTTTCCCATTCAGGGCAGGTCTTTAGTTTGAAACATTTTCTCAGGAAGTGTTGACTATCATTTATATTAACTTTACATTGCAGACATGACAGGGTAGAAAGGATTGGAACAAATTAATGAATGAAAAGAGCATTTCTATTAGAGAAGAGCAAGTCAGAGCAGCAGAGTGGTAATGTGTTGCTGTGCAGGCAGTTACTGCTGTGGAAATGTACATTATACTGACTTTACCATGTGCAGGTAATGTTGTCTTTTTACCTGGCACTTGCTGCTTTTTTAATTTAAAACTGGGCTACTGTTTGAATACTTGTTACTTTGTGAATTAACATTATATCTGGAGAACATATACATGAATTAATTAATATCTATATGTCATATTATTGCATAACACAGCTACACTAGATCTACAGATGTCAGCTTTCTAACTGATGAACTGATATGCACCTTTTCACTGCAGACATTTGGACATGTCACAGTGGGCAAAGCATGGGTGTAAATAATAAAAGAATTATGGCGAACTTCCATTTAGCAGCTTCAATTTCAGGGTCCTGGTATTGTTCATACTGACTTACTGTCACACCATCATGACTTACTGGGACACTTGAATAGAGCAGAACAGCCTTTAATGTTATTAACACCTGTTCCTTTTTCTACCATGACAAGTCAAAATGGCCTGTTTATGTGGTTATCGTTTGAAATTGCTGCTACCAAATAGATATAGACGTTTCTGTCTGTAGAAAAAAGGTTTCTTGATTGTGAACTTTAAGGTCAGTCCCTCACAAATGTTCCCTTGCTCTCACAAAGATAAATTCAAGCAGCTTCATAAGAGTTAATCCACCTGGTCAGTAATAAGAAAATGCCCGTCTCACTATTGGATATGAAAATGATGCCACATCTACTTAAACACATTTATATAAAAGTAAACTAATTTTTTTTTAAACAATTGCATAGCATTTGATTCAGTTATCAGGAACTACTTTAGTTTTTGATAATTACAAATCACACTTGATTATAAAGTGTTACCACTATTTTTGCTATTTCATGCACAATTTTACTCATGGCACATGACACAGATGAGCCACACACTTGTACTGTTCACAGTAAACACTCTCATCTTTCATTGTTGACAGAGCACAGGTAGCTCAAGTCCTGCCATGCAGCAAGATGTACGAGACATCTTTTGAGCTGCAATTAGTGAAACAACGTTCCCATTTTTTCTTCGGATAATCATTGTACAGAAAACAGAATATTTGTTGTTCTTTCTTCCATTTTCTGGGAACATGTGTGTCCGTGTGTTTATGTGTGTGGAGTGTGAGTGTGTGTGTGTGTGTGTGTGTGTGTGTGTGTGAGTGTATGAGTGTGTGTGTGGAGGACATTTGGCGATGAAGCAGTGCATTTCTTACCATGTGTAGCTGCTCTGAGTGCCATCTCTGTCTAATGCATTATCCAAGCAGCCCTTCAGCCATTTGGTCTGGCCTCTCATTTTTGTGTGTGTGTGTGTGTTATTTTTCAGTGTTCTTCATTTCTATCATCCCCCCTCCTGTCTTCCACTGCCCTTCTCCTCCTCCGCTCTTTCTTTTTTCATACATAGTACGAATCAAAGGCTTCATTTTCAGGTGCTGAACAGTGTTCAGAGAGGACGCTGCAGCAGCAAACAACTCCAGACCTGTGCTTCAGCACGATTAGTGTAGTTTGATATGCTGTACACATGCAGTGCTTTACAGGAAAAGCACATCTAGGCCTTGTCACTCATTGTTTAGAGCTGACTGAGTTTGGTAGGAATTGTATGTTGAAATACAGCAGTAGGATCCCTGCGAACTATCTGAATATTTGCGTTAAATTTCAATTCACATATGACACGAGATTTCGAGCATGTGCCAAAATCTAATTCTAACCACCTCAAATTTCTACTCTCACCTAAATGTAAAAATTTTGCAGTCCTGTCTTAAATTCAAAGTTTTGACCATAATTTGGTTACAAAAAGATGATGTTTGCAGTGTAAAACAAGAATGAGCAATCTTATACATTTTTAAATGTCTCTTTTAGCTGTCTCTTAGTTGTAAAGTTTTTAAATATTTAGTGCAGATACACACCATATCTTATATTTCTTAGAACTTGGCTGATACTTCAGTAATACGTTTGTCATATATCGCATTCTTTTAACTGATACCAAACTTTTATTCTTCCTGCCTTACAGGTGTAGTCGTCTTCTAGGGAGGCATAACATCCGATTCTTGCTTTCATTTATGGTCCATATTGGTCAGTATAGATATTTTAATGATCCAGATTAATTTTGCCAGATCAAGCGTGATTTGTGCGTGCGTGAACTGGACTGATGCCATTCATGGTGGCTCCTTTTAAAGACATCATCAAGACAAATCCCGAATTCAGCTGTAGATTATCTTGATGAAATCATATTAAACCTCCCTTAGGCAAATTTATTTTTACAGTTAAATTTGGCCCAAAAATTGAAAGGAACTGTCATCATTTTGAGCTGATATACATGATCTACAGTCTTCATCAAATGTTTTCTTTCATGTTTAAAAAAAGAATTTTACATTCGCAGCTTCTTGGTATGTGAACAGTATGGACACACACTATATGGTGACAGCATATGCTTGGCTCACATAGACACCCTGTTTTCCCCCCACTGAGCTGACAAGACAGCTAACATTTTCCAGACATATGTCTGTTGTATGTGCACAGAACCAAAGATGATCCCTAAAAACATGTCCCTCTGTTTATCATCAGTCATTATTGTCTATTAGTGAAAATCGACTCCATCTACCCAATGAGTTTGGAAAAACAGAGACGCACACTTCTCGATCTCATAGATGGAGAGAGAGATAAAGAGAGAGCGTGCCCTCACTCTCTTTCGGATATAAACAATACAAGCAATCCCAGCTTAATATCATACATCTTATTACACTGTTGAGTACATCTCTGCCTTGAAATTGCTTTTATGGATTTATTACTTTTTGTTTCCCTCTGTGTGTCTGTGCATTTTTGTTAATCTTTCTTCACAATGTAACGCAACCTTTCCCAATGCAAGCCAAATCCAAATTCTCCCTCATGTCATAGCTCTAAATTGTGCAGATTACAATTTTAAATGGGCTCATTTAGCATGAACTGTAGAGCAGTATTGGCACTGCATGCATTATGTCGCCTATGGACAGTAAATGTAAAAGTCTGGTTGGATAAGATGCTGGATTACCATGGTTGGTGGGCGGTGAGTGGTTCAACCTTTCATTTGGCAGCCACATTCTTAGTTCTGCATAAAAATTATTATAACTAATAATTGCAGATGTTAGTATTTTTATGTTTTGATGTATTGGCTTTAAGTGTTGGCTTCCAGGCTTGTATTAAAATACGTTTTGTATAATTGAGTTTATGCTTGACTGACAGGCAGTGTGACTGTATGAAGTAATCCTCAGCCCATCATTATCAAGATTATGATATATAATACCTGATCAGCAGACATGCATATTTATCGTGAATGTATCGTGTTTTCTGGTCAATCTATCAAAATAAGATCTTAAACTGAATCTGTATTCTAAGATTGTTTTGAATATGAAGTGAACAGGATGTTAGATACATAGATAAAGATTGTATCTCTGTTCTGAGTGAAAAAGAAATCTTCCAGTTGATTAAAATGAATTTAACCAGCCTTGTAGAACTAGTTATGTACTCAGCCAATGAGCAGATGTCAAAGCAAGGCCAGATGGATTTTATAGAAAAGTTTCAGTAAAATTCACACTTCATCACAGATCACACCCAGTAAGTATCATATGACACAAGCGCAGTCTTTTCATAAGAATACAATATCACATTATTTGCAAATATCTATAATAACAACAACAACAACTTCTTTAAATGAAAACCTATTTGTTGTCACCTCAGGAATCACCCTGGTAGGTTTAGATTGTGTTGTTCATCGATTGTCATGGGACATCTGACAAAATTTGCTATCAATACTCTCTCGTTTGAGCTCTTTTACATGAACAGTACCTGATTCTACAGAGAATTTAATGTTTCTCTGTGCTCATGCTATAAAAAACCTGCTCTCTCTTTTCTCCCATTGCCCAAATTGTCATTTGAAATAAATGAGCATCACAGCACCTGTGTCGAATCTTGACACAGGTGCTGTGATGTCATGTGCTTCTACCATGATTTTATTTATTTATTTTTTTTAATGTATGATGTAGGATTATTTTATGTTATCATAAACAGCCTTTCAAAAAGTCAACTGTTGCCATTTAACAATGACAGAGAGACTTGACTCTCACAAGCTGAGAATTATGAGAAAAGAACAAAGCAGACTTTTGTTTTTTAATGTGCTTTACGTAGCAGCTGGAAATAAATACAAACATGACTATGAAATGCCAGTGTCACAGCTGCTCTTCCAGGTTTAACATGGCTGAATGGGCTTGGCTTGATTGGTACTGTCTCAGTTAATATACATACACAGAAACTGTCAGACACTAATGTTTCTTCATGATCACAAAGATGAGGGGATTAATTCCACTCCTACTGAATACATTTCAGGTGTTCAGTGACCTCACCATCAGTATAACAGATATTGATATTTTGAAGATAGAAAATACAAGCTCAGCAGCATCGTACAGTGTTATAGTTGGAGAACTGCATTAACAGATAACAAGGATGAGACTGTAATGTGATGAAGAACGTTTGCAAAAACATGTTCCTGTACTATTTGCCTTGCCAAATACCTTTTGGAGGAAACATAATCTCCTGATTGTTTTATTTTCAGTAGCAACATATTTTCTAATCCAGGAAATGTGATGTTCTTATGTCGCACAAAGGTCATACGCAGAGCACAACTTGTAATGGTTGGGCAGATAAATGAGCTGGTTAAGGCTTGAAAGTTTTGGTAATTTTGGTTGAATGAAATTTCTTAGCCATATCCCAGTCCTTAAGTTGCTTAAACATAATCCTGTATTTACAGTCTGTTTTCTAGATTTCACTCTAATGTGTATTATATATGTGTATATGTGCAGCAGGCAGTTAACTTAGTTTAGCATGAAACTGGAAACAGAAGGAAATAGCCATCCTTATTCTGTCCAGAGACTAACTAACTAACTACCAGTACCTTGAACGCTCAGTAATTAACACTCATCTATTCTAAGCTTCTTGAATTTGTGCTGGTGTATTTTTTGTACGTGCTGGCATAGCTAGGCTAGCATTGGTCCTGTGTGTCCAGTATTGGCAAGAAAGTGAATTTCCTTGAACAATTTCTTGACTCATGCTTTAGTTAACAGGAGTGGACCTTATATTTATAACAATAAAAAATACAGTGGTAATCATTTTGCATTACATATGTACAATAAACACACATTTTGTTGATATTTTAATTTAAAAAAATGTTATCCAGATACCTTTATGTTTCCTAAAAAATGTATTTAATAATGAATGATTTGGTTGGATACATGGTGCCCTCTGATTGCTGTCGACAGCCATATGTTATAAAAATGCTCAGTCCTGTGTTCAGTACGTTGAGGAAAGCAGCAGCGCCGAGCCCTCCTCAAACGTGAACCAGCGAGTGTCTTTTCAGTTGTCAGTTTGGGCGGCGATGATGCAAGAGAGGAGGGGATGCAAGGGAGGAGGGAGGGGAGCGGGGGTGGGGGGTTGGAGGGATTAGGAGAGGAGAAGGGCAGAGAGGGAGGGATGTGAATGGGGAGAAAGAGGTGAAGAAGAAACCAGAGGTGTGACGTTAAGAGAGGGATGAGAGGGGTGGAAGCCGGTTAGGAAGAGGAATGAAAAGAAAAGAAGAGGAAGGCGGGGAGGAGGGGGAGTGATGAGAGCATGTGCTCAGACACAGCCCTGTGTGTTGCCATGGTGCAGGCTCAGTCAGAGCTGCACAGTAGCTTTGCTGCTCAGCTAGCTAATTACCCACAGACTGCAATGTTGATACGCAGGCGGCCGAAGCCTTCTGGATTTCCAAGAGCCTTTTTTTTTTTTTTTTTGCCGCAGCACGACTCCAAAAACAATTCATCTATTTATATGTAGAAAAATGTATCTAAGATGACGAGATCAGCCAAAAATGCAATCCAGAAGATGTGCTGTAGGTATGTGGTGAGCGGCGTTATTGAACGCTGTAGTGGTGCTCTGCTGTGTCAGCCATGCCACTTGTGTAATATAAAGAGCTCTTCCAGCCCAGAGCTTCATTGTCTGTCGACTGTCGCTGCTTACTGAGAGCCCACAGATCCTGATCAGCCTGCTTATAAAACCCAATATGGGCCATTGTGGATTAATATTCACCATTAAAATTTCCAATTATGTAATCAGCCAAATCCAAGCCCTGCATATGCTCACTTGAATATCTCAGCAGGCAGGAATGAGGGGTGGGGGGTGGAGGGGGGGTGGCTCTGAATGAGAATGATGCAATGTCAGTCCGTGCACCTAGAATTCAAGAAAATTTGTGTTTTTATTTGAACAAATTCTCAGAGGGTTGAAGAAAGAGGCCTGCAATTGTCAATACAATCATATTTAGTGTGTCACCACGCTGAAATTAAAATCTTTTTTCTGTCCTCTGTATTTTGCAGCATTCTTTAATACAAGCACTGACATACTCTTTGTAAAAACATTTACTGTGTTTGATCATGTGATAAGATGTTAAATCAGGACATGTTCGTGTTCCCTTTTTGATCCCGCTGAACAATTTGAGTAAGTGATAAGCAATTTCAAATGTTAACAGTGCAGACAAATCCTCCTTGAAACTTAAATCCCGCTTTAATCTCTTGATTTTGTTTGTTTTAAACTAATCTCAACACAGTGCTTATAAGCTTGTTGATTTCATTTTCAAGGAGCCACTTTGCCAACAAATAAATCAGACAGGTTTTATTCAGAGTTTGAAGAAGCACTGAGAGTGAAAGATGGTTTGACATAACACATTACTGTATTCACAAAAATGGGGTCTGTAGTGTCTGTTTCGTTACAGAACTGCTCACAAGCTTAGTAATAATTAGTAATTTAATCAATTAGTAAATCAACCGCAAATTCATCCACAGCTTTTGATCACTGGTTTTCTTAGTTTTCTGTGATAGTAAACAAAACTTGTTTTAGGCTGTTGGTTGGACAAAGTGAACAAACTTGGCTTTATGAAGTTGTGATTTGTATTTGATTGTTGTCTGAGATTTTATTGACCAAAAAAAAAACAGGAAATGAATCCTCAGAATAACCTGCAGCCCAGATGTTTCCTTTATAGATTAATGTATAAAGTATTTAAGTTACTTATTATCATTAGTAATTTATTATGAGGAAAAATATGAAAATGTCCAACTATAAAAAAACTAAAAGAAACTAAAAGATATTCAGTGGACAAAGATTAAACAGAAACAAGCAGCAAAGTCTCACATTTGATAAACTGGAACCAACATTTTCTGCTTGACAGACAATTTAAATAGTCATGGGACTAATCAATGAAATGAAATGAACTAATTGTTTCAGCATAACAATCTATCAAGACCACCATGTAAGCTTTGTTTCAGCTTCAGGGAGGATTTTTAGTTAAGGCTTTCTTATTGATACAACCTGAAACTGACAACTGACTGTTTATCTCAGTGCCTTCACGTTGTACTTTTAAGGCTGGACTCAGTTTATTCTGACCAACAGAACAGGCTTGTTGTGTTTTGACAGCCAGATGGTGTACTGGGTTTCATCACAGGAACCCCTGTTAAAAGCCTTAAAGCTTTTGATGATTTTCAAATCAGTGTGTGTGTATGTGTGTGTGTCACCTCCCCAGTTCGGTGAGATGGCTGCTCTAATCTTTGCCGATATGCATTCTTTAGGGGACGCTGTGTCGTCAACCCGAGGTGGGCAGAGAAGAAGGGCAAATCTGGACCCTCGACAGGAGGCAGATTGATTTGGCAATCACCAAAGTGCTACAAACGTTTAAAACAATGCCCTGTTTTTCCCTCTGCTGTTTGGCGCTAAATACATCAGCATATGGATAAATGTGCTCATGTATTCATAACTATCACAGAGAAACTAGAGGCACGGCTCTTGTTTCTGTTGCTTCGCCCGTTGTCCTACTTACTGTAATTCTTCATCACTTTCAACACCTACACTTATTGTGAGCCAAAACTCAGGGAAGGGTAGTGAATGGAGATATGTGAATATGTGGGCGTTCCCGAGTGGAGCTTATAGAACAGTGTGAAACCTCAACCATGACAGGAGGATCTCTGCTGCTGTGTGAGGAGACAGGCTGAGCCCCCTGGGAGGTGGAGACGGTGGGTTTCAGTGGGCTTGGGGTCAGAGTCAGCCATGTTATTTTCAATGTAGTATTTTTACAGAGGAGCTCCAAGTACTAGTAGTTTTATTGCTGTCTCATGATTTTGAATTGTGAGCCAGCTGATGGGGCTGTAGTTTCCATTTATTGTAGTCCAAAATATCACATTTAAAGAATTGTTGAAGTTCACTTGTGACTTGTCCTATAAAAAGCCGTAAAAAGGAAGTGAGAGAAAAATCTCCTCTTTTTTTTATTTTTTTTTTATTATTTTTTTTATTTTGCAATGAGATGCATCAGATGGGTTTAAGGATCATCGTGGCCTTAGGGGAGAGTGTTTGTTACATCACTGGGTTCATGAAGCAGAATCACAGTCCAATGTTCCCAATTAAAAGAAACGAATAAGTCTAAAATTGGAAGGGTCTAATTGCAGCTCTGAAGATTGTGTTCTGGGGTGCTCAGGAAAGGAATGAGGAAAATGAAGGTGACAAAAGTGAATCAGAGCAAAGTGAAAGAGCAGAGAGCTCTCATTGAAAAAGTATGGAACGCTGTGGACCATCCGGTGTGTTTGTAACTTGTTTCAGATTGTTAATTTTTATGTGGATCCCTTTTAGCTGCAGCAAGGCACTTCTCAGAGAGTTCCTGTAGTCAATAAGTGTGGGATGTTAGGAGAGAGTTCAGACTGATGGAGGCAAATGGAGGCCGCTTAACATCATTTTAATGGAACAATTCGACATTTTAAGAAATCTACTCTTACACTCTCTGAGAGTCGCGCAGGAAGATTGATACCACTGTCATGTCTGCACTGTAAATGTGAAGCAGCTGGTTAGCTTATCGTTATCTTTGTTTAATCTTTACAACAACAACAACAAAAATTATTATAAGCTAGCAGTGACAATTAGTCATTTTACGAGGGGAATATGTGCAGTACTATTTCCTCAATGGAAGCAGTAACTTCCTGCCTATCTGTTGGTTGCCAGGCAACAGCTGCCAGCGAAGACCTGCAACATAACCCCCTCGTAAAATGGCAAATTCACATTTTCACACTAATATTATCTAATATTTTAATTGGCTAGCAAAAGAGGTGCTGCTAGGCTAGTTGTTTCCCCCCTGTTTCTAGTATTTATGCTAAGCTAAACTAAGTGTGCTGGCTGTGATATCAATCCTGAATTCTCTAAAGCAAATAAGCTTATGTATGTCTTACGATTACAGCTAGCAAATGTGACATTTTATAGATTTTCAAGAGACTAAGATGTGAAGTGATGTATAGTTGTGATAGTAGTTTTGATTTGAGTAGTTTTAATGTTGTAATCCAAAATCACAACACACAAATGCATCATAGGTACAAGGTGCATCTTAGTCTCTAACTCATGCCGTCTTCCACTTACTGCATCTCGTAGTTGTTTTTTGCTGTCTCAAGAAATGATGCTTGTGGTTTCAGTTAACTTGTAAATATTCAGAAAGAATGTAGATTAATTGATGGATGCTTTTCTAACCTAACTGAGGCTGTCTGTGTAGTGAAACGTCTCACCTTGTCATGTCAGAATACGACGGTTGCCTCAGCAACACCATCATCATCTATGCAGCATCACACAGATCCCACGGCATACACAGAGACAAACACAAACAACCAAAAAAAACAAAAAAAGATGAATTCAAATGAATAAATCCATCTTCCTCCATAATGACACCACAGCGGCTGAATAATACACCCTTGTTGACTGAGGAGGAAACATGACAGCGGTGAGAGCATCAAAATGGCAGCACTCAGTTGTGTGCGGTTTGTGCACTGTCACCGGTACTCAGTGCAGGATCCAAAACACCAGAGAGGAACAAGCTTAGCAGCCCTCTCAGCTTAGCAACAAGGGGTAGCAACTAGTCAAGAGCTGTGAGGTAACATGCTGCAGTGACCTCTGATGTAGAGGAAGCAGTGGGGGCGGGATTATGTGAAGCATACTGATGACACTCACACATGACAGGCTTCCTTCATTACGGAGCCTCACCACAGCGTGATTGGCAACTTTTGCCATGGCTGTTGCTTTGTGATTGAGCCTCCCAGTGTTGGCGGTGTGATCGTGAGAGCAGTGGGTGATGTAGATTAGAGGTAATTGACTTAATAATGTATCTGGGTGAAAAAAATAATAACGATTATTGACAGTTTATATTTGTGTAACAGCGAACTTCAGTGCAGCAATGGTCAGGAGGATGGGGGAATCTCTACTTCTGTTACCTACTCATTAGCAACAACGCTCAAAAGTCAGGGATGACTCAATCTGGAAAATGACACTGACACATCACTTTCAATATATCACAAAAAATACTTCTGATCTGGGTGCTCAGTTGATTTTTGGACATTGATCAATACATCTACCTGCAACAGTTTTGATGCAGTCACTAGCACGCACACCAAGACACACACACACACAATGTCATGTTTAAACCTGATCAGCAGGCTCGTAGAAGGCCCTTCTCCAGCAGCAACACTGTTATGAATATTCGTTACACTAAGTACTTTTCCCTCTGTGGCTGCACTTGTGAAGGTCAAACTAGCCAGCTCTCATTTGGAACTGCTCAGCATGACAGAGAGGTAAGCCAGAGCATGCTTTTGTAATATTACATAAAGATGAGGAGGGAGCGCTGCTGACAGCTGTGACGGGCTATTAATTATGGTTTCATGAATGTGCGTCTGTGGTGTGTGTGTGTGTTGGGAGGGTTTGGGAGGACGGGGAGTGGGGGCGGTGGTGTAGCAACATAGTCACAATGCTCAATCATAGCCATCAAATCAGAAAACTTTGAGCTTTAATGGGGCCGTTTTATGGGTGAACTAATTAATTTCTTTGTGGCTGCCTTATTGAAATGAATGCCTGAATTCAGCTGGCGTAGTAGCAGGAGAGAAGGAGCAGTTGACCTTTACCGCTACGGGATTTTCTTTATTACATCTCGTTATTCCGCCTTTGTCCCTGACAGAGAATGCAATGCTGACTTTTGACGGCATCGGCGAGTGAAACGTCTCTCGCTGTCGTGTGTTCACCCTCTCTCAGCTCCATCCATCTGTCACTTCTTCTCTCACCTTGCCTCTCTCCTTCCCTCTTCCCTCCGGCACAGGGGCCACAGCGTGAATGAGATGTTGGGTGCATGGTAATTGAGTAGGTATTGATTGGACTGCAGCGTGGCCTACGAGAGGCCAATGAGAGCCAGGGGATCAGAGCAGCACCACTGACTGCGTCTCTCATCCGACATTCTGCAGGAAAACACAAAACGCAGCATTGAAGGAATGTTCCGTTTTTCGATAACATAAGCACGTCATAACCTTGTACCCCTCTTCTTTGGTATTAGCTCTGACTGTAGGCCCAGGAAGAGCTTCCTTCAGCATTAGCTGTATCATTTGACTGACTGGGTGCATCATCTGAGCGGGGCTGACTGTCATATTTCACTGCGATGTCACCATTGGAGACTGAGCTGCCATGTCGGTGTGCCTGGCGAGAGAGCAATTGATGTGGAAATGTTTGCTAAGGAGGAAGGGGTTATTGCCCTGTCAGCATGCCTCCACTATGTACATGCTGAACCCTCTTGCCCACCCCCTCTCTCATTCTACCTGCGATGAAGAGGAGGGTTTGAAAAGATAGGGTTTAACTTTCCTAAGGTGATCGTGGTTGTCATCAGCAGGGACGCTGATTCATCCACTTGTCTACACTTCATGCAGAATATACCAGCATTTTTATAACTTAGATCTTCAATTTTAAAATATTTTTTCTTGTTGCAGTACTCGTTTGTTTTGATGACCAACTGCAACCAACTGTTTTATTTTGGCCGTTTTTTACCACATAAAATTACTGGTATAGATACATTAAAGAGAGGCCTTATGTGCAACCATATTTAGACCTATTGCATTGAAAAATGCTAATAAAAAATAAAATGAAAGAAAATAAGGTTTCACATAAAAAGAAATGCACTCATTCACCTTCTTGCCACAAGTTAGATGAGATTATTGATAACCCTCACATGTCTGTACTGTAGATGTGAAGCTACCCCCAGTAGGTAGGTAAACTAACTTAGCAAAAAGACCGGAAACACAGGGAAACAACCAGCCTGGCTCTGCCAAATGGCAAAGGAATCCTCTCTTTAAACACCAAATTGCTGTTGTTACTATGTTTTTGTACAGATTAAACAAACAATATATAAAGTGTTAATTAGTGAGCTTTAGAGGTGCTAGTGGGTGGTTTCTGTTACCTTTGGAAAGAGCCAAGGTAGCAATTTCCTCCTTATTCCTCTTTCTGTGCTAAGCTAAGTTAGCCATCTTCTGGCCTTAGCTTCATTTTCACCGTACAGATATGAACGTTATCGATCTACTCATTTAACTGTAGCTAAAGAAGCAAATATGTGTATTACCAAAAATGCTGAACCCTTCCTCTAACGCAGATGATGATGATGAGACCATGTGCTATTAAACACAGTGTGGCCATCCTGTGCATGTCTGTATCAAATGGTTCCTTAACCACACATAATATAGATGTTTGCTATTCATTCAAATCTCTTCTTCTGCCTCCTTTGCAGCCAGACATTTTTAACACAGCTCGAACACATGACGTTTAAGTAGGAGTGTCTGTGTGTGTGTGTGTGTGTGTGTGTGTGTGCCTGTGTGTGTGTGTGTGATGTGGACAGGCAGCACTGAAGGCAGTCAGGCACATCCAGCCCATGGCCATGCATGTGCAAGCACAGAGCCGCATAAACTGCAGTGAGAGCCCTGAGAGGTGAAGCAGGGGGAGGTGACTAGGCAGGCTTGCTGGCCAATACCGTGCAAGCACCGGTTTCCATGGGAACACATTGATTATTTAACAATTTGGATGAAGCCTGTGCCCTGCACTTGCCAAGGTTCAGTGGGAGTCTTTGTGGCTTTACTGTCCCAGGGGTCTGCAGCCAAGTGAGTGTTGCGTGGTGCAACGCCACCGGGACATGATACGCATCCACCGTGATGCTGAGAGACAAGAGACAGACACGCGGTCTCAACTGACAGAAGAGCAAGATGATAGATTGATGAATACGAAACTATTACGAACAGATGGGCGGATGAGACGAAGGAGTGAGAGAAAGAATGCACTGTCGCAGCTGAATTTTCATCATCACTCCTGGTGGTCAGTGGGGACTTGTTGTAATGATCTCATGCTGGGGAAGCAGTCTGGACTCATTGTCACTGTGTGTATACGAGGTCTTTGTGTCCAGTATGCTCACTTCCATGTCTAAGCCTACATAAATAGGCATCCATATCGTGGTGAAGCTACTGTGACCCTGAGCGCTACACTGCAGGTGGGCAGAAGTCTATAAAAACAGCCTTCAGTGATTAATGTTTTGTATATAAACTAAATAAAGGGAAATGATGGTAATCATATCCAGATTTTGTTAATTCCTCGCATATCTGTCAGTCATACACATGTATTCGACAGAGCTCTTTGGAAATCTTTTGGGGCACCTCTCAAGTCTCCTGACATTAACATGTGATCTGTGTTTGGATATCTAATCTGGTTAAGGAACTCAAAGCCAAATGTAAATGTCGTCAAAATCCATTGTGATCAGAATGGGATGGGGTTGGCTCAGATGTCATTCATATAGGAGAAATACAGTAAATACAGTAGAAGCAATCGCCGGCTAGTCTTCCCTTGCACATAGTGATTAAAAAATCAAATAACACCCGTCCATGGCTTTGCTTCCTTTGACCTGCTGTGATCATTGACAAGTCCACTGACCCTGTCTAACTGATTTGCATATTGATATCTAATCACATGCAAAATCAATGTGACAAGAATGCTTACGATCAGCTCTAAATGTGGACTGAATGTCACTATCCAGAAAATAAACATAGACACAGATCACATGTTAAGATGTCAAATTTCATGAGGGCTAGTCCAAGTCAAGTGACGCATCTCTGAAAGCCGATTGTTATGGCATTTGAATGTTTTCCTTTCAGAGCTGATAATAGTGTATTTATTTAGCAGAGACCCTGTGCTTTGAAAGGAGAGGCATGATAATTAAAATTTCATGCTGTGTGCACGACCTGTCGCTGTCTTATTTATCTTCAGTTATTCCAGGATTTTGCCAAGCCAAGTTGCAGGGCAGTTCAAGTTCAAGTCTACATTTTCGAAACTTTAGTCTGACTCAGGACCGAGTCTCCGGTTCAAATCTACGGCTCTGACTCTGTACCACATCAGCAGCCTTTTTATTACCTCACCTATTGAATCCTCCAAGTCTTCTGACCCACATTCACCTGCAACACACTGACAGACATTCCCATCCCCTCCTGGGTTTGACATCATTCTGTAAGAGACGTCTTTTGTCTTCACCTCTGTGATCTTCAGTCTGCCTCCCATTGTAGGAAAAAGCATGATACTGTAACATAGTGTTACACCCCGTCCTCTAAGGGCCCATTATAGCACAGACAGATCCTCCCTCAGGCATATATCATAAACTTAAGCGGTGGGCAAATCTTTTGGTGTTTAACAGCTGTCTTCCTCCTCTGGGCAGCGGGTTAGCGTAAGTGAAAAGCAGGTTACCAGCAGTTCCAAGGAAGGAAGGCTAATCCAACCTAATCTGAGTTACCTGAGTAAATTGCTAAATGTTAAACAAACTCGTGTTGAGATTATTCCTGTTGAGATTATCTTCTATTATTCCTTTTTGTTTGCTTGTTATGTGAGATTCAGATAGAGGGATTATGCAGCAATCCCAGGCCAGGATAATACTGCTGTTTTCTACGACTGATGGGTTTATTGTCTTTCAGCTGGACTTCGGTTCAGTTCAGTGATCCCATTGGGAAGCATTGGGCCCCTATGATACTTATGATAAGCACTGTAGGCATAATACTGTAACAGGTGTGTTTTGTCACATGTGGTCTCAGCAGTGGATTCAGTAGCTTAGTCTGTCAGTCACCAAGGGACAGTCGTTGCCAATGTATTCCCCTGTGTTGCCCTCAGGCTGTGTTTCATCACTTCTTGCTGTATGGATTTTTGGTTTCTGGGTTTTCATTCACAATAGACGTTTTTGCTATGAAAGCCTCCACTGGATTTGGAGTGCGCATTATGAGTCGGGGTCTACGATGAAGAGGGGGGAAAAGTGCAAAGCATTCATGAGAAATGTGCAAACACAAGCACAGACGTGAGCATCTGTTAGTCCATATGCAGATTACAACATAGGCCTGATTGTGCTGACTGGGAGGGAGGAGGAGGTAGGGGAGGAGGGAGTGTTGCAGCCACAGCTGTCCAGAGTCATAGCACATCACCACAGAGAGGAGCGGGTCAAATCTACAGCTCCTGTTTATCTGGAGAGCAAACGTCATTACCAGGAGAAATGAAATGACACCTGCACAGCTTGTGAGGTGATGGAGGATTCAGATTCTTAAGCTCTGCCTTGTGGATACAGAAGCACTGCAGCCCCGTGCAACTCGACGGAAAAACCCTTCAGTGGCTTTTAAATGCTGCTCAAGTAGTATAATCTAGTTTATAGAGTGTAGGGTTTAAAGTAAATTGTTCATGGAACATTTGAGTCAAGGTCAGCAAGATGGATGTATTCATCATGTTATTTGTCATTTCATATGATAGTAATGAGCTGATATAAATATGTCAGCTGTCATAGATTTGGCCATACTGTTTATACCATGGAAACCTTGCCTTGAATATCTTTAATCTGCTTTATTGTGGCATTATGGGGAATTTTGTAACTCACTGAGCAGGACTGTGTTCTGGTCTTTTTATTTTAACCAGAAAACACGTTTCTTAATTGATTTTTAAATGTATATCAGTTTTGCAATATAAAATTACAAATATCATGATATCATGTCTGTCGTGCTCAGTATATTGTACATCTAGTGATATGTATATATTGTGATATAGTACATTTTCTGGAAATTCATTTGGGAACTTTACATCTCCAAATACAATAACCATATGGGAATGAGCACAGGGTTATATAGAGGGACTGATATTTTAAATCAAATGCCTCTATATCAGTATTTAACAATATAATGTACAGCTTCTGAAACACATTTTAAAATTATTTGCAATATGATGACAGTATCATATATCATAATTCTCTCTTAATTTAATATAGTAAAATGAGAAAGAAAAGAAAATCACTTAGTTGTAAAGCAGTCTTAAAGCTAAAGATATATTGTGATATTACCAAATTCCAGATAATATTGAACCTTATATCATAATATTGTGCTATGTTGAATTATTGTTCAGCTCCACATCTATGTACATCTAACATTGTACTAGTGCAACAGACTGTCAATCTTTCGCAGATGTCACTGCAGGCAGTTCCACAATACACAAGCAAATGGCACAGTAGCACAGTTTACATACAAAATAGCGTCATAAGTAATGTGCAGTATGTGCTGATTCAGGAGGAAGATCCGAATCAGTAAGATTCAGCTCCTTGACACTGGTAGTGTCTGCATAGACAGGGGTGAGAGGGTGAAGTGCGGGAGGGTAGGGGTAAGCTAGGCAGCTAGTGATTTTCTCCTCAGTGTTGGACCTCAGGAAGTGTAAGGTCCCCGAGCAGCGCGGTCAGTATCCCCTCACCCACACAGCTCAATCAAATCAATAAAAAGAAGACAGCCAGTGTGCTGAACTAGAGGGTGGCCATCAAGCTGCTACTAAACCAACCAGCATCTCCTCCCTCACACTCCTGCCTCTCTGTTTCCACTCTTGCAGCTTTCCTCTGAGGTCTCAGCTTCCTTAGTCACTCTTCAGGCCTGAGGAGGAAAAAGAAACACCAGGTGGCACAATAGAGCTGAGCTGAAGATAATTGAACTGTTAAAATTAATATGTAGTACTCCAACTGGGGCTGATAATGATACTGTGCCTCAATATTGGCAAAAGTTGATCTGCATTTGACCCATTTCGTATCCCAAAGAAAACACAAACATGAAGACTAATCAGTGCTGTCCCGAAAATTGCATTCATGTCACAGAGGGAAGTGTATTTTATATAGCCTGTATTCCTTAGCTGACTATCTATTAAATATACTGTTAAATGGCAGAAGAAAGATCTGAATATATCAGCCTAGAAATTCAGAATTCTTAGCATATACCAAACAATCATTATTGATTGATCTGGTGGTGACAGATTTGTTGTTTATTTAAAAAAAAAAGGCCCTCAAAAGTCTGTGGCCCAACATGTTTCCCAGTCCAAAATAGTCTAAACCCCAAATATGTTCAGTTTGCAAAAGGCTGAAATCAACCAATATGTCACTTTTTTCATAGATAAATGGCTTCAGATGATTCAATAATGATCCATAATCAAAACTGTTGACAATTTTTTTGGTTGATTCATGAAAGGATCAACAATTCAACTAATTGTTTCAACTATATTTGCCAGAATAAAATTCCAGATTAACCCAATATTTAACACACATATAGGACTGCAACTAATGATGATGATTAACAGTTAGCCTGTTAAATATCAGAAAGTAGTAAAACATGCACATCAGAATTTCCCAGAGCTCAAGGTGACACATTTAAATGTGTTTTGTTCAAGAAATGGCCCAAAACGCAAAGGTATTCAAGCCTTACATTTAAGAGACCAGAATCAGAAAGTGGTTGGTACTTTTGCTTGATAAATTACTTAAATAATTAATTGATTATTAAAACTGCTGTTGGATAATTCCTTGAAATTTCTTCAAACAATTGATTAATGAATAATGTAAGCATTACAAATATAAGATAACCTCTTAAATTATAGAATTAACTAAGATAATTCAGACTTTATTTTTGTCTTGTATTCTTACATGTAGCCTGTCATGTTAACTGAATGGCCACCAAACCATAAAATCATGCATTTTGTATGTGATACTACACGGTGCTATTTCTATGCGTGAAATGAAAGTGGAGAGGAGGGACAGAAGTGGGATAAACGTATCGTCCCAACGGCTGGAACACAAGCCGGTTTGTTTTATGAGGTGACCGCAGGACGTCTGGCTGTGGCGATTAATAAGCAGCAGTCTCTCTGCCCCAGTCCTCATTCTCAGTCCTCACACCTTTCCAGCGTGTGCACACACACACACCCATGCGCACACACACACACACACACACACACACACACACACACACACAGCCTCAGCCCCAAGGAGATTCACCGACTGTTCCCATGGCATCCGTTCACTTTGCTCCCGAGTGATAGTGTGTGTACCGCATTACGTCTGTGCGCTGCCAGCCTCACACACTGAGATAATGTGTATCTCTTCATATTTGCAGGCCAACCCTCCCCCCATCATCGTCAACGCAGACTCACTAGATGCAGGCCCTTATGTAAGTATCTGTTCTCTCTCTCCGTACAGTGTACGTCTCTCTCATTCACACTCACTCTGTGTGTGCATGAGCCGTGTTTGTGCATTTGTGCGTGTGTGTATGAAAAAGCTGCCTCCTGGTTGCAGCATGCTGTTTGCCATGTGGACCAACATCCATTATCCCATTGACCGTGCCTGTTTGCGGGCGAATGTGCATTCCGCAGTTGCACATGAAGTGTCACAGAACATATGCATTTTTTATAAGAAAGAAAGACACTTTTGATTGCAACCAATCACAAATTCACAGCCATATTTTTAGGCAGTAAAACAATATGGTGAATGTGTCTTCTGTGTATTTTGTCAATAATCCTATTCTCCACGGTTCTCTGTGTTCAGTCTGCACATAGGTCTACTCTGTATTATATGGTAAAGGATTTAGCTGAAACATTTGCATGCTTCTCTTTTCTCTTACTCTATTTTTAGAAATCTATGATGTAACTAACCACTGTGCTTTTTATTTTGACAGGTAAATGGCAGTGATGGGATGTATAAATATGAGGAGATCATTTTAGAGAGGGTAAGTTTTACTATTTGCCCAACACACTTTTCCACATTTCCTCTTTAATGTATTTTCTGCATGATGAATGGCTTTCTCCCCACTAGGTGGTAGTAAGAAGCCCAGTCTTCATTCATTGAGCTCAAAGAACAAGGAAAAATCTTAATCTCTGCAAATGTGTGAGAGTCACATATGAGACTGTGTGTTTGTGAGGTTATAGCCGTTACATCACTGTGGTAAGAATACCTTATGTGTTATGTCTCATGTGAGCATGAGCACAGAATAATAGCAATGAGGCATAGCTTTTTACATAATCCTGATGCACATGTCATCAGCAGACGCCAGAAAATGTAAAGTGCTCTCCTGCTCAATTGTTCAGCAGGCACCACTGCACTTGTCAGCAGCGGTTCAGCTTGTAGTGGCAGAGCTATATGTTTCTGCTCTCATTATTCCACCCACATATAGATGCACCTCCGAACCCTTGATGGATGCACAGTATCTCTCTGCCTCTTCCACTCTAAGTGGCATTTCTGCATGCAGGAAGCTTAAATAAGCTATGCGAAGTCACACTTTAAAAGGTCTGTGGGAGTGTAACATTTGGTGGTAAGGCCCAGTGTACTCCTCTCGGCTCCAGAGCAGCACACTGGGAGGCCTCAGCCTCCCTCTGTCCTAATTTGTTTCGACTGCTGCTCATTAATTATAGAAAATAATAAAGTGAGGTCTTTTCTCAGCTGTCTTGTTTGCTGCCTGTCTCTGTGGCCATGGCTGTCAGATGCAGCAGTGTGCCTGGACCCACTGGATCCAAATGGGTCCTCTGTCATTTCAGGGCCAAGCAAGACGGGAGGAGGTGGTGTCTGTCTCCTGCATAGAGTGAGAAGCTCTGTATCATGCGATAGAAATTACGCTTCCCAACTCATCTTTACTTTAGGTCATAAATCCACTCTACTGTGGACACGGGGCATTTCTAACGCTGAAGCCTCACTGTGGGTTTGACAGAATAATCATGACATTTTGAATGAAGTGCTCTCTTCTAATGGAATACATGCCATTATCATCTGTCACATGTGAGGACACACAACACATGCCTACAAAAATGGACATCAGAAGTCCCCAGAGCAGTTTGCATCGATCACATGTTCCTCTGAGATACCAATACACTCAAGAGCCATATTGCACTGACCTTGAGCCCACATTGGGTCCATCACTTACATCTAAGTGTATGTGTGTGTTGTTTATTGTACCCTACTGAAAGTGCCAATCATAACCTGTGTGCAGGGGAACTCTGGCCTGGGCTTTAGCATTGCTGGAGGAATAGACAATCCCCACATTCCAGATGATCCGGGAATCTTCATCACCAAGATTATCCCTGGAGGAGCAGCTGCTATGGATGGAAGGCTGGGGTAAGTTCTCCTCCTCACCGTGTTCCTGTCCCTCCCCATCTTCACCTCGTTCTTTCTTTCCACTCTTTTCGAGCTCCCCTGCACGCTCTGTCCTCTCTCTGCTCCAACCTCCCCTGCTCTCTTCTTTAAGCCTCAGCACCACCATGTGTCCCGCCAGGCAGCACTGTGTGGGAGGCAGAGTTTCTACAGCCCTCTGCCCCCAGGCTCTGTGTGTTTCCTCAAAGTTATGATTCACTGGAAAACCAAAGCCTTAAACATGCAAAAATTATGATATGGAGTGCTTTTTTATGTGCTTTGGAGGTTTCTGATTCTGTTGGCCATGCTACAGTCCCTCCCTGCCTTTGTGCAGTGGATTAACTCCATCGCTGTTATCTGTCAACTGACAAGGTGCCGCATGTGTGATGTATACTGTAATTCCCCTCCACAGGGTGAATGACTGCGTGCTGCGTGTGAACGATGTGGATGTTTCTGAGGTAGTTCACAGCCGAGCGGTGGAGGCCCTGAAGGAGGCGGGGCCAGTGGTGCGGCTGCTGGTCCGACGGAGGCAGGCCCCGCCCGAGACGATCCTGGAGGTCAACCTGCTGAAAGGGCCCAAAGGTCAGGCACACATCCAGCTTATCACAAGACATAAATATATAAGTTCCTTGTTATGGGAGATGAGTGACCAGCTCACCATTTTTGGATCAATTAAATATACATTTGTTGCTAAAAGTGTGGGGTTAACTTACTTTTTGCATTACATTTGGAAATATAGACAAAGACTGCACTTTTAAGGCCTTACATACAAACAAATGAACTATTTTGCATTGAGGATGCAGCCCCAGACATGGAATTTATCTAAAAATGTAAAATGAGAGGTGACTCTACATGTACATGTCTGACTATGTGTATTATTCAACCAGGGCTTGGATTCAGCATCGCTGGAGGAATTGGCAACCAACATATCCCAGGAGACAACAGCATCTATATTACCAAGATCATAGAGGGAGGAGCTGCCCAAAAAGATGGACGGCTTCAGACTGGAGACCGCCTGCTTGCTGTATGAGCCTCCCTCTGACTCACAAGTTTAACAAAAATTCAGTTGTTAGTGCTGATTACAAACACCCAGTGCTTCAGCTGAGCGGGCATGCGCTCCATGCTGATGACTGCCTGTTTATGGAACATGTAATGGGCACCACATTAACTGGTCGGTTGCCCCATCCTGTAATTTTAAGCTAAGCAAGACAGACAGACAACAAGCCTTTAAGACTTAATCTACCTTATGACTTAATCTACCAGCTGAGCCATGACATGTGATGATAAAGAGGCCTGGCAGCTGGGAATAAGAATAAGAAGTATTACATTTGTTCAAGGCTGCTATATTTAAAAAAAAAAAAAAAGAAATCACTTATTGCTGCAGTCTTTGTAAAAAAAACTTGCAAACAGCTATACTTACTGTCACTACAGAGCTCTCATTATAAGCCTTTACAGACATGTCGCTTTACTGATCAATTGATCAGACTAGTCAAAATTTTTTAAACACTTTGTATGTCAGCAAATTCTGTTTTTGCTCACAGATTTTGTGATATGTATGTGACTTTTAGGAAAGACTATTAGACGTGAAGATACTAATACTAAATAAGTAAAAAAAAACACAAATTAAAAATCCCATTAAGGAACTCGTCAGTTGATAGAATACGAACTCAGGCTATCATTGTGGCAGTCAAATGTCAAAGTTCAAAGATTCAAAGCAGAGAAAAGCCAACCTGTTACTCCTCTCAGAAAAACTGTGACAGAGACGTGTTGTGTCTTACATCTCTCTATCTACATCTAGATACTAAAAATACCACAGAAAGAAGCAGTCCTACAATATAATGAAAACCATGTCATCTGCGACACAGCTGTACAATATTCTCCTCATTATTGTGCCTTGTTAAAGTTATCAAAATATAGCAGAAATATATGATCTCAATGGACTCAGGTCACACAAACTGTACTGTGAGCTATTTACAAAGAGCACATTGCTTGAGTTTAAACCAAAACTACTCAATATAAGGTGTTCAAAAACTTTTGACTGACAGTATATTTCCAGAGAATTGACTCTTAAAAGAGAAACTGTAGAGATTCAGAGCATCTTCAAAACCTCTACCTACTGCTTTTGACCTCTCCTAACGCCTCACAGCACACCAACCTTTCACTCTGCTGTTGAAATGCACTGAAATCTCATAATACCTTCAAGCTATGATTCATTATTGTGTTGGCTGGTGTGATGGCTGCTGTGATGCCTGATGTTGTCACAGTGCCGTAAAGACACGAGGTGCCCGGGTGTTGATACAGGGATTTTTGTTTTTTTCTCGCCCCTCTCTTCTCTCAACATTCGTCACATGCAGGTGAACAACATCGTGCTTCAGGACGTGCGTCATGAGGAGGCGGTGGCCGCGCTGAAGAACACCTCTGATATGGTTTACCTCAAGGTGGCCAAGCCAGGACCCGTGCATCTCAATGACATGTACGCCCCACCGGACTACTCCAGCAGTACGTATCTACCTCTTCTTGTTGCTAACCAAGTCAGTAAATACATTTTATGTTTGCTAATCCATAAGCATCTGTCTCCAAAACTAGAACAGGTTTATTTTTATAAAATGCTTTAGATAAGGCAAAAGGTGATTTATAAGTCAAGGTCCATGGTAGAGCGCTTTGTAAGGGGAATCATCTTTTTATCTTCAGATATGCTTCAGTGGGCCTGCATGAATTTTAGTGTTGGATCACTGTTCTCTCCCCAAAACTGCTATGCCCAGACACCCACATAGTGAATGCTTGCACACACACACACACACAATCCTACCCACAGCAACAACAAGCGCAGTTCTCTGCCTCCCACTGAGTGTGGATGGTTTCTCACATCCCACCTGCTCATGAGAGCCCACGATCTTGAGCTGCAGCATCTCAAATTTCCACAGAACAGTGATTTAGTATTAGAGGGGGGCTATTGAGGGCTTTTTTGTATGTTCTGAATGTTTGCAGTTGTCAGGGTTTAAGCGGGCCTGTAATGCTGACTTAACCCCGCTCTGACAGTATAACCCGTGGTCAGATGATCTGGATTTGAAACGCTTGTTTTATCATGCTCAGCTGCCTCCATCAAGAATGTTAATTCAGAGGGGAAAAAAGAGCTTTTGCATGCATGCACAAGGATGGCACCAACTTTTTAAGGGAAATGTCATTTCATTTGATTAGAAGATTGACAGACATCAGGTCTACTGACACATCTTTGTTATTAGTCAGTGCTGGTTGGCTGTTGTGTAAAGATTAGCGCATATATAGAGGTGAGACAGGAGATGATTTGTGCTTGAATAAAAAGTCCAGCCAATTTCCTAAATGTCATTTTGGTTCCTCAATGGGAAATTCTGGTTTAATACAACCAGGGTCTTGTTTTTGTAGTTTTGGCCACAATCCCTACTGCTAATAATATCATTGTTCTCACTAAATTAATTGCTGAAAGATCTGGCAATGTGGAGGCATTTGTGAAAAAGTTAGATGAGGTAAGAAACACAAACAGTCAGACAATCAGATGAGTTTTAAACAAACTTATCTAAACTGGGCAAACTTATTAGGAAGAGAAAGGGAAAAATTAAAAATTATTACCTAAACTGTCTTCACATCCACCATTACTGATGTGTTGGATGCACACATTTTATCCAAATAAAGTGGTCCTAAACTGCTGCCTCATTTACAGTTGGCCCGATCTTTGTCGTTGTTCACCATCTTAGTTTAGCATGTTATTATGAGGATGTCATTTGTTATAGTATTGAACAAATTGAAATTGTGACCTGCTGGTGGAATCATGGGATCACAGTCGGTAGGATTCACCCTCTGGAGACCATGAATGTCTGTACAAAGTTTCATGGCAACCCATATGATAGCTGTTTAGATATTGCAGCCTGGGCCAAAGAGATAGACCAAATGACAGAACTGTCCCGCAAACGTGGCTAAAAAAGTAAAACCAACAGACAGATATTTTTGAAATTGCTGTCCCTGTTGTGCCTGTGTTGTAATCATTCTCTCTTTCCCCTTACTGGCCTGGCCCTCCCTCCAGCATTCCCCACCATGGTGGACAACCACGTCAGCCACAACTACATGGGGGCAATGGAGCCCAAGCCAGTGTACCCGCCCCCCCAGGTCACCCCGTCCAGGTACTCGCCAGTTCCCCGCCACATGCTGGGGGAGGAAGACTTCACAAGGTAGGTTACAAACCAGTTCGTCTGTGACTGATTTTCCTCCCATACATTACACTCTATACAGGCTCTATGAATCATAGCACAGACAGTAGACTGCTTGTGGATCAGTTAAAGGGTTTTTGCTGTTGTAGCAGTAAGTGAAGAAACATCATAATGTGGAGCTAAATTGTTTTAGATTAAATTACTCAGTCTTTGTATCAGTTATTTTTTGTTTTGCAGGGGTTTGTCTTTGTTCCTAGCAGCCTCCATTTTGTTGTTGTTTTAAAGGTGTTGTCTTGGTGTGGTCTACTTTAACAATACATATACGTACAGTAATCTAAACTGACCTTATGAAGTGCTCCATGAAACCAAAGAGTGCTTTGTTTACAGTTTCCTGCTCATCAGGGCCCTTGTGGTGAGATTACTGTATTATAGCTTGACAGTGTGTGGTGGCTGTGTGCTGACCAAATACTTTGCAGAGTGGCTGCTTGTCACTTCTTGTACTTGTTATGACTGTATTTTAACCTTTGACCTCCTATCCAAGTACTGGATCAGAAGTAGCATTCATAGAGGCTTGATTGGAGTGTCCCACAAGGCCTTGAGTCATCTTAACCCATAGCTCTAGGGAGGAGGCTGTTGTTCCTCCTTTGTGTGTGTGTGTCTGTGAGACTGCATGCAGGCATCTATGCGTGTCTGTGTGTCGTGGAGCACATGTGTGACTGGATGGCCCTGTAATGTCTTTGTACAAGCTGTCTACATGACTTGTATGTGCATTTGTCGCATCTTTGTTGGTATGTGTGCTTTATTTATGTCCTACACTTGTCCCGTTCACTGTGATTCCTGTACCCCACAGCAGGGCTGAACCTATTTACAGTGTCATCCACAAACCTGGGGACAGCAAGGTGCCCCAGGCCCTCTACAGAGGCTTCTGTCCTTCCCCTGCTCCCTTGTGCCAAGGTCCACTCCCCTTCTCTGGCAGGTACTAACCTAGTCCATCACGCCTTGCTTAGCTAACCCTCCTCTGTATAGCTCAGCATCTGGATCTGGCATCAGACAGAGAGTCAGAGAGGGATGGAGACCACCTGCCTCAGCGGTAGTGTACTGCGCCACATTGGGGCAGAAATTACACAAGCACAAGGAATAGATTGAGAGAAGGAAGCTGGCAAGAAGAGATGAAAGGGGGGTGGGGGTGGTGGGTTGACTCTCGCGTTGCTAGAGCTTTCATTTTAGCTTCTTTCGGCTTTCTGTCTGTGTTTGCATGTCAGTGTTTCCCCACCTCGTGTCTACTTTACTGCTTTGTATGTTGTTGCTTTAAGTGTGTTACTCCATTTTGTGTTTGTATAAAAGTGTTTGACTCATATGCAGAGACTTCTTAATCTTTCATGATTCAACATTAATTGTGCTAAAAACAAAATACTGTAACAGTAAATTGACTGCAGAGCTGAGGTGAACTTTGCTTATTATTTCTTGCCCTCTGTGTATGTGTTTTGTTTATTTGCTCTACCTTTCATATTTTAAAAGGTCTACCCTGTAGTCATTATTTGTCCATCAATTTTCTAAACTGCTCACATCTATGAATCTAAAACAAAGGGGCCCTGTTTATCGCAGTTTAAAATGGAGTCATACCTGCTCTTCACAAACACATCTCCACAGGAGTGCAGCCGAAAGGGCTTCATGCTCCCACAAGCTGCTCAATTCCATCTGTCAGGAGGCATCGATAAAACTGAGCCTCTATCTCGGGCCAAGCTACTTTCACTGGTGGTTACTGCTGAAGACAATAATATACATGATATTTATGGCAATGTGTTTTTTTTACTGTTTGGCATTACCAAATGTGCAAAAGGCCTCCTGTTTGTTGATTTTGTGTCTCGTATTTGTTCCACCTATTTATTATAATATATCCACTGTCTTGTCCATCGTGCATCCCCTCATGGATGAATGCCCTGATTCTTCTTCATGTGTGAACCGTTGTTTTTGTGTAATGTGCTTGTGTTAAACGTAGCTTATATTGTGTGCCATATATGCTGTGCAGTGATGCCAATATGTGTTTTCCTGTGAGCGTGTGTGTATGTGAGACAGAGAGAGAGAAAAGGACAGATTCTTACTGTTTGGCTGTAGCTGAAGGCAGGTTGTGGTGTTAAAAAGAAAGGACAGCACAGGAGGATGGGAGGGTTGTTTTGTAGCCGCCCAACGCAAACATACTGCTCTGCAGCATTGGAATGTTTTGCCTGCTGCTCCATGTATGTAAATATAAACACCAAGCCTCGCTGTTACCATAAATGTAATGGGGGAGTAAGAGCCTGATCCCATACAGGCCAGCAGACCAGTAGCAGCAGACAGTCCTGCAGCTGTCATGATTCATCTGCACACTGGGAAAACCAGGCCACGCACTCAGGTCTTACCCCTCTCTCGTCACCCATGCTGCCAGCACCAATCACGTACACATACTGTACACTGAGACATTTGCTCATAATGTGCTGACACATATGAGCACACGCGCAGATGCACACGGCTCTTAAATCTGCTGTGCAAATGAGAACAGCCTACATAATGCGACCATGCATGCACCTGTTTGCCCCCAGTGTGTGTGTGTGTGTGTGTCGCATCCGCTGTATAATCAGAAAAAAAAGTGGCACTGTCTCGGAGGACATCATGGCCGACTTGATTCCCAATCACAGCGGATGAGCACCCAGCTCCATCAGGCTGACAGGCAGATAGCAGACACCTCCATCCAGCCCCAGCAGCTTTCCCACTGGCTCCGAATGGGAGGGGTTATTTTAGTTGGATGCTGTAGTAAGCACAGGCTTCCGCAGAAGTGGAGCAGGACGGTTGTGAGGGGTGAGTCAGAGCTGTATCGGCCCTCTGCCCATCTGCACATCCCCCTCAGTGGTGTCATCACAGACACATCCCCCAACAGTCCCTCCCTCTTCTCCATCTGATATTCCCCCTTCTTCTGTAGATAATGTTAGCACTGTACATACCTCCCCTGCATCTTTGTCTCTGTCAACTTTGGACTTGATAAGAAATATGTTTGGTGTAAACATATGTGTGTCTCTGTGTTGTGGTGACAGTGTGCACAATCACTAAACAAGCAGATCCCCTCTGCGGGTCCTATCAGGGCTGCAGTTGTTAGATATACACAACAATGCTTTTAGTTAGGCTGCTTTGTTCAGGCAAAGCTTGTGTATACAGAAGCCTGTGGACGGCAGAGCAGGTGAGCTAATCAGTAACTTTATGTGTCTCACACACGCACAAACACAAAACCTTTGACTGGTCAGCGCAAGAATTCAGTCATTAGTATCGAGCAACACACTGACCTTTGGTTGGCGTTTTTTAGAAGCTGCAAAAGCAAAGGAGACTTTAAAATATAAGTAATCACAGCAGATTCACTGATTCTGAGCACTCATGTGTTAATCATTCATCACTCCAATTTTATTCTTAGTCACAGTGAGAGGCATGAAATGTCTTAAACTGTCTATCACCTTAGCGGTGAATAATTCTTTCCTATGTCAAATTAGAAGAAAATAGCATTCTATGAGGAGGATGCAGCCACAGAAAATCAATAGGTGAAATTTAGGCATCGAAAAGGAAGACAGAGATAAAGCAGTGTTTTAATTTGATCAGTATACGCCTCTATGCATAAGCTGATGTGATCCATTTGGGGGAAAGGGAGAGATAAAGTGCGACGAGAGGTAGTGTCTGTCTGTGGAAAATGGCATCCATCTGCAGTGTCCACCATTAATCAGCCAAGCAGAGCCAATTACTGGGCTGAGTCCAGGGCAGCATGACCCGCTGAACCCCACAGCCCAGATATCCATTCACAGCTTTAGGATTGAGCTGCGGCCGCCTCAGCCAAAACACTGAAGCAGACAGGGGAAATATAGCGGTGGGAGGGGGCGGAGTGGTGAATTAGAGAAAAGAGTCGCAGGAGAAATGGCTCGGCAGAGAGAAAGGGTTTTTTTTTACCGCGCTATAACTAACTGTTTACATTCCTGGCATGGATGAAAAGATAGATAGATACAAAGATAGAAGATAGATAGATAGATAGATACTTTATTGATCTCCAAGAGAAATTCACATTTCAGCAGCATTGCATTGAAAGGTAGAAAACTTAAGGGCATGCAGTAAGTACAGTAAGATGCAAAAAGAAATTATAATAAAATAAAATAAAATACAAGTGAAAAGTAACAATAACTGTGAAAATTAACAATGTGAAAAATTAAAACTGTAAAAAAAAAAAAAAAAAAAAAAAAAAAAAAAAAAAAAAAATATAGTAGTCTAGTAGTCCTACACTTGTCAAAGTCAGTCAGTGTGTGACATGAAAATGACCCAAGGTGTGTGTGTGAGAGGTTGTGTGTGTGTGTGTGTGTCAGTTTGTTTGAGTTATCATCCTATGGAGTGTTGTCAGGGTTTGGGAGGATGTGTATCTCCTCAGTCTGTCCATGTGGAGCAGGACAGTGACAACAGTATGTCACTGAAGCTGCTCCTCTGCGTGGAGATGGCGCTGTGCTTGGAGTGGATGACATGTGGACAGGAGCCTGTTCAGCGTCCGCTCCTGTCAGGCTTCCAGCTCTGTGCCAGACAGAGCCTGCCTTCCTCAGCCTTCCTCACCAGTTTGTCCACTGCGTCCTTCTTCTTGAGGCTGCCCCCCCAGCACACTATTGTACGTCGCTACCACAGACTGGTAGAAGATCTGTAGCAGCTTCTTGCAGATGTTGAAGGACGCCAGCCTTCTGAGGAAGTCTCTGTCCTTTCCTGCACAGAGCGTCTGTGTTGGCCAGTCCAGTCCAGTTATCATCCAGCTGCCACTCCCAGGTATTTGTAGGTGTGTACCACCTCCACACAGTCCCCTTTGATGATGACCGGCTCTGGGTGCGGCCTGGGTCTCCTAAAGTCCACCACCACCTCCATCTCCCTGGTCTTGGTGGTGTTGTTGAGGAGGAGCAGGTGGTTCAAGTCACACCATGTGATGAAGTGACCTTGACATCAGTTCTCTGTACTCATCCTCCTGTCCACTCCTGATACAGCCCACGATGGCTGTGTCAAAACTTCTGTACATGACAGAACTCTGACTTGTACTGAAAGTCGGACGTGTAAGGGTGAACGGGACCGGAGAGAGCACAGTTCCCTGCAGTGCTCCTGTGCTGCTGGCCACAGTGTCGGACCTGTCTCCCAGTCACTGAGGTCTGCTGCAGTCAGGTAGTCTGTGATCCCCTGATGCCACCAGGTGTGATCCAACTCCCATCTCTGTCAGTTTGTCCCTGAGGAGCAGTGGCTGGATGTTTAAAGGCGCTGGAGAAGTCCAAGAATGTAATCACAGCACCACTCCTCTGTCCAGGTGAGAGAGAGATCAAGAAGATGATTCCTCTAGCTTCTCCCGGTAAGGAGCTTCTGGGATGCAGAGGTCAAGTAGCGTGTGGGTCTGTGGCCTCAGGTGATGGGGGACCAGCTCAGCAGCTGGAATGATGCGGATTCCAGGTCTTCATCACTCGCAGTGCGACGGTGGTCAGGGCGACCGGCCTGAAGTCATTCAGCTCACAGGACCTGTGGGGACTTGTCTTGGGGGCTGGAATGTCCCCTGCTGGTGTGTGGAGGGGGGGAGGTGTCTCTTTATTGCTACTCCATCTGGACCTGACGGCTTGGGGAGGGGGGTGGGGGCTGCTGTGAGTGGGGGTTGGGGTGATCAAACCTGTTAAAGAACTGGTTTAGCTTAGCTCAGGTTTGCCCTTCCCACATCCCAGCCTCAATGGGGGCACCTCTCTTGGAGCTGCAGCCAGTGATGGTCTTCATCCCCTCCCACACCACCCTCATGTTGTTGTTCTGCATCCTTTGTTCTATTTTCTTTCTGTACTGACGCTCCTCGCCTTCGAGCTGGACTCTGGACTCTTAGTTCCTTCTGTATCTGCTTAATCTTCTGGTTCAGACAGCACTTCTTCTTATGGTTCAGAGAAAGTCACTCAGCCTTTGACAGGATCAAATTTGGATAACCTTCCTCCAGTTCTCCTCCATTGTGACCCCTGCAATGCTTCCAAGTCAGTCCGTGGTCTCGAAGCAGTCTTTCAGAGCCTGCTCTTGAGAACTTCCTGAAAGAGCGTGTGGTTGTTGGTAGTCTCCTCATGGTTTTGAGCATGATTCAGGACAGAGGCAGGGGTGTGCGTTTCCCCAGATACATCAGGCTAAAGTCTCCTCTCACGTTTGCAGGTCTAAGTGTATTGTCCAGAGTCTTCCCCAGATGAAGTCCATAGGATGCTGGTGAAAAGTTTAGCCAGGTTTGTCGCATGGATTAAAGGAGCAATGTCCCTGCAGCAGGAGTAGTTCACATGGTTAAGTGTTAATACAGTGCGAGTCCTCCTCCTTTGCCAGGAGATCTGTCCCTGTGGTCTTAATGACTGAAGTGCACCACCGGTTCACATACAGAGTCCTCCTCCTTTGCGCTTCAGAGCATTTGTGACAGTAAACCCAAGGTGCTAGCTGTTAGGTTCTTCGTCAGGTAAGACTGTTGAAGGTCTTATGGTTCGCAGCCAGTCATGATCAGCGTCGATCTTATTCGGCAGAGAGTTCACGTTTCCCATGACATCAAGGTACCGGGGGCTGAGATCTCCAGCTTCTTTGCTAGCCGCTTACTGCTTTTAGCATAGTTGAGCCCCGGTAGCGGCTTCCTTAGGCGTCTTCCTTACAGGTAAACAATCGGAACCAGGACCGATTCGGGACTTTGCTCTCAGAGCGTTCTGTAAGCGAGGGCGTTGAGGAATCCATTGCTCAAGAAACCAGGAAAGAGAAGAAGAAGAAAAAAAAGAGAAGAGGAAAAACAGAAAGTGCGAAGATCCGGCGCCGGACACACGGAGCTGCTATGGTTAGCCCGGAAGGTTCTCTTATGAGGGAAGGGAGGGGAGGCTCTTGCGGAAGGTTATCCATCCTATGGACAGGAAGAACCACACATGAGGCAGGTCTTGTGAGGAGCTAACAAACCGCAAACAGTGTGCATGCAGAACCACGTGCTGCATGGGATATTGTACGTGTCCAAATATCATACAGTAGTCTGCACATTATTTTGGGCCAAATCAAAGGCCCGAGGTGAAATCTAGCTTCCAGCATGCAGTTTGTTTACCAGGTCACAGACTTTGTGGGCGTCAAATCAAAGGCCCGAAAGTCGTGAAAGTCACTTCATGAGCTCCTCAGTTTGTTTATTCACTCTGACAAATTAGCAAGGAGCTTCTGGGATTCTGTCTGTCTAGTCTCCAGAGGGCCAGGCTGACAGACAGGAATGCTGGTGTGCTGTATTGGAGGGGTGAGTGGGACGCGGAGGGGCTGGACCCAAGCAGCATCAGAGCAGAGACGAGGGGACAGCACGGTGAGAAAACAGGATCAAATTTGGATAACCTTCAGTTCAACACATCCACCGATGCTCTTGAAACGCTTTCATGGTTATTCCAGATGTGCGTGTGAGGCCTCCTCTCATAGAAGTGAACTAAGACGGTTCGCATGGGAGAGCGTTAGGGTTAAGTGTTAAGTCTTGCCCTGGTGGTGATGATGGGGAGAGAGCATTTGTGACAGCCCAAAGAGGGACTGTTTCCCATCACAGCACACAAGGATGAGATGAGATAGGGAACACCAGGCTCACAATCACAGGAGCTTCTCAAATTTGTATAGCCACTCTCTCTGCGGAAGGCCAGACACAGGAAGAGAGGTCGAGGAGTAACGCTGGGCCGAGCGATGTGCCACAGCCACCATGTTCACAGTCAACATCTCATCTTCCATGTCGCTGGTGAGGAGCCTGCCTGAGCGCACTGTTAGGAAATGCTCTTTCAGAAGCAAGCAGCGGTTCCGGATCCTAAGGTAACCATGTGGAGATCTGTGTGCCTCGTCGAGCTGGGATGAAAAGCTAAAGATGATGAAAGCGAGGTTATTTTAAGCTTGACTTGTTTGAAGGCAAGTCAGTTGTTTCAGCAGATTTAAAGGCATTTGCCACTTTTTTATTGTAGTTTTTCATCTGGAACTTCGTCAGCACAATCATTTTTAATCTGCTCCTAATTCTGCCTTGAAGAAACAGTTTTTGTAAGGAATCCTGCAGACCCAGAACCACTATGCTCTGGGTCTATATATCTTATTTTGTGGTCTTTCAAAAAAAACCTGCATTCCACTTCAGTTCATTTAAAATGAATTAACTTTCTGAAGTCTTTCTGTAGGCGGCATTTTACTATCTAGGACTTTTCCAATGCTCTCTTAGTGGAGTAATCAACATTTTTTCCAGTCAGTCATGGGTATGATTCTGAAAGTCTGGAATGGTGCCTCAGCTGCCGTCGATGAGAAAATGGTCTTAACAGCAAGTAAGAGCGCAGCCATTAGGAATTGAGTAGGAATTGTTCCTATAGACCGCAGGCTGAGTACTGCGAGAGGAGACCACTAATGGGAACCATGCAGTGTTTTCTGTTAAGAGAGGAAACTGTGTGCGTTTTTGTGTGCCCGTACATGCATGCATGTTTATGTGTGCATTTGTATTTTAAGCGTGTTTGTGTGCGTGTGTGAGGCCAAATATTGGGATTCCTACAGTGTGTGTGTATGCGTGATTGTGTGTGTGTTTGCACATGGTTGAAGTGTGTTCTCAGAGGGCTTTTGCTGGACCATAGCGGCGGTTTGGCCTCTCTAGCGTCTTAAAACTGAGGCAGTCTGAAAAGCCTGCTGGAGGATGAGTTATAGTGGCTAAAGCTAAAGCAGAGCTTGAGTCTGTCGAGCAGGAGGTGGCTTATTGTGTCTGCGTACGTTAATACGAGTGGGTGTTTAAATGTGTACATGTGTACATCTCCATGAGATTGCCATGCAAAGCAGAAAGTTATATAGCCGGTAGATAACATTCAGTCATATTGCTGCTTGCTTTTGTTGTATCTGTCACAGAAATGTTAATAGTGTTATCAGTCCAAATTATCTTTATTAGCAATGCCATTAGTACATGATTATCACATGGTTAAACATTGTGTTTTACTGGTGAGAGGTCCTGCAGATTAATCATTTTATGCTCTATTTTTAAAGCACTCACTTTCAACTATCTACAAACAAATATCTGCAGGCCTACTGCTTGCAGGTGCCTGAAACTGAATGCTCTCGACATTTTGGGATCATACACAATGTAAACCAGGAGAAAATGGCTGTCGTCTGAAACAGCTCCGTGTGCCCATCTGTTTATGCTCTTTCTATTTCAGTTTTGGTCATATCTGTCTCTCTATCTGTCCGTCTCTTCTGTGCTCTCTGTCCTGCCCTCCACCCTGACGCTGTTGCTCTGTCTGGCAGGGAGCCGAGGAAGGTGTTGCTGCACAAGGGCTCCACAGGCCTGGGCTTCAACATAGTCGGCGGGGAGGATGGAGAAGGCATCTTCGTCTCCTTCATCCTGGCAGGGGGGCCGGCTGACCTGAGCGGCGAGCTGAGGAGGGGCGACCGGATCCTCTCGGTTAGTGTCTAGTTTTTTTTCTCCCGAAAACAGCAACTGTAAGAAATTCAGATCACAGAGATTTTCAGCCAACTCCCGTCGTCAGAATAATGCTGATAGAATTAAGGTGGCCTAGTGTTTAGAAAGCCAGCAACCATCTGTCCTGCTGAAATGTCCTTGAGCAAGACATTAAATCCATAACAACTCTGTGGGAGCTTAGCTGTGCTCTGCCAGACAGGAGAATTTTTATGAATCAATAAAGTATCCAATAAATTACATATTTAAATCCCTTGAATTGTAACTCTTAACCTTTTCAGAACCAAGTGTTGGTCTAAATATAAGCTTGTTTAATGCCTATAGTATGAAAATACATTGTCACACATTGTATGCAAAAGTAAGGGTGAATAAATGTCTTTACATCAGCATGATTATGTGTGAATGCTGAGGCTAGTAAAGCACTTTGTAACTTATTCATTCATACTTTTAATCTGGTCATGTAAGGCCTTAACATGATGAGGGCATGTTTTATCTCCACAGAATAAAACCATCCAGTTTAAGGATAAGTAAGGATATGTTCCACTCCGTCCACATAGACTTGTTTCCTCTACAGATGATTAGATAAGAGGCACACCTTTAGGATCTAATGCAGGTTTTCTTGCTGAAAGATTTTTTGTCTACCTGCTTTGTTGCAGGTGAATGGAGTGAACCTGAGGAACGCCACACATGAGCAGGCGGCTGCAGCACTGAAGAGAGCCGGACAGACTGTCACCATCATAGCCCAGTACAGGCCTGAAGGTGAGGCCATACTGTCTCATAACATCCATGAATACTTGATGAAATTGTGCCAAAATGAGTCTTGAATTTATAGGTTAGGTTCAGATGGGGGTTTTTTTGCCTTGACATATGATTATATGCTTGAACACTTAATGTGGCCATTTGATTCAACACAGTTTTATAAGAATGTGAGAACAATATAAAGCTAAAATAATAATACACTTTAAACTGGATTTCTGGATCTATAAGACAGGGCCAAATTTGTGGCCCTGTCTTGTAGATTAACCCACCTTAGTTGACTGAAGTGGTGTAAATTCTCTATCAAACTTACAATTAATCAAATGACGAAAACTCACAGACACGCAGTGAACTCTCGGGGGCTGAAGTAGACCACTTTGCCAGATCGGTAATGCAGTCTTGTCCTTGAGACACACTGAAGGGACACTATGCTGATTTTAAACATAAAACACAGCTAAATGCAGTATCACATGCTATTGAGGTTGTCATCACGTCACCCACCTCCAGACCTCGCTCCTTTCTGTTTGGCGCTGGTGGACTATCTGCAGCTGGACACTAATGTTATGCCAGCAGCTGGATGTCACATTGCACACATAGATCATTTTGAATACTGTTTTAAAACATTTTGCAGCATCAGACTCTCAGATTTTTTCAAAGTTGAATTTTTTTCTCTCACAAATTGTCTTGCTGGTGGCCTCGGTGATCCATGTGGCATTTGCCAGATTTACCACATTGCCGGTCCAAGCCTGAATCACAGTAATCTCAAACTGGGTTTAGAGACTATAAATGTGGGTGTTTACAAGAGAATACCTGCTTTACAAACCAGAAGCATCAAGCTTAAAGGAATTGTTCAATATTTTGGGTAATTGTTTGCTTTCTTGCTGAGAGTTAGAGCACATTACTAGCACTCTTGTGTCTTAAATATGTGTCAGTAAATATGACGGCACTGCTGCTGCTGGTGTTCTTAGCTTAGCACAAAGACAGGAAACAAGAAACTATGTCCAAAAAAAACAATCCCCCTTCCAACACATGAAAAGCCCACTAATTAACATGTTTAATATTATTTGTAAAATCTGCACATTCAACAAGATTCCTGGAAATAGTCTGGCACGTAATTCCCTTTAAAACTAGGTAATGTTGGTTAATTCTCTTCAATTAAAATGACCTAAACAAACAAGATGACGTGTTGGTTAGCTTTATAGATGCTAACAGGAAGGGTTTGTTTTAGGCTAGCTGTTTCCCCTGGTTTCCAGATTTTATGCTATGCTAAGCTAACTGGGTGCTAGTTCAAGATTCAAGATTTTTATTTGTCATGTGCCCAACAATTACATAGAGCAGTCGATGACAGCGCTTGAAGTCACAGACTCCAACAATTCTCAAAATATGTGAAAAGAAAAACACAGGTAAAAAACATGAAAGTTCAAGATATAGGAATAGTATAGTATATAATATATAAAATAAAATACTTAAATAAAATATAAAAATAGATATAAATAGATAAATAATACAAACACAAATTAATTTACTCTATAGCATGGGATGAATCAGACGGCAAAAAAGACATTTACCAATATGAGCAACTATTTATTTAAAATATATGGGAAGTCTAAGGAAAGACGTTGGGAAATGCATTGTGGGAAATGTAGGCTCCAGAGGCAATAAAGGTCAGGATATCTCGGCTACTACTGCTTTTTTTTTTTTTTTTTTTCCACATCAAGTCTGCCACTTTTAATAAATCTCGACACCACATCGCCCTCTTTAACATCATTTCCACCTGGTCTCGATGGGCTTCGGGCTGCAAAATGAAAGACGAGCCCTCTCGTACAGGAAGTATTCAGGTTCAGGGGCGGCACTCGTGTTAGCAGCCTGAAGAGTTGAACCAACTGCGAGGCGGGCAAAAAAAAAAAAAAACCATCCCAGCCTCTGTTGTCCTTCCCTGTTCAAACTCCGAGCTCCGGTGAGTGGCCGCCGTCAGGACTCAAACCCGCCGACAGCGATGCAAAGACGGGACTGAGCGGAGAGGCTTCCACCCCCCTCAGCGCCGCGCCGGAGAGGAAAGAAGGAAGAATTAAAAATAGCGGGGTGTTGAAAACTGAAGGTGGAAAACAAGAAAAGAAAAACTTTTATCTGTCTGCCAGCCTGTGTGGATGATGGGGGATGGGCTCCCGTACAACAGCAACAGCAGCAGCAGAGCAGAAGCCGCATGAAGTCCCTAATGGCTGGATGAAGAAAGTGCCGGCTGCGACAGAAAAATAAGAGCCACTGTTTCATTTAATTGAGGTGAGATGAGGAAGGAAGGCTGCGTAAAATATTGACACATTGAAACGAGGAACAGAGCAGGTCTTTACATTGTAGAACAGGTTTATCTTGACTGCTGCTGTGCCGGGGTGGTGTGTTGCTCTGCCTTAGCTGTAATCTGTAGTTTCACTGCTGCACGACAGTGTAAATAAAACCTGAGCAACTAACAAGCAAAAATAAAAAAAGTAGAGTTTAAAGTTGTAATCTTTTTAATGGCAGACATGTGATAGCCTCACCCCTGCTGCAGTCATGTTTGTTTAACCCCTGTCATTACCTGGACTATTGTTTGTTTGGCTTTGTTTTTGTTTATTTCTCAATTTAATTCTCACTTAAGACCCCTTAAAGTAGCTTTATGTTGTAACTCCTACTCAGCAGGATTAAATCACACACTTTTAACAGTTGCTTTACTGTTCTTATGTAACCTAAAGCTTTAGGTGGAGACACACAGGTGTGGTCAAACAGGTGTGTGTGTGTGTGTGTGTGTGTGTGTGTGTGTGTGTGTGTGTGTGTGTGTCAGCTCAGTGGTGGTGGTTTGCACAGTGACCTCAACTGTGACTTCACCTCTTAACATTAACATAACGTCTGTATGCCGGTGCCACTCCAGACTTTAGACGTACAACTCTCAGGCCACAAGTCCATTTTAATGCTGATTTAGCAGAAGGTATTTGTCGAGTAAGATATTTTCTAATTTAACTAAAGTTTACTTCACAAAATCGCCTCACTCCTTTTAACAGTAGATCTGCCGTACATTTCAGCTACTTTGGCGGTAGCATTTTTTCCCCACAGTGTTTTTGCCTTTCCTTGCGTGTGTACTTGAGCATGCTGCAGTAACACTACAAAAACAATGGAAAGGATATTGTGAGCTTTAGATCCAGGCTGAGTTCTCAGGTTGGACTATGACAGGAATGCGAGGGGGCATAAGTCATAGCACGCTCTCACTCCATATTCCTTTCGCTTTCAATAAAACGCAAGCCTTAAATGTCCTATAAACCTCCCAAGGTTATGGAAATTGAAGTGGAGAGGGGTCGGTTAATTGGCGCGGAGCTAAGCTAAAGAACGCCACCGGCTGAGATCAAAACTGACAATATTGTGGTATATGTTTTCCCTCTGCTCCATAATGCTGATTATAATGCCTCATTCTTGTCCATGTGAGTTGATGTTGTCTCGCATGCCAGACCAATCAGGCAGCATCTTGAATAATGATGTGGTTTGTTGAAGGGAACCATTGTTTTCCATACCAAATCAAACTTTCAGTTCTGCGCCCCCTTTGTAACCCGGCGAAGGACAGTTATCTGTTTGTGCATAATGCTTAACTACTCTAAACGCACGAGCCGAGTGCTGGCAAATGATTGACTTCCTGCATCCCCTCTGGTGACCAGAGAACCGTCGTGGGTAATTCTGGCCGTTCGTTTGAGTTCAGCGTAGGAGGAACCCCCCCCCCCCTTAGTGAGCCACACAAGGACAGTCGGACGGGGAGGGAGGAAGTGGAGGGTGAATGCCTGTTTAAGCAGGGCAAAGTGCCCAGAGGGAATTCTCGTGGGCCAGGGCCGGGACCCGAGAGTCCAAGGACCTCTGATGGAGGGCCAGCACTAGAACTACAAGAGGCCACAAGACTACAGCAGGAGGCCCCCCCCCTCAACACCCACCCCGACTCTTCAGTGGCTTACTGGAGCATCACCAGGTCTTTAACTCGCATTCAGCTCGACGGAGTGGAAGTGAGGGGTGAATATCCACACGCCGCCTTGCCCCACTATCAAGGAGTGTAATTACACTAAAATCTGTTCATGGAGGAAATGGGAGGAGGAGGCTGTGGAGGAAATGTTAAACCCTGTGTCGAGCTTTTCAACCCAGGGTGCATTGCAGAAATTTGTAGAGGTAGTTAAGCCAGAGTCTACATGTTCCTCCTGCAGTAAATTATTGGGGAGGGGTTTTTTGTGTGTGTGTGTTTGTGAATGTGTGTGTTCTTACCGGGCCGACTCTCACCGAGAACATAACACAATCTCACATTACATGTACATGCCTGCTGTGTTGCATAACTGGATCAAAAGAGAAGCGTCCGTCCCCCAAAATAAAAAAGGCTGTACGACTAATGAGGACACGCAGTGGGAGTGAGAGATACAGAATAGTCCCAGTTTCTATTAGCCGTCTTATTCTTCCTGTGGGTCACTCCTAAAAATATATGCTAGCTCTTGTGTATTAAGCGCTGCAAGGGACAGGAGTTTTAACGCTAATAACTGTGTGGACTCCCATTTCCCAGGATTCAGAAGGCATGATGGTCGTTTGGGATGTTAATGAATAATTGATTTTGGTTTGATCAAAGAGTTGGACCAATTAAGAATGTATGAATCTGCACTTTTTGACTCATTCTTAACCAGGTAGATATGGTTAAGATCTTAAATAAAACAAGTGTCATCGGAAAATTAGGGTAGTTTTTATATAAGCATCAGACATTGTTGGCCCTTTTTGTTTATAAAGAATGGGTTAAGATTTGAGTGCTTTCCCTCAGAGTCCCCTGCATGTCCATCCGATGTGTGTCCTATCAAATACAAACGGCTGGTCATGCAGAATTTTGTGTTATCTCGTCAGGGTTTTTTCAGCCATTTGTTAAATAACAGCAGAGTGGGAGCAGGAGCATCATTATTAATCATTAATGTTTATTTTATGACTCATAATTTACAGGTGTTTATTTCATTTCTGACTCAAACACCCAGTTTACGTAGGCTCCGCTGCTAAAACAGACCTGATCAACTTCAAAAACGCACATGATGTATCGCAGAAGCTTTTATGTTTTCGTGAGACAGCTGACAAGAGCAAGACAACAGGAAGTGAAGGGAGAAGGTGTGAAGACGTTAAACCAAGGTCTCAGGTCATCATGGTCAGCATGTTAACCCCCTAATCCACAAGGGCACAGTTATTTTTTGCATGATCATTAATGTGGTCATCACTTAAGAACATTTTCTTGAATATGCACTCAGTTTTTGAGTAGTGTGTTGACTTATTAGTGCTGTTGTGGTTGTGTGAGGTTGTGTCTGATTTCCTCACAGTGCAGCCACACTTCTGAAAGATTTTTTTCTCTCGCTGTTGGATGTTTGACGTTGGACAAGCAGTTGATACAGGACTTCCGTTTCAGTATAATATGCTGTCCTCCTGTGGTTGTCATGCGAAGTATCACAATACTTTTTATTTAAGTACTGGGAGTATCCTTCCTTATCTTCATAAGAGGTGCATACTTCCTTTAACATTACTGGAAACACTTTTTAAAGGAAGCCAGTGTTGCAGACTGATCAGAGATAGATTACAGTGTGATTACAACGTGACCGTGCTGCAGGATCGTCTGTACTCTCATGTCGTCATTGTTAACGAGGCGCAGCAGCAATTTATGGTTTAGCTTGTGATTCCCACCCCAACTCCCTACAGAGGCTCAGTGCTGATTGTAGCTCCTTCCTGCTCCACTTGAAATTCCACAGTATTTAGATGAATCATTTGGACGACAGGAATGTGAACAAGCGAAGCACTGAGCTCCTCCACCTGTGCACCTCCATAGGAAAGTCTCACCAGCTCTCCCGTCAGGTCGCTGGTACTGTGAAGCAGGGGCACAAAAGACTGCTCTTTCCATTTAGCTACTCCTGTCTCTCGACCCCCGCCCCTTCCTCCTCCTCTCCGCGAGCCGCCATTCTCTCGCGCCTCCTGTGCCTGAGCCCCAAGTGGGCTATTCTGAATGGCTGTTTCTGCATGTGCCGTCCCTGTTCGAGGAGTGCTAGGACGTTGCTCTTGGTTACAGGCAGTCAGGCGGTGTCTGGTTACCTCACCTTGCAGCG
Source organism: Scortum barcoo (assembly GCA_023238725.1). Taxonomy (NCBI): domain Eukaryota; kingdom Metazoa; phylum Chordata; class Actinopteri; order Centrarchiformes; family Terapontidae; genus Scortum; species Scortum barcoo. The sequence goes on from CM041554.1 coordinate 12,282,512, forward strand.
TCACTCTGTTGTATTGTTAACCCTTTGAGCAGAGACCAGGGTGGAGAGCTGGCACCTGGCCTGGGGCAGGTTCTGTGTTTACTTTGAATCCCTTTGGGTTTCGGGGGGGGGGGGGTTGTTTTTGCACCTGTCCAGTATTTTCCAGGAGCTTGCACTGACTTCAGCTAAATCATCTTTGTAGGGATAGGTGTTTGTTTTTCACAGCTACTTGTAGGCTTGTTCGACAGAATCTGGACTTTGATCTCTTGTTGTTCACGTTACAGGAAGTGTTGCCAGCTATGGATGATTAAGCTGTAAGGTAGGAGTCAGCCCCTAAAGGCATGGCAGTAAAAGAGATGTGGATAAAATTTTCTTGTGCTCATTCTTTTATAGCTTAATTATGATAAAGATGTGGATATGCTGTCTCATTCCAGCAATAATGTACGTTATCACAAGCCAGTAACAATGTGATTCTAGCTGTATGAGCGCATTCAGTTACATGCAACATTTAGCTTCTCTTTCCTTTCATTTGCAGTGAAAGCTATACATTTGTCAAAACATTCAGATATATGACAAAATTGGTGACTCACAGTGCCGCTTTATGTGTTCTCATCACCTCCTTTGTGCGATCACATGAGCAACCTAGCCTTCTTGTTTTTCTAGCTGCATCTGCCGATCTGTTTATCTAGCCGTGTGCTGTGCAGTGGCCTAGCTTGTTCCAGCAGCCCGGGCACAGAGCGCGCTGTGCACAGCAGGCTAATGAGAGCATTCTTAATGAGGAGGTCCAGGTGGATTCATACATCATCCCCGAGCTCACGAGCAGCAACTGGATTTACACACCTATGACAAATGGTCATGCATTGGAAATTGTTGGAGGCCTTCCCTTTTTTTAACCACACTAAAGAGCCCATGTTGAACTTAATTAATCTGTATAATTAATTACCTGACATGAGACATTACTGGATGTGTAAGGCAGATCTGTGATAAACCATCTGTTCCTGGGGTCATTAATCAGCCTAAGGATTCGCTGAACCTCTCCTCTATTCACTCCGGCTCCGGGCAGCGCTAACTGAGACACACATCTGCAACAATATCCACTGAAACAAGAGGGAGAGGGGCCTAACACTCTTCTGGTCTCTTTATTCGACACGTTCAATCCCGCCTAAACCTCAGGTGTATCAGCTCCAAAGCGGAAAGGGGGGTGGCACATTGCTCGAGGGCCTATTTTTGGGGTGCCGTTGACACAGTTTGTTTGCTCCTTCCGACGCAGAGTACAGCCGCTTTGAGTCCAAGATCCACGACCTGAGGGAGCAGATGATGAACAGCAGCATGAGCTCGGGATCAGGCTCCCTGCGCACCAGTGAGAAACGCTCCCTCTATGTCAGGTAAAAGCATGAGCGTGCACGCACACACACACACACACACACACACACACACACACACACACACACACACACACACACACAGAGCCATGCTTACACTCACAACATCAAACTCTCAAGATCTGTAGTCAAAATAGCCACTCTTGCATAATAAACCTCTTCCTGCCTGTGTTTGGGGCAGGGGGGGGATAAAGCCTGAGAGCACATGTTGTTAAAAGCAGCCACACTGTCAGAGCAGAGCAGCATGACATATATTACATTGATCATATCACAAAACTTGAGACTTCACACTGAGCTTTTTGTGGGGTAACGTTTAATTTAGGGAAATGGGTTGTTTGCATTCATCACCATCAAAAAGCTGATAGACAGACACCCCCTGTTGTTTAGAGGCCACGTATGACATTGACTCTACTTTGTGTAATGTAGATTGACAGCGGGGCTTGTCGAAGCGACCTGCGTTATGACACTTTGGGCTGGTTGCCAAACTGGACGGAGGCTCATTTTGGAATTAAAACAGGTGGCGTGGTTCTGCTCGCACAAAACGCAGGCGAGTCACAGAAGGGCCGCGCAGGGGTCAAGGTGAACTGACTCTGTGATGTAACTCCATAGTCCAAGTGCTTCACCACATTTCTGCTGAAGCACTAATGCGCTTCACTTAACCTAAGCCTGACAGCCACATTACTAGATTGATTTAGCTCAAGTTCAACAGCGATGGGCCTCACTCGGATATATCAAAAGCATATAGGTGTTATCTCATTGGACGCCCGCGACAGAAAGAGGAGTGTTAACCAGTCTGACTCATGCCTCTCTTATAGACCGGCTCCTATGAGGCATGTAGAGCCTAGCCTGCTCCTGTGCGGATGACTAAGCCCACAGTTATGCTGGAAAAGCTGTCTAGTTAGCCGGCTGATGCAGGAGCCGCCATGTCCTCCCAGCCCAGCCTCAGGAATGTGGAGGCGTTAAGCCTGTAAGGTGTTTTCACAAAAAAAAAAAACAGTGTCACATGTGCTCTCTCATTCTCTCTCTCTCTCTTAAACACTGTAAGTGTGTCGTGGTTCTGTGACGCGGATAAGGCTTTGGATTTGACTGTCACTCGTCAACCCATGTTAAAAGTGCACTTCATGTAAAGCATGCTAGCAAGTAACCGTCTGCTAGATTGCATCATGACAGTATCAGCAGCTCTGTTTACTTATTTCCAGCTGCAGTTTCAGTTGGCTTCATCAAAAAAAAAAAAAAAAAAGGTCATTCTACTGTCATGTATGGCCCTTAGCTAAAGGCTTGTAGGTCAAGCTGAGCGTAAACCTGTAAAGCAGCTATTAATACCTTTGGAAATGGCTGTGGGTTTACCTGTCAGACAAGATAGTGACGCACTCAGACAGACAATAAACAGTGTTTGCATATAGTGGAAAGTGTTGCAACAGTAGTTTTCAATGAATGGGATGCTTTAATACGCATGTTGTCTAGAGTAAGATACAACATCACTTTCCACCTTTTGTTTTAATGGGTACATGAACACTTACTGTTCCAATACAGCACTAAAATACAATTACTGACTTTTCTGAATGTGTCAGAGATTGCCTTGAGCAGGTTTTAAGTTGTCGTCTTAATAAAAGTTTTAGTCATAGCCCCCAAATATATACAAATTAATGGAAAAAGTAAGTAAAGACTATGAATGTAATAGGGGAAATTCATTGCTGCCATTTCGTGCCAAGGACGTGGAGTAATATGATCTCTGTGCATGTGGAATCTCTACACTCGAGTTTGAGATTAAAGGAAGAAAGGGGTGTAACCAAAGCCTTTGTTTTTGTAGAGCTTTGTTTGACTACGACCGAACGAGGGACAGCTGCCTGCCCAGCCAAGGCCTCAGCTTCTCTTACGGAGATATCCTCCATGTCATAAATGCCTCTGACGACGAGTGGTGGCAGGCGAGGCTCGTCACGCCACACGGAGAGAGCGAGCAGATTGGGGTCATTCCGAGCAAGAAAAGGTATACACTCACTCTTTATTTGCTGTGCAGACAAAGTTACCACCGTTCATGTCTAGCCTAAACTTATTTTCCTTTTTTTTTTTTTTTTTTTTTTTCTTCCCCCAGAGTGGAGAAGAAGGAGCGGGCCAGGTTAAAAACAGTCAAGTTCCACGCCAGGACAGGCATGATTGAGTCTAACAGGGTAAGTGTAGAGGGCCAGCTGCTCACTGCCCTGGTGCCAGAGAGGCTGTCTTCAGAGCTGCTGCTGGGCTCCCATGGAGATGGCCTACTTCCCCCTGAGTGTGGGAAAGAAACGAGCACCTGCTCACTGGAGCGAGCACAAAAAACGCGCTCATATTACTGTATAGATTACACAGAAGCTCCGTGGAGATGAGCGCTCTCTGTAACCTCCACAGGCTCGTGCACTCGGTGATATTAAGAAATGTGCACTTATTATAAAATGTCTGCACGTTTGTCAGGGGCTAATCTGTCAGATGTAATTTGCAGCAGTATAAATCAGCTGTAATGTTGTGTCTTTGTCGACTATAATGCAAGCAGATTCAGTTAAATGAAAATGCTACATCTTTGAGTTGGTAAACAGAAGCTTGATATCTTCACATTGATATGCCATTCATTTTCACCCATTACCTGCTTCTCATTTTCATTATTGCAATGTGTATTGTTTGTTTACCTTTCATATGTTTTTTTTTTCATTTGTTTTTTGCATGGGTGTTGAGTACCGTCATTGAAACCCATTTTGTTTTTTGTTTTCAACCCCTCTCATCGCCCCCCTCCCCCTTCCCTCTCACCCACACACCGACAAGCAGCCAGTCAAAGTAAAGCGCAAAAAAAGCTTCAACCTCTCACGCAAGTTCCCGTTTTACAAGAGCAAGGAGAATATTGTGCAGGAGTTGGTGGAGTCTGAACGTGAGTACCTGCTGTGTGATCGAGGGGTGGGGTGGGGTGTTAGGGCTTTTTTTTTTTTTTCCTTCGCCGTCCTCTCCCCTTCATGCTTCACTTCTGTCTCTCAACTTTCATCTTTCCGCTCACCTCCAGGGATGGTTTGTGTGATGGCAACACTCTCATCCCTTTTCTCACTGTCCCAGAGAGATACCCCACACGCAGAGCCGGCGTCGGGCTGGAGATGTGGGGTTTCTCTCTGGTATGTCTGTGCATCTGTCTACGGGCTCCAGAGGAGTGTGTTAGTTGCGTGTGCTGCCTGCTGTGTGTGTGTTAGCTGTATTAACACACATGCCTCCTAACACAGTGATGCTACTCCTTGTATAAGTCGTGATCAATTCTCCAGTCAGTCACTGACCCACAACAAGAAGAATCTCATTAACTGGACTGAAGCTTTAACACTTAACAGGTCAAAATCCCATTTTAATGGGATTGGGCTTGTGTAATTGAAAGGCTGTGGCTTACTATGAACAAAGTGGGGCTCAGGCTTAATGAGTACAGCACAGTGCCATGTGTCAGTGGGCCTGGCGAGCACTACGCAGCGCTCCTCTCCTTCTCTGCCCCAACTCTCACTAACCTCTTCTTCTTCCTGTCTGCTCTCTTCTCTTGGTTTCTGCTCTCACCTGTCGGGACACCTAGGACTTCCCAGGGTTAAGCGATGACTTTTATGGATCAAAGAGTTTGAGTAAGTGTGTGGTTGTACTGTGTCAAGCAGCTGTCCCCTGAGCTCAGAGAAAAATGCTTTGTCACTGCAGACCCAGCTGGGAATGCTAAACCACACACATTTAGAGTCACACACACACATACACACACACAGACCTATGTGTGTGCTCACACACAACACACACCATCACACACACGCCTACTCAGATTCACAGTACATATAAAATATGCATTCCCAAGGGAGCGTGAGTAAGCGTTACACTTATTCTGAATGTCTCATGGGGTCTTTACAATAAATGTTTAGTAGAGTTTTGTCAGATAAGGTCACACAGAGCTGGAATATATATGTCACCAGAGCAGGCCTGGTTGGACACACTTTTTCCCTCCAGTTCCCCTGAGTCAGCCGGCTCCTGCCTCCCTCCTGTGGACGGCGTAATGCCTGTATGTTTTCTTTGTCTTTTTCCTGATATGAGATCCGCTGCCACAGGCACAGATCTAGCAATAGGAAGCATTGGCGAGGGAATTGCGGGTCATTTGGGATACTGTCACAGGAAGCACTTAATTTCCTATTGCTTGCACCTTAAAACCACTTCCCTAATATTGCGAAAGCATGGCTGCCGCACCAGACAAGACTTCTGCTTTCTTTATCCCCCTTTTTTTTAATGGCCTAGATGTTGAGAAAACAGAAAGCTTTTTTTTCTTCTTTGGCTTTTGAGGAAGAAAATTCACCCATAAGAAGAGAATTTATTTGAATTATTTTGTGGCTACACCATTGTTTGAGATAATCTGTAACTCACTCTCTCTTGTGCTTTTGCAGAATGCCTGACATCCAACACGAGTGACAGTGAAAGCAGTTCAAGTGAGTCACTTTATTACTTTCTGGTTTGTTTTACTCTGCCCACATAGATGAATAACATGGTAGATGTTTTTAAATTACCATGTGAAATGTCATCTGTAAATTAATATTCCTCTTAGTGTTTTATAAGCTAGACAGTTTGATTGCGTTTCTTTAAATGAGATGATTTTGTATTTTTACAGAGGGACAAGAGGACACGATTCTTTCCTATGAGCCAGTAATTCGACAGGAAAGTGAGTGAATCACTTCTCCACATTTGAAAAAATAAAATCAACATAAAGCATAAATAAAACTATGGACTGTATCCTCACCTTTCTTTCGTCTCCAATGCAGTCCACTACACAAGGCCTGTGATCATTTTGGGCCCCATGAAGGACAGAGTAAATGATGACCTCATCTCTGAGTTCCCCCACAAGTTTGGCTCCTGTGTACCCCGTGAGTTCACAGCAACAAACAGATCCAGGCAGCACATTTAACATAACAGCAGTGACAGAAATAAACTTTTTCCATTCCCCTCTACAGATACAACTCGTCCAAGGCGAGAGAACGAGATGGACGGCCAGGACTACCACTTTGTGGGCTCGCGAGAGCAAATGGAGAAAGACATTCAGGATAATAAATTCATTGAGGCTGGCCAGTTCAACGAGAACCTCTACGGGACGAGCATCTTGTCTGTCAGAACTGTGGCTGAGAGGGTAGGCACCACCACTTGTGTCTGTTTGTGGGGTTGAGTTACCAGATGGGGTATGGTGTATTTGGGGTGTAACCACAGGCAACAAACGTGCAAATTAGTTGGGAGTAGTCTTTCTAGCAGCATCACAAGAACTACAGTCAAGCCTTTGTTGATATGTGGCCTAGCTGTGTGAATAAATCTAAAAGTTGGTAGTATTTTTTACAAAACTTATCTCCACCTGCCTACAGGGGAAACACTGCATTCTGGATGTGTCTGGGAATGCCATAAAACGACTGCAGCAAGCACAACTTTATCCGATTGCCATCTTTATTAAACCAAAATCCATTGAAGCCCTAATGTAAGTTTGAGCTTTTTCTACATGCTGTAGTTCTCATTGAGTATGTGTGCCTGTGATGCTGATGATAAGTTCTTGTCTCTCTCTCTCAGGGAAATGAATAAGAGGCAGACGTACGAGCAGGCCAATAAAGTCTTTGACAAGGCCGTTAAGCTCGAGCAAGACTTTGGAGAGTATTTCACAGGTTGGTCTCACTGATAATTATTTCTAGGGCCAGTTTGGATTTTTTTTTAATTATAGGGTTTTTTAAATTATAGATTAATCTGTAAGTCATTTTCTTTTTTGCTTAATTCGCTTCAGTCTATCTATTGCAAAAAAAAAAAAAAAGTGGATATTTGGCACTTTTCTTGAATAATGACTTAAAACAGTGAATCAATTGCGTAAAAATAGATTAATTGAATAATTGTAGATTAATTTTCTGTCAGTCAGCTAAGTGATTATTTGACTAATCGTTGCATTTCTGATAGATTTTTTTGTAGTTAGTTTCTCAATTAATATTTCACTATGTGAAATGTCAAAAGAAGAGAAACATTCCAATCTCAAGCCCAGAGTCCTCCTTTAATATTTTAAAATCTCACGTTTTTTCTTTATCCACAGTCTGAAATCTACAGATATTACATTTGTAATATTAAAATTTTTGCACCGTCTAACAACTACAATAATGAATTGATTATCAAAATAGTTGTAGATGAATTGTCAGTTGATTTATTGATATTGTTTCAACCCAGTTGTGATGCCTCTGTGTTTGTGTCTCCAGCTATTGTACAGGGTGACTCACTAGAGGAGATCTACAACAAAATCAAGCTAATCATCGAGGAGCAGTCTGGTCCCTACATCTGGATCCCCTCCTCAGAGAAGCTCTGAGCTCCCTGCCGTCCCCTCTGTGTCGCTGCAGAGCTCCCCTCCTGCCTCCCAGAGACCCCACCCAAGCCCAAATAGCCCCCCTCCTCACCTCCTTTTTGCAGATATGTTTCATATCAAGTTTTAGTGTCATCATTATGTTACTCTCTAAATGAAAAAGAAGTCTTATCACCATTACTGTGACTGTGCACACCCCTGCATGAGTTTCTCAACAAATCCATTCAAGACTGGAAATGCCATTCCAAAGGAATTTGTCAAATGAAAACAAAAGGGAAAAGGAATAAATCCTTTTGTGAACTGGGACTGACTGAAGATCAGAATGTTTTACAGAAATCTGGAGAGAGGAGTTGGGATTCAAAAAGAAGTTGCAGGGAAACAAAGACAAATCATACCAAGTTGGAACACTTTGTAAATGTTCATCAAATCACATTTAAAGACACGACAAGATGAGAAGTGAAGACCAATTAAGGGTTTTTTTCTTTTTTTTTCTAAAAAGACTGGATAAAATCGAGCCCTGCTGATGGTACTGTTCAAGGAGTCATCTCTCTTGTTTATAATGACTGAGGAAATTAGTGGAGCCTACAAACTGGTGATCTATTTATCACAAACCAGCTTGCTGTTTGGTCGTCTGCCAGTTGTCTGTGCTGCAGCTGATAAAGACATCTCGGGAGGCAGATCAAGAGGAAGAAATGCGTTGTGAATCTCTACATTTATATTATGAAATCACAAGATAAATGATAAAATCCCACTGAGGTTTTACTACATATTAAAAACTACACATTTTACACTTCACTAGAATTGTCAATTTGGAGGGCTGTTAGAATTCATTTTAGTTTTGTTTTAGTTTTTTTTCTTTCTTTGTGGGATTTTTTGCTTGTGGTTTTTAGCTGCTCTGTGTAAAGGATGGGGGTAGAGAAGTGTAACTGGGCTCTCTGCAAAACACCAAACTGCCTTACATCAAATACAAATTCTGTTTTGTGACTACCTGTTGTCTGTTAGGGAGGCTGCACACAATTGACATGGAAAAGAGAGGAAACATTCTCATCTTTTCTTCCTTTTTTTGTGTCCTCCGGCTGCCTGGGGGCCTGACTCGAGTGCAATAGATAAAACAAAGTCTCACCTCTGCAATAGATAAAACAAAGTATCACCTCTGTGGGCGCCTTTTCTCTCCCCTGTATTTCAACCTTTCTTCCTGCATAATTAAAAAATAAAAATAGAATTTGGCCATTGGATTACAATTTGGACAGCCAGAGCCTCCTAACTCATGTTGAGCAGCAGACCACCCTATTACACTCTCTGCCTTCCAAGAGGATTCTCTTCTGATTGAATGGTCACATGGTACTGTCCTATCTGCCGCCATGATGGTGGCCTTAAAACGGGTAGAACAAGACAATAATTGTATTGGATGTCCTAACAATTAAAGAGTCAATATAACCTGTTTTGGATTGTCCCCCTGTCCCCCTACCAAAAATAACACTAAAGTTGGGTTTGATTAAACCTATATGCTTTGTGTATCTGTAAACGTATGAATCCTTAATGAATCTGTTGTTGGCAGGTGCTGAACCCACTGTGTAGAGCTCTTAGTGTGTCTGGGGTGAGCTAGACCGGCTCAGGAATCTTAACGTACAGATACCAATTTCCCCTGCGACTGAAAGGCCACGTGTGGAGCGATGACACAGAGTTCATATCTATCAAATGTGAACAAACGAGTACTCGCAGTACTGTCACTTAGTTCAAGGCATTTTCAACTGACCGCCGTAATCGGGCTGTATTATGTGTCTTCTCTTTCTCATGAGGCGGGGAGTTTGTTCGAGTATGGCACCGCCGGGATTGAAATGACCCTGCTCCACCCTGCCATGCAGATTTTGGCACTGTATGTTAACGTGTGCATGCGAGAGAGCACGTCTGAAGAAGGAGTACTTGCGGCCCCACTGATGGCGAACATTCTCACTGTTCTCAGCCTTCCGAAGAGTGCAAAGGGATTTTTATGCTTTTTTTGTTTTGTTTTTTTTTTTCTTCTTAGAGAGCCAGACCCAACAGGAAGTGGTAACCTAGACCTCTGGGTCCCCTGCTCTCTCCCACCCACAGAGCACCTGTACCTGCAGGCATTTTCTGAACAGGTGTGCCCACCTGCCAGGCACCACTGCTAAACCAGCTGTCATTACCTGTGTCAAAACCAGAGTTCAGGGAATAACCGAAGGGAACAGAGCCATTTATAAACTGCTTGCAGACTGTTTCAAAGGGTGTGGTAGCTGTACAATGTAAATAAGCCCCCAGCAGATCCCCCTCACCTGTGCTTCATGCATGTGTGAATCAAACTGGGACAAACATGTTTTATAGACCACAAATGTCAGGTAAGTAAAGTTTGAGCTACTCTTGAGATATAATTTCCATACAAATGTGCTGTATTGTTGGTATTTCTCTTCAAATGCCTATTGGAAAACTTAACTAGTCAGTTGGGAATTCAATTCCCTCAAGTAGGGCCTGTCTACATGTGATTTCTTGTGGAACGTGTCTGGGTGTATAGAGTTAAAAAAATATATATTGTAAAATAATTAAAAAGAGATGCAGGCAGAAACCTACACAATATCACAGAAACCAGGAGCATTGATCAATCCATCATTAGAAGTTTAGAATTGGTCTTCTCTGGTGTTTAGTTGAAATACAGCTGACTGTTAACAATGTGTGTGGTATTCATACCTCAGTCAGCCATGTCAAAGCCCAAAGAACTTGATTTCATTTTACTCTTTCCATTGAGGTTGTGGTATATAACGAGATGGAACCTGAATGCCTCTGTGTGTGTATAATTGATGAGGGTCTTTGTTCTGATGAGAGAAATGATGACATATGCTTTTATTTTTTGGGTGGGGGGGTCAGGGTTCTTGTTTGTACTTTTGGGTGATGCTGTTTATGTTATAGCACATCTGTGCAGTAAGTGCTTGCAAAGATGAACCCTTTGATTGTACAGTAGTTTCCTTCCTGTCACTGCAGGTGGTACAGCCTATCAGGACACTTGGCCTCATGGTCTTCCCTGTCCTAGTCATGAGGGAACACAGTCCTGCAACTTTTGTTTGGGTTTTATTTTGGGACTTGACAAGAGTTTATTTGTTTGAAAATAAAATATGTGATTCAGTTATGATTTTGATGTTCTTGTTATTCCACTTTAAGTGATGATTTTATGGCTTTGGAAATCATTTAAGTGACTTTTTCTTACATATTATTTATTGTTGTTTAACTTTTATTGAGAGTAGACAGTAGCGAGGGGCGGGGCTAGCATGCCAAAGTCCCAGGCTGAAATTAAACAGGAACAAATGTGGTATGTAATAATATACTGGGACACCTTACAGTTACAGAGGTGTAAAGCAACAATTTATGAAACAGTGGAATATCTTATGAACATTTTACCACAATATTAATAACATTTAGCTGCAATTAAGTGATGGAACGGAGCCCATTTAAGTTTACCCTTGGAACAGGACATTAACAACGGATGACTTGTCCCAGTTTGGTTATTCTTCCATGATGTGGTTCCTCTTGGCTTTGTCCAACCTGTCCAGGACTTCGCTGTAGAGACCAGACATCTGTGAATACACAAGAAACAGCTGCATAGCTTCGAAAGGTCTTGGCTCTCAGAGGTGTAGAATGGTGGTTACATACTTAATTCACCAAAATATCTGTGTTTTTGGTCCAGAGTCTTTGTCACATTAGCCTAAGTAGCAGAATGATTCCAGCTCTGTTACGCCCCACTGCTACAAACACTCAAGTCTGCTTCCCCCTTCCTCCCCACTTCCTCTCCACCAGCCCTGTACCTGTGTCTCGTAGCTCTCCTGCAGGGATCCCAGGTGGCGGACGAAGCTCATGGCGAGGCCGCACCACTTCTCAGCCTCGGGGTACTGAGCCAGGCTGTACAGCAGTATCCCCGTGTTCCAAGCTCGAGTCAGCAGCCACAAGGTCTCCGTCTCTGGAAAGTCATCTGGCTACAAGGAGGAGCAGGAAGATGTTCAAAAGGCCATTTAACGTAGGCCACCTGGGTGACTCACTTGAGCCAAGCATGTGGAAGAAAAATTGTGTTTTAGTGGGTGAAGCCTGTGAGCAATTTTCATCCAATCCTGCTCAACTGTATGTTAACCTTTACTAATGCTTGGGAGTCTTAAACAGACCGTAAACAAACTCAAAGGTCTATCATTTCTAAAGTTTCATTCGTTTTTCACAACTTCTTTAATCTCGGGCTTTCACTTTGATCCAAAGAATTCCACAGCTTTCGAGTAATAACTGAATATGAAAGGGGAAATATGCACTGCCTCTAAAGCAGTGTAATGTCTCAATAATTTGATGTCTCTTTCAGAGCTGCAGCTCACCGGCAGTGTGATGACTTGTACAGCACATTAACATTCAAATTGGCAGGAAGGGGGTGGTGAATGGAAGCATCTGCTAATTGAAGCGCGGCTGAAAGCCCATTGATAAAAAGAGGCTTCTAGAACAGCAGGCAGGCATGGAGTGGAAGAGAGGGGGTTAATTATATAGCGGGGAGCAGTTCTGTTGGAGGGAACAGGAGGAGGGAGCCAAGGGATGGAGGCGTGCGATTGGTGCTGACTCACTGCGGCTGCAATGATGGACAGGGCCTCCTCGTAGTAGTCCCACACCTCCTCGAGCACATGGGCCTCCACCTCTGACACACCACTTGGGAGGGACAGCTTGATCAGGCTGTGAACACACTTGCTAAGATGGGGACACAGAAACCAGTCACACAATCGGAAAGCATTTTTAATAAGTGCTTTGTGGGAATGGATCGTTAATGAAATGTCATGTGTATTTTCATGCAGAGTAGTGACGGGTATGCCTGCAGCGGGCCAGGTCAGCCTGTGGTTGTTTCCTGTGCAGAGAGAGCGCAACCCTCAAGGCCTTCTTACACAGCAGAGGGAAGTGGACTGGAGGCTCCATGGCTAAGGCTACAGAGAGAAAGAAAGCATACTGCAAATACTGCAACATGTCTGTTTCTTTAACATGCCATCAAAGATTGACAGAAAAATTTGGTGTATTTTTACCTGCGATGGTTTCTAGCACCTTGGTTTCAATATGTTCCAGCTCCAAGACGGACTCCAGTACTGTCTCAACCTTGGGGTCATTCAGCTTAGCACGAGCTTCAAATTCATACAGCAGCAGAAGTGTGTCTGTTGGGTCCTTTGGGAAGTTTCCTGTCAATTCATGTTGAGAACTGTTTCTTTAGCTCCATTTTGTTTCATGTAAAGACATGTAAATGAGTGTGGCTGCTGTCCGGATAGTGTACCTGACGCTTTAAGGGTTTTCCAGACCTCCCAACAGATTTGAATGTGCTCCAGGGCCTGAGTGAGCTCCTCTGTCTTTGAACCACACAGAAACACAGTATTCTGAATTCATCATCGCCATCTAGTGTTCCACTTCCCCTTCAAAGGCAGAGGGATTAAAATGAAACACCTACGCCAGTACCAATAATGTGGTTAGTCACCTCTCTTCTCCACTGGTCTTGGTAAATTTCCATCCATGTGGATGGAGAGCATGCTAAATGAAGGAGATGGGCAGAGGGAGTGGGTGGCACACCTGGACAGAGTGAGGAGACTTCCTGCAGAGCTCCAAAGAGGCAGCAGCAGCCATTAGCAGGCATGTCTTCTGGCCCATGAGCAGTGTGCGATTAGGAGGGCACAGCTGGGAGAGCTACGGGTTCATGCAGATGCACACACATATACGCATGACAAGCGAACTAATCTCTGAAACATCTACTCAACATCAAAGAACAGACACATCTAATTTTAAAAGGGGTTCCACTCAGTAAACATATGGAGAAATAAAGGTTAAAAAATCATGTGCAATTACAGGTATTCTGGTAAGGTAAGGTCAGAAATAGGTCAGAAATTCAACTACCAGGATGGGATCGTCATTGTGGGTCACTGTGATTCGTCATCTTAAAGTTATGTGTTTATTTTTCTGAAGCATTGCCAAACCCCTGTTCAGGTGTTACTGATCTACACCCACATACTATTAATATTAATGATTTCATCTGACAAACCTAATAAGGGCACTTGCCTGGTAAGAGAGCACAAAGAAATCCCTCATTTTGTCAGGGCTGCTCTCACACTGCAGAGCCGAGTTCCAAGCTGTGACAAGGATACATACACTCACACACAGACAAAATGAAGGTGCTGCAAGATTTTAAGTGATGGAAGATTGAATTGACAAGGAGAGAAAGAGTCTTAGTACCAATCTTCCTGAACCAGTCAGCTTCCTCTGTGCGTTGCTCAATAGTCATGCCAGACTGGTTTGAGACCTTCTGCAAAGCTGCAGTGATGGAAATCAGGTAATTTATAGTGCAAAACAGAAGCTATAGTTGAAACATTTCTTCCCCAATTGCATTTTAACCCCTGCTGAACATTTACTCACCCATTTTTAGATATGGCAGCAGGACATCAAGATTCACGTTCCTACATGTAGTAATATAAGGCAGTAAATGTATTTGTTCTGACTTTAAAAGCAGTGTCACAGATACTATATAATCACACTTTATTAGGTACTTTCCCTTCCTCCTCACCTTGTCTCATCACTCGATTTTTCTATTGTGGAGAGCACAAGTCGAACCAAACACCTGTAAAAAGATGAATGGAGAAACTGCTGTTGACCTCCTTTATTTCACCTACTAACTGTATTATACAGAGACACACTTTCAGTGGAGAAGCAGGGGAATATAGGTCAGTGGATCACAGAGGTGTATGGAAAACTAACTGAGTCACTACAGTCTCCCAGCACATAATCCATCTCTACTAAATGTCGTCATTTTATGTGTGAAACTATCCTACCCTCATGGTTTGTTTACACAGCCTCAACACATGAACACAGAATGCTTGGAAATAAACAATATAATAATTTGGTATCTGAAATGAAAGTCTTCTGTTCTTGATGTAAACTGTAAGCAAACTTAGGGCTTATCAAAAAAATCTTGTTTTTAAGACAGCATCATGGAAAACTGTGGGTAGGGGAAAAAATGGTATAACACTCTTAATTTGTATATTCCAGCTCTCACAGACCTGAGTGCTGTCAGAACCTGAGCGTCATCTTTAGAGTTTTCACATAAACTCTGCAGCGCCTTCAGGGCAGTTTCCTGCTGTTCATTCTGTCATAAAGAAACAAACAACCTCATCATCATTAATATCACCACCTGACAGTCATATTCATCATAATCATACAGTATATCAAAGACAAGATTCACAATGATTTTTTTTTATCAGTTTCTAGACCCTTAGAAATTCATCATAGCTGGTTGCTGCCCATTATGTTTGCTGATAGTGGCTTAGGAAAGGGAATGCCAAGAATCCAAGACCAGTCATGATTGCAATTATTATTTTAACGCTGTTAAACAAGCTTTGTTATCTGGTTGTTATCCTGATATCACAATAAAAGAAAAGGTTGTTTCTTATTACTTATAATATTTATCAATGATCAGGAGTGCTAAGCTAGCATAAGTAGGTGGTGTTTTGACAAATGCAGCAACTGATTGAAGCTGAAAATGTTAGATGTCTAATCAACATTTTTTCATGATAAATTATCTCAACATCTCAATATATGAACCTTTTTCTTGATTAACTGGTTATCATGAGAAAAAGACCGTTGTTATCTGGATATAAAGAAATTATTAATTCGTAATCTCACTGTAACAGCTTAAAAAAATGCTAACAAGGCCGTCCATGGCTTTTGTAGGATTTGCACTAAACAACTTTTTGTTTGTTTTTCTTTTTTTTTATAATATACAATTAAGTGAAATTTTATATGTGGTCTGTGTACCTATTAAAGCTGAACATGAACATTTGTCTCTATATATTTTTTGTGCAAAATGCTTTTGGAGGAGGTAGGCAGTAATGTTCTATCTCTGATCAGATATCTCCTTTTTACCAGATTGTGTTGAATTGAGCATCTGTCCAAGCTACAACACAGTTGAGGGCTAAACCCAAGTTTTTTTGAAGCCTGATAACATTATAACAATACAACATGACTGGGAAATGTGACAATATTTCCAGGCCAAACAATGTTCACAACTGGTGTACAGAACTGAGTAATGCTTCCTTCAATGAGTCCCACCTCCAAAGCGATCTGAGCAGCCAGACTGAGGAGATTGGAAGCAGCACTCTTAGATACCAGCAGTCTGTCCTCACTGGCCACAGGACTCTTGGACAGAAGTCCCATCGCATTTACTGCCTCTGCAGCTGGTACAAATAAACAGCCTCATCACCACAGACAATATGCTGTAAATTGTAGCTGTAATAAAACTGCAACACCATTGCCACACATGCATTTACTGTGTATGCATAACACATCTAATGTTTTGTAAATACCTCTTTCCACATTGTTCTCCTGTACTGCAATCTTGTAAACATAGAACTGGGTGAAAATGCTGTCAGGATCACATCTCTCTGCTTCTTTGATTGCTTCTTTGGCCTGATAAACACGTTTACATATATAAACATCACATACATACACTCTAAAAATGTGGCAGGAGCATGTGCCATCGTGGCTGACATAGACAAACTATCTGGTAAGTTCTGCAGCCGCTGGCCAACACATTTATTTCCCTGACCTGCTATTGTGCCTCGAGTTGTCTTACCTTTTCCACTTGCTTAAGTTGCAGGAAACAGGAAGCTCTGTTCCTCTGCAGTTTGGCTGAGTTGGGCTCCATTTGACCTGCCTTAAAGAAACTCAGGGAGTAGTTATACCACTGAAGAGCCTCAGAATAGTTCCCTGCCTGGGAAGATAGACAAGACATTAAGTTACCCTTTATTTATCCCTGTGTGGAAAGTAAACCTCTGCATTACACCTATCCTAACTATTTAGGGGCTTAGGGATCAGAGACTGCCACTAGTTCTGAGACTAGTACCCTGTTAGACAGTGTAAGAATATTCCTGACAAACACAGACAAAACATGCAGGCCCACCAGCCTTCATGCTATGAAGCAACAGTGCAGATCGCACGTTGATAGCTGTACATGTGTATATACATATTGTAATTTAAATAAGAATAAACAAAGTTTTGTTTTGGCATACCTCAAAATGTTTGGAGGCTTTATCCCACAGCATGACATGCAGACTTGTGAGGGCCTGTGGAGTCAGCTGTTTTCCTGTATGATGGCCTGTGTGGGTGTAAAAAATGGTAATACTAATGCAGAGGCACATCTACAGTGCTCGTTGTCATTTCTGTTACAATCAGACTTATTAGATGTAGAATGCAAAAATAAAACACCAGTGATGATGTCCTCTATCTTCTGTTTGCCCAGCAGCTCCTTGCCTCTCTGCAGAAGCAGCTCAATGTGCAAGACTAGAGCAGTTCCCAGGTCAGGGGACGACTCAAAGTGCTGACACACACGTTTCATATACTCAAATGCCAGCACTTCTCTGGAAAAAAATCCAAACAGCTATCATTCAGAGTTGAAGAGTATGTGTCTGGGCAGTCTACTACAAATATTTTTTTTATATGTGCACACATCTATGTTTCAGCTATGTGTGTGTCTTATACATTAAGTTTTCACCTGTCTTCAGACATAAGTAGTTTCACTGTGCTAAGACACACTTCAAGGGGAACTTGTGGTTCCAGCATCTCATTCAGTCCTGAAAACATATTTTCACAAACTGCTTTTAAATCTTAACTCCTCTTAAATCACCCACAGACACACATAAACTCTTCCATTAACAGGGTCACCATGCTCTAGTGCTAGAGCAGCTGCTAGAGCAGCTCTACTGGGACACATGACCTGACCTGTAAAAACCTCTGGAGAAGTTATTGTGGACTTGATGTGAAGTTACCTTGGACTGCATTGTTGACAAATCAGTAGCCATGTTTTAGTTTTTACAAAACTACTTTTTTTCCCGAGTAGCTGTAGAGACTCAATCCAGCAACATTCCATTATCAATTCTACTGCTCTAACCTCTCAGCCACTGACATCCCACTGCTGCCTCTGTTAATGAGGTTCTGTATAAATAATTGAAAGAGGTCGGGTAATGACTAACCTCCTCTGATATGATCGTCTGAGGCCTGACATCTCAGGAGGATTCTGATCTTTAAGTACAGACCAGAGGCGCTCACACATTCCTGTTGAGTTGCACAATGCCATTAGGTACAGCGCTTCTAAGCTTTTATCTTGATAATGTTTCAAAATGCATTTAAATTGCAATGTGAAAATAATTTCTCATATCCTACTTTGTTGGCTAAGCCGACAGCAGTAAGGGCTTCCTCCTGAAACCTCTGACAGTCCCACTCTAAATAAACAGTGGCAAGGAGCCTCAAAACTTTGGCCTATTGTGAGGGAAACTGAAGTCAGTTAAAAAAAGAACTGCTATTTTAATTTGTGCGCATTGTTTGCACTAAACCTTGTATTGCATTGTCTTACCTGGATTTCAGATCCAGGGGCGTATCTCATATTCATTTTCCCAATATCATAGCTTTGTCTGAAAAGGGAGAAAGACAAATCCCTTTTTCATTAAACTGTTCCTCGACACTTTTCTGTAGAATTTAAACATTATATTTACCTCAACCAAAATACACTGTCCTCAAACTTTCTCAGATTGTAAGTGTCTATTCCAAAGTTGTAGCACATAAGGGAGAGATACGCAGTCTGCATTAAAAAAAATATATTCACAGTTAACATCCCCCACACTTCCAAAAGCAATATGTACTGTAAATGTGAAACATAACAATACATAGTGTTGTGATAGTGTTAACATAGGGCTTTTTTTTACTTCTTTTGGTAGTCGTAGCAGCATGTCTTTACAGCGCTGTATATAGACCACAGCCTCGTGGTTATTCCCTTGACTTATGGCCTGCAAAGATGAACTTTGTATTAAATGTCAGCAAACAATATAACATTCCCTATTAGCACAGAATGAGATTTCCCCCTCTCATTGTTTCTCAGTTCACATTTTAGCTGTCTCACACTTCACACTGCAAGTCTGTCAGAATAGCACTTCCTCAGCTGCCAAATATCACAAGAACAAATATTCACATTGAAGGTGTTGAACATCACATGCGCCACAGCTCACCGATTCTGCCTGGCATGAGAGAATTCGCAGCAGATCCTTCTCTACATCCCCCTTGGATGAAGTGATGTCAGCTGCTCCGTCACCTCTGGACAATAGTTGGCTATAGAGGGTTTCCAGGCTCTGGGGATGTTGTATGTTGAATCATTTGTAAAGACACCATATTTCTGTTTGCTCTCTCAGTTTAAGTGTTTTTTTTTTTCTTCACCTTGACAGCAAGCTTTAAGAAGATATCGGCCATCTGGGGATTTTTGCAGTCCAGCCAGGTTCTCCCTGTTTTGCTGGCCATCTGTAAAGATTAGACACTGACGAACAGAGCTTGTCCTCCTGAAACGCTGAGAACTCACACAGGATGCCTGCAGTATCGCTTACCAGGATTTGCTTGCGGATAACGCCCTCTGTTGGATTCTCAGGTTCACAGCAGTACAGCAAAGTGCATGCGACATGACGCACTGTGAGGATGGTAGGAACATTTGAATGTGATGCGACACAACTGTGACTACCCGTTTGCAATCCTTACATTGTGTCAGCATTTCAGATGAGTATTTTCTAAGTGTCACAATCATCAGTAAAATGATAATGTAAATGAATGCTGCAACTACAAGTGTACCTTTGGCTTTTTGGTTTTTACCCAAAGTGGTGCCCACATTCTTAGTGACTGCCCAGTTCCACAGCTGGATGGCATACTCCTCAAGCTGTAACAAAAAGAAAAAATCATGTAACCTGCAAATTCTGCCAACTTATTGGCCACATAAATGTGACATAATGCTCTATTAGAGAAAAAACAATCTTTGACTAGGTAGTAGATAAATAGATCTAATGTAAATATGTTTGCAAATTCATGAATGTTTTTTGTTGCTTTGTTTTTTATTTACTATTCTAGTCAAACCTCGCACACACTACCCGTGGATCTGGTATATTGGGGAAATTCTGCAAGCCTGAGACTTCAGAGAAGAGTTTCACTATCACGTCATCATGATCTGCTGCCTGTTTCTGCAGCAGGTTGTCTGTGAGGCCTGTGTTCGAACAAGAGCAAATCAAGACATGCTGACAGGACACATACAGGGCAATCTGACAGCAACCTTCATTTCCACCAAGGGAGGGGGAAATGTGCAAGCTCATCACTACCTCATGGTTGGATTAAAAAAATTAAGCAACAGTACACATGCCTTCCAACAGTACTGTCCATTCAGCAACAAAAAGCGCTATCCTACAGAGTTTTTCTTTTAAGTTTGGCCAATTTATGTTTTCCAAATTAAATTTTGTGTTGCAATTGCCAGTTTTACTTCTGCATGTCTTGCTGTAACTTATTGCTGGGCTACCAAATGTTTTAAAATAGTATATATTATTCTGTTATGCTTTTATTGCTATAGTATGTACGTTTGTACAGTATATAGTATTAATAATGGATAATGAGTAAAGAAACGTGAAATTATTAACCACCTGGCTAAATATGAATGATTAAAGGAAGTTAAAAGTATGTCAAATCATATTAGGCTCAATTGCAATTCAATTAGCATAGGTAATGGTGTCATAAAAACGTGCTTGTTAGCTTGCCATAATAATGTACACTGTACTGTATACTGCTGTATTTTCATTTTAAGGTCTGTCTTTCATTTTGGCCATGACTAGCAGGTATGTAAAGGACATAAATCATCCGAAGTCAAAAAAGAAATAATGTTAAACAGCTAATAGCTAATTGAACTGTTTGCTAGCTATTGGTTACCTAGCAACAGTCAGAAACCTACCCAGCTAGGTTGAAAGTTTAATCAAATTAGCTGTTAGCTCTTTAAAAAGGTACTTATTTATAATATTTAGACCAAGTGATAGTTACTCACGTTTCACAGTTGAAACAAACAGCTCCATATTTTAGGTTTCACCTCTTGAGGCAAGAAAATTTAGGCTAGCTCCTCACGTCTCGTTTGATTGACAGCTGTTATAAATGCCCGCCAAATTGGTCCATGACTGGAAGGTAAACAAACAATAAGGTTTGGATTATCTCTTAAAAATTTTCTTCACCTTCATACACTGAGACTGTCAAATACTAATACAGTCAAGAATATCAAATATTATCATCCTTGGCTAAGTTTTAGTTATGAGAGAGTTTATGCATCTCCTGAGCTTATTTCACCCTTAGGTTAGCTTGCAGTATTTACATATAGCTGCCATCATGATGGTTATCATGGCTTTTTGTTTTATTTCTATTGTGCTGAAATAAATTCATTTCACACTTCGACTTGGTAAACAAAAATAATGTAAATAATATATGTGCTATTTGACTTGTTGGACTGCAAATGTAACAGTGCCACCATTAACTTTATTTGCTTTTTCTGTTTCTGTTTCTGTTTCAGAGAAGCAAAATATTATCTGATACTTACACATCAACCCTGAAATATTTTCTCTTCAACATGCTAAAGTTTTGTGATTGAAAAGGTGAGCTAATCTCACTTTTAACATATTTAATGCCGTACCAAACCAATAAAGGCTGAAGGTCTAAGTGTTAATTTCTCCTGCAGGACTTAAGTACATTTCTGTGCTGACATAGGGCTGAACAATATGCAAAAAAAATAACTGCAATTAATTTGACAGATTTTGCAATATCACGATTCACGATTTGAGAACTGTTTTATTTAATTTTCACTTAAAGAAAAATAAAAATGATGACGATGACAATGATAAAAAAGCATGTTCCCGTACATCTGACTGTAGTGAATATGATTTGTAGGCCAGGACATTCCTGTAACACCACAGTGCTTTTTTTGTAACAGTATGTTGTGACACATTGAATCAGAATTGCAGCTGCAATTTGCATAATTTGGCTATATAGAAATAAATACTCTATATTTATTCAGCCACAGCAGGTCCAATTAACAAAAGTAACCAGATAGGTGTCAACATGACTAAACTTTAGACCTTTTAAAACAGCTAAGTAATAAGAGCAGGCATGCACATTAAGAGAGAGCTCAGTTGTTCTAAAACAGGATCCTCAGTGGTACTTTAAACATTACACCTATGTCTAACCATTTTTTACATTTCATTTCCATATCTTTACTTTTTATTTGATTGAAATTTTAATTGATGACTTCATATTTCCTATTCCATATTCCCTTTTCCACATTATCTTGATCTAACAATAAGGACTGAAAATAAAATATTGTAGTCTTTTATATCAGATACTTTTATAATCTCTTGCAGAGAGCCTAGGTCATGAATTATGGGCCAGCTATGTCAAATTTGATGCATGATTGGTTTCCAGACAGGTTTTCCAACTAGCAGATTCTTCTATCCATGACCCTGGCTTGAAAATGATCATTTATATCATTGCTGTCATGCAAGAAATGGCTTTGTTAATATTGTGGACCATAGATCTTATTTTCCCACATAACTCCATAAAATGATATCCCTTGCTTCCAAACGCTGCAGTATGACTGGGATCTGGAGACTGTGGCATTGTTTCCACACAGGACTGACCACAGTCATTTGGTCAGTGGAGCAGGCAGTCAGAGCCCCTCCACTCATCTGCTGAAAAAAGACTTTATTTCTACCCAAGAAGTCCCCCATCGTGTGTTTTGGACAGCAGATTCTAAAATAAAACACTTTAAATCCTCCCCCTCAGCTAGCAACTTCCAGCAATTGTTCATCAGGAGACTTATCTGCTACCCTCTTGGCTCAATGGGAATGTCTCCTTTGCTGAAGACTTAAATGTGAACACACACCAAAATAATTGCTGTAGGCATTTTTTTGCCAAACTCACTTATTCACTGAGTATTTAGAGAGCAACTGTATTTCATATGTATAAGGATATTATAAGGTCTTCATCAGTGTGTCACTATTAGATAGTTCATGCCATGCAGCTGGTTTCTTGTGTCCATTAGAGAGTCGTATCAGTACAAGGCCAAGCCAATGTTAAATTCATTCCCAAATCCACAGAGTGAGAGGGGTGAATTTACTGTTGCTTCATCACCATTTTGCAACAGTGAGTCTCTTTTCTAGAAACAAAACAACCAAACAGCCAATAAACCTATAAAGTCTCCTTTTTTGGAATGAACCATGCCATGCAGAAGACAGATAACTTTTTATGTACACTTGGTCTTGCCTCCCTAATATAGACTTTACTTCCTTTGACTAATTTCACACATTAAAAAAAACTGACTGCACTGTTGACTGAACTAAAGTAGTGATCCAGTGATAGGAAATATTTGAATTCTTTCGTGACTGTCTCCAAATACCAGCAACTAGAAGGACTCCCACAACTGGGATGTTATAAATGGTTTCCCATGTTCTCATACTGCCACTTAACAGTTTTCCCGCTGCAGGGATGGGAGAGTGACGCTCATTTCACAACTGCAGCAGTGGCCCGCTGACGACACACCAGCACTCAGACGCACCAAGACCAGTCCTCAAGATTGTGGCTGCTAAGTCCTGATGTGGGCGGAAAGGTGAGGGCAGGATGTTCTTATTTACAGTGCCTGCTACTGTGACCTGCAGCAGCAGAGTGATTGTTGTGGTGATAAAAGAAAACAGTCTGCAGCACATCCACACACTGCAGGGTACTGCTGGACAAAAGAGGATTATTTACATTGATATAAAAAGCAGCGTATCCTGTTTCTGAAGTTAAAAATAAATCCAGCAAATATTTATTCTAAACACTGGGGCCGATAAAGTCAATCTGATATCACAGTGATTGTTTACGTTTTAATCTTTTTCCTCTGAAGACAAGATAACTGATGTTACCTTTAACCTCAGTTACACAGAGGGTTGATTTTATCAAAGGCAGCTTTACACGAAAAGGTCAGTTTAATGATCAACCATATAATTTGACTTTAAATTGTCATTTAGAAACGCACTCTGACCGCAGTAGGGTTATATGAATAAGACATTAAAGACATACTAGAGTTGAAATGCTGTGATAAATCAATTCAGGGTCATTTCAGCTCCCTTTAGAGTGGAGTTTTCCACCAGAGATAAATACAATAACTCTGATTTCTATTGAATATTTGTTAAAATAACATCCATACATCATTTGTTACCCATCATGTTTGTCTGACCGCAAATGTGCTGAAAAACGATATGCCTCATCATTACATCTCATGGAGTGACCTCCTCCTCAGCAGGCTGAATGAAGAGTAGAGTTTGCCCCCCCCCACCCCCCCCAAAAAAGTGACGTTGCGTCCTTCCCCCGTGCTGCCATAAAAAGTGCCTCACGCATGGATAGAAAGTGTTGCCCAGAGGAGGCGAGAGGGAGGAGAGAGGCGCGCGTTAAAGCAGGAGCTGATTGATCTTGCTTTTGTGGGCTAAACCAGTCACCAGTTTTTAGAAACCGATACACCACTCATTCAAGTTTTTTCCCTCCACTCATTAGTTTTAATCCATCAAACTTTTTTTTTGTTCTGGAGAGCACCTGCCCCGAGCGTAGAGCGGCACATCCGTCTCCTCACTGCGGGATTTGGAGTTGGGCTGCCCAGCTGCGCAGGAGAGCTCCTCTGCGAAACGCGCAATGGCAAACTGCAGAGACACTGCCGCTTTTTGCGTGCGCACCTGAGGGCTCTGTGGATTTACAACACGCTGGGTTTTTTTCAACCAGAAAGATTAAGACTCCTTGTCACCTTGTCACTCAACTTTTGTCACTCACCCGGAATTATAAGACTTTGCCAGGGGGACTCTTTATCACTTTATTTCTAACACACGGTTTGGATTTCGCCGGAGAGCTGGCAGGATGGTCTCATCCGACTGCTTCAAATTGGCTGTTGTCATCTTGTGTTGTTCATCACTCACAAATGGTAAGAGATCATTCATGCTCATGCGGATCTGTTATTTACGCGCAGCGGAGTTTTATGCATGAGGGAGCAGCATTGAAACATCGCACAGTTTGGCTCGTTTGATTCGTGTCAATGAATGTTTGAATGCTTATGGTGTTTACAGACATTTGACACAATCGAGTCTGTTGTTAGAAAGAAGAGCACAGAGAGTGGCTCCTTTTCACTCACCTCATAATAATAATCTTATTCTTTCTATGTTATATTGAGTTGTATGAAGAGTTAATTTTTTTGCCAGTTTTTATTTGATCCTAACTTTTATGGAACCTTTTTATTATCTACAGATAGGACTGTTTCAATTTGATTAATATATGTTTTTAAGAAATAATTTGCAGTTCAGTGCTGTCATTGGACCTGCATGTGTCACGCGAGCCGCTAGAGGTAGTCTTATCCCGCTGAAATTGGATGGTATCATCAAGTTAATGAAATGTGTTGACCCTGACAGGTAATCGAAACAGATAGGCACAGTTTGTATTTTAATGTAAAGCTGATTTTATTGATTATATTCTGATTAGGTCGTTTTGGTTATGCTTTGTTAGATATTCTGAAGGTATTGCACATCAGTTATTTATTATATATTATGAAAAAACTTTATTCCAGCCATTGTTACCAGTGAGTGAACAGGATTAAACATTTTGAAAGGAGAATGTGTGTTTACTCTGACAGCACAATCAGCTTCATTGTCTCGGTGTCACTCCACAAAAACAAGACAAGGTGGATGTTCCTCCACCTTGTGCCAGGTCTAGTGTGCCACTGAGATACACACTATGCCTTCCTCACCATTTCCAAATAAACAGCTCATCCAAACAAAGGAAATAATGTGCACGTTCTCCCCCTCCCCCAACCACACTCATGCGCACACTTTCAGCCTATGAAGCTTTGTCTACGATGTTTTTAAGTAGATTTCCTTCACTGTCCACACACAAAGCGTGGGAAAGACACAAGGAGGAAGCGGACATAGGGGCAAGAGGCAGCTTGGAATTGTTCTGGTCAGTAAAGGTCACGGAAATGTGACACGCTACCTGAGCAAGGATTTCTTCCCGGAGCTCCTTGTGCTCGCGTTGAGCTTATTTCAGACTCCATCCACAAGACAATGGTGGGGAGGAAAGAAGGGTATTGTTTCTGCATAGGAGCCTCTGACTGGTAGAGCCATTAGTTATTGATGGCACATCAAGTGTATTCATGCTGAAGTATGGAACAGATTTATCTCACTAAATTAAGCAGAGAGCTGTGCAGAAACAATGAATTCATACTTAACCGCCAAAAATAAGATTCAAGTTGCATCCTGTTGATGATGGTGCAATGCAATAATATTAAAGCAATATTCATATCACAGAGAGACATTGATCAGTCTTCTCAGACATGTTTCTCCTTTATTAACATATGTTCCTGTAAGTATATCATTGATTGAGAGGAAGAGGCTCAACACTGTCTAAAAGATAGTGTGACCTATTTGGTCGTTTGTTGATAGTCAACTTGTAGCCGCTTGTTACTCAAAATGAGCATGTCAAGTGTGTTGCTTTGTGACTTTTGACACCAATTTCAATGAAGCATAACCACTCAGACTGAGGAAAGTCAACTTTTTTTGGCTCTCTGGGACACATTTCAGATTCATTTCAGTGGGTCTGTGTAATGGTTAATGACTTTAAGCCATTTGCACATCACCTGGACTGTGATGCATACAATAGCATTGATTCTGACACATTTCATGCTATACACAGGTAGTTTACTAAATTCATTCTTGTGCTGTACAAGGTGGATTTGTCCTATGTGAGACAAAACCCAAGGAACAAGTTGTATGTGTAGATTTACATTGTTTTAGTCACCGATTTTTTATGGTGAAGGTAAATTCAGGAAAAACAAATGACACAAAGTGACAATTGAAAGACTTATTACCTTTTTAGTTGGAGTTTATTAGTCCAGATTATGCTGAATTAGTCAAACA
The DNA here is from genome assembly GCA_023238725.1 of Scortum barcoo. NCBI lineage: Eukaryota > Metazoa > Chordata > Actinopteri > Centrarchiformes > Terapontidae > Scortum > Scortum barcoo. The sequence goes on from CM041554.1 coordinate 12,309,016, forward strand.
TCCCTTTTTCTACTATTTGTGTTTTGGGTTTTTTTTTTTGAATCCCGAGTTGATGTTGTGTCTAATTTGTTTCAAAGTAATTTTTCTCTTTCCTGCTGAGACACTTGAGATGGGGTGGAAAATGGGAGTGATGAGAGGTCAGCCAACTGTGGCGGGGGCTCACTGCTCACCGGCAGTACGTCTGGATCCATGCAGGCAGCACTGGAAAAACACATCCATATGCACTCACCCTCACCTGGATTGGGAGACTTAACAGTACAGCAGAAAACTCATTCCCTCACACAGAGATATTCAACTTTACAAATTGCTTTATGTAGCCATCCTTATAGGATGATTGCAGCATCTGCCCCATACAAGACATGTCCAACCTGAGCCAGCAATATAGTTTCTTTGAAGCCTGCATGAGATTTCAATTTCAGGGGGCTTCTGTCTGCCTACTAGTCTTAATCATACATTATGGAACAGGAATCCTCTGGGTTTACCATTCTGGAGTCTCATGTAGGCGATTCCTATTTGTTGGCTCTACTCAACTTTATATAACCTAGAATGGCCACCCATCACTGCCAGATGTTCCTTTATTTTGCTTTTTTAAGAGGAGTCTGGGGTATTTTGCCTCCAAATCTCCAAAGGCTAATATACGGCTAATAAAAAAGGCACCTTCCCTAACTGTTGTCTTAACCTTGCAGTTGGCAAAGTGGAGGGATTTCAGAAAGGCTGTGTGGGAGACGAGACTCCAGACCAGAGCAGTGGTAGCTACCCATTATTTTGGCAGGTGGTCCAGTCCGAGTTTTGTCAGAGTTTCAACTTTGTTTTGTAATTCCAGCAACGCGCTTTCTTTATGTCAAAATGTCAGTTTCACAGCAGGATATTGTAGCTGCACTGCCACACAATCAAGCAATGACACTGAAAGAAGGTCTAAATCTTTAACTTGCCAAACTCAGATGTGATGCATATAAATCTATCAGGTAGTAGAGCTGTAGCATGTCCTCATTTTAAATAATAACTTTAAATTAATCATTGAGAGTTTTCTGCTTCCACGTATTATAATTATTACACTATCAACAGGCTCAACAGATTGCATGTCATTCTTCATCCCAGCGACTGCCACAAATTGGTGACTCTTTGCCGTCTCCATGGTCACATTAAAACAGTAAAGTAACTGTAATTCAGTAATTCACTTTCCCTGCCCTTTTTATGTCTTTGTTGTCACAATAAGGCATGATTAAACAAGGAATCATCATACTGTATTGTTACTTTTGCCTTGAAAACTCCAGACAGATGGGACTGGAAGGACAGGGAGATGAAGGGACCACAGTGCAAAAGAAAGGGGAATTCTGCACATTCTTTACCACACTTAAAGGGTTGTGATTTGGGGTTTCCCGTTTAATTAACTGACAGTACAGTCATCTCGTACAGTAATAGTGGTTTTTATTACACAACATCAGGCTACTGGCAGCATGCTGCATCAGCACGGCGGGTGACGGCTTGCCAACAGTTACATCAACTCATAATGTCCTTTCTTCTCACATTTCTCTCAGATTCTTTATTCTTTCACACATTACTGGTTTCTGTAATGGTTTGTTGTTATTATAAAATATTATTAATATATTCATATTATTAATTAAAATATATTATTAGAAATAAAAGAATTATAGTAATAATGTAATTATCAAAATATATTGTCACCATTTTATATCATAATACATCCCATTCATGCTATTTTCCTAATTACACATTTAGAAAAAACATTTTTTACCTGACCCTTTATGCTTATAGAGGCATTTGACGAAAGGTAAGTTGTTGATTAGGGTTGTCTAGGGTCAAAAAGCAGTTGTACTGTCGAACCTCTGGTGTAGATTAATTGAAAAACTCTTTGAGCTTTTGTCATTGTTTGGCTGTTCTTTCAGACTAAATATTTAAATAGCATTTTCTGGGCCACATTTCAGGGTAAATTCGAATTTTTTGTCATCATTTCCTGATTTTCAGAGAACTTACTGCAAATGTTTTCCAAACACAGTGTCCTGTACCACTTCCCTCCATCAATGCCAAACGAGGACAAGGACAAACACATGTGATTCAGGTCTAATCTTTGTTAACCTGGTCCTGTGTCAATGATCAGTTTGATGATTTGTGACTGGCCCATCATCAGTTGACTCAGAAACTGAACCAGAAGCCTCCCTCTCTCTCTTACTCTGTTTGTTCCATGGCTGTCCTCTCCTAATGGCTCTTAACGAGAACCAGCTTCAGGGCTCTTTGAACCAACACAATAAGAACAATTTCTGGCATTTTTCAGACGCTCTGCTGCATGCATGCTGAATGCAGCACACAGCTGTTAGAGGGGGTTAAGGGTGTCGGGATGCTTGCTGAGGTCAGTGTTGAGCAGGCATTGGGGCAGGTGGGAGTTTTGAGGGTGTGGGTGTTAAGAGACAACCGCAGGATGTTTTTTTTTTTTTCTTCTGTGGGTTGCTGCAGGCCCCTGCTGGTTCATCCATCTGTAATGTGTTACTCAGGAGAACAAGGGAAAAATTGGCTAGTTTTAAGAGATGAGCTTCTTGCCAGTTAAATTCAAGGTCACAATGAGGTTTTTGATTGTTGTTATTGTTGTTATGTGCAGAAGATGCCAGCTTTCATACATGAGTTGCTGTTGTATCAGATCACAAGTCAAAGAGTTGACATGAACATGCAGAAATTTATCTTACGGATAGAACTTGATATATCGTACATTTTATATTGCCATTTAACAGGTCCCAGGGGTAAAATTCTGTTTGATTCATTATTTCCAAAGGTCTCATTTCCAGCAATTCAATTATATGACTTATTTGCAAATAAAATTAGAACATTCTTGAGGAAATTTGTGTGACAGTTAAGGAGAAATCAACAACAGATTGTCATTAACTTTAAACTTTAATTTTTTACATTCTGTAATTGTTTATAAAGGTCAGGAACCCTGATTTTTATTATCTAATTAACAGCTGGAAGCATGTGGCATCACAGCATGAAAGAGTACGAGCCACATCCCTTCCTCTCTGCATAACCTTGGACAATAAAACAATGATGTACTCATATTTTGTGAGGAAGTCAATATTGAGTACCCCTGCCAACACTGGCACCGTCAGCTCATTCTTAACACAACAGCTGTTCTGAATAACAGATGAATACTAGTAAACTTTGTGTGAGTGTGTGTTTTTTCTGTGTATGTGTGTTTGCATTTGTAAATGCAGGTGTACTTGTGTATGTGTGTGAGTTTCTGTGTGCATGTGCATTCACGTGTGCATGTCAGCCTGGCAGTAAACTGTTGTGTAACTCCATTGTCCCTCTCAATTCTGTGCTACAAATAAAGGTTTCCCTGAAGGCTGTTACATGTGGAGGGGTCGACTTCATAAACTTGTTTTCCGACCACAGTGACAAGCTGTTCAGAGAGCTCAGTGAAAAGAAGGAAATCACATATGGGACTGTGACACCTCCTGGACAGCAGGGAGAATCACTGTGTTTCCTATGTTGATCACTGTTGGAGGGACCTCTCAACAGATACAGCTGGCTGTACACCAATAGAAGCTACCTTTGAATCAAACTTCTCAACCTTGTATTTTCCCCTGTGATAATTTAACAATAGCATTTAGAGTGCAAGGTCACTGGTAAATGAAAAACTGAAAAGAGAGGAAGGGAGCACCCACTAAAGGAGGTTTGGCATTTGACTTAGAGGAAACGCATGCAAAGACACTCATCACAGTCTGCCTCGGTTCTCCATGATTCTGACTGGTTTGACCTTTCTGGCACTGGCATAGTGGCACAGCTGCTCCCCATATCGTCCCTGTCCTCCCTCTATTCCACCTTCTCCCTTTCTTTCTTTCTGCTCATCCCAGATCACTATTCATTCCACAATCTGCCCCCCCCCATCACCGGAAACACCCACAGTGCTTTCACAGCCGACTGTCACTTGCATGCAAGAGGCAGGCGCAGCACAAAGTGAACCCACATGCAGAGTACTGAAATTGTTCCAACAATGTTTCCCATTCTGTTGTTTAGTGTGATAGTGGCTGATAAACACCATTAAAGAGATACTGCAAATGTACAAGCATGTTGGTCTATCTGTGCTCAGTGTGTTTGTTTGTGTGTGTGTGTGTTCAACAGGACAACTGGAAAGGAGAGAGCACACCCACACTTTACCCTCTGACAATCCCCTCGTTCTTCGCAAGGATGAAGGATGATCAGTTAAACATCATATGCAGGTACACAACATACCTTTTTATATGCCCAGTGAACCACACCAGCATTTATATATATATAATATATATATATATTATATAATCAGTGTAAAATGTAACACTTAACAAATAGTGGAGTGTAACTTAGTACATTTATTCAAGTACAAATTGGAACTTTTTTTATTTTCCTATTTGATGCCACTTAATACTTAACTACATTTCAGAGGAAATTGGTATACCTTTTATTCAACTATTTGACAGCTATAGCCACTAGTTGCTTTACTTTACTAGCTTATAGAATTCATTTTGATACTTGTACTTGTGCATTTTGTTAAAAAAATGTTGTTACTTAAGTAACAATTTAAATGCAGGACCTTTATTAGTAACTGAGTATTTCTACTATGTAGTAAAGGATCTGAATACTTCTGTCACTGCACGTAGCCATCGATGCATGTATAGATTCCTGATTTATGTGATAAAGGTAAGTATCTTGTCACACAGAAATTCCTGATCAGCAATTTGTGATAATTTATTTATTTAAGTTTATGGTTCCAATTTTCCCTTTGTTAGTCAGTTATTAGAGGTCAGTCAGGAGGAGAGGAATCTGTTTCTCAACTGTCACTGCAGCACTGCACTGCAGCAAAGTTTAAACATGGGTCTCATTACATGACAGAGAGGCTAGGGGGAAAATAAACGGGACATGCCTGGGCCTCAGGACACTTGCTGGTTGCAAAGACGTTGGGACAGTCTTTGATTGGAACCAGTGGTGGTGGTCCACATTTATCAGTCTTTTGCAATTTCCTTTAGGGATGGTGGGACCCAACTGAGCTGTATTCACATTTGTTAAGAGTCTTGCATCATTTTGCAGGCCTGCAAGGAATGTTCAGGAACCCATGTCTATCTAATGCGATGTTTCCCTACAAGGCCATATGCTAAGACGCCCGGCCCATACGGCACTATCTTGTTTTCTATCACTGGATGAGAGCTAGAGGCTTCTTGACCCTAAATTCTGCAGGCAAAGGCAGCGGTATGCAAGACATGTTTGATGTTCCTCTGGGATCTCTTTAATGAGAGTTTTAAAAAGGATGCTGTGTGGAAAGAATGTGTTAGCTGAGCACATCATTCAAGAAAAACATGTTCCCATGTGAAAGTTCAAGTTAGTGGATGACTCAAGATTAACTCAAAATAAACTTAAAATGAACACCAAGTCAAAAAGCCCCAAGGGGACAAGCAGCCACTGCCATCCTAAAACTGAGAACTTTTCCTGTGACACTTTTCCTCAAAATAGATCCAAGTTTTGGATCGAGAGCTTTGTTTTACAGAGAACAGATCAACGAGAGTGAGATGTGTCAGATCCCAAGAAACACATTTAATAGTACATGTTGTTTACAAATGGTGTGGAAAGGCATTCTCTTTTCAATCAGGTATGTTCAGTCAAAAAACCTAAGCAATATTGTCCTTAGGCTCATCTAATACTGTTCCTCTCTGTCTTTTGTCAGAGGTCATGGCCCGCTTCACTGGACGCTTGGCGATCCCCATCGATGGACCTCATCAGAGGGGGTGAAGGTGGCACACTGCGATTCCAGACGCCACTCTCACACCCACTGCAGCAAACTGACAGTCACACAGCTGAGAGCCAATGACACAGGAGTGTACAGCTGTAAATACTCCAAAAATGGTTTAGACCACACCCTCTCAACTTATGTCTATGTCAAAGGTGAGACCTGCAAAACAAATACAATCATTGAAGCAATGAGAATAAGAGAGTTGAACCCTGTGCAGTCTTTGTTAGATTTATGGCACTGACATTATCCCCTCCACTCCAGAATGTAAGCAGTTTTCCAGCATGAGAACAACTGAATGTAATGTTGTTTAGAAATACAAAGAACTGGTCTATAAACCTAAACACGATAAGAGTCCTTTTTTTTTTAATCGAGTTGTTTTTCTTCAATCCAGAGTTGAACTGTGTTTGTTTTTGTGTAAGTTGTTGAAGACGCCTGATAAAAAGAAAGGTTTTCACAGGATGATAGTTATCTACTGACGCCAGTGGAGGGGGTCTGGTGTTGAACTGAGCCCACGAACAGTGGCACTTAATGGACAGAAAAATGCTCAGGGAGCAAACTGATATTTCCGGTGAGATACAAGAATTGGAAAATGTCCACATCAGCAAGAAAAAAAAGTACAGAGTTAGTCAGCGAGAATGGAATAAAAGTGAAAGAAAAAAAGTTGAAAAAGGGGAAGTCTCAAAGAATGAAAGAAGGAAGGAAAAAAAAAGACAGAATTTTGCAATTGTATCCACCATATATGACTACAGTTATTCCTTACATGCAGGAAGCTGACTATAATCTGCATGCAATCAGACTCAAGTGCCACAGCTCTCCTTCTCAGAGAGAGACAAGTGGTTTCTTTGGTACTATGATTTCTTCTGGAGGTGGAAGGGTGAGCGTGATTGCACAGGAAGCCATGGTCATTGACTGTGATTTCCTGCTGCAGCTACTGTTTTCCTCAGTCTCCCCTAAAGTGTCACATGGCACCAGTTACAGTTACAGGATCACTCAAATGGAGATAAGGAGCATAAGGAGAGCATAAGGAGAACACATTTTACCAATACGAATACGAACAACTTTATTGATCCCGAAGGAAATTGTTGTGCCAGAGTACAGGAAAAAAATAATAACAATAATAAATAACAAAAATTGTCTAAACAGTGAAAAATAAGAGAATAAGAAATACAAATACAACAATAAAGTTTCTTAAATAACAAGAAAAGATAAGGAGTGCACAGGAGTTGCTGTATAAGAGAATGAGCCAAGTCTGAGATATTTGCGTTGATGATAAACTATTTCCAAGAAAAAAGATACTGCACATGAATTGCACATGATAATAAACTATTGTATGAATATACTGTCACCTATAAAACTATGCCAGTGTACATATTTACAAGTCAGCCTCAGCCCATTTTACCAAGATGTTTACATCTTTTAGATTTAAAAACAGTTGGTAGGTAAAGACAATGAATAAAGATAGACTCATGAATTATTGGTTTAAGGAATGTTAAATAGTTCCAGACAATGCAGGTTAAGCTAAAGTTTTGTTTGTGGTTCCTGGCTCGCCTGTCTATCATGCAGCCTGCTGTGCCAGTGTTTAGTCCAACACTCTCTTTTCAAAGCCTTTCAGCTGTTTATTACATCATTTTCCCTGCTTACTTTTCAAATAATAGTTCCTTTATCACACAACTACTGCTTGACCTCACACCAATTACAGACTATTTGTATAGCCGTGAAGTTCCCACAGCGGCCTTGTGATGCCTGGCTGCCCAGTAGGTACACACCACCGACCTGATTGCTCTGTCTGTGCTCTGCTGCCTTTTCCGGTTAGAATGAATTGATGCGAGATTTGATCTGTGTTGGATGCCCTGACATTGATTCAATTGCACCGCTAAACTCAGTTCTAGCATAACATTTCTTTTTTGTGCAACAGCTGTAAATTCACTACAGAACATGGTTCACCCAAAGGACAAAATGTGAGGGGCCACATCTGCTTTAAAGTGTGATTTCTTAATGACCTGTATATTAGATCTCATTTATTTTGGATGTTTTTTCTTTGTCTCTCAGATCCTGAGCAACCATTTGTGGAACCGCATTACCAGACACCTTACGTCCTGGGCATCTACAGGCATGAAACCAGCCTCAGGGTCCCCTGCCGAACGTCCTCTCCTGATACTGTTGTGACACTGAGAGGAGTAAGGCTCAAAAGACAATGTTTTCACCTTTTGCTCTTGCCTTCCACTTGTGGGTTAAGTTATTTTGCTGTACGTTATATAATACATAGAAGTGCACTGTATGCATGCCATAGGCCTTTTTGGACTTACAGGTAAGTCATAATACATCATCTTAAAAAGCAAAATTGCTATTTATACCATGGTAGTGTATTCTTACTTTTTGTCTTTGGGAAAAAAAGTGTTTCCACTCTGTGCTTCAGCATTGCACTAGTTCTCACACTCTTTATGTGTTAAGTCACTCTAGCACACAGAAACAGACCAGCGACATTGGCTTGTCTGAGGGAAGCTCAAAGGCAGCAAAGGGAGTCATCCTGTCTGCTTCCTTAAGAGCAGGAAGGTGGTCCAAGAGTGTTTTTCTCAGAATAGCCTCTCTGACTAAATTTAGTTCCCCTTATCTTACAAACATCAGGAAATGCAGTAGAAAACACTGTGTCCAGTCACAGGAAAAAGCAGGTAACTCATCACGGTTATGACATTTGATACGAGAGTGCAGCAAAAAAGTGAAGGAGAGCTCCTTTGGGGTTGTGGTTTGCTTGTGTTGCCATACCAACCACAAAGGTTTGCACTTCTTGTCATATCTGTAGAACTGATATACAACCATATGACTTATTTCCAACTGGAGACAAACACATCAGACTCAGATGGCACACATAGTGGTTGTTTGACCTTCCTGCTGTTTGTAAATCTTTGGCACTCCTCTTTCCTGCTTCCTTTCCTTCCTTACCTTCCCTTGCCTCCTCTCCCAGCCCAACTTCTGGCATGAGAACAAACAGCAGCAGGCACGTACATCCTTTCACCGAGTCTGCAATGTTTTGTGCTCCATTGCATAAATGATTGCAGAGGTTACACTCCACAAAACAATAAAAACTAATTAGATTTTCTCTAACAGATGTCTGTCCCCAGCTGAGACTAGTAGAGCATGAGTTACATGTTAGATCAAGTTGAGCGCATTACACTTCCATCTATCTGGCTCAGTGATCTTTAGTGAACATCACAAGTGTCACAAATTATCCATGAGCACTGATGGAACATCTCTGCTCTATCCTGTCATTGCAGATCCCACCTTTATCAGAGACAATTGTTAAAAAAATGACATGGGATTCAAAGGTGGGATTCGAGATACCGTATGGCCCCTACACTGCGTACAGTTTACTCACCTGTAACACCATGGTCGACGGTCGCCAGTTCACGTCAATGTACATCCCTACAAGACAGAGTAAGTCTGTTGTCCTTGCTCATTGAAATAAAGTGTTTTTTATCAGTTTTTACAGCATTTCACAGCCTCTTTATATTTTATCTTTGTCATTTTACAGCTCTTGTTCTTAAAAATGTGAAGATCACCCCAGAGCGTGTCAGAGTGTTGGTTGGAGACACCCTCACCCTTAACTGTACTGGTGAGACCACCTATAATGGAAGAATCAACTTCACATGGGAATTTCCAAGGAAGAGAGTAAGTTCAGGATTTACTGCCCAACTGTAAGAAACTGAGACCCTCACAGGGTGTTGCAGTGGACTTTATGGTACTTCCTTTGTCTTCAGGAAAATCGACATTATACGAACAAGACCAAAGACATCCCTGCTAAGAGTTTTGTGATGAGCAAGGCTTTAGTCTTGCCAAACATTACAATGGAGGATAAGGGGGTGTACCGCTGCAGAGCTGAGATTGAGCCAACAAAACACAAGAATGCTTCAGCAAAAGTCCTCGTCTTTGGTGAGTATGCTTTGTTTGTTACTGCGGTGATACTATGACGAGATGATCATAACTTTTATGTCCTTTTTCCTCTGGCATGAATTTGAACGTCTGTTGTTAATCTTTTGTTCCAGAGCATCCATTCCTTAATGTGTCCTATAGGCATGAGCGTTCAAGTACTGTGGTCAAAGAAGGTAGAAAGAGGCTCGTGTTTGAACCGAAGGTCAACGCTCTGCCGCCACCAGACATGGTAGCATGGTAAGAAGTATTTCACAGTATTATAAAGTGTATTATATTGAGTGTAGGATAGTTTAGCAGCAGCTACGTAAATTGTATGCCTATCCCTATATTATAACGTTAAAATCAACTTGATTGATAATTATTATTATTATTATTTATCCATTGTTAAAAAAAAACCTCCATGTCTTATATTTCAGGTATAAGGATGGGGTTCCTATTCAGAAGAATTCCACCTGTTACAAGATGTCTGGTTTTAACTTGATCATCACTGATGTGCAGCACAGCCATGCTGGGGTCTTCACCATAAGCCTGGGCAACCAAGCGAAGGGCTTGTACAGGAATTTGAGCTACACTCTGCTAGTCGACGGTAAGCTGTTGCCATTAACTTGATAATGATTGCTGATTCTAAGGAAATTAAGCAGTTCTTGGCTGTGGACTGAGGCTGCCTCAGCACTGTGGCTGCTTTCAGCCCAGTTCACTGGACGGCAGGTAGCAGCTCTAGTATGAGAGGAATTTGGGGGCTTGTTGATTCCAGGGCTGGATTGACGTAGCTGGGGCAGCTGTTGTTGATTATTGGGGCTCTTCTGAAGGGGCTTGGCGCAGTGTGTAAATGGCCTGGGCTCTATTCTGCACGCAGACTCCAGCCGCTCCAGACCCCCCCCTAGTCCCCAGCATTTATTTGCATCCTCACCATGTATATATATAGTGCAGTTCATGTAAACAATATGTTCTATGCAATATGTATACAGCTTGTGGCAAACGAGGACGGAGCTTGTAATTCATTGTTATGACCGCTTCGTAAAGAATATTGGTAACTGTTAACACTAGAGGTTATAAATGTTTTAACATATTAGGTAGACACTTGGATGAAGTGTGCTTGCTATAGAGAACCGAGAAGTGTTTGTCAGTTACTATGGGGGTGGGTGGGGGGCAGAACTATTTTCATTGCATTCTTTAAACATTATCTAGGAATTTCAGTAGTGTGCCAAAAAGTGGAAAAATCACCCCCCTCCTGGCTCGTATAAGCTTTTATGTCCTTGACTGTCCTGCTTCACAAAACTTTAATTTATTGGAATGACAAAAAATAAAACACACGGACACAAACACACAGTGAAGATAGATTCCTGGTATTAATTAAGGAACTATTTTAAACTTTGTTCATCAGTTGTTTAGAGCTGTCACAGTGCTCCAGATTATGAATGTGTGCTACGTGATGGTGTGTGTGTGTGGTGGGATGCAGGTTTTGGGGTTAACCAAGCTATGTGACTGAGTGTAGCCTGACTATTTCAGCTGTTCAAAATGAAGTGCATGGCTAAGTGATGTGGCTGGCCGCTTGAAGTGACACAAGGCTCTTTGTCTGTTGTTTATTGCACACAGTTGAGTCACTGACCTGGGCATGGGACACAGTGAGGTTGTTCTATGACCTAAAGCCCCAGGCTAGCCAATCATCCTGCCATTCTTCTCCTAAACAGTGTCTAACAACTGGTGTCCGTGACACCTTTTTCATGGCTATCCATCATGACTGTCACCCCTCATTATAAAGACATTATGAGATTCCACAGTGGGCTGTGATTGTCGATCTAACCTGTTGTCTTTCTCTCTTTATCTCTCTCTCCCTGTATTTGTGTGTGTGTGTGTGTGCTTGTGTGTGTTCGCGTGCCCCTCTCTCTCACAGTGAAGCCAACTATATCAGAAGCGGAGCTCGCCTCTGTGGACGTGCTGTCCTACATGTCTGGCAAGCAGCACCAACTAACCTGCACTGCTTATGGGTTTCCCCTACCAACCATCACTTGGCTCTGGCAACCGTGTCGCTCAGACCCTACGCTTAAAAAGTGAGTCAAAGCCTTTCTATATTCCAAGCATCTAACTATTTCAACTAGATTTTCTACATTCACAGTGTGTAAACTTCTTCCAGTCGTGAGGAGCTGAAACCATATCAAAGGGAAGGTTTTTCTGATTTCAAGAACAAATTTAATTTCTCACGAATGAACAACATAATCTGTCAATTACATGCCACTAGCTACCAAGTAATGGTCCTCCACTGAGCGTGGTGTTTTACTCAGTTACCTGTTGTGTTCTGTGTGTTCACTTTAATCTGCACATTTACAGGAGATTAAACAATTTGATTCAGGTTACTCTTAAGTCAAAGTATCTCTTTGTCTAGAAGAATGCAATCTGTATGTTTATTATCTGTCAGGTTTAACAAAAAAATGGTAACTCATTCAAATTTGTCAACTGCTGCAAATATGAAGTCATGTTTTTTTTTCCAGTTGCATAACATTTTCAGAAATTGCACAGCTGTATTGGAGGACAAAAACTTCAGTACCCCCACAGTACTTATGAAGTAAATGTGTATGGTCCAGAGCCACCAGTCCAGCCCGGGGTTCCCACTGTAAAACTGATCTACATTGACTGAATAGACTCTGGCCCAGAAAATGACACATTAATCAAAGAAACACAGCCCTTGAGAACTGCCCTCTCATTTGTGGTCAGTGGCAGTGTAGGCTGCAGAGGAAACACAGGGGAGATATATTATTCTCAGATTCCCCAAGCTGTTACAGAGCTGAACAGTACTGAATGTATGAGTGACTGTGCTGGAATACCGGCCTGGTAGTGAACCCACAAACAAGATGAACATTCCCCGAGATCTTGGCTTGTCAATGACAGCAGGAGACCTGCGAGTCGTAAGATCAGGAAAACAATGGGCCATTACCCTTGGGTTATCAGGCCCCAACATCATTAACAAAAACAACATTATGGACTGCTGCACAAGAAAGATTAAATTATGAAATTATATTTAATGTTTGATAGTGCTAATCCACCAGTGCCTCTATTATTTTATTCAATAAATCACTCAAAAAACTTATTTTACTTGCATGATTTATGAAGAATGATAGCAAAGCATCAGTTGAGTTAAAGCACCTCTTTCTGTAGACCTAAAGATAATCAGTGCTGGCACTAGGAACAGTGGTCGGGCTGTGGCAGGCAGTTAATGAGACCGAAGAACAGCTATAGCCTGGTGGGAGGCCAATTGTGCAAAATGTTTGTTTTATACTGCCCTGACCCTGTAAAGTACCTGTCACTGTAAATCTACCATGTAGCCCTTCAAGATCATATCTCATCTAAATCTTTGGGGGTTTGGAGAGGTGGTGGAAGTGCAGGGTGTGGGGAGGGTTACAGGTTAGGGAAGCCCACTATGTTGGATGTGCAATGAAGCTGACAGTGTAGGGGGGCAGAAATATATGGGTGTCTTTATCACCAGGTTGAGAAGTTCTCAGCTGTCCCTTGTTGACCGCCAAGGTCTTAGGATCAACCTTATCTCCTCTGGCCAGAATGTACGGGGGGGTTTCCTATACGAGGTGACGCACAGCACAGCCCTTCCTGTCGCTGTTGCTGTTTCCTCCTCTGCCTCTCCTCTCATCAGGCTGATTGTTCGCCACCACGGGCGGTGAAGGGTTTGGGGGTGGGGGTCAAATCAAGGCTTTTACTGGGTTTTATAAGCCAGACATTCTGGTCTAGACCTGAACTTTGCATCTCTCTGAGGTCGGTCTCAGTGGTCTTTTATAAATACGCGACAGCACAGCCCTTCTGTCGTGTTGCTGTTTCCTCCTCTGCCTCTCCTCTCAAGCTGATTGTTCCCACCACGGGCGGTTAAGGGTTTGGGGGTGGGGGTCAAATCAAGGCTTTTACTGGGTTTTATAAGCAGACATTCTGCAGTCTTAGACCTTACTTTGCAGAGGTCGGTCTCAGTGGTCTTTTAAAATACGCTAAGCCTTTCAGAATTAGCTTTTACAACAGGATAGCAAGTTGTACATTACATTCGTGTGATCGATGCAGTATGTGCTTTAATGTTACACCAAAGTTCCTTATTAAGAACACATGAAAATCTGGATTTTCCTTATTGTTTTGTGTTGTTTAAGGTGTAACACATGTACATCTGTCTTTGCACATACTGATAGCATGAGTATATGGTGAATTTTATAGTATTTTCTTTGTCTTGCAGGTGCCTTGCTCATGGCAAGCCAACTCTGGTCAGCAGTGATAACAAGGGAAATTACTCCCACAACAGGATAAAGAGCATAAATGTTAAGCCTGAACTGGTTAAAGGAAAAAACAAGGTATGTGGTTTAACTTTGTGCGTACTGTTTTCACATGTTTTTTGAACAGCTGATGCACTTGTAGTATACTTTGTTCACCGTGACACGTGGCTGACTAATAGCAGTGACCAACTCAATAATGGGATTCATCTGAGAACAGGATCAAGAAAACATTTAAAGATGCACAGAATAGCCAGGTCAGATTCAAGTAGAAACACCTGAACCTCAACACCTGAAATCCATAAATCCCCACAGTATACCTCCTATTGGCAGTGACGCAGTACTTCTCATTGAAAATTATTTGACTTGTGTAACTGTGACCATAACCCATGAAAAGGTTCTCAGCAGTCCATTTTAAAGACATCAGTTTTTTTCTATTGCTTCCTTTAAAAAGACTTGGAATAAGCAATCTGGAAAATATTGGAAGACCACTTGGTTTCATGTGTATGATGTGCTACAGCTTAAAAGGAAGATGCTGCATTGATAAATACTGTATGATTTCAACATAGATTAAAGAGCTAACGTACTTGCATAACTACGCTGGCTTTCCTATAAGGGGCAAGATCTCTACTAGAGCATTCCTGCCCTCTGAGGCCCACACTTTGGAAATGATGTACCGATAACTGACAGACACAGTTCAGTTCCCCCTACTGGAGTGAAATATATCCTCTATTTCACATTTTATTTTCATATGAAAAAGGCTTCAGCTATGAAAAAGGCAGCTGCAGCTTTATCCATGCCAAAGACACATCTTTTATTCTGACATCAGTTAATCTTTTTGGCTGTTGAGACTCTTAGAGCTAAGCCTTAGAAACAGCACCAAAGCTATGTAGCTTAAGCCATGCATGTGCCAAGAGCTGAGAAGAGACATTTATAGATTTTACCCTGCATCATTACCTGTGACAGTGAACCTCAGTACACACTGAAAAACTGAATTGTTTTTGAATTGTACATTTTACATAATATAATTAAAGAAGCAACAGTGCATTGAAGCACATGGAATTTAAGCAGTTTTAATTGTCTTACACATCAAAATACTGTTGTCCGCTAAATCAACAGTAAAGCTTAAATGTGGAATCTATCAGTGCATCAGGTTTTCTTAGTAAGCATCAAACACATATTGCTATGCAAACCCAAAACATGCCACACAATGGGAAACTGAAGACATTTCTGCAAATGTCCTGTGGGAGCGTGTTACTAAAACCATTCACCCCAAACATAATTAAGAGCAGGCCTCCACTGCCTTTGGAGGAGTTTGTCTATAGGACTAGGTTAAAGAAACCCATTACACCAGGCTGGGTCAAATAAGGGCACAAAGTCATTGACATAGAAGTTTTCACTTTTCAATCCAAATGTCACTGTTTTCACCTGTATTTCTTGTGCATAACCAGGTGATTTATTGACTGCTGCTCCCTGATGAAGCAAGTCTTTGCTCATCAAGCACTTGTAAATTTGACCATTTTCACAGGGCATCACTTCTAATATGTCTCTGACATAAACAGGGGGGCACCACTTATTTACAAGTGCTTGTGGCCAAATGCTGGTGCTTTATGAGGGTAGAGACTAAGGGTCAATGATAACAAGCAGCCAGTTTAAAAGAAGAGGGATTTGTTGGAAGTAAATTCCTCTCTGTCACCCTGCATAAATCGTGTTGGCCCGTGAATAAGAACGGCCTCTGAATGGCTCTCCAGAAGGCCAAGTAGAGAGAGCCGAGAGAGGGAGACTGGCCCGGGTCATAACATAAGGAAAACACAGGGAGAAGACATGGGCACAGAGGTCACAGTGTGTATGGTCAGGTCACCTCTTAGGGACTGTGTGCAATCTTTTAAATGACTGTTTTGGAGCTCAGGTTACATCATGGTGAGTAATAGCTGTAACACTATACCATTAGGCCACTCCATCAGTGTTTTGACAAATGTCAAAACAGCATGAAACTGACAATATGATATTACTTATTCTTTTACTGCCTGAATGTTTGTGTGGTCATCATTGTACATACAGGGATGCTGAAATAGTTTCACAGCCACAGCTGTGTGTTGAGAGTCAACACAATAGCCACAATAGCCCCTACAAGACGAGGAAGTTTAGTCCAGCATTTACCCAGACAATAAACCCACATCATTCACTCTCTTTGATGTAGTTGACTGCCCCCAAAAAACAGATGTCACTATGAACGCTAAACAGAGCCCCACGCAGTCTGGCTCTCACCCAAGTTTCACTCATTATTTTGTCTATTTAAGTCGTTAAAATCTTGCACTGGTGCGGTGACAAAATCGAGTGTGGCATTAGAAGTGCTTTCCAGGAAATGGACATGGAGCCCCGGCACTAGTTGAATGACACAGGTCCGAAGGAGACTCAGTGGGTTTTAAACTCCAGATGTATCCTTTCATTAATGTAACACTGTGGAGAGTATAAAACAGACTAGCAAGGTCCAGACCTCTCGCCCGCCTGTTAACAGCTACTCTGATGGTGATTGAAACCCCAAGGATAAATCACACTGAAAGTCACAGTGGAATTCTGACTTGGGGTCAGAATTCCCACCTTGGGATATTAAGCATTTGTTGTTCTATTATTGATTGAATAATAAGTAATAATTACCCTATTGATCCCAATTAGACTGTGAGTACCCTGGTGATAGGAGAGGCGAGCGTATCAGGAAAGTACTCCTGTGTGGCCCAGAATGAAGATGGCAACAGCACAATGACGATCCCTTTCTATGTTGACGGTAAGTGGCTCTCCAGAATATGACTGCCGAAATATCAACATTTAAATCTTAACTGCTCAGCTGAAAGTGGATGCAATAACTGCAAAGAGTGCTATACCATACACTGGATTCTTTCAAATGATCTACACTTACAGTATATGCTGTAATGAATAGCAAGAACAGCGAAGGAATGTGCAGATTGTATTGTGCAATAAAGAAACCAGAGTGGGGCATTAATTGAAACCACCTTCCACTGTAGCCAAATGGCTTCAGGGCGGAAGAGAGGCAAACATGTCCTAAGCCATATGGAGTGCTATAATGGCACGCGTTTAAAAACAGCTATGAATAACTGCATTCCTGCTCCAGTGCCAGCAGGTCCTTCCTCTTTCTCTGTGAGCCTTCTGCTATGAGAATTTACTTTTTTATGTGCCACTGAGTTTTTCCAAATGTTCCCCAAATGAATATCCACTGAGACAGTTATGTAATGTTAGTGAGGATGAGGTGTCACTGCACACAAGCATAGCTGAGAACAGAGTGAATCACATTTCCTTAAATTTTGAGTGAATCACATCTCCAGGAGAGTGAGGAATCACTTTTGGAGAGGGATGGATGTAGGTGAACCCATAATTGAGGGGACGCCAAGTACCAGAAATTAGTCTCCCAGAGTGGGAGAGTTCCCAAGAGGAAACGGTCTTTCTTCCAGAGGTGAGGAAGACAGAGACTGATGGAATGCTGCTCGAAAAGAGGACAGAATTGTAATAACAGCTGTCCTCTCTTACGGAACATAGAATGCTTTCCAGCAATCTGAATAAACAAGCACAATCTGGTTCCCCTGGTGCCCAGACTCAGCTTCTCTCCAACTGGATGAGTGGTGCAGCGCCATCAGCAGTCCTGTCCACCGGCAACGTGCTTCCAATTAACAGTGATGACACAGGAAATAACTGCAAATTGGACATTCCTGGCCTTGTGACGAGTTGCATTGTGTCCAAACCGTTTATTCAAAATAGGATCTCAGGCCAGCAGAATATGTGTCTCTGTTCATGCATGTAAAACAGACAACATGGTCTCTACCTTTGTCGCACTAGATCACCCTGAGGAAATTACCATCAAACCTCGGACAGCCATTGAGGGGGATGACATCATTCTGACCTGTCGGGCAGCTCGCTACCTCTACACAGACCTAGTGTGGTTGGATTCCAGTAATGAAACGATCACTTCCAACGTGTCCAGTCTTCAGCTCAGCCGCTACTCAATTTCTCTTTCTCTCCATCTACATAATGTGACCCAGAACAGCACTACAGGTTATAAGTGCCAAGCATACAAGCTCCACGATAGGGTTGAACTCAAGCCCGCTGCACTTGCTGTGGATGGTAAGTCAGATGGCACACTGATTGCATATTTATTATGAATAATGGTCACTGATTGCAAAACCATTTCCATGAATTCTATCTGTCACCAAATAGTCAGCTCATAGTCAGTATCGAGATAAAAATGAGTCATTCTGTAGAAATGTCATGTGATACCTGGGCATGCTACTGTAAGTTAGCACACACAGGAACACAGAAATTAATATTTCAACACTTGATGAGTCGCTGTCCATATCACTGCTAATTCAGACTTTTTCTTGCTTCGTCTGGTGCAGCAAGAAAACGCCCCTGGCTGAGTCAAAATCTGACTAATCAAGATGTGAACAGCAGCAGCACCCTGATGCTGGCTTGCTTTGCTTTGGGAGTTCCTCGCCCCTACATCATGTGGTACAAAAATGGCATTCCAGTGGAAGAAGGCCCAGGTAACCTAAGAACAGAATTCCAGGGGCTTTCAAATATATGGAATGATTTTTTGTATTTTTGCTATTTTGGTTACTACTGACACAAGTGCCCTTGCCAGCGCTGCACAAATTGGATGATGGGCCAGAGCAGAGTAAGCACATTTTGTCATTAGTAGGACTGCATAATCAGCAGGTGGAGCTATGATTCCCTTTAAAGGCCGCTGACAGTTTTCCGATGGGTCAAAGGCCAGGCCAGTACTTCTACACAGAAAACAATTCTTCATTGGAACCTATATATGATTCAGAGTGCAAATGATCATTTTTCAACTGGATTTATATTTCCAAGACATGATGTTCCCTTTTAAGCTGAATTTATATTTCCAAGACACCAAAGTGCTTCTCCATCCATAGTGATTTGCATTTTAGAATATGAATATACTTTTAAGACATTTTAAAAAACATTTGTGCAAGTAGGTTGCACTGTGGTATTTTAGAATGTGTATACGTTACTACAGTCTGTTGACAAAGTTGCATTCACGTTGTTGTATTTGAATTAACATGCACCCAGTATTGCCACTGCTATGATCTGACAATGTTGTCTCCCAAAGAAAATATTACATCAGTCTAATGGTGTTTTAAATATTGTTTCAAGACAAACATCCTGAGAAGAAATATAACATGTGCAATGTGCCATCTATTCTGCATGAACACAACCTCAGCTGTGGTGAGAGTGGGTTAGTTCTCAGCCACAATTTTTACAAGCTTGAGTGCCTGAAGGAAATAGCATTTCATCTGCTTTTGCACTACTGGCAGCCTGCACCTACACCAAAAGTGGGGCCACAACTGTTAAATGCCACTCTCTTTAGACTTTCTTGTATCTGTTTGACTGAGAGGTTGTTTGTTGCAGGTATCACACTGGGAGAGGATGGGGTTTTGACCATCGAGAGGGTGAAGAAAGATGACGAGGGTCTGTACGAGTGTATAGCCAGCAATGTTGAGGGTGTCGCAAAAACAAGTGCTGTTGTCACTGTGGTCGGTAAGTCACTCAGACAGCTTGAAATATCAACTTAACCATGAAATATGATCAACACTCCGACCTGCTACATTAACAATATTGGTTTCTCAGCATGAAGTGGTGTGTGCTGCAGTCAGTTTGGCTTCAGATTACATCACATACACTAATGATCAGCCCAAGCATTGGAGTCATTGCATTTTTTGCATACCCAATCAAAACATCTCAGAGGCCCTCTTGGCCGTTTTCTTGTCACCACTACAAAAAGCTCTGGTCTGACTTCAGTGTGTGACCTCAGAGAAAATCTGTGGCTGCCAGAAATACCAAATGAATTCCTTCTTGGGTTTTATGATCAAGGCTCTGGTTGAGGGTCCTTACCTTGAGGACATGACCTCTGTGAAGTGTTAAAAGGTCCACTAGTGCAAAGAGATTGACTGCTACAACAGCCAAGGGACTGGAAACACAGAATTACAATAGAGGACCGGTCTCTTAATGTATGTGCCTGTGTACTTTTTCTGTGTAAATTGAATGTGAGGGTGAGGATGGTAATGTAGGTGGAGTATCATTCATCCAGTATTGCCAACATCAAGGCATTTAAATAGCTTTAAGCTGAACTTGAATTTCTCTTGATGTTCAGAGTTACTCTTATACAGTCCATCTTCCCTGCAAAGGTATTTCAGCAACATGCTGTATGCATGTGCTGTTTTGGCTATTTAATCAAGGATCGCATGAAAGGAGCCAAAGAAAATTTGGGCTGTTTCGAGGGATATTAGCTTTCAGAGTGTCGACATGGATGGGTAGAAAAACAGTGTTTGGAAGAAAAAACTATAGGAAAAAGTGCGGTATGCATGTCTCAAACAATCCAGAAATAAACACCAGAGTGTGTTTCCACTTCCTTTTTGTATACAATCTCTCAGAGAGAATTTAGGAAGACACAAATAAACAAAGGAATGACATGAAATAAGTAAGTCCAAAAGCAGGCTCTCTATTTGCAAATTAGACAAAAACAGTCTTCTTTTGATCACAGCTCTTCTCAAATCCCAGTCAATATAAGACAACTTATGGAATCATGAAAAGCACACAGTGATTTTTTTCGCCAAAGAAGTCTGGTAATTTACGACAGTTGTTTTCCTTCCAGGAGATGAAGGGAAGCCAAACGTTGAGGTAATTATTTTGGTGTGTACGGGAGCTGCAGCCACGTTCCTCTGGCTCATGCTGATCCTCTTCATCCGCAAGCTAAGGAAGGTAAGGTGTTACATTACTTATTTTTTACAGAAACCATATGAGATTAGCATGTGCCAAGATGTGGAAAGTTCAAACAGTCAAGCAAGTGACATTGCATTTGTGAAATCTTTATGGATCCTGTTTCAACTAATTCAGCTCCAATTACTGAGAATGGAAGCGGCTGACTCATGTCTCTTGTGAAATACAGTTTAATGGAGGATATATTTAGCTAGTGTTTATGATTTCCACATTTCCTGACAACCAGGAAGTCCTAAGCTCATGCTTGTATGTTCGGTATGGTTTCAAAGGAAGACATAATGTGCTCACGCAAAAGAAAAGCGAGAAAACATTTCTGTGCCTTTGACCTTTGATTGAGTATGTGTATAGAGCAAGAATTTCACTTACTTTTTCACTGCTTACATTACTTAAACCAAATTTCATAACTCGATTGTCACTGCCATAAAACCTCTTTATGATTATCATGAAATCCATACTTGTCCTCTGACACCTTCAGCAACCAGCACACTACAAGATGGGTCCGTCTATCATCATTGACCCTGATGAGTGTTCCCTCGACGAGCAGAATGATCTTCTTCAGTATGACAGCAGCAAATGGGAGTTTCCCCGTGACCGCCTGCGACTAGGTGAGTAATTGTGCGGTCAAACCGATGTGTGGGAAAATGTTTCATATTAAGAGTTATATTCAGTCAGTTGCATCAGCGCCTGAAAATCTGTGCATAATTCATGCTTTTCTTAAAGCTGGAATCCATTCATTTCTGCCCATAGATGTTGTAATGATGTTTAAACAACAACAGAGCATCAACAGTGGTATCATCTCACAGTATATGTGCATTCAAATAGCTAGCTAGCCGGCTGAATGAAAATGTACACAACCCACTTGGCAATGTCGTTGATGATTTGTTACTTGTGGTGATGAATGTGTTTATTTGGATTTTTAGAAATGAAACTAATTTTCGTCCAACTGTTGTACAGATTGTGAAGCCCCTTGAGGCTGACACACAGACAAGAAGTCCAACCACACGTCAGTTTGCAGATGGCAAAAAAAAAATATATTAACAAAAGGTTAAAAGCTCATGTGAAAAGTGGTTGATTGTAAGGATATACACAGCCACAGTAAGGTACATGGAATAGGTGTCGCCCCCTCATTACTTGTCAGGGACATGCGCTGTCTTCAGTGAACCATAAATTCTCTTGAGAAAGTGCATGGTGATCAGAGCTCCAGCATGTTGTATAAATTACAGACCCATTGCCTGACAGGGAATCTAGTCTGATTTTCTGCCCAAGGGACAGGAAGCTCTAATATTGTCCCACTTACAAAATACCTTCTTCATTTGCCAGGCAAAACTCTTGGCCATGGAGCTTTTGGAAAAGTGGTGGAGGCTTCTGCCTTTGGGATCGACAAGCTCTCAACCTGCAAGACTGTTGCTGTCAAAATGCTGAAAGGTAGGATGCCCGTTAATTTGCATATTATTTGAAAAATAGTCAGCATTTATATGGAAAGCCTATTGTTTTCTTTTTTTATTCACATAACTGTAGTTTGCCCATGTGGCACCTCTGGTTCCCTTTAGACATACCACCACCCTTAACAGACAAGCATTAACGTCTGTTATCTTCTGTTGTATGGGCTGCAGATGAGTAACAGCTATCTGTCATTTCTTTAGGGGATTTATTTCTTGTGCACATTACAGACTCATGAGCTACAGCACCACATGTGCCAGCAATTAATGTTTGTATGGCGTATGGGTTCAAAGCATGCAGTGTCTGTTCCTCACAAAGTGCAGTTAGAGGTAAAGGCTAAGACCTCTAACCCTGTCCTTGATGAAGAGATTGAGTGTATGCAGATCCGACAGCTTAGATGAGAAAGTCCAAAATCTGCAGGTGAAGAAGAGTTCAAAAGTGTAAGATTCAAGTACAAAATGAGCAGTATGAAATATGTTTATATTTTATTCAAACATTTGGAAACTACACTCTGTCTCTGGGCTTGACTTTTAAGAGGAATTATTTACAATCCTATCCCAGCATCTTTCCAAATATTCACAACAAACCATCAAAATCAAAAACAGAAAAACCAACAAGCTAAAAAGAGTTTTGCATACAGATGGTTAGCTGTTTCATTCACATTCACATAGACATTTAACTTTCAATTATCCTGCTTTTGTGCATTACTAGATGACTGTGTCAGTGACTGGTGATATGGGCATGATGTATTAGTAAGGATTACAAACAGGGCTGTTGGTTAGACGTAGTCACTGTCATACCATTTATCATGTCTTAGCATAAATCACAGACTTGCTGAGAGGAGCAGACTCTCCGGCTGTTGTTAGTCGTAGGTCAAACTTAATGGAAAGCAGCAGGTCCACTCAAATTGACCGTGGTTTAGCAAGAGACTCCCTGGCTGCTTTAGTTTCTACCTCGTAAATATCTGGTTGGTCAAAGCAACATAAAACAACACTTAAATCTTGATTTCTATAAGTCAAGTTAAAGACATTGAGACTTGTTCAAATGTATCAAAATCAGGTTTGTAATCGGAGCACCTCCCGTTTTATTTCTCTAATTTTGTTGACATTTGTCTTTGAGGATGTCCTCCATCAAGAGCTGATGCTTATCACTGTGCCTCAATATATATTATTTTTCCATCATATTTAATGAACTCAAAAAATTAAATTCCCCAGTAATCCAGCCACCAGGGTTCAGGCTTTTTTTTTATTGTTTTATTGTTTTATTTTTTACTGTTATCTCTCCCTATGATCTGAGCCATTTTTGTCTTGTGAGATGGGCTTATTTTGTGTAATAAAAGAGTTTTCATCTTCCATTTTAACTTTGTGAAAGGGAAAATCTGTTTCTCATCCTTTTTTTCATGGAGTTTGGATTTCAGTCATACATGAAAGTACCGTAGCTGGAGGGATCTTAAAACAAAATTTAGAGAAGAATCTATAGCTAATTTATTGTGACTATGCATATGCTTTTAGTCAAGATCTTTAATGAGACACCAGCTGATGCTGAACAAGTTCTGTATGTGTTTACATCATTACAGGAGGTGCTACATCAAATGAACGGAAAGCTCTGATGTCAGAACTAAAGATCCTGATCCACATTGGCCATCACCTGAATGTGGTTAACCTGCTGGGAGCCTGCACGAAGCCAGGAGGTGAGCTACTATTTTGATATTTGGGTATAGAAAATATCATGTTTAAGAAAAATACTTTAAATTATTGCTAGATTGCCTTTTAAATTGTCTGTTTAACTTTAAAGTGCAAGTTAAAATTGTCATCTCCATCTTTCCGGCCTTGCTTTATTGTAAATAATCACGAGAAATATATCTACTTCACAGGTCCATTGATGATGATAGTGGAGTTCTGCAAATATGGCAACTTGTCCAACTATTTGAGAAGCAAGAGAGATGACTTTCTTGTCTACAAGGTGAGTCACATTTATGCTTTCTAGTGTTTTCTCAACTTTCCAGCTACCAGCTTGTCAGCAGTGTGAGCAGGCAGTGACTGTTTTCACAGCCATAAAGGAAAGCTCCATGCATGTCAGCAGCAGAGTTTAACCTCATCTCATTTAACATGATATATGTGTGCTGGTCAGAGTCAGGACGGTAAGGTGGTGTCGTCAGGATCGGGCTGTGAGCTGAGCGAGCTGATGAAGCGTCCGCCTGGAGAGCGTGGCCAGCACCGGAAGCTCGGCCAGTTCTGGCTTCATCGAAGATAAGAGCTACTGCGACTCAGAGGAAGAGGAAGAAGGTAAAGGCCAAGCACGTCTTGCTTTCCTTTAACCCCCACTTCTCTCCCCCCTTTGTTGGCCCTCCTGCTGTCTCCCTCCTCTCACCTCTGCTCCACCCCTCCTGCCCAGGAACCAAAGCTCCCCTCAGATTGTTTTCTAGCCCGAGCCTGATGGGACATTTCCTCCTCCTGTTCAGCAGTACAATCACTGCAGCAGGAGCCACTGTCACCCCACTGAGTCTTGGGAGGCGTCTGTTTATTTCCTGTCCTGGCCTGAGTGTTGCTCTGCTCTCAGACTCCAGCTCGCGTACGGCATGTCAGCCATGTTGTTTCTGATGTGTTATTTCTGGTTTGATTAGCTGTTTACTCAGGTGGGCCAGTTGAAGGACTCCTTGTGAGTTCCTCTCTCAGACCCCCGACCAGCACAGTGGGCCCATAACACGTTTCACCTGACATCTAAAAAATAGGAGGAATTGTAGTTTGTTTTGATCTCCTGCCTGTAAAGGATGTTTTAAAGACAGAGTGTATAGGGGGAGACACGAACGTGACAGGATGGATTATGGAAGATGACGTGTTTTAGTCCAGGACTTTTTTTGCAGGTTCCCCATGAGAGTCATTACTGTTTCATCTTATCTGATTTATCTGACAGGCACAGAGTTGCTTATTACACTGACTGCATGTAAAAACACACCTAGATGAAGAGGATTGTTGCCCTAAATCTACAGGCCGTATACCATATACGTTCATCCACTGTGAACAATCAGTCTCACTGGGAAAGCTTTATGTTCTTTTGTTCCACAGAATCGGAGGATTTATATAAGAGAGTCCTGACACTGGAAGATTTAATTTGCTACAGTTTCCAAGTTGCAAAAGGCATGGAGTTCTTGGCTTCACGCAAGGTACTTAAAAAAAATGTTGGAATTATTATGTTTTCATTTAAAGGCCATAATATTTTGATTTAAATTTGTACACATTTTACCCCCTATAGTGAAGGATGTGCTCACCCTTGTTTAACTGGTGTGTTTAAACTAGAAAAGTCAACAGTGTCCATGTAGAAGCAAACTGGCTTACACTCAAAGTACTCTGACTAGTCAAATATATTAAAGTTGTTGCACATACAGTTCATACAGAGGGTTTCTGCATTATAAATGAATAAAAATACAACAAATGACATCTTCAAAGAATTGGCTTCTCTCAAATTTAAGTTGGAACTTTTTTGCATCTACCTTTCACTCATCCATTAAATTGTTTGTCGTACAGTCTTGCCACTGATACTCCAGTGGTATTTAAAGCAGCCTAGAGCTCATTCATTTTTCAAGTCATTCATAATTTTGGGGAGACCGGATGAGGCTGATTAGAGAACGAAGCCATTGTTGTAAATAACCTGTTACCACACCATTTCTTAGCCTGGATATGGAACACATCATCTCCTATTGTAATATCACTGATGACTTATCCATGTGTTGTTCTGCCAGCAACCATGCCTCATAGCACGCAGAGAACTATTGTGAAGTAAATTATATGCTGAAAACTTGAGCGTTAATATGTAAACCTTGCACTGAATAAGATTTTCTTCCTTTCTTTTTTTCATTAGTGCATTCATCGCGATTTGGCTGCACGAAACATCCTGCTTTCTGAAAATAATGTGGTAAAGATTTGTGATTTTGGACTTGCCAGAGACATCTACAAAGACCCGGATTATGTGCGCAAAGGAGACGTAAGTTTATTTAAATCTTGAATTGTTGCATGTTACAGTTATTTTCCCATCTGCATGGTATTTACTTTCTCACAGAAAAACAATTCAAAAGCATTTTCATGAATAGATAACATGGAAAACAGTAAGCTTCCACTGACTTGGCAGAGTCTGAATATTTCCAGCACTTCTTGGAAGCATTACAAAAACATAATTGAGATCAGTGCATTAATCTGAATACTAGATAAAAGGAACCTGCTAAGCTAAATCAAAAGCAGTACCTGCTCACAGTTTAAACTGAATGGCTCTTCACAGATGTAACAGTATAATTACTGAGATGTCCTCACAAGTGAGATAAGGGGGTTAATGATTTTTAATCTGAAAACCTGTACAGGCTAGACTGCCGCTCAAGTGGATGGCACCTGAGGCCATTTTTGACAAGATCTACACCACTCAGAGTGACGTTTGGTCCTTTGGTGTTCTCATGTGGGAGATCTTCTCTTTGGGTAAGTGCGCCAGCTCAGTACTGACCACTAGTTTTATAGTTTACACTGTTAGACATATATTGGAGCAAAGGAAGCCTGCAGAAATCACCCATCCAATACAATAGCATCAGTGTTGAAGTATCAGTTGTCAACACAATTGAAAAGGTGGGTCGCTGGTCAGTGTTCTGTGAGTTTCAAAGCAACAGGAGGCAACTAATAAATTAAATCATCTGCATTCAACCTGCAAAAGTTGAAACCAGCATATAGACATAATACAGTATGTATGGTATAAGGATTGGACAAATAATGCTAATTCCATGCAGTTTAATACAACCCCTTGTTTACAGTGGTGATCTATTTCTTCAAAGTTAAAACCTGTTTTATGAAATGTTTGCAATATTTTTATCATATCATACATGCAAACACATTAAAAAGCCTGTATGTAATTAGCGGATTGTGTTATTTCCTAGTGAAAGATTCACATTCAGTTCACATTTACTGGTAATTTATGTTTATTCTTAACTTGCCCATGTGCAATATGTATAAAGCCTGGCATCTCAGTTAACCATGTGGTACTGTTAGGACAAATGTTCAGTGAGAGAAGAGCTCTAGCTTGGTGGACCTGCTCAGTGCCCCCCGGCTATACAGCCTCACCAGATGCACTGGGTAATAACTGTCCTCTTCTACTGTGTAATTGTGCCTTTGAGACAAAGGGCCGGGGCTTGCATTGTCAGCCAGAGAAAACTATTTTCATGCCATTTATGCAAAAAACCATCAGTGAAGTTAGACTGCGATTTTTAGTACAGTCATGGGACATTAAAATGTCACGAAAAATGAACACCTCCTATTTAAGTTATCCGTTTCTTCCCAGTTGGCAACACAAACTCACTGTAACCAAGCAGCCAGATCAGTGTAAAAGTGTGCCCCTGCTGTGAAACCACTGCAGCCTTTAAGCCAGCATTGTGTGTCGGTCCATGATGGCCTGTGAGCCGTGGCACAGAGCTCACCGCACGTTTCTATAGCGAGACTCAACGTGAAATATTGTATGTTTAAATGTCACCATGGGAAGCAGGAGAAACATAAGTGTAAAAAAGCAGAGAGCCAAAGTTGGATGTATTGCTCTGTACTGACTGTGCTGCTGTTGAATCACTGCCATACCGTTTCGTCACCCACCTATTTGAAAGAAAAGTGTGTCAAATCGCATATTCTTTTAAATGTAAAGCCAGCTGACGTCATTATTACACTTTCCCTTTTGTCTTTCCTCCTTTTTCTTGTTCCCTTTCTCCCTCATCTCCACTCTTGACATGTTCTCACCACATTTTCCATTGAAGAAACACTTAAACATCTGGGTAGTGTTAGCAGGGCCTCAGAAAAATAAATCAGGAAACAAGGATACAAAATGACCAAGAAAAATGGCAAAGGAGTGAGCTTTGCAACCTGATCATGTTTTGAGGTCAAAAGTTTCTGGGTAACCCAAATGTGTTTTTCAGATAACTTTGAACCAAAAAGTGTGTCACTTCCGTTTTGTGGTCTTGAATATCTGAAGCTTGTTAGCGTAGTGTTGATGCCAAATAGCGAATCCAGCCTGCACATGTTTGTCATATTCACTATTCTGGACTGCAGAGTTATTTTTTTTTACAACATTTTACAACACAATAAGATACAGGAGCATACAGTATAATACAATAAGACTGATTGAACACAGTCTGGAAATATTCCTTTGGCTGCACCATAAAATCCACTGAAATAAAATGTGTTCATCTATAAATGTGCAATTCTTTTGTTTTATTTTGATATAGTGTTTTCCACAATATTAACCATCAGTATTTGGTTTATGTCAGTTGATAAGGGTAGAGTATGTACACAAGGCCCAGTTCAGTTCATACTTGATGTACTGCATATTTACAGCTCAGCAGTCACGTCATGAAACATGGAGTCCACATTGGCTGCAACTAGAAATATGGCCCCGTGTGGACAGTGGCAGCTGGGATTTAAAATGCTTTTTCTACACAAATCACAGATTGTGTCTTTTGCTTATGTAGTAATTTGTATTCCTTTGGTGTTTGAACACATTGCCAAGCTGAAAATGTGGTTTCACATTAAATTTGTGTAGCCACAAAGATGTACTTTATATTGAGTTTGGGGATTCAAACAAATAAAGATAATATTTAATGAATCAAGAAATTATGTTGATAACATAGAACGGGCAAAAAATAAAACCAAAACTAACAAAACTGGATATTTGATTCAAGCTGGTTTAGCTTATGACTGTGTTTTCACAAGTGGGCTTTGGCTCCAAATTTAAATTTTATTACCAGCATCACACTTCAAAAGCAAATCACTGGTGGTTGATGGTGAGTGATACATCTGACAGATTCAAATGTAAACAACATTTACACATTTCTGTATGTCAAGAGTTGGCCATAGTTGCATCATCCAGCCAGTTCTGATCCAAACAGCCTTATTTTTGTCCAGCAGTTTTTTTGGGTAAATGTATACAGTAGCCATTACACAATTGTAGTTGGAAAGCTACAGTGGCTGCTTTCAGCATGAAAGAGAGTTTAATATTCGATTTAGGGAATCGTTGTGACTGCACATTGTGCATAATAATCTTTTAAAAACTTAACATGTTAATCTGACTGAATGTGATTAATAATGTAAAGTTTTGTTTATTCAGAGTTGTCTCTTTTCTACACGACCAAAACTTGTTTTGTGTTTATATTACACCCAGGAACTCATATTTTTTAAAGACATTTTAAGCTTCCAATGTGCTATTAACCACACTCATTTGTCTAGCACTCAGTCATCTAGCTCAAACGAATACAGTCTATTACAACAGAATACAGCAATAAATCCTGCCTTCATAAATGTCATAATGTTCAGCATTTGTTAAAACAGTTTTAAATTCAGGTTTTAATTCAACTTTATGATCATTCTGGAGGATAGTGTTTATGGTGATGTTGATCTGTTTTGCATTATACAGAAAGACATTTCTGTCATTTAGCCTAACCTTGATGATACATAGAGAGTGAACAAAACAATAAAAACACTTATGCATATACACAATATACGTAAGGATTTACCCTGGGCCTTTAAATCCAGGCATAAAGATTTTATGGCAAACACTGCAGCAATTATGTGACTGGGCACAGACTACTAACTTAACTTCTTCATGCACAACAAATAACTCTGTAATAAACCTTTCCTCCTCTTTCCTCTCCCAGGTGCCTCCCCATACCCTGGTGTCCAAATTGATGAAGAATTTTGCTGCAGGCTGAAAGAGGGCACCAGGATGAGGGCGCCAGAATACTCTTCCTCTGAAATGTAAGATTAACTATTAACTATTATTAACTATTACTCCAGTGAACAACAAATGAAAGTACATGCATGCTGTCCACTTCATGAGAAAAGTGCAGAGGAAGGATTAACTTTTCTGTCTGTAAACCTGTCTTTGAAAATGCAGGATTACATTATTTTATGGCTTGTATGCAAGACAACAAAAATATGTTAGAGGTAGTTTAATAACTGAAAACAAGTTTTATTCAATTTTTGTAACTTACCTATGGCAAGAGAAATCTTTTTTATCCCAGCCAGCCAGCTCCATATCCCCAGCGGCATGTTCTCCCCACAGATGTCAAGAAAATAAAGGCAGCAAGTAATAGGCTCCCATATCGATATACAACTAAGAGGAGGTATTGTGTCCTTCTCCCTATTTGTGGTTGCACCAGTAGATCGGGGGTGCCTGATAAGAATCATGCGTAATCTGCTCTGGATTTTGCAGACGGAAACATTAGCCACTGATTTGCTCTGCGGCAGCGAGCTTGAAGTTTTGAAGCATCTTGTGACTGACAGTGGCACAGGCGTAACTGAGCACCACGATTAAATCCGATGTCTGGGATCCAGGTCCCAGTGAGGAGAACCAGAGACTGGAGGGGGGCGTTTAGAGCAGGAGGGGGGGGTGGATGGTGCTAGACATAAATATCTGTGGGAGAACAGAGAGACCTCTTCTTTGGTATCAGTGCTGTCAGTCAGTGTTGCCGCTTTTTGTAATAAGAATACTTTGACTCGTCTGTCCAATGTGCAGCAGATTGAAACCCAGCCATCACTCCACAGCTGAGTCTCACTCCAACATGTGTGCATACGTCGTGTCTGCTTTTCATTTAAAATGACTCATATAATCCACAAGCCTTATTTGTTTTGAAAGAACTGTGCTGTACTTCTGCTTAATAATGATGAGATATCAAAAGGTTCAGAGTTGTAGTAGCTTGTGCCAAGTAAAGCTAACCGAATGAATTTATCAGGTTTGCGAAGCAGAGAAGTGATTGGAAATGATACAGAAAATCTAATCAAGACTGTAGTTTCCAGTCATCTATAGATGCAGACCTACTGGTGCCAAGAGTCTCTTGTACTTTCAGTCTCAGTTCAGGCAGCCCATTGACAAACACAGAACTTCCAGATTTTATATTTTGCATGCTTATGGCTGTGAGGCCTGCTGCTAATTTAAATCTGAGATAAAACCTGCTGATATAAGTTTAAATGGGATGCACAGTAATGTACTTGGAGTCAGTGGGGTGGATTCTGCTGATCCCTCCAGCGAGGTCTGCAATTGATCACATGCATCTGTAAGCCCAGGTTTTGACACCTTGACCCTCAGCCCAAAGTTGTAATATATAAATGATGAAAAACACATGAGACTGAAGGCAGTATTGAGCAATTAGTTTGTGCCACTGCGGCACTAATTCATCAGGAATGTTGTCCGCCTCCTGTTAAAAAGATCCACTGTGCTGATGCATTGCAGAGGAATTTAGCGGATGCTGCTCGGAGAGTGGGAGGACAATAAATAGGATGCTCACTTCCCATTCTACCACACTTGCCCAACCGGACAAAGTAGCTCAGTTCTACAGAAACACCACACTCCCTCAAGATCTTAAATGTGTGGGAGCTATTTATTCTTATTGCAGGCAAGGCAGGAAATGTGGTTTAATATGTGCAGTCATACAATGTGTCTACACCACCCTCTCCCCCCTCAATGATATGCATAAGGGCTATGATAACGTTTCCCACATCCTGTCAGCATCAGGAGGGCTACCACCTGGACGAGTATACTCCACGTTCATTAACGTGAGAATCACAGCCGCTCGGCTTCTTTCAGCCAGGCCTGACAGCACTGAGAGGAAATACAGATGGAGAGGAGGAGGAAGTGTGGGGGGCAATACGGCAGCAACAGACCATCTGCTTTTCCAAGTCTTTCAACTTGAGACTGACTAAATATGATGCCAAAGGGTAATTGTAATAGCTCTATTTACATAAAACTTAAGATATCTGTGGGGACAGTGGTGGTTGCAACAGAAACAGAATAGAGACCCATCAGTGACCAATCCTAATCAGCAACATGCTGTGAATGTAATTCAAACTGCAGCCGCTGTGCTCTGTTTTCTAAATTCCTTTACAAAATGAGACAGGCCACCAAAGTGGAAACTCAAAGAAAGGCTCTGAGTCTAACCACATGGGCAGAGACGCTGACAGCTCGTCAGAGACCTGAGCGGGGCTGTCTGCTCTCACTGGTCTTCACACCCAAGATCATGAAAGAATCAAATACAGCCATAGAGACTCAGGATCACCTGAAAATAGAAAACAGGGTATGTTGTATAATCCAGATGACTGTCAATTTAGAGGTGGACCAGATGTTTTCACTCAATGTAAAGAGGTTTGTTTATTCAAGGTAAAAGACAAAGGACATTTTTTCTTCTTAAAGAAGCTTTGTCACAGCTCACAATGTATCAACCATAGCATTTAAGAGAGACCATCTAATATGCTAAAGGTTTGCATGTGTCTGTCTTGCAGTTTTTGTTCAGTGGTGTCTTCTTTGCTCTTAGATATCAGACCATGTTGGACTGCTGGCAGGGGGAGCCACAGGAGCGACCGACCTTCACTGAGCTGGTGGAGAGGCTGGGTGACCTACTTCAGGCCAGCGTGCAACAGGTACCATAGACAAGAAATACTATGTACTGTTTGAACACTACATGTAATAGAATTTAAGGTTCAGTATGTGAAAATCTGGTCAGTGCCACAGGTTTCTTTCAGCAGTTGCAGTAATGAACAGTTTATGATCAGCAGCTGTTGAGCTCTGGTGTGAACTTAGACTTGAAGTGATGGCAAAGAGATTTATGGAAGTGTTTTCTCTCTATCTGACAAATACTGGAATTCCATAAATCCTAATTTAAGTTTAAATTTCCACATATTTTGGGGATTGTGGCTTTAAAGCCACCAAAGCCACTTTTAACAATATTAGTCATGAGTTGAGTCACAAACACTGCAGATTTTCAGGAAGCAGTGTTGCTGATCAGAGTCTCGCCCAGGGGGGTGCTTAGAGTAACTTAGAGGGGAAGTAACTCTCAACACAAACACATGGCTCCCTTTGAAATGGCACCATCAGTCTCGTCAGAGGAAACCACAGTTCAAAACACAAGGAACTTTTAAACTCATCATTACCTCCCTAAAGCATAAAATGAGTTATGATTGTATGCTGTGAATTATTGAGCCACTGATATTTTGAACAAAAAAACACATTTCTTGCTGAAAGAATACCAAACTGCGTCTGAAAAAGATGGATGAAAAGTGGGGCACTTAGTAATAACTATCACTGGAAACTGGCCAAGAGCCCCTACAAGAAGAGATCGTTTTCAGTCATCAGGATCTACAAGATGCCCACAGTCATGCATACACTTTCAGAGAAGTGGATGAGAGAGAACAGACATCTTCTCCAGAATGTACATTACTATAGACAGATACACACACACAAAGAAGGGGAATTATATTTCACCCATTCTGCATAGACTACACAGGACTAGATTGTCCAGTGAAGTAATAAAAGATAAAGACACGGCCACACATCACATGGAAAGTAGAGTATGTTGCATTACAAATGAGTCTCTGTAAGCTATCTTCATGAGAAAAAGTTCAGAGTGGACAGACAGAACAGCGAAGGGGTTTGACTCTTATTAATAAAGCTATTGTTACAGTGCAGGAAGGCTGGTCATGGTCTCCGCTGCCTCCATCAGCTTCATGAGCATTGTATTGGATTTATTAGTCATGACCTTAGTTTCTTTGGCTGCTCGCCACAACCTGTGGATGTGTGTGTTCGTATAGGGCGCACGCAGCTTTGACCTACTTAGGCATCTCCTCTCTTTATTTTTTTTATTTAATCATGGAGGCATATGGCTGTGCTCTAAGATGCTCTGTCTCTGCTTGATTTAGGAGGGAAAGCACTACATACCTATCAACACCCTGCTGGGTAAAGTTGGAGACCCATCCGCCACAGTGCCATCAGAAGAGACACCCACACGACCTGTTTCCCACCGCGACTCAGGGAGCACCTGGTGAGAACATGGATCATTGTTCATTGGCCAGTTTACATAAAACCGACACTTGAAACTCTAACTTCTGGTGTTGTTATTGAGCCATACTAACGATGTGGCTCCAGGGATGTCGATGTAACAGGTCATTCAGTCCACCTCTTTGGTTCACACTGAAATATTTCAATGGCTACTGGAGGGATCGCCATTAAAATTTGTACAGACATTTGTCTCCTCCAGTGTATGAATCCCTCTGACTTTTCCTCTGGTGCCACCATGAGTTTGACATCTATGACTCTGAATTAAAAATCTCAACAAATATTGGATGGGTTACCTTGGATGGAGCACCATCAAAAAGTCACATTTTTTGCACTACTTTGGTTTTTGACCAATAACTGCAAAAAAATGACTTTCCCATGAGCTTTAGCTGTATTTGTTTGGTAAACTTTGTTAAACTTGGATGGTGAAAATGGTAAACATTTTACCTGCTAAGCAACAGTATCTTAGTAGCCATTATGCACATGGTAGCATTATCTGATGTTACCATTTAGCTCAAAGGAGACTGTGCCCAGCTTCACAGACCTGCTTGCTTAGCTGTAGACTCTTAGCTTTGTTTGATCAAATCTGTTACACTCCCCAATGAACTTGTTAAGACTTTGAAAGGAAATAAATCACCTTATCTTGAAGACGTGTAAACCTATCCTCAAAGGCAAACAGCGCAGGGTGTGTTTTGCTAAGGAAATGCCTAAATCATTTTCCCACTTTGCACTGAATAATATCCCAAACAATTAGTGTTCCTGTAGCACTCAGACTAAACTCAACCAGGAGTACATTTAGGTCTGACCAGAGGACAATAAGAGACCTGACTGGCCTGTGATAAGAAATATACACATGGCAGTATTGTGGCTCCTGTGAGGAATTTCACCAAAAGCCATAGAGCCAGAGTCAAGATTTATGTCCACTTAAAATAATATTTGTTGAGCTCTTGGGGTTTCACAGGTCCACAAGTATGTTTATTGAGGAGGTGTTGAAAAGCAGTAATGACAGTTACCCCTTAAGCTAAATTAAGCAGTCGTTTTAGCCTCTGAGTGTTGAAATGCAAAGTAAACAAGGTGTGTTTTCAAAGTACAATGTTATAGATGCCACACATTGTTGATTTAAGTGATTATGTTCCTGCGGTTTTGTTTCTGAACTTTGCCTCTTGGCTCCAGTGTAATCAAAAAGGTTCTCTAAACAAAGAGACAAGGTTTTAGGGTATTTTGGAGACTTACCCTGGAAATATTTTCTTGCCAGGAACATCAAGATCCGTCCTGCTAGTGTGAAAACCTTTGATGAGGTTACCATGGAGAACGGGACAAATGAGAACCACGGGGTGAGTTATTTAGTCTGGAACTAAATCAGAAACAGACAAAGACTCTGCACTTTAACTTTCACTTTTCATTTTTATATTATATTGGTTTTTATCTTATCTATAAAAGTTTCCAAAAGAGTTTCCAAAGCTGATAATTGTTAATAACTTATTTCCTCACTGGCTCTTGTGTCATGTGGAGTCCCACAAGGCTCTATACTTGGGTCATGTGTATTATTATCTACTACAATCAAGTCGAAGACTCAATGGTCTCTAACTTTTTGCAACTGAATGCTAATGAAAACAGTTCTGGTAAATGTCTCTAATCGTATTTGTAACAGTGCCAACCCCCAGCCCCGACCCATGACAGCTAACCAAAAACATCCAGACAGAAGTCGTGGAAATGTTTTTAATGAAATTTACACTTCAGTGCAAAATTTAGCGGCAAGGCCTCTGACAAACACTAGATATAAAGCATCTCTGCAGTCATGGCTGAGTTGGTTCCATATTTGTTTTACATTTTTATTTACGATTTTGTTGATTCATTTTAAATGCATTTTGAACTCCTGGGTGGTGTGGCCTATTTCTGATCTTTTAACTCCTTATTCTGCAACAAGACCTCTAAGGTGCAACAACCAAATGTTGTTAAAAGTTATTCAGTCCAGGCTCAAGACAAAGGAGAATCATGCTTTTAATGTTTTAGCTCCAACACTGTGAAGTCCCCCTAACTCTCACATCAGAGTGTCATTGACGCATATTTGATCTTTAAGGGGCATCCTGATAACTAATTGACATCAAAGTATCAAGTAAAGGTGAAAATTTATTGTTGCATATTATATTTAATTTAATTTGACTATGTTTGACCATTTCCTGAAATTCTTTTTGTTTTTCACGCTATTGACTTGAAAAAGCATATTTGCACTCTTGCTCACCTCAGATAACAAAGAAGTGAAGAGGATATCTGTGGTTCTGATTATTCTTTCTTTGTCTTTCTCTGCATCGTCACCATCAGGGTGGTCAGTCAGACAGTGGGATGGGCCTGTCGTCAGACAGTATGCAGACTCTGAAGCGCCTCGAAACGTTTGCAGGCCGACCCTTGAGCATCATGGCTCTGGCGTAAGTACACAACAGCACACAGAACCACTTCACATGCCCAGCTAGTGATAATTTAGCACACATAAACACACTCGAGGAGGTTGCAAAATACCTGCTTGGAAACCTCCCCGCTGTGCAGGAATGTAGACGCTATAACTGTCATACACTCACACACAACTTTCTTTAGCGGTTAGTTTTTCCCTTTTGTCTGAAGGTGCCATGGCAGGGGGACAGCAGCACAAAGGAAAAGTGGGAGGTAAAAGCTTGAAGGTGACAAACTGAAGGACTGAATACAAAAGCAGAGTGAATGTGTCACTTGAGGTTTGGCCGTTTTAAGAGCCCACACTAAAAGCCCTTTGTTTTCACGAAAAGAGTCGAATGAGATACCTCCCAGATGGATTTAACTTATGAGTCATGGCATATTGTCTGTCTGGTATAATGCAATGCTAGGTAACAAACACACATAATCTGAAAGAAGTGACTTTGGTGTAAAGTCTGTCTCCAAAAATCCTCTGGATTGTTTGATGACTTTAAGATGTGGATCATGACAGAGCTAGTATATAAAACTGTCATAAAGGAAAAAAAGTCAGACAGTATGTTCTCGCTTTAGGGTTTATTTGAGGATAAAGTCAAATCTGAACCAAACTTATGTAAATCTTTTTCTCACGAGGGTCTCTGTAGGTGTCTTAAAGTGTGCATATTAAGTTTACAGCAACTCAGTGGCAGGGTTGATTTATAGTGTCAAAACTCTGAACTCATAATTACACCTTCGTCCTATTATTCTGATTTCCCCTGAACAGTAGCAACTATTAATACTCCTCCAAACTATTGTGGAGTCCACTTAAAAGATTTAAAGGAGGAACAGCAGTAAAGTCAATTGTCCCAAAGCAAATCTCCATATGTTTCCCAAATCTCTGTTAAGTTGAGCAGGAAAGAGTCTAAACTTGTGAAAACAAACATAAAAGCTCTAATAAATTATTAAGAGGGAACATGTAAATAACTGCTGGGGAAGTAACTTATGAGACACACTTAGCAGACTTAATGACACTCTCTGAAGCACTGTTACAGCTCACCGCACTCACTTCTACAAACACCAGCTCACGGTGTCTTTTAGGACTAAAAACGTGATGTCGAGGCCACTGAGACTCGCTTGTCTGCTGGTGTCATCAGGGCAGAAAGAATCAACCCAGGCATGCAGAGAATGATGTGCATTTTGAGGGGAGTACTTTCTTGCCGAGCAACCACTCAATCACTGCCACCTTTGAACTTAGGAGGGTTTACAAGGGCCTCCCCTGTTAGCTATAGTGCTGTGCTTCTTTTGTTTCACAGAAGTCCACCTGTCGCTCCCTTGGCCCTAATCACTTCTCTGGCCTTACTTCTTTGTGCCAGTAGCACACAACGCAACTTTGATTGAAAAAT
The DNA here is from genome assembly GCA_023238725.1 of Scortum barcoo. NCBI lineage: Eukaryota > Metazoa > Chordata > Actinopteri > Centrarchiformes > Terapontidae > Scortum > Scortum barcoo. Next base: position 12,346,875 of record CM041554.1, read on the forward strand.
ATTGCCAAAGAAATTGCAACCAACACTATAAACCCCAAAAATATTGATTTTACTACCATGGAAGACAAAGAAAACCAGCTTATATTCACATTTTAAGTTAGAACCACAGATTTTATGGCATTTTTGCTTAAAACATATCTAAGCAACTAATCTACCAATTGTCTCAGCTCAGGTTCAAAGTCATCTTTTGACTGACTCACTTTGTTTCCTGTTGCTCAATTGCCCATTGCGCTTGGCATTGGAAAAGCAACACTGTACTATTGTTAATTATTTCTGATGCCAGGTAGTTATTCATCAAGGCAGCATTCCAGTACAGCGGCGTCACTTACCCCCACTGGGCGGTAACCCGTTGACCTGGAGAGAGGAGCTCTGGAAACCCTTGGCAACCTCCAAATACAATAAGAGGCAATTACTCATATTCTCATCAAGTGAAGCAGAAAAGCTCATGATGATTGATTACATCATATTAGAATAAGGAGATGTTTGTCTGGCTGTACACCTTCAAAAGGGGGAATTCTTAAATCAAAGAAAATCAAAACAGACTTCTATTGTGAGAGTGGTCAAGGCAAGTCAAGTTGTCAAGAAAGGGGAGCTTTATGTTATGCCCGTTGTTTACCTCATCGTATTAACTGCACCAAACTCCACCCTGTTTGTCTCATTTTACCACCAATAAAAAATTATACCTTGAGAATCATTTGAAAGTATAATATAACATAATAATAATAATAACAATAATATAACAAGCTGTAGACTGCATTTTATTTTTTTTGTGAAGCACACACTGTGGACACAGGAATGCCCTCTGAGAACAACCCTGAGGAACATTTGGGTCATGTGTCATTTCTCGGTCAGGATGCTCACTGGTCATCCTGTCACGCCACACTGATTTGTTGCGTCTTTTTTCGCAATTAGGAGTGTCTGTTTATTGCTGATAAGATGGCCATTATCCATTCACGTTGCTGCATCTCAAAAATGAGGAGACGCTGGGAGCTAATGGATACCACATTTCCAACTAATGATTATTTTCATTGTTGACTAATCTACTGATTATTTTCTTAAATTAATGGTGAAATTGTCCTATTGCAGTATCCCATAGTCAAGTGACATCGTCATGTTTTCACCAGCCAGCTCACAGAATATTCAGTTTGCAATGATACAAAACAGAGAAGAACACTAAATCCTTACATATTATTTTTTTGTATATTTTTTGGCATATTTATGTTTTTTAAACATGTGGATGGAGAGTTTGTGGATTTTTATTGAGTAAATTTGAGTAAATAACTAAGTGCCAGCAGCTGTGAGACGATGATATTTCCCTGTTATAATCATGTTGTATCTCTTTTATGTTTTCAGGATGAAGGCAGTGAGTAAGAGCAAAGAGTCCATGCTGAGTGACACAGAGAAGGAGAAGTTCCCACCCACAGACCCCTCTCTGGACTTCGGTATGGACGACTCGGCCCTGGACGACTCGGCCCTGGACGCGGGCCTGGAGTGTCACAGCCCTCCGCCAGACTACAACTATGTGGTGCGCTACTCCACCCCACCCGTGTAACCTCCTGCTCCCCTCCCGGAGAATCTGACTGGCAGCCTCGAGGCCTTTGCTTTGTTCTCCTCTGTTTGGACTCTTGTCTCTGGACATTTCTGTGGCCAAAGCTAGAGAGGAAAACACGTGATAGTCCCTCTTAAAGTGTTTAAAAAAAGGACGCTCTGAAAAGAATCCAGAATCTTCCATCTTCCAGGGCGTCTGCTGCACAACAAAAGGAAACTTGTCAACGTTTAATTCCTTTCCAGTTTTCAGACGTAGGCTGACGTTAATGCTGCTGGTCCATTTCACATTCACTGTGATATATCAAACAGCTGAAAACAGGCTCAGGTATTTCTTTCATCTACTGTGAAAAAAACACAATGATTCCAGCATCACCACAGATCTGAATAAACTCCAACCTGTGGTGATGAAGAATATAACATCCAGACAAGAAATGAGAGAATATAGCTGAGACTTCTACAGTGAGACCTTTTTATATCTCTTTTATTAAAAAAAGTGAAAATGTTCAAGATTCAAGGAAAAAAAGAAAGTAATTTGTGGAAAAAAAAGCTGTTTTTGTAATATGACTACATCGGTTAATATGAAGGTTGGCAAGTGTTCAGTTTTTCTCAAAGCAAAAAGCAAACAAAACAACATTGATTATCAAATATGAAAAGTTTGTTGAGTATTTTTGTTGTAATTTTTTTGTTGTTGTAATTACTCCTGTAATTCCATCAAAAAATATCAGCTCCACTAACTCAGGTTGACACAGAGAGGAGAGGAGTGCTCTGTTGTGTAGTGAGGGATGTTTTTTAAGCTCTCTGGGTTTTTTGGAAAATCACAGGTTAATGGAGGTTAATGGAGGAAACAGGGTAGAGATGAGAGCAAGACCAGACGGCTTCAGATGTAATATTAAAGCTCAACCGTGAAATCATTTAAATGAAAAGTTACTGTAGTAGTAGATTCCTCCACCCACTCAAGAATTGCTGTGCTTTTTTTTTTTTTTTGTGCTCTTGTTGAATTAGAAACGTGAGATTAGAATTTATAGGAACAGTTTATACAAAAGCACTAGTAAAATGAACTGTGTATTTATTTAGATTTTTAAACACTGTTACTGTAATCCAGTTCTGTTTTTTCATTTAGATTTTTTTGATATTTAAAAGTCAACCAAAGGATTTTCCAGCTCAATGGTCCCCATTATCAACATGTAATATCCCGACATTTCACTCCAGATGTATATGCTGTTTGTGCTGCTGTATTCACTCCTAGTTAAGCTGAGGGGATGTGCTCCTGCAGAAACATGTATGTGGAGTGTTAGTAAAGCTTGCAGGGCAGGCTACAGAAACTCTCCACGTGTGTGAAGCTAGCACCAGTCTGCTCTGGTTCACTGTTACATTGTGTGTTAATGTGTAAAAACTAATTGTATTAACAGCGTTTTATTTGTAATAGCGGATATACTGAGAGTACTTTGGACTAAACCTCTGCTTGTATTAACGTACACACACACAAACACACACAGAAATAAAGTTAGCTTGTGCTTAGAAAACAGTATTTTTCAGGAGTAAAATACAGTATAACGTGGATATTTTGTGTGTTTCCAAATGATGTTTCATTCATGACCAGTTTGTTTTGTTTGTGAGGAGAGGAAGTGATTATGCACTGATACTTTATATCAAGTATAATTTTTGTATTCTAAAGGTATATTATTGTAAAACAGTGTTGAGGGTCACATGTTACAAAATGTCTGATTTATTTTGCCTTTTTATTTAACTACAGTACACAGTAGAAGATTAACATTCGCAGTACTTTTTATATTATTTCATGCAAGCCTAACGTTATTACAGTTCACTTTATGTTCACTTCTTATGATTCTGTCTTTGATTTAATTTTAGTTACTGTTTTAACAATAACATTCAAAATTTTATAATATGAGAAAAAAATGTTTTTGGATTTTATTGCATTTCTTCCATCAAACCGTCCTGCTAGTTTTTTATGTTTTGTTCATGTAGTGTAGCAAGTTAGTTTTGATTAAAGTATTGTTCCCCAACACTGTTAACTGAGCATATGAAGTAAATAATGAATAAAGATCTATATATTTATACATTACTTGCAGTCTTGACTCATAATTACTTGAAATACTTAAATGAAGAAAACATATTCATTTTTATCAGACACAGTGGCATGACTGCATTGATGACCCCCTGACTTTTCCTCTAATATCACCATGAGGTTGACATTTGAGGTTTAGAGTAAAATGTCTGAACAACAACATTTTAATGTGTTAAACATCTGCCATCTAAGAATACGACTATGTTGTAGCCACTTTGCTCAAAATAATCAAAAGCAACCTGCTTTAAAAATTAAAGCTTCGCAGTCTTTTGCTGAAGAACAACCAAGTTGTCACTCAGTAAGACAAAACATTGTAGTTCAGTGTTATCACATCCTTTTCCTGATACTCTTATTTAAATTACACACAAACACCTTAACAGACCCCTATAACACATTGTGTTGCCAATGAAATAAGACCCTTAGTATAACTGATGATGTAGTTTAAATCAGTGAACCAACCTTTTCAGCTTGTGACTCTTGAAAGGAAAATCACAGATTACTAATAACCTCTTATCACATGTTGCATTGCAAGCAGTACAACCAAAGAAACATTTCTTTCACAGGTTTTTGCATTTTAATAGTTGTTATAGGAATACTGAAATAATACTGAAAAGTGGGAAATAATTATTATAATACTGATTTCCTTCAAATTATCTCATGACCCCTCAGATTTAACCCACCCTCATGTTGGGAAACACTGGGAACTCTCTTTAGGCTATTCTTAACTCCAACCAAACTGTTTCATATACTGATTATTCCCATTTGAATAATCAAACCTTAATGAAAAGGTCTGTTTAGATTGGACACGGTGTTCAGCCCCTCTGCTGCCTCTCGGACTGTGAGAGACTCACTTCCTTGCCGGGACAAGGTGTCGGCAGCATGTCTGTTCACCAGGACAATGCCCCCTCCTACTCCCCGAGCAGGAAAGGAAGGAACTCTTAATCATCCTGGTCACGACCGGCGGACGCCACATACGGGGCTTCCTATGGGGGCGCAATGCCCCGGGTTACCGGCACTGGGTGTGTCGGAGGAGACCACACGCCACAGGACAGGTTGGGACCTTGTCTGTCTCCACTTGTCCTCAAAGGATTTACTGTGTTTACTGTAAGGTGAGAGCCCAACATTACACCCAAATACATATCAACAACCTCAGACTATTTCCAGAATATGAGATACAAACAAACAAGGGAAGGATGTTGGAGGGGGAGGGTATTCTTGACTGTCATGGATTTTTTTTTTCTTGGTCACAAACAGGTTTGTGTTTCTACACCTACACACAGTGTTTTTCCACACAGGCAGGAGTGAGGACTGCCTTTATCAACAATACCAACAATTAAAATGAGTTTGAGATTATATTTTCTATTAATTATCTCAGAAAAAAATACTACCCTTTAAATTGCAGTAAAGTATAAAGAAGCATAAAGGGAACAGACTGAAGTTCTACTTTAGTTCTTAGTTATTTTCTATCACTACAAACCTTGAATTAAAATATGGCACTGGAGTCCAAGCAGCACTGTTTATATCAGTAAAAAGATTAAACTTATGATGAAGAAAAAATCTTAATGATATGACACCATGATATGATGCAGTACTATACTAATCTAGCCAGTGGTGTACAAAGGATATAGAGTTAGCTCCACATTTACAAATCATGAAGATAAGAAGAATTCACTAATGAGGAAAACAGATTAACATAGTATTAATAATATCACATTGTGAAAGGAACCCTTCTGCATGATGAGTACTTTCACTTTTGATACTTTAAGTACATTTTGCTGATAATACTTCAGTACTAAGTATTTATATTCAGGATGGAGTATTTTAACATCATGGTATTCCTACTTTTATTAAAATAAAGGATCTGAACATTTCTTCTGCCATTGCATATGGGCATGGGAGTATTATTTTAAGACTTGAAAAAATGTGAACCTGCCCTCTAATTGTGTTGGTGTAATAAATAACAAGGCACCAGGTGGGATATAAACACCTGTGAACAAAGAAGTGAAAAAAATGACAATGCAGTGACCTGCATAACTCCTCATTATTGTGATCAGAAGTAATGAAACACATGAGAGCGTAAATCTGTCACCAGAATAGCAACAAGCAGGAAACGAGCTCAAATGGAATGGCTAAAATATTCTAGTGTTTTGGCTCAAACTACAATCCTACAAGACTTGAGTGTTTCATTGTATAAACAAAGGTAAAAAATCACAAATTTGCCATGCAGGGTGTTAGACTTTGTAAAACATCTGACATCCTCTATGCTCTGAATTTGAATAAAGCAAAAAAATAACCTCATCATTTAACCGCTGCATTTACTAAATTGACCTCTCCCTCCTTGAACACTCTCACAGCCCTTTCCCAAAGCGAGCAGAGCTGAACACACACAATTAATCATTAAAAAAGAGGCACTAATGAGTTCAGGGAACCTCTGAAACCACGCTGGAAAACATCCGTGATCCGGCTGAATCTGTGCAGCTTGAAACCCCATCATACACTGATTTAACCAAACAGCACAAAGGTCCCCCGGCCCCCCTCCCCATATAAACGGCCACACAATGCTCTTCCCAGACCCCTGCCCAAGAAGGTGAATGGTGGGTAGGCCACATCCGCGCTTCTCACCTAAATGTACAACAATGAGCCGGATACTGTCCCCCTAAAATACCTACCTTCAGTCCACCTTTAACAAGCGCAGTAAAAGGTCGAGCTGACAACACAGACAGCTAAATAAAGACACTTCTATAACAGGCTGCAGCACCGATGTGGTGCAGAGGGGAAAAACAAGCATCAGATCAGCAACAGGTTCATTAATATGTTGTCATGTGAGGCAGCTATGTGAATGTCTGACATGATGGAGGTGCAAAAGGCAAAAAAATAGTAGAATCTACAAGATACTGTTTGGTAATAGATTCACATTTTGCAAAGCATCAGTGAGTAAATCATAATTAAAGGTGTCCAACAGATGCATGCCATGTTGCATCTTGTGCAAGTCAGAGGGACTCCTTGTTCTCTGTGTGCAACCAAATTTCATGGCAATCCATCTGATAGTTGTTGAGACATTTAGATCCAGACCAAAGTGGCGAAAGTGTCTATAAACTCTGCTAGAACAACTCAGCGAGAGACAAACAAACATAGAAAACATGTGCTGACTCCACCTTTTAACACCACCTGTGTCATTTCTGGGTAGCGGTTCGTGAAGATCTGTGATGTTGCCAAAGCGTCAAGAACTTTAAAGTCACTTCAGGAAATTAAAAAAGTAGAAAGCTTTATTTTTGTTGAGCTGCTCATGTGTTGTGAATTAGTCAGAACAATTCAACTAAATTCAAACATAGCTTCTTTTTTTACTGCATCTCTTAAAAACACTTTCTACGAAAACATCAAAAAAGCTTGTGTTGTTGGTCTGAGTTGAAATGTGACAGGCTGACATGCCAGTGGAGTAAATATTGAAATATTGCACAATGTTTACTTTGTTTGTAGCACATTTTCCCGACCGGTTTGTTTACTGACGACAAACAGAGGTCTTAAACCAGATAAGACTGGTGCTTCTGATCAGAATATCTCACAGTGAACTGACTGACTTCTAATAGTTTTGAAGGGAACTACAACAAAACTATGTCAGCCCTGCACCCTCGGGAGCCCTCAGATTCATCGTTGTCCATTCAAAGGCAAAAGTGCAGTGGAACCAGCTCACCCACATGCCCCCATTGTTTACCTCTCTAGTGGGGGTGAGGGCTGTATAGAGGGCTTGTGCACCAGGAGGGCCTGGGAAAAATGCTGCTCACGTGGCATAGTTAATGGGAACATGGCAGGGATATTTTGAATTTTAAATCCCTTTCTATCCGGTTCTGGTACTGCTGAGCTTCTGTTGGCCACCCTGCTATGATGAATGCTCTTCGATGGGTCCAAATGTGGGACTTCAGAACCTGCTGTTTGCAGTTTGCAGATGTGCTGGCACGCTGGCCTCATCTAATCTCTGCTGCAGTCTTATTTGCAGTGACATGTTGTGACTGCGGTCACCACACATCAGACACAAAACAGGTTGAATCCCAGACTGTTTTTTCTTAGGATTCAATTGTTTGGTGCATCAACCAGAATTGTAATGTAAATTGTTTTTAGTTGTTTTTTTGTTTTCAAGACTAAAACATCTCAACAACCATTGGATGGAATTTGGTTCAGATCTCCACTGTGTTAAAACCGACCTTGTTAAGCCACTGACTTTTCCTCGAGCATCAACATGAGGTTGAGATTTGTGGCTTATTGGATGGGCTAATGGATTTCCATGAATTTTGGTACACACATTCATGCTCCTCAGGATGAACTGTGATCACTGTGGAGATCGACTGGCCTGTCATCTGTCTGTGTCTCCAATACTTTTTAGGATTCTTCATGAAATGCCTGCAAAGCTAATGTCATTCCTGTCAGCCTTCGATGTGGTTGTTTAGCATTAATTAGCTAATGTTAGCACACTAACTGAGGTGGTGAACATACCTACCTCTAAGTTAGTATCATCCAGTGTTTCTGTTCCGAGCTGACACAACAAAATCATTCGTGATCAATCATCCACTCATCACTTCCTCAGTACATACACCACTGATGCTGCTGCATAATGTGTTTCTAACGTCCCCCCAGCACACATTTAAAAAAAACATTCAGTTAATTTTACAACAGCACAATGTTAAATAAAATGAGCTTACTCAGATATTTTCCAAGGAAAATAATAGCAGAACCACCAACAGATCCATCACTTTCCATACAGAAATGGTTTCAAATCACCAGAAGCCGAGGGTACAGACCTTCCACAGGAAACACTGTAGTAGTAATTAGGGTTTCCTCTATATACATTGAATATATCATTAACTGTTCCAACAGTACTCTTGGTGTCCCCTTCAGGAATTAGGTTTGTTTTTTTTACATTTACAGCTACTAAGAAAACTGGAAAGTAAGATTTAGATGTTTATCATTATGATAATTAAAATATGAATATAAATTTAAACACCAATTCTTTGTTTTAAAAACAATAGCAAAAAATTCAGTGTAGTAAAAGGAGGCTGTTGATAGGGGGCTGTTTCTCCCCCCACATCCCTACGTCCAATGTCTCTGATGTGCTTCTATTTTTAGAGGAACTGCCGGCATGTCTGACACACAGGCAGCAATCCTTTTCTCATCTGTAATGTGAAACACATGCATGCAAGGCAGGGTACTGCATGTACAAGTCATGTCTGAATATTTTGATTAATTCATTCAGGGTATGACATAAATGGATGTCGGAAAGACTGTGCAAAAAGTTTGTGTTTACAAGCTGTTGGGGTTTGGTTTCTCTTGAGAGTGACAAAACCTTCTCCAAGTCCTGGGGTTGGGGAGCTGAGAGGTTTGGTTGTTTATTAGGGGAAAGACAGGACAGTGCAGAAAAAGAAAACAAAGGTCCTGAAAAGACAGCAAAAAATGGAACAGAAAAGGATAAAGGGGCACAGAGTCTGATGGAAAAAAAAAGAACAATGAATGAAAAGAGTTTTTCATTGGCCCCACCACAGTGCCCTTTTTATTTTATTTTTTAGCTCAAACTGTCTGTGTCCACCACTGTTGTACACATCATGTAACTGGTGCCTCTGGATCACGTGAGCCACCTTTTTCTTGTCTTCTTTAGAAGTCTCAAATTACATATTTGAGATTAAAGGGCTCTTTTAACAGGAGGAAAACAAACTCTTCAGATCACCATTACAACATTCACACCACGGCTACTTCAATCCATTTGAAGTGGGTGACACTCCCCCTTTCCACTTGACCTTCCCACAGTCCATTTTGCTCTGATGTGTCTTACTCATTCTTAAGTATTTGCTGAATACAGTTTATGTTATGTTTTAATAGTTTTTTATTTGGTGGCAAAAGATGTCAGCTCACATATATTTGGTACCACCAGAGATTAACCAATGTATGTATTCAGTTTAATGTCACTCATGCACATGAGGACAGAGGCAGATCAGACATAAATATTACTGACTGAACACTGACCTCTACAGGTATCAATTACCAACTTCTCAAGTTTCCTCTCAAAGCTGTTTGTGGATAGGACTTAAACTAATTGTGACTCGCTATGAATATTTCTATTAGAATTTTTAAAAGCACTGTGCATGAATAAACACACAAACATACATAAATGCCTCACACATTACCTTTGGTACACTGTGATGAGGCACCTCAGTTCTGTCAGCAAATAAAACCCTACCTGCTGAGTTATGATTTAACATGTTCACTCAGTGTACGGGCAGCAACATGAAAGAGGCCCTCAGCTATCTGGCAAAACTATAACATCTATTACTGTTTCACCACAACAGAGCAGTACATTATTTATTATAACAAGACTGAACTCATGAATGTGAGTGCATATTCAGTCATCATTAAAACTTTTTGGATGTGTTGTAAAAACTTGAAGGGCTACTGAAGTTTGAACACTCTTGTATGTCTCTATTTTTACACCAGATGCTTGTGACACAGCCTTTCCTAATACGGACAGACGCAGCACAGTAAAGATGGGAATCAGGATGGTTTGTCCAGACATGATTTTAAATGCTCCGGCAAGGTACACTGGAATATTTTCCTTGTTGAAGGATAAAAGCATGCTGTTAATCGCAGCCCAACTGTACTGTTTCTCAACCTGTGCTTTCCATCTTTTTGTTGTGACAAAAACTTTCTTTTAAATTCCATGAGCCCATGTTAAAGTGATGAAATGGATGTTTAAGATCAGCTCTGTGACTCTTCTGTGACCTGGCAAAACTAGAGCATTATAAAAGACTTTTTAAAGACTTTTTGAGTCGGCATGAGTTCAAGCATCATGTCATCATGGAGGCTTGCACTATCCTGCACCTCAGAAGATATTTTCATCAAAATGTCCTTTGCGGCGCCTCTTTTATTACCAGCCATGATCTCTTCTACAGATGTATTTCTCAACAAAGTGACACTGTTGGTTACAGTTTTGGAAATCTGTTCTTTTTCACAGGTATTTGTTTGATCTAAGACATCTTAGATTTTTATAGTGTATAATTTCATTAAAGAGCATCACTTTAAAACAGATTGTTTTATCCATTGATTTTGGCCTCCTTCACTTGTCTTAACATGATGATATTTGACAGCAAGTGTACAACATTGAGTCTTTTTAAACAGTTTCCTTCCTGTGTTTAGGTTGGAATTTGTTATTGCAGTTCTGAACACTTCTGGCCCTGCTTCTCACTTTTTTTGTCAGTTTGTTCATCTGTTTTTATGCACCGTGCTCCCTGTTCACGGGTAACATTGGAAAGCTCTTTTCCATCATCATTCTAATCTTTATCTTGTTTGTCACTCACTCTGCTCTCTTGTCTGTTATTATTGGCTTTACTTTCCACAGCATTGCTCTTTGTCTGCTTTCTCTTGACCTGACCGCCTGTCTCCTGAAGCCTCCCTCTCTCATTGACATCTTTTCCTGAACATAAACTCATCCCAAAAGTTCAATTTTAAAAATATTCCACAACTCCAAATAATAAAATGAACTAAAATGATCTGAAAGGCTACAGTACTGTTACAGTCTGCTTAATTGAATCGCAATGAAATCATGTGCAGTTTACACTTCACACTGGCTGCAGTATTAAATTATGATCTATAATAACATTGTTGGTCATGATAGAGACTGGCAAACCCAATGCTTTGAGTTTAACCAGCACTGAATTTGTAAACTGAATCATATGAAAATAATTAACCAAAAAAAAGTTTTTAAAGCCTCTGGGGGCTCAACACAATTCATTTTTAACAGTACTTTGATGAAGCACCTCTGTCCAGACTCCATGTCTGTCTTCACGCTAGATGACCCTCAACCACTTCAGATAGTCTTTGTGTAACCGGTCAGGTGTGACAACCATGAAAAATGAAAGACTGCATGATAAAATCTCTAACTCCAGCTTTTTGCCACAGATTTGGTTTTCTTTTCCGCCTCTGGCCTTCTTTGAGGCTCCCTCATTTTTGATTAAACAACAAATTCCTTTCCCATGTGCTTTTTATAAAATGGCCTCTACTTCCCTCCTCTTATTTGTAAATCTGTGTTAAGGGCATTCAACTTAAGATGCATCATCACCACTTACTGCTCCTCTTAATTTCATTGTTGAAATTTGGTTTTCATTATTTCTTCATCAGAATTTAGACATAGTAATACTTTCTGGTATTGATTTGGAGTCCTTAGGTCATTTTACTAGGAAGCTATTCAAAAACAACCCATGATCCCACAGAAGTATGGATATAAAATAGAAGAAGCACTAAAATATAGTGGAAAGAGCTGTCCTCTGTGTGGCTATATTTCTCCATGGTTTGTCTTCTCTGAACTTAAAATGACCAGTGCTCTCATTTTCATGTCAAAATGAAAGTGAATACAAAACACCCACACTTCCCCCCCCAAAACACCTGAACTTCCCAACACCCCCACTCCCAGGATGTAGAAAATGTTCTCTCACTCTCAAGAAATAACAAAAATTTTGTAAGCAGAAACATTTTTCACAATCTTTCTTACATTTCTGTCATATCCGGAACGAATTAATCAAAATATTCAAAGTATTCGACTTATGTGTTCAGTATCCTGCTTTCGATGTGTTTTACATTACAGACGACACAAGGATCGCTGCCTGTGTGTTAGACATGCAGGCATTTTCTCTAAAAATAGTTGTTTTACCTCCCCTCCTGCAGAGAAACACTGTGGCCACTTCAATAACATCAATGAAGTTATGCAACAAACTAAATTCTTGGGCTGATTCACTGCTGACTGTTCCTGATCTGCCACAGTCACACTGCTCTGAGCTCAGCTTGATGAGCCGTTGTTATAACTCTGCTCTGCTCACAGTAGATAAAGTCTGGATTGTGTTTTTTCAGGGCTCATACAATTTGTCCAAAGTTTCACTGTTAAATGGTATTACAGCACAATTCAGTCTGAACCAGGAAACCCAGCGTGGCCTTTCAAAACATCCTGGATATCATCACAGACGCCTTGTCAGTCGTCTGCAATCATGTGCAAGCTTTCTCTCTGAGGAGGAAGAACCTCTGCCGACCTCACACACAACGGACACGTTTCAGCACCGAGACAAAGACAGTATTGTATAATCTGCTGAACTCAAGTTTGTTCATAGAGGGTATTTACTGGGCCTCAGTAAATACTCTGAATTTAAAACATTTGTAAATAAATTTTACCACTATTTAATCAGAGGAGCTGTAAAATGTCATTTTATAGACAGAGCACATTTTAGGACCTTATTAGAAAGACTGTCACAAGAAAAAAAAGATCCAGCAACACCGCAAATTATCAGAATGTAATGAATGCAAGTCTCTGTGACCTTGCTGGCGGGGTTACTGTTAAACCACAGGTAAGATTTGTTCTGACCTTGCCCTCCACTGTCTCTGGGTAACGTCACTACGTTGTGCTCTGAATATTACTCTGCTCTGTGTTTTCAGATTCACTGCTGCCCTCTTGTGGGTTCTTGCAGATGCTGTACTCAAACTTCCAGCTGCTAAAATCTGCCTGAGGTCAATTTTGAGGTAATTGTACTTTTTTATAGTAGTTTCTACTTCTACTCTACTCTACATTAATATTTGCATATTCAGAATAATAACACAAAAAACAAACAACAAATAAATGATGATGTACAATTAGAGGTTACAATAAGGCAGATTCATTTAAAACTGCTCTGAAATCTGAATCTGAAACAATAAAGTGGTGAACACATTAATTTATCAGTGATTATGATCCAGTAATAATAAACTTTAATTTGAAAGGGTCACTCTGCATGATGAGTACTTTTACTCTCTGTACTTTAAGTGTATTTTGATGCTAATATTTGTTTACTTACGTACGTATTTCCCCCTCCTTGAACCGCCACCTTACTGTGGTGGAGGGGTTTGTGTGCCCGAATGATCCTAGGAGCTATGTTGTCGGGGGCATTACGCCCCTGGTAGGGTCTCCCATGGCAAACAGGTCCTAGGTGACGGGCCAGACTAAGAGCGGTTCACAAGCCCATCATGAACAGAAGAACATCAAGGACCGTTACGTCGCCTCGGATTGATGCAAGTACTGCAGGCCCCACCCTGGAGCCAGGCTCTGGGTTGGGGCTCGCAGGCGAGCGCCTGGTGGCCGGGTCTTTGCCCACGGGACCCGGCCGGGCTCAGCCCGAAATGGCGACGTGGGCCCGCCTTCCAGTAGGCTCACCACCCGCAGGAAGGTCCATGAGGGGCCGGTGCAATGTGGTTTGGGTAGCAGTCGTGGCATGGGGGCCTCGACGACCCAATCCCTGGACCAAAACTCTGGCAATAGGGACATGGAATGTCACCTCGCTGGGGGGGAAGGAGCCTGAGCTGTGCAAGGAGGTTGAGAGGTACCGGCTAGAGATAGTCGGGCTCACCTCCACGCATAGCTTGGGCTCTGGAACCCAGCTCCTTGAGAGGGGCTGGACCCTCCACTACTCTGGAGTTGCCCAGGGTGAGCGGCGGCGAGCTGGTGTGGGCTTGCTTATAGCTCCCCAGCTCAGCCGCCATGTGTTGGAGTTCACTCCGGTGAACGAGAGGGTCGCTTCCTGCGCCTGCGCCTTCGGGTTGGGGATAGGTCTCTTGCTGTTGTTTGTGCCTACGGGCCGAACAGCAGTACAGAGTACCCGGCCTTCTTGGAGTCCCTGGGAGGGGTACTTGATAGTGCTCCGACTGGGGACTCCATTGTTCTACTGGGGGACTTCAACGCTCACGTGGGCAACAACAGTGATACCTGGAGGGGCGTGATCGGGAGGAACGGCCTCCCCGATCTGAACTCCGAGCGGTGTTCTGTTCTGTTCTAGTCACAGTTTGTCCATAACGAACACCATGTTCGAGCATAAGGGTGTCCATCAGTGCACGTGGCACCAGGATACACCCTAGGCCGGAGGTCGATGATCGACTTTGTTGTCGTTTCATCTGATCTCCGGCCGTATGTCTTGGACACTCGGGTAAAGAGAGGGGCTGAGTTGTCAACCGATCACCACCTGGTGGTGAGTTGGATCCGCTGGCAGAGGAGGAAGTTGGACAGACCTGGCAGACCCAAACGTATTGTGAGGGTCTGTTGGGAACGTCTGGCCGAGCCCTCTGTCAGGGAGGTCTTCAACTCCCACCTCCGGAAGAGCTTCTCACAGATTCCGAGGGAGGCTGGGGACATTGAGTCCGAGTGGACCATGTTCTCTGCCTCCATTGTCGACGCCGGCAGGTTCGAAGTTGTGGACGCAAGGTCTCTGGTGCCTGTCATGGCGGCAACCCCCGAACCCGTGTGGTGGACACCGGAAAGTAAGGGATGCCGTCAGGCTTGAAGAAGGAGTCCTATCGGTTGACCATGTGATGGCCTGTGGGACTCCTGACGCAGTTAATGACGGTACCGGCAGGCCAAGCAAGCCAGCGCAGCCCGGACGGTCCTGGAGGCAAAAACTCGGGTCTGGGAGGAGTTCGGTGAGGCCATGGAGGAGGACTATCGGTCGGCCTCGAAGAGATTCTGGCAAACCGTCCGGCGCCTCAGAAGGGGAAGAAGCAGTACCTCTGCCAACACTGTTTACAGTGCAGGTGGGGAGCTGTTGACCTCGACTGGGGACATTGTCGGACGGTGGAAGAAATACTTCGAGGATCTCCTCAATCCCACCGACTTGCCTTCCAATGAGGAAGCGGAGGCTGGGGTCTCTGAGGTGGACTCAACCCATCACCCAAGCCGAAGTCACTGAGGTAGTTCGTAAGCAAGCTCCGCAGTGGCAAGGCGCCTGGGGTGGATGAGATCCGCCCTGAGTACCTCAAATCTCTGGATGTTGTGGGGCTGTCTTGGCTGACACGCCTTTGCAACATTGCATGGAGGTTGGGGACAGTGCCTCTGGAGTGGCAAACTGGGGTGGTGGTCCCTCTTTTTAAAAGGGGGACCGGAGAGTGTGTTCTCAACTACAGGGGGATCACACTTCTCAGCCTCCCCAGGGAAGGTCTACGCCAGGGTACTGGAGAGGAGAATTCGGCCGATAGTCGACCCTCACCTCGGATTCAGGAGGAACAATGCAGGTTTTCAGTCCCTGGTCGTGGAACACTGGACCAGCTCTATACCCTCCACAGGGTGCTTGAGGGTTTATGGAGTTTGCCCAACCAGTCCACATGTGCTTTGTGGATCTGGAGAAGGCATTCGACCGTGTCCCTCGTGGTATTCTGTGGGGGGTGCTCCGCGAGTATGGGGTCCGGGAGCCTTTGCTAAGGGCTGTTCGGTCTCTGTACGACCGGAGCAGGAGCTTGGTTCACATTGCCGGCAGTAAGTCAGACCTGTTCCCAGTGCATGTTGGACTCCGGCAGGGTTGCCCTTTGTCACCGGTCCTGTTCATAATCTTTATGGACAGGATTTCTAGGCGTAGCCAGGGGCCGGAGGGAGTCCAGGTTTGGGAACCACAGGATTTCATCTCTGCTTTTTGCGGATGATGTTGTCCTGATGGCTTCATCAGGCCAGGACCTTCAGCATGTACTGGAGCGGTTTGCAGCCGAGTGTGAAGCGGCTGGGATGAGAATCAGCACCTCCAAATCCGAGGCCATGGTTCTCGACCGGAAAAGGGTGGCATGCCCTCTCCAGGTGGGTGGAGAGGTCCTGCCTCAAGTGGAGGAGTTCAAGTATCTCGGGGTCTTGTTCACGAGTGAGGGAAAGATCGAGCGTGAGATTGACAGGCGGATTGGTGCAGCGTCCGCAGTTATGCGGTCGGTGTACCGGACCGTCGTGGTGAAGAAGGAGCTGAGTCGAAAGGCGAAGCTCTCGATTTACCGGTCAATCTACGCTTCCCACCCTCACCTATGGTCATGAACTTTGGGTAATGACCGAAAGGACAAGATCATGCGGATACAAGCGGCCGAAATGAGTTTCCTCCGCATAGGGTGGCTGGGCGCGCCTCCCTTAGAGATAGGGGTGAGAAGCTCGGTCACTCGGGAGGAGCTCGGAGTAGAGCCGCTGCTCCTTCACATCGAGAGAGGAGTCAGCTGAGGTGGCTTGGGCATCTGTTTCGGATGCCCCCTGGACGCCTCCCTAGGGAGGTGTTCCAGGCATGTCCCACCGGAGGAGGCCTCGGGGAAGACCCAGGACACGCTGGAGAAACTATGTCTCTCGGCTGGCCTGGGAACGCCTCGGGGTCCCCTGGAAGAGCTGGAGGAAGTGTCTGTGGTGAGGGAAGTCTGGGCATCTCTGCTCAGATTGCTGCCTCCGCGACCCGGTCCCGGACCAAGCGGATGAAGAAGATGAAGAAGATGACGTACGTATTTCTGGTATTTGCACTTTTAATGAAGTGAAAAGAATCTGAGTACTTCTTTCAGCACAGCTGTGCTCAGTTGAATCTGCAGCTTCGTTGAACCTCGTTGAACATCAGATAGCACTGACAGTGTCAGAGACTCTGAATCTGGCAGTCAGAAGCACTCGGACACTTTAAGATGATACATGAGCACATTTGCTGAATCACAGCTGTTTACGCCCTCCTAAATGTGAATGTGGTATTTCAAACAAAAGCTCTCACAGACTCTTAATAAGCATCATCTGATGACATGTCATTATTACAAATACAGAGTTGCATAAAATATTTTTATATCCAAGTTCCTTTTATGATGTTACTCATAAGGTTTTTACAAGAAATGTCTGAAATAGAGATTTCATAATCAGGTAATCATGAAGAAGTGAGGTGTGAGAAGAATCCAAAAGAAAAGATAATAAAATTGGTCAGCCTATATCACAAAGTGCAAAACAACAACTGTGCCAAGATGCAGCAGAGAAAATATTTCAAAATAATTGTCCATGAAACTACTGTCATCAAGATAGTTAAATCATCAATAGGAACTGAGGCAGTTTTTTATTTTTGAAACTCCATTTATTTATGCTGAGTTCAGTGTAATATTGTTCAGAATGCAGCTATAGATAAAACATCATTCATATAAAGATGTTACCCAATGACAGGACTTCTAATAAAACAACTATTATACAAAATACTACCTTAAGCTGGAAAGCTCAGGAAAACAATTACAATTATCACCCCAATCCCACTGAACAGCAGGGTGCATTTCCCCTTTGATTTCTTATATCTTACGAGATTACTACAGTCTCTTTGTTATTAGTCTGTAAAATGTATATTTTAATACTTTTAATGTGGTGTTCAACATGGCATACATCAATAAATGTCTTTCGTTGGTGGAGGCTGCCCTCTTGTGGTAAATAGTCTGCTGAGTGTTAAGCAGGGGTCAAAGAATCTTGTTCTAAAGTAAAAATAAAAAAAAACACAGTTCAGAAATACTCTGGTACAAGTAAAAGTCCTGCATTCAAAATCTTACTAAGGCACATTACAAAGTTCAAAATATACTTTAAGACCCAAAAGTAAAAGCAGCCTACTCATCATGCAAAGTGGCCCATTTCAGAATAATATATATTACTGGATTATTATGGTGCTCTAATGGAGCTGCTTTTAGGTGCTTGTGAAATCCCCAGTTATCTTCATTTTACCTTAACATATAATTATACACTGTAATGTATTTGTCGTTTAATCTTAATCTGCAAAGTAAGCAATAACACTATCAGGTAACTGCGGTAAAGTAAAAAGTATGATATTTCCTCTCCGAATTTTAGTGGGGTAGTATCAGCAAATTATAAATAAATATAAATTTGCTTTAAATATTTAAGTAAAGTACAATTGCTCAAAAGTGTGTTTAAGGACAGCACTTGACTAGTTGTGTGTTGCTTTCCACCACTGATGGTCAAACAGATTTCAAGTCAGTAGTTTTATCACAGCAGTTGTAGAAATCCACAAGAGGGCAGCAGTGAGTCAGAACACACAGTGGAAACAGCAGGACAGAGCAGAGTATCCTCACAGCACAATATAGTGGTGTTACATAGAGCACAGTGGAGGAGAGCTGACTGGGAAAAGTGTTAAAACAAAACTCCTTTAGATGCTGAATTTATTCTTAAAATCAAGACATAAGAAAACATGCATTTTCTATTACAGGGATTCAATAAGTCACTACTCAAAAGGCCTCATCTGTATGTGAATTCTTTTTGATCACATCACCCTGAGAAGAAACACTTTGAAATCATACAAACATGTAACTTCCTGATTTATACTTTTCTCACAGAAACATGCATTTATTCATTCATTCATGCATTTATTTACTTACTTATACGAGTGATTGTGGCAGCCTGCACCACAGTGTAAAGTCCCTGCTGAAGCCACTAAAAATTCAGGAAATCTTTTCATACTTGATGCTAAACATGATCTTCCTCAAACAGGCAGCTGACCGACAGATGGGTTGATAAACTTTTTACAAATCAGTGAGCTGGATGACGGTGAGCAGTCAGAGGCCATCTTAATCAGACTGTCTCATAAAGTGTTTGTTGGTCAATAAACTGGTGTTTCAGTGGCATCCATCAGCATTTATGAGTTTGTGCTGAATTTTCGGACAAGCCAGTCAGTAAGATCTGCTGACAGGCCTTCAAACACCTGCCAAATGTATCTGAAGAACATAAAGAAATGACTGGATATGAGAATAAGAAGGAATGTGTTTCTTCTCCAAATGGAGCCTCATGTTGCTGTAAACTATAATAAACAGACGCAGAAGAGAAGCTGCAGCTCAGACTTGGGCTGAAAGTGAGTTCTTATTAGGAAAAGTGTGTTGTAAAATTATTTCTAACCATGTGTGACATTTTCAGACTTATTTGTTGTTTCATCAGCTGAATTAGTTAACCAGCTGTTTAGTAATCAACCAAATGTATTAATTTCCTGCAAATACTTGCAGCAAGAAAGTGGCCCACTGTACATTAAAAAATTCTAAATCCTTATTAAATTCAGATATATTTTTAATTCCCTGACACCCATAAGGAGTATTACACATGGGCACGGAAAAAAATAAATCCACTGTGGTTTCAGCGGTGACTGGTGTGTGGAGGGCCTGTTTGTCACAGGGGGGGTTGTTGGAGTTTCCTTGTAACCGGAATTAGCTGTGAAGTGCGACCTTGAGGTGTGAACACGGAATACGAAAGGTCCGGCTTGCTTCAAGAGAAACTCTCTCATACTTTGCACCTCGTTTGCAAGTGAATATCTTTACAAATAAAACGAGATTTACGTGTGAAGTGTGGTTGGAAACTGGTGAATTCCCACAGTAACACGTTTTCAACCCAAAGACTTTTACACACGTTTGGATGCTCTGGGTTTAGTTTGGAAGATTCATTATAAGGAAAATAAATAACTTGCTGTCTAAATTCGTTTTAACTGAGTAGACCCTATTTATATAAACTGTCATTAGAAATTGAGCGCCTCCAACAAGTCCTCCATAATAAAATAAATCTATGCGCAATTACGCACAGGCCTTTTTTCTTACTTGGGGAGTTTGCAGACGTGTTGCCTCGGTTTATTGCCGGTTCGTGCAGCATGTGCAGCTGATAGGCCGCGGTGTTAATTTATTCATGGGGAGGAGAGCTCGTGTTCACGATAGGCCCGCTGTCAGGTGATGACGCGCCACAGGACAGGCGCAAGGGGACAGCTGGGCCGGCAGCACCGGTCACTCTCATTTGAATGCAAATCTCCAAGAGTTGAGGAGTCGGCTGACGTCAGGAAGGCCTTAGTATACCTTAAACATCCTTGTCAACAGAGCCACATCATGTGAGACTGGAGACGGACTGGAACTACGTCGCATTTCACGCCGGGCACCCATTTGGACTACTTAAACAGCAGAGGGATTGTTTTTTTAACAGTTTCAGGGCCACAATGTCGCCTTAAAATAGGCTGCACGACACTTTGCTGTTTTTATTACATTCAACATTTTTTTATACAAATCATGTATGTGGGATACCTCCTGGATAAAGAAAGCGGCATGTATCACCAGGGGCCAGTGAGAAGATCGAGCATCAATCTGCCTCCACAGAACTTTGTTTCGACACCACAGTATCCTGACTTTACCGGATACCATCATGTGCCAAACATGGATACGCACGCACAGTCTGCGGGGAGTTGGGGACCTACATATGGCGCCCCACGGGAGGACTGGGGTGCATATAGTCTGGGACCGCCTAATACTATTCCTACACCCATGAACAACTCCTCTCCTGCACAGGTTCCTTACTGCTCGTCTGAGTACAGTCACATGCATCCTCCAGGATCTGCGGTGTTACAGCCGCCGCCGGACAACGTTAACGTCGCACAACCTTCTCCTGACAGAGAAAGACGCAATTCATTCCAGTGGATGAGCAAAACCGCGCAATCATCTTCCACAGGTGAGTTTTTTTTTCTGTCTTAAACATTGTGCCAAAATGATGTCATTCGAGTTTGTGTCCATTCAACAAAACACCAGCGAAGAGTTCCTGTGTCCGCGCGTCTCCCAGGATTTTACGCACGATTTTAACTCCGTTTTTCTGTCACTTCTGTGTCGTTTCAAATAGAAATTCGTATCGAATATATTTAAATACAAACAGTAGCTAAGCACCAATAGGTCAAACTTATTTTTTAAGTAAAAAATGCGTAAGAACTCGACAGAACTTGAAAAAAACAAAATAAAATTCTGGCGCTTGCCGTATGCGGGTGCCTCACATTTAGCTTAATAACACAATAAATGTTAATAGTAAGATGATATTTATGGGTTATAACTTAACATGTCTATATAAAAATAATAATAACGAATAACATCAGACTCGCAACAGAAAGAATCAGTCAGACGTGTCCATTAATTGTTTCCACGTCTCTTAATTTCGATAGGAAAATGGACTCGGTTTACTGTATTCTCTCCTCTGGTGGAAATAAAAAAAAAGGTGTGAGGAATCGGCGCCAGGCCCAGTTGTGATGTTAATGTCATTATTCCTGGAGATGTGAGGTCGACTTCCCTGTCACATTGTTTGGTGTTTTGAGTGTTATCCGTCATATCCAGGCGGTGGCCTTCGCTTTCAACACCTCTTCACTTTGAAATGCACCGGCGTCTCTTCCTCTCCGAGAGTTATATTGCAGGAAAGAGTGAAGTTTTTCACAGCCCAGGTCTCAAACGTGGAGGAGTACATACTGTAGGCCTTTACAGTAAAATTTATTACACTTTATTACAGGTTGAATATTTCTTTATCGTGAGGGCCAAGAATAAAAAAACCCTACACTTTTACTTACAACCATTAAATGAGTTTGGCTCACACGTTCTTGTTCATCAGGATTTTATTTTATAAAATGTGTCATCCTCGGCCATTTGTTTTCAAACACACATATATTAAAGGTTAACATGCTCTCCTGTAACGAGCCTGTAAAATTGTCAAACTAATCCATCAGCTTCATATGAACCCTCACGCCTTTTGGAGGTGATTTAAGCGGAATAAAATGCCTCCTTGCTGCGCCCTGTACACGTCTTTCTTATCTCCTGTGTCGTGGGTTTCTTTTTAACTTGTCAGTGGAGGATCTAATCGCAGTTTGAAATTCTCTGTACTTCACTTGTCATCAAAGCAAGTTGAAAAAAAAAACTCAATTTGCCTATCTGTAGCCAAAACAAGGGGATGTGGATTTCAGGCACAGCACATACAGGCCGGTCCTGGCATGCAGCCTCCTCTGCGCAGAGCCTCCAGTTCAGCCAGCTGGCTGCTAAAAAAGCCAAAAGCACAATCTCAACTCTGTGTGTGTTTTGCTTCTTGCCGCCTTCACAGGTAAAACAAGGACGAAGGAGAAATACAGGGTAGTTTACACAGACCATCAGAGGCTGGAGCTGGAGAAGGAGTTTCACTTCAACAGATACATCACCATCAGGAGGAAGTCTGAGCTGGCTGTCAATCTCGGGCTGTCGGAAAGACAGGTATGTCCCTATCAAACTAAATATTTCTACTTTATCCTCAGCGCAGAAAGATGCAAAGAGTCATTTATACATTTGGCAGACATTTACAGCCTGTGTCAAGTCTGATTCATGGACACCACATGGAAGTTGATTTATTCTCACAGGAGTAACCTACAAAATATCCATAATATCAGCAAATATTGTGTTGAACTCCACAAATTTAAATCCATGAGATAGAAATACAGTTGCCTTTATATTTCTTTATATTTTACTTCAGCCACTCATGATGTTTTTAGTTATTTATTATTAACTCTTTATCGTTAATTCCTAAAATACAAACACCATGTTTTTGTATTACTTACCTAGTTGTTTGTAATATTTATTACACATTAAAAACAGATTTTATATAATAATATTTCCATATTTTTTTAAAGGACAGCAAAAATTCTTAAGGAATTAGTAGAAATGTATTAATTATAGTATAGGTCTATATTTATCATTTTGTTTCCTTTCTATTAATAGGAAATGATTTTATTTTATCTGGGTAAAAATGGCATGAAGATTAAATGAAATATCTCACACCAAAAACAAATATATTTTCATGTTTAAAATAAGTAGTTTTTTTTTTACTATCTAGACCTATTGTTTTTAAGTGCTTTTAATTTGGATTCTAAAGGGCTCAAACGAGGTAGATTAGAACCCCAAAATACATATTAAATGTTCATTAATCTTATTCTTTTTTTTATGATTTTCCAATGATAGGCCTTATTTTATGTCATTTTATTAAGAAAAGCTTGGAGAATTAAGGAGGGAGCTCACACTCAGGAACATGTCCTTAATTCTCTTTTCTTTGTGCCCTTCTCAGGTGAAAATCTGGTTTCAGAACCGCAGAGCCAAAGAGAGGAAACTGATCAAGAAGAAGCTGGGTCAGTCGGACGGCAGCGGGGGCTCCGTGCACAGTGACCCGGGGTCGGTGAGCCCTCTGCCGGTGCCGGGCTCCCTCAGTCCCACAGACATCCACGGCTCTCTGTACCCTCCCCAGGGAATGAACACCTTGCCATCTATCAGGAATATACAGCAAGTGACTGTGACTCAGTAAAGCGGCTCACCTCCGGATCACCTAACATAACCGAGCACTCCGACACTTGACAGGCAGCCAGAGGATTTGAACTCACGTCCTGAAGCACAAAGCTGTGGAGAAAGATTTGATTTATAGCAACGAAATGCTGGAGGCTCTTGAAATATTGCTTTTTTATAGAATAGTTTTAATGACGTGGGGATGAAAAAGAAAAACGAAAAAATCGAAGTGTTTCAAACTTAAAAAGCTTTAAATTGTTTGTGAGTTAATAAGATATAAATATCCTTTTTTTGTATGTGATGAAGTGTATGTGAATAAATTGAGAATTCAGGGACATTTGGCAGCTTTAAACGCTTTAAACTGGACTGTGCGCAGATCAGCCGCTCTGGACAAACTGCTTCGACTTGACAAATCATTTCCACGAAGTTTTCAGCAAAACTGAATTAAAGCAGGAAACAGCTGTTAATGATACGGGTAGAAAGGACGTTTGATGGCAACTCAAAATGTAAATAAAATGTTGTTTTTTTTTGCAATACACCTGTCATTTTTCTTTTTTCTGAACGTTGCGAAGCTTGGATTATCACTGCATCAAGTTTTGTATTTAAAATGATTACACATGCATACATAGAGTATTTTATATAAAGCCCAGAGTCTGTAACCTATATTCTCCACCAGCATCAGTTCAAGGCCTCAGATACCAATACAAGTTGTTGCAAGATAGAATTCAGGTTAAAACTCAAGAGAGCATCTTAATATGGCTTTCACTCATTTCCCTATTTGCAATTTTTATTAGTAATAGATAGAAATCTCTTTAAAAACGAAAAGAACAGTGGGATACTGCTGTTTAAACTTTAGATACTGAAACAGAAATTCAGTGCATCCACTTCTAATTGGACTTTTAGGACTATCTGGACTTTGAAAAAGTTTGACAAAATGGTTAGAGCTCATTTCCGAAGCCTGAACATGAACAGACTTGAGAGTCATGTTGTAGCAAAACAACCAGACTCTGTTGCATCTTTTGGTCTGTATGCAAGGCTGGTTTATAGTCAGGTTATCTCTTAAATGATCTCACTACTTGTGGCTTTAAACCAACTAGTAATAGTGCACACAAACCATTATAGAAATTAAGGTATACGAGTTTTCCTCTTCAGTTGAACACATATGCCACCAACCTCTAATTCTTATGAAGCAGAATTTGATTTGGGCTGTTTAACATATGTTACACATGGTGCTATGCATTTCACCTTCATTTCACCTTCATATTTGCATTAAATGTCTGGGACTTTGCATGTAATCTAAAGTGAAAAACATCTAGCCTATACACTTGACTCACATAGTTCTGTTTTTATAGAGGTGAGGGAAGGTCAAAGCACGTTAACAACAAAAGTTCAGGCTTATGGGCTCAAAGTGTAGGTTCATGCGTAATTAGTGGAAGTGACATTTTAATTGTCATGTGGCTAGACTGCCTATTTTGTGAAGAGGACTTTTCCTGACTTTGACCTGTGTCTGAAGAAGCTAATTCATAAATTATCCCTGATGTAAACTGCAGAACTCATCAGAATCAGCATTATTGTCCAGGTATGTGTACACAGAGAAGTCATTTGAGGTTTTCAATGTACATTCACAGAAATAGATATACTATAACAACTATAATAAACAACAGAAACACAATAACATCATAAACATAATAAGTTCTAATTTAAACATAATAAAGATAATCACTTATAATATAAAAATAATAATATAAAATTACTTATAATAGAAACAATGTGTGAACAGTTAATAAGTAAAATATTTCTGATTTATCTCTGTCATGTCTCTATAATATTTTCTACTTTTTTTTCTCATAACTGAATAAAGTTTCTTTAATAATGACTCCCAGCTCCGGGCACGAGACCACGGACGCGCGCCCGCTCGTGCGTCCTCCCCCCCGCGCGCAGCCCCGCCACGAGACGTCATGAGCGTCTTACTGCCCAACATGGCGGACTTTGATACCATTTATGAGCTGGAAGACGAGGAGGATGAGCACGTAGTGAGCGAGGAGCACCTGCCCAGATACTGTCCGGAGCCCGTGGTGATGCGCGGGGCTGGCCACATCACGGTGTAAGCAGAGCCGCGTGCGCCTCACCTGTGCGCGCGGGCGTCGCTTTGTTGTGTCTGTGCTCACCCGCAGCCTGGTTAGCACGAGAGGCTAACCTGCCAGCTAGCACAACAACTAACAGTCAGCCGTATGTTTAAAGAAGGAGGTGGCTGCTCTGTCCAACATTATTATCACAACATTAACGAACACCTTCACGTCGCCATGGCAACCGTAAAAGTTTGTGTTGAAAGGCGAGTTTCCATGTGATGCAGCGTTAACGCTGTTAGCAGCAGACTAACAGCTCAACACCGGGCTTGAGTTGTTCACACTCACTTTATTGAGTTACCTGACAGGTCGGCACAGTGTCACCTGTTTAATCAGCGCGTTATAATGTTTTTTTTTTTATTACATGTTTCATCTTTGTTTACATGTCAGCTCTTCTGCTAGTACAGTGTTAGCAAAGCTGCTGTCAGGGCTCATAAAGCTCAAAACGTCGTGGTGTTACAGGAGCAGTGCAGTTCAGGCTAATTCAGAGCAAACTGAGAGGTTGAAAAGGATTATCACTGTCACCTGAACTTTAAGATGACCGGTGGGTGCTGAGTCCTTCCTGTCAGCCCTCTGTTTGGATTATAAAAGTGAAGATATTAGTATTAAATCTCAGTTACATCTGCTGCTGTTCACCTGTTACTGCTGAGCTCTTCAAGACATATGTGAACACGAGCCACTGTTAATATAATATAATATAACATAATATAATCAGGGGAAACTTTTCCAAGCTGCAACCGACCCTAAGGACTGCACTAAAAAGCAAAAATATACCTGAACATGTTCCTAAATCTATTATTCTGGTCGTCCTTTGGTAAAGAGGAACTCCCCTGCACAAATAGATAAGTTGTGACACACCACACATCGTCGTTTGTTTTGGATGGTTGATTATATAAATTATATACCAATTACTTGGTTGCTTGGATTGAACACACTAGACCCTCGTTACCGCATTAAAATAAAGTGCTCTTGGCTCATAGCAACCTTGGAAGTGTGTACTTATAATCTGAGTTATAATTTGTAATCCCCCCTCCCAAAAAAATAGTTATTTAACTGATAATAATCGAAGTATTATTGAAATGATTTGTTGGTAAAATGATGTCACTTTGTCAGCTGTACTCTTTACAATAGAAATCCTTTTTTTATTGTGTGTTTATTGTGTGTTTTTTGTTGTTGTTTGTGATTTAATGTTCCACTCTTATGATGCCAATGAAATTAGACTTAGTTTGAAATGGTTTGTAAATGAGCAAGATAAGTCTCATCATATTATCAAACTTTATACTATATTATATAAATTTATACTCTGGATTATTTTTGTTGTCATCATGTTATTTTTAATAGCACATTTGTTACTTAACATACATTGTTGATACCATATTATTGTTCACATTTTGTTTGTTTGTTTGTTTTTCAGGTTTGGACTAAGCAACAGATTTGATACAGAATTTCCCTCTGTTCTCACGGGAAAGGTACAGTTTCTCTTTTAGTTTTTTTGTCCTGCAGGCTGCTTTCTGTTCAATTTCCAAGTGGGAAGAATTAAGCAATTAAAGCTGCAGTGATTCTATTGTTCTTTTGGGCCTTTTAACAGCCCTAACTTCCCCAAGACCCCCCTATTCAAACCTCTGCGAGTGGTTTTGATCTGACGGAGCTTCATTTTAAGCAACACACCCCAGTGCATAGAAAAGAGCCTGAATATGCTGCTGTCCAGCTCTGTAAATGAGTAAGCCGTCTATGGGGCTCGGTTGGCGGGGACCCCAGTGTTTTTGAGGGTCCAGCTCCAGGTGATAAAATAATGAAATGAAGACTCTGCCGCAGACAAGAAAGGAAGGCTTCCTGGGTCGGACGCAGAAACACAAAAAGGCTGTAGGGGTAAGAGCAGGCCGAGGGAAGTGTGGGGCAATAAAAAGTACCTTCAGTATTGTGACCCAGGGTGACATGTGATGGATGAGGTCACAATTATGATGATTGAAGGGTGCAGATCAGGCCCTGCTGGGCTTTATTCGGAGGTCTTTGGCTGTTTGCAAAGAGACCTTTGCATCCTGTCATAAAAGATTACGACCCCTGTTTTATGGCGTACAGACTCGGCAAGGAATGAGCATCCATTCAAGTTGTTTGGCCAGCACTGCCACAGGCACTGAGCTTATCTCTCCTTTGAGTCCCCCCTCCCCCCGCCTTGCCTTGAACAGTCTAGAGCTTGGTATAGTATTTAGAGATCTCATCTCATCTCTGGACAACATCTGCAAATATCTACCTGTTGGTTTTCTAAAGCTCTTTGATCTTTGTGCACAGCTTTTCTTTTGAGCAATTAGGAATCTTTCATGTCAGCACCACCTACAAACACTAGAGCTGTCTCAACACTTGAATTGTCTGTCTCCCTCTTGATCTTTGTAATTTGGTTATTGCTTCAGTTTTCTGATAATCCCCCCATCCACGCTGCACAAGCCCTCTAGGAACTGTTTGTTCTGTATCCACACATCAACCCTTTCTCTCTCTTTCTTTTTTTTGTTCTAGGTAGCACCAGAGGAATTCAAAACCAGCATCAGCAGGGTGAATGCTTGCTTGAAGAAGAACTTGCCTGTGAATGTGAAGTGGCTTCTTTGCGGCTGCCTGTGTTGTTGCTGTACAGTAGGCTGCAGTCTATGGCCTGTTATCTGCCTCAACAAGAGAGTAAGTCCCAGACCTCCTGAGTGACGTGAGTCGGACAGTTTAACTCTCCCTTACATCAGCGCTGATTACTCAGGGGCTGTTATAGCAATTCAGCCGCACTGGTCTGAGTGTAGAGGGTAATAACAACTTGTGTTCAATTAGTGGCTCTGTGTAGAAATGACGCATTGCGCTGCCCAGCTCCTCTCCTGCCCAGCTCAAGGGTGTGTCATTTAAAGGTGGAAATTACTAGCTGGTAAATTAGGAGTTCAGTCCATAAATCCTAACACTGGTGCTCTTTATTAGTTACCTGTTAAAGAGTTCAATTGAGGAATGAGTATTTTGCAGCTTGTGTTAATGTATGTCTGTTTTCTGTCCCAACAGACAAGACGGTCCATTCATAAGTTGTTAGAGTGGGAAAACAACCGGTTATACCACAAGGTAAGAAAGACACATTGCGCATTAGCACCTGTGCTTAATTGTCTGTGTCACGGCAAGTTCAGTATCATTCATCTGTTTTGTAAACTCTGCGTGTCCCTCAAAGCAGTTTAAGTCAGATCTGCTCAGAGAGGACCGTGAGGTCAGCAGTGACATGCCATGTTAATTTTGTTTTGTCTCGCAGCAACAAATTACAGCTAGTAGCTGTGCAAAGGCATAAAGGAAGCTCTTCAGGGTGTCTGGCCACAGTTTGACCCTGGCGATACCAGACAGCCCTGCTCCAAAATCCCCCCGACACTGAAGGGGAGATTTCAGACAGACTTTCTTTGGTGTGTGTGTGTGTGTCATTGTGACTGTTTGAGAGATTCATTGTGTCTGTGTCTTTTCTTCTCTCATCAGCTGGGGCTGCACTGGAAACTCAGTAAAAGAAAATGTGAAAGCAGTAATATGATGGAATATGTAAGTGGACTGTCACAACAAAACAGCTGTGGAATATTGGATTACATAACTTTGTAAAGTTTACGATAATTTCCAATAGTGATCAATCATCAGATTTTTTTTATTAATGTGTAGTCTATAAAATACCAAGAAATTATAAAATATGCCCATTATAATTTCCCAGAGGCCAAGGTGACATGTTTAAATGTCTTGTTCAACCAAAACATAAAGATGTTTGGTGTATATGACAAAGACTGCCAACAAATTATTAAACTTTAAAAGTTTAATGATGCTGTAGTCCCTACAAGCAGGTATTGTATTTCAAGATCAGATGTTTTGGGAAAGAGCAAATAAGATCCATTTTCATGAAAATTCTACTGATTTGTTCAGTGTCGAGATTTTTTCAACTGCTAGATGCAGAAATTAACAAATCCTGTTGGCATTTCTTTACTAGAACTTTGTCTCTTTTGTCTATGTGATTTATATCAAAGTTACCTTAGTAAGATTTTTTTTAAGACTATATATAAATATTTTGTCAGTCAACTAATAATTTCAGCTCTAGTTAAAACTGTTTAATCATCTTGCAGTTGTCCTAAATAATAATTTCTTTAATCTTTTTCTCTCTGTAGGTGATTCTTATAGAATTCTTACCCAAATATCCTATATTCCGACCGGACTGAGGAGGCTGTTAGCAGACTGGATGTGTGGCCCTTGAATCTTATCCTTAGTGCCTTGTATATACAGTATGTTGGAATAAGGGTCTGCACTGATGTCTCTCGTGACGACCCTGTACATCTCCCAGTACCTTGTACATTAGAATTTGCAACACTGTCACTTTGCTTTAGAGCAGATTTTGCACATTTTTCCCGACAGAACTAGACATGTCCCCTTTGTTGCACTCGGATGTGTTTTTGTTACATGTGACAAACAAGCAAGACTCTCGAAAAGTGCATTTACCCCAAAGAACCATCAACCTGTATCCCATCTATTATATCAGTAATCCCTTGCAAAGAATGCGATGCCTCCACCTTCCTTAAATATCCTTGCCTTATGTATCATTTTTTCTGAAAAAAAAAAAAAAACTCTAAGTGGAACAGGAGGAGAAAGGCAGTGAGTAATTCAACAAGGCTGTAGATTCAAATGCTGTTTGTTGGGTTTCCTCTCTTGAATCCAGTTCTTTGCAAGAAGATGGGATGGTTGAAATTGCCTAACGTACAGTGTACGTCATCACCCTGCGTTGTTTCTTTATATTTGACCCTCTGTACATGGGAATTAGCTAGTAAAAGAACTTGACCTGTAAATACCATGTTAGGATAAGCTGTACAGTGGTATACCATTGTTTACATAAAGTTACTTAGCTCTTTAGTTTTTGGGGGGGGTTTTTTGCCAATATATTGCTGTACCATAGTTTTGATTAATGAAAGATGTCTACATACCTTTCTAGTTTATATGGACCTGTTTACCTTGTAAGCCATATAGTTACATGATGCCAGAGTTAAGACTGATTATTGCACTTGAGCCCAGTAGGATTTAACACAATTAAGAATAAGTGACAACGGCTGTGCACGTCACCATGTGGTTTTTGCCAATAAAGATGACATTTAATGAATCGTCATCTGTTAAAACTGGAGATGGTTGTGTCTCTGATGTGCAGTTGAAAGATGACAATTTGAACTCTGCTCTTCCACTCATTCATTTACTCTCATTTTATCCCAACTTTGCATCAATTTTTTATAGTTTTGTACTTCTCCCTGTGCTGTGTTCGCCAATGTGTTAGGAAGCACATACGTCTGCAGTACGTGGTGTATTGAACAGATGGTTCTTTTGTTTCAGCTATTCTGTCCAGTGTTAGTATTATTTTCCTGAATCTTAGTCAAGAGATTGCTGCATTGCGTTGTATTAGAGTGCCTCTGGAATAGTTGGTGAACCACAGAAGTACAGGTTGATACTCTCTTGTACAAAGGAGATTTTCAACCCTCCTCCCAGTATTGTCCCTGTTACAATTCTTGTAAATGTTTGTCCTAATCCCTATGGAGAGAGAAAATAAATTGTTGATTTTGATTTTTCTTTGCTGCTGCTTCATTTTTCCCTCAAAACCACGCTGTTATTTACTGTCACACTTAAAGGATGATATCATCTAAGTAAAAACAGATCATTATACTGCTAATACACCTTGCCTGCTGCCCTGCTTCAGAAATGTGGCTATTTATCATGTTTAACAAGGCGTTGAATCGTTAACTTTAACAAGACGGTCTGCAATTAGTTGACACATTTGTAAAACTCGGGAATGTTGTTACCATAACCTGCTGCTGCTTCCTAACGTTGTGGACCAGTGGTCAGAGAATACTCGACCATGTTTCTGCTCTATCTCACCACAACCCCCGAATCCTAACGTGGTGGGCTTCGCTTCAGTGTGGCTGGTTTTATGGTCCTTTGTTTTTTTTGTTTCCACATACACAGTCTGCCCCTGTTTAGACAGGTTTTCAGTAACCTTTATACTGCATCAGTACTCCAATACTTTAAACTCAAGTTACTACCCAAACTAGCTTTAGTTAGCTTGGAATAGAATTATTAGTGGTGGTACAAAAAGTAAGCTTTAGCTACAAGATTCAACCAGTTTATTATTTTGATTAATTCAGGATTTGAGAACACAAAGCCACTTGCCTCTACATTCTGAGAGCTGACTTGCAAAATTTGATGAATTGACATCCCATTGCAAGCAGTTTAACTTGTAAGAAATATGAGTTTCAAAGTAATATTCTGTCACTTCTGACCAGCAGTGCAACTTTATAGGTGGCTGCCGTTCACAGTGGTGGTTTATTAAGATGCTGTACTAAAGTACAACTTTTAGGAGTATTTCCTGTCTATGGTCCAAGTAGAATTTTGCTTTTACATGCAACAGAGTGTTAGTACATTGTGGTATTGCAACTTCTACCTAAATAAAGGATCCGAGTTCTTCCACTACTGCCAGTTCAGACTGCGTGACACTGCTGAGTGTGTGCATGTGTGTGAGACTTGCTCGTGTACTGCCATCTGCATTTGAAGTTGTACTAGTTTTACAGTCTTGTATGTTTGCATGCACAAACACAAATGTGTCCTTGTGTGTGTGTTTGCACACGCAGATGTTCACAAACTTCAACCGAACACTTGGAGCCACCAACATCTTATTTAGTTCAGAGCAGTTTGCAGATTGTTTGCAGATTTAAGAAAATTTTTTCATACAGTAAATGTTTCATATAGAAAAAATACATTCTGGGAGTATTTCAAGCATTTTCACCCAAATATATGCAAGGAGCCAGGGTCACTTATTTATTCTCTATTTCTGACCACTAGGTGTCAGAGTGAACCATGAACAGACTGTACAGTTTATTGGACATTTCAATCATTTACACTCCTGCTGTTCTCTGAAAATATGAGCCTATAGAGACCTTGCAAAGAGCAAAAGCCATCAGATCTCTCTGGCTATCATGAGACTGTAACCAGCAGCAGCTTGTGAAGCACATTTACATTCACATTAACATGTATGTGGCTGATTTTCTTTGCTGAAATATTTCTGAAATTTATTGTGTATGAGGTAAAATATTTGTCCTTGATTAAAAACTTCTAGTTTTATGTCTGTTGACATTTGCCACACTGATTAACTTCCTCCCCAAAAAGTTTTCACTGGTGGATCAGCCTTCATGCAGTGAGTGATGGCCCTGTACTGCAGTTAGAATATATGAAAGACAGAAAACAGCATGATTTGTTCAGATTTTATTTAACATAATGAAACAGTGGACAGACTAATACACACATTACCTACTGTGTATGTATACATATATATATATATGTGTGTGTGTGTATATATATTCAATACGTCAGGTATCAAATGAGATACAAGAAAGGCCACTGGGAATGTGTTGACACAAAAAGAGCGAGGTAACACAAATGTATCTGAACAAGGCCGTTCTCCTATGAAATTCCTATAAACTGTATATAATGAAAGAAAACAAGGGGCGACACATTAGTTAAAGTGGCAATTTAAGGCAAGTATACATTCTGCTTTGTCCTTCAACATCTACAGGGCCCCTGCTCATCAAAATCATTCAGTATGAGCCATTATATCATTTGAAAGTAAATACACAGGTCAACGGACGTGTCAATTACACCATCAAAAGCTGCGAGGTGTCTTATTTATAGATGAGCAACACTTTTGATTAAGAACAGACTATCACAGAATTATTTGCTTCCATATTCCACCTCACAGTTTTACAGAATATGAATGTGTCAAAGTACATTTCCAGTTGCAATATTTGCTATCAAGAAATAAACCAAAGCTGTTTCCGATCAATTCTGTTTAAATGGCGTATAGAGGTTTCCTGTTCAGAAGCATATACGTTTTTTCTGATTACTTTTATGGCTTACATAGGAGTGGACCTCAGATATTTTAGTTTCTTTAGGCCCCTTTTAACTGAACCTTTCCATCTGCAACTGCATAAAAGTGTCCAAACAAATGGAGGCTGTGTGACGTCATTATAAATAAAGTTAATAAAATCATACTAGTGGGGAAGAGGGTGCAGGATAGGATGATCTTTCTGTCTTTGGCATCAGTCTATACAATCGGCAGCCATTTTTGTTACACGTAGTCATCAATAAATTCTTTCATCACGACTGTATGTATTGTAAGAAGTAAATTTCATCTTTGGGTGCTGTTTCATGTGAAGCGCTTGAATTAAGTGACGACTATCAAATGACAACATTTAACAGAAGAGCAAAAAAATACATAAAGGTGTCTGGAAAAGGATCAAAAAGGTGTTTAAAAAAAACACAACAACACACATAAATCACTGATTGTCATCATCTTTGCAACCTGATTAAATCTTTTTTGTGCAATCATCTGTCCTTCACTGTGAGAGGACACTGAATCAAACATATACCTGCTGAGATTTAGCTTTGAGAAAGTCATTTCAATGGTACACAGGGTGGCTCCTTAGTATACACGTTCTGTATTACATAACTAATCAAAAGACATAACAAGAATGTAACCTAACAATGACATGTGGAGGTGAAAGTGAGTGAATAATGCAGCAGAACAGGGCAAAGATCTGTGTGTGTATAACAACTAAGACAGTGATAGAAAGAAGAGAGAGTGAGTGGGCATGTGTGTCTTGCTACACTAGACTCCCAGGCCAGGACACCACAGTCAGTGTGACTTTATTCTTCTGCAGCTTGAGCATGGGGATGAGAGAGGAGTTGTTCATGCCCACTGTTGTAGCTCCGTTCACCGCCACTATCTCATCACCACACCTGGAGAGAACCACAAAGACCATTTAAGTCCAGAGTGATGACAGGATACAGGAGCAGATTACGTTATGTGGGAGTCAGATTGGGCTTAACTTACTTGAGGCGTCCATCAAAGTGAGCAGGTGTTCCAGGCACGATGGTTTTGATGAAGAAAGGCTGCTGGCCGTGGCTCTCCTCATAGCCCCCCACAATACTGAAGCCCCAGCTCTCGTTGTTGGTTTTCTGCAGGATGATGTCCCGGCACCAATGCATGTGACTGAAACGACAAGGGCAGCATCAGCGTTAACTCTTTGACATAAAGACAAACAGAACACTTGAATTCAGGTAATGAAGATGCTAATGAAGGCAGCTCTACCTCGGTAATCCCAGCCAGCGAGTCCACAGAGGCGTCCAGTTGAGGGTGTCGTCACGTAGCTCGTCCAAAGGGTCCAGTTCGACATTGTTGGCGGCCTCTGTGTCCTCCTCCGAGTCCTCGGAGAGGGTCTGGATGACACGGAGAACCACCTGAGACTGAGCAGTCTGAGTCTTCAGCGCAGAAACTGCCTCACTGTAGTTCAGCTGGGTCAGATCAACACCATTGATGCTCAGGAGAACGTCCCCTGAGAAAACACAGACAACGTTGATAACACGGACATTTTAACTTAGAGGAGCCCTGGCCTGCTTTACATTACCGTTTTGCAAATTTCTGTTGACCCTGTACACACAGCAGCAATTTAAGATTTGCACACTCTGGAGGGCTGGAGGGCTGAAACATTGAGAACAGGACTAATTTAACCGGCTTAATTTAGATGTACTCTAAAGGCAGCATGTCTCCCAGAGAAGTCAGTCAAGCATCTATTTGGGACACATCCTCTCTGAAGTGTCACACACTGTATCCCTGAATAGAAGCAAGTGAGAAGAAAATAGCCCTTTTCTTGTTCAGCCAGTTGGCACATAGTAAGAGATTTACAAACTAAACTGGAAATTGTTTCCCATAAACTGTTTCCTGCTGCTGTTCAGTTTATTTTTCAGAAAAATTCCCACAGTTGAGTTTTTGATTCAGTTTAAAGTTTTTATTTACTGTACTGAGCATCACAAAGACACATCGCAAAGCCTAAAGTTTCAAATACAACCCCTTTAATAAAAGGTCAAAATCCTGTTTTTTACCTCTCTTGATGGTGCCATCCCGGTGCAGACAGCCGATGGGCTGCACACTCGTGATGTAGACAGGCAGCCGGCTGCGACAGTCCCTGCCCCCGGCAATAGTGATGCCCAGGGAATGTCGAGGCTCCTTCTTCAAGCTCACAGTCTTCTCCTGACTGGAAAACCCACCTGGAGGATCCTATGTGAAAAATGAATACAAAATTAATACAAAGACATAAAAAAACAGCTTGATTTTTTTTAGTAATTCAAATCTTGTTCAGGGTGACACAGAGGGAATTATTATTTTATCTTATAATGTTTGCCATAACATACATGAAGTCTGTCCTGCCAATTAACGTCAGCCTCTCCAGGATCCTTTGACTTAATGGATTTCTCTCACAAAACTCGTAGAAACAAATGTGAAACATTTGAGAAGGAGCTGAGAGCTAAGGCTAGAGGTAACGTGTGAGGATCAACACTAAGCTCTCGTAGTGGAAAAGATGTGTGGAAAATGACAGCTCCGACCAGCCTCCTTGTTTCCCTCTTGAGTCTGTAAACCATCAGAAGGGAAGCTTGGGGGAGGTGGGGGCTCTTCCTCCTCCCCAGCAGGGAACCCATCCCCCCCTAGCAAGACGAAAAGGCTTGGCTCTGCAGGCGAAAGCTAACTGTTACCAGCTTTGATCCTCTGCCACGCAAAGAAACAGCCAAAAAACAACAAGACAGTGGCCCCGTAGCGGCAGAGTGAGCAGCACCCCGGGCCTTTTGATCAGGACAGAGGGAGGCCCCGGAGAAGGGCTTTCATCTCCGCTCACCGACGCAGGTGTCTGCTCTCAAAGCTTGTCACCCCCAACTGGGGGGTTGCTGTTCTTTCTACTGACGGTGTATGGTACAGTTGAGTGTGAGCGATCATCACAATTACGCTATGTAAACAGAAACATGTAAAGTCTGTAAGATACAGCGAACATTGTGGTTTAGTGGCGTAAAAGGAAGTTCCAGCAGCCAACAGCTGGTGAGGGCCAAAAAATGTGGAGATAAAATATCTGATTTTAAAAGTGGTTTGGCTTTATGGGTCTGTTTTACCTTCATGTAAGTGGACCGGCGCCTGAAGTACTGTGGCTCAGGCCTCCTGGCTGCTCTCTGTGGTCCGTCTACCTCCTGAGTTTCTGCAGGTCTCATCACCACAAAGTTCACACGCATCTCACTCGCCTAAATGAACACAAAAGAAACGCAATTAGTTCTGCCACAAATATGATCACAGATTGCTTTGGCCTTCATTTCGGCAGTTTACATGTTTCATCCCATTAACAGCACATATTTTATGTTATTGTCTGTTTTTCATGCCATTCTTACTGAGTTTTCAGATTTCGGCATTAACAAATTGAGGGGCCTCAGAATCCTTCACACTTGGCAAACTTGAAGAGTCTCTGTGTCTGGAGGTAAAGATAAGACAGAGACCTTGTAGATGTTCCAGACTCCCCTGATTAAATTCAGTATCTTTCCACATAAGATGAAGGACATACTGTATAAAGTTCAAATTCTTGGTATGAACTGTGCCCATAAACACAAGCTGTACCAAAATCAGATCTGTGTGGTCATAAACTTTTATATTCAAGTAAGCCCAACTGAGGCTCATTGAGTTTATTTGTCTATTCATGAACCAGATGTTTTTCCACATCACTTCGGCATTGTCAGTAGGATCCCAACACAGCAGAAACACAAGTAAGTACAAAAAAAGGATTTTACTTTCTGTGATACTTGACAGGCCTGTAGAATAATGTAGTGAATACAATTTGTAGTTAATGGCCCGAAACATGCTTTAATATACCTGTATGATCTGGGCAGCGCTCTCAGGTGTACCATGCCGCAGGTCATGTCCATTGATGGCCAAGACTTTATCATTATTCCTCAGTTTCCCGTCTTTGGCTGCCAAACCGCCGGAGAGCAGATCCAGGATGAAAACTCCGCTCTCGTCTGATTTGCGGATGAGCTTGATGCCGAGCGGCTCGGTGCGTTGACTCTTCATCAGCGTCACCTGCAGGACTGTGCCGGGGTTGTGATTGGAGGTAGTGTTGCCATGGGGACTGTGAGAGGACTGGGAGGCAGTGGTGGTGGTGGTGGAAGAGGAAGGGTGATGATCGGGCCGCGGATCCCTTGATTTGAAACCTTTCTCCTGCATAACAGTGAGCCTGAGCAGGGAAGGCTGCCGCAGCACGGCCATGGCCCGGGCGTGGGGGACTGAAGCCAAGCTGACCTCATTCACCTGGACACGCGACACCAGAGAGAAGAAACAACACAGTCAGTGTCACAAATGTAATGTTAGTCACACTGTACTTATATGCTGCCACTATATAAAAGTTATGAGAAGTTTTCTTTTAAGCAGAAAAGTGAGATTAATGAATTATATTACTTCTCCTACTCTCCTGCTTTACCTTTTTCCTGCTTTAGAATGATAAGAACCGTGACAACCGGTGGTTACAAATATAAAATAAGAAACCCTTCAAAGTGATATTTTCCTTCACAATAATCAATGCATCAATTCAAGGGGAAGGGAAAGATTGAGTTTCAAGATTTTAGTGATTCAGTCTTCACTCATCCTCATCACATCCACCAGCTTTCTACAAAGCCAAACAAACCGCAGCTAATGTTTCACATCCTGAAGGCCTCACATTCTCACATCCTGTTGCCTAGCAGGTTTTGGTTTTCATCTCCAAGTTTGGGATTGGTTGGCTTTAGAAGAAAAGCTGCATTTTGGAGGACACACTGAAGCACGAGTGCCAGAGCAGAGGTTCAAATAGTCTGTGAGCTCGGTTTACAGCAGTGCCACATTCCAGCAGAACTGGCGGGTAGAAATCCAAGGAGGGAAGCCCTGACTTAATAAAATCTCCCATTAGTCATATTTTGTACATTCATTCTCCTGTGGAAAACAAAAGTGTTCCTGCAAATAAAACACTAATACTCAAGAGTTAATAAATATGCATTTATACATAAATACATGGGTACTGACACTGACCTGTAATATTAGATAATAAAATATCATAGAAGTGGCTCTAAAGATGGAATTAATCAGCAACTATTTTGATAATCAATTAATTGACACTTCATGACTCCAGATTTAAATTTAAAATTGAACATTTGGACGTTTGGACTAAACAAGACATTTAATTATGTCAAATTGGACCCAAAGATATTATAATGAAATTTAATTTTACCATTGTTTTCTAATGTTTTATAGACAAAACAATTAATCAAGAAAATCTCCATTATCAGCAGATTAATTGATAATGAAAAATAAATCATTAGAGCAGCTCTGATTGTCAGAATAAATGATTACCACTAGCAGAAACCTCCTCACATTGTTTTCCAATAGCTCTGGTTATATAACTGTCAAAGCGAACAGATTCATTTTTAGTCCTGTTTGAACGTTGACCCTCTCAAACAGAGAGGAGGTAAGTCAATAAGTGACAGCAGCCAGGTGAAATTGTTTACACTGACATGATGTGTTTTGGCCTGGCAATATTAACCACGCCTTGTTACCCTGGAGCTAAAACTTGTTTGGCTTGAATATCTACTTTCCTTGCTGCAAATCCCTGCATTAATAACACCATGGGAATGCAATAACAAAGCGTTTATGCAAAAATATGCTTAACTGTATCACGCAATGCCACCAGGATGCTTCTGAATTCCCATAAGGAGGAAGACAGGAATATTTGACATTATAGGCTACATTATCCCAGCTCTCCCTCACCTCTAAGATATGGTCCCCTGGGGCCAGTCTGCCGTCACGAGCTGCTATCGAGTCCCTGACAATCTCCTGGATGACTATGTTCCCCAGCGGTGTGTCTTTCCCCCCCACGATGCGAAGGCCCAGCTCCTCCTCCGGCTCCTCTCTGAACAGCTCCACCACACTGGCCTCGGCCACCAGACTGGACCGCAGGGGGGTGTTGTCTGGAGGGAAGAGGGAACAGAGAACAAAGTGGGATAAATATGGCTGCATTTCCTGTTTATGAAGCAAACACTCCCATGCCTCAGCTCTCGTTGGCTGAGTTACACGCTGCAAAATACCAGCAAATATACAGCATGTAACAATGTCACATAAAAATAGTCCAACAGGGCAAGAAACATCGCTCAACTTATGTGGGAGAGAAAACACAGTAAAACATCAATCTCAGTTTACAGACCAACTTCCTGGTTCATTCTTAGTGTTGTACACGGCCACAGTTTTCCTGTGTAAAACGGCATTATTTCAAACATTTCAGACACCTTCACTCACCAACCAAATAAAGTGCTTTAGATCATTTGGCTACTGTTTAGAACTTCAACATGTTGGACATGTTGGATCTCAGAGTACCTTTTACTGATTATTGTGTAATAACAAATGAAAAAGGGTCTTTGTTAATAATAACCTGATAAACTAAGTGTATCTTTGATTGATCTACTAATCTGAACGCTCAGGAAAAGCCAAAAGAAGCTTTTCCCTTCATTCTGGAGTATTCTATTACCAGCAGAAACATGCACAAACGTTCACAATGCTATGTCTAGTTTCACTTTAGTTGTTTGTTTTTACCATACACAATGAACAGTAACACAGATAGTGAAGCAGGGTCTGGACTTTTCATCATCCCAACAGAATAGCACAAGCTGTGGCATAATGAACTACACAGAGTCTCTGAACCTTAGGATTGATCTCTGTGAACACACAGACCACACAAGTATTTACATGCTACAGCCAACTCTGCAGCAGTTCTACCAATTTTTTCAGCCCCACAGTGGGCATGAATTCAGCTGACTGTAGAGACAGGGTAACCTGGATGAGTCAACATCCTGACATTTTTAGGCAAAAAGAAAAACAAACAAAAAAAAAAACATTATTTTAACAATCAATAAATCTTAAACTTAATTGCAAGTGTAAATTCTTTACTTTAGGTCAATGTAGATTTTAAGAACAGACATTAATTTAATTAAAATAGAGATTATAATGAAAAAATCCAAACTACTCTGTAGACACTGATTACCAGTTGCCTGGCAACCTTTAGCAGACTTTGGTCCATAGGTCAGGCTTGCAAGTTGCTTCTGCAGGGGTTGAAACATCTGTGAGCTGGTACATATTCCTACAACTTGACTGATGATTCACCTGTGA
This sequence comes from Scortum barcoo, assembly GCA_023238725.1. Taxonomy (NCBI): domain Eukaryota; kingdom Metazoa; phylum Chordata; class Actinopteri; order Centrarchiformes; family Terapontidae; genus Scortum; species Scortum barcoo. The sequence continues at coordinate 12,387,562 of CM041554.1, forward strand.
CAGACTTCCAGGCTAGAAACATCAGCGATTCCCGTTAGTGTGTTTTGAAAACCACCCCCACTGAAGGGGATGAGCTCAAGGATTTAGGTTTTATGCAATCACCCCAGCAAGGAAACCATTTTCGTTCAGCCTAGAAGCTTCTATAAACATTCAGTGTCACTGCCAACCATCCAGCTACTGCAAAACATGTCCTAAGAGGTGGCAATGCTTAATATCATGTTTGTGAGTTTGTGAGTATAAAAAACACAGAAAAGTCACTGCACTTGTGCCATGTTGTTTGTACAGACTGTTTGGACTGTCTGATATAATAATGGTGGCTGTTAGTCAGATAAAATGACTCCGTACCATCCTCACTTTCTTCATAGGCTGGATTAATCAGCCCAGGCTCAGGCTGATCTCGGGTGGGATTTCGGGACAGAGTTACTGAATGTTTAGCATCCCCAGACGACTCCCCGTCACCCTTACGTCCCTTTAGCTCATTCCACGAGGGCCTCTTCCTCTTCTCTGCCTCCTCCTTCAGTCTTCTAAAAACAGGACATCTGAGAAAAGACAGGAACATGGAGGAAAGGAGTGATGATATGGCTGATGACTGACCAGCGATTTAACCCTTTTCGAAACAACACTTATCAGTCATTATTATGAAATGGAAAGGGATGGTCTTAAATGTTTCAGGTTGCCAGAATGCAAAGAATGAATGAGCACAGAAATTGAGAGAAAGAATATGGATGTTTTAACAGGACAAAAAGAGAGGCAAGAAGAGAGAAAAGCGTATTTACGCACAGATTATAGAAGAGAAGCACTATGCAGATGAGCAGACAGTTTCACTGCATTGCAGGGTGTCTGAGTGAGATAGGTTGAGTCTGATTAAGTCAGTCAGAGTGCTGGGACTGCTGCTTGTTCCTCATGCCTGAACTTTGCCTCCTCATTGTTTGCAAAGAGAGGCTGCAGCCTGACAATCTGCCACAACTGACTGCGTCACGGCTGGCCACCAGGATGATAAGCACCACGCCGGCCGTGTGGAAAACACTGCTGACCAGCACACCTTGAGCTCAATAATTACAAGTTTGTGTGTTCATAGAGGAAGAAAGAGGAAAAATGTTCCTTGTAACGACATGTAGAGGAGAAACAAACAATTCTGATAACAGTTATTTTACATTCCTGAGAAGTAGTCAGAATCCTTGTTATGACTCAAAGTTCAGATCTTATGTTTGTCTTCAAGTGGAGAACACTCAAGCAGGTTAAAATTTAACACGCTTTAAGAATAGTTTGACATTTAGAAGAAAAATGTGTATTTGCTTTTTTCTAGAGAGTTAGATAAGAACATTGATATCACAGTCGTGTGTGATGCATATGAAGATAGAAGCCAGCCACAATTTGTCATTTTTATGCTTCAATTTTGTAGAGATTAAACAAACGAGATGTAACATGTTACTTTGTGAATTTAAGAAGTGCTCATAGATAGACTTTGTTACCTTGGACAAAGCCAGGTTTGTTGTTTCCCCCCCATTCTTTCAGTCTTTATGCTAAGCTAAGATAACTGGTGGTGGCTTCATGAAAAAGAGGCAAATGTGAGAGGGTATCAGAGGGTATTACTAAAAATGTCTTCAAAGGCCACGTGACAGCTCGGGGGGGTTGTTTTCAGTGGGGACTAGGGACTGTACTCTCTATATGGTGCTCTCTCTACCATTCTATCATACTACTCATTGTGATATACCACTCCTCTTCTTCCTAATATACCTTGGTCTCCATTTGAACCTGTGTCCTGAATCCCCTCGAAATCCAGCTAAAAGCCTCCCAGTGCCTCTTCACAAACTGATTAAATCCAGGACTTACTATACTGATGTATCTCCTCCCTCCCTCTTACATCATCCATCCACCGCCTTTATATTCTGTGCCTGCTAATAAACCTCAGCAGTATACTATATGTGGCTTTCCACTGCTGCAGGATAATAAATGATACTTCTGCCTCAGACTCTGATTCTACATTTCTACAGCGATCTACTGCGATTAGTAGCATTTGTAAAACCATTGTACAGGATTAACGTATATAGTAAGGCTGCTCATGATATTGTAAACGCCTCCCTATGACATCAGCATGCCATCCAGAGTCTTACCTGTTGTGCAGGTGAGGCTGCAGTTCACATCGCTGCATCTGCTGCTGACACTCGACGCTGTGGGGGCACAACACAGTCAGCTTGTCCAACAGGTTCCTGACCAGCAGGCTGGACGGACGGCATTGTTGCAGCTGCAGCCGCTGGCGGTCCACAGGGCAGAAGTCCTTATCTTTCAAGAAGTTGCTCAGACAATGAAAGCAATAAGTGTGGCCACAGGGGGTGTCCATGGGTTTGAGGAGGGGCTGCAGACAGATGTGGCAAACCAGTTCATCGTCCACCTCATCCTGGTACTCGTACAGGTGGCTTTCCTGGCCTTCATGCTGCTGGCCACACTCTTTACACACCCGTGCCCAGGACAGGCCCGCAGTGCTACCGCTGCCAGCAGCTTTGGTCTCTGTTGTAGCCATTGGCTTAGGGGGCTCAGTCCAACCTCCTTTGTCTCTGAAAAAGATCTGCGTCCACCTATTTCCTTAAAAACTTGGTCTGGGGTATTTCATGAGTCTTTTCTAGTAGGCTGCATATCCAAAGATAAAATCCACTCCAGCGGCGAGGGCGAAACAATGATCCAGAGCCGAAAATGTCATCTCCATGTCTTCATTTTGATTTTCTGTTGAGAGAGAAACACAGTGAGGTCTACTGCAGAAGTTGGAGCGTTACGAGTCATACCGGCCAGCTCCACAGGAAATGACAAATCCACAGAGCAGCAGCAATAGGGCAACAAGCCGCAGCTGCTTCCTCTCTCCTAGCTTCCTGAGGGACAAAAGGAATTCTCATCTCAGCTAAAAGTCACTGCGCTCCACACTGAAAGGGCTAAACTGTGTGAAATGAGGCAAGAGAAAACGAACTAAAGTCAAACCCCTGCTAATGGGAAGGAACAAAGGCATGGCACTACACGAGAGTAAGAATTTTGAATGAACTGGGCAGAAATACAACCCCCATCACTAATGACCCCTTGCACCCAATCAGCAGTGGTCTCCATCCCTTTGTGCAGCTCCTAATCTCCTTTAATTCCCTCTCATAACCAGAGCGCTGATTAGGAATGCATTCTTTGTGAGAAATTTTTGGCCACTTACTTACTTACACTTACACATATGAACAAATATATGAAATGACATGTCATAAATTTCACCAGATACATTGAGTTAAATCTTAAAATAAAACCTTGACTGTAGCTACTACATCCACTAAAATACCATGCATGATAAATTAATTTAAATGTAATGGGTGAATATTATGGTTATAAGCTAAAGGTTGCAGTAAATTTTTTGAGCTGAACACTTTGACAGGCACCATTTCAGGGGACCTCCTGATGTCTGAGGGGTTAAAACACCTCCAGCTACCACAGCGAGATGCATCACTTGGTCCTAAGAACACAATGGAGGAAGGGAAAATATTCTCTTGCACATGACCACATATGAAAATAAAGCCACCACAATGGACCCACTACCTTCAGTTCCCTTCCCTTTGTGACCCCAGTCCAGATTTTATAGCACAGAAAGATTGTTTTATCTTCAGTGTTATGGCCTTGGAGCGACTCACCGAGATGATATCTTTGTTGTCAAGCGCCCAGTAGCTGCTGCACGCAAACACAAGACTCTAACCTAGCAGCTGCCTGAAGCCTGAATGAAACCAGAGCCCTGCCTCTCCAGCAGCACACCGTCAGAATAATGTGTGTGTGTGTGGGAACATATATTAGTGTGCATGAGCATGGATGTGTATGAGCTCTGACTGTACTGGTGCGAGGAATGCAGTGGGGAATTGGTGTAACTAGGCAGAATGAGAAGAGGAAAGTGTTCTTTCTGCCTCTGTATGTGTGTGTGTGTGTGTGTGTTGGGGGGGGAGGATTGAGGCTCAATCAGATTGCTGATGTTGCACTACCACAGGTAAAGTACTTCCAGTAGCTGAATGACTGATTGAAAACACACAAGACCGATTACAAATATGTGCACAGACGCCACATGCACATTGGTGCACACTGACTGAGGTCCTCTTTGTCTTTACGCTGTACAAGTGATACCTTGTCCTGTAATGGATAGGGGTCAGGGATCTTGTAGCAGTGAGAGAGGGAAGACACAGTGGAAACCAGGCCGAGCTCCATTTATTTGGAAATCACGTGACCTGGTGCAAGAATGTGAAACAGATAAACAACATAATACTCCTACAGTAAGTACACTCGGCTGCAAAGGGTAGAGCTCGGTCTCTTATCAATAAGACTATCACAGGTTTGCTCCTATCGCTTTATACCAAAGGTGTATTATTTGCTTTGTGATAAAGTATTGCACGCGAGCTGGGAGTCACAGCTGGAGGCACGGAGAGCAACCAACAAGGTTTTCACCGAGGACGCAGCATGTTTTCATTAGAGGAGTGGTCAACTGCACAGGACAACATGCAGCGTCACCGGAGACCCTCCTGCTTGTTGCGTCTGAAGGTTTCTGGCGCTGAAACTATCCATCAGTGTCCACTATAATCGAACTGATGCAGCGGTATATCTCCCTGTTCCTCAAGGATACAACATGACATCAATAAAGGCGCTCGTCCTTCTCGTGATCCTCAGTGTGAAATGGAGACTTCTCAAAACACAAAAGCATAATGTAAAAAATAAAACCAGATGAGACGATTGATTGAGGAGTCCATCAGCTGACTTACCAGTCATGGCTTTTTGAATGCGACACCTCAGATATACTATTTTCATAAAAGTTATAGGCCCTCTGATTAATCAGTTAACAGAGAAAATAATTGGCCTGATGAACTGACAATGATATTGTTAGTGGCAGCTATAAACTAAATATCTTTGGATTTTTGATTGTTTGTCATAGAAAATAGTCAATCTGAAGTTATGAAATTGGTGCTTTAGTACAGTTTATATGTACATCTTTCATTTATTTTTATCTTTTGACTACACTAAGCGATAAACTGATAAAAATCAAGACAAGAAAAGAATAAGTGATGATTAAAATAACCATTAGTTTCAACCCTAGAAAAGCATCCTCTACTGTACTAAACATCTACAATAACAAACCTACCTCCACATCACAAGTACTGTTCCACAGACATGCATTAAACATAATCCTAATCCTACACCAGAGCAAGAAAAATTATCCAAATCAAATGCCTTGCAATCATGTGACAGTCTAAGCTCTCAAGGGAAACGCCTGTGGCCCGACGGTGTCCTTCGGTCTCCCAGAGGATTACCTAACGTGGCGTTCCCTCAAAGCTGAGCCAAATCACTCGCTCTGATGGCTGCTGCGAGTGAGTCACGTGTGCTGCCACGCCCTCGGTGAACACAGGTGAGGCCATGTTAGACAAATAATTTCTCCAGGAGAATCCATGAGACAGGAGGAGGTGTGTCATGTCTACCTCTACCGTACACCAATGTCTGGAATTACCAATGGAAATGACCACATAAAGGCGGCACGTGAAAATGGAAAATGAATCAAATTACTACCCACAGGTGAAGCACTCTGAATCATCAGTGTCTGAGTATGACGTATTCAAGTGAAAAGCTCTTACACGTTTAAGATTATTTACTTTTATGGCTGCATCAATTACACACGACTTATTCCTGGACTTATTTCCTCTGAGAAGCGCCTGTCTTAAACTCAAAGTACTGTTTCCTTTGTGATTAAAATAATACACCATCTATTTTGAGCACTGTTTGAACATTATGTAACTGCTCCAGGAACAACATTCAAAGCTCCTGCTTTGAATTCAATGGCCAGTATTTGCATTGCATATACATGTGCAGGAAATACTCAACAACTCCATCAACTCCAACAACCATCTGAGTGACATTAAAACCTTCATCACCCCCAAGAGGGTTTACCACTCCAGCTTCTTCCTGGTTTGTACATTCATGCAACAAAACAAGTTGGATTCTCAGCCTCACTGCAGAGGCTAACACGTGGCTAACCCATAGCTTTAACTTATCATCAGCTGGGGGTGTTGCCTTTGTATTTAGCATGAACAGCAGACAGTAACTACAACTCACAAACAAAAGCTGCCTGCGTATTTTCCTACAGTGGAAATCACTGAATCAACCAATGGAAACAGAGATGAGTGATATTACTCAGCTGATGATTAACTTGACTCAAACATAAAATAACAAATGTGGCTGGTTCAGATATGGATTTTTGAAAAAAATGTAATGACCTTGATTGTGTTAAAAATGTTTACTCTGTTGTCTGCATGCTTGCAACAGCTACTGCAGACAGGACAATAACACTAATATTTTGGTCAAACAGAGGTACTGTTACTTGTCTGAAATATCACTCAAGGTGAAGTTGGATTGCTACTCACCGTTGAAGACTGGTCCGTTTGGCACATCATCACACTAAATGAGGTCCACATTTATGCCACTCTTGCATCTTGACCAGCAGTGAAAGAAGTAATCAACTCCTTTAACTATGAAAAAGTAACAGAACCCAATATGCAGAATGTTTGTATTTTGTATTATAGTAATATTACTTAAGAGGCACAAATATGTAACGGACAAATATTACACCTTGTTATTATTAGCTAAATGTACTTAGAGTACTAATTTGGCAGTAAAATGCCCTCTGTGATTGATATATTGTTTCATATTTTATGATTAGATTGTTAATGCTGGTGCATTATTACTTAAACAGCATTTTACTGTTGTAGCTGTGAAAACTACAGCTAGCTTTGATGACTTTATTCACAGTTAAATAGTTTAGTGACCTCCAACGGGTCACCATCTCAGGGGTCGTGAGATGACTAACGGGAGAGAAAAGAGGAAACAACAACAAAGTTCTGACACACAAATCTGTTTTCCGCTTTGTGGAATATTAATATTCATCTTCTGTGAAACATTGGATAATTTCACATGTTTGAGTCACACACTATAAAATGAAACCATGTGAGGAATTTAGAGGGGAAATCTCTGTTGGGTGGAACTGCAAAATCATGTCATAGTCAAAAAAAAAAAGGTTGCAACCACTGAGTTCATCTGCAACAGCTTACAGTATCTTATAAGCTTATCGCCTGTTTTAATGTGAAATTGTTCTTCTGACAAGTAACTAAAGCTGATAAATATATGGAGTGGAGTAGAAAGTAAAATATTTTCACATACTTGTGTACATAATAGCCCTGTCTATTCTTGACCTTATTTGTTCAGCTTTGTGGTATTTGTTCTAAGCTGTCACATCTATTTTCTGTGTAAATCCATCGAGAGAAACCAGAGTCAAATTCCTCGTATGTGTACAGAGTCTTGGCACACACAGCTGATTCTGATATTTCCTTCTGAAGCTACGACCAATGATTATTCTCATTATCCATTAACCCGTCGATCGTGTTCTTGATTAATCAATTGGTTGTTTGGTCCACAAAATGGTGAAAATGTCTCATTTTGTCCAAAACCCAAACAATATTCAGTTTACTATCATAGAGGACCAAAGAAACCCAAAAATATTCACATCTGAGAAGGCGATATCAGAGAATTTGGGCACAAAAATGACTCTAAACAATTAATCAACTATCAAGAAAGCTGGCGACCAATTTAATAGCTGACAACTAAATCAACAAATCATTGCAACTCTACATCCCTCTGAGATGTACAAGTATAAGTAAGTACAAATACTCCAACACTGTACTTAACTACAGTATTTGAGTAAATGTACTTAGTTATATTCCAACACTGAATCAAACAGCTGTAGGTGAGCAGGCAGTACTATGATATTCCCCTCTGAAAGGTACTAAACTCAAATTATACTCGAGTAAATGTACTTAGTTCCTTGCCATTGTTTCAGGATGAACATTCAAAGGTAGAGACCAATCCATGTCCACAATAAGCTCCTCAGTAACCGCAACAAGGGCGTTTGTACTCACTTTCCACCCCTGCTGGATGTGTGTGTGTGTGTGTGTGTGTGTCAGAGGGACCATAAATAACTCACTTCCCCCCCCCCTGCCCCTTCTTGTCAGCTCCTGATCACTCCACCGATGTGACAGATCCAAATGACAGCAGCTCATAAAAGTTGGCCTTCACACACCGACGCGGCTTCACCTTGATAACCTGCCGAGAAGCCGCACACCTTGAGCTCGGAAATTCACTTTATTTCAGTCCGTGCCCCTCCGATATGTCCACATTAAACCTTCAAACACACGCTTGTTGGCGTCTCTAATGAGCGGGGCGGCTTCACTTCGGGTCTGAGAGCAAAATGAGCTCGACAGCAGACCGAAACTCGCCTTACCTGCGCGGTGAAGGTTGTTTTCCGGAAGCAGCTCTCTCGTGTCGGAGGCTAAAACAAAAGAAGTGTCTCAATGTGGCGTTTAAAAAGAGCCCAAACACCGGACAGCACCGCGATGCTCTCACCTCGGTTCTCTGTGTGGTTTTTTCCCTTCTTTTACCGCATTGCTGCCTCCGGAGCTCTCAGCGCGCCGTCCCAGGTGAAGCTCGACCTGCAGGCGGAGGGAGGCTGGGCGACTTTCCCAGTTTCGAGCAAACACACTTGTACTGCCACGAGACGGCGAGCACAGGAAGAGGTCTGTGCAGGTGTACACACACACACACACACACACACACAGTGGTACAGCACGGAGCCATACCTGCACTCTGTGTGTGTCACTTTTAGCAGAACAGAAACGATCGCTCACAATGAAATAACCTTTAATAAAACTAATCTAACGAATAAAAATAATACATAAAATAATTAAATTGGTAACTGACTTTGGGGGGGGTAGATAGATAGATAGATAGATAGATAGATGAGATAGATAGATAGGCATAGATCTGAAATAATATTTTCACATGGGTGGTTGTGTTTTGATGAATGTGAGATTGTCGATTAACCTGCTACGGTGCTCGAATGAGCTATTGGTCCTAAGTTAACCCCCCTTGTACAGATCTTCCACCTGACCAGGTGTGCTGTATGGTTTGACACAGTAGAATATGCACCATATTAGCAAAAAGGTCAGTAACTACATTTTGAAAGGGCCTCATCATTAGTTAATAAACCAGGACCTTCATCTTGTATGATGATAAATGCTTCCCATGAAGAAGCCTTTTGGGCCCCTGGGGGTCAGGGCCCCAGGGCAGTTATTTAATTTACCTGGGTGGATGTCTGTGTTTACATGACTGATTATATTATGAACAGCAATCAGCTGTGATGTAACTCATTAAAGCACATTTACTCAAGTACTGTCCAGAAGTACAAGTTTATGGTACTCGTACATTTTCTTTTTTCTGCTACTTTATATTTACACTACTCCACTACATTTTGGAGGCAAACGTTGTACTTTTTATGCCACTACATTTATTTGATAGTTGCTTTGCAGATTTAGATTAAAACAAAATATAAATCAACTAATACATTATGATAACATTAAGCTACCCAGCAGATATAAAGTAATTAAAATTTGCTCCATGTTTACCAGCAGCAACAATAAAGTGTTGTACATATTAATACATCAATGTTTTAAAGTCATATATATATATATATGATTCTGAAATGGATCATTTGGTATAGTGAGTACTTTTACTTTTGTATCAGAAGTATGTTTTGATGCCAGTACTAATGTACTTTTCCTTGAGTAAGATTTTGAATGCAAGAACTTCTTTGACTTCTGCTGCCACACTAAACATAAATGAAAGCACTTTAATTAGTTTAGATTGTCACCCTTCGAGCTACTTTCCAAACTTCCTGTCTTATCAAAACATCTGTAAGCGAACACCTGGATGATGCTGAATAGAAAAATACTACTGGTTTTGTGCCAGTTGAAAGGATTGTGACACATGAACACACGGTGTAAAGTACGATACCCCCTGCAGAATGGAAGGGAAGTCTCTGTGCCATAAAACTTCCCTGTGAAAGCCTGTTTCCCCCAGGATTTATAGCTGTGGAAGGAAACCTCAATACAAAGTGACATTTGCTGATACAAGCTCAAAGAATGAGACACTCCATTGTGGCAGTACAGATGTCAATTGGTCTATATTTTATAGGACAGCCAGGAAATGAAGCTATTCTCCAATCAGTATTAATAGAATTAATTTCTGCCTCCTGCCTAATTGAAAACATAATGTACATACTTTATTCGTCAGCCATCATACAACAAACAATTGCCCGAAGTGTGTTTTTACAACAGGATAAGCTTGACTGTTATTGCCATGAAAAGATTTAGGACATTGTAAATCAAGTATAATTAAATAGCCTAAAATCAATGTATAACATATGACATACTCTACTCTTTAGCACAATGGACATCATTCTTACACTGTTTGTTAAATGCTTTTAAATCAAGATATATAAAAAAAACATGTTATCGATAGACCTATAAAATATGGAAAACTGTAACATTAAAGTGCTCCAGACAAATCACAGAAAGATCATTCCTGGTGACACTTTAGGGTGTCAGAGTCAGGCCTAGATTGCCAAAAACACTGTTTACAACCGCTTCACAGCTTGATATTGTGGGTAACAAACAGTAGGAGTGAGGTTCTGTGGACATAGATAAGAAAGAGTGACACCATGTGTTTAGATGAGGTATTAACTTTATTTTTAATTGTTCAGAAATTTATGCTTTAATGGCTGTTTGTTGTTGACTGATTACATACAACAAAAATTAGTTGATTACTAGACTAAAGTAGAGCCATCACCTATTATACCATCATTAAAATTCTAATGATCATGCAGATTCAAGATATTTTGGAGACATCTGGTATGTGTAACTGTTTTTTGGTTGTTGTTGTTTTTTTTTTTTTTTTGCAAGCTTTGGGTAAATTTTTTGGCCAAATTGTATTTCACAGCTTCAAACTTGTCAGCTTCTGACGGGAAACCTGGAAGTGGGGTGAAGACACAGAGACAATATAAACACCAGCCTAACAATACATTACATCCTGAAGCTCTCTCTCTCTCTCTCTCTCTCTCTCTCGGGCATACACTCACACACAGGATTGTCCCACAGCTCCGTGTTTGAGCTGCGGTACCAACAAACAAGAAAGAGGCTGTTTGTCTTTCCTGGGATCAGTAAACATCCTCAACACAAACAAGTTCCTCTGGAGTGAGAGAGGAGAAACTCACACCGTCAGGGCAGCTGCACTCTCACTCCACAGCGGCCTTTGATGTCTTTCAGAGAGAGCTGATAATGAAGGCCCCTTACATTTTAATTCTTTTAATTGGAGCGTGGATGTAACAGGTTGCTGATACCCTGTTGTCATTGTCTTGGCTTGACGTGAACTGAGGACAAATTTAAAAGAAATCATAAGCCTTGTTTTCAAGTTGTGAGGAGGAATTTGTCTAAAGAACGATACCTCTCCAGTTGGCAAACACTAAAAGAATAAAAGCCTGTTTTAAAAAACAGAACTCTGGCTTCAATGTGGGATCATCTGATTATCTGGAAGTAACCCCTTTAAATATTCTATAAATGTATTGTTGTAAACAAATCTCATGTAATGATAAACATGACGTTAGTCTTCTGTAGCTTTTAGCCTCAAGCCCGTTTGTCACTGCTGAAGATGTAAATATGGTCACAAACAGGCACTGCAGTTTATAGCTAACATGACTCAACCAGGAGTAAATAGTGTGTTAGTTGGGGACTATTTTCAGATGTGGATTAATACACATTTTTGTGTGCTGGTGAGTATTTACAGCAGCAGGAGGGTGTTGTGTGTCAAAATAAACTACAGTCCCCACATTCATTGTGAAGAAAGAAGGTGTCACCCAGTGCAATAGTGTGGCTCAATGAATTGCTTTGAATGGTTTTTGGACAACAATGGAAGTCAATGGAAGGCTCAGAGGAATTAGGTATATCAAGGTTTAGTTAACTAAACTAACTTAACAGCAGAATATCACCAGACTTGTACTTTAACTTCCAAATATTACATCACACTGGGCTTTGTGTTTTTTAAAAGAGACAGAGGCTGTAGATACAAGTATGTATGTGTGTCTGCTCTTTTGTTTTGAGCTGTTGCTAAGGGGAAACCAAGGACACTTAAACTCTGCAGCAGCTTGCTAACACCCCCTCTGGCCACTTCAGGCAAAAGAAAAAATCCATCCTCCATCTTGCCTTGGGCGAGACAGCGAGGCATTTGGTTCAGGCCACAGCTTGCACTGCAGCCCCAGGTCCCGTCTGGCCTCCACATGAAGGCTTTTAATCAGTGTCTTGTGGGACAACATCCAACAAACCAAAACTGTAACGTTCAAACTTCTCTTCAGTGGGCTCATTTGTGGGTTTTGACCTGATCACGGCTTGCATTAGTATGACATCATAAAATAGATTTGTCTGTGTTTTTTATATTATTAGCCGAGAGTAAACTGGTAACTGAACTTCTTCAGACAGTTAGGTATTTGTGCTTTTTGGTAAAAAAAACAAATAAACAAAAAAAAAAACAGCTAGTCATGTAAAGAATGCTACTATGGTGTGAAATCCTGAGAGCAAAAAGCTTGTACGTTTGTGTTGTGCATCCGGAAAGCCTTTCCAGTCTGCCTGTGTAAATATGCTTAGCCCCAGATGATCTTCAAGGGCTTGCTTGTTTGTACCTGCCGTGTCGTTGTGCTCGTCCTCCCAGCATGACACCCTGTAGCCCAGGATCAGCCCCTCAGAGATCAAAAGAACTTGGTGATTCTTATCAGATAATATTCTTGTCCGCCTTCCCTCCCCTTTGAGTCCAGCCTCCTCACACTGATTACCTGAACCATGCACACTGTTCCTTATGGCCCTTTGGCCTTTCCTCTTCTTATCACTGTGATGACCAGGCTGTGATAAGGCAAGTCCAGCCTCAGGACAGAAGGAGGGTTCTGTCCATTCTTCTAAACCTCCACAGTTGCATAACTCGGACACTTCAGGACAGTAAAGAGGTCATCTCAGCTCTTAGCGTGTGGTACTGTGCTTAACACACTCGCAAAAGGCACAAGCGAGACATCTCCTGCAATGCAAATTATATTGATCATAAATTTGCTCAGATTTGGACATTGTAGATCAATTTAAGTGTCTTTGTGTTCAAAAGAACCACATCAGCCTTGTTTTATTGTATTTTATTTTTAGGTTGTAGGTTGAATTTGATTTCATGCTTATCTCAGTCAGGATTACACCTGATGTTTTTGTCTGTCATTCTGTCATTCATTTCATTCTAGGCTGAAACTGCCCCAATGCATCTGCATTCTCAATGCTGACATGGGACAACAGTGCATCTGTCCCAGTGTGGTATGCTTTTATGAGTATGCTGGCCATGCAGACAGACAGGGAGGACTGGTGTCCAAAGTCACGACCCTGCCCTGACCTGGATGAAGGAAATGGTCACGCTGCTCGAGACAAAGCAGGGCAAAGGAGAGTCTGAGGGGCTGGCTGGTCAGCCTCTAACAATGAGGTCCGTGCTCTAAGACCACGGCCACACAAAGGCCACAGAAACTCCCTCTTTCCCACTCTGACATTGCAATAGAGCTGGCATTTCACACTGGCCTGCGAACAGCCATTCAATCAAACTACTGTTTAACCTGACCCCTGACCTACACAGAAATCAAGATGAGTCTGGCGCGACGTATTTAGGTAACTGACCACACTGGCCAGCCCTCAGTCACTACACAACTCTGCCTTGCTGCTATCTTTACAGTTAATATTGCTTTTAATTTAATCTTTAAATGTAAGACGTTTCCTATTTTGTAAATGCTGCTTCAAATTCCTGTGAATATTCCTTAAAAGCACCTAATCAATAGGCCACCCAATAAATAATGTGTCTAGTGATGGGTCTAAGGGGCAATAGCTCCCTGGGGAACAAGAGACATCACCAGACCCTTCGTCTGGGTCAACTACCCTCGAGCCAGAGCTGAGAGAAGCATCCACATGACCCTTCTCTCTTCTCAATGGACTGCTCCTCCCCTCTACCTGTACATGGCTCGGATCAAGGTGTGGGGGGCTGCATATCAAACAGACCGGGGCCTTTGATGTGGATGGAAACACAAACACTGATTTGAGCTGAGTCGTAACAGCTTATTTGTTCCCTTTAGTCATTCATATAGCCCCTCGTTGAATGTGTATGTCTTCAAAGGACTGCTGCATGCACCGCTGGTACAGTAGCCAAGGAGGCCCTGAGAGCACCCTGGCCTTGTGGGTTGTGGGAAGACCATCTGGCTTCCTGTTCCTTAGATTTGATATTGATTTATTGGCTGTACATGGGAAGATAAGGGGGCACCAGCTGCCAGGAGTTCTTCCCTGCATCCTCACAGACAATGGCCCTCCTGGTCATCCTGACAAACTAGGTAATGCATCAACCCTTGTTTAGTTTTTGCAAGGTAAGTTGAAATCATACAAAACATTATGACATTTTTGCACAAATTCCAAATTAAACTGGCTTTCAAAATCACAGATTTTTATTGACATGTGCACTGATTTTTATTGACATGTGCACATAGGGTTTCTTGTATTCCACACAGCTGTTTTAACAAAGAAATATAAAATGCACCAATCAATTGAAAATTTCATTAATAGTAATCACACAATCCTTGCATCACCACTTGAAATCCCCAGATAAACTCCTTAAGATTACACACTGACCTCAGATTTAACACTTCATAAACCATATTTAAGCACATTTACTGGTGAGATAATAGTAGTTATTCTGTTTGTTATATTAAAGGCTGTTCCCAGTAATTAGGTGCAAAGTTGCATTCACTATTCCTAACAAACCCTGACAACCTTTGACAGTTAAACCCATCACAGAGACCATTCATTCAAAATAAGGCTCCTATGCATAACAAGTCTCCAGTTCCTGTTAAGTGAGCCGGGTAGTGCGGCAGTTTGTCCTGAGCTTTGCTGCTAGAGGTGTCAACATAGTGCTACAGTGAAATGCACTTATGCCTGATCTTTCTCACCAATACACCCCCCACTCTTTAAAAGAGGACACACTCACATACAGACAGACTTTGGTGTCACCCACCCCGGCCTGTCCCCACTTCCCCCACCTCCACCTCCACCCTTTCTTCCCTTTCCCCTCCCCTGCCAACACTAGCCTGTGATGTGACTGTCCTCAGATAATGAGGTGAGAATTTTATTGCACCAGTCTGTGAGGATGACAGCGACCCCGGGGCCTCGGCGCAGCCTCTCTGGTATCGGGCGCCCTCTGCTGCTGACTGAGCTCAGGGCCGCTCTCTCGTGGGTCCTCCAGCAATGCACTTCAAAGTGGGAGATCAAGGGTTGACTTGCGCATGACATCCAGGGAATGACAATGCCTCAGCCAGCCTACACCTACTGTTACGTGCCAGTCCCAGAGACACAAAGGCACACAGGCTGCTCCCGCACTCCTCTGCTGTATGGAGGAATTAGTTATTTGGGAGGGGGGGGTATACATACAGGAAGAGGGCAGTGCTCTATGTGTATTCTATACAAATACTGGTGGGTATTGGCAATGTGAGGGGCAGAGGAAGGAAAGCAGAGGAGACAGAGTGGCAGCAGAGTCTTGGTTTCTGTTTGATTGCTGAAGCATTAATTGATAAGATACAGCACAAGTCCACATCACACCACTTATCTTTGAAGACAGGCATTGCAGTATCTCGCGATCTCGTGCGTTACAAACCACACACATACGACAGTGAGATCAAAGAATTTTCAAAGTATTTTTAGACTGGGCCCCGGGTAGTTGAAGCACGGTTTTGAAGCAAATTACTGTAGGTCTTCTCATCAGCTCTCATAGTATTGATTTGCTTGGAATATTATTCAAAACCATGAACTTTAAAATAGCAGCCTTGTTGCTTGAATAGCTACTTTGAACTATAACTTAAGTGTCTCGGATCTCAGGGCAGCAGTGAGTTCTGCATTTGATTTTTAACCTTCACACCAAATATGTCCCCTGCATCAAAATTGGTTCCTGAGTTTTCAGAGGTGAAAGCCAGACTCCCATTCACACACACAGACACACCCTTTTCCACCCCCGATAGGCAGCTAGAGGGGGAGCGTAAGGGAAACCGCTTGTGATCAGGCTGTCATTTCCTCTGGTTGGCTCTGTTATTCCAGAGAGTCTTTGTGAAGGAGCCAAGTGGTCCAGTCGCAGACAAAGACGTGGGCTCCTCGCAGGTTGTCAGCCCAGCAGGGGAGGGAGGTGCTCCTGGCTGCCTAAGACAAGGAAAAAACTAACATGGTGCTGAAACAAGACAGTGACAACAAATCCCTGCTGATGACTATGCTAATACAGTAAATTAGACCTGATTCATCTTCTTACAATAAAGAAAATATCATGAAGAATTTAACTGGCTTGTGCAGAAACACGTTGACATTGTTACAGCAGATATTTAAAAAAAACAAAGGGGGATATTACATTAAAATATTAAATCAGTGCTTTTAACCAAACCTCCAACATCACCAGCATGACAGCAGATGGGGTTGAATTACATCTCCATTATGAAGTATTGCCTTTTTTTTGCCAGGACTCCTGAAAAGAGTTTTTTTCCACTCCAGAAATCATACAGATTAAAAAAAATATAGTCTTGTGCTTTTTGTTGAGCAATTAATTGCCCAAACCTCTACTTGAGGAGGATACTCTGAGTTCATCCCTAATTGCAAATCAAAAGTTGGAGTATTGCGCCACCTATAGGGAAAAAATCAACCCACCAGTCCCTAAAATATGTGGTTCCCAGAGTGGCCCTCTAGAGGTCACTAGGAATGGTTCAATTCAACAGCTTCAACCGTGTCACTGTTTGTTACTTACTGGAAGAGAGTGAGTGACAAAAAGATAAAAAATTACTGACCACAAGTTTCACTTCCTCCGTTGTTATCTCTGCACCCACATTACAGATATATTTGTACATTTATGACCTTCAAGACAAATTTTGTTCCAGGTTAAAAACTGATTAATTCACAGATGTATATTGTCAAACAAAAAAAATAAGTAAATACAAACTTCTAAAAGTTAATAACCTGTTCAACATTTATCTATTATTAGTTTCACTGTAGTGTTATACAGAAAACATTGATCATAATTTTCCAAAATTTTAAAAGTAATTAAATACATTTATAAATCAGGTTTTTGGGTGCTTGTCAGATTTATGTGTATTGAGAAAGTAACCATTTAAGTTTAAGTATTGTGAGTATTTTACTTAAGTGTTATTTGAGGTAATTGCACTTCACTTGAAGTTGCAGAAAAAAGTACAATTGCCTTGAATTTGTGCCCAAATACAGCTCTTGATTAAATTTACTTAAGTTACAAAATTATAATATTATTATTTAGACAAATTTCTTGTATGTGAAATTTAGCAATTAGCAATAATCCTTATTGTGATGGTATATTATAGAAATAGAAACAGGAGTATGTGTGTGCGTGTTTTCCTGTATTTCATGTGTTTATTTGTCGTGCACACCAAGACACACCAAGTCAGGGAGTTAAACCAGGTCCCGGAGCGCCCCCTAGTCTCTCTCTCTATGAGCTCACCTCCGGCTCTGTCACATTACACCGCCCGGTCAGGAGGAGACGGACACCTGATCGGAGTCTATATTTAGATGTCCAACCTGCGTAAACAAACCCCGCACTGTCCGTCAGAGAGACAGACCTGAACCCAGCAGGAGGGCCGCGGGCAGCCGGACCAGGTCGGGATGGCCTCGGTGAAGAAGGACAACAGGCTGACCGGCTCGCAGAGCTTCATGTGCGTCGGTTTCGCCGGAGTGTTCAGCAAAACCGTCACGTCTCCCCTGGAGGTGATCAAAATCAAGAGCCAGGTGGGAACTTTCCACTGCAAGAGAGGCTTTCTTCAGAGTTTCCTGTCCGTCCACCAGCATGAAGGACTTCGGGGGTTTTGGAAAGGAAACCTCGCCTCTTGTCTGCGGCTCTTCCCTTACACCGCAGTTCACCTCGCAACGTATAAAAAGTGAGTGCCATCTGAATCTGGTGTTTTGTTTCTGCTGTCTCACGTTGTGTTTACGTAAAAAAACACAGTTGTTGTTGTTCTTTAGCAAACTTGGTCAGCTAACTCTGCAGGTTTTTGGTGAGCAGTTTGAAATAAGGGAGCAAAGAACATGTCATAACTTAATTAAAAGAATAATAGACCAGTGTGTTGTTTTTTAATTGTTTTGAGGGGTGAAATTGCGTATATGGTTCGTTTTAAATCGTCTATTTACTTTCGTGCGTTCAGCTAAAGATGCACTTCCTGTTTTACCGTACGAGGCGCACCTACAGTTTTTCAGCCAATCAGAGAGCTCCATCCGCTCAGTCGATATTTAAATTTACAGGCTGTTTCCTGCCCTCAGTGTTGTCTCACAGGTTGTGTGAGTCAGTGTTATGGTTACTAGAGCTGACACAATTAGTTGATCAGTCAGTCAGAGAAGATCAGTTCAGACTGTTTTATTTAGGTAAAGGCAAGGCCAATTTATTTAGCAAATGTCATACCTAAAGGCAACCCGAAGTGCTTTAGAATTAGAAATCAGGATTTCACATACAAAGAATTTGTATTGATATGCTGGTCCAAAAAAATATAAACATAGTAAGCAGAAGAATATAAGGGTGAATGCAAGTAGTTCACACCAGAATTATAAATAAAATATTAAATAGACAGCATTATAAAGCAGACAGTAGTTTATTTTTCTAATATTATGGATTTGTAGTTTGGTTTAAAAAGCCAGATGATAAGTGAAAAATGTCCATCATAGTCCTCAAAGCACAAGATGACATATTCACACATGTTGTTTAATCCCGACTGTTGAAAACCCAAAGATATTCACTTACTGCGAGTCACATAGATCATCACAGTTCAGCTGTTGCTTTCTTGTAAAATGGCATGGATGACAACAACAACAATAGTTCCTGAATATTTTTCAATTGACTATTAAATGTCAATCAATTGTTCTGCTTTTATTTTGATAATCAACCACCATATGTTATTTTATTTACATAAAATGCCAGAAAGTATTTTTTTTGTGTGTTCAGTGATAGTAAACTGATAAAAAATTTAAAAATCACAACATTTGGCTCTAGACTGTTTCAGATAAAAGCTGAAAATGACAACTTTGGCTTGGGGAAGTAGTGATTAAGCCTTTTTCTTTTTGCAGTTATCTGACATCAAATAAATGGTCAGTCAATGAAATAATAAAAACAATGAGTGAATTAATAATGCAAATAAAAGTTATCTGCTGTCCTAAAACACATAGATTATTTACAGTTGATTACTGAAGTTTGACAGTGATGGGAAGATGTCAACATCTGTACTTGACAAAGTGTCGCCTGTCAGGCTGCTCTCAGGGCAGAACTAAGACAGGACATGTGTTGGGTTACTAAAGGTCAAAACTGTCTGCATCCGGCAGCGTGACTGAAACATAAACATCAGTCCTCCAGGCCGCAGTCATAAATACTGTATGAGCTGTGTGTAGATTGTAGTGAGGCAGACAGCAGGTAACCTGTCACGCCTCAGGACACGTGTGTATGTATATAAACACCACCGCATCCTGACTCCACAAACCGCTGCCCCGAACTGTACATACTGTTCCCGGAGAGGAAAGCCCCTCGTCGCACACACACACGGCCATGTGTTTCTTAAAGTGAGAACAATCCTGACCTTGAAAATGTTCTGAGATAGTTATTGTTTATTTATTTATTTGCACATATAAAACAACAAAACACATATGATAAATGAAACATAAAACATCTGTTAAAAAATGCCACCAAACAACCAAGACTATGAGAGAACTGTTTATTTTCTAAACAGTGCAATATGTACAGTTAAGTGTTACTAATTTTGCCTTTGTCTTCCAGGATTGTCCACCTCCACATGGACGAACTGGGCTTTATCTCCCAGTGGAGAGCCATATTGGCCGGTGGACTGGCCGGCGTTGTTGCCGCTCTGGCCACGTACCCTCTGGAGGTGGCAGAAACCAGGCTCATTGTTCAGAACTGCAGACAGCCAACATACATCGGCGTAGCGTACACTCTCTCAAAGATCTACAGAAGTGAAGGGCTGTCTGCTCTCTACAGGGGCTTCTCCCTGTCTTTCTTGGGTGTGTTTGCATATTCATACAAAATACAAAGTTTACAGATAGTGTTAAGATATCACACATGAATGCAGCTAAACTGACTCATTTCACCCTTTTACTTTCTTAAGGGGGTGTTTGTCTAGAGCCTGTCACAATCATTCGATCAATGACACATTTCACTATAACAGTACATTTTCGTTTGTCTACAGGTGCTTTTCCCTTTTCTGTCGGGTGCTATGCAGTCTACATGAACTTGGACAGGCTCTGGCAGGAGCCTCCTTCTCGTTTCAGCTCCCTCCAGAACTTCGTTAACGGCTGTCTTGCAGTGGGAGTGGCTCAGACCCTCTCCTACCCTTTTGAAACTGTAAAGAGGAAGATGCAGGTAATTCACCATGAACACTTCACTTTCTGTGTGTAGGCTCACACAAGTCACACAAAGGCATTTTGTAAAAAGGTGGAAGCAATCAAACTAATAAATAAAGTATTCAGAAATGAGAAAAGGGAAAAACTAACTACATAAAACACATAAAGCTTCAATATTTCAATAAGTTACCTGCTCTTACTACATTACTCTAATAGTTTGTCAACTTAGACATTTGTTACCAATTTCTATGGTATTTTAAAGGGAAAACATGCCCATGAATTGTTCAAATACCCACAAGGTCTCTCCATGCATCTTTTTAACCATATATTATGTGCCTGATTTTTAACTATTTATTTTTGGAACTTATTTCAGTAATTGTGTCATTGACATCAATGGGAAATTAGTTCATAATCATCAGAAAGCAACAGATTTTGTACTCCTCTGAATAGTCCTGTATTCAGTTGTACTGGGATAGTGATAATTTACTTAATGTATGTATTAATATTACTGTTTTCATGTATTTTATATTGTTAGTCATTCTTATACTTGAATAAACTTGAAATAGCTGTAAACACAACAAGTTTACAGTATAGTAGGTCTTGTATACATGCTGTACTACCACCTGTAGTCCATAAGGGGGCAGTGTGAGCATACCTAAATTTAATTTAAAAGCTTAGCCTCACTTCCTCTCAGTGTTCAGGAACATGGACAGTTTTAATTCTTGGATCAAAATACTCTGAGTAGTTGGATCAAAATAGTTTAACCTATGGCTGTTTATAGAGTCAGGATATTTTATCTGTATGTTATAGGTGCAGAAAAAAAATTGATCAAAGGAAAAGAAGTTGGTCAGCACTTTAAATGATGTCTGAGATGACTTTTGCATCTTAAAAGGGACACATGGTGAACAATGGCGCTGCAAAGGACAAAATACTACATCCGGTGTTATCGGCCTATTATTAGCTACCACGAGGTTCAACAGCAGCTGGGAATGTGAATGTGTCCCGGGTCTGCACGAGCTATAGATAAGTTCTCTAAAGATAGCCAGTAGCTATCAGACAGCAGGAAAGCTGAGAGTTGTTCGTGCATCACAACTCTGTCACCTTACAGTAAAGAACAATGTTACATAATTATCTGATTTAGGGATTCAGCTGGTGTTTGTGTCTCAGAGTTAAACATTGAACGTCAGGCAGGGGATAGATGACAGGACGCTGTGGATGTTTGCAGAAGCTTAGGGTAATGATTTAAGCTAAGTATTGTTTAACTCGCCTGCTAGTCTAATGTTTCCTCTACAAATGAAGCTGTTTGAATAGTCTAATACCTTTATGGCTGCCCGTTCTCTTTGGGAGCCTTGAAACCTCTAAAGACACAAGTCTTCTGTCACATGACAGTCAACCTGTTTAGCTGTCGGTGTGGTTAATGCAACAGCACAGTGTCACAGTCTCACAGGATGAGTCTCATCAGCTTTAAAATACTGTCAACACAATTATATGTCTCTACCTAGAGCTTCCTCATACTGTAGCTTCTCACCTCCCCAGCCCTTATTTTTTACCCTCAAAATAACATTATGTTTATCGCATGTTTGTATTGACCTTATATTTGGTTTTGTAATAGCGTTGCTTAATTTACTTTTTAAGAAATTTTACATTTAGCCAATTTGTGCAGGTTAATTGCTATATAATACATAGCTGAAATGAGAAGTTGATTAAATGAGTAGATTTGAGGGGGTATCAGAGTTAATTAATCACCCGCTGAGAACAGTCGAAGTGTCAGCTGCTGATATACATGTTTATAACTTAATCACATCTTCGCCAAAACGGCAGCAAGTTCTATCTTTCATGCCATGCTTCACTCGACCTTTCTGGTTATTACTTTAGAGATACATAGTGACATGTCGCTGATTCACTGCCGTTCATTTTCACTTTCAATTTTTTCTCAGGCGCAGAGTGCCCGTCTTCCCCATTATGGTGGTGTGGACGTCCATTTCAGTGGAATGATGGACTGTTTCATACAGGTTGTTAGGAACAAGGGTGTCCTCTCACTGTGGAACGGTCTCACTGCCAACACAATAAAGGTACACTTTCACCAAAGTATTCATTTGCCATTATCTCAGCCTTATTGTACTCCCTATCAATCATATGGACAGACTACTCATCTACTTTATTGTGCCAGGAACTGAAATAAGTGACTTTATAGCAGTGAAAGCATTGTAACCCATGACCCAAAAGGCAAAGTGAGGACACAGTGGAGGGAGGGGCATGGAAAGCAATGCTCGGTGTCTAATTCGTAGAATGAATATCACGAGCAAGGTGAGCAAAGTCCATCTCTGGAACAGCATGCCCCACTCTCCTGTTTCAGCTGCAAATGTCATGGTAGCTGTACGTTGTTTTACAACTGTAAGGCCTTGTCACGAGCAGCTGAAAGAAAATAGGCAACATGGCAAGTTGTAGAAACATTAAGGAGGCTTTTAATTATACCCAAAGCAGATAGCTTCTCTTCTTCTCTGTGAGGATCTATGGTTAAGGCTTTTAAACATGGTAATACACTCATCTTTGTCTTTCAACCTCTTGTCATTCCTTCACAGATCATTCCCTATTTTGGCCTTCTTTATATCTGCTTCGAGATGTGCAAGCAGGTCTGCCTTTACCGCAACGGGTACATCGTCTCACCCCTGAGCTACAAACCTGCACCAGGGGTCGACCAGAGCCTTGGGCCCCACGAACTGGAGGAGCTGAAACGCTACTTGAAAAACAGGAACTTTGGGTCAGGGGAGTCGTCCATTGGAAACCGCTGGTGAAGGTTCACACAAGAAGACATCTTCTGATTTCCTGCCATCTTGATGAGTTATTTGCCGGACCTACATTCTTCAGAGGCTTGTGTCTGTAGTTATTACAAAACATTATTCATGTTTCATGTCTTCATGCTGTTTTATGTTAAGGTATTAACATGCATTTACATTATCTCCTGTCAGCAACGGTCTACCTCTTTCAGAACATTATCTTTATCTCTATCTGACAGTATTATTTTGTCATGAATTGTTCACTTAGCCACAATGTCTCTCCATGACTCCTTTTAACCAAATATCACGTGCCTTTGAGCGTTAACTATTTATTTTGGAACTTATTTCAGTTATTGTGTCACTCACATCAAATAGTGCCATGGTTTGTTGAACTAAAGCACAAATGCTCCTTTACTATATTTGTGCAATAGATGGCATTTTTACTGTATAATGAATGTAAAATGTTGTTGTATGTTTGAGTTGGTTATGCGCAATCATGTAAAAGTGCTAACCTGGATTGTGATTGAAGAAATGTGCTTGAATTAAATTTTTTTCATTCTTCTTTCTGTTCTTGTATGTTTTTATAAGTCTTGACTATATAGATAATGTATTCATCATCTCAGTTGTCCTAACATTCACACCACTGGTGGACTCTGGTGGGGCACAAGGGGGGTCAATCCCTCAGACTCCTGGCAAAGGTTTGCTCTTGAATGTCACCACAGCAGATAAAACATGATAAAGTGCCATCATAGGGTGCCCTCCCAGTGGAGAAAATGTAAGGTGTCCTTTCAGTAGAAAAAAAACATGATAAAGTGCCCTCTATGTTGCCCTTCCACTGGAGAAAATGTAATATGGATAATAAAACAGTTTTAATCTTTATCAGGGTTTGGAACTATTTCACCAGATATGCATCACAATGCGCTGATGACCTACAATGTGCAGTTGGTGCCCACTTTAGTGGCTGAACCACTGCTGAACTTCAGACAGATCAGTCTGCTGACACAGGGCTTGTGTGGAATCAGTCAGCTGATTCAATCATGTCCTCCTCCATACTGTGGGAAACTGAGTGACAGCCAAAGGACATTAACAGATGGGATGACCTTTACCCACCATCGCCTCCAGGCCTCAGCTGCTTCAGAAGTAACACTTGACACAAGCTCGATCCATCTTAGATGTGAAACTTTAAAACCTTTAAAAGTTCTGTTGAAGTGCAGCTGTATCAAAATACCTAAACAACTTAGCTGGTAGTTAAACTTTCCTCCTTGTCGGGCAGATCACTGCTGGTGCTGTCATGTCTGATGAGGCAGAGCACCAAATCTGAATCAGAGGACATCAGATGGCCCCGCCCCCTACTCCTCCAGCCGACCAATGAGAGGCGAGAGTCGAAGTTCACGGTTTTTCTCGCGTTCAGTCTCCTTAAATCCCCTCACTTCTTCATTGGAGTCGGCCATTTCAACTCCAGAGGCAAACCCCGCCGACTGAGCAGGCGACTGATAACATCTGAAGATGAGTGAGCAGGCTATTTCATTTGCGAAGGACTTCTTGGCTGGTGGTATTGCCGCTGCCATCTCCAAAACAGCTGTAGCCCCCATTGAGAGAGTCAAGCTTCTCCTCCAGGTGAGTGTCACCCTCATTTCTGACAACTTTAATTAGTGCTAGATTTTAATTAGAGCTCAGCTCGTGTCCTGCGACGCAGAACAGGTGCTGTTGGTCTGCAGCATTGTTTCCTGCAGGTGTTCTTGTTTATTTCTAAGGGATGGAGGGTGGATTTAACCAGATGTTAATGTAAAGGGAGTAATGTAAAGGTGCTGCATTGGTAAGAAACAGGAGTAAACACAGTGGATAAGAGCAGCCCTGTCACACACTGCTGCAGACACAGATGAGAAATAAGCACAATCCAGGCGCATCAGACTTGTTACGTAATGCGCCGGCCAGCAGGCTGCAGCCTTACCAAGCAAAGCTGCTGCGTACTCTGGGCAGGCAGACGGGACCTTAGACCTTGACTGTGGTGTTCAAAAGTGCTCATTTTCCCTATCAGGTCTTTAGTTTTGGCATGACGACAAACAACCAAGGTCAGAGCAAGGTTTGCGCCATGGCACTCCAGTGCTGCATTGGGCCTGGGCTCAGCAGCAGTAAGAGGAGGAGGTGTGGCTGTGAATTGTTGAATGGATGCCATCAGAGTAGTACTCTGGCACATGGATGCAAATGTGTCCGTCAGACAGACACATGAATGGAAACTGTGTCCTCCCAGAGTGTACATGTTAGAAAGTTAACGGGTTAAAGGCAGATCCTCCTTCATTTGATTAATGTACTGCTATATCTCTGCTTTGATTACAGGTACAACATGCCAGCAAACAAATTACAGCTGACAAGCAGTACAAGGGCATTGTCGACTGTGTCGTCCGCATCCCCAAAGAGCAGGGCTTCCTTTCGTTCTGGAGGGGAAACCTGGCCAACGTCATCCGATACTTCCCCACTCAGGCCCTCAACTTTGCTTTCAAGGACAAGTACAAGAAGATTTTCCTCGACGGCGTGGACAAGCGCAAGCAGTTCTGGAGATACTTTGCGGGTAACCTGGCGTCAGGTGGCGCCGCTGGAGCCACGTCACTCTGTTTTGTCTACCCCCTCGACTTCGCCAGAACACGTCTGGCCGCCGATGTCGGCAAAGCTGGAAAAGAACGCGAGTTTAAGGGCCTGGGCGACTGCTTGGTGAAGATCACCAAGTCTGATGGCATCAAGGGACTGTACCAGGGCTTCAGCGTCTCAGTGCAGGGCATCATCATCTACAGAGCCGCTTACTTTGGTGTCTATGACACTGCAAAGGGTGAGTTTTCATGATCAAAACTGTATCTCTTCTCAGTGGAGTCTTTGAGACTTTAACTAACCCTCCATGATTCACATTTTTCCCACAGGCATGCTTCCAGACCCCAAGAACACACACATTGTTGTCAGCTGGATGATTGCTCAGTCTGTGACTGCAGTCGCTGGTCTCGTGTCCTACCCCTTCGACACCGTCCGTCGTCGTATGATGATGCAGTCTGGACGCAAAGGAGGTAATAAACACAATACATCCAACATATAACTTTGTTTTTTCTACTAGAATAAAGGGGTGACTTTTTTTATAATTCTGTTCCCCCCCTTATCAGCCCCATATCAGCATGACATCATGTACACTGGCACCATTGACTGCTGGAGGAAGATTGCACGTGACGAGGGCTCCAAGGCCTTCTTTAAAGGAGCCTGGTCTAACGTGCTCAGAGGGATGGGTGGCGCCTTCGTGCTTGTCTTGTATGATGAGCTTAAGAAAGTCATCTAAGTTGTTTTTGTATGTCCACTGTTCATGTTGTGAAGTTTAACTGTAACATATCTTGTACATTTGGAAGGACTTAAATGCTGTGCTATATTTATAGGGACCAACTAGTATTTTCTACTAGTTGTAACTGGGGGAATCTGTTACGCACTCTTCTCTTGGCCCATGCTTTTGTCTCTTTTGTTCTGCCCCTCACCAGAATGTCATTCCCTGAACACAGGAACCTTACCAGGAAAAAATACAAATAAACGCAACCTACTGAGTGAATCTCCTGTCTGGTTCTGAAATGAAATGTATGAAGGGGTATCATTACAGACAGAGTGTGACCTGGCAGCTCACGTCCTCAGTCGTGCTGCTCCAGGAAGCCATTTGGCAGGCCTCTTGTGTGAAATGTAAGCTTAGAGCTACAGAAGCCTCCCAGGTTGTGTTTGGGGGCCAGCCAAAATCAGCTGAGAGAGTTGACCTGCTGACAATATTTCAACTGAGGCATGCATGAAGAAAAGTGATAGGCAGGAAGTCAGGAGCTTTAGCAGTACTGTTAAACATATATTGATAGTTCAAGCAGAACATTTGCAAAGTGGCTTCCTGTAGAGAAACAGTGGGGTTACCTTTAGCGAGGTGGATTAATTCACTCCTCTAAATATACTTTTGTCTCCTGCCAAGCCTCATCTGGCTCCAGCTGGTGTGACTGAGGACTTTAACCTTGAGCTCTTTGACCACTCGCCAGTATGACACACGTGATCCAGCTCTTTACTATCATGATTTCTTGATACCAGCCAATTAAAGTGCATTAAAGCATAACACTGTACTACAGTCAAGAGGCAAAAGGCACAGAGAAAGGTTCATAGTTGGGTTTTTAGGCTGGTGTTGACGGGTATTTTAAGGGGCGTTAAGGGGCATTATAAATGGAAGTCACCCTGATACATGATCTTTCCATCTATAAAAAAAGCACATGATTGTTGCCTGCACAGGACAGGACATAGTGTACTTCTTGGCATCTAACCAGGGCATGTACTGGCCTTTCTGTAATAGCAGATCATATTTTTTGTCCCAATGCTGCCATTGTATTGACTCTGCTACAGTGGCGAACATTTAAATTATTTGGACCCGGGCACAGTGATATCCAAGCAATATACTGTCACTTTATATTATGAACTGCATGCTGGCTATGAGGTCACAGGGCCGCTTGGCAGCTTTGATCAGTCTTCAGCCACTTTCACTGCCCAATTAAAGAGCTGCTGCCCCCAGGGAACATTATCTATCAATTTCAGGATTTAAAAAAAATGATACGCTGTTTCAATTAAGAGGCAATTTGACACATGTGATCTGAAATTCTTATTAGCAGTGACTTGGAAAAAATGTCTAATGGCACTAAAAATCAAGTTCCCTGTCTGCGGCAGGCTTTTAACATCACAGAAATCCTCCCTGGTATTCAGCTGTAATTACTCTTATTGAAAGTATGACCACAGAATTGGCATCTGTGAGAGTAAGTTATAATAGTGTCTAAAATATTAGTCCAGCTTTGAACTATTTTTCACTTGCAGTTCATCAACAGTTTAATTGTGCCATTGGAGATGCCTCTGTCCAGTATTTTTCCCACGTGATTCTCCACTTATGAATCTTCCAAATTGACTGACTCCTAAAATAACCTATTATCGATAAAACAAATGAATGTCATTCTCATATCTAGAGTTACCACCTACAACCCTGAGCCAGCTACAGACTGTGCATGTCTGAAGCTGATGCCTTACACAATGAGATGAATGTGGTCATGCTGTGAAGTAGTATGTAGACACAATCACTGCGTCTTGGACGCTGAACCCAGACTGATCTTTAGTGGAGGACGTAGACTCCTTTTAGCAACACTATCAGATTACATTATTTACTCAGCTGGGCATAGTCTAATCTCCTCTCAGTGATTCAGAAAGTCTTGGACGTGACCGCTGGCCTAAGGAAATCAGTTTTAATACTGTTTTGACCGCTCCATCTCCAAAAGCCCCTCTCAGCAGGTAGCACATGGTTAATCCTCCATTCAACAAGCTGCTCTATTACAACTTTTAACAGGGATTAGTGGACCAGAGGCAAAAAGGATCACAGCCATTTACACACTGTCTATCTGTGGCTTTAGATACGGCGTGCCTCCTTGAGGTTAAATCGAGGTAACAAGCCGGACGAGTGTTACTGACTTTCTCGTAGGCTAGAGTGATCCTGAATGCGCATTTGACCTAATTTGTATTTATTCAAATTTAGAGGCATTCATTTCCAAGAACAATGTTCCGTATGTACAAAGTTTTCACGCACTGTGTCTTCACCATTTTAAAATGTATAAATAAATCTGAATTTCCCCATGGAAACCTTCAGATAATTGCAGACCAGACCAGTGTGACACACTGACTGAGAAAGGGTACACACATCTCAAAAATCGAGCTGAGGGAGAGTTTTATTTTCAAAATAACACCATTATATGTACCAATATTAAAGATAGAAACACCTGCTGTAACTCATCTATGTTTGACATTGAAGTCCTGTGGCCTAATTATTTATTTAAGTATTTTTACACAGTGGTAGTGCTACATTTATTTCCGTAAAAGTAGTATTATTATAGTATTATTAGTGGCATACTTTTGATACTTAAGGTATTAAAAATAAGTATTTTTAGTAGAAAAACGTTATTGATGCACTATATGTGAGTCACATTTTACTGTTTAAGTGGTCGTGGTGGAGGTAGTTTAAACTATTTTATACACTTTTTGGTAGTTTAATCTGTAACAATTCAGCAAGCTCAGTGTGTGTTTTGTATGTGAAATAGTGACTTGTAACTACTTTAAAAACAATGTGGTGACATAAAAAATACAATATTTCTCTCATGATTTGGAGTGAAGTAAAATAAAGCAACATAACATGTAAATGCTCAAGTAAAGTCCAGGTCCCTCAAACATTTTTGAGTAAATGTACTCAGTTGCATTCCACCTGTGTTGTGACCCACTATTAAAAGGGACCTGATCGTCAGTGTGCCCACATGGAGCTCGACGGATCACTGGAGCGTCACACTAAAAGCCTTCTGTCAGGCCGCCTGTTGCGTAATTTCAGCTGTTGGACTGAATTACATCACAGCTCCAAGGGGTCATGACCTCAGTGTTTTCCACTCATGAGGAAAAACACCACACACATTGAGATGACTTAATAATAATAAAATAATAAATAAAATAATAAAATAAATAAATAAATAAATGGTGTGGTTTAAAGGCAGAGTGATTTAAGATACTCAGGCATTAACGTCAGTCCCTCCATAAACGTGACATGCTGAACAGACTATGCGCTGATTGTATCAGAGCTTTGTTAGAATACAAACCATCCTGATAAACATTTTATTTTGAAGGAGTTTTCAACCACTAAATATCTGTCTTTAGTTTGAAGGTTTTTGCCTCAGGCATGAAAATAGCTGTTGGGCTATTTCTAGAGTTTATTTACTGCACTCTTAATGTGTTTATTCATTATTTTCTCCCCTCCAGACATTTGTTTTTGGACATTTGGGTTTGCTTAACTACATGTTGTTCAATTTAACAGAGAATAATATGTTCATCATATCTTACTGTGTTTTGTTAGACAGAGCTAATAGTGATAATAATCAGATCAAACCCTATCATTATGTTCTTTGGCTTCATCTGTTTGCCGTCGGTTCTGCTGTGTGTGTAGTTGAAGAGCAGTGTTAACGCCACCTTGTGGTGTGTAAATGTCCACTGCTACCTCAGATTAATTCAGAACACGTGACAGAGACAATTAGATTTAGAGCCAGTGCATATTTTACCAAATAGCTTCAGCAGCCACTTTGTAGTTTTCATCACTGTTACATCATCATCAGAGTTTGTATAATTTAAAGGGTAGAAAAGGGCTTTGTGCCAAAATCATTGTCATTAAAACTGTTTCAATTTAATACATGGTATCTAGGGTATTTATTCATTTGTTTGATTGTTTATTTATTATTTTTTAATCATCTGCCTAGTGGAGAAGTGTGATGAAGTAAATCTTCGTGAGCTGAATAAATACTGACTTCTAAATTGTTTTCAAAGATGATCTCAGTCATTCAGTCATTTAATTAATATCTCTGTCTTGGCAACTGTATGATGAGATTAATGCTGGACCATCACAAATGTCCAGCATTAATCTCATCTGTTCTCAGTTATTTAAAACAAAGATTTCAGTAGGCTGATGATGATGATCATGATGCAACTGTGACTTTTGTGAGTCAAACTGGAGGGAGGAAAACATCTGTGGACCCTTAACAGTCAACCTCTGTAATTGACAGTAAGTAGTATTACATAACTACACGTTTACTCAAGTACTGGACTTCAGTAGGTTGTTAATTAAGTCGGTACTTAACTTTTACTTGAGTATTTCGAATAAATGCTTCTTTAGATAGATAGATAGATAGATAGATAGATAGATAGATAGATAGATAGATAGATAGATAGATAGATAGAGTTGACAAATTGAAGGAAAAACCAACATAAAGTGTCTTAGTAAGGCGCTGGGCCACCACATGCTGCCAGCACAGCTTCAGTGCTCCTTGACTTTGAGTCTCCAAGTCTCTGAACTCTTCTGGAGGGATGAACACCAACACGTTGGTCCAAAATCTCCCTCAGATGTTCTTTTAGGTTGAAATCTGGTGACTTTGAAGGCCACATCATATGATTCTCATCATTTTCATCAAACCAGTCAGTGAGGCCTGGTGCCCTGTGTCATCCTGGAAGAGAGCCCTCCCATCAGTGTAGAAAAGTGTCATGACAGGATAAAGGTGATCCCTCAGAACAGCTCTGCATTGATCTGCAGTGACCTCTGTCTCTCTCTGAGGGGACAAATGAACCCAAACAAAGCATTCAGGTTTGTCCTTTAATTTGTCAGCAGCCTGCGGACAGACAGGCCCTCGGAGCTGCTGTCAGGTAAAGCTGTTACCTGTAGATGGCCCCACGTCATAATCAACAAACAGGCGCGCGCCGCCCGCAGCCAATCACAGCTGAGCTCCCAGCAGCTTCATAAACTTCGCTCTTTGTCCGCCGCTTTCACTTCTTCGTGTGTCGAGGAAACAGCGTTTCCTCTCTCTCTCTCCGCCCGGCGTCGAAAGATGCGGGCGGACCGACTCACCGGGGCTCCGTGCAGCACACACCGGCCCAGAGGGAGAGCCCAGTGAGGCGGACACACACACACACACACACATACAGCATGTATCTGTGGCGCCTCTCCATCGCCGTCTGCCTCGGCCTGGTGTGGTATTTATCAGACTGCGGCCGCACACTCACGCAGTACTTCATATTTTTCCTCTTTTATTTTTCTGGTCCGCTGCTGCTCGGGAACACCTGGAGAGAGAGCAGCACGCAAACCGACGAGGAGCCGCAGGAAAACCCCCTCCAGGTAGTAAGTACAGGCTCCATTTATTTTACAGGGGAAAGAGTACGAGCACTGTGGCACGTCTGTTTTAATGAGTTCAGTATAGATCATATTTCACCACTTTCATTCATAAGTTCTGATGTTAGGATTTATGTAGTTTTGAAGATCCTTATCAAAGTGTAAGTAAGTGATCGAACTTAGCTGGGAGAGTAAAACGAGTCAAATATTGAAGTGCTCTCATTTATAGTCTGAGGCCTGGAAAAACCTGTTTTCACTCATCACGTAGCTCAGTGTGACCCAGGGCTCAGCACTAAGTGTGTTTGTCTGTTCTTGCTCTCTGATAGCTGACTCACGGTTGTGTTTTATGTTTTCCAGGAAACTGGTGACTTGTTTGGTGGTTTGATTGACCGAGGAAGCGGAGATCAGGCTGAACCTCTGGAGTCTCAGTATCCACGTGTAAAGAAGTCACTGCAGCTTGGTGAGGCGTGTTTTATGTTTGTTTGTTTGTTTTTACATTGAAAATCTGCTGTAAACATGTTTGTATTTGCATGATAGAAACAGTTGTACGTACATGTAGGGAAAAAAAAAATCAAGGTTCTGCTCTTGACTTCTGGCTGTTTTGTCATCAAATTCTTACCTGTTTTGACTTGACACAGTTTTACATAGACACATCTGCAGCTGGGGCTCATGTTACATGAGGCAAGGAAGGGCTCCAGTGAAAGCAAAACATGAAAACACACCCTCTCCAAGGATGGGTTGTATACGTCTGCAATGTGTTGAACAGGAAACAAGATATGTGATGTTTGTGCTTCATTATCAGCCGTGTTTGCTTTGTGTTAATTGAATTTGTTGTGTTAGGCCGTTGGATTGATATCACAGCTCTGAATGTGCTCAGTTTCTTTGCGAGTAAAAGTGCTTTCTACATTTAGATTGTCTCAAGGTCAAGTCAAACCTTGAAAACTATTAAAAACCTGAGAAAGGTAAAAGCATGCATTTCTTTCTGTCCTAAATTTAGCACTCATATTCTCATGCATGAGCTGTTAACATCTGGAGTCCGGGGTGATTTTGGCCAGTTTTTTTTCTCTGCAGAAATTTTCATCTGTGTTCAGCACCTTTTGAAACTGCCAGGGACCCAAAATAAATGAAACAATGACATTCTTCCCTAAAATTGTACAAATATTTTGTCCTAATCATACAAAATATTATTTTAGAGTAGTTTTAGGTTGAAAATATATTATTATTTATATACAAAATACAGCAGAAAAATGTAGGACATACATGTGTGGGGATTTTATTCCAACCAATTATTGGTGCCCTTTTCAGAAATTAATAATTCACTGTTTTTAAAGAATCCTTGGAAAAACATGTTTTAAGGTCGACAGACGTAAATACTGTGCGAAAGCCCCACATCAGCATGTTCAGCTCCCAGCTTTTCTCTGTATGAATAAACTTGCGTTGCTGTAAATAAAACATGCTCCACGTATTCACGGACGAATAGGCCTTCCTCTCCTCGCCAACTCCTCGTGTTCAGAGGAAAGTCTTGTCATGGATAATTTGAAGTTTTTGAGCTAAGAAGGAGTTCAGAAGTTTAAAAAAAGAGTCTGAATTTCATCAAACGGGCTTTAAAGTCCCTGCAGTCCTTGATGCTTGGGAGGTAAGCGTGGGTGTTCGGTGTTAATGTGAATTTCCTTTGTGACTACTCTCTGCAGTGTTTGAGTGCGCCTACGCTCAGCTGGTCCTCCCTTGGTACGGCGTTCCCGAGCCGCTCAAGCACCAGCCTCTGCACCAGGTGCTCAGCAGGGAAGTCGACTTCGTAATCGACCGGATCATTGAGAGAGCCAAAGACTTTCATGTTTGCCAAGCGGTTGTGGGCTCCATTCGTATTTTGACCGAGCACTTGCATAATGCAAAGCAGTCTGACAGGTGAGACTTTACACCTACTTTCTCTTAAAATGACTCTCAACTCACGCTGCTTTGGTTACTCTTTGCACTCAGTAAAATGCATCCATATTTTTTATTACCTATGAATAATTTACCTCAGTTTTACCACATCATACCTGCAGTGACATCTTGATGATTGTTCTTATGCTAAATGGTGTTTGAAGAGTGCTACCCATCAGATTAAGATTTAGATTCAGAGATATGTGGTGATAAACATCTATGATCTAGTGCAGGACTTAATGGTGTTTGGAATCTCTCTCTGTCTCTCTCTGTGTGTGTGTGTTTCAGAGAGCTCTTGTTCAAGTCCAGAGAAACTGAGATTGCAGTTCTCAGAGAGTTTTCTGACGCTCTGGTACGTAACCTTTTTCCCGAAACTCTCTGGGGCCAAGAAGTCAACCGCTGTGCCTTAAATGAGACCATTGCCTTAAAGGGTAAGACAGCCTTAGATTCTCTCTCTGCAGAGATACACTCTTACATAAGGGCTAAGCCTATCATGACTTCTTTCACAAGTGTGAAATGTATGTACTTCCTTATTGTCTGTGGCATTATAGAGCTTAGGACATGAATTTTGGGCAGCATAAAAGGAAGGCGCTTACCACAGTGATTTGCCAATCCCCTTTAGGGTTTTGTAATTTTTTTTAGTAACAGATGTGAAATGTCTTATCTGCTGGGAGTCTTGCTGAGCTGTAGGTTTTTGCAATTCTGCATTTAGCTTGTTACAGTTAGTAATGTACTTTAAAAAAAGATCTGCATGTCCATAGTTTTGTTAATAGGTGCATGATTGAGTATTCGCAATAAGTTAGAACAGTTGTAAATTTATGCAGTGCTGTAACTGTAGAGTGAAAATGATAATGCTGATTTTGCATAGTATTGGGACTTATCTTATCGATTGCACGTATCAACCTTGGTAATATGAAATAAAATAAAATATTTTGGAAAATGTCAAACTATTCCATTTGAAAATCAGTTGGTGAAGGTATTATTACTGGCTGCAGGTGTAATGATTCAAAAGCACAACTCATTACAGTCCAATAAGATTGCAGATATGAACATTGTGCCTTCTGGGTTTTTAGTGTGCATTTCTGTCATAACAAACAGAATGTGTGGAATTAAGCGTGTTGGCTATTTTCCTCAGGTTTGGGCCTGTTGGTGACATGGCTGTCCGACCCTGACAACCTGAACCAGCTGGTGGTGAGCCAGCTCGACAGCGTGCCCCCCAAAGGCTCTGCGGAAGAGCTCTGTGGATCAGACCTGGATCGAGCCTCTCTGGCTTCACAGGAGGGCGGCGAAGCGAGGGCAGCGAAGTGTGAGTGGCTGTCACCTTTTTTTTTTTTTTTTTTGTCACCCAGCTGGCTTGACCTAGACATAGTGAGCAACGGCCGCGAGAGCCTCTATCTGTGTCTGAAATTGGTATTGACCTGCTTTTGTTGTGTGTTTTTAATTTTCTAGGAGTTTGGAGGGAGCAGGGATTTCAACCAGCACCAGAAGCAAAACCAAAACAAAAGGTGTGACTAGTACCTGAGCTGTTGCAATTAAAAGGCTCATTTAATTCAAAGCTGTGTGACTATTTAACCTGTTTTACCGTGCGTGTGATTCGAGCCAGCTTTTCGGTTAGGAGTCAGAACACTGGAGTAGGAGGAAGTCTTGAGATAGCCAGATGGAGTAGTTTGTGGGTGTGTGAGGGAATAGACGACTGTGCTTACATAACATTTTGCACAGTCTGTAACAGTTTGATTAATAGCAATCTGTTGTCAGCTAAGTAGCATTATCATTTTCTTAACCAGCACGTCTTTTAGCGCATAATTAATCTCCTGTTTCTTTTGTTTGTCTGTCCAGACAGCTAATTACACAAACTGCAAGCTGAATGCCAAATAATTTCTGTGCTGTCTTCAAGAGTCTCTTATCTCTTTTATACTGCAAACAATCCATAAGTAATGGTGACTGTATAAGAATTGATTATGCCACAATAATGAATCCTGTGATATGATGAATATGTGTATTTCCTTTAATGATCACATCGTAAATCCAGAAGAAAGCACAACCATTTGTTTTAATCTGTGAGAATTATTTAAGTCTGATGGGGTATTTATTCATTGTTAGGCCATCACGTTGAAAGTTACTAATCACGCTTACACTGCTTACATATCTAATGAAATGTGGTGAATAATTTTTCGTATTTCTAAGCATAATGATTCACAAAAGTTGCTACTTTCCCTTGTCATGCAGAAAACAAATGCAGATTTGTAGTCAAGTAGTTGTTATGGTGAAGATCAGAGTCAGTGTAGACTATTGGGATTTTCTCCATGTACATTACTCAGTGTATCTGGAAGGGAAATGGTGTCTTTAGTGTTACAGTGTTCACAGCAAACAGTTTAATGAGCTGAAATACTGATGGTTTGTTGGGTCTCTCTGGGTTTGTTGTAATTTTCAGGTAACAAGTTAAAAGAAGGATGGTCAAAATTTGTGGACAAGGTGAAGGCCAAGAAGGCCAAGAAGAAGATGAAGAAGGTGGAGCTGGAGCCGGTGATTATGTTAATGCAGGGAGACGTGTCCATCGAGGACGACGTCAGTAGCAGAGAGGGCTCCCTTCACAGCCAGCAGGACTCTGACGGGGTGAGTCTGCTGCTGCAGATGATGATATATCAATACTGAAGAGGACACTTTGCGACAGATTCATTGTTGCTTTTTGGCCAAACACCATTAGGAGGACAGTGATCTGGAGAGCTACCTGACAACCGTCCAAGAGGACATGATGGAATTCAAGTTGTCGTATGAGATGTGGCGCGTTGGCCGCTGGGCTGTCAGCATCCCTCATGTGAGTTATAAATATCAGTGACAGCGTGGAATGTCCCGGAGGCTTGTTATCTGTCCACTGAGGCTCTGTAAAAGCTTGTCCTTGGGTGGTATGTTAATGTTTGTGCATGAATTAGAGCAAGAGCAGCAACTACTTGTCAACTGTGTTGTAGGCCAGCTGGGAGGATGAGGAGCTGGTCTTCACTATTCACCTGGAGGAGAAGGACAGCCCTGAGAACCTACAGTGGGACATCAAGAAGACCTACATGGATGTTGTATACTTCCGCAACAGATGGCAGGTAAAAGGAAGATGAGAAGCCATGTTTTCTTCCGTGTGCTCTGTTAATTAAAGGGTTTTCAGCGCACCAAAAAACAACAAAGCTTCTTGTTATTTATTTGAACATTTTCTAAAAGTAGAAAAACCACATCATGCTTAATTAGGCCAGCTTGTAATTGGCTTTCCATTGTCTGCTTTTGACAAAACTAAACTTCATTGGTGAGCAGAGGACTACAGATTTTCAGTATTATTAGTAATTAGGAATTGAGAAAAGTGTAAAAATCCACTTATGTGAAAGTTGCAAAATAGCAAACCAAGCCACTATGACACACAAGGGAGACTATGCCAGTATATTCACATTATCGTAATTATGATCAGTTACTCATTGCCTCAGCTTGTCTCTGTCTGATAAACAAAAATACATGTGAGGATGAGGCAACGCAAGGTGCGTCCTCTGATCAAATGTCTACTTATATACATTTCAGATATTTCTAAGCTGCTCCTAAACTAATATTCATAAAGAGATTACCTCCTAGTGCAATTCCAAATTACTTGCACCAAAAAAATATGTAAAGTAAATATGGAAGATACACAGTTGATTTTTCTAACTGGTCGCAGCCTCATTATCTCCAGCTGAACTTTGGAACATAGTTTTACAGACAACAAGGACTGTGGTCGGTGTAATTGTTTTGACGTTTATAAATCTAATGACTCAAAGTACATATGGACTCATTAGTATTGTTTGAAATGTGAAACTATCCTTTAATGTAATAGAAGAGGAAGACCTAGGGTGGGGCCTGTGTTGACAGCTGAGTTAAAGTTGTATGTACGAGATGGTTTCCATGAACTAGATGAGCGACCTATTGTTTGGAAATACTTTCACGCATTTCCAGCTTACGTTCGCCACGAGGCTTTTCCACAAATTTGTCTGCTCTATGAGACAGAAATGTCAACATTGATTTAATATATGAATGACGTGCTCATATTTAAAGGGGGAGAGGGCTCTACAGAGATTGAGACTAACTCAAGAAATGGCTTGGATACTGTGAATCATGATTTATTTTGTCTAAGCTGACAATGCAACACAAATTTCTCCCAGAATTAAAATGCTGAGTGATGAGAATGACACATTCTCTGTGGTGAACCATAATCATTTAGTCCAATGTTATGAATTTCTACTGGACAATTTAACAGATGATTTTCTACAAATAGATATGATATGTTCTAAGCGAGAGAGGATATTCTGGTCGTGAGATATTTTCCTTGACTTCAGTGTAAAGAGCTGTGTTTACTACTTTCTGTCTTGAACCAGGGGGAAATGTCGTTGCGAAAACAAACCACAGCTTTTGTGTCACAAGTCAGCTAGTGTGTACTACAAAATATAAGTATATGGGACACCAGTTTTAAAACCTTTGCTAGAGGTCAAAAACTGTTGGATTCAGCTCTCTTACCTCTCTTGTCATAAAACAGTGATTTTCTTACCCTTTTTTTTTTTTTTTTTTTTTTTAATTTTTTTATTCAGGATTCGACCAGTCTGCCTACGATCCTGGTGTTGGAGGAGTCGGAGGTCAATGATGAGGTTAAAGAAGAAGCCCGAGTATCAGTGAAGCACTTCCTGCAGGTGAAAAAACAACATAAATAAAAGAAAGATGTGAAGACTGTTAAATAGTTAAAAAATCTTCATGACTCAACATTTTGTCATTTTCTTTTCCAGGAATTGGTTTCTGATAATCTGATCGGCCACACTCAACCAGTTTTTCAGTTCCTTTGTCCTCTTGACAAACTGCTGAATGAGGAGCAACATTATGGAGGTGTGTGGGGCCTTCTGAGCGGCTTGGCTTACTTCCTGACTCCAGGTCACGAGGAAGAAGAGGTGAAGTTTCACACATCTGCTCTTCAAGGCGACATCTTGAAGAAGGATTGTGGTTTATTATGACCTGGGTCTTACTAGTTATCTTATGGTGCAGGAACGCAGTGAGGTGATCAGACAAGTTTTAAACAAACTTCAAGTAGAGGGAACAAAGGCGAATAGAAAAATTATTACTCTAACTGTCCAGTGTAAACATCCTTCTGTTTTGGTTTAGCTTTGACCTATTTACCGTGGTTGTGCGCACACATTTCTTTCCGTGCAGTAAGGGATCATTACAGACATCAGTCACGTTTGTTTTTTATTCCAAGTAATCTGTTTTAAATAAGTTTTAATTTGATTTATTAATTTGTTGGAGAATAGTTTTCCATGTTCCCAGATCTTGGCAGTCTCTTACTTTTATTCTAACCACTTAAAGTGTGACCAAAACTGTTGAAGTAAGATTCAAGTTGTAAGCACCTGTGGTTGAGGATATCCTGACTAGTGTGAGTCAAGCTCCAAAAACCAGTGAGGCTAGATTTACCAGAATGCAGTTTTCAAATTCTGCAGCATTGGCATTCTGTTAAATCGTGAAGTTTCAAGCTGACACCACTATGACTTCATTAGGGTTTCTCAGACTATAGACAGTTCCCCCAGAGCCACGGAAAATATATATAATATGAACCAATATATATGGATTGCTTTGGTTGCTCGAGTCTTTCACTGCACCATAAAGGCCGTTGCCTCAGGTTCAGCTGTCACAACCTGATTGTTTTGTTTTCCTTTGCAGCACTCTAGCCCCCAGACAGAAGCCCCGAAAGAAATCATAACGCCCTCTTTACATCCAGAAGCCACAGCTCTGCCTTTAGGAAAAAATGGTGCCTCTACTGTGAGTGATGTTCCCGGTGCCACAGTCCCAACTATTGTTATCTCCCAGTGTGATCCTCCTTCAGAACCGCCCGAGGAAGCGGAAACGGAGAAGGAGCCACAGTCTGCAAACAAAAACTGTTCCCAAGACAAAAACGAGGACTCTGATAATCCCTTAACTTCTCACTTTAAGATGATTTTCAAAGGACCGACCCGATCTATGTCTCAAGAGTCTCTGGTCTCTACAAAAAGCACGGGTGATGAAGACCCTCCCGAGTCGGACTCCACGCTACACTGCAGCCAGAATGGAGGCTTGCAGGGGGAGAGCGCAGAAAGCCCGTCGTGGGGTAATTTCAGCGCAAGGTCAAATAAAAAGGAGAAGATGTGTTTCAAGATGTCAGGTGGAGCGAACAAGGCTAAAGGGAAGGACCAGGGCACTTTACCAAGAGGGGAGGACACCCACTGCCAGAAAAGCCAAATCAACTGGGAGCAGCTGGAGGCGACCAAAGCCATATTTGATCTGCTGAAAGAAATATCTGGTTTGTTCAAACTCAGAGGGTATTAAGAGCTTTGGGATCATATCTTTTTATGTTTCTTTTTTTTTCTTTTTTTCTTTCTTTTTTTTTTTTTTTCTTAAGCATACTGCAGCTTTTTATACTAATGAGAACATTTGTCAAGGTCTAGACAGCCAGTTTTAGTACCATAAGAAAATCAACCTGTAGGGACTTGACTGCTTTATTAATCATCTTGTGGTATTTTAAGGTGAAAGTATGAACTGTTTTGATAGTTCCTTCAGGTGGTGCATTGCTGCTGATAAGTTTGCAGCCAAGCAGCATAATATTCACAGGCCGTGTTGTCAAAAGTGTAACGTAAATAGACAATAAGCAAAAACTACAAAAAGGACTTTATTAACATGGTTTGTCTATGTAGATGCCGTATTTTTGATGTTTGCTTCACAAAATGTTTCACCACTAATCTAAGAAGCTCCAAGCCTAAAACCTATTTAAAAAATAGTAGTTACTAGAGGTTACTCTAGTTCTGAAGGTAAATGTGTAGCCTGGGCTTCGCTATTTGTTAATTGGTTAGTTGACGTTTGTTTTTTTTGTTTTTTTTTGTTTTTTTTTTAAGCTCCTTGATAGGGCTTGATGGTGTTGACAATAGTGAAACCTGTTAGAGAGCATAGCGAATAGAAATAGAAAATAGAAAAGAAACTAAATCCAGTGACTCTTTGGACGATTGATAATCTCAACAGCTGGTAAGCTTTAGAAATTCATTGGCAGGATGTTAAACCTGCATTGATCAATATTTTGAATACAGACATTGGCTCACATGAGCTCTTTAATGATACTGAAATTACACAGAATTAACAAGTCAGTCAGTTTTATCTATATTGCCAACAAATTTGCCCCAGAGGGAGAGAGCAAGAGAGAGCTTTACAAGCTGTACAACATCCAGCACCCTCTGTCCTCAAACCCTTGATTTGGATAAATAAAAACACATTAACACCCAAATCTGCAGCTGCAGAGCTTTGTAGCCTTTTCAGCTTCAGTTTTATACTTGCACAATTAATGTTTGAATCTCAGCCAATTCTCATCTACCCCTGTAAGCTGTACTAAACGACAGACGGACAAATCTGGCAAGTGCAAACCAACTGCTCAACTGCAACTGTGCTCACCAGCCAAAGACCCAGATATTCACCAGCCAAAGACCCAGATATATTTTCTCAGGAGCTGCTTGTAGGAGTTTATTAGCACAGCTTTAGATATACAAGCACAGTTTCTGACAAACACTGATATAGCTTTTTTTTTTTTTTTTTTTTGTTTGATGTTCTTGAAAATTAATCTAGTATTGTCTGTCTTAACAGGGAACTCCATCCTCATAAACATATTTGATGCCATTTTGAAACCTGTGATGCCCATCTTGAAAAAGTAAGTTTGGTGCAGATGTCCAACCCATACAGATTTTTATAGTGCACCAGAGGGTCCTTGTCTCTAAATAACTTCTGGTTGTATTTTTCTGCAGAAAAGTGAACTCTTTCCTAAACAAGATGAACCCAACAGAAGTGCAGATGGCCTCATACATTGACACTCTTCGTGACAAACAGTGGCAAGAGTTTAAACAGGCAGAATTTAAACCAGCAGCACCTCCTGCTCCTCGTACAGACGAGGAGAAGAACAAGACCAGAGAGAGAGCACACAGCCTAATCAATGCCAGATGTAGGTGACACTTTTTTGCATTACTGGGAAATGCCCAGTTATTTTTAGCAGTTTTAATCCATTTAATTTTTTTTCTTGTTGTGTTTGTTCCTCTTTAGATTCAAATTATCTTGTGCTTAAGAAGACCGACATGGAGTCTGTTTTTAATCTTTTCCAGGACAGTGAATTAAACAAAACACTGGTATATGTAAGTATTTCATTATGTATTGTTCTGTCACCATCCCAGATTTCATTGTGGTAAATTATCCAGCCAGGTATCCTCAAACCTATAAAAGGTAGTAGCTACCGAATGTCCTATAAGTACCTTTTAATGGGCTTTGCCATTGGTTAATTGGTCAGCTAGCTAATTTTTTTTTTTTTTTTTTTTTTTTAATAGGCTCCCTGATGGGACTTTGGCCAAGCAAATATAAATACAAAATAGAAGTTGTTTGAAACAAATTTTCATGTGTTACTTTGATTAATTTTGTGCCTCAATCTTTCACAACAGATGCTCCTCTCATTCCTTCTGAGGGAATTTTTTCCCAATGAACATTCCCTAAATGTGAGCAGTGCAGCGCTGCAGAAAGTGACCAACTCCGCCAACTGATCTGTGTTCACTGATTGTGTTTTTAATGGTACTTTTTTTTTTTTTTTTTGACATTTTACAATATCAAATTATTTATTAAATGTCTTAAAATGCTTTAAAATATTTGACCATTTGTAGATCAATGTCAGTCTTTTTTTTTATGTTTTTATCTCAAACATACTGTGAACATTTTGTGAACTTCCTTTGGTTTTTATTTGTATAGTTGAACTGCATTTGTGAGTGATTAACCCTGACTTAATTGTATGTGATATCAGGTTAATTATTTGTGAGAGCCAACTTTGCATATTGTATTTTTTTATTGTTAAACAAAGAGGGAGTAAACTATATTTCATATTCACAGTTTGAATTCCACCCTTCACATTTTAATGTAAAAAATGTACATTTTCTAAAATATTTTGTCACTTTTTCGCACTTATGTATGGTGAGTGGTTGTATACGGGTTCATTTGACCTAAGATCTCACAAGGACTAATCACCTAAATCTGTCAGTAGAAGACCGTACCACCATCAAAGGAAACCTGAAATTGTGTTCATGTAAATGACTTGAATTTATTCCTAATACAATATTTTAATAAAAAGTGTTTTCAAGCATATTTCTGTCTTCATGTATTTAAATCTGTTTAGAGCCTCTGCTGTAGTAAATATAGCAATAAATGTAAAATGTAAATTAGTTGCAGATGCCAGCAGCTTTTTTGCTTGGAAGCAATATTGAGTAAAAGATATTTCCAGACGAGTTAAACAATTTATTCCACCTACAGAAATCCTGTGGGTGCAATGTGAGATGTATTAAAATAATTACTTTTAATGGATTACAATGTCTTGGTAATATGCAGTCACTTCCATGTTTTTCTACTGCATTAAGCTACAATAAAATATATTTGCAGAAGAGCGGAAACATTCCTCTGATGTGAACCTCATCTGCCTCTGTGTGAAATGCTTTACTG
This sequence comes from Scortum barcoo, assembly GCA_023238725.1. Lineage (NCBI taxonomy): Eukaryota > Metazoa > Chordata > Actinopteri > Centrarchiformes > Terapontidae > Scortum > Scortum barcoo. The sequence continues at coordinate 12,430,875 of CM041554.1, forward strand.
ATCCACTGGAAAACAATTTACCCTACAACTTTGGCCCTGTTTCTATAACCCTTAGTGGAAATGCTGTCTCTAATGCTCCTGCAATTTCATTATGAAAGTGTAACAGAATTAATTACAGGATTATTCTGGTCCAGGTCACATGAGGAAGATTATCTGGCAGCGCAACAACATAAATTCTTCTTTTTTTCAGAGAAGTTCCCTAGGGCCAGGTAACAACATCATGCTGAAGCAAACACTTTAATTTACAGGAGGAAAGTGGTCAGGCTTATTTGATCTTATTTGATCCTATTACCAGCCTGAGGTGATGGGTTGTTGTTAACAAGAATTCAAAAGGACAAACTCACAATAAAAATATTAAAATGCAGGTGAGCATTGAATCTGTGCTTTAATAACACCATAAATTGTGCATGGGCAACCTCTGGTTTAACTTATTCATTTTGGTTGTGTAAACATTGTTCAGACCCACTGACTTTGAGGGTCAAGATTCAACAACATATTTGGACCTAATCTGGAGCTTTCAATAACATCACATGGGCCTCATCAGAACATTGATCTGCAGATCCTTGATGGGATGATGAAAATCATGTGATGTGATCAAGAGTGTCAGAATGGCTATTATATGGGCTTTTTATGTGACACACAGAATAGTTAGAGCAGTTTTTACTGAAATTGTAGAACTGAAAACAATATTAGATAAAATCAAAGATAGTGATCACAAATCAGAAACAGATTTGATATAATAAACAACAGTTTAACAACAAAGTTATTGTGAAAAATGCATTATAGTAACAAGATACAATAACTGCATTCAAAAAAATCAAATGAGTCCCTTACACCAGGAAGCAGCCAAGTACCACCAGTGAAACAAAAAACATTTCGTCCCCAGAGGAAGTAGCACACAGTAATTAGATTAAACTGATTAGATTAAACTTTATTGTTTCTTGGGAGAAATTCTTTTTCACAGAGCTGTGCCTGAGATGTCAATAATTCATTTAACACAGAAAAAATAAATAAATATAGAATATACACATTCACAGAAACGTGAAAATAAAAAGACTAAAAGATTAAAATACACAGCTGGCAAGTAGCCCAACAGTAAATTGACTAACAGTTACTTTGAACATTTTCAGTACAACGTCCCCCTCAAACAGCTACCTCAACATTTAACATGATTTTACACTGATCACAGAAAACTACATTAAAACATCAGATATATTTCATTCTTTGCTCACAGACTTGACAAAATGGCAGATATAACAATGTCCCTTGTTGCCATGGAGCTGTGCCAGTATTTGTTGCTACTAGCAACAGAATGTTGAATTGATGGAGATTCCAACGTTTCTAGGACATCAAAGGCTGAAACTCTGTGAAGAAGACGTACATCTAAAATATCAAACATTTAATGGAGTAGTTCAGCCATAAAAATAAATCAAGTCTTGGGTTTCTCACTCAGTTTAAGAATCATATTGTCTTCAGTTAATGAAAATTTGGAACACCCCGGTACATATAAAGCATGTAACATAGACCTTAAAGTATTCAAATGAATGGAAAATGGGAAAAATGAGGAGGAAACAAATTGAAGGACATTTTTTAAAAAGATAAGTATGCCAATTAAGAGGAAAACAAATAGGACTAACTGGTAAAAGCTGATCGACAACCACTTGAACACCACACTGTTTTGAGTGTATATGCTGTAGAGCTATATGCACTTCTATTAGCAGAAGAGTGGGTGGAGGAGGTAGTTGCAAATAAAATACTCATCTGTAGTGACTCAGTGTCAGCACTATCAAGTACTGCATCAGGAATCAGCCAGAAACAAGCAAGACCCAGAGTACGAAATACTGTTTACCTATTAAAGTTTAGGGGAAATATATTGTGTTGACATGTGTACCAGCACTTTCAGAAATCCCAGGAAATAAAAAAGTGGACAAGTTAGCAAAGGAGGTCAGTCAAGAGAGAAATTGTGGAAATCCATTTAAAACTGTCAAAACTGGAGGGGAAAAGAATATTTTGGACACTCACATAAAGTACAAAGCAAAGCAGAAGGGGTGGGAAATACAACATCATGAGGAGAATAAGAATTGGTTACAGGAATGGGATTTGCACACTTCTTACTACAGGCAAACATCCAACTGGCCATTATAATCTGCGTGGAGAGGACGAAACATTCCTGATTACATGCAGATAATATGAAGTGGAAATGGAGGATGATCCCAAGGCTGCAGAAACTATAAGAGGTCAAGATTAAAGATGTGATTGAGTGTGTTGGGGAGCATGGGGAGAGGAAGAAAATAGCATTTCTGGGTTTCTAAAAGCAACCAAAGAACCCAAAGAAGAAGAAGAACCAGCTCCCCACCTCTGAAGTATTTTTACCTCCAGCTTCCTCCAACCTGCAGCTCTCTCCGGGCCGCTGCAGTTTCTCCTCCCGTCCAGCAGGTGGCAGCACTGCGGGCATCGGCAGCAAACAGCGCCCTGTGTTCAGTAATCCAACATGTCTGCGCCCTGAAGGATGCTGCATACGGCGTGAAGGTACAGGACGAGTGACAGGTACGATAACACCGAGGTCTGTGTCGTTTCTCTGGAGTTTAACACGGTCCTCTGTCGTTGTTATGAAGAGGTCCGAGCTGTTTGTCCGGATGTTGTGAGTGTTAATGCGGCTGATGTGCGTGTGGCTCTTCAATGTGATTGTGGACACTCAGTCTTTCTGCTGCGCGTCACGCTTAATTTTTAAAGAAATATCTGCGTCTGATGCGTATTTTAAAAGATAAAATGAAGCTGGTCACTTCTGTATCTTGTGGTCTGTTGAATGAAACGGGTCCGCGAAGGGACACAAAAGTTTTGCGCTCATTTCTGGTGGTCTGACAGAGCCTGAAGACAAAGTCAAAGCTGCCTCTGATGCTGAATGGTCTGTTCAGTTTGGTTATTAATGACACCGAGCTGGAAGTGTTGTATGTTTTATCAATTCAAAACACTACTGGGGAAGCTATGTACAAAATGAGCTAAGTGGAAATGTAAAAAGGCCATAAAGTGCATGTTTTTGTTCATATTTAGCGTTAGTTTCTGTTATGCCATTGAAATAAACTGCAATTGTAAAGTCCTGAAAACTCAATTTCTCAATCAGCTTCTTACTGTGAACAAAGGGGTCCTAGATGAGGGTAAGGCTTTTTGCCATGGCCATTTTTGGTTTATTTGTTTGTTCTTTTTAGTTTACTGGTTTGAAGTGGGTGAGTCTTACTCGGAGAAACATGTCGTGTAAATTCACATACCATATGTGAATCAAAATCTGGTGACAGCAGTGGGGTTGTTTGCTCACGTTGCCTGGTCTCTGTCAGTTAAATCTGATCAAAGCACAACCACAGTGTCTCGAAGAAGCAGATTACCAGAGATTATGAGTGTTAAATACAAATTAGGAAGCTTCACTGTCATTGCTTCTTGTTGTTGTTGTGAATATTTAATGTGATAAAGAAGAGCTTAGGATGTAAAAGACGATGTCATTCTTTCTGCACGCAGAAGACAACAGGGCTCTTCTGCTGTTATTGTGAACTCTATAAACCTCTCTGTTTGTTAGATTTGACTGATGTGTTTGTTGCTGAACAGCATCTGTTGTTCTTTTCTTCCTGTCAAAAGTTTGTTTTATCTTGGTAGCCTCGCTTGCATCAAAGCGTTGTTGTTTCTTGATTCTTCATAATGAATCAGATTCACACGCGTTTTATCACAGCAGCCATTGAGTTGTCATAGCAGAAAATGCACAGGTGGAACTAATAACATTAACAATGGCTTTCTTCCAGCAATCATTATAATAATGCAGTGCAGCAATGAGTGATGTTATTAGTTATCCTTGTGTTTGTCAAGTCAGAATATCTGCTGTGAAAAAGTTTCATTCCTCTTGGCTTTGTGTGGCCCTCAGTTTGGCAACTACCAAGGCCAATCATATCAAAAACCTACCACTCAATTATATTTGATAATCATTAAGAAAGTGAATGATTTTCTTTATCTTCAAACGTGAATGAGGCAATGCTCCCCCCCAAAACTGCTTTTGGCAAGGCCCAAATTATAATCATCATAGGAGTCACTGTTAGTGTGGAATAAGTGTGATATTGATCAACCAAGATGATTTATGTCATGGTCGCTGAACATTTTCAAGTCTAGTCGGCTGGAGGGTGTGGATGAGCTGAAGGTAACCTGACAGTTCAACCAGACATCTATGAAGTATGTGCTTGTTTGCTTGTCTGAATGTAAGTATTAATGTTAAATTGTGGGTATAGACAGCAACAGTAAGGCTCAGCTAAAGGGTGTGGAGCCAGGGTTACTTTTGTTACCACCACCGACACACACACACACAGAAACAGACACAAAACATTTGATATGATCATAAAGCACACAACTTTTTGATTATCCCACACATGAAAAGCTCAGAAAGACTCATTAAAAATGACCAATTTGAACAAGACCAAAACCTCACTTGTCTTGATGCTACGGCTCGTCACAGCGTGCATGTCCGTTAGTTACGAGTAATTCAGTGGATTTAATAGTATTTTGCAAAAAGAAAAAAGCAAAGGCTGGGGAACAGTCAGAACAATAACCTTGTGTAGCTACTTTATTTTTTTCCCCACCTGGGTAATTTCTCTGAGGTTGGAAGCTGCCGGTCTGCCAGAATTGTTTTAAATCTTTGAGAGGACATCAGTGGCTAAAGATTTCAGACTCATGGTGTTTAAAAACGCTGAGTCATTTCCTAACTGCATATCTTTTCCTGCAAAATTGAGATCTAATTTAAGCTTCCAGACACTTTGTAGCTGGAGTGATTCAAGTTTGACCCTCTGTTTATGCCGGTGTCCAATTTCACGTTCACCTGCAGCACACCTATGTTGTTCTACAGTAACCACACTTCCCCAGTGATCTGAATGTGAGGTCCAGCTGCAGCAGGGGCTCATACCCGGAGGGGGGGCAGATGTCTCCAGAGTTCAGAGGGTTTACTGTCACATTCTGGCTGCAGTCACACTTGGCTTGCAGCTTCTGAGCTGTAATTCTCAACACTGGGTTTTATAATGTCAGAGCCTCTTGCATCCACATGTTGCCTAGAGATGGCTGTGATGCTTCTCCTGTTTGTGTGTGTCTGTGTGTGTGTAATCATGTAAATCTGTGATCTTCCTCCCCTGGCTTTGCTTGTCTATGTGTTGTTGCTGAACAGAACCGGCAATATAAAGGTCTTTTGTGATATTGTGGGTACTGAAAATGTCTTTTTGCTCCTCCTTTTTGTACTTCCAGGCCATATGTGGCTGGAAAGATAAAAGTTACAATTGATCCTCTACTGTACCTGTTTCATGGCTCACCTGTGGTTTTCATGTACTCTGTGTTCAGATATGAGGAAAAAAAAAGAGAGCTACACAGCCCAGACATATAAAACACGCTGCCTGCCTGCAAAATATATCAGAGCATGATCTGAACTGAGTGCTGTTTTCCCTTTTTCATATTTCATAGGGTGCTATCTCTGCCGCTGATGCTTCATTGTTGTTGTTGGTTGCTTCTTAAGATTTATTCAGAGTACAGGGTGTTTGTAACACATTCGGTCTTACCATTCAAACATAATGGGGAGAGGGAGATGTAAATTCAAGGGGAGCCGGTAAAGAGAACGGCTTCCCTGGGATCTGAATACAGACAAACAGAGATAATAGATTCAGGGACTTTAGACTGGGAGTCATCACTATTCAAGTACAAGGTCCTGGTTTGAATCCAGACCGCAGTGATGAGCATGTATATGCCTCAGTGAGCAGATATCACACAACGTCTCCAAAACAGAGCAGACTGTCAGTAGCTGTTTTAGCTGTTAATTTTTGAATGGTGGCCAAAAGTATATGGACACACCGCATTTTACACCCATATATGACGGTTGGTGAACATTTAATTATAAAACCTATGAATTATATTCACTGCTCTGGGAACACTTTCCATAAGAGAAGAACTGGTCTGCAGAGATTCTCACCCATTCAGCCACAAGAGCATCATTGAGGTGTGCCACAGACGGTCGACAATAACACTCGCACTTGGCTTTCATACCAAAGGTGTTAGACAGGGTTGAGGTCAGGGCTCTGTGGAAGAAAGATGTTTTTTATGAACCTGGTTTTGTGCGCAGTGGCATTTCAAAGGGCCTTCCTCAAACTGTTGGGAGCAGACTGCTGCCTAAAGATATCATTGCAGCAAACCATAAAGAACAGCTCCACGCCAAAAGTGCATTGCATCCAACTCCTTGAATCTGAGGATTTGCTGATTTTCTTGTCTTATATTATAGCTGTTTCGGCTTCTGAGCAGTCAAACAAAATAAGCAATTGGAAGACATCATCAGGCATGTTTCTCTATTGTCTGTGGTTTCAGAAACTAAACAATTCATTTTTCATTTTCATTCAAAGCCCCAAATTAAATCATAGATTGTTCACTCATGAAAACAACAGTAGCGGCAACTCAGTTTTGTTGCATAAGGCTTTCCTTGTAACTGGGACAAAGGGGCTGATGTTGGTATCGACATATTTGTCAGTGACAAATTTCAGCACAGAAATTCTGAAGTTATGTTTGACGGTATTTAGGAGGAGTTTCACTAGTTTGCATAGCATAGCAAACTATATATAGCATAGCATAGTTTGTCAAACAGAGAGTACTGGCAAGGTTATTTTTTAATATTCAAGTTAGATCACTATTTTTATGGATCCTTTCAAAAACATTTGTTTATATTTTCATTTTAAAAATGCAACAACATCTGTTATGGTCTGGGTAATAGTAGACAACAACTGAGTGTTGGAGAAGGAAACAAGACATTGTATGATGATGATTTGGATTATGAAAAATGCTGAACACTGGAAACGTTTACCCTCCAGTTTTCATGAATATTTTGGCACAGATTAAATGTCTGTCTGTACAGTAAGAACATCAGATAAATGTAAGACATGAATATAAAACCGGTAATGCCTTCATCAGAATATATTTTTCCAAGATAATTGCACGCTGAAAATTTTATATGAAGCAGTTCTTGCCACTTACTGCTTATTTTGTAGTTAAAAACTAATGAGATCTGGTGTTACATCAGACTATTTGATATACAGTTCGCTCATTCCTGAAAGTGTGGAAACGACGAGCAGTTTATTTCTGAAATGCGCAGATTAGCTCAAGGCTCGGAGAGATGAGACCTGCAGGTTCAGACCTCGGTTAAATCAGGTCATTCAAGTTCCCCTTTTCAGTCTTGTGGGATCATTCAGACTCTTCTTGAGTTCTTCGTTTTATTTGACTGGCCTTTAGGACTTGGCATTCAGCAATCAATAGCTCCAGGGCCGGAGTTTGATGGGATGAATACTAATGTAGTGGAACAGCATTGGCATATGACTGGCCCTCTATAACTTTATATCTGTCGTTATCTCTTAATCTTACCGAGAGCGTCTCATGTGGCTCACCTAATGATCACAGCCCAGTACATTTGTTCTGTTTGGTCACTGCATTAGGCTCATTGATTACAGTTAATCTGTAGCTCCTAATTCATAACGCGGTTGCATCTAAACAAATAATGCATTGCAGTCTTATCTGCTGCCAGCGAAGCTCTGTCCTGTGCTATCTATTGTGCTGTTAACAGAAATTTGGTCATCTTATGCATTCAAGGACACCAGTCATTTATTCAGCTCTATTGGCATTCAAACTTTTCTGCAAAGATGGGCAGAAACTTGAAATTGCTATTATAATTTTAATACGCCTGTGCTTTTTTTTTTTTCTGTTAGTACCCTGGGACATCAGCTCGTCTCAAAGGCCCTCCTTCCTGTTTATCTTACATTTGTTTGGCGGCGGGTCGTGTAATCGGGACATTGGCCATCTCACAAGTCACACACACACACATACCACTATCTTATTTTGACTTTATCTCTCAGCTAAATGTCTTACATCAAATGTAAAGGTGAATGCCACCACTAGATGGACCGCCACACTAAGAGTTGAATAAAACCAATTGTCACAGCTGGTTTTAGTGTCGCTGCAAGATAAGAATGAATTCGGTTCCCTTTCCTTGAGATTTCAAAGAGAGCTAATCATGGTTTCTGTGTGGAAGTGGGCTCTGACAGGTTTTATCTGTTTAAAGAGATGGAACCAGAATGGGGGTTTTACTGTTAAGACTGAGTGATGAGAACGGAATAAAAATACTTCTGTTCTTATCAGAGAATCACAAAATTAGACCCCCAGGACAAGAAATGTTTATCACGCAATGAATCGCACGTTTCAAACATAACCTAAGATAGAAGCTTGCTTGTGTAAATTTATTGTACCAACCAGAATCATCCTTATTAAGGCTGGGAACTATCAGCTAAGATGTAATTCCCATGTGATTGCAACACTTGGGAGCACGGTAAGAAAGGAGTGATGCACTGATGCCAAAATGGGAGTGGGTGACGTGGATAAAATCCTCTCTCATGCGGTGTCGTAGAGGATAGATACCATATATTGTGACTGCAACATGATTTCAGAGTGGGACCTTTTGTTGTATGTTATTCCCATTCTCTCCTCCCGTTTTCTTGTCACCTTGCTACTGGCCACCTTTTGCATAAAGGAAAAATACCCCCCAAAATAAATTAAATGCATTTTTTAAAAATCTTCTATCTCCGCATGTGTTGATTTGTGATTTGATTTGATTAGTAACGTTTCCCGCAATGGCCTAATGCGCCCAGAAATAAAGGGATAAATTATATAAACGGTGGAGTCAAGCTAGCAACTCTGTGAGGCTGTACTTAGGCACAGTGGTGTTTTCTGAGCTAAATGCCAACATTGACAGACTAACGTGCTCACAATAATGAAGCTAAACTGAAACCACAGATTAGGCTGTCAGCATGCTAATGTTTGCTTATTGGCACTTAACACAAAGTACAAGTGAGGCTGATGGGAAATTCATTAGTTTTCCAGGTACCTTATCCTAGAAGTATCAAGGGATCACCAGAATTATTAAAATTCATCATGTGGAGAGCGTGAACATCTGTCATAAACGTTATAAAAATGCACTGCATTGTGTTTGTCAAGATGTTTCACTCAAAACCCCAAATGTCGGCCTCAGGGAATCGCCACAGTCAGGAGGAGTCATTGTCTGGAAACTTTGAATACTTTCACATGATATCAGGAAGTTTTGACCTGCTAGTGGGGCTTCATGGAAAGTCAGAAGATCTCATAAGTGAGTGGGATTCATCCTCTGGGCAGTGCCTGGATATCTGGACATTTAAAGGCAATTCATCCATCGTTGTCAACCTCTTACTGGCGCTTAGAGGAGAAGTCAGGGGATCACCAAAGTTAGGAGGATTTAAACTTAAATGAATGTCTGTAAGAAACTTTATAGACAAATATTATACGTATATTTTAGTCATAATAAGGGTGATAAGCTTTTTTTTTTTAATGAACAACTACCTATGTTTTATTAAACCTTGGCAAGTCAGCAGAACTAGATGTAGTAAGGTAAGATGGTAAAGATGGTTTAGGGTGGATGTGGGGAACAGCTGTAGAGAAACATAAACCATCCACATAAAGGTGCTCTGATACAAGTAAAATGTGAAACAGCCTTCACAAAAGTAATTTATGGGTTGACACTGCATTTACACTGAAATGAACCTTTTGTCAGTGTGTCTTTGATAATGTAATAATCTCTGATTCCTTATTTAATGTAACAATGCAGAATCCATGTTATTAAAAAATATTTGACTTTGTTTTGTTCACTGATTCATTTCAAATTTAGCAGAGGTATGAAGATGAGAAGGCAGATAAAGTGTAACAGAGGTTATTGAACTGGACTCGATAATGTGTTGTTGCAAATACAAAGGCTGATCCCCGTGGAGAAATCAATTAGTATTTGGCTTTAATTTCATCAGACTGCAGTAAAAAGATATGAAAGATATGAAGAGAAGAAGCTAATGTGACAGGGCTATAATGTCAGTGTCATTTATACTGAAGAAGGTTTGGGACTCTTAAGCTGGAGCGACTGTCTCCTCCATTTTTCAAGAAATGTCATTTTTATAGAAGATCAATATCTGTAACCTTGACTTGTAAATAAATAACAGATTTAGAGGATTCATTGATGTTAGCTGCTGTTTGGCTTATCTCCCTAATGAAGACTAAAGAGAACTTAATAGCCTAAACAACAAACAGTGGTGGGCTTCACCACTGCAATTAAACCCACGTTTTTAATAGCAAACTGATTAATTTCTTTAATCAAAGTCAGCTGTACCCTTGAAGTTCAGTCAGCTTTAATTATGCTGAAACACACCACAAAAGCTGCGGTTACTGTTCTGTGAAAATCTTCAAAAAAATTTCAGACATATTTTAATGAATATGTGATAAAAAAGTAATGAGTTTTTACACGGGGAGTGTAATTTCAGATGATCTTTTCACAATAGTTTAGAGAGACCTGCACAGTATTATGACAGGTAAGGTTTTTCTCCTGTTTTTTTCCCGTGTGCTCAGTTTTATTGACATGTTTACTTCTGTCAGTGATACTGTGCCTCCATCCCAAATACTGACAGGCAGCAGGAGAGAAGACATTTCCAGATTTCCAGACAGATAAGCCAAGAAACTGTTTGAAGAGTTTGGGATTTAGTGGCGATTTGTTAACCAGAGCTACATTTAATTTCATTTTGATGTATTTACAGCGCACATTAATCAACATTTCTGTGAATGTGCCAGTTTTCCATGTTTTAAAAACCCAGAAGACAACAAGACAACACAAAGACTGTGACAGCAACAATAATAATGACAATGACAATGATAAGCAACATCAAGACACAATTTAGAGCAACAGGAAACAACAAAAACAAAAACATGTTGCCAGCCAGCAATGCAAACACATGCAGTACAGCAATAAGACATAAGTAAAATATTAATTAATAATTGATTTCAATAAGTGCATGATTATTCTAACTTTTTTTCTCATGCAGATTATTGACATCTGTATATTCCTGAATGTAAAGTGATGAAACAGACAGCTTTGCTATTTGATGGGGTATGCTGTGTAAAAGTATTAAATGACTGAGCATTATCAATCCACTTGAGGAATGGCTTCATCCACAGGTTCTTTTCGCATTCGTTTTTCTGTCTCCATCACCAGCAGCCATCACTGTTTCTCATTGTTTGACTCGCCCGAGGAACACCATGTTTCGCTGTTACATCTTGTTGGCTTGTTTTTGGCAGTTTGTCATAAGCTTTGATAAAACAACATTTTTCATTAAGAGAAACATTTTTTTTTTCCCCAGAATGATTTCATTGTGCGTGCCAGCTGGAAGGAATGGGGTTACTGCAAGGCAAAGTATCACACGAGTAAAGAAAAACAAGTAGAATTACTGTAGTTTTTTCCCCATATGTTGTTTGTAAGTAAACACCAAAAGTGAACACAGTAAGTGGACTACTTAATTATTGTAAACAAATTATTTAAACAGCATCTGTATAGGAGTGATTCTGTAAATTTGCCGTAAATATCCCAAGCCATGCAAAGCTGACATATGGTAATGGACAGAGGACATGGGACATGTTAGCAGCAGATTAGTCAGTAATAAGAAAAATAGAGCAATGTATTTTGTAATGTAAATGTTCATGTCTGTTTCTTCAAAAGCGGGGCTTTCAGACTTATTGTGATGCCATGGTAGGTGGCACACTTCCTTATTTCAGTCAACATGAGGCAATAACCAGAGATTTGATACCCCCCCAAAAAAAGCGGGGGAAGGGGGGTGGTAATTGTAAGGACGAGAAATTCATTTAACTTGAAATGTCAGGAATAGGAATGACTTTGTTGGGCGCAAAAGCAATTTGGGTAATTTGGAGGATAGTTCAACATTTACGGTGGTTTTTCGCTCTATTATAGCTCACCTCACCTTCCTTTTATTAGGTGGTAATTTAAATGCTGGCTTTGTGGCATGTCATTTATCAAGCATGTTTTAACAAAGTGCTTTCACGCTGCAACTCTGCGCGGCCCAAACAAATTGCTCTTTCTGTGTACTCCTTGTTATCGACGACACTGTTGCCAGTAATTGCCGTAGGAATGTAATATTCAACTTAAAGAGCAGCTCAAAATTGTGTCTGTTCCTTTCAAATTACTGCGGCTTTGATTTGATTATTCACAGGAAAACATTAACCCGGCTCTGATTGAGGCTTATTGTGCCGTCTTGAACCATGTTTCCCGCCGCTGCACAGTTAATGCTGCTTTATTCCTTGAATCTAATGTAAGTTCAGCTGCATGAAACGTACTGTCAGTGCAGTTGTGATGCCTTATGTAGGTCAGTTCTTCTTCGGTGTTAACTGCTTGGCCTTGTGATGAGTGATTTCATTTTGCGAGGGAACTGCGGTTTTATTATTCATACTCCAGCAGAGATTGAAGTTGCAGTGCATTAAAGCATGACGTTGTCATTTCCCCACTCTCAGAACTGTTATTCCCTTTGCCTCAAATTGGAATTAAACCCAGCATTTTGATGCTGGCCCTAATTGTTTTTCTCTCACAGTCAAAAAACTCTTGTTAAGCCTCGTCTCTCTGGGTGTACAGTATGTCATTTTATTGGTTGATTTTTTTTTTTTTTTTTTTAAAAGCGTGTTTTTTTTTTTACCCTCTCAAACTGCTGTTTTTAGTTATTTTTCTGCAGCCTGCCAGTTAAGGATTCATGAGTCTCTCTGTCATTGCTTGATAACAGAGGTAGAGTTTCTCACTTCAGATTTAATGCATACTGGTCTCTGCATTTTCTAACTGGCTCAAGAATTGATCTGAAATGCAATGTGATTTTTCTACAATGAAGTAGCTAAACACATTAGGTGAGTAGCGTGAAATTGACCCCTGAAAAGTAGCGGTGTATGTGAGTTACATTGTAAAGACAGCTATTGAGGGAATTCAGACTAAATGGATTCTATTTGGGACTCTTTCTGCAGTATGCGTATCACCTTAATGCCCTTACAAATTTTGCCTCATGGTGGTTGCACTTTAACGGCTGCTGGATAATCAGCAGCCCAGATAGAATCACAACTTTTCTTGTGAGCAGTTTCTCCCCACTGGTTGCTCCAAAGCAGCATGAGGTGCCATATATCCTTTTGGTACTGTCTCCTCTGTTGATCTAATTGGATACCCTCTGTTGCCTACAATGAATCATTGCTGAACCTCTACTCTCCCCTAAAGTACTTATTTTTATTGAATGCAGGGTTCCCCTGAATCACAAGGCTCAACCCTAAAACTTGTATTTGTCCCTTGGCTCTAGTCATTGATCTTTTTTCTTTTTTCTTCTTCTTCTTCTTCTTTTTTTTTTTACAGCTGTGTCAGTATCACTTTTATTCCAGCAGAGGATTAGAGGCCTACTTTTATGTGTTCTGCCTCCCCAGAGAAAGGCCTCAAGTTCAGGCCATTCTCCTCACTTTACTAATTGACTCCTAATTTGGTAAATGCATTTTAAGGTGGAATGAAAAACCGACCCCTCTTTGTGTTCACACGATGGGATGACACTTCAACCCCCACTCCATCTATTAGTATTGTTACTTATCCCTCCTCTGCCCTTGACACTTGACCTCTGTTGATGCGGAGAAAGCTCTGCTGCATCGCAGGGAGTTTAGCAGGTGACACATTTGAAACAGAGGTGAGACGGTGGAGGTGTTTTGGCATGCACAGCATGATTTTTCAGAGACAGGTTTAAATCCTGCCAGTTCTCAGGATCTTCAGCATGGCGAATCTCACTCGGCTGCTGATCCACACTGCAAACACCTCCAGGAAAGTGGCTCTCACTGAGCCGATCGAAGGCAAAGATTTTTTTAATTACTCGCCCGCTGCAGAATGGAAAGGCACAGGTTTTGCCTGTGGTTATCGGTATTGATTTGAGCATATGATGTTTTAATGAGCCCGGCGTGTAAATGATTTGTTGCAGTTGTGTATTCTTGAAAGGCTAATTTGTTTGTTTTTCTTCTGCATTTTCAGTGGATGGATTCTCAGTTGACTTGGAGGCAGATTTAAGGATTTCCAAACAGACCAGGATGTCAAAGATCTCTAAGGCAGCCAAGGCTGTGAAGAAATTGGATGTTGGCAATGTAATCCGGGCCATAGTGAGGTCAGGACAAGCGGCCCCTGGACCCCCACTAGGCCCCATCCTGGGACAGGTAAAATTACTTACGATTCCTCTTCTTGTTCCATCTGTTCGCTCAGTATAATCAGGAGTATTACCTTAATTGCAGGAGCAGGGCTTCATTTTATCAACTGACCCTCTGCACACAGCTCTCATTAACCGCGGGACAACCTGGTCCTTTCCCATTTTCACTTTGCCAATCACATAGTTGCCTCTCAGTCACCTCATCGTATATCCCCACCACCACCTCCATCTCCTCCCATACCCCTATTCATATTCCCATTCTTATTCTAGTCGCACAGCTCTATTGTGCAGGTGGGTGCCACAGTCTGCCTCAGTCTGCAACTATTTTCTCATAGTTTCCAGGCCAAAGACACTAACACTTCCCTCCACAGCAGCTGTCCATACACATTAGCCTCACGCATTATAAGCCAGTTGATGAAATGGGATTGAACCTGTGAAGGTTTTGTCTTAAATTCTTGTATACTTCTCTCTGCTTCAATTGCTCCAGAGAGACAGCTGAGGTTGTCTTGTTTTTTATTGCTCAGGGATGCACCACTACAACTTTTTCACCACCGGTGCCAATTCCAAGAGGAAAAATTTATGTATTGGCTGGTACAATAATAAAATAAGTCAGCAGTCCTCGAGCTTTGAGCTGTGAACAAAGAGGCTTTGAGTGAGTGGGTAAGAATAACTGAGACTGCATCATTTTTGGTGTAAATAAATTCATCCTTCTGTAATTTAACTGTTCAGTGCTTGTTCATTAACCTCATCCTTGTTTCCAATCACACAAGTGTATTGTTTTAAATGTTTCTTGTAAAATTTATATTTTATTTTATCCCATAAAGACACAATCTGCTCCCGCTTTAATGGCCATTCAGCTGTTTAAGTTGGATTGTCCTTTGCCAGATTGAATGAAAGCGACCGTATGGCTCGCTCTGCACATACAAATGAGATCCAGTTAGCTTCTTTCAATGGACAGTGCTCATCAGCCTCGGATGCCGTTGCCCACTCGGAAACCAGATCAATTTTCACAGTTCATCCATCTCGGTGGCTTAATGACAACACTCTGAGAGGAGAATGGAAAAGAGAACAAAAACGGGCAGGAAAGATTAATAATATCAGCAAAAAGCAAACGTTGGGATGTCAGAAAGAAATTAAATGATGGGAAAATGTCATATTTCTCTTATCTGACATCGACAGCAACAGTGCCATTACTTTATGGTTCTGTTCAAAATGGTGTACTTTGCTGTCACCAGCTGCACAACATAAACTATCAGGTAAAATCTGTTCATTACTGGAAACCTTCCAGACTGCGACTTAGATTTAGTGCTCAAAATTATTGTAGTTTTAAGTCACTTTAAACACTTTACTGTTCTGTTTTCTCTGTGCTGCTCTACTGATCTACTCATCCCTGACCCGATTATTGCACTAATCCTTTCAGCTCTATCACAAATACCTCTGTTAATTAGTTTGTTACCATCTAGTTTTAATCATTTAGCAATCCAACCTCTCCCACTACTCCAGTTCAACACTTATTTCCAAATACTGCCTCATTTATAAATGTGGTATTTTAGATGACGCTGACTTTTTCTCCTCCCTAAAACCTCATGTGACCTCATTTCAACTGCTATTCTGTTATTTAGTGTTAGAAATCTGCATTTTTCATATCACAGGCAGATCTGCCTCAAAGCAGCTACAATAGATTTTAACAATGGATGACATAACTATATGAAGTTCACTTGTAACGACAGACTAACAAATAATTATCACCCAGCTCCACAGCTCTCCTCAGCTCTACAGAGCATTTGTGTGTCTTTTAAACTGATTGTTTTGGTTTGCTCCCATTGCTCCCGTTGCGACATTCGCCAGGTGTAGACAGCTGTTTCCAGGAAAAAACTCAAAAGAAAAACGCACTGTACAGGAGCAAACAGCAGACAAACCCTCCAAGCGATTAGCTGGGGAACATTGTGGAGCAGCTAAAGTCTAATTGGAGAGTGAATACTGGTCTTCATCAGGCGGCCAGAAACAAATGGTAATGTTGCTCCGTAACTGCTGGAGGTGTAAATAGGCAACAGTTTGCTGAGAAGTTTGTTTTATCAACTTAAAAGGTGCTAATGTGTCAGATGTTGTGTTTACAGCTTGTTTTCATGGCTCCCACGTGGAAAAAAAATCAATTACCTGTTCGTGTTGGGGTTTTGTTTTGTTTTTTTTTCATATTAACGCCAGGTTCAGAAATCTCATTCTCAAGAATCTTGCAGACACACAGACAGAGGTTCAAACCTTTGGACTGATGTCTGACAGTGACTTCACTTTTGAAGGAATAATACAGTGAGTAGTACAGTAATGATTCCTGCAGTTGGGAGACAGCCAGACATTTTTATCCAATAACAAAGAGGAGGATCTATGCTTTAATCTCATCCCATTTCAGCCTCTTTCATTCCTGCTCAAAAATACAGCAGCCAGGACTTTAACTGCTGCCAAGTGAAGAGACTGTAATAACCCAATTTTACCATCTCTGCACTGTTTACCAGTTAGATGTATAATTGATTTTAAGATTTTTACTGATCACATTTAAGGCTCAGCTAAGTCTTCCTCCCATCAGGTACACTGGAGTCCTTTGAGTTCCCTCTGAGCCGAAGCTGAGAATTAAAAACTTGCCCTGACTGTCACTCAACTCTCAACTCTAAAGGTCATTGAATTTTTCCATTTGGCACATTGCTGGCACGTCCTGCTTTCAAAAATGTTACTGAACATTGACTTTTCTTTCCCTTGTTGCTAAAATTTTGCATAGCAGAAAATACTCTACGCGTATAACATTGTATGCAAAAACATGTTTCTTTCTAGTAGAAATGCATTACTTGACACAGAAAAGGCATATGTTTAATGGCATCTTTCAATAGGCATACATAAAAACTCCAAACAACAGCAATCATGCATTTTTGAACAGTCCTCCGAGTCTCTCGCATCATATAAAACCTGTCACAGGGACTTGAGTGCTGATATGTCAGCATCAGTGGGTGTGTGTGGTATTTTTGGTTGTTCTTCTATCACAGAACACAGTTTCTTTTCCCTTTCTATGGTTGCTATGGTTGGGACTTGATCATTTTTCTAAATCTGAGATGTTTGACAGCACAAGATGAAGCAGTGGTGACTTTACCAACTTCAACGCGTATAGAAGTTTGGTCTTTGCCGCCTGTTTTTGTTTGTCTGGTCATTTTCACTTTTGAACACGTGTCCCTCTCTGTGTCCGGATATCCTGATTCATCCAGAAGCGTGTTGAATTATGGACGAATGACTGAAATTATTTTAATCATTGTGCGACTGGTTTAGATTTTCCCTCTTGGAGTCTTGCTCTTTTCTTTAACACCACTCTTAGTTTTCCCCTTTAACCTCCATGTTTTATGTATTTTATATTTTTCCTATTCTTACTGCTTTTCCTGAACTCTGTTTAGACATAGGTGTAAGAGAGGTTCTTTTTAGAGCTGCAGTTAACAACAATTACTTTCATTATCAATGTATTGTTTATTTCAGTTGATCAGTTAATCATATATCATATGATTATATGATATATCATAAAACACCTAGTCAGTTTCACACAGCCAAAGGTGACATCTTCAAATAGCATTTTCTATCTTCTATCTAACTTTTATTTTAGTTCTGCAGCTGCATTACATTTTAGATGGCCATGACATTCAGTGTCAGTTTTGACTGACTTCAGTTCAATAGTACTTTCAATCTTTTGCCAGTTTGAGGTGTCATGTTCAGTCAGTAGCAAACTACCATACACAAGCACTGTACACAAGGTTAACAGCTTTGCAGCCCATCATTAATGAAAAGGAATCAAAGAGGAATAAAAGGATCAGATTATGATTGTTTCTGTGGCTTTCACAGTTTTTAATATGCTTTTAACGAGGAAGTAACGTACTGTGAACCACGGCTGAGCTGACAGCGGTGATCCCAGTCACTGTTTAGTGGAGCTTCACTGCTAAAAGCCTCTGAATAGTTCAGTGACAATGGGAATTCAGTATAGACAGTTAAGTTTAAACATTTGTTGTTAGAGATCTGTTCAAAGACACACTGGGCACTTATAATTTAAAATGATATGTAATAGAGAAAAGAAGGAAATCCTCACATTTGAGAAGCTGGAACCAGAATATTTTTTACATTTGGGTTTGACAAATAACTGTTAACAATTAAGCCACAATCAAATAAGTTGGCAACTAATTTTCTGTCAATCAGCTAAGTGATTAATCGACTAAATGTTTCTGGTTGAGCATCAGGTGAACTGACAAGTGCTTCTCTCCTGTTTTGGCCTGATGTCGTCCCAACTCCTGAGACCAGTAGGCTATTAGTATGCGTTCGTCTCCAGTGTTGCATTGCATATCATAAGAGTCTCAGAGTCTTTTGCATCATTTCTTTCTCATAGAATATACTTTGAAGTTCTCTCCAATAGCTGTGGTGCTGATGGGGTGTGCTATGATGAATGATTTAGGCATCTGTCTGTTAAACGTAGCTCTCTCTGCCACACTACGTATTTGTGTGTGTGAGCTCGTAGGCATACTGTAGCTGTCGCCACATCAGGGGTAATGAGGTGAGATGGGTTGTAACCAAGTGTTCAACCAAGCACAACAAAGCCATATGTTTGTCTAAAGGTGCCTCCTTTTGGGCTGTTTGGGATGTCATTGTTGTCGAGGCAACGTGTTGTGTGCGTTTGTCTCTCTCGGCACCCGTGCTCCATCAAGCTCGCACTGTGTGTAGCAAACGGTAAATAAATGGCAGTCGGCAGCCGCTCCGCTTTAGGCAGTGGCCCCAGCCCTTTAATCTTAGCCAGTCTCTCCTCCACGTTTTTTTTCCTCATCTCTGACTAACCACCCCTGACAGGGGAAGTGCAGAGAGGTAGGCTGCCTGTCGGCTGCGGGGCAAATTTAAACAAACGAGAGAAATAAAAGAAGGAACGGGAGACAAAAAAAAAAGGAAACTGACAGCTTTGGTACAGGAGAATAATTACAGGCTGCAGTGAAATTAGCACAGGCGAATGGAGGGGAAGAATAGAATAGAGAACACAAGAGAGGGCGTCAAAAGAAGAAAGGAAATAGCAGAGCGGCTCATGCACTTTTCTTCAGGAGCAGGTTATGAGAGTCAGTGGGAGCTGAGGGAAAATGCTGAGCATTGTATCTAGAGCCTAACAGGTGTAACAAATTCTAGGAGGTAATCATTTGCAGAGGCTGCTGCCTATGCAGTCGCTGCGTTTAGTATAATAGAAATATGAGAAGTTGCCCAACAGGGAGTGCATCCAGAATGCGTGTGTTTAAAATGTAGAGTGAGCAGGCAGGAGGAGATGAAAGAAAGAGGTTAGGCGAGAGTTGGATGCTGTCTACTACACTGGTTATCCCTCTGTGGTTTTTCCTTAAAAGTCTCTCTGAACTGGAGAGAGAAATCCCCCACTGAAACTTTAAATGAATTCCTTTTTTGTGGCGTGTGAGTGTGTACATTAGTCTTAATACATCCTGAAAATATAGTCTGTAAATCAAGCATAAAGCAGTGAGAATGAGCAGTTGCATTTTGACAAATAGCCTCAATTTCAATTAATAGGACCATTAAAGCTCAGAGGAGAGGCCGACGGGTGCATTCACAGCCGCTGCGAGCAAAAGAGCCAGTTCACTCTAGGGAAAAGAAAACATCACACACACTTACTACAGCTCTTGACATGCACACGCCATCACATCAAGACTCTCTTTCAGCATTAAAGGCAGGCAACACGACAGCACACTCAAGGATTACTGCGAGAGGATCCGAGCTGATGGGGCCGCTGGCATAATTGTGATAAATGACGGCCTTTTGTCAGGGTGCTGCTCCACGAAGCAAAGAGCACGCTTTTCTAGCTTGAATATGTGGTGGGGGGGCATTCATTCACTTCACCAGTTCCAGTATGAGGAAAAACATAAAAACAAGCTATTTTCTGTGACTGCATAACGTGAGTTGATTGACTTTAATACAGTGGAGGTTTTGAGAGTGTGAGGCAGTTATTTGTCCCTAAGGCCACTTGGCCTTGAATAATTTGGACTGACTCCTCCTGTTTTGTCCTATATGTGGGCGACAGGCTGCCAATAACGCTCCTACATAATAGCCAATGAACTGTCAACACTCTGCGAGTATGAAACACTTTATTAGTTTGCTCTCTGTCCTGGAGGTGTAGCTGAAAACAGCTGTGGAATAACTTCACAGTAAGCACATGGTAACATGTCCAAGTCCCACATGGTACACATAATGTGTAGGCCTCTTGACGACTCAGAGGCTCGTAGTTCCATGAGGAAACAAGGCACTTGACTGTTCTGTACATCCTCTACACCTGCCACTCTGACTCATAATCCCATGATGCCCAAATATTACAACATCCACATTTTAACAAATTAGTGTATGAAAGGCTTCATCCATAATTCAAACAGAATTAAAAAGTTAACTCTTTCATCTTAAGTGAAAAAGAGGGATTTGAGGGTTGGACAGGCAGCTTGACAGTTTTTTTTTTCTTCTTCTTTTTGAAAATGACTAACAGACTTTGAGACGGGTACACACAACAGCAAAACATGAATTTTGAATGCGTTCTGAAACTGTAAAGGGATTACTTACATTGGTACTCTGTCTTTATAAACAATGCACTAAAATAGTCCTGTTCTGTAGTTTGTGTTGCAATAGGATTAAGATGACTCAAAATGCTTTTTGCCCATCTTTAAGCCCTACCGCTCAAAGATATATTTATGGAAAAAGTGCCTTTTCTTAAGTAGTTGGTAACTTGAGTTGTGCACATTTTGTTGTGCTAAAATTGCTACTGGATGGTTGTAAAATTAACAGCAAACAGTGGTCCTGAAATATATGCAAAGATATAGTATGCATCTCTAAAATCGCCTCTAGCTGATGTGCATTTAAATTGAAGTAAAAGACAAAAAACAGAGTTTGGCAGGGACAGTCAACCATGAGGCTCATGAGTCTGCAGGTTTCCACTCCAACCAAACACCACAGTGAGTGATTTCACTGATTAATATTTTCTGCCAGACAACTAATAAGTGATATCAGCCAGTGTGCCCTTTGGTTTAAAGGGAAATCTGGCACCACCATGACACTTGTGTGGGGATCCTCCAAGCGGCTGCAAGAAAAATTCGGGAGGTCACGACATAACAGATAGGATATGAAATGAAAACATCTGCTACACACATTATTTACGTTCTCTGACTCTTCGCTGACCTTTTTTATTGTGAAAAATGGGTAGCTATACCTCTCGAGGCCTCTGAAACCTATTCAAATATGTAAAGTCTAAAAAGAGAACATCACTTTGGATCGTGGGTAGACTTTGATTAAAGGGCCACACACCAAAAAGGCTTGGATATACTGGGTTAGAGTCTACACTGAAATACTGAAGCACTGTGTAGAGTGTGAGTTTTCGTGGTAGATGGCTTTTGAATCATGGCACTGTGATACTGAAGGAAACATAAATTATCACTCCTCAATCATTAAACTTTTCTCTGTGGTAGTTCCCTGTAAAGTGACAGGTCACATTAAAGGTCACAGTCTGTATTTTGGCAGCTCTCACCAGCAAAACAGATACTGTACATGGAGTAGCAAGAATAAAAAAATACAGTTATGAAGAAAGGTGTTCAAATGCAACTAATTCAACACATTTGTGGCAGTCATGGGCAGTCGTGCCCAGATTAAAGAAGGGAACAAACACTACTAGACTTCAACATACATTTCTGGAATATTCTTTACAGTCTGATGTGTTCACAGTGTTCAATTTAAAAATACACTCCCACAAATGCATTTTGAGTTATTCGTAGCACAACAAACTGTGCTGGATGCCAAGCTTGCCAAACGCATTTCCACAGCTCTGCATTATAAGCATCGCTGTTGTACTGAAATTCAATACAAGTTTATGTGTTTGAATGTGTCACAGGCTTGGCTGGTCCAAGTTCTGGGTGTGGGTCCATGCTTTTGTGCATGCGGGCATGTTCAGAGTGACTCTCTAGAGTTCATGGGAGATGAAAGAGGGTCCTAAGGGTGTCTCTGTTGGCTCCAGGCTGACGTGGGAGAGAGTGTGGCTCTGGGAGCGAGACAGTGTGTGATAATGAGAGGGAGGAGCTTTCCCCGGGGCCTGGCCCTCTCCCTGCCCCGAGCTCTGGCTTGGCAGGGTTGAGTCTCCTGCTTCTGCTCCAGCCACAGTCCCAGCTCCTGCAGCACTGCGCTCCTGCTTGTGTCTCTCCCAGGCTGAGTTTAGCTTCACAGCCAGAGCCAGCAGGTTCTTCCCCAGGAACACAGTGGACACACGAGGGTCCCTGTACCACAGCATGCCTGTACCCCTCAGGGCCAGGGTGAAGATATTGATAGTGACCAAGCTGAGCCAAGGATACAAAGCCTCCTTACGGGGGCCCCTCTGTCCTGGCAAGCCGGTGGCCCCCAGCTCTGTGAGGGCCACACACGGCAGCAGCAGCAGGAGGGCATAGCAGTAAAAGAAGACCAGGCCCTCAGCCCAGATGGGCAGCTTCTGCTCAATGGCCCCTCCAGTCCCCATCGCAGCCCCTCCTTGGGCTTCCCACAGCCCCGCCTGTAGGTCCAGCACATCCAGCAGGTCCACCACCACCCACAGGAGCCGGCCCTGCACTTCCTGCTTCCTGCGCTGTGGGGTCATGTGGTCAGCTCCCGTCAGGATAAGAAACAGGGAGGGCAGGCAGATGGACAGCAGCAGCGTCAGGGTCTTCCTTGCCAGGGGGTCAGGCGGTCGGCGCTCCTGCCTGTAGTTGTGACAGACGAAGAACAGCTTGAGCTGGAGCAGAGACAGGAACAGGAACCAGAGGGCGTTGGCAAAACCACGACGCGGGCGACCGCGCCTCTGACACCACACCGGCCGACACGAAGCGTAGTGCAAGCAGGAAGCCCACATCACCTAGCAACACCGCCGCACACTGCCACACACTAGGTCCTGGAAGACCGCGAGCTCCCAGCATGCTCTGCTCCAGCAGGTAGAGGTCCACCACCGCCATCGTGCTCACCGTGACCAGGGTTGATACGCACACCTGGGGCGTGGGCACCATGCCTGAAACAGAAACAGACACGGACAGTGGTAAATCTGTTGCATCGTCAGAATTCAAACTCTGCTCACATCGTATTACACAGAGCCATCTGTGCTCAGTAAAACTAACAGATCTGCAGGATAAGAACATGGTTTCTCTTTCCAGCACCAATTCAAACCAAATGTAAAATAGTTTTATGCTTGTTGCTATGGTTAAAGACAGGCTGCCTAGTAAGCAGTTAGCGCCCTTTATCTTTAGCCAGGGCTACATCTACCCTGGCTGCTCAAGCTGAGAAGCCTGTTAAATATTGTGGATTTTTTTACTCAGGAGCTCTTTGAATTAAATAGTCCTCATTTTCTATAAAAGTCTTAACATAGTGTCTTTTTGACTCAGAGATTTTCCCTAAGTCATCTGCTGTTACTTTTTTTTCTGTTTTCTGTTGTTGTTTCTGTTCTTTTTTTGTACTCGCCTTATTCATTATTAATTAATTGTGCTCAGGCGCAGCTAGGTGCCTTGTCAAAGCCTTTTCTTTTCCTCTATAGTCTGCCATGTTTATTCTCGTACTGTGCTGCAGTCTTTAATCATCTCAAATCCCCCTCTCGTTTCAGATGAATATTGATAACTTGCTATTTGTTTAGAGATGCATTTGACTCGTGTCTTTGTGTACACATTGTGTACATCTGAGGGAGTGCATGCCAGCAATGCCAATCTGGCTGAATAAAAGTTTTTTTGTTGTTGTTGTTGCAGCTCATATTTCAGGCACGGACAGTATGAGCCTCAATATTGACACAACGTGAGAAATGATCATTGATTTTACAGTGTTATCGAACTGACATCTCGTTATCTTATTTAGCTGTAAAGCACAGCACAGACCAGTGGACTGTCTGTTATCTGCTCAGCACGACTGGGGGGTGGGGGGGGCAGTGTCAACCCCTCAACTGGATCGATGACATTATAATACAAAATCATTGCCGGCTCAGATGTGTCGTAATGGCAACAGTTGAGCGTGATCGAATGAGAGATTGTCAGCATGATTGAGGCCTCTGAGAAAGGTCTGCCAGTGGAAAGTGTGTATTGATATCTTGCCGATGGAAGACGCATCACTTCCCTCACTGTAAGACTAACAGGAGCTCTGCCATCTCCTCAGTGCTGTCTGAATCATTGAAGAGAGTTAAGGAACTCCACTGGGTAAAAAAAAAAAATTGGGGTTGAGATTCTCTGTGTGTGTGCGTGGGGAAGGAGAATGAGCATACGACTGCAAGTGAAAGATTAATAGGCCTCCTGGCTGTCTACATGCCTAATAAAGTGTTACTGCATGATGGTAATGGTTCATAAATAAGCTCAGGGGGAGAAGGGGTGAAAGTGATGAAGAGGAAAAGACTCAAATGCAGATACAAAGTGACTTCCACCCACTTATATGAAGACATGCATCTCATGAGCCAGCTTGGCCTGGATGAATCCGAATGCATTCATCAGTGAGGGTATTGAATTATCTCAGACGTTAGGGTTTGTTCTGAAACAGATGAATCAAAGAGATGAGGAAAAGGAGCGATCTAGACTGATTAATCCTCTGAGGCATGGTGGGAGGACAGGCGTGGATCATGCCAGCATTCGTAATATCTGATTGTCTATGACGCCTTTTGTCTCACCGCACACTGCAACTTGATTATCGTTCTGCCAAAATTGAATGAATTGCACCAAGCCTCAGATTGAGGGGATATTGGAATTTAAATTTGTTTTTTTTTTTTGTTTTGTTTTTTTCTTTCCCGGGAACAAACCCAATCCACAAGGAATAAAGGAAAGGGAGGGGGAGTGGGATGGAGAAGTTTACAGCCACTGTTGCAGCTGGGTTTTTCTCGAGGTCGTGCCTCTTAAGTTATTCCACCTGCGCCTTAAATTTCACCCTGGAAATCTCCCTGTCAGCCCGTGTTTGTGTTTTGACTCCCTGTCAACGCCGTGTAATTTATTCTGTCTTGAGTGAGGGACCGGGATGACAGCCAGTGTGTCCACTCAGCTCATCAATAATGACCAAATTCATCATTCCCCCTGTCTGGGAAGTGACACCGTCGTTGACATGGTGAGGTAACCTATTTCGCTGTAAGCATGAGTAATGGCATGTAATAGAGCGCAGGTGACACATTTGCTCATTTTTTGTGTATTTTTTTTTTTCCTCCAGCTGTGAGTGCCTGTTCTGATTTGCACATAAAATCCATTTTTCCCTCCACTTTTTGTTTTTAAGCTCATTTTGTGTGACACCAGTGCACATGGCTGTCCCCCCATCTGCACTTGTATAAGCAATCACCCCCCCCACGCCCCCCTTCACACACACACACACACACACACACACACACACACACAAATAAAGCCTTAAATTCCTCACATGCACACTGTCAGAGATAAAGCAATGGGGTGGGGTCTGCCACTTGTATTTGTTGTCTGTTAATTGTTAATTGTCTGGTGATTTCCAGGTTGGCACGCATCCATGTAGAGCAAAGATTAAGTTAAGCCCAGTTCACCTCCAACAAACACGCTTCATAAGAGCCCCAAATCGCATGAGAGACAAAAAGTTATCCCAGGTGCCACTGGAGCGCCAAGGACATCAGGACAGCATCAGTGCCATTATGTGCAAACTAATTAATTAATAGAGAGCCAGGCAATGTGCAATCTCTGATAATGCACCGCTGGATGAATCCCCCCTGCAGATTAAAGCCACATGACTGAAACATCTGTTGATTTCTCAGGTAGCAGCTCAAGTGTTGTCAGGGGGGCTTTTTTATTTTTAGTTATTAGGTTTCTTTTTTTCCTTGAAAAATGTGGTTATCATCCGCGGCCCCAGCGCGTAGTGCTTGACGTCTCGCATCCTCCGGCGAATTTAACAACCTCTATTAAACCCCAAATCCCTGCAACACCTGTTTCATAACTGCCCCTATTTAACAGCAGGTACTGTGGGTTTTATCTGAGCACGGCTGGTAGTAAAGTGAAGCTTTAGTTACCCAAACCATTCGTCTTGCACTTGGGCTCGATCCTCCAGGCTTGATCTTTAACAGAAACTAATGTGTGTGTGTGCTTTGTTTCCGCCTCCAAGTAGAAAGCGCTGCCGGTGCCCAATAAAGTCTCTTTTATTGTCGTTGATGAGCCGGGCTCGGTGGTGATGATTTCAAAAAAGAAAAAAGTCTTACAGTCCGGGTGTTTGCGCACAGCCGAGCTCCGGGAGGAGAAGGCGCATCTGGAGGATGGAAGAGGGGAAAGTCACCGCCACTGCCACACCGAGCAGACCCGAGTTTGCAGGAGCGAAAAAACGACTTATCGAGATGCCCCCCATCTCCCCCTTCCTCTCTCCCACACTCTCCCCTCCGTGCGGATCTGGCGTGGTCGGTACCTCCCGATGGCTCCGCCGGTCGTTGCAGAGGAGCAGCTCCTGAATCCGGATCTGTCGGCTCCTGCTTGTCCTCGTTTATATATATATATATATATATATATATATGTATATGTATATTGTATATTTATTTATTTCTTTTTTCTTTTTTTTATTGCACAGCAGAAAAACCGTGCAAAAAAGAGGATCGGCTCCTGCCTCCTCTGCTTCTTCTCCCGCTGGTGCTCGGTGTGCCTGCCGGAGAAGTCGGTCACAAGTGGAGCATCAGCGGCGACGCGGAAATCGTTGAAGTGGAGACCGCATACCGATCCGAGCGAGAAGATGGCTCATATGAGAGAGAGAGAGAGAGAGAGAGAGAGGAGGCTGCGAGGAGAAACTCACTCAGCGCGCTGTCCGAGTCCGGTTGTAAGGTGTTAATTTGTAAGCATGCTACGTGCTCCAGTCCAGACCTCCCACCCCTCCTCAGTTTCTACCCACCCCCTCTCCTCCTCCTCCTCATCATCCTCCTCCACCACCACCACCAGCTGTGGAAGTTTTTTTTTTTCCAGCTGGAAGATGCTCTGAATACTTGAAAGCACCCAGTTACAGTGTACACACTCATTGGCTGTGGTAATCACGAC
Organism: Scortum barcoo; assembly: GCA_023238725.1. NCBI lineage: Eukaryota > Metazoa > Chordata > Actinopteri > Centrarchiformes > Terapontidae > Scortum > Scortum barcoo. The sequence goes on from CM041554.1 coordinate 12,458,014, forward strand.
GATGCCACTTGCAGAAGATTAGTGGCATTGTTTGGGAGCAGCCAGATACCTTATTTACCCTTCCTCTGCTTGAAATAAGAGCGGGGGAAGTGGAGCGAAAAGAGGCTTGTAGCCTGTAGACACATTTAGAGCGCAGAAGGCAGATGTTACAACTTTAATTAGTCCTCCCTCTGTCTACTTACTGTCTTAGTCACACAAGGAAATCATCCCCCTGTTGTAGATTAACTCATTACAGCCGGCTTACTGCACGCTTAAACAGAAGGATTGGGAATTTCTGAGAGGGATCTGTTCAAAAATGAATCTTTTGGAAACAGTTTTAAAAGACGGCCAGCTGCTGTCCTTGTTGGGGAATTTAATTTCGGTTGTTTTGTCAGCCACAGACGCAATTTCTTTCTTTTCTTTTTTTTTTTTTTTTTTTAAAGAATTTCACTGCGTCACCTTGTCCTCAAGGTCCTGCTCCTTCAAGTATATCTGTAGGTGTTCAGGTCTGCACCCTTTTAGCAAAGGCTCAAGTCCTCCGCTCCCCTGTTTCTGTGGCTCTCAGTGTGCCGGGTTCATTTTAGAGTGAGAGGTTTAATCAGACTGGTGAGAAAAGGGATGGAGAGTCATCTTTCTTGTCAGATTCAGCTCTGCGCTCTGCTGGCTTCCAAGAGAGGAGAGATTTTCCATTTTCCTCTCTTCAGCGTGGGCTTCTTTCTTTCTTTTTTTTTTTTGTTCTCCTCCACCCCTCTTCTTCTTTTCCGCTGCCTTTCCGTCACCCCTCTTTTAATGTTTATCTTGTTCTCCCCTCCACCCTGCCACTATCCTCCTTGTTTTCTTTCTGTTTTGTTCCCTGTGGGTGTGGTTGAAGGTCATTCTGCGCACTGGCTCTCGTTTAGTGAGGAGAGAGAGGGAGAGAGGTGGTGGTGGTGGGGAGGCAGGAAAAAGGACAGGGCAGAACAGTGAGAATAGCAGAGGAGGGCGAGGGGCAGCCAGGCGGGCAGGCTGTCCACAGTACTGTGCAGTCATCACTTTCTGCTTCAGACATGATTGGGGAAGTTTGGAAGGACACATGGGGTTACAGACTGTCCAAGAATGCTGAAGGCGTCAACAGTGAGCGGCGCTCCACGTCAGACCCCAGGCTGACCTCCACCGACATGGCAAACATGGAGGACGCGAACCCCCTCACCTCCCTCCTCTTGGCTCTTACTCTCTGTGTCATCTCGGAGGGCGAGCCGTGAATTACAAGAGTGCGCCGCTGATTTAACATTGCACTCATAACACTGTGAGACTAATGATGATGGACAGTGGGGGGGGGGTCAAAATCGATGCAGCAGAACCAGAGAGATAATCTTTTTTTAATGCCACACATTCTTCCCCCTTTGTCAAAATCTGGTGCCTACATTACCCACAGTGCAACTCAACTGCTGACAGTACGATCTTAGATTTGGGTGTTCGATGCTAGTAGCCCCTATTATAGGCTCAAGCTACTATTTTCGAACAGAGACGAGGAGGTCTGTAAGCTCACTTCTCTCTAACTTCACACACCTACTTTTTGTTCTCATCTTGTCGTCTTCAGCCCCAACAAACGCTGACTAAAGTGACATCACTTCTGGCAATTTATCAAACCTAGGGCAGCTCCCTCTGGAGCTTTAAACACCTTTTTCCCCACATGTGCAATATTTTTCCCAAGTCCAGTAAACAGACTTTGATGTCTAAAATCGATGGAGTTCCCCTTTGGGGAAAAAAACACCTTTTAATGTGCACAATTCACCGTTATCTATGTGAATACTCCACAAACACAACAGGCTTTTTTCAAACACTGCTATCAGTCGTTGTTGCAGACTGACTTTATTCCTGCCCCTGACTCTCTTCTTTTTGTGTGTCTCTCCTCCACTTGTCAGCGTATCTTGTGATTGTTCAGTCGTCTCCAGCGCGGCGCCTCAGCTACCAGCAGTTCAGCCTCCTGTGTTTCTGCTGCAGCCTCCACACGTGATTAATCATGTCAAGTGGCAAAAAGCACAACACTGTCAAGACTTTGAGGGGGATGTAATGGAGTTGAAAATGGGATGTTTTGTCGTGATGCAATCCATTTTGTTCCACCGCCGCCCCGCTTGCTTGCTTGCTTGCTTTCACCATGCCCTCAAACAGCAAATTCTTCTTCTTGTGCCAGGTACCAAAAGTAAAGGCTGCGTCTATTTTAAGCAGAGATCCAGACAGCAAAAACACAGCTGAGAAGTTTTGGTTTGTTGTGGTTGTTTCAAAGATGAGTCTCTGAATTTGGTCCGCTCCGTCAGTTTTGCACTCATGCCTGTTTGAGCGGTGCTCCTCAGCTCTTTTATGCTGGGCTGTATATTGGCCTCAGCACAGTTCACTGGAGACTGGGGGTGAAAATCGTTTTCATTTTCCACTTTTAAGACTAATCCACTGATTCCAGGGTGGAAAATCAAGTAAAATGCATGTCCAGCGTGAACTCAATTTATTTTGTGCTGTTTGCCGTGTGCAGGTCTGTCTTTTGGACCTAAAGTGACCTGCTGTTCAGCCTCTCACTCTCAGTTACCCCCCCTGCAGCTGAGGGTTCAACATGAAACCTAATCAGCTGTATGACGCCACAATGGGGCTGAATGTGATAAAATGCCAACAGCAGAGCAGATTAAATGAACAAGGTAATGAAGGTAATGAATGAGAGTGTTTCACACCGAAGAGTTTAATTAACCTCGCCTCCCACCAGCCCCTCTCCACTGTAACACCTTCGTCACCGTATCGCAGCCCTCCTCTGTGTGGACCGCCCGGGGCAATTTATCGTGTGGCCTTGTGTGCCAGGGGCAATTAATCCCACCCTCTGCCCCAAGGCCTTATCATGCGCCTGTGTCCTTTATCTCTATGTTTGCCACGCTTCCATAAGCACAATACTTCTCTTGACCTACTCTCCCTCTCTTTCTCATCTCCCTCCATCTCTTCCTCTCTCTCCCCCCTCCTTCTCCTCCTCCTCCTCCTCCTCCATCATTTCCTTTCTCTTCCTCTCTACCTCAGTTTCTTTTCCCCCCGTTCTCTGAGATGCAGACACACCTGCGACCACACACAGCGAACACTTCCTCACCGTCAGCAGTCCCCGGCAGCTTAATATGCGCACATATCCACTTCTTGAACTGATAGTCTTGTCAGATTGAAATGAGGCCCCAAGTATTCATACATAAACATACACACACTCTCTCACCCATATTCATGAGGACCTCCTGCGGCCTTGCGCTTTACTTCCTCCTCTCCCGTTGTTCAAGTCGGTCAAACAAACCCCCCTACCCACCCTTTATTGTTCAAATATTGACCACGATCACTGGCCACATTCTGACAACTTTAATACACCTCAGCTGTCTCTCTCTCTTTCCCCCCCGTCTCCCCTTCTCCTCCCCTTCATCGCACACCATCCTGCCACACCAGCGCTACATCTTGTTAAAACGAGTTAGTGAAGCTGAAAGGCCAATCACATTAACACGGAGGGAGTGTCAAAAAAGACTGCAGAGAATATGGTGGAAGGGTCAAATCAAATGGACAGTTCTCAGATTTTAATTGCAAATGCCTAATTGCTCCCATAATTATGAGTAATAAGACTCTGCCGTGCCGATCTTGAATGGATCATATAGCAATTACTCACTACTGTCGCTGCTGGATTTGACGGCGAGAAATATCTTCGTAGATTAGCGTTTAATCCCAGTGCCCAGGATCTCAGAAGTCTTTGAAGATGCGCGGCTGAATGTCCTCCTCCACAGCCGGCGTGGAAGGCCCCGCCTCGGTTGACGGGCTGCAGCCATTTTATACTGGAGAGCGCCTGGCTCTAATCAGTCATGGTGGGAGAGAGAGGATTTATCCAGCAGCTCGGACTCGAGGATGATTAGATGCTCAGATGCAGTGAACGGGGTTAGAGATTTGGCCGGGGCATGAATGTTACTGTTCCAGTTCTCTCTCTCTGATAAATGTCATGCGACGTTGCAGGAGCCAACCTTGAAACTTGCTTTCATGGCACGCCCCCATCCACCACAATGTTTCAAGACTGTGATTGCAATTACCAACATGGTTCAATTGCGGCAATTACTGCAGTTAAACTATTAAATAGCCTGAGGCCAAAATAAAACGTGCTCTGTCATCCTCAGAAAGTGAGATGCCTGGACTCCCGTGAAACAGCTTAATTAAAACATGATTACCTGTCTCTGGTGCATACTTAATTGCTCAGGGTAAACTGTCTGTTATCCCCAAGAGAGTCGTGTCTCGTCCTCAGGCCAGTCTACTTGCCACTCTTTGGCCCCTTTTTTCATGTTTGTTCAAACCCCTTTTTAGCAGCCAAAGACTGTCTGGTCGGGGAAGCCATGTGAAGTCTTCGTCCCCGTCTATCTTTAGAGCTCCTCTGTCTGCATAATGTCTCGCCGCCCGTGCTTAAGCACATTTTAGAAGCATCAGGCATTATCTCTGGCTGGTCAGGGAGGCCCTTTCATGGCATTGTGTGGCATGAAAGGGCCATCTGAGTCGGTGGGAGAGATCATTATCCGACAGGGGCTGAACAGAAGGAAAGGAACGGGAGCTGAATGTGTGAGGCAGAGCCCGAGGGTTTGCTTTGACTCATACCCAACATCACAGCCTTTATACTAATCCATATTTAATTAGACTTTCTTTCAGTGCTCCCTCCCCACTTGTTTACCCTTGCAACGTTGTTTTATTGGAGGCGGAGGGAGGGAAGGGCATGGGTAGAAGGTAGTGAGGTTGACATGGGATTACTATTAATAAGCACGGGCAGGGAGGGAACGTAGCGCCTAGTGAGGGCTCAGGGGACGTAGCTGCTTTTCATTTCATTAATAGGATATTGTAATTCAAATAGCACCCATCAGCTCCGAAACAATAACCTGCTTCCACTCACGTGATGTGCTGAAATTTCAATCAGATTGTTGTTATTGTGTTAGCAGATGCATAGAAACACCAGTGAGTAATGAGTAGAATTTTAGATCCTAATGAAGTGATGGTGTTGTGTAGATGGAGCCACTGATTAGCATTCATCAGGTGCTTTTGAAGCCTTTAGTGGAAATGATGTTCAGAGAAGTTTCTGCTCCGTTAAGTTCAAATAAATGTCTTCCCTGTCCTGTCATTGGAGAATGTCTCAGGATGACTGACTTTTCATCAGATCCATTATCAGAATCTGAAAGCTGTGCTCCGCTGTGTCGTGGAGCAATAGGAGCTCACGAGTCCATTAAACTGTGTAAAACCCCCCCTTTTTTTTTTTCTTCCTCTCATTTCTGAAATGAACATTTCAATCAGTGTGTTGCCTTTGGGAAGGATGGCGGGTGAAGGTCAGTATAAATTTCAGCAGGAATAATTAGATTCTTTATTAGACTTTGCCACTGAATTCAGCACCAAAGAGGAATGGCACAGAGGAGCAGCGTTGGCCGGGTGTTGACTTAATGTCACCCATCCATTTCCCATCCATTTTGCTTTCGCTCTGGTTGGCCTCGCAGGAGCTGGAAAATGGGAGGCTCATTCATCACTGGGTTTCTCTGGCTCTGGGCACCAACATGCATTCAGTCATAGCACGAGTGACAGATTCACACACACACAAACACTCTGTCTGGAACAACAAAGGCCTGCGCACACATACACACAGATGTATCTCAGTGTGAATTTAACAAGAATAACTTGTAGGAAGTGTAAAAGTATCTCAAAATGTTACAGCACTCGTCACATATATACCGTCACACGCCCGTTCCCTCAACCACTGATGTGTGCAAATATAGTCAGACGTCTAATGTTTTGTGATCGATTGACTGACAGCAGCCCAAGCATCTGTATTCTGGCAGCACAGTGTGACACGTGACGTTCAGCTGAATGTGCGCGAGCTCTGACTTCTCATACATTTTAAAGTGATCCTCCATCATTTTTCCATGTTTATTTCCCTCTTTTCCCATCCAGAGAGGAATCCCCATCGGGCAGTTCTGCAAGGACTTCAATGAGAAAACCAAGGAGCTGAAAGAGGGCATCCCTCTACCAGTGAAGATCCATGTGAAGGTGCATTTACGAGGCCTGTTGTGGGTCTATCTCACCCGTCCCTGACCCTTTTTACACTTAGCACCCCTGTCTCCCTCGATTGTGGTTAATTCCACAAGCTGCATAACATTACCAAAGCACTTCCATTATTCATACTCTACCACCGAAGTAAGCCTTTCCATTTGCATTCATTAATGAAGCAATACCCAGAGGAACTTGGAGTCAAGAAGCATTAAGTGCATGCAAGAAATGTGAATTACTCAGAAAAGGGGTGTTATGAGCTTGTACTTTTCATTTTACACAACCACATATTGTTTGACTTGTCACACCCCCCCTCCCACCTCTTTATGTGTTGTTTCAAATCAGTTGAGTGTTGTGTCCTTTCAGTGGAATAAATGTGTGTTGTAACAAGGTGCGTGATGTAAGGGGGGGAAGCCTAATCCTTTAAAAGGTATGAATTTATTTTGACATGCAATATCCAGCAACAGACCTGCCATTACATCTGGGCCTCTCTGCTGCCCATCACTGCCATCTGCTGGTTGTTTTTAGTGTTGTTTGTGTGTGCTTTGTTTGTGGCTTTAATGTGTGCGTGCAACACGTTTCAGCTTCTGAGACGAATGTTTCCCAGCTCAGCAGTTAAGTTTCACCTCAGGCTTGTCAGTGCCTTTGAACACATCTCACAGTGCCTTTCATCTTTATTTATAGGAACAGATCGACGTTTTGGGAAATCCACTTTTTTACTTTCTTGCAAAGAGCTGCACGAAAAGATCAATACCAGTCTCATGTCTGTGTGTTAACTAAAGAGCTAGAACCCGGAGGCAATTAGATGGACATAAGGACTGAAAACAGCAAGCCTGGCTCTGTCCAAAGTTAATTTTTTTAAAAATCCGCCTACAAGCAATTCACTAATTAACTTTATGTTTCTCATTTGTTGAATCCATACACACAACAGGCAGCTAACAATACTAAGAGTCTACAGCCACGTTAGCGGCTCTGCAAGGCTCCACGTAGTCAGAGCAGAGTTATAAATGCTAACGTCAGCATGCTAACATGCTGACTCCGCACTAAACATAGAGTACAACTGAGGCTGATGGGAATGCCAAAAATTTCGCAGGTATTTGATCACAAAATAAACATCAAACAAATTCAAATTTGAACCCGATGATGGCGCTAGATTAAAAGTTAGATGGTATCAAGAAAGTACTCATCCTGAAGGGGTCATATGTAAACCAGATTTAACAACAGTCCATTCAGTAATTCTTGGGAAATTTCAAGTTGTGGTTTTACAGGGAGTTCAGAGCTGGTACGATGTCTGATGGCCCAGCGCTGTGACCTCCTGGTGTCCTGTTGTCACACAGGTTGCAGGGCAGTGATTTATGTTTGTGTACAGATTAAACAAACAAGATATTGTCATTTAGTCAATGTTGTTTTTTTTTATTTTGTTTAACTTTAGACAGAGCAGGCTAGCTACTTCCCTATGTTTTGAGTGTTTATGTTGTGCTAATCTAATCGTCTGTCATCTCTCAGCATGAAAGCCTTGGACTCGCTTTCAAACTCTTTTTTTTAATTTATTTTTTACCACCCTCATACCAATGTTTCCTAACAATCACTCCACTTCTCTCCCTCTGTCTTTGTATTTTCCCTTTTTTCATTTCACCTGTCAGACCTAGCCCGGTGCAGTAAATGTTTGTGTTTCTTCTTATAAAATGGAGGAGGAAACAACAGTGACTCGTTGGACCTTTGCAACCTATCGCTTCCCCATAGATAGAGAAAAATTTTGTTCCCTCTGTCGAAAGGTCACCGCTGTTAGATAACACGCCTCTGATGACAAATCACCTGCTCCGTCGTATCTTCTCAGCTCAGCCTACAGTTTATTGCCCCGTGTTTGTTTTTAATTTTTTTTATTTTTCTATGTGACAGATAGCAGATAATCCAAAGTAAACTTTCCTCAGATGATTTATTGATTGGATCCATATGTCAGATTTTAATAAATAAAGGTCTCCTGCCAGGGAATGAATCTGAATTAAAAGAAAAGGGTCAGAGCAACTCAGTGAGGCTGAAGAGATTATTTTTATATGGGTCCTGAGGGGAGGATGGAAAGGGCGAGCGGATGAGGGTGGAGAGCAGATTTGCAGCGGTATACAGCCACAAGACACAAGGTAGATAAAATATTGTACTTCTTAACACCTCATGCAAACGGCTTAGGTTACTTCAGTGTTAAAGTTATATTTTATGAGTGTTCACATCATTTTGTCTTCTTTAAAGCGGCACTACTCATTTATCAGAATTATTGATCGACTCTAGTCAGTCCTGCAGGGCTGTCTTTCACCTCATCATTTTACTGTTCTGCTTCACTGTAAACGTTCTCATCAACAGTGTTTCTAGCTGCCACATAAAAAAAACTTGCTCAGCTCCAAACAGCAGACAGACAGACGATTATCTGGTAAATATAATGGAGCATTTAGCAGTTAAAGAGTCAGTGATTTCCCTCAGGAGGTGGAAGAGACCAAACATGGAGCTAGAAGAGAGTTCATATTGGGCTGATAGGTGAGCAGAAACACAACACATATAGATGGTAAAGCTACCCTGTCCTGACTAGAAAAACAATCAATTCATGCAAATTTAAACTTCAGTCTTATATTCAAGTCTTTTAATGGGAACAGTTACAAAAGAGAAAAAAATCTAAATTACTTTTTTTGTTTCAAGGGGAGCAATAACTGACATATCTAAGATCTTTGATAAAACATATGACTCTTAAAGCGATATACAAAGTTTAGAGTGGCATTAGCAGCTCTGTCCTGCTCTTAGCTTGATTAATTTAACCTCAGCCAACTTTACCCAAGATAGCATTACATTTCTCAAACACATTGGCTTGCCAGCATAACCTTCTTCTTGGAGGGTTAAAAGTTAAAAGATAATCTCTCAAAATATGTACAACTGTGTAAAATAGACAGCAAAACAGAATCTTATTAAATCAAAGTTTAATCCTACATTTTTACTTAGGACTAACTAGTTCTACGCTGCCTTTTACAAGACTCTAGTTAAAAGATGAGTCAGTGGGGGGAAAAAATTAAAGTTGAGCAGCTTGAACCTCAAAGAATGGGCTGACTTTAGCTCAATTAGCTGATTTTAAAAACTGCGATCAAGCTTTGTTTTTAAATGACTATGAATTTTGATGTTAAATCTGGCAACATTACCCCTGTAATGTACCGTATACCTAGCATGCCAGAATGGAAAGGTTTACAGTTGTAGCATCACTAACAATTGAATTAATGTATAAATTTGAAAAATAGAACATTTTAAAGACTTCTTCTTGTGTCTCAACATACATTTCTTATGGTGGTGTTGTGCTGAGGGAATCATGACTTCAGTATTCTGGTTGAGATAACTATTCTATTAAAACTTCATGTTCAGACCTTTTGATCACGATTTTAATTTTAATTCTTCTGTCTCCTCAGCCTGACAGAACCTATGACCTAAAGATCGGCCAGCCCACGGTGTCTTACTTCCTCAAGCAAGCAGCGGGCATCGCGAAAGGGGCCGGCAAGACAGGTGGGATGTGCTGCTGCCCTGATTTATCTGCTCTCACTCCAATTTTCCCCCACTGAGCCCAGCCTGTAATGGACACGCGTCTCTCCCCGAGCTCAGTTTTGAGCTTTGCTGTGATTGATGTTATATTCATGACATGTGGGGGAACTGCAGCAGAGGAAGGAAGTGGCAAAGGTGGTGAGGAAAAGAGAATTATGGATTTCTACCTTTTATGCTGCGAGCTATCTCCAGCCCCACTTCAGCTGTTGACTTCTAATACCTTTCGCCTTCTCCAACACACACACACACATACCTGTGGTTTGTCCTCTTTTGTGTCAAACTTTTTTTGTACATTTATTGAATTTTTCCCTCTTCTTTATTCACTCTCTGAAGTCTCTTTTGTGTGTGTGTGTGTGTGTGTGTGTGTGTAGAGGCCACGAGACAGCGGGGATGGTGTCGGTGAAGGCAGTGTATGAGATTGCCCAGGTGAAAGCGCAGGACCAGAGTGCTTCAAAATGAGGAACGCCTCCCTTGAGACAGTCGTCAAAAGCATCATCGGCTCGGCCCGTTCGCTGGGCATCAAGGTCGTCCAAGAGTAAGTCCCAATTCTGTGCTCAGTGCACTTATAATTATAATTTAATCATTGTGTTGACCTTAGATACCAAACCTGGGAGCACAAAAGCAGCACTGTCAGAAGCTTATCCCTTCCTTTATAGTCTTCTTCAGATGTTCTCTAAATGAACTCACAGTGTCACACACATAAACCTTCTCAGATATTCCCACAGAGTTGCAAAGAAGCAGCAAGCAGTTGATCCTGGTGTTATCTGAAGTTGCTGCGACACCTCATAACGTCCACTAGAGGTCAGATAAGATTACAGTAAAGTGACCACATTGACCACAGTAACACGGACACCTACAGTAGCTTCAGTGTATCATCAGATGCACTTCATTAAAATGGCTCTGCAGTAAAAACTGTTGTAAATTCAAAGGACTCAAAAGCTGGATGCTCCCATCCATGTTTTATCTGTTATGCTCCAGATCCTGCTCTGGATCTTTTATAGGGGGTCTTTATGGAGTCTTCGGATCCACTCAAGTGTGACATGTGACTCATAGATCTGAGACCCCTCACAGTTCAGTGAGTGGAAACAAGTGAACCCATGAAGAACCTGAAATCCTTTAATATTGAGTCTCTTACCTTCAGAGTCATGTGCAATATGTATCTTTATTATTATTATTTACATTCATTTCTTCATATGTAATACGGTCTCGGTGTGCATATTTAGGCTACAATGAGCAGTTCAATTAAAAAATAAATGTTTGAGAGCAGAAGCCGCCTGCTTGTCTAACAGCGTGATATGGCCTTGAAAACGTAAGCAGGGATGTGTGTTTAGGTTTAAAAAGGTGTTAGGTGCAATGTACAGGGTGGTCATAATTTGTCCATGAGTACCTTCACTGGACAGATCATTTCTTTATCATTCTTTATTCTTTATTGCAGTTCCAGTGCAGTACTATACCATACTTATAACCTTATATTTTTGTATAATATCCACTTTTCTTCTACTTTCTTCTTCTTCCAATGTGATTTATGATCAAGTTTTACTCAGTAGATTTGGGGTCTGGCCCTAGTTCTGTTTTAGTCTATACAACTGATAAAATTCCACTGCTGTAATTATCAGTATACACTAAATATTCATCTGTCTGTCCGCGCATGAACATACAAAATAATAAATGAATATTAACCAAGCAGTCCACTGCAGAGATACAAGGGAATACAGTCTCAAAAATTGCAAGAGCTCAAGCAACAACTCTCTCTCTCTCCCTCTCTCTCTCCGGCATCCTGCTGGACTTTCTGGTTTAACATGCAGCATACTGCGTAAGAACAACATCCCTGGTTTGATTGCAGCCAGGGAATTTGTCGCATGTCATCCTCACCTATGTTTCCCGTTTGTGCCTTTACAAAAAACACTCTCAAAATAAAAGAATGACCAGAGCTCTGACGCAGCAGCTGTGTCCTGATTCATGTTATGTTGTGTGTTCATGCTGGTAAAGTGACAAAATAAAGCATACTCAAACAAATTCAGTATGCAGACTAAAAAATCCTTGATTTTTGAGTGTGCTGTTGGTGTACACTACGACAATGCAGAGAACAACAGCAAGGGAGGAGCAGCTCACAGCGGCAAAAAAAACGAAACAAATTGTATGTGACAGTAAAACAACATTTTAAAGTTGACTGACGTTCATCGATGCACATGTTGCATAATGTCCTGTTAGTATGTAAGTATGTCGGTACATCCTGTTTTTGTATCAGTGTTTTAGAGATGTGACTCACGCCTTCACCAGCTTACTTGTTTACCCGTGAGGAGCTTTGCATCTTCAGATCCAACTGTGTTTACCTTCTGATATTTATCATTTATTACGTGCACAGCATTTATTCAGCCATTTCCAGTTGTATTTCAGTATTCTGGCACAATCGCACTCCCCCAACCTGCCGCATCAATTTCTACTTCAGTTAATGATATTGTACTTTTCCCAGAATCCCCTTCTCCCCGTTACTGAAAACTTAACATGTCTTGAGGCTACAGAGCATTATGATTTATTGAGAGTTCTTTCAGCAAAGAAATTGGTATCTCTGCTTCTTTTACAATGGATTTCTCCCTGGATAGTTGTTGAACACTGCTGCACGGCGGCGAGGCCAGAGAGAAGATATTTCTCTTTGACTCTCGGGGACTGGCACCAAAAACTATATTTAAAGTTAATGCTGCACATAGCTGAATTATTATTACTATTATTTACTTTCACCATGTGCACTGGAAACATCTTAATGTGGTGTTTGTCATCCATATTCATCCAGTTTTCTCAAGTTTACATTACAAAATGTCCAAATACATCCTCAACATTTTGTAACCTTTTAATAGTGTTAACGTTTTACTGTAGATTTTCCTGTTACAGTAAGTCAGAGTTTGGGGTGACTAGCGATTATTTTTTCTTTCTCTCTTTCTTTCCTCCTACTCAGTCTTTCAGCTGAAGACTACAAAGCCTTCTTGGAGCAGAGAGAAGAGAAGTTGAAAGCTGATGCAGCCGCAGCCGCAGCTGCTGCTGCCGAAGCTCAGACGGGCAAGAAAAAATGAAAACCTGCAATGTCCAATATTCACGCCCCCCATTCCTTTTTTATCAATACATGAACTGAATTCATACAAAAACACTGTTAATGTTGTGTGTGTCAGATCTTAATAAACTGTCAATTATGTTATTTATTTTGTGTCATTATTCACATTTGATACTAAGATGTTTATTTACAGCAAACTGTTTACTTCCCTTATATTTTGGCAGCAAAAGCATTCACCCAAATTTTGAAAATATTTATGACCCTGAGCGTCTTATTTCCTCTGAGCTGAGCTAATGAAACTGTAATTGCTCTGTCTTGGAAGGATTTGTACACGCAGTCTCTTTGATGTTATTATCTATTATTAACACTTCTGGAAGCGATTTGGCTTTTTGGCAGATTGTGCAGATGGCTTTTTGCACACTCAACACACTTCTTATCAATCTGTGATCAAAAGGATTCTTCACATAAATTGTTGCAAAAATCACACTAAGTGCACAGAGATAACTATTGTTTATTGGCTTCAGCAGGATTATAACGTCATGTCATTATCTAATCAATCTATCCATCTTGTCATGTCATGGAAACATCTCAGAAGCTGGACAATAACTTGTAGAACAGTACTACAAATTATGGGCAAAATTTCAAGATGATTCCAGGGAAGCCAAAATATTTTAAATAAGCAAGTTTAAAATTATTTTTAAAAATTTAAAACTTTTTGTATTATACTTATAAAGACTCATGTAATGGATACAGCACTAGTGTTGAAACCAATGATAAGGCAATAGATAGAAAACTAATTTTCAATTATTTTTAGAAGCACTGAAGTTATTTTTGAAGAAAAAATATGAAATCTTAACTTGTTGTAGCTTCTCTGTTGTGGAGATTTGCTGTTTTACGGTTTAACATCATTGTAGCTTTTGTGTTTTGTGACATTAAGGTACAAACAAATAATTGACAAAGTAATGAAAAATGAAAATAATAATTAGTGGCCGTGCTAAATGGAACACGATTGATTGCCTTGACTATTTGACTATTAAACAGTCATGCCCACATGTATGTTCACAGTCCTACTTGTCGCTGTAATTGTTCCTTCTCTCCAAACTGTGAAGAGATCCCTTCCTAAAGTGACTTCAAAGGCCAAAATCCTCTGAAGTTGTGCTCAAACTGGGAATCTGCCAACATAACAGTCTGGGCCAGCTGTGGCTCAGGAGGTGGAGGAGGTTGTCCATTAATCACAAGGTTGGTGGTTCAGTCCTCCTGTCCTGTAGGCGTGTCCTTGAAAATCCTAATTTTCTGCCATCTGTGTGTTCTGTGTGTGTGTGTGTGTGTGTGTGTGTGTGTGAATAAGCAGCACATTTGGATAAAAGTGTGATCTAAATGCAGCCATTTGTTTAGGGCACATTTCCACCTTTTGTGTTACTGTTCCTGCACCACAGCTCAGCAAAGAAACACTGTCTGAGGAAACAGAGAGGGAATGTGTGTCTTAACGGCCTTCAAGGAACAATTTCACTGCCCAATAACGGTGTACGTATGACCATGTGAGTATTGTTTTAGACTTTTAATAATGTCTTTAATATTTTAATATTGATCTCTAACATTTCACCCAACCCTACATGGACTCTTCCTTTACGTAAGCTGTGAATAGTGTCACTTGCATCTTTATTACATCTGTGATATTATTTGATCCAGGGAACATGCAGCTTGTACCCTCTTCATAACCCTTTTTCTAACATGGCTTCTTACACAACACACAATGTGCTCCTCTCTGGTGAAGTACTCGTCTTGGCCAGGAGAGAGCAGCAGTCAGCTGTGCGGGTCCTCCTCCGCTGCTCATCTTCACTCCATCACAGGTACTGCAGCAGCAGCTAGAGATGGAACAAAATGTTCGCCCGCACAAAACCAGTATAACACTTCTGGCTTTTTTGTCGTTACATTTAATAGAGCTTGTATTATCTAATATGTGGTACAGGTGATGAGATCTGGCAGAAGAGGTACTGTATGAGGCCTTAGTCCAAAAAAATCCATCTTCTATTTTTTTTTTTTTTTTTTTTTTTTTTTTTTACAGTAAATGGGTTATCAGTATATGTGTTTATGTGATTTTCATTATGTTCACCTTTCCATCCTGTGGCGAAACAGCATCAGTTTGCCCCACATCCCTCTTTACTGTACCTCTAATTTTAGCCTTCCCTCTCAGTTTCTTTGTCTCCCCCCTCTCTCCAGCCCTCCCCTCTCTGATCCTTCTGAATGGAGGCTGAGAATAGATGGGGAGCTGTTTCAGTCAGAGCAGGAATGCCTATATATGGAGTCTTACACCACGGCGAGCGCTGATGGAGTCGCAGGTACTCCAAGCGAATGTGGGCTACTGTGATTTGTAAAGAGGGGTGGCGGGGGGGTCATATGCCTACTATTATGTGTGTCTGTGCATCATCATAAGTGGGAGGGGGCTTGTGTGTGCCCGTGTGCACATGTCCGCACGCAGAAACCTCGATGCCAAGTGTAAAAGTGCGTCAGTCTGACTCAGATAGTGTCTCATTCTGTCTCGTCATGTGTGTGCGTCAGTGCTGTTGCTGAGCGAAACTCGCTCCAGGGGAAGAAATGGAGGAGAGTGTATGGGAGGGAGAGGAGAGGAGGCAGGGATGGTGGGATGATGATGATGATGATAATGAGGCTGAGGGAGGAACAAGGGGCTTGACTATGACGACACAAATGCATCAGCCGCATTAAGTGCACTTTAATATAAATGCATTTGTATGACAATCAAATACACTTATAAGCAACACAAAAGAACACTGGTCCACAATGTCCATTCTGCAGTAAGTAAGATGTTTAGAATATATTCCATCTTATGCAATAGAAATCTCTTTCTTATATATATATACAGACCAATAACAGTTTCATACAAATGTACAAATGTGTACAACCTTTCTGAAAAGAACATATGCCTATATCCACAGACATAATGCATATGCATTAACATCTTTTTCAAATATCACACAAACAGTATAGTAATTTTACACATGTATATTAACTTAGCCTTTAATAGCTAGAACGTAGGAATCAATCCTTTACTTGACCGTAGACAACTCTACGTGAGCATGTCGACACCATGGGAATAGTACCATTCTCAACCCGTGTCGCTTGGTAACTGAATAGAAATAGCACCCCATCCCTATTTTCATTTTTTAAAACAAAACTTTTGTATTCTAACCCCTCTCAAAAAAGAAGAATCGCTCATTCACATAGTCAATTGTGCCTCACTACACCGCACTCCAGTGGAGCAACGATGTAAATGTCCAATGGACATGATAAAGAGTTCAGAGTTCAGCAGGTCAGGGCCGTTTCAGGCACGCAGGAGCCGCTATAAGCTGCCAGCATTGCAAATATTGATGCTGCAACAATATCCAGCCGACTGCCCTCAGGCCAGTAGGGACCCGAAGAGCCCACATTCAGAGTCTAATGTACAGTACAACGTAGCAGTGGATTTGTGGCATGATCAGAGCTCCGGCAAACTTCCAGACAATTTCTTGCTTGGTGTTACATCTTGTAAAAGCAATGGACACCTTCAACATTCTTGAGATCTTCACATGCCAGGATCTCTTCACATGTTTTTTTTCTTTTTTTTCTTTTTTTTCTTTTTTTTGTTTGCACATCACATTGATACACAGGATTTTAGATGGAGAGATAAATATGAAATGTTAAAGGTCTGAAGCCGCAAACTCAAAGCTCAAAGTATCTCAGGTTTAAAGAGTTTTGATGTTGCCTTTAAGGCTCTGAGGAAGAGTACTATTAAGCTGTACCGGCTCTGAAGACTGGATAGAAGAGTTTTCAGCAAGAAGTCTGTCTTAATTTGATGTACAGATAGTGGTCATCCCAAGGATGTAAAAAATTGTAAACATTTGACTTCAAATACATTTGAGATTTGGGTTTGCGTTGCTGCAAGTCAGGCAAAAGTGCTGTAATTCATCTCCCTTTTTTTAAAGCAAGAAATGTTTTTTCTCTTGTTTTTTTTTGTTCACAACAGATTTTTCACTACGAGTGAATACAAATGCGCGTCTGGAAGTTAAACAGCGCTTACAAGTTCAGAGAGGTTTCTCTGTCTGATCATATCCGAAGCTCATGTTACAGAGAAGCTGAAAGACACCACATGGACTCAAAACCCAGTCAGTTATGGGGCCATGTGGTTGCACCATCATGTAAATGTTGCACCAGTTTTGAAGTAGTATACAGAGTAATGACTGAACAAAAATATTAAGCCAATCTTTGTTCTGAGGAGACATGTAGGAGTTAAAGTCCTTAAGTTGTATATACATTATGTATATTTATACACTTAATTATTTTTTACTTTGCAGTAAAAGGGGCTCCACAAAATATGACAATATGCCATACTTAATGAAGTAAGTCACAGACTTATTTTAGAACGGAGGAACACTTCCACTCCCATCTGAAAGACAAAACAAAGGAAAAGAGAGAAAGAGGAAGTTAGTGGTGTATTTTCAGAAATGCTTTCTCGTCTCATTGAGTAAGGTAAAAAAAAAAAAATGAAACAAAGAGAAAAGAGACAGGTTCCTACCTTTGTGGAAGCACTGTGGCGATGGATGACATTGGAGTTGATACAACTCAGGTTGTTGCCCTAAGCCAGGGGCGATCGAGGCACCTGCCCCAAACATGGGTTCCAGGACGGCCAGTTCCTCCAGGAGGGACTGAGTGCAAGACACAGCGGGCGTGGGCGAGACGATGGGCGTGGAGGTGGTGGGGCTGGGGGAGGCAGTGAGGATGAGGGGAGGGGAAGCTGGGATGGAGGAGCAAGAGGACATAGGAGATGACACCACCTCAATCTCCATTGCCTCCTCCGCTAGCCCCTCCCCTTCCACCTTTGCCCCGGCCTCAGCAGCCACAGCCGCCATCGCCCCGCACCCAGCCATGGGGTTACATTGCGCCGATTGGACGCTACAGAAGTGGCCCTCTCCCTCAAACTGGGAGGGTTGGCGCCAGCACACTGGGGTTTGAGGAGAGGTCGGGCTGGAGGGATTGGGCACAGGGGAGGTTGTGGGGGAGGGGGAGGAGAGGCCGGTGGACTGAGGGGGAGCGAAGTCGTCTTGGAGGAGGGTTTCTAGGATGCTCTCTTCAAACAGAGAGTCATCGTCGTCGAGGAAGATGGGAATGTCCAGACCTCTCCATGCTTTAACAGGATAAAACTCCCTAAGCATGTGGACTGAATCAACATCAGCAGGCTCTATGGTAGGGGACAGGAAGGGGGAGGGAGGGCAGGATGAGGGTGACATGGAGGGAGGAGAGAGTTTGGACAAGAGTGGATCCAAGTAGAATCCCTCTGCTAGTGAGCTGATATGCTGAGCTAAAAGGGAGATTTCTGCCCTCTCCTTCTCCCTCTCTCTCTCCAGGGAGAAGAAGGAGAGGCAAGGCTGTTTGCCAGGTGATGCCTCAGGGGTAAGAAGGCCCTCAGGGGGACACTGGAGGGGCCCCAGTGGTACATCTACATACAGTGGACCCCGAACCTCGGGCAGAGTCATCACTGTGCAGTCGCCGTCTCCAGGGCTGTCGGGTGTGGGGGGCAGTTTCTCATAGAGGGAGCCACTGCAGGGATCAACAGGGAAGAGGAAGTCAGTGGATGGAGTAGGTAGCGTGAGGGGGAGCTTGGTAGACAGGGTTGTGGGGGGAGCGGGGCTGGAGGCAGTAGTTGGGGGGGCTGAGGAAGAAGCTGAAGGGGCCAGAGAGGTGGTGGCAGTGGCTGTTGTAGCAGAGGGCGGAGGGGTGGTAGTGCCAGTGGGGTCGAAGCTGAACAGGGGTTCACCGAATGGGAAGCTAGCCCCACCGATCTGGGGGGTGTAGGGGGGTGTGCACACAAACTCTTTGCTCTGCTGAGCTTGTGAGGTGGGGACAGGGGGAAGAGGCAGGGGGAGAGCTGGCAGTGGAGGGTCGAGCTGGAAGGAGGGCGGCAGGAGAATGTTCTGGGTTAAAAAGTCTAAGTCTGCTACTGTTTCAACAGTGACTGGAGTTGGGGAGGAGGCAGCAGAGGGGCTTTCAGTGGGATGCTGCTGAAAGAAGCTGTCTTCTTCCAGAGAGGAGATACTGGAGCGAGGGTCACCCTCCAACTGCATGGCCTCAGCAGCAGAGCTTCCTGGTTCATCAGAGGAACCCACACTGCAGCCAGCGGTGCTGAAGTCAAAGGACTGGCCGGACAGGCCGCTGCTGCCAGGGGTGAAGACCTGGTCTGGGCTGGACAGAGTTTCTGGAGACTGGAGGCTCAGACTCTCCTGCTGAGACGTGCCAGCACTCAAAACCAGAGTCAGCTGGGTCTGCTCTGAGCTGAGCTGCTGACGCACTGACCAGGCCTCAGACTCACTGAGAGAGAAAAAACAACAGAGAGAGACATGGAATTAGGACGGAGCCTTTGACTATTGATCAGTGTTTTGTCTCCAGATAGATGAAGGTTGTATAGTTTAAAAAGGGCAGTAAATACCTGATGATGTAGTTGTTGCTGTTGATGGGGATTTCTCCGGGCTGCAGCTGAAGAACCATGTAGAGCCAAACCCACGACTGGTCCTGAGCCTGCACACGCACCACCATCTCAGCTCTGCCCTCCCCTCCTTCTCTCACTGTTGAACAACAGGCACAGCACAAGTTGGCCTCGGTTTGTAATCCTATTAATCATCGTGGTGTTTTTCACTGCGTGGATGTGCCAGTGGGCACATTGTGTGTGTAAGTGTGTGGGCACAGATGGTTGTAACTGGTAGGTATGTGTGAAGAGTATACTTACATAGGCTGCGGTGCTGAGCGGAGGCATGTGACAGATCCTGTGGGTGGAGGAGGCTGTACCAGGAGCGAGAGCGTAAAGCTGTCACATCAAAGCCGAGATAGGCGCTCACACTGCAGGGGAGAGTGGGTGGTGATGTGTTAGTATGTCTTACTCTTTAGTTATCTTACAAACAGGCTGATAGACCAGCTTATTTTAAAGCAACAGGTGGAGGTGGACTCACCTGTCCTGGGCAGTCTGCAGCCTCATGTCCCGGCCATGCTGGGAGTGGAAGCAGGCCAGGAACAAGTTGGTCTCAGCCAGGGGAGGAGCGGAGGTTGACTCCCTCTCTGCCCCGGAGCGGGTAGGGTGGGGCTCCAGAGGGGAGCAGAAACACACCCAGACGGGATTGGAGGTCCAGTAGGACCCGGCAGCAGGGGCAGTGGAGGGAGGGGAGAGGCAGCGAGCTCGGATCAGAACCAGTTTGTTCCCAGCACTCTGCCTCCGCACGGACTTGGAGGTGTTGAAACGGCAGCGGAAGAGACGATCTGCACCAGAGAAGAAAAGAGGAGGTTCATTAATAATCATATTACAGCAGCCTGTCCGCATTAGCTGCGGAAAATGAAATCAAACTTGTGAATTCAACATGTACATTTTGCCTCACCGATCTCAAGAGACGTGGAGGCTGACAGGTTGCTCCTCATGATGAAGTGGTCAGAGGCGTCGATAATATCATACACGCTGTCCCCCTGTGCCACAAGATCCACCTGGAAAATCACAAACATTATTCACAAAGCCCAAAGTGGAGCCCTGAATATCCCTTAATGAACCACGAATGAGATGTGATCTGTGCGGACTCACCATGGAGTGTCCAAGGTGCTCGGAGACGCTGTCTGACAGGTAGAGGAGCTTCCCCTCCCCGGTCAGCAGCATCAAAAACCCCGGCAGCGCCTGCATCAACTCTGACAGTTCGTGGAAAGACAGAAACCTGGTGCCCTCCTCAGCTCCCGCTTCTAGAGGGAGGTAATGGGTGGAAATGGACAGAACAGAGAGGCGACAAATGTGTTAATAAACCTGAGCCTTGTAAGAATGAGCATATTATGATGTCGATGGGAGAAACAGTGGCCGCAGTGTGTTTCAGCACCGCGGACAGCGGCGCGGCTGATTGCGGTGCTGAAACGTTTCAGTACCGCGGACAGCGACACGGTAACATCAAAACGCCTTCATCTGCTTCTCTATCGATTATTTACAATCGACCAGTAACGAACTGCTCTACAGCTGTTCCGAAAATCACATTTATAAATAAGATATAAGATAATAGCTCGCGATGCCGCTAAAACACTTGTTGAATCCGCCACTGTAGCACGACAGGAGCTTCATCAACAGGTCGCTTTCATTCAGAGTCAGCTCGCTCTTACCTTGAGTGAAGAAGACGGATTTCCTGGTGTACATGCAGGCGAGCGACATGATGTGCAGGTATGAGAGCCGCGCTTTATCTGCGTCGGATATGGGCAACAAGTCCTTCAGGTTCCGGATCTCGGCGTTGATCTGGTCCCGTCGAGCCTTGGATGCTCCTTTGGTTGAGCGGTACATTGTGGCCGGTTTTGCGGTGAACGAGTCGAAATTCCTCCAGATGTGAGTTGGAGAGTTGTGGAGCGCGGAGCGTCGCTGGATGCCTCGGCTGAAGTCGGGCTGCCCTGTCTCCGAGGTGTGTTGAGAGACAGGTTGTAGAAGCGGAGAAGCTCTGAGGTGTGTTATTGGACTTTCATCTCAGCTGGTTTTGGTCTTTTCCAGAGCAAGGTTAGAAAACCTACTCCTGTCCAGTCTCCGTCTGCTTTAGCTCCGCCACAGCGTCCAGCTCGGATGCTGGATGTCTGTCCCCCCTTTCGGAGTGCAGGTGTGTCGGCGGCTCTGGTCGCCGTCTCTTGCACAGAAGTCCGGAACCCGTAAATCTGGTTGAGGGACTCTGCTCGCAGGTCACTTATATAGCCTGGGACTCCGCCGGAGTAGGGGGGCTCCCAACGCACCAACACCGACGTAAAAGGGAGGGAGGGGGGTGGAGGAGAAGGGGGGGCTGAGGGGGATAGATATGTCTCATATCAGTGTTTGCAATGGTGAAACTCTCCCCCTCCCTCACCCGTGCCCTCTCCTTTCGGTGACTCTGCCTCGACGTCAGCTCTTCCCTCTACTCGGTGATGACGTCGGGCTGAAATCGGGAGCTCCGGCGACGCAAAAAGCCCGATTTGGACAAAACCGAGTAAGGGGCGGAGCAAACGTAAAACGTAAACGGAGTCACCGGACTCCGGTGTATTGGAGGAGGAGGAAGAGGGGGTGCATGGAGGGGAGGTGGGGGGGTAGCGATGGGGAGACTGGGCTGCATACGAAGCAGGTCTCTGTGTTTATATGTCTGGCACCCGGTTTAGGCTCCCCGTCACCGCCTGTTCGCTCCGGACCTGTCAGTGAACACGGCAGGTGCTCGATTCATTTCTGACCAAGTCTCACTGTCGACACCTCAAACACGCCAAGTCCGACGATCCGCTGCTCGGCTGCGCCGCAGAGCTGAACTCTCGGTCACCGAGCTGCTGCAGCTGCGGGAGGCGGACACGGACGCTCCGGCTCTCCGCCGCCTTTTGTGAATGGACACCATTCCCGAGCAGCAGAAAACAGCAATGAACGCACAAAACCCGCGCAGAGTTTGCCGCATTCACTGCAAAGTTAGATTTCCTTGTTATGAAGATGCAATGCTTGTGAATGGTTTTTGTCAGTATAGGCTGCAGGAAAACACTGAAACACTGTTTGTTTTCTTTCTGTGCTGCGGGGAAGATTTCCATCCCCCTGTGATGGACAATGAAGTTCTGATTCTGATCCTGATCAACGATGAACGATGACAGATTCTGTGTGGCACTTTTGATCTGGATCGGATTATATTTATAGAATTTAAAAAACGACTGATAATCACAGGCAGAGTATGAAACAGAAACAGCACCAACAGCTGGCCAGTTTGACCAGCAACACTCCGGTATTTGACCCTCAAACAACCATCGTACCCTCTCATCATTTAACACGCGGAGTTAATGTGTTAATCAGGCTGCGTCTGGTCAAAACTCACGAGCTTAATGAAAAGTCGTTTTAATGAATTGATAATCATGAATAATCACCGAGCAACCTGCAAACCTGTCGCCGCTCTCACGTGAGGTACGTAGCGCTGGATCTAAAAATAGATCTGGTGGCCGACACGAGGACCCGCGAGGCGCGCCCCCGCATCCAGCTCCGACCCTCCTATTTATAGAGAGGAGATTTCAACCCCCCCCCCCCCAAAAAAAAAAAAAATAGATCTGAAGTGTGTGCTTCACATGTGGGGCCGAACACGGCCACACACACACACACACACACACACCCCCCATTCGTGTTTCATCCGGACAAATTACGAACACATTTGTCATCCCGTTTTTTTCTCATTATTTTCGGGGTTTTGTGTGAAGAGACGGGAGGGGATGGTGGCAAATATGCTCCTTTGAAAACTGAATGGAGAAAATGTTCTGGCACATTTTTCCTTTCAGTCGCAGGACTTGATTTACAGTCACAAGGTGATATAAAATCTCCTTTGATGCGCGCGTGTGTGTGTGTGTGAGTGTGAGGGTGTGTACTACTTATTTTGTGGGGACATCGATCTGTTAAAAACTCGCTTCTCTTTTTTTGGTGTCCCCACATCGTAGGATAAATCAACATATTTTTAGGGATACGACTACATTAATATTTGTTTAGTGTTGAGGTTGGTGTAAAACAGGTGGTGGTCTCCAGGGAATTCATGTAAGTCAATGCCATGTCTAATTAATGTATGGAAGTGTGTGTGTGTGTGTGTGTGTGTGTGTGTGTGTGTGTGGGGGACATAGGGGGGGACATATATTAGCCCACTTGTGTTGTGGGGACATAAATATGTTCACACATTCAAATTGTGGGGACTCTCCTTCCTTTTGGAGACAAATTACAAGCTGAGTGTGAAGGCTTTGGTTTAAAGTGACAAGTAGAGGTCCAGTCAATCTGATATCCTCTGGAGTGATGGAAACACAACACTGGGTGTGTGCAATGTGTGTGTGCGTGCGTGTGTGCGTGCGTGGACAGTGTATTTCTAAAGAGATACAGAGCCTGATTTATTATCTACCTCAACTAGATGAATTAAGACAAACCTTGAGTCAACATCAGAAGGCCCATTTGTTAAGAATATTGATTACTCTGGCCCGTAGTTAACCTGCTTTGACATTTTTCAATATGCAGAGGATAGCTCGCTGATGACTCATCCTGCTTCTTGTTTGGGACCTTCAGCTTTACTTGTTTCAGTCTGGTTTTCATTCTGTATTTCTTGCCTTGTGGGTCTGCCTCTGTGTCTTCTCCTTTGAGGTCTGTTTTTGTCTCATCTCTCTTTGGTTTTCTTACTGGATGACTCAGCCATCTCTGCTTCCTCCTCTATAGTTGTGTTTCCACCACTGGTTCCTGTTTGGTAATGACCCAAAGGAACCAGATTGTTACCAGATGATCAGAGAAGAATGACAGAGGTAATGATTAAATGACTTTTTTCCATCCCTCACTTTATATCTGTACAGTTTAAATTAGCCTCACTCGAGGTCTTGAAGCCATAGAAACAAGAGACATGAGTTTGTCATCTCTGCTGCACATCATATGGGCGGGCAGCGCCACCAGAGCAGAGAGAAATACATCACACATCAGTCTGTTGCTAAAGAGGGGACCATAATGTCTCAGTACTGTGACATCAGTTTTCCTTTTGGCTATTTTGGATGCAGCATCATGCTCATTCATTTGCACAGTTCACTCAGACAGGACGTAATTGCACAGAGGTTGTGCAAATATTTTTTGAAGCCACACTGAAAGGTTGTTGAGTCATGCTCTTTGTTTCAGGTGCATCTTATGACCTTTCACTTGGTTTGATACGTGCCTGATGCATGATTTTGGTGTCAAAGATCATTCAGATATTGTTATTCATCCTCCTGGAAGTGATGAATGCAATCTGAGGAGTGAAGTACAGCAACAAGATGCCACAGGTGAGTGCCTTAAGGTGAGGATGTCCAAGGAGCGAAACTAGAGAAGTGCAGTGTGAGTATAACCGTGAGAGTTCACAGCAGTGGCGCACTCAAGTTGTCTTGAGGCGCTGGGGTGAAAAAGGTAAAAAGTACACCAGCACACAGAAAGTCAAGACATATTTATGGTGAAACCCTGCTTATTAAAACAGTTTTATCATATTACTCAGATTAAAAGTATGACTACAACACTTTTGTAATAAAAACACAGAGCAAACTATTAACCATTTAGAGGCACAAAGAGGCCAACTCATTTTCTTTATTACATTTCTTGCAAACTGGGCCACCGTAGAGGGACTTAATCATGTTTTGTCTACCATAGGAGTATCCAAGAGAACACAGTGTTTGGGAAGGTTTCAATTAATAACGCTGCAAAAATGCTGTTGGACACTCATAGGTCTACTTGGCTAGTTCAAGTCAAAAATTGAAACAAAAATCAAATAAATTGTTTATAGAAGCAATAATGAATAAGCAATTATTTTGATAATCCATTAATTGTTTATATTATTCTCTTTAGCAAAAATGCCAATTGTTCTCTGGTTCCATCTTCTCAATTGTGAGGATCTGATGCTTTATTTATGTGATAGTAAAATTTCTTTAGATTTAGGACTGTGTGTTGGAGAAAAACATCACCTTGAGCTCTGGGAAATGATGATGGACATTTTCACTGAATAGGAAAGACCATCTAAGAAAATATTAATATAAATAATATATGAACAAGTTTACAGTATGGACTAACCTTCAGTTTGGTCCTATAGAAAAAATCTTGTATGGTGTAATCATGTATTATTGATATTACAGTGTATTAAAAGATATCAATATTTAAGTCTTTTGATAGTTATTAGATACAGTACAGTGCTTAAACCTGTTTCCTTCCATGTTTCATTGCTTTCCAGCAGTAAAGACATCTCTCATTGCCTTATAATAATACACCTACATCTCCCTTGTTATAGTTTTCTTGCAAGTTCAGGAAACATTTATGCTACAGTCATTGCAGTCTCAGTCCTTGTTTATACAGCCTGATTTATTGTTGTATTGGTTTCCATCCATGCACAGGGCACAGGCAGTTTCGTTGGATTGAATTTTATACGTTCTACTGTAAACTACTCTTGTTCATTATATCAGTCTTCTGTCTCACATGGTAAAGCACCAAGATCTCAGCTTCCTGACATTTTCCTCAGGAATGACCTCACACTGCATAATGGCATTATCCTCTCCCTTCACCAGTAGTATGGATGAAAAGGTACTCAGAGTGCCTGTATTCAAAATCTGCAAAGTTCATTTTCTTCAGTTGCTGCAAAGTAACAAATTGTTCTCCATATGTTGTTCTCTGTGCTAAAACTTATCAAATACAGTCCTCTGCATCTTGGTATCATTAGCGATCGCAAAATGTTCAGATTCATCAACACAACTTAACTTCTTCAGCATTCTATATTTAAGTTTTCTGCATCATTAAGCAGCCTGCAGGCCAGTATTTGGCCTTATCTTATACTGGGCATCATTAGAGTAATTCATAACAGATAACAACTACAAAAAAAGTGTTATTTTCCAAAGACAACCGACAACAAAATTAATTTCCTCTCATGTTTAACCTTGTAGGCTGTCATCATCAACCACAGATCCAGGGTGCGGGTGTCACAGCTGGGGTTAAGCTTGTTTTCTCTTTCTTTATTCTTGCTGGTGACATTGCCTTTTTTGTCCCTTCAGTTGTCACCTTTATGGACTAATTGAAACGAAAATACTTTATAGGTCATGACCAGCATGGAGACTGAGTGACAAGCTATTAAATAAATAAGTATAAGTAACTTTATTTATGTGGCACTTGTCAAAACCACCAGGGCTACAAAGTTGTTTCAGTTTAAAAAAAAAAAAA
Source organism: Scortum barcoo (assembly GCA_023238725.1). NCBI lineage: Eukaryota > Metazoa > Chordata > Actinopteri > Centrarchiformes > Terapontidae > Scortum > Scortum barcoo. The sequence goes on from CM041554.1 coordinate 12,484,368, forward strand.
GTAAGATAAGCATTTGAATACATATTTGAGGCGAAAGATGCGAAAATGTTAAGATGACTAAAGACAGTTAAGAGAAAGGAAGCACCAATAAAATGACTTTGAGAAAAGAGTTAAGATGGGTAGCCAGATAGCTCAACTAGATGAGCGCATGCTGGATGTAGATCCCAACTCAGGGCTCTTTGCTGCACCCTTCTCCCTGTGACTGACAGTCCAGGGTGTACCCCGCCTTTCGCCCAATGACAGCTGGGATAGGCTCCAGCGACGCTGTGGGACAGGATAAGTGGTACAGAAAATGGATGGATGGAGGTTTTAAGATGAGAGCCTGATCTGAATCCAAGATGGAGACTGTTACATAAGAAAGACAGTAACTTTGTTGTGATACAACTGCAGGCTCTAATCTCTCAAGATAATTGTGTTAAATGGCCAGACTTTACAAATAAGTACAAGTATACATCAACTATACATATGCACAGTGGTTCAGTGAACAACACAACAACAGCATTCTTCTGCACTCTAACATAAGAAGTAATATGAGCATTTTCAAGCAGATCAGTGGTTTTCAGGATAAAGTTACTGATTCCCAGTTGTTTGAATAGGGCACAACTGCTGCTACACATGTGAATCTCATTTTCACTGGATTTCTGACTAAGCACTCATCACTTTCTTCAAGATGCCGTGTTTTCAGAGATTGCCTAAAAAAACAGAACGAGCAGACTTTCTCTTGGCAAAAATAGCATACATCTTTATGCAGGAGCTCCCTGAACAAAAACAGGCAAAGTTGTTTGTTTTTTTCCACCCGGCAGTCTCGGAGGTACTTAAGCTGTCCCAGTGTCCCACACACTCTCTGGTCTCAAGCGCTGCCATTGTTGTGGTTGTCATGATAATCCCTGCCATTATGAGACGTGGTTGTGTTGGTATCATAGGTGGGTGGCAGAGAAGAACATGGCTATGGAGAGGCGGACGGATGAAGAGCGAGGGGTCGGAGGGATGAGTGCCTCGTCTCCCTGACAGCAAATGGACTCAAATGAATCCAATTAGTGGGCCGTCTTTGTGCCAGAAACTCCTGTTTGTCTCAATATTCATGTGGAGGCTCATTTAGTCTTATAACCCTCTTTACTCTTCACTCATCCAGGCAAATTAAGTCGGGCACTCATTCATTCACTGATTTTCCATTCACTGAATAATTTTTTTCACTCAGTTACTCCCTTTTCTGATACATTTTTAATGGGGTCCTGTGTAATTTGGTTATTTTTTAGAATGTAATTTCGTGAAATATTTAAGATAGTGTGTAATTATATGTTGCATATGGCTGGCAACTGTGAAACTGAGAGTCTACAGCCATGCTCACAGCTCTTTGAGGCTGTACTTTGGCACAGTAGTGCTATGAGCTAAATGCTAACATGCTCAGAATAAAAGTGCTAAATTGCAAATATTAAGCTGGTATAATATTCACCATGTTTGATATCTTGGTTTAATGTGTCAGCTTGCTAACATTTACTAATTAGCATTAGACTGTAGGCTGATTGGAATGTCATTAGTTTTGCAGGTTTTTGGTCATAAAGCAGTGTTGAACAAACAGAAATGGTGATTTTTATAACGGTGCTGGAGCAGACTGACCGACCGACCAACTCTGCCAACCAGCCCCTCCTTATAAGAGCAAAAATACTGCTGCAGTACTCTACAACCACCCACCCACTTTGTCACTCATTCACTGCCACTCAAACTTCCACTCATCAGAGTCGGACAGAGAGGTGAATATTCACAATTATCACAAATGATGCCGCAGTCACACGCTGTGGACCAACTTGTTTTCCTGTGCACAACCACAAGTTATGTGGCTCGGTCAGAGAGACTGTTTTTTTACCCATTTATGGAGCCAGGGCCATGTATGATCACCATATTTGTTTTGTTTTTTTCACAGCGCACAAAGAGCAGACATCTAGTGAACTTTGAGGAGATAGCTGTTGAATTTGACAAAAAGCATATTGTATTAGAATTGCAGACTACATTTTTAGTTGCTACCTTCAATCCTTCACACAAATTTCTTACACAGTCTCTTCTTGTCACCCGTACATTTAGTGCTAATTCATTCACTCCGATTCACTCACTCACATGTTACTGTGATCTCCCTCTCGCAGTCTTTAAATTACTTACTCCGGCACATTTTACTCACATAACCGATGAATGCCTGAATCACTTACTCATACCTTCTTCTGTTCACTCAGTGCCACACAATGCCTCACTTTCTTTGTTATCCGTATATTCAGTCATTCGCTCATTAACCCTCATGTTACTTTGGTTGACTTCTCATATTCACTCGTTCAATCCCTCACTGCCCCCCTCACTCACTCACTTACTCAGTTATTCACACATTCACACACTCATTCACCAACACTTACTCTCTGTCACTACCCTCAACACACACACATAGAATACACAGCGCAGGAGTATTCTGGGTCTTTCTGTACACACACACACGCAAACACATTTTTCACAACAGGTGTGACTTTCACAGCTTCGGTCGTTGGCAGACTGAAACTGCGGATGAGGGACGAGCAGCATGTTCCTCCACAACCTTAGTCATCACATTACAGGGAACAGAGAGGATAGATCATCGGTCTGTGCAACAGCTCCATCACAGTGTGAGTGATGAAGGTTTATTACAAACAAAATGTCAACACTTTTACTGATGATGAGCGATAGATAGTGCTCGTCTCAGATGTAAATGAGGGCTGTAAATAAGTGAATTATTTTTGGACCACTTCAGGGTGAAGAGTGCAGGAGATGAGGGGAGTAAAAGAGGCTTCGGTGGGTGGGGGGGGTAAACAAAACGTGTGGTTCTCGTGCCAGAGGTGAAAGATACTTGTCCTTTTTTCCCTCCAAGACTGTCTTTTCTTTTTTTCTGTTTATTTTTACACTCAGAGAGTCAAGGTCTGCGCTCTGCTTCTTGAAAGGAAGGAGCTAATCTGTCGCCTAGCAACACCTCCCACTCCTGCATCGAAGCGGGTGTGAGAGAAAGGATGTGGAGTAAAGAGGAGAGTTGAGGAAAAAAGATAGAAATTTAGGGACACAGGGAGGTACAGGGGGGGCAACGGGGGAGCTGGAAGGCGGACATTAGTGTTTAATATCGGAATAATTGCAAACTAAAAGCTAGAATGCGGAGACGCACATGTTCGGCTCAGTACTGCAAGCACATATACACACACTGTTGTATCTATATGTGCAATCCAAGCACAAACATAGACACACAGCTCTGTTTTTATCCTGAATCTGTTCATTTAGTCTGAATTCAAAAGTCTGACTGGGGTCGGCAACTGCAAGTTAGTTTCAGCTCGATGTCCGACAAGCTGCACATTACATCTGTTGCTTTGTTTCTCTCCACGTAACGTTTATCTGGATTGTTTCTGTTAAATAAACTAGTGAAGAAGTCTTAAACTCTTAAAAATCAGATTTCAAAAGACAGTTCAAGAATCCACACATCACATTCTTCAAATTAGAATCTATTTTTGTAAAAATGGAAATGGCTCTAAAAATGTAGAAGCTAAACCTTGATTAGGATGAATTCATATCATAGTCTGCAGCACTGAGAGTGAAAAGTTACTGTACTTTTGGCTTTTGGCTTTTGCCTTTATTGTACAGCGATAAAACAGATACAGACAGTAAATATGGTGAGTAAAAGATGGGTTATAAAATACAGCAAACATCCTGGATTGGATATGAATGAGGGATGCTGAGATGCTTTTAGGAGATCTGAGTTTAAACTGACATCCGCACAGATGGATTTTTATCAATAAAGTATCCATCTATCGTTACATCAGTCAATGAAAGGGCTACAAATATTCATGGAAAATCAGATCAAATTACAATATTAATACAACAAGTACAGTGTGCAGTACAAGTGTCCCACACACAGTTGTGAAAGTTGATGCACGTTTGTATCAGGAAGAGATTTACGGTATTTTATGATGTTTTTAACACTTACATGGTATAGGTCCAAGATTCCTTGGCCAACATGGTGTCGCTGCTGTTTTTTACTTTTTCTTTTTCTGAAGAAGTAAAAGTAGCCAGTAATTTAAAAGGAAAAAGACTTAAAGAAAACATATATACAGAACCTTTGTGTATTGGGAGTTTTTCTGCTGTCCTGTTATGTGAAGGTATGGGAAGGAGCATACAGCTTATGTCCTCAGGTGTTGGTTAATGTTCCCAGCCCTTTCCAGGTGAATGCTGCCTCTTACCCAGTGCATGCTGGGACGTCATGACCAAAGAACAGCATAAGTTGTAAAGAAAATGTAACTTGCATTACTTTGGGGCTTGAATTATGTCTCTAAATATATCAGCAGCACCACCATGACTCAGATAGCATTTTAACAAGGCTGTGGATGTAGACCAACTAAGAACAATTCAGTCAATTTCACATATAGAGCTGAAGAACCATTATCCGCTGCTCAGCTCGCACGCCAACACCTTCTCACTACATGTCACTCTGTCTGATTTGAAGCCTGTCAGATCCGTCGACAGACAGATGCAACCTGTGAATATGAAATATACAAACACCCACACACACAGCTCCACCCACACTCCTGCTCCTCACCTCCCTGCCTCCTTCTCTCAGCTTGGCTTTGTGAGCCAGTAGCCTTGTACCTTTTCTATTCGCTTTTCAATATCCAGTTTATTTTTAGCAGCCAGGGCACAGAACAGGGGGCAGAAGTTTTTCACCAGAGCTCTTTAGTTGTGTTCAGAGTTCTCTGTCTCCCCAAGGTCCCTGGATTATAGTTAGACTCACAGGAGAACATGGGGACAATAACGCAGTAAATAGCCAAGATATTTCTATTAAGGATTGAATCTGCCACGAGAGGCTTTATTGTACTGTATGAACATGTGCCTGCGCTCAAGGATAAGATCAGTATCACATCAGTACATTGAACATGCTGTTTCTAAGGTGAAACATGCATCAACTTACATTTGGATACAAGAAAAAAACTGTGAAAAGTATTTATTTAACATTTCATTGTTATATTTGTATATAGAATTTGTATTTTTATGACCTGGCAGTTTGTACCCATATGTCTTTTTTTGTTGTGGACATGCAGAGACTTTTTCCTCCCAGACTACTGTACTGTGACATACCAGCACAGACACTGACTCTTTCTCCCCTCAGTAAGTTGGTACTGATGCGGGGTTGCCATGGTGACGTGATGTAGATGTGTTACATCACGAGAGACCTCCTAGCAGCAGATCTTTCATTGAGACTCCCTCTCTACCTTTTTTCCTCTCCCCGTTTTCTCTGGCTCCCCTCGATTAAGTCTCGAGCCTCATTTTTCAGACAAAAGGTCAGGCGCAGATCAAAAGACAAAAGACGGTGGCCCTGATAAGCAGATCTGTTTTTACATTCTGCATTAGCTTCATTTTAATGTATACCATCCAGACATATGTTCTGAGATGAGCAGATAGAGCGAGGAGTTACATAACAAAAGCAGAGAGTGGGTTGATGAGAGTGAGGGAGGGACAGATGTGCTGAATGGGCTCCATATCCTCCCATAAACCACATTTGTACCTTGTTCTTTTCTTAGACTCGCCCCGTTTGTCCTCTTTTCTGTCGCTGTCCTTGCTCAAAATACATCTCTCTTTACCCGATGTTCAGATACTGATCACATGACATCCCTCACATAACCGCCATTATAGCTAACTTCAGTCATTACTTCTCTCCTTCTGTGTTGTCCCGAGCAATTTACTGATTCATTCATTGTGGGCTGATCCATGAATGGATGGGGTCAATTACTTGTCAGCTGTGGCTTGTTCATGTCTTCCCATTGAGGCCAGCTTTCTATCTATAGTGCTCCAAAAATACATTGAAACACAAACAAGACCAGTATGGTGTCAACAAGCTGGAAAAACAGGTAACAGGTTACATGATATTGTTATCAAAGGCCTATAAAAAGATGCAGGATCGTTCTGGGTATTAGAGGTTTGTAATGTTTATATCTATTTTGGGAGAGATTGCAAAGAGTTTCTGCATGTGAAGGATCCTGGGATTAATGGTGGAATACATTTACCCTAGCCTGTTTTATTTCCCAAATACAGTGGTACTAGAGTAAATGTATTCCACTACACTATATAAAGTATGGGATAGTATACAGTTTTTACTGATTTATCTGACAGTTCGTAGTAACTTTGTAGATTAAGATTTTACAAATTTTTTATACATAAAAGTAACGTAATATTATAATATATGACATTGTAAATCTGACAGGGACCATTATTCTGCATAACAAATATTTTTACCTTTGATATTCAAACACTGACACAGTTTGCTAATAATACATATGTGCTCTCACTCAGGGTTGCATCCTCATTTTTTAGGTCCCAATGATAATAGTAAAATTATATTATATACACAAAAACACACACACATTTCTTTTTTTTTCAGTTTTCTTTTTTTTCTTTTTTCTCTAACCTTATTAAAACCAAATGTGTATAAAAGTGTTGTAGTGGCAACTTTCACAAACTGAGCTCACACATTTGATGAAAGTGAAAAATATAGAAATGACCATAAAGTATTGTTATTACAGCAAGTATTTCATGTTTTTCTTTCTCTTGTAGTTCATTCACAAAGAAATGAACAGTTTGTCATCCTACATAGTGACATTAATTATCACTGGGGGCCAATTAAACATTAGAGAGGTCAAACTTTGAACAAATGTAAAATTATGTTTAACACTTCGGAGTCCAGGCTGATTCTAAATTTCTATTAAATCATAAAAAGGTCTTTGTTTAGCACCTTTTAAAGTGTCCTTAACTAAAGCCAATGGCCATGTATGTTTTCAGAACCAACTCAGCTACAGGTCTGACAAATATAAAACTTCCAGAAGCCCAAAAAGTAAAGAACAAAGATAAAGGTTTCTATATGTACAAATATTTATTGATAATAACTCTAAATAGATTGTGAAATAGGTCTCTCCATGATACATAACTTAAGTTATTTTCCTGTAAATAAAACATGCTCATTATACCAATAGACCGACTTCAAAAACAATTCTCATTAAAAGCCATGAAGTTATATACTGATAAAATAATGTTAGGAGTGTTTTTGGAGCCTTTAAAAGATACTGAAGTCTATAGGAACACACTAAAGAGCATTGAATGATGCCATATGTTGAAGGCAGGATTTTCACATGTTGTAATTTTGATTTTATGAAAGTAAAGGATCTTCTTCCACCACTGCCTGTGGGTGTCCTCTCTTCAGACTGACTCTGTATAAAGCTTTCCTGCTTGTTTATGCACTGATTAATGACTTTCTGGTGCAACAGTCACCATTTTTACCATGAATTTGTTCTGCAGACTGCCTGGTGAATCTGCACTGAACTAAGTGGGGTTTTTTTTATCTGAATTCAACAGAAAAGCCTCAGCAACCCACAATTCATCTAAAAGTCACAGCCCAAATATCTGTTTCACAATCAGTTTGTGTGTTGTTATTCACAAAATTCCTCTCCAGCTTCTGCTCCCTGCAGCTCACATACCTTGGATTGTTATTTTTCTCAGGGCTGAATGTCTTTTCAGCATAGGTCCCTTTTGCCGCTATACACCCACACACCCATAGCAACACGTTGTCGTTTCTTGGTAACCACATTTACGCAATGAGTAAAGAAACTGAAGGTAGAGTAGGCATGGATAAGGTCTAGCTTAGAGCCTTATATAAATCCATCCAAGGCTCTCATGTAATCCAGTTTGTCAGTTTAAGGTTTGTTTGTTGGAATGACAAAGATTTGTTTTTGTTTACACCTGAGTCTCAACAGAGTGCACGGTGTACGTGCAGCTATCCTCTCAGACACCTGCACAGTCATATTTTTAATTACACTGTCATTAATCACTGACGTGTGACCCAATATTCTGCTCGCTGCGATACCCTGCACTAAATTCCCAGGGTGTCGGTAGGAGATTACACTGACCCGAGGTAATGAACATGCTCAGCAATTGAACCTGTAATTGGACGAGACTGATAAGCTAATTATTTCCAGAGCTAAAAAGAAATGACTCCTGTTGTGTTACATGGGAGCAGTTTAGAGCTCACATGTAAGCTCCTGCGTGATATGTGGAGGTCATTTGTGGTCTGTAAATGTTCATATTAAAAATAAGAAGACGAAAATCCTGCAGGATTTATTTCTAAATAATAGAAAATACAATTAAAGCTCATTATATCCCAATAGATTTAAATGCCAGTGGCTCCTTTTAGTGGTGTCAGTGTGTTGGTCCACCACTTTGGTGCAGACTGAATTTTTCAATTACAGGACGTATTAACATAAAACGTGGTGGACATTCATGGGCCCCAGAAGATGAATTAAAGTGATATTGATGATTCCTGGCCTTTCCTTTAGCACCACCAGCAGGTTGACATTTGTGGCTCTGAGTGAAATGAAAATGTTGCTAACACGCTAACCTAAGATGTAAAACATGGTAAATATTATACTTTCGAGCATGAATATGTCTGTTTGTCATCGTGGTCATGAGAGCCTAAAAGAGTTTATAGCATGGCTGTGGACTTGTTATGTACTTCAAGACCTGTTTATAAAAAGATTATAGGTTGTACTTTAGATTAGCTTTATACATGGTTAGGTTTATAGAATGAGTAATTAACAAAAATAATCACAAAACAATTCTCACATTGGTTTGTTAGACAAGTGGTCTGCTGTTGGGTCAGATGAGCCACTTCAACACCAACCAGTTGTATTCCAAATTTGCTCATTTCATTTCATTGACATAAACTGTATGTATTAATACAGTTACTTATATAAAAGAGGATATTGTTGCACCCCTCCTTGAACCGCCACCTTACTGTGGTGGAGGGGTTTGTGTGCCCGAATGATCCTAGGAGCTATGTTGTCGGGGGCATTACGCATTACCCTGGTAGGGTCTCCCATGGCAAACAGGTCCTAGGTGACGTGCCAGACTAAGAGCCAGGTTCACAAGCCCACCATGAAGAAAGAATCAACAAGGACCGTTACGTCGCCCGGATTGGCGTTACAAATGGGGCCCCACCCTGGAGCCAGGCCTGGGGTTGGGGCTCGCAGGCGAGCGCCTGGTGGCCAGGTCTTTGCCCACGGGACCCGGCTGGGCTCAGCCCAAAATGGCGGCGTGGGCCCGCCTTCCAGTAGGCTCACCACCCGCAGGAAGGTCCATGAGGGGCCGGTGCAATGTGGTTTGGGTAGCAGTCGTGGCAGGGGGCCTCGACGACCCAATCCCTGGAACAAAACTCCCTGGGACATGGAATGTCACCTCGCTGGGGGGAAGGAGCCTGAGCTCGTGCGGGAGGTTGAGAGGTACCGGCTAGAGATAGTCGGGACTCACCTCCATGCATAGCTTGGGCTCTGAAACCCAGCTCCTTGAGAGGGGCTGGACCCTCCACTACTCTGGAGTTGCCCAGGGTGAGCGGCGGCGAGGCTGGTGTGGGCTTGCTTATAGCTCCCCAGCTCAGCCGCCATGTGTTGGAGTTCACCCCGGTGAACAAGAGGGTCGCTTCCCTGCGCCTTCGGGTTGGGGATAGGTCTCTTGCTGTTGTTTGTGCCTACGGGCCGAACAGCAGTACAGAGTACCCGGCCTTCTTGGAGTCCCTGTGGAGGGGTACTTGATAGTGCTCCGACTGGGGACTCCATTGTTCTACTAGGGGACTTCAACGCTCACGTGGGCAACGGTAGCGACAGTGATACCTGGAGGGGCGTGATCGGGAGGCAACGGCCTCCCCGATCTGAACCCGAGTGGTGTTCTGTTATTGGACTTCTGTGCTAGTCACAGTTTGTCCATAACGAACACCATGTTCAAGCATAAGGGTGTCCATCAGTGCACGTGGCACCAGGACACCCTAGGCCGGAGGTTGATGATCGACTTTGTTGTCGTTTCATCTGATCTCCGGCCGTATGTCTTGGACACTCGGGTAAAGAGAGGGGCTGAGCTGTCAACCGATCACCACCTGGTGGTGAGTTGGCTCCGCTGGCAGAGGAGGAAGTTGGACAGACCTGGCAGACCCAAACGTATTGTGAGGGTCTGTTGGGAATGTCTGGCCGAGCCCTCTGTCAGGGAGGTCTTCAACTCCCACCTCCGGAAGAGAGCTTCTCACAGATTCCGAGGGAGGCTGGGGACATTGAGTCCGAGTGGACTATGTTCTCTGCCTCCATTGTCGTGCCAACATGCAGCAGTTCGAAGTTGTGGACGCAAGGTCTTTGGTGCCTGTCGTGGTGGCAATCCCCGAACCCGGTGGTGGACACCGGAAGTAAGGGATGCCATCAGGCTGAAGAAGGAGTCCTATCGGACCATGTTGGCCATGTTGGCCTGTGGGACTCCTGACGCAGTTGACAGGTACCGGCAGGCCAAGCAAGCCGCAGCCCGGACGGTCCTGGAGGCAAAAACTCGGGTCTGGGAGGAGTTCGGTGAGGCCATGGAGGAGGACTATCGGTCGGCCTCGAAGAGATTCTGGCAAACCGTCCGGCGCCTCAGAAGGGGGAAGCAGTACTCTGCCAACACTGTTTAAAGTGCAGGTGGGGAGCTGTTGACCTCGACTGGGGACATTGTCGGACGGTGGAAGGGCAAATACTTCGAGGATCTCCTCAATCCCACCGACTTGCCTTCCAATGAGGAAGCGGAGGCTGGGGTCTCTGAGGTGGACTCGTCCATCACCCAAGCCGAAGTCACTGAGGTAGTTCGTAAGCTCCTCGCAGTGGCAGGGCGCCGGGGGTGGATGAGATCCGCCCTGAGTACCTCAAATCTCTGGATGTTGTGGGGCTGTCTTGGCTGACACGCCTTTGCAACATTGCATGGAGGTTGGGGACAGTGCCTCTGGAGTGGCAAACTGGGGTGGTGGTCCCTCTTTTTAAAAAGGGGGATCGGAGAGTGTGTTCCAACTACATGGGGATCACACTTCTCAGCCTCCCAGGGAAGGTCCACGCCAGGGTACAGGAGAGGAGAATTCGGCCTATAGTCGACCCTCGGATTCATCAGGAGGAACAATGTCCACCGGTTTTCGTCCCGGTCGTGGAACACTGGACCAGCTCTATACCCTCCACAGGGTGCTGGAGGGTTTATGGGAGTTTGCCCAACCAGTCCACATGTGCTTTGTGGATCTGGAGAAGGCATTCGACTGTGTCCCTCGTGGTATTCTGTGGGGAGTGCTCCACGAGTATGGGGTCCGGGGGCCTTTGCTAAGGGCTGTTCGGTCTCTGTATGACCGGAGCAAGGAGCTTGGTTCGCATTGCCGGCAGTAAGTCAGACCTGTTCCCAGTACATGTTGGACTCCGGCAGGGCTGCCCTTTGTCACCGGTCCTGTTCATAATCTTTATGGACAGGATTTCTAGGCGTAGCCAGGGGCCGGAGGGAGTCCGGTTTGGGAACCACAGGATTTCATCTCTGCTTTTTGCAGATGATGTTGTCCTGTTGGCTTCTTCAAGCCAGGACCTTCAGCATGTGCTGGAGCGGTTTGCAGCCGAGTGTGAAGCGGCTGGGATGAGAATCAGCACCTCCAAATCCGAGGCCATGGTTCTCGACTGGAAAAGGGTGGCGTGCCCTCTCCGGGTGAGGTGGAGAGGTCCTGCCTCAAGTGGAGGAGTTCAAGTATCTCGGGGTCTTGTTCACGAGTGAGGGAAAGATGGAGCGTGAGATTGACAGGCGGATTGGTGCAGCGTCCGCAGTTATGTGGTCGGTGTACTGGACCGTCGTGGTGAAGAAGGATCTGAGTCGAAAGGCGAAGCTCTCGATTTACCGGTCAATCTACATTCCCACCCTCACCTATGGTCATGAACTTTGGGTAATGACCGAAAGGACAAGATCGCGGATACAAGCTGGCCGAAATGAGTTTCCTCCGCAGGGTGGCTGGGCGCTCCCTTAGAGATAGGGGTGAGAAGCTCAGGTCACTTTCGGGAGGAGCTCGGAGTAGAGCCGCTGCTCCTTCGCATCGAGAGGAGTCAGCTGAGGTGGCTTGGGCATCTGTTTCGGATGCCCCCTAGGACGCCTCCCTAGGGAGGTGTTCCTAGGTGTGTCCCATCGGGAGGAGGCCCCAGGGGAAGACCCAGGACACGCTGGAGAGACTATGTCTCTCGGCTGGCCTGGGAACGCCTCGGGATCCCCCCGGAAGAGCTGGAGGAAGTGTCTGGGATGAGGGAAGTCTGGGCATCTCTGCTCAGACTGCTGCCTTTCCGCGACCCGGTCCCGGACCAAGCGGATGAAGATGGATGGATGGATGGATGGATGGATGGATGGATATTGTTGCAGTAATTTTCCATACCAGAGAGTGACCCTGGAGTCGTGTCTGTTGTGGTCACTTGGTGGAGCTATGGCCTGTGCTTGTTGTAGCTGGCAGTTTATGGAACATTGGAACATTAAGTATACTAAAAAATATACCTTATACCTATTTTCAATCCAATTAGTGTTTCCTCTTACTAATTTTAAGATGTACCAAATTTCTGCTTTTACTAATTATCTGATATACTCAACTATCTTTCCAATTACCCCCTGGCAACTGCAAAAGTAATGTTTATGATGCCTCTGATTGGGAAACACTATCCAAGATGATTAAATGACAAAAAGTACAGGAACAAATATTTATGGTTGGCCAGTATAATGTATGTTATAACCAATATAACATTCTTTTTCAAGGTTGACTGGCTTTCTTACAGAAAAACAAATTGAAGTCATATTCATACTTTCCTCTATTTCTACACAGCAGTTTTTCTATATTTCTTAATTTTTCCATGGAAATACACAATTTGAAACATTATTTGCAACATAAATTGTATGTAATAATGTGTTTGTGAAAGCCTGTATGCTTTAAATGGAAACTCTGATGTATTGTGTTGTTTGTTGCTTTTTACATTAGTCAATGATGTGATGTTAATGTGTACTGTGTAATTGTCCTTCCCCTCCAATCTCTCTATATATCTGTATACTACATGCTACATGAGAGACATTTCCTGCCTCAGGCCCTCACTAATTTACACTCCCTAATCACCTGGCCCTCGTTGTATTGTGCAGCCTGTTTTTGATGTCCTACAGATTCCACTGCCCGCTCTTTCGTTAATGAACTAATCTCAGTGCTCGGAGGCTGTGGGCGGAGGGAAATGGCACTCCACCTTGCTCATTCATTCATAAATATAATACCTGCATTGTGGTGTAGTGGCGGGGGGGGAAGCAGGGAGAGCTTTTTGCAATGCAGTTACAGGAGATCAAAGCATCAGACCTGGGGAACAGATTGCTCCTCCATCACAGAAGCATGCCTCAAACTCAGGGACAGAACCGGATTGTGTAAGATGGGAAGGTGTCTTTTCTGTCCGCCATGTTTGTTCCATCGTACTGGAGCGGTTGGTACACTCTGCCCCGTATGGGCTTCGTTTCTCCGCTTCCGGCCCCACGCCATCCCCCACTGTGGCCTGCAGGGCACGGCTTGCCCAGAAATGAGATCATACCCGAGCAAAGGTGCCAAAAAAAAGAAGAGGCCCCAGCTCTCCAGCGCTCCCCTTTGCCACCCCAAACACTCCTCCCACTTGTCTGTGTGGGCAATGCCACTCTGAAACACATGCTCTCCTATGTAAACACCCTTACACACACGCACACACACAAAAACTCATAAACACTGACACAAATACAATCAGAGGCATGCAGATACAGCACAAATTTTAAATGTTTTATTTGAATCATACGCTTACATTACTACACACACACACACACACACACACAGGCACACAGGCGTTCTCCTCTGTTTTCACTTTGCTAATACAGTGTTCATGGACGGATTGTGAGAGGATGGGCACCCGGGCACAGACATGTAAAAGGACCCCCATCCTTCCTTTATACCAACGAGACACTTGACTCGAAACACAAACTGACATATAAGTATGACTACATTGGTGTCTCTTTCTTTTTGTCTTGTGTCTATATTTAGTAGTTTTGCATTTATTTTTAGTAGTTTTGCGTTTCTTTGTGCTCTTTTTGTATCTATTTTTAGTCATTTTATGAATCATTCTCGTTTTTCAACATCTATTTTTAGTCATTCTACGTCTCTTTGTGGTCATTTGCGTCCTTTAAGGGGGTTTTACATCTGTGTGGTCAATTTTGTGTGTTTTTATAACCGTTTTGCATCTCATTCTGGTTGCATTGCATCGATTTTTCATCATGTTGTATTTGCTTGTGACCTTTTATGTCAGTTTGTGAGTGTTTATTTTCTTTGTTATGAAAATTGGTCCTTTCTTTAGACTTTTTGCATTTCATTCTTGTTGTTTGGTATCTTGTTTTATTCATTTAGCATCTCTTTGTGGTTATTTTGTGTTTCGTCATGTTCAGTTTGTGTATCTCTCAGTGACATTTTGCAGGTGAGCTCCTGGGCCTGTGCCCAGTCGACCCATTCAGTAATCCATCCATGACAGTGTCATCCTGTTTGAGTCAGGTTTTCTTTCTGTCTGAATGCCAACAGGAAATGCCAGCAGATCACTACTCTCCCCTAATGTGAAAACACACACCCACCTTCTACCCTAGTGCACTTTTTAACACCATCACCAGGCTCTGTCATCTTTGTTCTCCATCATCACAAGATGCCAAGTTATGCAAGGAAAAGGCTGCGCTCCAGCATACAGTATTTCAGAGCTTGGAAAGTATTTGTACGCTGTGTTTGCTGTATTATACATTTGTGAAAAGTAGACAAAGTTGCTTTCACTTTTTTACCTCCCACAGGTGTATGAGTTCATGGAAAAACGGGAGAAAATGTAGGCTCACTAGTCAATTAGGTTATAAAACCAACACTCGCTTCTCAGGTTGTTTCTATTCCTGGCCTGCTGCTGTGAGGGGAGATCTGTGTGATCTGCTGCCCCCTGGTGGCTGAATGCCGTCTGCTCCGATTACATAAAACAGGGATGTGTGTGAGTCATCACCCCCCAGTGAGGACAGATGGGAGGTGTGTGTGGTGTGTTTGTGTGTGTTTGTGTGTAGGACTGGGCGGAGCAAACAGCAGTGGACTGTAAAATAAGGGCTTTCCCCTCTCTCTCTTTCTCCCTCTCTCTATTTTTCCTTAGTTTCTTTTTTTTTGTGGGTCAGGAGAATCAGTTAGCACACAAGTGAAGTGCTGTGAAAGTAAAAATAGAACAAAAGGCTGCAGAGCTTCAGTCTTCTTTAATTTAAACTACAGCCATTTTCTGCCTTTCCTCTCTAATTTAAGGACGTTAGGAGACCGATTCAAGATTTAATCGGCCTCATCCTGCCGCAGAAACATTTATAGATTATCAGAGAAGAAGGCAGAAATCAAAATGGTGCAGTGATCTTTCTGTCGTGTCTCTGATATGCTGTTTAGCTGAGAGATTCCAGGCTGCAGCTGAGACTGTTTTAGGACAGAAATGATGATGGTGATGTTAGCTGGTTGTTCTGATAATACAGAGAGAAGCAGAAATATGTTGGTGCGGAGGACTGCGTGAGTGTGTGGGCGCAGGTAAAGAGAGGGGTGGTTCTGGTCCTGCTGTTGAGCCTTCACTGTGTCGTGGGCCCAAATCAACCTGTAGACACGACTTCATACTGAACCACTTTCTAAAAGTAAAGTAAGAAAGGGATTCACCGGTGGAACTAGATAAGCAGGGATGTATATCATTTTATGTCCATTGTTTGTAACATGTTAGAAAATAGTAAAAAATGACTATTTAAAGAAGCCAAAGTTGATGAAGTCAAGAAGTTTTCTTTAGGTGATAAAACAGCCTAAAAACCAAGATATTCAAGATATTCACTTTTTAACAGACTGAACACATTGGAGAAGCTGAAACCAGCATGTGTTTTGCATTGATTGATCAAATAATACTATTTCTATTTCTGTCAATCCAGTATTATGCCTGTAATAATAATAATGTTACACAGAGATGTAAAGGTATATTGTTTTATTTGGGTTTAAATCTTAAGACAAAAAAAAAAAAACACAATCAGCAATGTGACAAACCTACAAAAGGCAGCGATGGGGGAGCTTGAATACGGGAAGGAACAGTGGAGGGTGAAGGAGGAGCATGGATGCTGAGGTCTGATCTGAGTGGTTACTGAATCGCATCTGTCAACAGGAAACGGGGCTGACACCAATAAAGTAACAAATGGAGCGGAACCGAAAGATAAGGATGTAAACTGGCGAGAACAGATTAATCTAGTGACGCCGGGCGTGAATCACTCCACCTGAAGGCAGACAGAGAATATGCCACACAGTTTTGTTATCACCCTGAACAGATGTGAGGAAAAGAAATTCCTTTTATACACGTTGGCTACAGAAATGATGCTCGTCAGGTAGGTGTTGCAGTAAAAAAAAACAGTAAACATGACATCCTCAGACACATAAAACACAAGGGAACAAATTCGAATAATGGTTTTAAGGCTGTTATTTATCTGTGAGACGTTAAAGTTTTTGTATACTGTATTGTGTGTATATTCTTACACGTAATATGGTGGGCTGACAGAAATGTGTGGCTTTCTTTGGACGACTACGTACAAAAAGCTAAGAGTGTAACATCACAGTGACTGGTTGAACTGCATTCTCTCTCTCACTTTCTTTTTCTCTCTCTCTCTTCTCTCTTTCTCTGTGTCCCTCCACTCTTCGTCCTCTTCTTTAAAAGGTGTATGGCCCGACGTAGATGGAGAGTCTGAGGGCGGAGCTGGTCTGGTAGCTGCCCTGGTAGGTGAGCAGAGGGTTAACTGACACCATCTCCAGGTCCAACGTGTACTCTCTGGGCCCCGACACGGCACGGGCCAGCACCAGCATGGCACTGATATTATTGATTTGCTGCAGAAGGCAAAACAGACGTTCGATTAAAGGTACCATTTCTTAGTATATAGCATAAAGTTGTAGTTTCACATTTTGATAACAAAGCTTATTCACTTTCTTTTCTCAGAGTTAGATGAGAAGATTGATACCACTCTCATGTGTGTACATTAAATATGAAGCTGCAGCAAACAGTTAGCTTAGCACAAATGCTGGAAAAAGGGGGAAACAGCTAGCATGGCTCAGCTCAAAGTTAACAAAAATCCACCTACCAGCACCTCTAAAAGTCACAAATAAAAACATTATATAATCTAATATATCTATTTGTGGTTATTACATTTTTTTCGAGTTAGCATGCTTTAAGTTTAGCACTAATGTTTTAAGATAAAGACATATTCTGTGTTTTCAATATCAAGATGGCTGACAATACCCTGCAAGCTTCCTGCTTAGGGAAAAAAAGGAAATGTATTTACATAAAAATGTGTTCACTTTGACTGTATATTCAGTGAGAGCATCCAACAGAGAGGATAGTTAGCTATAAGTGTTGGTAAATTACAACATTTTAAAAATGGTCTGCAAGAAAAAACACTGTTGAACATTTTGCTGAAGTCTGATACATCAAAAGATACATCAAGTTTTCTTAGCAAGAAGCCAGACAACAACATTTATAGCACTAAAGCTCACCTTTGTTATTGTCAATATATTTTCCCATCATAGGAGTAATTCATTTGTTAAATTAAAAAACCTACCTACTACAAACTACCTGACAAATGTCCAGTTTTTGATAAAATGTCAGTGTTGCAGTGTGAAAAGTTCAAACTCAAATGACACAAGTCGTTTGATTTAAGGTTTTTTCACCATTTGCAGAGGTACCTTGAACAAATAACAAAAATCATCGGTTTTCTCACCCTGATGTAGAAGTCCCCGTTTTCATCCCCGGAGCGGATGCGGAAGGTGTTGTAAGCCCCCGGGGAGACACTGGTGGCCTGAATCTGGAAGATGTCAGAGGGGACGGAGCGCTCTGAGGTGATGCTCATGTAGCGGTGGACGATGGAGAAAGGCAGATCTCGACAGGCAGGCTTGTTGACCGGACACACACAGCGGCTGGAAAGAGACAGATGGGTAAACAACCAGAGCGACGAGTGCTCAGGGAATTGTAACATATGAGGCAGAGAAACATTAACAGTAGTTCATAAACCTGCCAGCAGAGGGAGTAATGTGACTGAGAGGAAAGCTCTCCTAAAATCTAAATAAATATTGAACAGTAGTCATTTTTTCCCCTCATGTTTTTCTATAACACATTTTGTACAGCCGAATGGGACTGGGATATGTTAACAGTGACCCACACCTGTTACCAATCCAACACTTGTTCACAACCGTAATAGTTTTCTTATTGCACTGGAGCGTGCTCAAACGAAAAGGTTACAAGTTGGACTCATACGTGGAAAAAGTAATTGGGGTAATCTCGTAGTCTGAACCATACTCAAAACAGGGGCTGATTATATTCTGAGCTGATGGCCAGCACATATTTTAGTAATTGGGAAAAGGTGTGTGTGTGTGTGTGTGTTGCGTAAGCACGCACACATACGCACTAAGCTTTCACGAGGTGTCACTCACTTGTCAGACACTTGTACATAAGGGTCCTGGCAGCGGTTTTTGTCCACACACTGGTATCGTCCATGGATATTTACACAGGTCTGCGTGTCAGTGCACTGATGCTCACCCGTTTCACACTCATTTATATCTGCAAAGGAATAAACAGCTCATAATGTTCGATCGGACAGGAACGGTACAAGAATAGAGCCGCTGTCAAAGAATGAATAAGTATTGACTCAGAGCAGCATTGGTGACTCTGAAAGTACAAGGAGGTAGGTGTTCATTTTGGGTGGAAACAGAGGTGGGTGTACTTACCCTGGCAAAGTCTGGTGCCTTGCTGCTGGTATCCCTCTGGGCACACACAGGAGAACTTCCCTGGTTCGTTGACACACTGGTATTGGCACAGGTAACTGGAGTAGCTGCACTCATCAATGTCTGTCAAGGCGCAAGTTCAGTTTTTATTAACTAATTAATAATTAATTAAAGGTAAAGCGGGTAAAGAAAACAGAGCAGATTGGCAGAAAAGTTTTGTGCTCTTGCCTTACCATTACAGGCAAAGCCATCGGGGCCCAGCTCATAGCCCTGGTCACAGCGACAGAGGAAGGTGCCGTATGTGTTGTAACACCTCTGAGAGCAGGGGGCGCCCATGTCACATTCATTCACATCTGAAAGACGGGACGGAAGATCTTATGGCATAAACTTAAATGAGCACACATCCAAAAAAACACATTTACAGTTGCTGGAACAAAAACTCAAACTGAAGGCAGAAATCAACCAATAAATTTAATGGCTCTGAAAGTTTATGTTCTCAACCAGCAACCAGCTGCAAGTGATGGGATACAACATGGAAACAGTTGGTTTCTGCACCAATTAAAATTTAGTAATATTGAATATTACTGTAACATTGTCTGACTCATAATGGATAGTTTAAAAAGAAAAATTATAAAATCAGTGCAGCAGACCCAAAGATATGGTTATGGTATTTTATTCCAAACACTATTTGTTTTAAAAACATGGCGCCTACATTGCCCACAATGCAACTTGAACACTGACATTTCAGTGGTTTGTGTTATGCTAGTAGTGGCTATTGTAGCCTCAAGCCTGGAGCAGAGATGAGCAGCAGGCTACAAAGGTCTGGTCAGCCTGCTTCTTCTCCACATTTATTTAATAATAAATATATAAAAGCTCAATACAACTTTTTGTCACACAAAGCCTGATTAAGACCTCTGTAAGACTAAAATTCATTGGAAACTATCAGTACAGCTTTCAGACCTTTTTGCCTTTCAGAGACAGAGTTTGTGAAGGCCGAGTCTTATAATCAGTTGCAGAGGACGTCACTCACCAATGCAAGATCTGTTGTTTCCTGCCAGCTGGAAACCAGGTTCACACTGACAGGAGAAGGAGCCAGGGACATTGACACAGCGATGCTGGCAGTATCTGTATCTGCACTCATCGATGTCTGAGAGACAGAGACAGTGTCAGAACAGGGATATTCACATTCCTACAGGTCATTAAAAACGCACTCTTGATAAAACTACCCCTCCCCAGGTCATGTTGCAAAAACATTTTCTGAGTTGCTGCATCTAAGTCTTCTTAGCTACACTAGTTACAAGATAAATTCAGAATTTCAGAATATCTCACCAATACACTCTGTGCCAACCTTGCGGTAACCATCCGGACACTGACAGGTGAAGGCCCCCAGTGAGTTGATGCACTCCTGGCTGGGCTGGCAGTCATGTTCGTCTCGCTCGCACTCATCGATATCTGTGTTTGTGGGAGTGAAACAGGGACACACACGTGTAAAAATGTGGTTATTGTAACCAAACGCAGCATCATTCAGCATGACAGGAAGATACAATTTGACAGTTGGAGGGCAGACGATGGCGACTCTGTTCCCCTCATTTGCACCCGACAGCTGAAAATATCATGTTGAATCATGTTTGCTGTCTCATGCAAGCCAGATGAATGCCTCGCCATCCTCCAGCGTGAGTGGGTTTCTCGCTGCAAATCCAATTCTTAAAACGCAGCAGCTGTTTTCGTGTGAAATCCCCCAGATTCCTACACTGTCTGTCTGCCCCCCACAGACTCATACTCACTCACACCCACACAGATCGCACCAACATGCTGCCTCCAGTCCCAACACCTGCTACGGCCACCTGTCCCTCGCAGTCTGCAGCCACCGACAATAAATGTACACAATCACACACACACAAACATGTTTAATGATCACTCATCTTGTGGCCACCTGTCCACCTCCAACCCGCAGACCTACAAACCAGACACCCACCCACACAGCTGTCTCCCTGTGGCTCATAGCCCAGAGGGCACGGGTTGGTCACGGTGGGCGTGATAGGGGGCTCTGGGGCTGGGATGACTGACGCAGAGCGCGGAAGGCACAGGTACCCTCCATAGTGGTTGAAGCACTTCATTTCCCCTTTGCAGGCATCTGGGATGGTCTCACACTCATTTATGTCTGATGGGAGATGCAGAGACGGGACTTTAAGACACTAAACGTACTCGTTAGGAACAAATAAGAGAACAGCACAGAGCATGAAGGGCAACAGGACAATCAAAGCTGTTAATGAGGATAAGTATTAAGTGGTGAGATGCTTTACCTTTGCAGTGCTCAGTCTGAGGGTCCCAGTGATACCCATCTGTGCATTCCTACAAAGAGCATCATAGAGAAAAGAGAGTGTGAGAAAACGATGGAAAGAAAGATGTGAACGATCCCTCTGAGCCAAGTAGTTGCATAATATATTCATAATACATAATAAATCCCCAGTAGTGGGACATTAAAAAAAAGAAGCAAAGGATAGAGAAACTTGTTTCCTCTTAATTTGTGTAGGAGCACTGGCCCAAAAAAGGTCTGCAAATATTAAATGATTTGTGACATTTTAGACTCCTTAAGCCACATGTCACTTCAAAAACAAAGAATTCAAAGCCACTTTTTGGAAAAGGGGTCATTACTATTCTGGAAATAACGCTTATAAGCTGCATGGAAAGAAAGAGCGAGGCCTGAGGAAACATGGAATTAAAACTAAAATTACCCCCAGCTATGACTACTATAAAATGTTGGAAAGGGAAAACTGCTGTGGAATATTAAACAAGAAGATGAGGAGAAATAAGACAGAAGAGAGGGAGGAAAGAGGATTAGAGGCCAACATTTCCACACACAAAAAAGCAGTAATATGAACAGAGAGGTGTGATATATATATAATACAGAAGAAAGGAAGAGAAGAGAGGAAAGGAGAAGGAGGGAGAGATTTGTCCATCCTTACCGTGTAGGTGTCACTTTCTGTAGGTGGCTGTGAAATAGCGCTGCGGAGGAGCACAGACACACATATGCACACGCACAAGATTGACACACAAGCACCCTGCATACTAATGCACTAATTTGTGGGAGATGGGACAGGAACACATGCACACAAACACGCAAACACACACACACACACACACACACACACTCAGCTATCAGACAGGTAGCAGCTGCTTTAGAGATGAGCGAGGCAGCTGACTTTGTGATGTACAGAGCAGCCAAGAAGTGGTATCTGTTTTTCAGAGAGGGACAAGAGAGAAAGACATAAAAAAGCAACATTAACACAACTCAGAAATGGTTCGATTCAGTCTCAAAACACTCTGCTGTAAGCCATTCCCACAGCTGAAATGGATAAATCAACTCGAAGCAAAAGCACTGGAGCCAATTTTTAAGTAGTCAGTCAGAACACAAACAGTTAGCGTCTTGGACTCGATTCACTGTTTGTCAACCAAACAGTTCCCCCTTGATCACAGCAGGAATAAATGGAATGGATCGCTGTGCCAGGTGAAAACATAAACACTGTGACATACTCGATCCTTCGGCTGAAAATAACAAAGTCAACATCACAGAAATACTTTCATATTAGCTGCTCACAGAAAGCCCTGTGTCTGCAGACTGGCAGACTACAACTCACTGGAATGATCGTCTCGCTGAGTGCTGCCTCCAGAAGTTCGGTTTACTGTGTGTCGGAGCAGCGTCGGTGGGAGCACATAAGTCCTGGCTGGCGCTTGCATATTTTACAAGAGCATCTCCTACTCAGCTGCTTCACTTTCTAAGATGAACCTCTGGTTTATTTGTCTCTGTGACAAGGAATCTCCTCCTCGACAGGTGCTGTGTTGAAATGTAAGAGGGCATCTGGTGGAAAGAAACTACCTACATTTACTGAAGTACTGCAATTTAGTACTATTTCTGTTTTCTGGTACTTTATACTTTTACTCCTCTACACTTCATTAAGTTATCAATATTCTAAAATGTCCCAAAAGTTGAACTAACATCCCAGTGGAGCCCCAGTATTCATGTTAAATTAGGTTTTGATCACTATACCATGAATTAGGTATCAGACCACTACAGTGGATGGCACAAATGGCTTGATAGGCAACTTCATCTGAATGCCATGGCCCTTTGTGTCACTGACTCCACTGGTCTTACCTTCTGGTGTGAAAAACCTTTCTTGAGTCATGTTGCTTTACCTGCCTTACTAAAGAAGCTAACATATCCAAGTGAAGCTGGAACAAAAATGAGACTAAATGTTATCTTGTGCCAATTAACTTTATATTCAGGCTCCACATTTTAACACTCCTGTAATAGAATTTTTTTTACATATTTGTATTTCTAGTCTTACTCGAGGAAAGGATGTAAGTACTTCTTCCACTGCTGGTCTTTCCTACAATGTTCTCTACAGTGTAGTATATTTTTGAGGTAGATTTATAGTGAATCATGTTTTTTGAGCATACTGACGACTAGGCTTTTCTCCCAGCAGAGACACAATCATCCTTCAGTTAATGTTCCTGGAGAGAAGCTATAAGTGTTTAAGCTGACTCTAAACATAAACAAATCACCTGTTCCAGCTCCCGCAGACCAGAAACGTAGAAAACACAGGCCAGTTCAAGGAGGGCAAGTGCTATTTGCAAAGTCACTGAGCTCCAGTTAAAATACATGAGAGGAAAGTTATAATCACGGCCTGTCTACGTGCATAGGCACACGCTCTGATGTAAAGTCCAGATGCCACATTTGCAGGCATTGCTTATTGTTGCACTGCACGTCGAGACAAACAGAAGGCCACAGGGTGACGTGGACACCCTCAAATACTCGATGGATTACATCACAGGCCATTCATGATCTTTGTGTGGTGAGAAGCAGCAAAACATGGCTTCACCCTGTCAGCACAGACAGTAAAGTAACACATACCAGCGTGCAATCAGGCGACCACAGTACGTGTCATCTTTGAATTGGCCCAGCATCCACTTACAACTGGCGAGAATGTGACCCAAAACCACCCAAAAACAAACTGACCATCAGTCTGGGATCCAGTCACTCACTGGCTACTGAGTGTGGGCAGTAAGGATGCATGGGTGTTGCCCTGCTGCTGCTGAAGATCAAGTGGCGGTGGACCTCTGGAATGCCCGTGGCAAGGATGTGGGCGCCAGTTCCCAGCTGGGATGCCCTGCCACAGCAGTAGTTCCCAGAGTATAAGGTTTTGGGAAACCCCCCCATGGATTCACATAAGAGGCGAGCTGGTGCCAAACCTCCAGCCACTGCTCCCCTAACCCCTCATCTCCCCTCACTGTGTAGGAGGATGTTGGAGAATTTTTCAGGAATTCAGCATCTGGGTTTTGACAACCACTGACAGGTTGAATGTAACACCACATCAACTATTTTCACAAATATGATTATTTGTCATTTTTTTTCTTTGTTTTCTTTTTTCATTTCTTTGTCATATATAATAAATAAATAAATATCTTTTTGGTTTTGGGCCGTTTGGTCAGACAGAGCATTTGAAAACAGTGCTTTGGGCACTGGGAACTTGTGATGAGCATTTTTTAGTATTTTTACAATTGCTAGATTATGGTTGATTCATTTTGTCATAATACAACCCAGGGTTGCACATTAAAATTTAAGTTGTAGCTACAACATATATACAAATATTTAAAAATCAGAATTAGAAAAGAATTTAAAATTGAGAAGATAATCAGCAGTTTAATCAATGAAAATAATCATGGGCCTAATTGAAACCTCTAAATATTACTGCTCTAACACCTGTTGCGTGTGGTATTAACAATACTTCTCATAATAAAACAATGATGCTCTAAATTAATCACCATTTAGGGCTTTTCTGGGTCTTGGTAATGGAAGGCCGGCCCATTTTTAAATTCTCACAGTCAGCACAATTTAACAAGCAAAATGTCAGGTGGCTTATACAAGTGTCCAAATGGGGACCAGAAAAAACACACAGTTGGACCACACACACACACACACACACACACAAAGAGTGTAGGCTGCAGGATGGTCATGTGTTGTGGTGTATACATGGCGAGCTTTGTGTTGTTGTGCTCAGTTGTGCGTGGAGCAGCCGGAGAACATGGTGGCCTGACGCTCTCCAGCTGCACTCTGTTACCACTGTGGCAGAGAACCTGCAAATACACAACCTGGGGTGGTGGGGGAGTGTCACCATCCCACGCACAGAACTAACTTCTGTTCTCAGGAACAGAGATGAATAGTGGACTGGTAGGAGGAAATCACACACTGTAACAGTAACAAGTCCCTCCTGAGCTGCTCTGGTCTCCCAGTGGTGATACTGCCCTGCCTCCCTATGTGAAGGCTGTTTAGGGGCTGTGATGTATTAGTGTATGTATACAATGTGGCACGAGATGATGTGCTGCTCTTGGGGGAACAGCGCTCCTTCCTGTTGGCTTTAAAATCCCACCTGGGTCATTACAGTGGCGGAGCCGTCACATGTTAGCTATTAGGAGTACACTGTGTAAACAGTCATAAAACACACTGTCAGATAGAAGTAAGGCAGCATCCTACACTGTCTGTGATGGTATCCAGGTTTCAGGAGCGTATATATGATCATGTAGCTAGCACCTGTTTCTCTTACTTACAACCTCACCGAAACTGTCTTTTTTTGTAATCCCCCACCCCCCCCCAATACTGAGTGACCAAACTGAGATTGTGACACTGACTTTGAATGTTGTTCGAGGGATGAGGTGGAAGAATTTGGCAACATACTGTACAATACATCTGTGCCCTGTGACTCATTGCCTCTCTTCCTGTCTACCCCCCTATTATAGTCTCTGAAACGCAGCACCAAGAAGCAAACTACACAGACTGTGGGCCACGTTATCTTGGCTTTTGTGAGAAGCCAAGTGGAGCTGGGAGAGCAGAGCAGAGAGCACAGCAGTGGTGCAGCTGCGACGTGTATGGCCTGTACTAGAAAAGTGGGTGAGAGGCACATCTCACCTCCGTTACTTCCCCCCTAAAACTTTTTCGGACATTGATAAGTCATCCACCAAGTTCCCTATTTGACACAAATCTCTTCTAACGTGGATACCATAAGTTTAAGAAACGCGGGGAAACTCACAGATGAATCTTTTCCGATGGGCCTTCTGTCTGTCCGTCTCCCTCTGACCAGTGAGTTCTTCGGCTGGCTGCTCGCGTCCCGGCTGAGCTGGCGTTCAAAAGTGGTCCCTTAAACTCCTGCCTGTATGACCCTGAGAGAGTGAGTGGGGAGACCGACAGCTGGAGCAGCTGAACACATGCAAAAAGGGAGGGAGGGAGAGAGAGAGAGGGAGGAGAGAGGGACAGCCCATTCTTACCCCCCCCTCGCCTCCCTCTGGCCCCCTGCACTGCCATCCTCCACTCTCCAAACCCCCTCTCCATGACCCCCCAGGATGCAAATTCCTGGTCTGCGGCCCAAATTCCAAAATTCCAAATCCGTCCAAATCGCAGGCGGAACAACAACTCACAGATTCACACACTTGCCCCCCCATCTTCTTACAAAATGCCCCCTCTTAGTGGTCCCACAACACACCTGGTTTCATTTAGACTAAACCCCCGCAAAAGCCCCAAGCTCTCCCACCCTTTCCTCCCTCCCTTTTCCCATTTACCCCCCATCTATCTATACTTACCTCCCCCATCTTTTTTTCCATAAAGCGACTAAAGCCTTCGCTCTCGTCCAATCTGACATGCAGGATATTTATAGCCAGGGAGAGAGAAGTTAATGGAATGTGGACAAAAATTAGAGAGTGGAAGACAGAGAGAGAGAGAGTGTGTGGAGACCTATTTGGAAAATTTGTCATTTTACTTCACAGAATAAAGTGGCGTTTTTTTCTGGGGTAAAGACACAGAAAATAAACTACTATCATTACTTTTGACCAATGTTCCAACTTTTCTGCTCTCTGTTTGCACATGACTAATCCGTTACTGTTCATGGAATCATTTCCGGCAGTGTTTTTCCTTGCAAAATTTGCAGCCTGTTATGTTGCAAACCAGTTAAGATGTTGCTTAACCCACATTAGTCTTTATAGGTTAACGTCTGACTCAACATAAAGTCAAACTTCAAGGTCACCCACAAAATAAAAGCCACTTCAAAATTAAATGAGCAGCAGCCATATTAGTATAATTACAGACTTCATTCCAAGATATTTTGAGAAGAGTAACACCCATTACAAAATAACTGCTTGCATTAAAGTTTACAACCAAATATTCTTTAATAGACATCTATTTTTAATCTATTTTTAGAGAGCACAGTCATACTATTTTAAAACCATGGGAGAAATTACTCCAGTGTTGTGGTTTTAAAAAAAAAAAAAACTTTTCTTAACCTCACTTTGTTTATCTGTCCTATCTCGCCAGGGGGTGGCAGAGATGGCAGCTGTCTTTACAGGGGATGTTGTTAAAAAATCACACTGGCCACCCCCTAGCTGGACCAACTGTGCCCCCCTCCCAGTTGGTCCCTTATTCCCATGACCACACACAGACACCCCACACACTGGCAGGGCTCCAAGTTCAAGACACAATCTGTCATATTTAAAATCTAATACAGTTTATACTCCACAGTGTATGCAAACTGCTGAAGCAGGGCTTTACAAATCTTACATCTTCACTTTTACAGTGTGATTTATATCCCCTCTCTTTTTCTCTAATCTCTGTCCAACACTCACAAGATCAGTAAATCCATTCCCTGGAACAGGTTAACGATAACATCTCTTCCATATAACACAGCAGATGAAATGTTTGCATAAAACAGAAGGACACGTTGACCTAAATGTGTTCATTTTATTTACAAACCAAATTTACAGAGACTATAGGGACACTGGAGGTGTAAATGGGAAGACTGAAAAGTGATAACAGGGCCCGAGAAGCAGAATTCATCACTGTTGACGAAACAAGAGAAAACAAAAACCAAAAGGGCTAAGACAACGGCTTCAGCAGGGGGAATTGACAGAAAACAAACCGAAGGGAGAGCGGGGAGAAGAGCGGTGGGGGCGAGGAAGACGTTTCAGTCGTGATACATTTTGAAGATACAGCTTTTGACGACACCCATGTATCTGTCCCATACAACCTGATGTCTGAGGAGCAGAAAACAGAAAGACAGAAAAAGAGTAAGTAAACAGAGCAAAGAGGTACTGTAAGTCCCATGACAAACTGTAATTGTGAAATCTGGGTGAGGAGAGTAAATGAGGCAATCTTGGTCCGCACAGAGTAATGGAGGGGGGATCTACGTTTCTTTTTATGAATCTCTCTTTGTTAAACATGTAGTGGTGCAGGGCTGTGTAAACCCATAACTACATTCCAGAGTGTTTGCATGAGAAACAAGGTAACTACAGTTTAAGAAATCAGGGGCGAGATAGGGTGACACCCACTGGTAGAAGAGAGACGTCAATATTAGAGAGGATTCCAACACACGGCTTTATGCTTGAGTGGCGTTTAATGACTGCTAAAACGTTCAGTTCAGTTATTGGTTAATTTTCCCAAAGGCATGTGTTTTTAGCACTGGTCGCCCCCTTTGGGAAATGATAAGCCAGACAGGGTTTGTTCCAGGGGTCTATCTGATAAGCTTTACTATTTAAATAAAATACTAAAATAAATAAGTAAAAACACATTAACTCACTTGAATGTGTCGAGTATGTGTGCTGAGTTGCTGTAGTGAGTGAGATAGAGTCTCATGTCTGCAGCTGTCCATCGGTCTGAACGACACGGCTCAATAAACTGGGGGAGAGAAGAAGGGGAGGTTACATCACACAGTCTCAAAGGCAAACTTTAAAGCTAGACTAAGCTTCAGAAAAACTGGTATAAAGACTGATCTTTGTTCTGCTATAAACATTTTGTAAGAAGTACCCACTTTCTCCACAAGATCAATGAAGAAATCTCTGACGTCTTTTGCGTTGGTTAATTTTGCAGCGATGTTGACAAGGCCTCTGGAAAGATTCTACAGGAAGAGAAAAACTATTACTTCTTTCCACTCTAGACGTGAACTGACATTTAGCATATTGTTGTTTTGGTTCTCACCTTGAAATTAGCCTCCATCTCATTAAAAACTTTAGTCTTTCCTCTGAGTGCTGTGCAGACCAGACTGAACAGAGAGGAGAGATTGGAAAAGGAGAAATTGGAAATAAGACAGTGTGGATAAAATTCTAGATAATATCTTGCATGTTTTTCAGTAATCAGAAAAGGTGTGTAGAGTTTTCTGTGTGTTTCTGTAACCTTTTGTGTTGATCCAGCAGGTCTTTATCAGTGATTAAAATCTTCAGTTCTTTCAGCTCTTGTAAAAACTCTTTATCAAGATCCACGTCCATGTCTTCCACCATGTTATCTACAAAGAAAACTCAAGTCAGACACTGTCAAGACAGTTTAAAGAATGAAAAATTGTATTAGAACTATTATCACATCTTATTCTTTTTTTTTTAATAATTATTCAATTACTGTGAGATTACTCAGACTCTGCCTGAACCAATTAACATTTTTCACTTTGTAAACGGTAACTTACACATGTTTAAATTAATCTTCATTCTAATTAGGATCTACAAAACCTGAAGGACCTCTGGTGGTCAGCGGGTCTCACTGAAAAAGGCACTGCATTAAATATTCATTACTCATAATAACCAAAATAGACAGCATACCTCTTGTTCTATGTAAGATGCCTTTTTAAGCCCTTTTTACATTTTGTCTCACTGTTTCAAATGCTTTTTTATAATTTTGGTCTTCTTAGATACACCACAAATGTTTTATCGCTCAGTAAGTCTCAAACTAAGACAAATTATTATAGTTCTGACTAATATATGTCTTACAAAACTGATTACAAATGTTACACACGTCCCTTACATCTTAGATAAAAATGGCAGCAAAAGGCCAAAACAAACAAAAGAAAATGGCTCACCAACAGCCCCAACAGTCCAGTTGTTGATAAGCTGCCCAGCACAGAAAGCAAAGTCCTGGAAAGTGAGATATTGAAGCTTTCTTTTCCCCGTCTCAAAGCGATTGTTGGCAAAGAAAACAATGGCAGCATAATCACTGAAACAAGCAGAAATAGCATTATATGACCTAAAAAAAACTGTTAAAATGTCGTTGTTCTCACTGGTTTGTGAGAATATCCTGAATACTGATTGTTCAGGTGCTGTTTAATTAAAGTTGGCAAACAATGCAAGGCAATGAAAAAATCAGCATAAAAAACAGCAACAAAACAGATGTGAAGCAAAAGAAATGCTTTGGGACATAAACCTGAGGCTTCTTCTCTGTTCCTCCCATTGATTACCTTGCGAGCTTGTCGGAGAGAAGAAAATGCTGACGTATGTTCTCCACCAGGGGTCCCTTCAGCTCTTCCACAACTTTGAAAACGCGTTTGAAGTTGTCAAACTGAAATAAAACACCCACCGAAAAACAAAGCAGGCAGAAGTTTTACTAAAATACTACAGAGAAATGTGACTTGTGTAAAACCTGCCTGAGTGCTTGCTCTGCAGATCTTCAGCTGCCTCATTACAACTAATAAACTGCACTCAAACCTTGAAAGATAATAGACAATCAAAGAGCATCAGTTGGAAATGTTAATTCAGCTTGTCACTGACTTGCAAAAGAAAAACCACAATC
Source organism: Scortum barcoo (assembly GCA_023238725.1). NCBI lineage: Eukaryota > Metazoa > Chordata > Actinopteri > Centrarchiformes > Terapontidae > Scortum > Scortum barcoo. The sequence continues at coordinate 12,514,616 of CM041554.1, forward strand.
AAGCATAAAAACAGAAAATCTGTATCCTGTAAAACTGTTGCAGACTCCTGTGGTAAATAGTGAGCACTGATCAGGTTAAAACTGATAATACAAGTGGACCTTCATTCTGGTGTATAGAATTTACTTACCTGCCGTCTGCAGCTCTTCAGTGTCACACCTGTCTTGGCACCAATATCATCCAAGTCTTTCTTGGTTCCTTTGGAGAGTTTCTTTCCAAGGACCTCACGGACAAACGCATCATCAAAGGCATAGTATCTAAACAAGGAATCAGAGACACCAAAGAGGAAACTTGTGAAGAACAGATTGTCATTTACTATGTGAGCAAACAAGAATGAAGTAGTAGGGTTTACTAACAAATATGGCAACATCTGAGTCGAGAAAGACGCAAGACGCAAGATAGAAAAAGATAGAAAAAATCTGTGACCAAATCCAAATCTTTGACTAAATGGTGACACTGGGGACACATCAGATAATAAAAGGAGAAATAATGAGACAATCGCCACTGCACCTCTCTATGAGGATGGCTTGTCGATGAGGTGGGATCTGGAACAGCAGCTGATTGGCCAGTTTGGCCGGACTGTGCAGCAGACGCTCGCACATCTGGAAAGTTCTGTACTGGTCCATGGTGTCACTCAGCACAACATTTGCATTCGCCTCGCACTCCTCCATCACTCCTCCCTCCATTCGCACTTTCACTGCATCGTTCACTATGGGATAAGTCAGACAAACATACACCATCATACTTTACATCAGCAACTACTAATGTGCAGGATGTGGCTGTAAATGCTGCAGTCTGTGTGCAGCCCTTCTAATACTACCATCAGTGCAGCTGAAGCCATGGTGTAACTCTAACCTGTGTATCCATCCAACCAGAGCTGATAAACCTCCTCATCCATGATAGTGGTGTTACCCACGAACACATCCAGCTCCATTGACATCTGAGAGAGTAAAGAAGAGGGTCAGTAGATGTTGAAATTTTAAGTCAGACATCAACAGTCACCGGTCAGATCAGCTCAACGTCATTAGTGCCACACACAGGCAGCAGGGTGACATTTTACCTTCGTTTTGAGCGTTGTCCCAACCAGTTACAAGCTAAAATAAAACACGAAAAGTATACCAATAAATCCTATTGAATGAACATAAATGGTCTTTCCATTGCGTCCTAGTTAGCTGACTTCCTCCATCACAGGTTAGCCTCCTGGGCTACCTGACTTAGCAGCCTCGCCGGAAACTAAACCGACAAGCAGACAACGAAACCATTAACTAACCCAAGTTAACATGACGGCACGTCCAGGTCACCAGCACACCTTCTCTAAAGCAATAACATCTACCAAAAGCTAGCTTCTCTGTATTTCTGTTGCTGCTGACTGTCAACAACAGCAGTCATGCAGCAACTTCCGGTTTTGTTACGTCACAGGAAGAGCTCTACACCTGCATGTTTCATTAAATGTCTCTTCCATTTTTACATCATTAATCAAAATTATGAATAAGTGTAATGATTTTATTATTTATAATTATTGTGCCTAGTCTTATTAAATTATTATTATTAGCTATTACTTATTTTTGCATAATATAGGTACCCCTTGCTGTTTGGGATTTTTTAATTTAATATTTACAGTTGTTAACAATAAAGATAAATATATTAAAAAAACAAAAACACAACCGAACACACAACAGACTATCATAAGTTTTATATTTCACGCTCATTGCTGTTGCATTACAGACCGGTGGAATATTCCAACATACAGTAGCTGTATTTTGTGTAGTAGTTGTAATGTATGTAGAAAACCTGTACTCGTGGTAATTTCTGTTATTATTATGGCCATGTTGCTCAGACTGCTTTGTGCTGTCGGGCTAAATTTCAGTTGCTGTGTGTTTTGTCTACTTGGGATTGTGCTTTTACTCTGAAACAATCACACCAGTAGCATCCGGTTTGTTGGCGACGCTCCCAGCATCAGAGCTGCTCAATTATCTGTAATTGGCTTCAGTGTTCTTATTTATCAGCGTTCCTTTTCAGCGTGTTCTGTGCTGTTATTCGCTACATTGAACCGTGAACGCTCCGTTGCTGCAGTGATTCTGTGATTGTTGCTGCAGTTCCAATCAAAGCAGAGTCACAGCAGACGTCTCTCATCATTCTGGAATGTGGCTCCATTTCAACACTAATAACGCCCCTAAATGATGTGACATAATAACAGAAAGTCATTCGTTTCTAGCTTTTATCCTTTGGGTAAAAACTCGAATGTTTTTTTTTTTTTCACTTTCTGATCAGTGAATATAAGATGCAGACAAAATTGTAGACAAATCTAACAATAGAATTCTGAGATAATATATTGACCGTGACCATTATATCAACGAAATTAAACTAATTTTATTTAGAGACTGTGCACAGTGAACAGCACAGTTTTTTTTATAAATAGTCTACCATTGTTACAGAAAGCATGATCACCAGTTTCACTACATTGTCTGAATATAAATGTACACCTGTCTTCATTTTGTCGCCCCACTTTTATACCCAGAAATCTGTGACAACCCGCAGTGCTGCCAACTCCTGACTCCTGAATCCGAGCCTGAACTAAACCCCCATTTAATCTTGTTGGCGAAACCGGAGTCAGTGCCTGATATTTCCTGTTATCTGACTTCATTTGAGTGACTTCACAATGCAAAGGGGCGGGAAATAAACCCAATAGACTCCTCTGGGGGCCTGGATCACTTTACATTATGAACCAGAGTCCTGTCACTCAACACAAACATGTCATTCATCAAGCCACCAAAGGCCCAGACAAAACTCTGAGACGACAATGGGCGACTATGTTGAGACTCGAATTACAACAGCGGTAGGCCAGCAGCCTTTTGTCGATCTTTGCCTTTTCATTTGTGCTCCTAGTTATTTTAAAATGCGTCAGATCGGAGATAGGGCTTTCTCTCTTTCTGTGTGTGTGTGTGTGTGCTCCGCATGATTCGTGTACACAATCTGCTCTCTTTTCCTCCGGCGATTAATCTAAATAAATCCCCGCAAATCCCTCTCCTCGCCCTCCCTTTTCCGTGTCTCTGTATGTGTCCTTCAAAATGACAACATAAGGGAATACGATTCGGTCAGCGTGTCTTTTTTTTCTTTTTGTCGGATCTCTCACCCCACATCAACAGTGTCATTTCTAACCTCACATGACACCCTGATTCCATCCCCTGCGCCCCCTTGCACGGTTAACACCCTACATTGTTATGGCCTCAGTGAAACAATGGAGGTGGGACAGAGGGCGGAAGGATGTGGCTGAATGCCTCAGCATAAACCCATGGAAAAAAGCCTGCAGTCACACTTTCCGCCAGTGTTCTTCGAAAAGAAACGAGTACAAGCAGGAGTCACTCATAATATGCCACATTAAACTGTACACGTTTCCCTGCTGTAAACTTTAAAGCCATGTAGTTCATATTAGTGTGTTTTTCATGTCTTCAAAGTCTTTTTGATAGCAAAGATTTGTATGTATGGCATGTGTCTTTAGTTTGGGGGTGATGAGTTCATTTCAATGAGCAGAAATCCCCAAAGGAAGTGGCTTCACGCAGACCTTTCCTGCTCATTTCCTTTGTGACATTATCTTATCCGTGTTGTTTTGGTTTCATATTCATGATAAGGGTTAAAAATTTGGATTTTGGATCCAAACGGGGGCGCACAAACTCCTCACTGAAAGAGAGCACATGGAGCAGCTCTTCATCCACACATCTTTGCTGCTTTTCACAATAAAGCTGAGGAGGACAGTTCAGCTGGATCACTGGAGCAGGGTGACTCTGTTTTTGCCACTTTCGATCTTGTCATGAGTATAGATTATATGCGAACAGCCACTGTAAACCTCAGAGGAAACCACAAATATTTCTGATTACACTAACCGACGTGTCAAACCAACAGGCACCATAAAAATCACTCTTCCGGGGAAACCCCTTAAAATAAAATCAATTTTGTTGGGAAACAAACGTTGCACACGTCAACTATATAAAATGCCAAATTATAAACTACGACACTTAAGAAACCTACAATATAGCTAAACACATTCCCCCCAAAAAATGTCACTTGGCAACTCCTCCTCACCTCTTTTTCATTAGAAATTCACATGTTTGTGCTTTTATTTTGAAGGTTACCTAGGCTGCTTCCTGCATCTCTCCAGCTTGACGCGCCTCTTAACGCAGCCGTGGAAGTGGCGGAGGCGGACATTGTTGTGGTAACAGTCCAGTCCCGGAGGATGAGCTGAGCAGAGATGATGCACTTACTCTGAGCGGATAGAGGACGAGATTGGATTGTGATTTATTTTGTTTGTTTATTTTTCTTTTAACTGAAAATTGAATCGTTTGTAACGAAAAAACAAACCCCACAAAAGCTGCTGCACCGCACGGATTCATCCTGCAGGCACCGAGGAAGCGGAGTTCATTCAGCCGAGGCGAGCGGAGCACAGAGCCTGATGAGACGATGCGAGCGACGTAAAAATCACAACATCTGCAGGGTGTGCGTCCGAGGCTGCTGGATTAAGCCTCCGTGGATCGGCCGGGCCTTCGCGCACAAACAGTGCAAGAGAAAAAGCCCACGGGGCGGCTGTTACCTTCAAAATCCTGCGAGAGGAGGTAAACCAGGGACAGTTATTTTCTTAGAGGCCTTTTGGAGAACACAGCCCGCCGTGGAGAGGATGACAGATTGACATTAAAGGGTTTTTTTTTCTGCGGTGCATTTCCACACACGACCTCATCAAGGCATCACCCACGGAGAACAACCAGTGGGCTCGGCACAAAACGGGACCGGAGTCAGGGGCGCCTGAAAAGAAAAAAATAAAGCCATCTAAATAAAGATATCACATGTTTCTGCTATGATTTGGCCTCCGGTGCTGTCGTGATCGCACACATGACATCTGGAGCACACTGGCTGCGGATGGAGACGAGGATGTGATGACTCCTGCGTGGAGCATTTGAAGCATCCGGCCTCGTCTACGCGCTTTTTACAGATTCTCAGGTACCCTTCGAGGTGTAGGCTTTTTTTAAAAATAGAAAATGGGTAGCGAGGGGGAGATCATAAATAGGGAACTGTCAAAGATGTCTGACGAGGATTTGCTGGCGTGCTCCAAAGAGGAGCTGGTGAGCCGGCTGCGTAAAGAGGAGTCGGACAAGATATCGGCTCTCATCCAGCGAGGGCGGCTCATAAAAGAGGTAAATAAACAGCTGCAGGGACACCTCCTCGAGATCAGGGAACTGAAAGTCATCAATCAGCGCCTGCAGGAGGAGAACGTGGAGCTGCGGGACCTGTGCTGCTTCCTGGACGACGACCGGCTCAAAGTGAAGAAGCTGGCCCGCGAGTGGCAGCTGTTCGGGCACCACGCCGCCAAAGTGATGCGGGAGGACCTGGGCGGGTACTTGAAAAAGCTCGCCGACCTGGAGCGCCTGCAGGACGGGCTGGTGAAGGAGAACCTGGACCTGAAGGAGCTGTGCCTGGTCCTGGAGGAGGAGTGCGTCAGCCGGAGCGACTCCAGCCCCGGCGGCTCCACCGAGCTCAACCTGCCCTGCATGGTGGCCCGGGACCTCGGGGACGGGAGCTCGAGCACAGGCAGCGTGGGGAGCCCGGACCAGCTCCACCTGGTGTGCTCACCTGACGACTGATGGGGGAGGGGGAGGTCAGGGCTTCTCCGGGAACCTGTAGAGCGTAGGAGTGATGTAATATCGACGGAGTGGAGACACAGAGGCTCTGTCAGACTATATAACTACAAATTAAATTGGTGCAAAAGCATTAGGGCCTTCTGAATGCTGCAAACGTGTGTGTGTGCCACTAGGTTTTGACTTTGCCACTACAGACGTTTTCAGGACTTTACAAAAAAAAGACGTTTAATAGATGTTTGCCAGATAATAATGTAACAAAATTTTACAGTGTTTTTTCTAATGACCCTTTTGTTTTTGGGAAATTCTCCTTTTTCAGTGGTCTGTTGATGGAAAAAAAAATGGGACCAAAAAAGTGGGTCACATATATAAATTTATCCCATGCACTGGACTAGCCTACACTGGTAGAAGCCTTTTTTCTATTGCACTGGACAGCGTTATCATGGGTCTTTAAATCGCAGATCTAAAGATTCATTTCAATCCAGTTTTGAGCCATATTTAGTCCACTGAAATCCAATAGCACTGAAATAGATAAGTTGTGATAAAACAAAATATGAACCTATTTGATATTTGCTTTTGCTAGATGCCCAATAATGTGTGATATTTTATGCACTCTCTTCCTCAGGACAGGATTGGAGTGCCATATGTGCATGATGATTGTCACAATTTGTACAGGCCTGTTAACCAGTCTGATGTGAAGGCCCTTCAGGTTCACCGTGGGTGGGGCTGCTGTGCATAATGCACACGAGCTAGAGCCGGGGCAGAGCCAGCACACTTGTTAAGGTTTTGGATCAGACAGTGAAAGATGTCCTTGGACCTTACTCAGAGCTAAACTGAAAAAGTTCTGTCACTTTTTTAAAAAAAGATTCAAACTGGAAACTCTTTGTATCAAACTGGAAGGTCTACAAGTTTGAATGGTTTCTATTCTATTCTATTCAAGCCGAGCTGTTTAAATTCACTTGTATTACTTTTTTTTTTAAATTACATTGTTGTTGTTGATGTTCAATTAGCATATCACAGTTTGTTTAAGTTGGCCATGGTCAGCTTTGTCTTCTGTAACTCATGCTTTGTATTTACCCTGTAACATTAGGGATAATCTTAACTTTGACCCTTCTTTCTCTTGATTTATCTGTATTAACTAGCATTACTAACCGATTTCAGTTTAAATCATAGATAATGCACATGGATTAGAACAGATTTATTTTGTCGTTAGCTGTTTATTGGTGGGCTATGCTCGTAGTGCATTGAAGAGCTTTAAATACAGTGGATATGACACTTTGTGCTGTTCTGACCTTTCTTTGTGTGTTTGACTTTGCAGAAACCAGCATTTACATTTACATGACACAGAATGAAAGATTGATTTCTCCACTTGTTGTTCTGACCTTCATGTCTGAACCAGCCGCACTTGATTGATGTTCCCTACATGTCACACAGACTGACTTTATGGATGTTCATCAGTTTTATTTTTGGATCCCTATTTGCACTGTCTGGAGAGCCGAAGAGGGCAGTAATGCTTTTACCCACTTAGTGATGCACAGACGTGCTTTTTGACAGCAGCACACACATACACACTCACACAGATTTTTTTCTCTCTCATGCTCTCCAGCTCTCAATCTGACTCTGGTTCTGTCTCTTTTTCTCCCTCTACCCCGTTTTAGCAGAGCAATCCAATGCCTTCTGAGCCATGTATGTATTAGCAAGAGATTCACTTCATTTTCGGGAAATGGAGTAACAGAGAACACAGTGTTCACAGCGGAGGGCCACACAGAGGTCATTAGAGTTTGTCAGTACATCTTGCAACTCTTTTAATGAGAGTCTGCTGCTTATTAGTATTTTCATTATCTTTGGTGATTTAATCATTTAAGTTTTAAAATGCAAAAAGAATCAACTGAATGAAAGGTTGTGTCTTCAAATTGCTTGTTTTTTCCTCGACCTAAAAACACAAAGATCTTAAGTTTTCAGTGACATAAAAGACAGAAGAAGAACTATCGAATACTCATTTCTCATTTTTACTTGACCAAATGCAATGTAGTTGCAAATTAATCTTCTGTCAATTGAGTAATCACCTAATCAAATACTCCTTTTCATTCCGCCTGTCACAGTGTTCATTTTACAAAACGTAAAATTTTAAGATACCTGTCGGTCTAATAATATTCTCCTGTTGTTTGTCATCAAGCAATAATATTACACCATCACAATTTTCACAAAGTTATGAACCATTGCTCTTTATTGTCTGTAAAGTAGAACAGCTGTGACAAAAGATAAAAGTAAGGCACTGCCCACCACAACAGTTCATCAGAAAACATTAGCAAAAATATATTACACTCTCAAAAATAAATATGTGTTTTTAACACCTCTGTTAACTCCTTCGGCACAGCCTTAGTGGTCAATTATTTGCATAGACAATATAACAATATTAGAATTTTTTGAAATATTCATACAAAAATAAGGACCCTTTATGTGTAACTATTCTATTTCCCTTGGCATAGATGTTTATAAATTGTCACATAATATGATGTAACAATGTCACAAGTCATTCAACTCAACATTATACTGAGTTATCATTATTAATATATTATTTGATGGAGTTAGCACAGTTTTTCTATCTAGAAGTCTTGTGTAATTCTTCAGAGTATACGTTATGCATGCAATGCTTTCAGAATAACTGCAAACATGGTCATTCTATGTGATAAATTCAAAAATTAACAATATAAAATATAACTTAATATCTATCTAAAAACTAAAAAGACTGTAACAATCATATCCCAATTCTGCCACTAATTTCTGCATCATCTAAGCACAGAATCAACTTTCCACATAAATGAAATGAAGCAGCTGCACACAGCTAATTCTGAAATGTTATCACAATCATTGTTATCATTTCTCTGTCCCGTTTCCCAGAGATTCTTCTTGTCACACCCTCACTATGACTGCATGAACATTAGTGTTTGGCCAGGATGACAGGGTTGTTTGATCACAAAGTGAGGATGGTCGGGGAGTGCAGGGAGTGATCCGACTGGTCACCGCTGCTGCTGCTGCGGCGATGAGCTATCCCGCAGGGCTGTGGGGCTTGAGATGGTGCGACGCTCCCCTGATGTGATGTGGTCTGGGATGTGATGGAGGCACTGGTGTCTAACGGGGCAGAGGGATAGGTGAAGACCATACCAGCAGCAAAGGGCGTGAGAGAGGGGGTGGATATGAAGGACTGGGGTGTGAAGTGACTCTGATTCGGTGGCAACAGCAGAGGCACACGAAGTCACAGACTTGCTGGGGATAGTTATCTTTGGTTTGGTCTTCTTCACCTTTGTCAGCAGTTTGGTTGAGGGTCCGGGTCTCTCTGAGTCCTCTGGCTCCATTTTGATGGTTCCCAAAGTAGAAATGGATGAATGTGGGTCAGAATCAGAATCAGAGTCCTCAAGTTTACAAATGGGACGGTGAGCTTCCAGGACCAGCTCAAGCTTGTCTTTCTCCTTTTGTAATTCAGCTATTTCCTTCTGTAAACGTGACTTTTCATCCTCCAGCTGGTCAGTCTCCTACACCAGGGGAAAGCAGAGAAAGACAGACATATAAGGAAACTGTCTCATGCCTACGGAGACAAACACCTTTGATTTCATGTAGTTCAGTTGTGACATTTGTGCAATGCTCACTCACATTTTGCAGTGTGTCTGTCAGCTCCCGGCGGCGATTGCGACATTTTGCTGCTGCCAGTTTATTCCGCTCCCTTCTTATTCTGCGCCTCTCCAGCTCTTCTTGGGTTAACTTTGATGAGAAAGAGAAGAAAGGGGATTAAAACACATAAAATTGTTTAACCTGACATGGTGAAATGAACAACTCAAACTCTACACGATATTTAGCAACTGACGTATGAGTGTGAAACCTTCTTGCTTTGGGAAAAAAAAACAGATTTTTATATATCAGACGTCCGCCATAGGCAGTGTGACACAGGAGAAATACCACCACCATGTGTGTGCTCTGAGTCATCACACCCGTTAGAGCTGAATGATTTTGAAATGTCTGAGCTTTTGTTCCTTTGAAAAACCCTACCTCTGACTTCATCCAGCGCCCTACTGAATAATTACTGTTGATCCAATATTTCCCGCCCTTTCGGGGTGATGACTCACACTCAGACCCCAGCAGTGACTCAGGTGTGAGTCACAGAAAATGACTTGCCCCAGTGAGTCACATGACAGTCCACTTCCTGTACCATGAAATTATGACTCCAGAACCAAAACTGTGACGTGGGATATGTGCCAACATGCACCTGATGAAATTAACAAAAACTGGTGGTGACGAACATGATGATGAACATGAATTCACCTCTTAAGGTGAATTGGGTCACATCAGCAACTGTACTGTCTTGCTGTGGCATGTAAAGTGGCTCTGCAGACAAAAAAAACGGACCATTGCAAACAATTTGTCACAGGTGATGCTAATGCTCTGCTCTGCTAATTTGTCACATTTCAGTGAGTCAAGATCGACTCAAAGTAAACAGCATCAGAGAATACCAACAGTGTGTGCTTGACCCTGAAGACTAAATTTCTCTTTTTAAAACGACTGAAGGGTGGAAAACTTGTTTAAGCAATGTACTGAATAATACTTCTAAGTAATCTCATTGCACCTTATTTCTTAATGGATGTCTCTGATGTGTAAGTCTAGTCGGAAATGACGTGAGTTGTGTCAGACAGTAGTACAGGATATTACACATTAGTTACACAGAAATGATTGTGTTACTGTCCACACCTCCCTATGTACAACCCCCTTGGGGAAAATGTGAATCCCAAGACAGCTCCTTTGATGTTCTCTCAGGTTGTCTAATTTTTCAAACCGAAGAGACGCAACAAATCCACAATCCTCACTGTGTCTTCAAAAGATATGAAATGTCATAAAGTTTCAGTTATTCAATGGCTACTTTCTTACATGTTCATCAATCCTGCGCCTTGTCGAAACTGTAGGGTGCGCTGCCCTTATGACACCTGGTCTGAGAAGGTGTGAATGGGAGGGCGGTGGCGCTAGCGGCCGTGCCCCTGAGAAGGTTGGGTAAGGAGGTACTGGAGATCGGGAAGGGCCTGGCGGATGCATGAGCGAGGGCTGGACCAGCCACTGAAGGTCCTGGTTGGTTGTGATGGCATTGAGGCTTGGCACGAACTGACTACTGCCAGCCATTGTAAATTTCTGTAGAAAAATAGATTAGAAAAAGAAAATGAGGATAAAGTTAGATAAGTATCTGAAGATCTAAATCCAAGTGATCAGTAACAAAACACATAGTTTCTGACGTCTAAATGTAATTAAAGTTTATCATAACTGATGAAGAGCATTATGTTAATATATATTGAGTTAAACTCTAAATATACTAAATATACATACAATATAATAAGTCATATAAGTACGCAAACATTACATATGATGTGACATAACAATATTACAGGTTCACTACTTTATTTTAGCTCAAAATTCACAAGTTATTTTCTATTTGTTTTACAGTTCAGTTTATATCCAGTTTTTGTCAGAGATAACCTGTTGATAAATCAAAGTACCTACCTGTTCCTGTTGAGTGGTGGAAGTGCTAGTGTTTCCCAGTGACACAGAGTTTGACCCCGGGACGTTGCCTGTGTACGCCGGGTTGCCTCTGCCTTGACTCTCAAAGTTGCGATACATCCTTTCTGTTTAGATGAAAAAGAAAATTGGAGCCAGGAGGAAAGCGTTTTAGATCTCACGAAACTACTTTCGAGTTGACTCTTGTATGTCAATTCAAACTCCGGGTAAACCCACTTTATTGCGGCAAGTCGGTAGAGTCCAACCGGGTTCGTCTTCAAGGGGGGATGAAGAAGAAAACGTCGCCTCGCTTGTTTTCAAATCTCCCTAAAACCTCCGAAAACAACTTTTAGTTCATCCTCATGTCCTTAGTCATACCTCTTGGAGTCAATGTCTGGGAGTGATTGTAAGGTTGTAAACTCTTAAAGCGGAGCAGTACACTCGCCACGCCCCTCCGAGGTTACGGGAAATAGTGCTGCCTGGAACCTCTCACGTATCGGACCACGTGCATGACGTCATTGACCATATTTGGTGAGAGTTTCCTCCTGAGACCGACACGCGGGGATCCCTCAGGTACAAACACACGCGTCACTTCATGGACAGGTACCTAAGGTTTCTGTGCTGGCTGAAGTACGACAGTTTCCTACTCCAGTGGAAATACTGTCACTTATATAATATGTCATATCTGAAGAATATATTGGGCGAAGTATTCATTTGAATTTTACTTTTATTTTAATATGTGCTGTACCTTTTAGAGATAATGACACTATTTTATGTCAACATTACTTTATTACTGTTAATCATTTGACTTCATGCAATTACATAATCAAGGCAGTTTAGTTTTCTCTTTATCGCTGATCACAAATAGAGACATGGTTTTTCCATTTCTAAAGATTGTGTTGAGTTTACAACATTTGTTTTTAGTAATAAATGTCATTTTAGCTTAACTACAGTGTATACCACTTGTAAAATCTTAAGTCAAAGAGAAATTAACAGAATTTAAATTCTCACTATAAAATACCATTAAAGACTTAAATCAAATGAATAAACTTTTATTATTAACTTAAAGTAAATTAAGGACATTTTATTCATTTTAACTTCAGTTAACTAAAACATTCTAATTTTCTTTTTAATATCCTGTTCAGAACTTAAAAATACCATGAAATGATAAGACTTATGTGTTAATGTGAAATTATGGACTTTGAAATGACTTCAAAATGTGTATACTTTTACACAATGAGAGCAAAGTCCTCTATTACTGTCATCACATTGTGGTCAGGTCTTACTCTGATCAACACTCTTATAACGAGAAAAACAGCAGGAAGACAAAAGCTGCTAATTCTAACTTAAATATGAATGTCAAAGTGGCGTATACAGGAGAGGATGAGTTATGAAATAGATTATAAAGTACGGGCAAAGCTGCGAGCATGTGCTTAATTGTGCTGAGGTTTTTGGCAGTCACTCTCTCTTCACAAAACCACATCAATGCGCATGCATGCCTGTGGAGATGAGTCAGTCGATTGCCACAAAACTGGTCATTTATTTCACCATCTGTTTCAACGACTGCTTTTTTAACTTGCAAGCACAATATAGCACCTAGAAAAGACTCAAAAAATGCCTGCCGTAGATTCGTTGAGCTTAGCCCGACACAACAGCTGCTGACCTTGCAGTCCCTCAGGACAGAGTTCCCGGCAGAGGCTGATTTCTCCTGCTGACTGGTGTCTCATATTACTGTTAATTTTTCTGCCAAGGATAAGGATGGCCAATTTTTTAAAAGAGCCACCAAAGTCAACTGAAAAAACAATTTCTTGCCCACTCCAAAAAAAAGGTAAATTTTTTTACCAGGAAAAAGATGTGCAGATTAAAGATTATCATCTATACTGCAATTGAGATACTGAATTGTTAGTTTCTGTTTTGTCATAACTTATGAATGAGAGGAGAGACAGTGAACAAAAACTGAAACCACCAGGAGCAAGACATTTAAAAAGACCTATACCTGCTGCTCACCTGCCCATTTTTCTGCTGAGTCTCAGATTTCAGCAATATTACACCCCGTCATAATGAGGACACACACGGAGGATGTTTTTTTTGTGTAGATTATAGGGTAAAGGTGAGCGTCAGATGTCTAAAGCTTCAGGAATGCAGAGGTGACACACTTGCTATGTCTCTAGTGACATGTCCCAACATGTTTCACACCTACCCCCTCCTCCTTCTCTCCCCCCACCCCCCATTACACTTTCACTTCATCCCCTGGCTGTTTATTTTATAGTACCATTCTTATTTGACCAGAACAGGTCTACTCAACAGACACCCATCCATCCATCCATCTTCTAAACCTGCTTATCCTGAGCACACACAGGGTCGCAGGGGTGCTGGAGTCTGTCTCAACAGACACCCATTTTGATAAAATACAAAGTTTTAATTGTTTTTAAGTTTCTGTATATTCACATGTGAGAGTGTGAGTAAGTTGTTGTTTTCTTTTTTACTCCACATTTTCCCTCCAAAAGTTAACGTTTTCTGGGTGGGAAGAAGGAAGTTTAGATTCCATTGGCGTTTACTCACCCTGAAAATCTCCACATGTATTCACATAACTCACTCACTCACACCCACCCACCCACACACACCCACACACTCACATGCTCCACAGAGCAAAAGAACATCCTCATGCCACATACTCTTTGATTTATATGATTTAGTGGGTGCTGTAATTCAAGCCCTGTCAATTCATGCTCAAATGTCAGGGTTAGACTGAGATTATCTTACTGTGATTGTACAGTGGAGTGATGAATGTCTGTAGCAAGACAGTTCTTATTGTCCTGGACATGTTTTTTTTTGTTTTTGAGGCACTGTTGACATACTGTACGTATACCATGTCTGCCAGTCATTCAGTTAATGGTGACTTGAGTTGAACAAAATTTGAATAAAATTAAATGTGATTAAAACATGTTCTTATTATAAATAGTGTGGCAATTATTATGTAATATAATAAATAATTTCTTGACAGATTGGAATTAAAACATTTAAAAGTAAAGATATATTTGCAGTAAAGTGTCGTGAGGTAACAGAAGTAGAAGCACTTATTCTGAGACTATCTATTACAGTAGAGGGGATAAAAGTACAGATTTATAAAAGTATCAATACATTGACATAGAAGTCCAGGAGAGCCCTGGATTACACATTTTGAAACTAAAACTGTTTGAGTGTTAGCTAACAAGTGTTCTTAAATAGCAAAAGTGAAAATAGGAGCATTGCAGCTAAATTTAACTGCATTATACTGTACTGTATGTTTTTATTCATAAATTCCCAATCTGCAAAGTATTTATGTACTGTATTTCTGTTCAATCCCTCCTCTGTTGTTCTTCCTGATGGTTTTCTTCATTTTTTGGGGAGTTTCTCATCATCCAAGTTGAGGGTCTGAGGACAGAGGGTGTCGTATACTGTACGGGTTATAAAGCTCCCTGATGTAAATATCGGACTATGTAAAGAAAACTGACTGGACTTAACATGACACAGTAAAATTCATTGAAGTATAAAGTTGCTCAAAATGAAAATACTGTTAAATACAGGGTATGGTGCAGATTTTACAGACTAAACAATTTGTGACTATATGCATAAAAATGTACCTATAATGAGTATAACATTGTCAAAGATGGTCTCCAAAGCATTAGTCTTTAATTTCTAATCATATCAAATTTTGACTAAATATTTTTTCGAAAAATAAACATTTAGTTTCAAAATGTCTAATCAAATTAGCTCAATTGTGTCTTATTTATCTCATATAAATACACCTGGTGTTGTTTCAGTGTTATTTTCTAAACACAGAGATTAAGTATTAAGAAGTATGAATAGGACATGTAAAGTAAAGTGAGATTAAACATATAGTAGTGCTAGTGCTCTCTTGTCTGTGTATATCTGTACCACAGTGTACTACAGTGTACCTCTGTGTACTTTCTACTACTCTGTTTTATTGTGCCACGCAGGCAGGCAGAGGGAGGGATCAGCAGCCCTGCAGACACGTAGCAAGCTAACACTGCTAGCTCGGTAGGTAAGCGCTCCTGTGCTCTTTATCCACATTATTTAACTATAACTTTAACCCTCAGACAACCTATGTGGACGTTTGAGATGCTGTTGCTGTATATATGTTCACCTCCTGAACGGCTACACCGAGTTTTAGTCCAAAATGTGATGTTATTAACTTAGCTCGCCTGGCTAGGTAGCTAACATCAAGAGGAGGTTAAATAACTTTAAACGCAGGTTAGCGAGCGAGTGTTGGTATAATAGTGTCCTGATGATATCAGGTCGTTTAATGCAACACCACAGTGATTTATTTTTCTTCACGTGAATGTGTTTAATCAAGTGTTAATGAGGCTAACGTGTCGTTGTTTTCATTTAAAGCTAATGTCTGAACGTCACAATGGACTTGCCTCATCATGGATACCGAGCAAGTAAGTGGAAATATGAATCACCTCCTGTTATATGTCGTGGTACAACATTTTACAAAATGCCCACCCGTAGTGTATACTTCCTCTTTTCTTATTAGTTAGACCAAGACAGGTCACCAGACTGCACTGGTGTTGAAACATGACTGGGAATATCCGGTACATGTAAATGAACCAAAGCAGCCTGATGTACAAGTGTAAAAATGAATCCCACCTGCATGAACGTCCACCGTGATATACATGAGGTGGAGGATGTATTAAAGAGTGTCAGTGTAATGCAATTCAGTTCATCAGCACCACAAACTACAGTCTCTAAACTGTCACTGAAGTTGATAAAACATTTTCAACAAAAACTGCATTAGTTTTACCTGTGAGTGACCAATAAACTGGCGTGTGAACCTCAGAGGACTTTTACTAACAACTCATTATCATTTTAACAATGAAGTAACTGTACTCATATGAAATAGTTCATACAAAAGCTCAGTAAAACAGCATTGGATGTTTAATGTCCGTAATGCACATTTGTATGTGCATTACGGACTGTATGTCCGTAATATGTATATGTATGTATATGTATGTGTGCTGTAAAGCAGTCCGGTGTTCATCCACAGTCCTGGCTCTGTAAAATAAATGACGAGCCCCTTCTCAATAACAGGTCGTCAAATAAATGTCATTTGTGCTCATTTGTGTTTATTGTGAATGCCCATCTCTCCATCTGTCCGCAGTCTCTGTATCTAGCAAGTAACATGTTTGTTGAATTAATTTGGTTCATTACAGATGTAAGGTCCTTAAATAAACAGATTTTGCTGTGACTTCATTACAATGAATGGATCAAAAGGATGCCAAAATAACTGCACCATGTTGCCTGTTTGTAAAAAGTCTGAATTTATGCTCTGTCAGTTCTGTCTGCAAGACGGCATTTAGAAAACTTTTAAATGCTTGTTATCTCAGTGGAGTTCAGATCAATCAGTTTGTGAGGTGGGGGTTCAGAAGAAGCAGTGAAGGGGAGGTGTATTTGCTTGGCTTTGGAGTTCAAATATCAACAAGCTTTCATCTGGATTGCAGACTACACCTTTTAATTAAGGAGCTCTTAGTGTTATCTTGATCATCACAGAGCATTGTTTCTCTCCTGCTCGGGGAAAGACTTGGAATGAAATAAGATTAATGTATTTACCTGGTTGATTCTTAGCATATGTTTGCATTTGATATTATGGATAAACTCACATACCCACTATTTACTCTGCTGTGTCCAACCTTTCCTGCAGCTAAACCAAGAGCTCGTGCAGCTCCCCCCACCACAGATCCTGTCCTGTTTGACGACACCAGTTCTGCGGCACCAGCGATGAACAGTCAAGGATACTACACTCCTGGCTACAATATGGGAGGACCCTCAAATGACATGCAAGGAGGTGCTGGCATGGACAACCTGTTTACTGACCCAATGGCCAGCGCTGCAATGATGTATGGCTCCTCATTAGCCAACCAAGGAAAGGATATGGTAAACAAAGAGGTGAGGAAAAGCAGAATATTTATAAAGTTTCTTCAGATTAAGGCCTAGTTGGGGCAATTGCCATCACTTCACACCTACCACAAACATGAGTCTCAGGTGATTGACTCATAGGTTAGTCATTGTAAATACAGGTTTAAAAGCACCTCAAAGACATCCTCACAAGGTTTTGAATTTTTTATGTAGTTGTACAACCAAGCAGACACACCCAGTGTCTTATATAAATGCAGTAAGACAATAGATCTAAAAAAGCATGTCAAAGAAATTCTTGAGCCATTTTATGTAATTTATATCTCATGTTTTTTAAAATAGAGGACCACGCAAGTGTATTCTGTCACTGACATGGTCACTCTCCACAAGCAATCCAATACTTTCTGCTAGTCACATCCAGAGCCTTTGACAATAGAAACATAAATGTCAAGTGGACAGGTTTTGAATGAATTTCCTTACCCATGAGGAAAATTATTTAAGAGGAACAATCTAAATGACTTCATGTTTCGCCATGGACGGACAGTGGAAAAAAAAGAAAAAATATGTTGTTTTACTGGATTGATAACTTTTATATGTAGGTGGTTCAAAGTACATCAACTGGGTGCCAAGCCAAAGTGATGCACAATCCTGAGGGCAGACACAGCCCTTTTTAAAAATGACTGTGACTCAGTTGTATTTATTAATTTTGGCAGTCTGTCACTACTCCTCTGTTAAGTTAATGTGTCCACTTCCTTTGCTTTTCAGATCAGCAGATTCATGTCAGTGAACAAGCTGAAGTATTTCTTTGCCGTCGACACGAGATATGTGTTGAAGAAACTTATGATCCTCATGTTCCCTTACACACATCAGGTAATCAGAGTCGTTCATCCCATCAGACTTTGTCCTACATCAAGGTACAGAACAACACAAAACATTAAATAGTTAAAGACTGTGTGATAACTTTCTCTGGTATCACATTCTCAACCACTTACCACACATCACACATCATACTTCCAAGGTAATCTGCTTCCTAATCAGTACTCCAGCTTTATTTATGAACATCATAATGCTGTGATTGCCTGTGTGGATATACAAACACACTGAGCTCAGTTAATTCCCACAACTTAGTGAGATTGTAAATTGACCACTCCAAACATTTTATGCCCTGATAATGTACAAACTACAGAGTGCAAACTCTCCTCACAAGACCAGGGTCATATAGTATTTACTGTGTGACCCTAAATAGTTTGTACCACTACACTACAGTTTAGTTTTCAAGGTTAGTCTGCATGTAGTACTGCATAGCTGGGGTTTATTTAAAGTAGTAAGTCTTCTCATATTCTTTATTTTTTTTTTTTTAATAAACCTCAAAGGGCTAAAACTACCAGTTTATTGATTATTCTATCAAGTATTGCTTTGCAAAGCAGCCAAGGAGGTCTTAGTGCCATAGACCTCTGTTCTCATAAACTTCAATGAGCCACATTGTTGTTCCGTCAGTACCATGAACATGGACAGTACAGGTTATTTAGAATCCCACAAACTCCATCCTGTTGCCGTAAATCCCTGCAGTTGAAATTAGTTCCCAATAGCATACTTACTCATGTTTGTGTAATGTGTTATGGAAACTACCATTGCTTTGCCTTTTTTGGAAATTATTTATCATTTTTCTTACTCATAATGGGTCATTTACTTCTGCTGATTTGTAGTATAAACTTCAGTATAGCGGTGGACCTCCCCTGTGGGGCTCCAGATAGTTTCAGGGGAGGCTCAGTGAATGGAAGTGAAAAAATATTACGTTAGTTATTATATTAGCTATCAAAATTAGAGTGGTTAGAATATCCAAATGTGTGTGATTTGGAGACACAGTTATTTGGGGGAATTTGTCAGTTTTTCCATTTTCCTGGAGTCAGAAATTAATAAATGTCTTTTCTATCTGGTATAGGCTGAAGTTATGTCAAACAGCATTATTAGACTACCTTGGCTCAGTTGTTGATCATCTGTGGGATCATATAACATCATCATGGTCTTATAGGCATCCACAAATTAAGTGAAACTAACTACATAAACTAAGAGGGGGATGAGGGCATCTAAGGGGAGGCTCATAGTCTCAGAATTTGAAAACCCCTGATCTAAACAAATTTACTGCTCAATGTAAGCTAAATTGTTCGATCTAGTTGATTATTCAGGTGAGGAAAGAACTTGAACAAGACTTGCATATAACACTGCTAGACTCTGCGGGATGATTCACACTTTGTTTGTTCTTGGCAGGACTGGGAAGTCCGTTACCATCGGGACACTCCACTGACGCCAAGACAGGATGTGAATGCACCTGATCTTTACATACCAAGTAAGTTTTTATAAATACAGATGTATCAGCAGCCAAGTATTTTGGGGTGCCTGCATGATGTGTTAAGTGTACTTTTTGTCTTTTAGCCATGGCTTTCATTACCTACATTTTACTTGCTGGAATGGCCCTCGGCATTCAGAAAAGGTGAGTAATTCTACCTCATCTGATTTATTTTATGACTCTCAGTAATTGTGTTCATATCAAATAAGTTAAATATGTGGTGTGTATTGTGTTTGTGTGAAGGTTCAGTCCAGAGGTTCTTGGACTGTGTGCCAGCACTGCCCTTGTGTGGGTCATCATCGAGGTCTTGGTGATGCTGTTGAGTTTGTACCTGCTCACAGTACACACTGACCTCTCAACCTTTGATCTCATTGCCTACAGTGGATACAAATATGTTGGGTAAATGTCATGTAATTAAGATGCATATTATTCTATTTTACTGACTAATCATCAGCGTGAAGTTTTTGTGTATGAAAATAAGATCGATAAAATGCTAAATCATAGATGGAAATTAATTTATCTCAATTCAGCTCAGTGGTTAAACGTCACCTTTGTAAATAAGCCATTTTTAAATTGTACATGTTGACTGTATTATTAATTCAGTTTGATACATTATAGATATTTCATATTCCTTTTTTCTAGGATGATCTTCACAATGGTGTGTGGCTTACTGTTTGGCAGTGATGGTTATTTTGTGGCCCTTGCCTGGTCCTCTTGTGCCCTTATGTTCTTCATTGTAAGTATTTTCAGTCCTTATTGACATCGACCACTTAATAATTAATGATGCCGATTTAATGAGTATACTATTTACAGTGCTATTGTTCTTATTTTATATATATTTTTAGTTTAGTAAGGGTTCTGATTGCCTATGTAATTAAAGTTAATTATGCTCCATCAGTAGGTCAGATATTTACATATTTCGATGCTTATGTTTCTCAGAGTTATTAAAAAGGGTGTAATGAAAAAAGACACAAAGAAAATAGGACAGCCAATAAACGCAATACTTCATAAACAATATCTGTATGCAAAATGTAATAAGATGTGTACCCCCTGAGGTATAAGCTTTATTGTGAACACCAACTGTGATAAGTACAGTCTGATGTCCAGTGTAGCAACAAAATGGATCAGCTTTATTGCATGTGTGGCCTTTTTTACACTCTATTACTGAAATATCTGAACTATGACCAATAACTCTGCAGTGTTTTAGTGAAAAACAGACAAAGAAGATTGAAAACAAGAAAATCCATTTCTGTTTTGTTAATATAATGTATTTAATTCATGTCTCTTTCCTATTATTGCTCAACTGAACATTTATAAAGGGGATTTTTAAAGGACTAATTCCACATTTTTGGAAATATTAAATAAATGTCAGACACTTTTTAAATAAGTATCATTCTTTTGCCTGCACAGCAAATATGAAGCTGTAGCTGGTTAGCTTAGCATTGCTCTAAGAAGGTCAAATGGCATGAAGACTTGTCGTCGAGGTCATAGTACCTAGAAAGTAGTTGGCCAAGAAGTATTCTAGCATATAACCCCTGTAAAACCACAACATGTCATTTTTACAGTTCAGCTTTTACAAATTACACAAAGGAGTCTGAGCTTTAGAGGTGCTGTAGATGGATTTTGTTATATTTGGCCAGAACAAAGCTAACTTTTAGACCTGTGCTAAGCTAAGCTAACAAGCAGCTGGCTGTTGCATCACATGCACTGTTCAGACATGAGTGGTATCAATCTAATCAGATAACTCTTGTCAAGAAAGTAAATAATATTTTTTGTGGGACTAATCCTTTAATGAAGTACTTGTGAAGTGCATGTTAGTGTGAATTGCAGGTTTAAAGATGATGGTATCTTCACAGGTTCGATCTCTGAAAATGAAGATTCTTCCCTCTCTCTCATCGGACTCTATGGCAACTGGATCTGGTGCCAAACCTCATCTCCGCCTTTATATCACAGTGGCTACTGCAGTCTTTCAGCCAATCATTATATACTGGTTAACCTCTCACTTGGTCAGGTGACTGTGAGGCATTTAATAACCTAAAGTCCAAGTGTGTTGGACCCCAAATAATGTGGTTGATGAGTGTTTGTACACCTGCCTTTATATTGCTCTTTTGTCAGTAAAATGTGTAGACGTGTTGAACTGCAGCGTGTGTTGAGCTTGTCAGATGGACATGTTCATAATGCAGTCGTTTCATTGATTTATCCGCAAAGTGTGACACAGAAAGTGTGTCACTAGAGGACTGTTGTTTTCCACCATGAGTGTACAGTAACAGCGACAGCGATTTTTGGCCACCTAACTTTGAAAACAAGGGCTTTGATTGTGAGCTTTGTTTAATCATAACTCCGAATCATTTCCTAGTTTCTTTTTATAAAATGTCCCTGGACATGTTTTCAGTATTTACACCCCACAGTACTTAGAGTACTCGGATTACTCACAGTACACACCACACAAACAGAAATGCACATTACACACATGATGAGTACCGCTTTTCTGGTACGGTAATGTTGCTGTATTATTTCCTTCTCTCTTGTGAGTCCTGGATTATATTTAACAACATTTGACAAAGCATGACAATGAATGGGCTTTTGTAGAAAAAATAAATATATATTTAGCTTTGTGCATCAATTTTTATCAGTTTGAGACCCATTTTGTTCTATACAAAGAGCTTCTGTAAAGAGCAAATTTCTGTATTTGTTGAATTGTTTTACACTGCTGGTTCGTCAATGATAGTACATTTAGTCATTACTGTACTGTACAAATTTGTGTACTTTACTTGAGTCATTTCTTTGTATACCCCTTTCTACTTCTACTTCACTACAATTCAGAGAGAAATATTGTACTTTTCTCCACTACATTTATCTTCAAGCTTTAGTTACTTTACAGATTAATATTTTGCACATGAAACATGATAAGTTTATAAAATTTGATATTTTATCATAAATGAAACCAAACAACACTATATACAGTACACAAGTACAGCAGAGACGCTTTGTGATGTGTGACAGAAAAGTGATATGACAATCAGTTAAGTCAGTTTTTATGAAAACATGTCGGTTCCAGCTTCACAAATGAGAGGATCCTCTAAATCCTTTTAATGTTTTGAAATAATTTTCAGGTTTGGACTTCTATGTGGACAAAGAAAGCACTGCACAGGTGTTAGCTGGGGTAATTTTGATGACATTCTCACTTTTTTCAAAATTTTAATTGATTATTGGGGAAAATAATCAGAATCACAGCAATGTCCTGCTTTTAATTAATAAAATAATAATGTAGTGATAAACTATGTAGTAGTATGACAGTCACAGATTTTACTGCATTCAGCACTTTTATTTTCTAATATTTAAAAGGATATTTTCCTGAGTATAATACTTTATACATTTTAAATGCAGGACTTCTTTTTTTCAGTGTGGTATCAGTACTTTAACGTAGACATGAACATTTTACTTCTGGTAAGTGTCGGGCCCACCGTGTTACTCCCTGTGTACTTCATGCAGGAGTACTGGTGTTTTACCACTGAGGTACCTGCTCGGTGTGCCGCAGCGGCCGCGCGCCTGCAGCGCGCGCTCCCTGCAGAGCGTCCTTTCGGTTTCCATGGAGACGGTGGACCGCCGCAGATCACCGAGGGAGAAGAGTCCGACCGAGTCTGGTCTGAACGCCAGAAATTCACCTTTAACTTGTCAACGACGAGATTTATAGGCATCGGTGGGGCTCTGGGCTTTGGCAGAATCGTCGTTTTGTTGATTTGGTGAGTAACTGATTATTTTTATGCCTTTGAAGTCGGAGCTAACATCACCGAGCGGGTCACCTGTGAGAGGAAAAGGCGGCTTTCTTGACTGAATGAAACTTTATATTGTTACGCCATTTGGCTCCTGGGCTTCTTTTTAGAGCCATGTGGCATCACATACACACTTAAAAAGCGATGAAAAACACATTTAACACACAGTAAGTCTCTAATTAGTTTATTAAAAACATTTAATCGATGCCTCCAGTGTGTCTAGCTACAAGCAACAGGGACTTTTTATTAGAGACGTGCACTTGCAACTTCCTCGCTTTGTGTTTATTAAACCGGGAGATGGGACTGTTAGAGTAAAAGCTGGACTTTGAACGGTCAGTAGATGCTCATCAGAGGGGAACAGATAGCTAACATTTAACTGGATCAAGCTGTTTAGTTTTCCATCAGCTCTGTCAGTCTAAAATACTGCAGATGAAATTAACCTGGAACAGCTCACCTGCATGTTTGGAGCATTGTTTTTGTTTTGAAAACTAGTTTTTAAACGTTTGGTTTTCTATTCCTTAAACAGGAAAACACTTTCACTGTTATTAATACTATCATTGATATATATTTAACTTCTGTCCACTCTGTAGGTTTTTTGGTAGTTGTTCTTGAGGTGTATGCCATACAGATTATAAATCCATCTGTGGCAAATTTGTGATTTTGGGCTATATAAATAAACTGACTTGACTTCAGTCTTTAACGCAAAGTTAGTTTATTTTAATCCGGATTTAAAGCAATGATGTCCAATCAATGTCTGTGGTGTCTTTCAGCAGCTGAATGACCCAGGACGTGACCTCCTGGGAGAGAGATGGAGAACAGCTCTCACACACTGCCACCTTCGTCTCCATGTCCTACCACCTTTGGAGGGTCCCTTCCTTTCTCCTCCTCGCCACAGCAGACCTGCTCAAATGGCCGTGTTTCACTCCCATTGTCACCTATTTCATTCCCTCCGTCCCCTATCTCACTTTCTCCAGCCACAGGAGAGTCCATCTCCTCCTCCTCCCCTCTGTCACACTGCACAGCGTCTCAGTGCCTTGAAGGACAAAACGTACAGCGCCTCGGCCCAGCAAACATATCGGACCAAGATGACCTGACCTGCCTCAGTTGGCTGCACCAGAGAGGCAACCTGCTACCACTGCAGCCCCTTCCCAAGATGACACCACTGCCACAGCTTGAGTTGTCGCAACCTTCCCAGCCTCTTCCTCCTGCCTTGTCCAAACCGCCGTACTCCTTCAGCAGCTTGATTTTCATGGCAATAGAAGATTCGCGTGACAAGAGGCTTCCTGTTAAGGACATCTACGAATGGATCGTGAACAATTTTCCCTACTACAAGACGGCCTCTGGAGGCTGGAGAAACTCCGTTAGACACAACCTGTCCCTGAGCAAGAGCTTCTGTCGCATTCAGAGGGACAAGAGCCAGGTGGGGACTCCACGTAAAGACCAACTGTGTGATTAGATCATAGGTCAGAGGTTCAATCACTGAAATGTCCCTGAGCATTACACTGAATCCAGATGTGCTGCCTGCTCTGAAGAGAAGCCTGTTATTAAACTGCCCCACAGAGAAATTATTCTAATGCACTCCATTTGTGTCTATGTGTCAGTGTTGCTTAAGGCTAGGATTTGCTCAGTTTGTAGGTTTAAAGTGTTTTTGTGTATTTGTTTCAGTCAGTTGGGAAGGGATCGCTGTGGTGTGTTTGTCCAGAGTATCGGCCAGCACTCCTCGAGGTGCTGAAGAAGACCCACAGTTACCACAGCACTAACAGTAATCTGATAAACAAGCCGGCACTGTGAGTATAATCACACAGTTTAAATCTGTGCAACAGAGAGGCAACAAATAATTATAGTTCATTAAACTGAATTCAGAATTTGACTGAGCAGCTGCTAGAAAGTCCAAAGCTTTTAATAGATAATTATACAGTATTAAATAAATAAAATGCAAGCAGCTCCTCACATCTGTGGATCTGAATATTTGGTTTATTGTATTTACTTGATGACTAAAACAATCGATCACCAAAAGTGGAGTAGGTACATTTTCTGTTGACTAACTCTCTAACTCAGAAAAAAAGACAAAACCCAATACTTAGTATCAGTGCTCACAATTGGTTGTTTAATCAGTCACTTGAGTAAAACAGAAAAATATTTGGCAACATTTTTGTTAATCCATTAAGTCACTTATAATCATCTAATCTCAGGAAAGATGCCAAATATTTTTGTTGGCACCAGCTTCTTAAATGTCAGAATTTGCTGCTTTCCAGTGCTTTTAGATAGGTTTAAATTAATCGTATCTTTGGATTTTTAAGTCAAGTTTAAACAAAACATGCTATTTTAATGCTTTTCCTTGGCCTGCATTTTGCAATGAGCACCTTTCCCTATTTTCAGTTTTGTATAAAGTGATTCATTGTAAGCCTTTTGAGAAATATTTTCTACATTGCTTCCTCACCACAGCAGTGAAATATAATTTGCTGGAGTGGGTGAAGTGTTAATGAATTATTTTACATTTTAATAGCACTCCTTCACACTGAGATGTATTTTAGTATCTATAACTATATAACTAACTATGTAACTATATATATAGACTTGGACTTAGACTAGACTACACTTTATTGATCCCTTTGGGATGACTCCCTCAGGGAAATTTAATATTTATATAATATATTTTAAAATATATGTTGTTGTCTAACTATGTTGCCTTGTCATTTGCAGGTTGGAAGGAGCTGAATTTGGGGTGCCAACAGTGTGCGCGTCTCTGGATATCTCAGGTCAGTTACGAGGAGCAGACTCCAGCTTTCACGACACATTATTAGAACTTACATATTTGACCCTTTATTCATTTTCTTTCATACTATGATATTTTATCAATGGAGTAACAGGTCTCTTTGACATTTTTATTACCTGCAGCTTTTCTCTCGCTCCGCCACTTTCTTAGCATGCAACATTGTTCCTGTGTTTGTGTTCAGTTGTCATGGCAACAACCTTCTATTACCTCGGCAACCCTGTAAAAGCCTAGCTTCGTCTCCTTCATGTCCCCTCATTTTATTTCCCAGCCTATGTGCTATATGAGCCCGCTGGAGAGCTCGGATAAGTGGCTGTTCTGCCGGCCTGCATGAAAACAAGTTATTAATATTAATGTGTCATTTTCTGCTTCAACGCTGTGATCTGTCATTTCCTGCTTTTATTGTTTTGTTTTCCATCGTGCAGATCCTCTCTCTCACAACCTCCTCCTCTCCACACCTTCACCGCAACCCTTCACCAACGACAACCCGACTTTCTCTGAAAACCATCCGTGCCCTTTGACCCCGGATCATGAGGAGCTCGTCACCATGGAGTCAGTCGAATACCAGCAGGAGGAGGTCTGCGAGGAGATGGAGAAGGACCCCCTGTCAGACAGTGGGTACATCGAGTTACACTATTATCAGTCTCAGCAGTACCAGTACCTGGTGCTGCCGGGCGACACTGAGTTGGACCTGGAGACTGTGGAGATTCTTCAGCTGGATGCAGAGGTGCAGGAGGCCGCTGGGTCACTGCTGGACCTCGCAGGTGGCGGATATTAACGTTATATCACTGTTAACAATCACAACTGCTGCAATGCTTCATAAGCAAACACTCCAAACAACAAAAAACGGGGATTTATGTTTCAATGTAATTATGGACAAATCGTCTGCTTCTTCCTGAGGTGCTGACACTGCCCTAAGGCTTGTGAGTTGTTTTGTAGTTAGTTAAAAAATGTAGATCAACTTTCAATTGGACTAACGAGATTATCAATCACATTACGTCACGTATATTTACAATGATGATGCTGAATCTACCACAATACAATGACAACCTGGACAAAGACTTGTGAGTTTTACTGAAAAATACAGACAAGATTATATTTTTAAAACTGAGAGGAAAGTATTAATAGAGTATGGTCTTCAGTTCAGTTTGTATTTAGGTTTTTCCACTGTGATTTTTTTAATGCATTAAGTTCATTCTCAGGGGTGGAAGAAGTGCTTCCAACTCAAGAAAAAGCAATGTTTCTTGGTGTTTCCCAAGTTAAAGTTAGTCATAAAGCAGTAAAACCTGCACAACAATAGTAGAAAAATAGCTCTTTTGAGGAATACACAGAGCAGCACATCCACACCATAAACATTTCAAAATGTCTTTTCAGAATAGAGAGAATACTTTATGAGGAAAAAAATTCAAGTCGAATATCTTGCACCTTAACATCGTTACTGTAGCCTATTCTGAAAACACTGTCTTTCTAACACACAGTAGTATAACTCTTTATTTATAATGTAGCTGCACTTGTAGATTGCACTCAGACAGTGGGAGAGCACTTGTCAGTTACAATAATATAAGTACTTCCCATTTTATTTCTGATTAATTTCTTTATACCCATTGTCATTCTGCAGATTGTGTTTGCTAGACCTTGATTTTATGTACACAATGTCATGTTACTGAATGTCTTCTGTGAGTTTGAAAACTCAGATATGCTCTCGTAAGCTAAACCGTCTTCAATCAGGAGTGATTTGATTGAACTTTTGAGTTAAGATGTAAGATGATCTCACTGCCATTTGAACCACATTACAGTTCAGGGTATTACTGAATTTCTCTTTGTAAATTGTATGTATTTTCAAAAGCTTTCAATTTTGTAATCTCAGAAATAAAACGTGTCATGTCTTGTGAATTAGAAATGACAGTTTTTTGTTTTTTCAAACACATTAGTTCTTATTGCAATGCAGTTTTGTTGCCATATAAATTATTAAGTTATAGACATATTGCAACTAACGATTGTTGTCATTATCGATTAATCTAATTAATTAAAGGTCATAAAATGTTGGAAGATGTTAATTGCTGTTTCCCAGAGCCTAACGCGGCGTCCTCAAATGGCTTGTCCACAACCCAAAAGATATTCAGTTTACTTTCACAAGGGAGGGAAGAAACAAAAAAAAAAAATCATATTTAAGAGGCTGAAATGAGAGAATATGGAATTTTCTGAAAAAAAAAAAAACTCAAAAGGATCAGTTGAATGTTAAAACGTTTGGCAATTAATTTAATAGACAAAAAAATTAAGACTTGTTTTTTTTTATTTCAACATTAGAGGGCGCAACAACCTCAGCTAACTGAACCAAATACAGTCTGATAGATATTTACATTATATGTCCTCAAACAAAATTCCGTTGCTAAGCGACAGTGTCTCTATCCATCAAGTTTTTCAAATATGATTTGTATATACGCAAAAACCCTAACGCCTGTTTTACTTCTACATTACCAGTTCCGTATTCGTAACTTCACATTGAAAACTACATTTCCCAAAGCTACGAGAAGGGGCTGGTATGTCGGGTAATGTAGTTTCATATAAGTTTCAGGTACACTTTGAAAAACTGCCCTAAAACTACATTTCCCATGCAACATGGCGCCACCTGAAGGCGGAAGTGTGTGAGTTCGTGGTGGATAAAAAACAAAAAGTTCTCGTTTGTTTTCATGCCAGAGTGGGAAAGTCACGTTTCTGTACTCTGTGAAGCTCGTGTCTAGGTCGTTTGAAGACTCCAAAGGTAACCTCACACTGTGGGAGCGGAGCTAAACATAATCAATACTTTATTTTAAAGACGATTCTGGAGATGCATCTTAAAATAGTGTTTTGTTAGTTTCCTCAACACTCGTTTCCTCTCACGGCTATCAGCGTTAGCATTTTTCTGTTTTTGTTTGAGTTCATGCAGACAAACTGTATATTAGATACAACTGTTGAATCTGTTTGTAGTTAGTTTTTTATCTTCTTAAATACATCTTAATTTAACATTTGAGACGTGTTTATTTCAACTTCACTGGTCCAAGCCTGCTGCCAGCGTTAACAGGCAGTTCAGCCATCATTAATGTTGATTATGGAGAAGTTACTGTGCACTTTAGTTTGTGTCATGCACTTCAAAAAACGCGTATATTTGTCACAAATAGCTGGGTCTCAGAGCAGCAGATTTGTTTGCTCCTGTGCATCCAACACTCACTGCCCAGAAATGCTTGGCATGCTGCTGCTCGGTGCCACACCCTGGAGGTGTTGAGGATTTTGGTGAAAGGAGTCTGAGAGAGAGGGGAAGGTTTGGGTATTATAACCACAGCTAATCTGTTATGAAAGCGCCCCCCCGTCTTACTCATCATGGGAGAGGACGTCCTCCACAGATAAACACCAACTACAATGGAGTCAATTGAAGCAGCTGAAATGGACAGTGTGTGTTGGAAGCCAGGCGGAGTCCCTGCAGGCAGAGCAGCATGACACCCCATGAGAGCAACACACACAGAGCCAAAGACTGTGTGTGAGGGTGATGATCATCCAGCTCTCAAGTATTAGCAGAGCTGGCAAGAAAATCAGTTAAATGTCTCAGAGTGACCTTGAAATGTGACCTTTAGGCCTTCAACTAATGGCTGCTGTCATTATTAATTGCTCTGCTGATTATATTTCCATTAGTTTTCATGTGATCAATTTACTTTACAGTTCTGGTAATGGGCAGACATGAACAGTCACAGTTTCTCAGAATAACATTTAATATTTTTCCGTTAATTAATGTCAAACATGCCAACACAAAACAGCTATTAGTTTATATGAAGTTACAGAAAAGCAAGTACCTCTTTACTATTACTATTGTGTTTGGTAATATACTGATCACTAAAACTATTTTGTGTGAAGACATTTTAAATTAAATAGTTCTCCGTTGCAGATGAAAATCGATTTTTGGAGAAATCACTCAGTGTTGAATCAGTTAGTCATTTGTCAGAAAACTAATAGGCAGCTAATTTATGATCTTTTAGTTTTTAAAATCACTGGTCAAGGACATAGTATCCCCACTTTTTCAAATATCATGATCTGCTTTGTACATTTTTCATTTTTTCTGACAAATAATATGCTGTAATACATTGGAAAATGGACAGATAAATCAACAATAAAACTATTCATGAGCTGCAGTTCTAACATTGTTACAGAATGAATGAATATCACCCTGATGTTTTTGTCTGTAATCTTCACAGGGACCAGTACCTCTTAAGGATGAGGAGTGAACCAGGCCCAGTTCAGATCGTTACAGTGTGTAAGGAGGATCACTCCTTTGCTTTGGACACGGAGGCTTTGGCCCGGGTTCTGTTGGCTCCAGAGGTCCGAGACAAACATGTGGTGGTGCTGTCGGTGGCCGGAGCCTTCAGAAAGGGCAAAAGCTTCCTGCTTGATTTCATGCTTCGTTACATGTACAGGAAGGTAAGTCGCTCTGTAACATAATCCTTCAGCGTCAGACATTATGGGCCCTATTTAAATGTTATAGAGCAAATGGTCTCAAGTCCATGGTGCAAGTACATTAAGGGTGTGTCCAACTCCTCTTTTGCTGGTTAAACAGCTCAAAATCAGGGCGCAGTCATAGGTGTGTTGTTTTGGGTGTATCCTGAGTTAAACCAGTGTAATCTCCAATTCTCTTTTAAAGCCACATGCACCTCACATATTGCTATTTAAATGGTGGATTTTGGCTAGTTGGAGGAGCTGATGGTTTTCTGCTGAGGAAACAGATCTGCTCGTATGTGAAGTGAAAACACAAACAAACCATCTTCGTCCCCGTGTGTGTAGGCCAAGACCAGATCACAAATTACTTTTATAATATTTCTAAAATGAGTTAGTAATTGTTTTATTTCCTATTTACAGAGTGAGCTCTGTGTATGAACACATCATTTTAAAATGTATTTTATTTTATTTTATTTATTTATTTATTTTTGGAGTGGACAAATAATAACTGTATTTGGAAAAAAAAGTGAATCATATCAGAATCAGACTTTAACTAATGAGTCCATCACTGCAGGGAGGTCACAGCAGGTGATGCTGACTAGTTCCTCCTCTCATGTTGAAGCTGTGGTTGGTGTGAAAACCTTTCTGCCGTCATTCCACATTAATGCCCATCCCTGCTGCAACACGTGACTGATTCCAGTCATTACGTATGTTAAAGAGTGCAGCCCATGTGAATGCCCTCAGCTTGTTTTTTTGTGGACATATTTCACAAACTAAACCAACGCTTGGCATTACATTTCCGGTGCTCATTGATAGATCTCACAGATTTGTAAACTCCATTACCTTTGCTGTAGTGCCACCATCAGGCAAAACACTGTTTTACTAAAGGAATAACTAACTGTGGACATAATTATGACCAGATTAAGGTCCATGCTCCACTGTTTTGTGTGTTAAATTATACAGAACCACTGGGTATAATGTCCTCTGCATCTGCTGCTATATTCTTTAGAATAATTGAAAATACAAGATAAGGCATGTTTCATATTTTCAATATTCCTGAAGGTTTGGATACATGCAGGGTTTCACAGAGAAGCTCCAGCCTGCCCCTGAGTGATCTTGAAAGTGTAATTTATATTCCTGCAGAATGATGAAAACTGGCTGGGTCAGGAAAATGAGCCGCTGACTGGATTTTCTTGGAGAGGCGGTTCAGAACCAGAGACGACAGGCATCCAGCTGTGGAGCGAAGTTTTCCCCGTCCAAAAAAGCGATGGAACAGAGGTACCTGCACCATTTATTTGTTATTTATCGGATGTCCGTAAGCCTGTGTGTTGTAGGATGGTTACATACTACTGAAAAACTGCTGTAAAACCAAGAAACAAAGTATGAACTTAAACTAGTTAATAACAATATTGAATACTTTCTGTGATTTTTATATAGTATGTTACAGGAGTCATCATCTCATTTTTATTCTTGCAAAATCCATACCATATTCTCCTCCTATTAACTTTATCACCGCTTATCTTTGTAACTACACTCTTTCATTTGTTAGTCTGACTTGCATATAATTAAGAAGATAGTCGATCTACAGAGAATGAACTGACAACAGTTTTGATAATAAACTGATTGTTTAAGAAATTATTCACGTAAAACTGATGTCATTGTCAAACATTTTCTGGTATCATCATATTATAGTATTTATTGAAATTTATATTTTGAAATGAAACAAACAAACTGAGGACATGACATTTTTATAACATTCTGACATTTTATTTTACAACTGTTTTAGCTCCAAAAACACAAGAGCTTTGCTTTTATGCTACCGATGAACCTTGAGGTTGAGAAATATACTTCTACATGAGGCACAATTTGTCCTCATGTCCAATTTGTGATTTTATCAACATCTTACAATAATATAGATAAATTTCCTTTTAAACAACTGTATGCTGGTTTTGTCTTTATTTTTTGTAATTTGATGGATATATTTAATTTAAATCAAATTACACATCTTTCCAACATTTCTAAGTGGAGTATTCTCTGTTACATCACTTCCAGATACACTCAGCGTTCTTGTCCTTATCCTATGTTTTGCCTCTCTGCTCCTGTAGGTGGCAGTAGTGTTGATGGACACTCAGGGAGCCTTTGATAGCCAGTCAACAGTGAAGGACTGTGCCACCATCTTTGCCCTCAGCACCATGACCAGCTCAATACAGGTGACTAGTCTCCTCTGATTCTCACTGATTTCATCATTTCTCCTGATCCTCATCATAATGTTTGCTTACATAGTCTTTCTTTTGTAGATCTACAATCTGTCACAGAATATCCAAGAAGATGATCTGCAGCAGCTACAGGTCTGTTTACATGAGTATGATGAAGATGTCAGCAGATGAATGATGCTTTGACGTCGTCAGTGAACATCCACATAACGGAGATTATAAAGACTATACCATTTAGTCCAAATTAACTTTTTGTTTGACCACCAAAATTTCACCACTAAACATTAGATGCTCTTCAGCATTATAATTCTTACTGTTAACTTTATCATGGCTTCCCTCTCCTTTTCCTCCTTCTCCTTGCAGCTGTTCACAGAGTATGGTCGTCTTGCCATGGACGAGATCTTTCTGAAGCCCTTTCAGGTAGGAGAGACTTGTTTTGCACTGTTGCTGATGTTGGAATTGTATCTGATTGTCTTTGTTGATTTATTTTATCTGTTTTAATGAAAAAAATATTCTTTAACTTATCTCCTTTGTTTTCCTCCTGCAGTCTTTGATGTTCCTTATCAGAGACTGGAGCTTCCCTTATGAATATAACTACGGGTTTAAAGGAGGCAATGATTTCCTGGATAAACGATTACAGGTACCAGTTCTTTCTTGTTCTTTTGGTAGAACTGCTGATCTTAAATACTAAATGTAGGATTTCACCTTACTATTGCATTGTTCTTTAAAGGTGAAGGAAGCCCAGCACGAGGAGCTGCAGACAGTGAGGGAGCACATCCATTCATGCTTCACCAAAATCTCCTGCTTCTTGTTACCTCACCCTGGGCTGAACGTTGCCACCAGTCCCTCTTTTCAGGGACAGCTCAAAGGTAGGTTTTCCACACCATCCTACCTTGTTTAAGAATACCTAATATACCCAGAAACGGCATGAGGTCTGATATGTTTATTTTGTCAGATGTGGCCCCGGAGTTCAGAGAGCAGCTGCAGAGCCTGATTCCTAAACTGCTGCACCCGGATCGCCTGGCTGAGAAAGAAATAAACGGAAACAAAGTCACTTGTCGGGGCCTGCTCGAGTTCTTCAAGGTATCATCTTTTCCTTCTTCCTTCCTGCTGAACCTGCACTAGTTTTTCTTGTCTAACATTGAACTTGTTGTCTTATCAGGCATACATCAAGATTTACCAGGGAGAGGACTTGCCACAGCCAAAGACTATGCTCATGGTATGTGCAGAATTAACACAAGTTCACAAGGGTCATTTTGACTTTTCTCTCCAGTATATTTAACACATGCCTGTTTGTCTCACCAGGCTACAGCAGAGGCCAATAACCTGGCAGCCGTAGCAACAGCCAAAGATCAGTATTACAAGAACATGGAGAAGGTTGGTTCGTGAATGACAGTGCATTAACTACATACCTCTACACTCTGGAACATGGGAACGCCTTAAGAGTGGTGTTTTCAAGTACCACTGTTCATATCATTTTGACTGTCTTTCTTTCTTACGTCTCTCTCCTCTCATCTCTCAGGTGTGTGGGGGAGACTTGCCCTACGTGTCCCCTGACTCTCTGGAGGAAAAGCATCACTTTTACTTCCGACAGGCTCTTCGCGCCTTCTCCTCAACCAAGAAGATGGGAGGGCAAGAGTTTTGTGACCGTTACCAGGTGCAGCTGGAGAAGGAGCTGGAGGAAATGTGGCAGTCACTCAGCAAGCACAATGAGGTAAGATACTAATCCATAAACATGGTATACAACCTGACATTAAAATAAACATCTGATGGTGTAGAAGTAGTAAACACAGATGTTGTAGTCCATTTATTATAGAAAAAAACAAACGTGTTTTCCCATTTGTACTGATTCTGGTAGTAGTTTATTATTATTTCATCTTGATCATCTGTTTTTCCCTTTTGCTGCAAAAGTCAAAAAATCTCTTCAGCGCATTCCGGACACCTGCCGTGCTATTTGTCTTGGTGTGTTTCCTCTACGTGCTGTCAGGCGTGTTGCTCTTCATTGGCCTGTCCACCTTCGCCTTGGTGTGTGACTGCACTCTGGGTGTGGCCATGATGGCCATCCTGGTGTGGGCCTTCATCCGCTACTCCGGTCGGTACCGGAGTGTGGGAGGAGCCATCGACCAGGCCGCAGGTGTCGTCCTGGAGCAGGTGAGCACAGTGCAGCTGGTGGTCGGTTATTATTAGCTGGCGTCTGTTTATGGCCCCCAGAGCTTTTTCTTATGTCATCATAGCCTTTTTTTCAATGCATCTACCCACAAAAGTCACTAGAGGGAGCAATTGATGTTGGAAACAAAAATGGCATCCAGTAGTCTGAGGTTAGTGGAGCTTTTGACTTGCCTGCCAAAACCTGGAAACAAAAACAACACAAAGAATTGAATATGTAAAGAGAAGCTCCCTTTTTAGTGCCATTTATGGAGTCCTGTGTGACATTCAAAAAGCTGGTTATGACCACAGTAACAATTTGAATTTCAAATATGCTGTGCCTTGTACAAAATGTTTTTCCCTTAATCATAAAGACAGGTCAATCAAAAAGCTGTCAACACATACAGGAACCGTGGCCTTGTTTTGGTGCTATTTCATTGGCTCATGATATCAGAGCGTGTCTAGTGGTCTGCAGGGTCAAAGTTTCCAAGCAACCAAAGGTTATTATAGCTAAAACATTTTCTTTAGCTTACATTAGGTCATGTCAGACCTTTCTGAGAGTAGCAAAGAATGCATTGTCATCTGATAAAGGCCGGTGGTCATGTGGCTGCCTCAAATCACAGGTTAACCATGTGGCCTGCCAGGCAACTGCTGTGTCCACAGTCGGAGTCCCTGTAGTGCCTTTGGGCTCAAACAACATGTTCAACGGCTCCGTTTTACTTAACATGCAAATAATATGCAAATGCTTTAAAGCTTCATTACTTCATATTCAGCCACAAAGAGGAAGGAGGAGCCAGAAAACAGCATACTGTGATTTGTTTATTTCACTCATCAAGGTCTGTTTACCAATGTTGAGGAGAACTGCTACATATGTGAAAAAGCTTTTTGTGGCTTCAGACGGAGCCTCGTGAAACTTGATAATTGCTTCAAGTGATGTCACTTGAGTCAATGCTTAAGGCTAGAAGTTAGAGCTTAGAGGCTTAGAAAGAAATTAGCTGACCAGACCTCTGTAGCCTGCTCTTCATCTTGTCTTGAGGGTGGTTGCCTTCAAGTTGCATTGTGGGAAATGTAGATTCCAGATTTTGAGGTTTAATCATCAAATCATTCTCGTCCTTCTTGTGACTAAACCAGTATATTTATCGCATTACAGAGGCTGAATATGCTCTAACTTCACTGTAACTGTTTAACATTTAGTTATTAATTTTTTTATGCAGTATTACTCAGATAAAACTAAATTAAAAATGTTTAAATTGGATCCAGTGTCCACCGAGCACGAAAAGAAGATGAAACAAACAGTGAGAGTCTAAAATCTACTAACCACCCTCAGAGGCCATTTAGAGTTGACCCTCACACTGCTTACTTACACAAAAGTGGAAGTGGTTTGAATTGAACTCACTCTGCATGGCACATTTGAAAATATGACGGATGAGCCTGAGAGGTTTCAGTAGTCAGCCAGAACACAGAAAGACAGAAATCAGCGAATGTCGCAAGAAACACTTGGTGCAGTATGTGGTTGACTGAAATGCCTTCCCTTTTTTTTCCCTCTCTCTCTCTCTCTTCCCAGGCCACCGTGGCATTGAACAGGTCGAGAGGTGCAAGCACTGTTGACCAGAAGAAATCCAGTTAAGGGACCTCTGAACCTTCATAATCTTGATGCAGTGCAACCACCGCACAACACAAGCACACATTCAGCACTAAAGCCTTATCATGCCACCCATTGGAGCAAAACTGCAGCTAAACCACATTGGCACAAGGTAAAAACATGATGCCAATTCACCAGCATCTTTATTATGCAGGTTACACTGAGGCAGGAGGTTAAACCATCAAAATCCTTCTTTTTGGGACTTCATGTCTTAAATTGACACTGCCATCATGTTACAAGTTTACAATTGGTTGAAATAGACAAGTCGATGTTTACCTTACCTACTAAAAGAACACTCAAACTTTCTATTTCAGCTGAATGCATCTTATTTGGCTGTATATAGTTCAGACAGGGGGTAGTCAGGGTACTTTCCGAACAAAGCTTCTGCATTATATCTTTAAGTCATGATCTTTAAAATGCTGGCTTTAAAGCTAATACATGTAAACATATTTCTTCATGGCTATATTTTTTTACTTTGTGGCCTTAAAAACATTCCATTCTGTCTATAGATTTGCTTTTTAATTGAGATAAAGTAGAACTTCTAAAGGGGTCAACTGTCACCTTCTTTGGATGAAGAGGAGTATTCGCACTTTCTATTTAGCGCAGCAGGTTTTGGAGGCTGCATGTAATGGGAGCTCTTATTTGTTTCAAGCGCTTTGCTGTTTATTCCTTGACGGAAATGTATTACCCTTTGTAGACTTTGATACCAGATGTTAAATTCTTCTAGAGAAATCATATAAACAAAACCTATATTCTGCAACATTTTCCAACTCCAAAGATTATTGGACCTTATTGGAATAGTCAAAGGTCTTGAATGCCCCAACATAACAAAACTAGCGACTAGTCAGCCAAAGAGTTAGCTTTAAATATTTGAACGATACTTTGACCTCAAACTCCTTTCAGTTCAAACTTCAGCAAATATAAGCTGCAGTGGTATATATCCATAAGAGTTTTATTCCTTGAATCCTTTAAGTGACTACAGTAAACTCAATGTTTGTCACTCACACATTGAAAGTGTCAAACATAAATGGAGCAAAGAAGAAGCAGAATGTCTAAACACAGAAAAAACGTGCAAACAAACCAATTGAAAAGGACTGAGTGGCTCTTACATGCGGCCTGGTTTTCACATGATGGAGCACTTGGATGGATTCTGATCAAGTTTGGTAGTAAAAAAATGCTCAACGTGTGATCATGTTAGTATGATTGATCTAACTCCTACAGGGACCATTCGTAGCCGGTGCTGATTCATTCCTGTGATGCAGTTTATATAGTTCACATTGTTGATCTGGCTGCACCTAAATGGGATATTTGAACTATTTCACAGTCATTCGTTCTCCTTAAAGGCTTAAATGTGATCTTAAGTTATCCATAATAGAAGACTTTGTCAATGTAAAACTTCTTTTCAAAAAAGACAAACCTTTTCTTCTTGGTAAAATAATCTCCATACACGGTTATCGGCTTGAAACCATTGCGTGCCCGGGTCAGAGCTTTGCTTCAAGTAACTCGCACGTAATGGTTGCATAACCTATAATGAAAATACATAACAGGGACGGAAAATTTAATACATTTTATTTGACGTGTTTCATAGATCTTTGTTTACCTGCAACCATTTAACCAATGAACTATATTTTTCAAAAATCAGTCACACAGGGATTCAAAAAGGTGGACTACACAGTGGATTTATTAGGTTTTAGTTTTCCTTTGTGGTGCCAAGCGGGGCTGAATGAATCAGGCATTGGATTAAAGGACTCTGATTATTTGCAACCATGCCCTACATCTCTGAATATAATGAAATGCAGATTCTTTCAGAAACATTGGACTGGAGAAGTGGAATGGGAAACATGTAGTGTTGTAAAATGGGTTTTTTAAAAGCCACAAAGAGCTAAAGAAGGATCCTGTTGTCTGTAATGATTTAAGATTGTGTACTTCAACTATTCCAACAACAACTTCCTTTGCTCAAACACAAAGTTAAGACAGCAAAAAGCTGATTCGTGGTGCTTTAACTTCACATGACACTGTAGGTCATAAGAATATAGGCCAAAAACCATATGTAGGAATATGGAGGACGAGGGACTCAATCCAGGATTTTTGACCATCTCTTTGCACATTCCATGTCTTTCTCTTTCCACAAGAGGAGGAAACTTTAGGATTTGTTACAAGCACTGACTTTTGCACTTCCCCTCCTCTTTGGTGCTTTTTGCACACAGCGCGTTCCAGAAGTGAATACATGCATGCAATATTGTAGTAACGGCTAATGTACTCATCTCCTGCAGGGCTATGGTGGCCTTGACTTGAGAAATGCTGTTTTATAAAGAATAAACAGAGGTTGAAAAAGACTTGTTAATGTGCCTGTCCAGTGTGTTCTTTCATCTGTTTTTTTTTTATGATATTTTAAAAAGAGTCACCATGGGTGAAGCACAGTTTAAGTCTGACATTTAAACTATCCAAATCTGAAAACAGGATATAGGATGTTTTGGGGTTTCTAACCACACAAATGCTCTCTGTGGCAAACCACTGCATATCGTTTCCGATTTCACTCAAGTCAGGCTTTTGTGATTGCGCGGTCACAGAATTACTCAGTTTGAGATTACATTTAAATATTCGCCTCAAATTAGATTACATCAGATCATTGATTCATCATTGTACAAAGTAAGTGCCAGTACAGCAAAACGCTGTCCAGCATCTAATCGGGTAAACGGTATCAAAGAATAATATTATGATGTACAAAATGAACAATACACTAATATGTATAGAATGATGGTCTATAACTGTGATGTGTTTTAGTTAAAGAATACTATTTGGAAGTGAGTCCAACTATTGTACAGCGTTAATATATACAAATGACTGTGCAACTGAACTGATATGAAACTAATATGTGATATAATAATGATAAGATTTATTTATGGAGTTTTTCAAAAGCTTCACAAAGGCAACAATAAACCATTATACAGTATTGATGTAATGTAGGCTACAGTATGAGTAAATGTAGCTACTGCGTGTCCAGTAATGTATAGTGTAAACAGTGAACCGTTATACAGAATATAATATAATGTATGAACTGTGCAGCTAGTGTATGTCATGCTTAGTATAAACAAAGAGCCAGTATATGATATCCACGGTGTGGAAATAAGCGATGTTAACAATGAACATCTTATAATCTGTCATCTGAGGTGAATTCAGAAGCTCCTGATGTCGAGGACACTGCTGTCAGCGTGCGAGTTCACGTGTTTTTGATAGAAATGATGTTTTTTGTGTTTTTTTATTGGCTGTTTGGCCGCATAATGAATGTAGGTCATATTTAACAGGCTTTGTGTTTCCAACCACAGCGCCGTTCAGCTGCAGCCCGCACGCCCCACAACAAAACAAACTGCATGAATCGACCTCAGCTGTGATATTTCAGCGGCAGCATCATTATGGTTTTTTTTTTTCATTCTCCCATCTTGATGTGTCATTGTTGTCTTCTCTCTGCCTGCCGCCTCTCATCCCCACATTGACACTCTCTCTCTCTCTCTCTCTCTCTCTCTTTCTGTCTCTCTCTCCCTTTTCTCCACTCCGCGTACAAAAATCCCCTACAGCAAATTTTCGTGTCCCTTGTTTCCTTATATGGTGATCAACGTCGCGGCCCGACCCTCCTCGTGCTGTGAGCGAGGCGCGTGCACTGACCGCCGCCGCTCACCGTTCGCTTCCATATTTGGAAGTGAGTCCAACAAAAACCGCACGAGGGGAGGAGGAGGAGGCGAGGGAGGGAGGCATGGCGGAGAACTTCCTCCCATCCTGAATCCGCTCTTTGCCCGGCCGGCTGCTGAATGGCGTTTTCAAACAGCTTCACGTATTAATCATCACGCTATTGGTGTAATAATCAATAGCAATCAATAGCAAAACAATCACGTCTTTGCACACCGCGTCAGTCCCAGTCACGGGCCGTATATAAAGATATAAGATGTAATAGATATTTAAATATTTATATACAGTCTACGATCACAATGATGGCGACACAATCAGCAGGCTGTGTGCGCGTGGTTTTTTTTCATTATTACAGATTACAATAAAAACAATGAAATAAAAGGTGCAGCGTCAAATGATTCGATATGTGTTTGATAATAATCCTCGTGGTAATTCACCCGTACACCAAAGACTACTGACGCACTGTTAAATCATTTCTTAATTCTGTGCATCAGATATTACTTGGGATTTGTAGGTTTATGCAAATATTACACAAACACAAACTCCCATCATGCTCTGCGCGTCCCATTTGGTGTGTTTGATTTGTTCAGTCACACCGGCCGCCCCAGACAAAGAAAATAAAATGAATAATGCCATGTGCTAATATCGAACAGACATAAAATGATTAAAAAAAATAAAATAATATTTTAAAAATATTAATGGATAAAAGACACGTTTCCTTGGAATGGATGCGGTGTAACAACAA
This sequence comes from Scortum barcoo, assembly GCA_023238725.1. NCBI lineage: Eukaryota > Metazoa > Chordata > Actinopteri > Centrarchiformes > Terapontidae > Scortum > Scortum barcoo. Next base: position 12,555,469 of record CM041554.1, read on the forward strand.
AGGTTATATTAGGTTAAGGTTATCGATTATCTGGTAAATCATCGTTATTTTGTTGTATTAGCTGTTTAATTTGCGCGTATAAAGTATAAAACAGGCGCTTATTAATAATCATATCAGATCTGATAAAAGAAGTCTCTTCGTGTTTTCACAGACACGGAAACACTCTGATAAACAGTAAACTCCGAGCAGCAGATGAAGCCGCCGGACTGTCCAGGTGAACACACAAACACCACACGCGCGCGCCCCCCGCTCGTGCACTGCTGCGCCGGACTCGGGGCTCGTGCTCGCACGCGCGTTCACGTCGGGTATCCAGAGAGTGAGCGCGAGACCAGCACCTCATCATCAGTCGTTGAATTTGTACCAGCCGCTGATCGACTCTGATCCACAACCATGGTAGGTCCAACACACATTTATCGCTATTTACTAGTCCTCGTCTCTTTATCAGACTACCAGAGGCTTAATGTGAAGGTGTGGGGAGGTTTTGTGACTCTTTAATAATTATTTTATCAGTTTTAGCACCAAACGTAGTGCGCCGGTGTTGTGCCGCAGCTAGCGCCGGTGCTAGGCGACGAACAGAGCGAGGAGACATTTTGTTAAACAGGCATATTTTAACATATTCAGATTATTTATTTATTTCTATTCGTGTGGTATTTTTAAGAAAATGGTGACAACGGACCATATTTAAAAAAAAAAAAAAAAAAAAAAAGACTTAACGGCCCAACAACTGGCGCCATTTCGTTCATGTCTCCGTGTTTCAGCGACAGAAAGAAAGGGGAAAGAAGTGTCCGGTCGTCCCCGCTGCTGCTCGGTGTCTTTCCCCTCTCTCTCTCCAGGCTTCACGGCACGGTTACTCCAGCTCTCCCCGTCAGCAGAGTAACATCTCTGGCAGGTGCAGCAGCAGCGCCCCGGGGCTCTTCAGCTAACGTTATTGTTAGCTCCGTTAGCTCCGTTAGCAGAAAATGAGTCCCAGTGTGGCAGCTACTGAGATTTGCTCCGTCTTTGTCTGCTCGCTTCCGATCTGATCGTGTCCTTCGGCACAGATCCACTCCTCTACCTCAACGACAACACACCGACATTTTGTGTGTTTATATCAGAGTTTCTGTGTGACAGCAAATGAATGGATTTACGTTTTGAGCTGCTCCTTTTTATTATAAAGCAAGCTAAAGCTCACATGTGCTGCATTCACGGCCCCACCCTGAATTTGGTGCAAAGACCATTTTTGCTTGCTGCCGTGTTATGGTGACTCTGTGCTCAAAGGTTTAATTAACAGCCGCTTTTCAGGGGATAAATGAGGCGTGTGTGTGTCGGGATGGAGCAAATATTTGACGGATTTGTTTCCGTTATGTAACGCGGTGTTGGATCCGGTAGCTGAAGCTAAGAGGCCGCTGTCTCCGGATGGTCGAGACTGCGCATCTTCTTTTGGTTGCGCATCTAATTTGTGCGTCACGCCATCAGACTACTACACAACACCAGGAGGGAATAATTAACAGAGACACTTATTCATTCATATATAACGTTAGTCACCAAAACATTACATGAAAGGGCAGAAATGTGTTGTTTTAATGCAGCATAAAATTAAGATTCATAGTATTATTAATAGGTAAATTTATACATTTAATGTCATTTATTATGTAGCTATATTGAGCTATTTTTGTGCTTACATAAAACATCATGGGAATATAAATCTGTAAAATGATAGATTTAGTATTACCTTTTTTTGTTAACCTGCAGCTGTTTTGAGTTATATTGGTGAAGGATAAAAATGAAAAGTCATAGTATTACATATCTGTAAAATGACTTATTTAATATTACTCCTTTGTTAATATTTAGCTATATTGTTATATATATTGTTTTGAGAATAATAAAAAAAACTATTGTATATATCTGTATCATGATACATTTAATGTCACCTTTTTGTTTTTATGCAGCTGTTTTGCCTTTCACTGCTGCATTGTTAGCGACCTGACATCAGCTCAATCTTTCCCTTTGTAGTGTATTTTTAAGAATTTGGATATAAACCCATCAGGCCTGTAGTCTCAGCTGTTACTGTGTGTAAAGGAATTAAGAAACCTTTACTGTTAATAAATTTGTGTTGAGTCACTTGAACATTGACTTGTGTAAAGAAACTGTATCCAGGGTTCAGATTAGATAAGGTGTGAGAGCTCGGTAATCACCATGGTGATACTGGCCCGCTGCTGCAATACAAGTAAACGGTGTATAAACAATTTAATGGCAAATTAGGCGAGCAAAGCGGGGAGAGGAAAGAAATGGAAACACGGAAGATACAGAAAAATGAGAGTTTATGATTATCATTTCTCAGCATCACCGTGTGGGAAGAATGCAGTGAGACAGATGTCATGTGATTTCTCATGTGCAAAGAGAAAAGACTTTTTTTCAACTTAAAGAAGATATTCTGGAAACAAACTTTACTATAAGGAGATATGAAAGTACATTTCTCATTTTACTGATGTAATTAAGGAAGTGAGTGAGATTGTGTGCTGGTTAATTATTATTCTAAAGTTCACTGTTATCTCACACAGCTCTTTTACGCCCTGAACAAACACACAGTGCCTGCCTGTGCTGTTGGGTTGCTTTTCCATCTTTCCTGCCACATTATTTCCTTTTCATTGTTGTGTCCTCCCTTTTTTTTTTCCACTGACACATAGTTGGTAGACAGCAGTTTTTCTTCCATCTTCTCCTGAGACTGCATTTTTCTGCGATGGAGTTAAACAGAGTCAGAAGACCTGATTGAATGAGTTTGCCGAGCAGCTGGGCGACTTGACGATGTGACTCGTATTCTGTATTTTCTACAGAGGCCTCATTGTCTGGGCCTGAACCCTGCACTGAAATGCTTAACTCCTGACCACACCCTCACCCACATGGTCATCTTTATAGTGGAGATACATGGCCGTTCCCTCAAAGCTTACATAATGTTTTATAACTACCGGTCCAGTCACAGAAACCTCGACGCACCTGTAAGCTGAACATATTTAGTATTCGTTCGCGAGGTGGTCAGGCAGTACTGGCCGCACATTTTATTTCCGTACTCTTCCAGTCTGACCTTATACATAATGGATGGAATTAAAAGGCTGTACTCGCTGAATCATCGGGGTTGATTTAATTTGGAAAGACTGCTCTGACGATTAGATCATTTACAGATTTACATTATACAACTTGAGTCTTCCACATCATGGCCACACCTTCGTCTTACAATGCTCCTTATCAGTCGGCCTCATAAGGAGCATTTCTGGTGTGTGTGTCTGTGTGTCTCAGTGTGTGAGATAGCCACGTGCCTTCCCTCTTCAGCTTCATGATGTATTTACTGGAGTCGTTCCTTCTGGCCTGTTAAAGACGATGGCAACTGTTGATTCGTTCAAACAAAACTATCACTTCTGAAGAAGGGTTGCATTTAACAAATACTTAAATCATCCCATTTTACATTGACATTTTAAGTTTTTTTTTTTTTTTTTTCTTTTCAACTAGATGTTCATAACCCAAACATATTTAGTTTAATATCATATGAAATTCAGCAAATATTCACATTTTAAAAGCTGGAACAAGTAATTTTTATTTAAAAAAGTTGAATGATTAACATATTATTGATGTGTAACTTTAAAGCATTAGTGTCCATTTACATTTAAATCATCTTATCATTATACTCCCTCAAACAAATCCAAGGAAATGAGAGAACCGTTAAGCATTTTGGATATGCTTGATCCTCTATGGAAAAATTCAGTTGTACTCCGTAGGTTATTCAGTATCGTGAAGTCTGCATTAATAAACTTTGTGCAGCCTGTCAAATACCTATAATGGGTTGTATATTATATTATAAAAACATACTCAGGCCTCAGCATGTTTAGAAATCACCTTTACATGCAGCATCATTATCTGTTTCGCTGCAGTGACAGCAGCTGCCATGTTAAACAGTAAACAAATGAAACTGAGTTAACAGATTGTCTCTCTCCACAGGCCTCTGGTGTGAAAGTCACAGACGAAGTTATCGCAGTCTTCAATGACATGAAGGTGCGTAAGGCTCAGGCGAACGAGGACGAGAAGAGGAAGAGGAAGAAGGCCATTCTCTTCTGCATGAGCAAGGACCTCAAGAACATCGTTCTGGATGACGGCAAAGAGATCCTGCTGGGTGACTTGGGAACCACCGTCCATGACCCATACCAGCACTTTGTGAAGATGCTGCCCCCAGATGACTGCCGCTATGCTTTGTACGACGCCACCTATGAGACCAAAGAAACAAAGAAGGAGGACCTGGTCTTCATCTTCTGGTGAGTGCGGACATTATACAAAATTAAAAATGATCATCAGTAAAACGATAAGTGGCTTAAATAATTTTTTCCCCACCACCAGGGCTCCGGAAAATGCCCCCTTGAAGAGCAAGATGATCTATGCCAGCTCAAAAGATGCAATCAAGAGAAAATTTGAAGGTAAACTGTGTGTGTAGTTTTGAGAATTACAAAACTTAAAACATAAAACCGAAACCTTAACCGCACCTAACCCATAAACTGTAAGCTGCGATAAACAATATCATTCTGTTATCAGTGTAATGTGACTGGAAGTTCCCCATAGCACTTCGGAGCATTTTCAACATCTTTCAGTCAATTGTTTCTACCCACAAGTTACTAGTTTTAGTTCACTTTCCCTGTTTTCAGAGTCGTTTCCATCTTCGACCTGCTCAAACCTGCTAATAGTCAATATTAGCAACTAGCTGGTGAAGGTTGTTGGAGCCTTTAGCAACTAAAGAGACCAAAACAAAAACACAACTACAAATGAATGCTGATGTTACTTCATGTCAGCTGCATGTATGAAGGGAAAATAGTTTATGATGATTGTGGAGGTGTCCAAAAATGGCTTGTTCTGCTGCCCCCATGTGGACAGTAAAATGCTGCTTAAAACCCTCTTGGTACATAAACACAGCCTTTTGCTTAAACCTGCCATCCCAAGTCTCAAACCTTAGTATAACTATTAAAGATAGATTAACAAAGCTTTTTATTAAATTGAGGATTCAGATCACACAAAAAGTATTATATCTCTAACAGCCACTAGAAAGAATGAATTAATAATGGGGAATGCTTTATTTTAAATATAACAATCGCATGATATCTGTAAGTTTAAACTTTGTATTACACGTTGAATAACACTGGAGTAGACTTTATGTTCACTAGTTTAGCTATTAATCAACATGTAGGACAGACTTGTACAATTGACTCACTCATACTGCTCATTTATCAGCAGACAACATAAATTTGTCTACCATCAGAGGTTTTTCTGTACCATTTTTATCCCATCCCTTAAAATGTCCAGCCATTTTTAGCATATTGTGGGTGATTAAAAATCAATGAGCAGTACTGTTTTGGCAAAATTGGACTTATATTTTTATGTTGCATTACCCTAAAAAAAAACTCGTCTTGTATAATTTGCTGGATAAATCAGAAAATCGGCTATACTATAATATCAGCTGGAGGTTTATCGACCCAACCTTGTTTAATGAAAGTGATGATATGAGATTTAATTTCTTGTGATTTATTTATTTATTTATTTATTTGTCTTGTACATCATTGTAATCCTGTCATGTTTTTATTATTATTTCAGGTATTAAGCACGAGTGGCAGGTGAACGGTTTGGAAGACCTCAAAGACCGGCACACCCTGGCAGAAAAGCTCGGCGGCTCGTCAGTAGTCAGCCTGGAAGGATCCCCTATATAAATAACCCCCCTCCCCTCTCTCTCTGGCTTCGATCGAGGCCTTTCAGACACATCTGTTGGGTTTAGCTGTTCATTCCAGTGTGGTTTGGAGAAGGGCAAAAGCAGAACCAGCACCATTTGCGGGAATATTCGGGGTGGGATATTGTGGGTGGGTTTGGGGTCAAGTGACAGACAAAAAAAAAAAAGATTAATTCCACAAATGCAGACTGTCATTCCAGTTCACGCAACATAAAGAATATGAACAAAACACACACTAAGGAAAAACATAAAGATACAACTGAGGAAGGATGATGATTAAATACACATGTTCATGTTTAAGGACAGGGTTTTGTTCTCTCCAGGTTCCATTTGATTGCAGAGAAAGGGACAGATGACAAATTTTAGTTTTCCAACCACTGAATTCTGATAAATATTTGTTCCAACAACTTTTTTTTTTTTTTTGCCAAACTCCTAGTTAGGATTTGTAAGTGTGTGTAGTTGAGACTAGGTGTAGTATGAACTAATTCACTCTTGATTGCACAAGATTTAACAAAACCTTCTCTGGGGGAACATGGTTAAATATATATATTTTTCTTTTTTTTTTATTCCATTGTTTTGTTTTTCTTTTTTTGAACATGCAAATTCCAAAACTTGAGTGATTCCGTTTTATTTCCAGGTCTCAGTCAAAACCATGGCATTTGATGTAGTCAGACAGCATTCCTTGTACTTGTTAAAACCAGATCCTCTTGATTTAAAAATTTTGGTGTTATGAAGGTCTGATGGGGAGCGATGTGTATATGAAAGACCAGCGGTCAGAGTTAAGACTGAATATTGAATGGTGGATGTTTTGTATCGTCTCCTTATCTCTAATAAAAAGCACTAAACTACTGACTTGTTCTGCTCCTTTTCCACTTTTTTTTACTTGTGGTTTGTACAAATATCAAACAAAAAGCATCATGCTTGTGGTGGAGAGCACCCTTGTAAACTCTTAATTTTAAGAATGTTGCTCACACTTCAATCAACATCCAATTCAATTAGAGCTACAATTATTTTCATTATCCAATAAAAAATGTATTATGGAAGCTTATTTCCACCAATGTGATGGTGAAAAAAATATTCTTTAGCCATAATGACACTTCATCTAAATGACTTAGTATCTCAAAATAACTACAAGCTGATGAGTGATCATTTTGAAATACTAATTATTACACTACATTCAGAAAATTTGTAATTATGATTGAGAGGATTTTCTTTGTTATATCAACGGAAATAGCTTTTGATATTATTTAATCAATAAAATTAAATATGTCTAAAAACATCATCACACTGTCCTAAATCCCAAATTAAACTATTCCAACGTTTTTTGTCCAAAACCCAAAAAAAAGATTATGTTTGCTACCATGGGAGACTAAAAAGACAGTAAATATTTAGATTTGAGGAGTTGGAACCAATGATTTTGGGGGATTCTTACATGAAAGAAATAAACTGTTGCAGATTAATTTTCTGTTGATCGTTAAATCAGTTAATTTGGCTCTAAATTGAATTTAAATCAAACTGCAGTATCTCCCTGCTGCTCAGGTCCCTTGGTGCTGCAGTACCTGCTCTGACCACAGGAGGGAACCCGGACACCTCTGCTGAAACCAAGTCAAGACATTTCCACACGAGCTGTTATAAATCTCTGTTTATTAAAATATATCGAGCATTTTGTCAAAAAAATAAAATTAACACTCTTTCTCCCGGGTCCACACCGAGAAGAGCTGCAGCCAGCTAAAACGCCAAAAAGCATCAGTGGTGATGAATCAGCTTAAAGAGCTGTAAAAACACCAAACCAGCCCCCAAAAATTAAGTCAGAAAAAGAGAGCGTGAAAGGTGAAAGAAAAGTAGCTGTCTTTCACAGTAGGAAAATAATGTGGTGCTACTGACACACACCGCACACATGAGGAAAAGAGTTTTTTTCCCCTGTTGTAAAAAGTGGCTTATGTTAATGCTGTGGAAACACTGACTGCTATTAATGTGACTGCGGGCAAAAACACATTAAAAGATGCCGTGCTGGTGATCTCACAGGCGGATTTGTTTAATAGGCCCAGAGGTTACAGGGAGTTAATTAAACACAGGAGAGAAATGAGGGGGGTCTATAAGTGACTGAGGAGATCTGCTCCACTGGTTTCACTGTTGCACTCTTCTTTCTTCAGGGGAGATAACTCATCTCATCCTGTATTATTTCACTCACTTTGTGCTTTCTTGTGTTTTTTTTTTTTTTTCATGCTGTACCATCAAAAACTTCCTCTCTCTCTCAGTCCTGGACACAGTCTAGTCTGTTTCCGTGCACCCAGTAGCAGATCTGCGCAAACTTGAGAGGCGTGATGCGCACGGCCACGTTGTAGTCCCGGTTCTCCCCGTCGATCTCCAGCCACTGGTGTCCGGAGAAGATGCCGATCACCTTCCTCTCCCACCGCTCCAGGGTGTTGTCCCACACTCGGCCGTACACCCCGGAGCCGCTGGCCCCGGGCCGGGCGTCGCAGTGCTGGTATATCAGGTCGCTGGACTCCTCCTCCACGGGGCAGAACCGGTACACCAGCTCCCCGGACCTGTCGCTGTCGAAGCCCGAGAAGTGGATGCGCTTCCCGGCCAGGTCGTCGGAGGAGGGGGCCACGGAGAGGCGCATGAAGGGCCTCCGGTGGGGCCAGCGCAGCTCCAGCAGTGCGTAATCAAAGTCCATGCTGACCTCCTGGGGGCCCTGGATCCAGCCCTTTGGCACCCGGGTGCGCCTCACCCTCACCCACCGGACCAGGGGCTTCTTGGCTGAGGTGAGGCCGGCTTTGGTGCCGTTGACGGAGGGAGGGATGATGAAGCCCACCCTGAGCTTCCGCGCCCCCTTCACGTAGTCCCTCCCGTCGTGCACGCAGTGGGCCGCCGTGAGCACGTGCTGCTGGGACACGAGCACGCCGGTGCAGCCGGTGGAGATGCGCACCGCAGTGGAGAAGGGGTAGTCCAGCAGGAAGTTGTCACCCTGGATGTTGAAACGCCCGTCCGCCCCGTAGATCTGCCGCCTGACGCGCCTGTGCCGGGGCCTCACCGTCGGGCCCCTGCCCGGAGCGGGGTTGCCCTCCACGTCCCACGGTGGTCAGGGTGCGGGAGCCGTCCGAGTACAGCGTCTCGAAGGCCAGCTTCTCGGTGAGCTGCTCCTGAGGGGCCTCCTGCTCTCCGCGGTGGAAGCAGCTGGAGTTGCAGCGGGTGGTGAGGTCCAGATGGGCCTGCGCGCTGAAGCGGGACCGGAGGAGAGGGGTCGGGGAGTGGGGGACCAGGGTGGGGAGGTGGACGGGCTGAGGGCGGGGAGGGTGCAGCAGGGACAGGGCGAGGGGGAGGAGGAGCTGGAGGAGCAGGAGCAGGAGCAGGTGAGTCAGGAGGGAGGTGTCACGGGGCATCATGACGGAAAACACTGCAGAGGACAGAAAACAGTCACACATGAGGAGGGAACCAGCTTATTATTATTATAATAGAGGAGAGACAATGTGAGCAAAACATTCCCAAGCTGTCTCACAAACACAAACTAATCCCCATAAATCTGGACTCCTTCACAGCTGATTGATTGTAAATCACTGTGCCTATGCAACTGAGGTCAGCTTGCAAAATTGAATGTTGCAACGCAAGCCTGAGTTTTATCTGGTGTGGCGAGGCAACAATGGATCTCTTGTTCCTGCGATATAGATTACCAGGGAAGAAAGGACTTCAGCCTGATGGAAACAAACAACAAAGACATTTTAATGTCTGTTGGGTGGAAAAACCACAAACTAACTCCAAAGAGAGAAAGGAAAGGGGTCAACTACAGAGGAAGCAAAGTGGCCACAGACAAAGATTACATGAAAGATCCTTTTGATAGATAAGTCACGAGACTGTGGCGAGCTGAAGATGTTTGGAGGTTACATTATATACCCTACAGTCAAATATTTGTCAAAGCTCAGAGGTGTTTTCAGTCAAACATTAACTACTCCACAGTGTGGCCTGTGTGGTGCTCTCAGGGCAGATCAGTGGGGACAAGGGGAGATACTCGATCCCCTCCAAAGGCTGAGGACCCGGAGGCATTCATGGCACGAATAGAGCAGGTGTGTGAATAAGTGAAAAGAAACAAGTCGAGGCACGGCGGATAGACAGAGCATTACTCCCAACAAAGGGCAGGGTGGGGCCTGTCCACACACCTCTGAGCTGCTCCATAATGAACTACAAAGGAGGCAGGGTTGCAGAAAGAAAGAGCGCCTGTGAGCAGGGAAAGTACAAATTTCCCTCCACGTTGACATGTCAGATACATGACAGCTGTGGCAGATGGTTACAAAAGAGCTCAAGTGGTAAATTGGCCGCCGAGCTGTGACATAAAGCTGCAGTTTAACTTATTAAAAACAATACAAGTGACCCAAATATCAAACCTTGCCAGACAGGCTGCGGCAAAATTGATTTGGAGATGTGAAGCCATGAAATAGATGTGTTTTCACGGCCGAAAAACACTGTTTGACTTGATTTTTCAGGCTCTAAACCAAAAACCTCAGCTCTTCCTCTGGTTTTAGAGGCTCATTCTGATGGAAACCACAATGAGAGTGATCCAGGTCCTTGTGCAAAAGTGTCAACACACAACCTGAGGCATGATTATGGGAGAGCGCTGATTTTTGGGGCTGTGTGTATTGCATATTAAAGGAAAAAAAACCCAAAAATGAATTATTTTAGTGCTCAAATACACACAGGCAGGTATCCACTCCAGTTTGCAAGTCTGAAGAAAACTACAGAAAAACTCCCTGTCCAGCATTTTAAATACGATCTAATTTCTAAGCAGCAGAGTCAAGTGAAGTTCACCTCCCTCTAACATCTGTCAGACAAAGAGGGAGCACAAATTCAACAGATTGAAATGTGAGGATGGTTGGAGGGATGTCTGGGACTAAGAAACATAAAAAAAACAGCTGAAACCTCATCCAGACATGCTTTAATTTATATTTTACTGTGCATCTCAGTCTGAATAATCACCTCACATGTGGCTGCACAAGGCTGTAAAAAATCCTCACTGTCCTTCATACCAAGACCTGTGAACCTAATCTCGTATATTACCTCCTGATTAGAGATCGATAGTTCGTGTTTACATCTCAGTCAAGTTTTCCTCCCCATCAGACGAGACCTCCAGGATCATTTCCCAGTTTTTCCTCATCTCCGGTGACAGGCAGGTACTTTCTCCCTCCTGTCTCTGTCTCCGGAGGGAAAACTTTCTCCTTTACAGCGCCGACAAATACCAGCTCCGGATGCTGAAGTCTCTCTGGATGTCCAGTCACAGTCCCTCCTCTGAAACCTGCCCGGCTCAGACACAGAGAGAGCCACAAATAAAAGTCTGCGGTCCGAAAGGAAAGTGTTTACTCTCTGAGCAGCGTCCTGCCTCACGGCGCCGCCTCCTGTCCGACCGAGGCGGGGGCAGTGAGCTCAACCCAACACGGCTACCAGTCTGAAATAAAACCTCCAGGCACAGCTTATTATTCACACTTGTGTTCATTTTTAACATGCAAGAAGAAGTGGGTCCATCACGTTTAGGTCTTTACACCAAGTACATACAGAGAGATATTTATTAAAATCACGTTTATGCAGAAATAAGCTAAGCTAATGATCTATGCTAAACTGTCAGTAGCCATGCTAGCAGCTCTATGAGGCTGACAGTGATTTGAGCTAAATGCTAACGTGTTTGGTAGTTGTACTGTTTATAATGTTCACTGTAGCTTAGTTAAGTGTGTTAACATGCAATAATCATTTGGTCAAAAATTTTAGAAAGCTAACAAACTAATGAAAATGTCAACTGCTCTGATACAATATCTGAACCTTAACACTAACTATACACAGAAATATATTTATTAAACCATGTTGGTGCATACATAGGCTAAGCTAATGTAACCTAAGCTAAGCTATCTGTAGCCACGTTAGCGGCTCTCTGAGGCCATAGGTCTACTTAGACATGCTAACATGCTAATATATTTAACCAATACAGTGTTCATCATCTTAAGCATGTTAGCATGCTACATTACTGACATTTGCTAATTAGCACTAAACACAAAGTATGACCGAGGCTGATGGGAATGTCTTTAGTTTTGCGGGTATCTGAGAAATTAAAAAGTCTGAAAAATTTGACTTGGTGAGGCCGCTATAGTAAAAGTCAAGTAATAGCGTAAGTTATTTCAGATAATCCCGTGTGCATCAAATTTCACAGCAATCCAAAACATTTCACACAAAACCACTTTATCCTTCTTGGTGGCGTCAGACAAAAGCTCAGTTCATTCATCATCTGTTGACCACAAATGTTAATTCATCCAATAGCTGTTGTGATCCAAACTTTCAGTTTACATAAGAGTGGTGGATACAAACGAAAGAGATGTCCCACTTTGACTGATTCAATTTATAATCTCAACACAGAAGCAAATAATTATTCACTTTTTTAAAGCTAACATCAGCAAATATGTTATATTTTTAAATGCCAAATGACTAAATACATTTTTTTAAACTGGAAAAAAATATTTTGTCCCACAGCAAACTGAATTATTGCCATTTCAGCACGAGTCAGCTTGACTAGAAATCTGCTGACTGAGCTGATTGTTTCAGAGTTTTATGACACTGGAGAACTTTGACCGAGCTTGTTGTTCAACAGAGCTGCAAGAAATAAATGAATGTTTTCATGGAAGAGTATGATACCAGTGCATGATTTAAGGCATCAGACTGTTGATTTGTTCAAATTAAGGCTTGACTCACTGCTGCCTTTTAATTTTTAGCTCTGTTATGAGATAAAGATTTATCATTCAGTGCAGTGAATCAGTGTGGCAGATGACTGTTTTTCCTTTTATGACTCAGTTACAGATCATACGTGTTTATACTCTTCATCATATCAGGCGTTTGGCACTTTAATTGGTAGCCTACAGCTACACCCAAGCAAGAAAAGTCTTGTCCCTGGCATTACTGTTTTCTAATTATCGTCTGTGTCAAGAGATAGATGGAAATGGAGACCAACTCTTGTCTGCTCAGAGATCATAGCTGGCAGGCAGAGGAGTGTCGGGGCATGTTGGCAGCAGGGTTCACCTCGTCCTCTGCTGCCTGACCTTGATCTCCAAGCGGTCTTTCATTTCTCATCCAGGATCCCTGTGAACCTGTGGAATTTGGGAAGCCGTGTACCGACGCTCCCATGGGGTGTGTTGGAGCTTCAGGGGTGCCGAAACAGAGCTCCCAGTCACAGCGACATTGCTTTCAGGAATGCTGAGGAATCTCCCAACAAGGACACAGGTCAGGCTGTCGGCACAATGTGGCCGCTGTTGTCCTCGGGGAAAAAATGTCGCCCCAGAGGAAACACCTACCAAACCTGCTCCTCATCCCTGTAATGTAATCTTCAGGTGGTGCTGTTCCTACACGGTGAATAGTGCAGTGTCGACAGATTAAATGTGAGAAATATCCCCCTAGAAATGTGGAGGGGAATCATTGTGGATGGGAAGGGAGGTAGCAGGCAAAAGGCCAGAGAGGTGTAAATGTGTAACTGTGTAAGCATGCTGTGTGTGATGATGGTATCAGTGCCTGAGTCTCTGCTACACAGAGCAAACACAAGAGATTTCCTTTGTGTGCGTGCGTGTGTGCATGTGTTTGGCACTGACCATCTTGGCCTCTGTTTCTCTGTGGATTCCTGTCTTTCCGTCCTCTTATTTTCGCTCTTCCTTACAGAAAGTTCAGCTCATAGTCTTTTCCAGCACTATAAAATTATACAGGACAGAAGATACAGTTATTAGAGGACTAGTTCCACATTTTGAGAAATACGCATATTTGCATTGTTGCTGAGAATGAGAGAAAAGACTGATATCATTCACAAGTCTGTGCTATAAACATGAAGTTAGAACCAGCAGGCAGTTAGTTTAGCATAAAGACGTAAAAACAATAATTTGTAGTTTTATGTGGTGTGCTGGACTAAAGTAATGGCACCCAGCCAAGAAATAGACCTACATATAACCGCCTGAAAAACAAGAATAGAGAAGAAACATATTGATTAAATACAATATTAATGTAATAAAAGTTATAACAGTTGTGTCCATTCTTTGGTAATTTGGTTTTCTTTTTTACTCCAAGCTCTGTCTGTTTTTCATTAAAATATTGTAGCATATGTGAAGTCTAACTCTCGCCAAGAAAGCAAATAAGCCTATTTTCCAAAAAGTCGAGCTATTCCTTTAAAGTCTATATTTTAGAAAAACTGTATTAGAGCATCTTACAGATTAGGGAAGCTTTCCTGTACATTTTTCTTAATTTGTCAACCTCTGCAAATTACGGTAAGAGGTCTTGTCGAGATAAATAAAACCTTTCAGGGTCCAGTGTCCCACCTGTCTCCTGTCTGCTGCATGGGCGATTAACAGTTCCTTGTCCAACACGTATTTTAAGGTTTATTCATGGTTCAGTTTTCAGAAGATGCACATGCAGTAAATTTGACAGTTTAAAGGAAGAATCTGCCTTAAAACTGTTAAAAACAGCTGGTGGTAATTTATCTTTCATTTCTGACACGATTTGTCTTGTTTGCCAGTGTTCATTCAGTTGTTCAGGGTTTACTTTCTTAGTCCTGTCAAGGTTTAGAAGAGGCTGGAGCCATGAAACAAACTCCCAACATGCTTCAGGGGGTAGAAACGAGTAAATAAATTCTCTGATTTTAGTCTATCACAGGACCAATACAGACACTCACAGTATGTTTTTAACTGTATTATACATATACCGCCTGACTTTCATGTTCTCAGTCTTTAGAAGGATATGAAATTGAAGGCAGGGAGAACTTGTCAACTCCAGATGAAAGAAAATTCCTGGACTGAGATTCGACCCTGTGACACTGGACACACACTGCTGCCTCTGTTTGATGGAGTATTTTTTTCCCCACTGCACGGCAGACCAGGAGCTCCGCGTCACGTCATTCATACATGGACACCAGGTGGGATGGTCATTTAACTCCTCACCCTTTGGCTATACGCCATCAGGTCAGTCACTGGCTTTGACTGAGCAGACCGTCTGGTCCCTGAACAAACCAGATGTAAACATGAGAGCATTTTGCGCAAGTGATTTATTGGGCAGCACTGCACAGAAAATACAAGCTCGCCAAACACTTTGATTTTACTGCATGAGGACTTCAATAAGTTTTTTAAACTGTTTTCTGTGATTAAATAGCTACTGCTTTGAAAAACTCTGCTGTCTTCAAATGATGTAAGATTAACTTTTGCATCAAAACAGTGTCTACAGCCATGCTAGCAGTTCTGTGTGGCCTGTTAAATTGAGTTAAATGTTAACATGCACACAATGACAACACCAACAGATGGTGGCACTAGATGAAAAATCACGGGATCATCAAACTTATTACAGGTCATCCTGAGAGGAACATGAATATGAATCCATCCCATAGTTTCACCCCAAAGGGTTGGTCCGTCCAGTTCTCACTATACCTGGAGACATGCTGATGACACGACAAAAAATTAAGATTTGTTTAAATGTAGTACTGTATTTCTGTTGGTCAGCCTCTCGGTTCAGCATTAATATGCTAGAACATTCAGCCAATAGGCTACAGCAGTGGTTCCGAATTTGACTGTCTAGACCCAACATAAATCTAAGAGTTGTTTTTTCTCGTGACATAGTGGATATGGTCCGGTCTCTTAAAATGAACAATATAAGAAGGAAAAACTACTTTTTTGTTTGAACTGCTCACAACTTGTTCCCTGTGATGAGGGGTCACTAGTAATAATTGCTTCAGTTTAAGAGAGAGAAGAGAAAGAAAACAACTGGGATACAGAGTAGGTGCTCATGGGACTAAATCTTTTTATGCTGTTTTATTCTTTAAAATAACAGGCCTTTACCATGTCCATTACACAGATGCTCCAGAATCTTAAAGCACATATTTGCTGCTAACTACTGCAGTCAACTACTGTTTCAGGTAATGGCAAAAAAATTTGTTTTGGAACAGTAGAGAGATGGAAAATGAATCACCCCTTCACAAAATAACTCTGGAAATAACTCTGAACAGAGTGAGTGTTTTATTTTTCCTTATCTTCCTCTGTCTTTACCACTGAGGTTCAGGAGTTCAGTGACCGCTGACCCCTCCAATCCTCAACACTCTCAGTCACTCTCTCTGACCCACACTCATACTCTCACACTTTCCAAGATGATTCATGTAAGAAAACAAAAAGAAAATGCCTTAGAGACTCACTTTTTCCCTCCTCTGGAGAAATACCTGTCATGTTCATTAACATATGACCACTGTTCATGGAAGTGCGTTATTAGTCTGTCACTGTGTGACGGGTGAGAGAGGAAAACAAATGAAATGAAAGTTACCAGGCATCTGTGTCAGTTGTGTTTGACTTTCTTTGTAATTATTCCATGTTTGTGCAGTATTCTCTAATTGATATTATTACTGGTAGCTGTTGAAGGCTGAGCTCGTTCAGCTTCAGTGAGTTCACGCTGGATATTTGTGAGCAGGCATACCTTAAATTTCCATGGAAATGGTGCTGTGGCACTGAACACAAGTCAGAGCCTGTAATTGTTCCATACTGTACAGAGGTCATCCCTTTTGCATGTCCTCATGTGCATATTAAATTGGGTTAAGTACATTTGTACTTTAAGATGGTGAACAAAGTTTTGGCGCAATATAATGCCAACACGGTGGGCCTGGGGATCAAGACTTATGTGACCGTTCAGCTGACATGCTGTGAGGGCCCCATGACATTTTCTGTAAGCAAATGGGGATTTATTAACTGGATCACAGGGTTTTCTCTAGACTCTTTAATCTGATAATTGGCTTCAGATTCAAACAAACCATCTGAGCTGTAAAACAGTAGAGTGGATCTTTTATAACAATCCCGCAGCTCTCGACCCAATCTCGGCCAGACCCTCTTGTCACTTAGGAACCACGGAAACTGGAGCCTTTTTTAGAGTGCAGTTCTTTAAAGAAGGGGACTGTGAACACAAAGAATGTCCCCTTTCTCTTCTCCAGCCTGTGCCTCAGTGTTTTATGTCCCCTTTTTTTCCCATACGGATTAATTTATTGCTTCTTCAGCCAGTCCCCTTTCATCAAAAGCCCTCCCATCCCATCTGTCCATCCTCTATCTCTCCTCAGCATCAGGTCAAAACAGAGTGGACATTTTCCACATTTCAGTCCACGTGTTGTTGCAACACTTGACAAAGAGCTCCATCCCTGCCAGGAATGACCTTTTCAGACATTATATTTCCCTCCTGATAAACAACTCACCCTCCTGTTCAGCAGATACCTCTCTTGCCATTGGTCCCTGGTTCTCCTGCAGGGCCTTGTGGGTATACGTATGCAAGCCCGACTTCCCCTCGGCATGATGTCATTTCAGTTTGGCTGCGTGAGCAGTAAGAGGAAAGGGGGAGAAAAAAAAGAAAAAAAACACAGTTAGCAAAAACAGAACTGAGGAATGCAAACGGATTGCAATGAAATCCTTCAGGAGAGAGGTGGAGAGTGTGTCTTCTCATATCTCCAACCAGTCTGGGCAGATTGAAGCGGTTAAGAGGGAGTCTGCTGCTGAGATTGGAAGTCGTCCCAAACAGTATTCTGTCACAGCAACCCCTGGCCTCCTATAACAACCTTAAAACATCTCTCTGGCTGGGAGGTATGGAAAGGAGAAAGGCATCTGTTGGCTTAATCAAGCGATATAATGGTTACAACAGAAATTATAGTCCCAAAGGGCAAAATAAAACCACTAATCGCTGTTAAGTCACTTTACACAATGTTGTCAAATTAGTCACAAGGACGGTTTTCTGTACAAGGATATCGGCCACAGAAATGTTGTTGATACGCTGAACTGCATTTGCAAATACTGTTTCCAAGTAAAGTGACATTGAGGAAAAAAATTGATGCACACTGGCGTATCATTTCTCATTCTTTGAACCAGATACAAGTGAGAACCAAACCCGATGATCTTCAACACCAATGTTTGTTTTTTTGTCTCAGTTTTTATCACTAATATTATTCTTGTTATGTTAATAATAACCCTGAACAAATCTTGAAACCTGAAAACAATAAAGTCCAACTGGGAAATTAACGAAAGCAAATAAATTTTATGTCCTCAATTATTCACGAAAAATACTTCGCACACAACCTCCCAGTACGATGAAAAAGATCATCGCCAAAATATTTGATAGGAACTCAGGCATGACCCGAGTGTGGGTTGAATATTTTGGTCATCTTTAACTGGTACCAGAGGAGAGAAATTACTCGGGGAATGCTATAAAATCTTGTGAAATATGAGTTGTTCAGTGAGACCGGAGATAATACAGAAGTGTCTCTCCATCTGTGATCAACAGTGACAGTTGGAGTGAAAGGGTATGGAGTCACAGACAGCCATGCAGCTGTTGTACATTGAGGAAAATGCAAATGTGTGAGCCTCAAGTAGTATGACAGGCTGACTCAAAGCGAAGTCTTCACAGTCCATCGTGCCAATATGGTTTGAATATTGAGAAATCATCAAAAGAGGCTGGGACAGAAACACAACGCAGGCGACTACAAACCATCTGAGCACATGAGCTGGATCAAACTTCCTCAAGCTGTTTCCGTGGAAGACACAGCAAAAGCATTCAGGTCATTTGAGTGGAGGAACAAATCTGCTGTAAAGGACTCGGTAAACAGACCCAAATATTTACAGCCTCTGAGCGAACATTCCCGCTGACACTGTTCTGCACGAGTCTCTCCTTCAGGCACAGAGACAGTTGAGTTTCACTGATGAGTTTGCTACTGAAAAATGACTCTTATCTCCCACCTCTATATCCCCGTTTGACCCTTTAAGTATGTGAGTGTGATTCTCTGTCAGCTCCCAGCTTAGTTCCAGCTCAGGAAACTCCTAACACATTTCATCCCTGCTTTAACCAGCTTTGGCTAAAATTTCTTTAAAAAATACAGTATTCCACAACAACCTAACGTGTCACCTAGTCACATCTGTAATCAATTATGTAACCCCACACCTAGTCAGTAAATTCAACAGTATAAAGGTATCTTAGGGAAGACAGAAGGAATAAATAGGTATTATTAATATATAATGTGGATTCTATCACTGCCCATTCTGCCTTTCCTAAGTTGGTTCCCAACATGTAATATACAGAACATTAGTGGTAAATGAGAATGTTCCTTAACAACATGTGGGTTAGTATAATGTTTTTAACCTTGTGCAGAGAGCAGAAGAAGCAGAAAAGACCACATAAACAAGTTTTTATGAGGTGCGAATACTGATTAGAACTCTTATTTATATGTTTTTCATTTGGCACTTTGGTTATCAAATATGACTAACTTAAATATATTAATCGACACAGATTTTACTTCCAATTAAAGGCTTAAATAACCATCCCTCCAACAAAAATGCCCTTTAAGTGAATGAAACAATCCCAGTTAGGAAATGTAAGGCAGGTTACTTTGATAATCATCTTTTACTCTCTTGCAGTACTCCTGCAGTGGTTCTCCGACCCGCTAAATGAAGCCTGAGGGGGCACCTGAGTCCAGAATGGAATGTTCCAGAATATTCCGGAATGTTATCGCCACAGTTCTTTGCTCCGGAGAACTCACAAAGGACCCGCCCACAGGAACAACGCGGTTACCAGGTAACGAAGAAGCCTTGATAACGGCTACAGTGGTCTGTTAACTGAGGAGTGGAGTGTGTGTATGTGTGTGTGTGTGTGTGTGTGTGTTTACCCCTGGCCCACCCCTGTGTGTGTGTGTGTGTGTGACTGTGTTTACCTGAACACAACAACAAAAAGCACCTTTGAGGAATAAATAAAGGCATTCATGAGGAATAAATGAAGGCCTGCGACACACAAATAAAAGTTAGTCTTGTGAGAACAACCAGGCTGGAAAAATAGTCTTTTGGTTGACTGTGAGTTCAATTTAGCTGTTTATTTGTATGTTTCTGATTTTACTGGGTCGTTTTATTTCTTTAATCAACCCACCAAATGTGTGGCTCTGGTGGTTTTTGTCTGCATGAAGCAACAGGAGACGATCCAGATGCAGCTCTGACAAACAGGGCTGCGAGGCTGCCAGGTCTCTTCACTCTGCTGTTATCGGCAGATGTTAATCCTCTCAGATACATGCAATATTAATTTAGTGACACTGCTCCACAACAAAACGCAGCGGCAGCGTACATAATCAGTGTCAGGCTTGCTAGGCAGACATTTCCGAGGCGCTGTACTAAACAACTTGTGTGTGAATAAAGAGAGACAAGGCCAGACACACCCTGCCAACAAACAATTTAAAGCCAAATTATCAGTGCATGTGTTGAGCTGTTTCTGCATTCCTTCAGCGAAATTAAAGCATTTTTCCATTGCTCACCTCTTTCCCCTAGATATCTACTACTAGGATTTTTTTTTATGGTCCTAACTCTGCCAGAGCTGTGCAAGTGAATGAGGAGCTGAGCAAGCCAAAAGACTGCACTGGGAGGTTTTTGTGGTTATGAGAAAAAAAGAAATCTAACAAGGAAGAGAACGTGGCTTCTCTCGCTGCATTCTTTCCTTCATCAGGAATTCACTGAGGTTTGAGCCATGCACTTTTTTTTACTGGAGACTTTTCCTGTTCGCCTAGGAATAACAAGGCCGTCCATTTGTTGTCCCCGTGCGCTTTGAACAGAGGAGCCGCAGACCGGGCTTCAGAGCTGTCCAAGTGCTCAGGGCAACCCCACACCCGCAGTTTAATCCTTTAAACACCGCATATCACACAGAAAACAAATCCAGCCCCCACTCCCAGTGTCCGAAACAGACCACTGAAAGCCGTGGAGCTCATTTTCCCGAGGATAATGCTCTCTATGCAGATCAGCCACAAGCTTGGGTTCAGGGTTTTGTCCCCCGTGACTGGTTCTCTTTTCAGCCTCGGACAGATTGATGAAGCAATGACGCTCATAATTGGATTCCAGCATGGCACATCTCTGCTCTATGCTCAGCTGGAACTTATTGTTTTTGACCAACATGTAATCTGTGGCTGATTGGGTTCTATAAATTCAACAGACAGGAGATGGCACAGAGGTTTACGGCTCCAAAAAGACATGAGGGCTGCGACAAAACATTCCAAGGGACAACTGTTTAATTGTAAACTTATCTAAAGGTTATGCACAGCCAGATGAACAAAAGGCCCAGAGGACATGAGTGCCTGAGAATCTTTGGATGATCACAAAAGCTTTGCAAACGCATGTCTGTTTATAATAAGCGGTAGAATCCAAAACACCCCATGCCAAGCCAAGAAAAACTTGGAGAAGAACATCATCTGACACCAGGGATCCAGTCAGAGGAGAATAAGAAAGAGTCCTGAACCAGCAAAACCAGTAAAAACAGTTCATAAATGTCTCAGTCATCTCAGTCTGTACAATTTTCTTCTTGACTCACATTTTTTTTATAAAAAGACCCTCTTTTTTTAACACATTCATGTCTGTCCTCTCCTATTGTCTCTCATAAACTTGTTAGTGAAATAATGATTGTGTAACCCTGATAAACATTACAACCTGTTATAATCACTTTAGATCCATCCCTCCCACAGCTGTTACACACACTGATCCAATGCACTTGACATCTTGCGCCAATTGTTGCGGTTTCTCCCTGAAGCATGTGAGGCCGAACAAACGTGTGGTGGCTCAGTGCACACAGAGCGACGAGCGACAGCAGTCTGTGATCACACAGAGAGAGAGAGAAAGAAAAAGAGAGAGAGACACATGAGGCGGATGAGGTGGCCAAAGTCTGATCTCAGTACAGACGAGGATGGGCTGCAGCTGCGTGTCCTCACGTTCAACTCCCATCTAGATCCATATTAGTAATACCATTACTCAGCCAATAACTGCTCCCACTGACACTCGGGCATAAGTACGCTGGGAGGTACACTTACACAAGGTCGGGCTCTTCATCTGTCTGTCTGTTTATCTACTTATAATTCATAAACAGCTGCATTCACTGAACTGCAGTGACCACCACGTGGATCTACTCTGCAAACATGTGGCTTATTTGATTTGTGTTAACATAAAAGACACTGATGCATATTGACAGTTAGTGATGCAGTAATGCACCATAACAAGTAGCAAAGAGCCAGTAAAAGATGGAAAGGAGAGCAGCATAAGCTGTAGCTGGGTGATAATTCAGTGTTATTAATACTGACCTTCAGTTGATCCATATCATGATGTATGATCATGTTGGGTTTCTGCTGAAATGAATTATGTTTTTTGTTTAAATGCATCAAGAGGTTGGTTATTATTCATTTTAACTGATCACAGTTCACTGCAACATACATCAGTTTGATTTAAGCAGGATTCATTCAGATAATCTCCAATGATTATTGTTTTTTTTCAATGTTTGTGTGTAGAGTGAAGGGATTAAAACTTATAATTCATTGTGCAACTTTGTGTTGTTAAACAACAAATAAATTAACTTCGAACCTGGATCTTGTGGCCTTCCAATAAAATATGATTGAAAGGTTTAAAAAACAAAAAAAAGAAGTGGACTGTCAAAACTCAGTTTGACTTCATGTGTGATTTTGCCTGTTGTGATATACAATTATATATATTAAAAAAAACTTTAAAAGTTATATTATGATATTGATTTTAACCATATTGCCCAGTCGCACCCCAAACTTGCGTAAACAAAGCAGGTTTAAAATATTCAAAACAAGGAAGGAGAGGAAACTCATTCGACATGCCCACAAGAGCTTAAAAGGAAATTTAATACCACAGATATTGTGGTTTAACTTCTCACCTTGTTGCAGTGATGTAGAAGTGTACTCCAGGTGGCGTCAATACGGCGTGACATCATCTTTGGGGTGGTTACAGGTGCAACAGACTTGAAACTTTAAACCAGGGAGGACGGAAAACTGTCTGTATAACTTTCATTAATGTTGACTGTAAAAAAGTTTTTAAATAAAACTATTCACAATAGGTTTAATTTTGTCTGTGTAGATTTTCTCCTTTATGTTGCCCATCATGTCTCCCAGCTTCTTTACTGCTTAAAGTTTGTGTTGCTCTGTCTTCTCATGCGGGAGCCAAGTAACCAGAAAGTGTTGTTGAATTATGAGCCTGTGACTTGGCGGGGTCTTGAATGACTGTCAGCTTAAAGAGTGCCGGTTCACCAGCTCCACCGCAGAACCAAAGGCACTCAGGCGCCAAGTCCCAGATGCCCTTTAGTCACCCACAACAAACACCCTGAGGACACACAAAAACCCTCAGGGGTTTTAACCTGAGGTGTGTGTCATTAGGTCCCCTAATATTTAGAATCACTTTGCACAAAATAATAACCATTATTGAATTTAGCATGAAATCACCTCATAAAAAACTTGACCAGGAATGCGCGTTCTCCTCCAATCCAGGGTTTCACAGTTGACAGCTGCCTGTTACAGCTCCCAAGTGTAGAAAGGAGTTTCACTGGAGCAGTTTGAGGGATAAGTGCCTCTCTCAAGGCCTCCAGTGAACATACGAAGATATCTGGCAACCTTAACTTGATTCTCTACTATATAAGTAGAGCTGAAATGATTAGTTGATAAATTGATTGCTTGATGAGCAGAAAACTGTAGAACTGTGGTGATAATCAATAAGGGTTTTTTCATTTTTAAAAACATCTTTTGTTGTAACTTGTCCACCGTGATGATTTGTTGCTTGATAACATTTTACTTTATTGTAAATGTAAAATTTTTGAGTTTTGTATTGTTGGTCAACAAATTATAAAATGCATTTTTCACTGTTTTATGACATTTTATAAATGATTAGATTTAACTGCCAATGAACTTAAAATGAAAATAATTGTTAGCTGCAGTGTCCTCAGATTACATTTGCACTAGGAACACAAAAAATAGTACTGCAGATTGTGCAGGACACAGTCTGCGAGCTCTTTCCCATCTAAATCATATCTTTCTCTTCCTGTATATAAAACAAAAATATGGAAACAGTGACTGACTTAAGGCACCACAAACAGTGTGAACCTGCTGGCCCTAAATCAAAGACCTGACAGCTCTATAACAATGGACTCCACCTGACCTTTCCTTGTTGCTGCTCTCAGCACCAGAGCTGCTGCTGCAGGGTGGCGTGAGTCCCCAGCAGGGCCGCAGAAAAGAGCTGTGTCGACACAAAAAGACGGAGAAAAACAAATAGCACTCAATTCCAACTTCATGTTCAGAGTTTGGTTTATCACATCTGGCTGTTCGAGTTGTCATTATCACAGCGAGGATGCAGGGAAAACACTTCCTCTCAGCACCAGAGGATCAAAAAGCCTGATGAGGAACATGGAAATTAACAGGAGACAAACAAGTTGAAGGCGTGTGAGAGCAGCAGAAGAGGTGCTGGTAGTGGAGGAGTTGATTTCATGTGGTTACTGGGCTGCGTTTCTTTTAAATAGTCACCCAGACGCCATGTGACAGACAGATGGAGCGTTAAGTCGTGACTCACACGGACACTCGGCTCAGCACTGCAGTGACCCAGCATGATGAAGGTTTCAAGTACAGGAGAGAGCACAGAAAAGCTCAGACCCTACACTGTTATAATATCTTCTCAGCCGGCCCCCTCCTTCACAGCTTTTTTTTTTCTCACTCCTCTCTTTGTGAGGCCTACACAAAGAAACGTGGGACTTATTCCACCCTCATTTCTTTATTCATCCTCCAAGTTAAGGTTTTCTCACTCTACCCTCTTTCTTCTACTGTGGCCACGGCGCCAGGAAACTCCAAAACATATCCAACAATGTCATTCGAGTCAGGCAGGGTAGAAAGTTAACATTCAGCGTTGTCTTTGCGGCTCCCAGCTCGCCATCAACTGATACTCTCTCATTGAGTTGCAAATAGTGTCAGATTCAACTGGGTCAAGGCGTGGAGGGGCAGAAACGCTGCAATTGTGCGCAGAGAGGGTGAATGCAAAACAACCTCGGTGTGAATCGTCCTTCAAATTCTTGATTTCCGTAGTTTGCACTGGAGAAGTGCAGGTTGCTGCAGCATGTGCAACATATTTGCTGCGCCCCACATGGTAAACGGTGCGTGGGAGCAAGGCCAGGTATCTTAATCCCCACCACCCTTGGGATTCCCCACCAAGAGATCCCATTAGTGAGGATAAAAGCTGTAATGTAGTCCGGAGAGGCTCGGTGGACTTGTGGTGCGCTGCAACCCCCACAGGCCAGCAGTGACCTCCACCTGATCCTTCACTAACTGGAATTACAGCGCTGGCTCCAGCAGGCAGCGTAAAAGAGCAATGAACTGTAAAGCATTTTGATGTCTTAATGAACAACATACACACAGCTACAAGTCCAATAAAGGGCACCTATAAATTTCAAAAGAGCAGCAGTATTTGCAGATACCGTAGAAACCGCTCCAAGCACTTGAGGGCTTGGAGCGTGGAGGAGAGGAGGGATTTAAACACTCCAAAACACTTAGAAAATTTAATATCAGTTGTTTGGAATGATGCCGTATGATGCCACAGTGTTATAAAATGGCAGAAATAGTGGTTATGTTTCTGTTTTTGAGAGAGAAAAATCTGGTGTGTTGCAAGAGAGGAATCTGAAGGGAGAGGACGTGTCTACATTCTTCTCAGACATACAGAACAGCACATAACACTGGGTCAGCATCTGGTGTCACTGAGCAATAATCACACACAATGTGAACACGCGAAATAATTCAACGACTGGATCCGGAGATCAGGAAATTTATTCACTTTAATGATGTCTGGAGAGCGATCAGAGTGGGTGTCGGAGCGTGAAAATGGAGAAATCGGAGACACCTGAACGCAAATCGCAACCCGAACGTGTGATGAGAATGAAGCAAAACGTTGAGTAGGCTGATGGATGACCAGTTTTCATGACTGCTAAAATGTAAATTATTGCACAGTTATGGTCATCAACATAAGAGGGAAACAACCCAAGGCCCTCAGCTGGAAAACACTAATTACACTAAATATAATGGTCGCTTTAATAAGAACAAGTCAGGCTTTAGATCCAAGTTGTATCAACAGAGGTCAAGAAACAAAGCAGGTCCACAATCAGTGAGAGGTTGCGTGTAATTGAGTGAGCCTGAATATCTACGGGCTGCATTCGCCACATTTTGGCCTAAGTTCTGTGTGTAATTACTTTAGTATGTTTTGCTTCACTGTTTATTTTGTGCTTTTCATTTAACGGGAAACTTCAGGAAGAAAGTTTGCTCAGAAGCCAATGCCCTCAAGAGACCACTCGTCCAAACCAAACAATGAGTTGTCTGAGCCAAGAAAACAGAGAAAAATGTAACTGTAAGGAGTGTTTACGCATAATCTGTGAGATATATCCCTACGTAGAGATTACTGAAATAATTCTTATCTCAGGTTGGTTGCTTTCTAATTATTTCTGGTCACACTTAAAATTAGAAATTACAGTGTACTTACTCAGTACACATAAGATATTTAAGTACTTACTGGGAACCAATGCTGGGGCAAATTTACAGGGGAAAAAGACAAGCTGTTAGAGAATAAGGAGGTAACAACATTGCGTTTAAGAGGGAGTTAAAATACTGACTAAAATTAAACTGAATTACTGAAGTACTTATTCAATTATTACCAAGTGCAGTCATATTATTGCTGGATAACAAGGCAGGAAAATGGGGAAATGGGGTAACAGGCACTGCAATTAGTTGTGGTGTGATTCAATTCAAAATGAATTATACCTGGGGAGAAGAGAATTAGCCATTCATGACTTAACTATTGCAAGAGGTAATTTCTTTACACTTTAATGATTTAATATGTTCTGTATAATTAAAGAACAACTTACGGTGAAGTTTATCTCCAGCTCTTCACCCTACTCCCCTGTAAATGAAAAGCTGTTACTCTCTCCCAGTACTGATTCTTTTAAGAATAACAAACTCCAAGTTATAATCAGGTTGAAAGATTATTTAAGTGAGATAAGATAAAAGCTGAGGTGTATGGAGAAATGTTTGTACAATACTAGATGCTTTCTTTCGTGCAACAGGAAGTACACCTGTAATTTTGATTTATTCTTTTTGACCTGTTTCCTGAAACTAAATGAGGTCATTTTTACCCACAGGAGCTGCTAAGTGTTCTTGTTTTCTTCTCTAATACTGTGCATTAAGGTGCTAATATAAAGGGATAATAATGTGCATGAAAAAACACACAAAAAAAGTTTAGTTTTCTTATGAACAATTTTGGGCGCATTTTAAAAGACATCATCGTTGGAGAGAGGGTATACTTGATGCTTGGATTGCTTTTAATAACTTTAGAAACAAAAATATGTGTTAATATGGCACTTTGGTAACAAACACAAAACCAGGACCCTTGCATTGATCTTCAAATATGATTAAGACTCAATTCCAAGGGTTTAAAAGATAATATTCAAGGATTCAAAGCTTCATTTGTTGCATATAGACAAGTAATATGTGCAGTTAAATGCAATGTTGTTTGTTACAAAGGCTGTGTTAAAAATAAGCATTAGAAAAAAAAGAAATTCATGGTAAAATAAATATAGTAAGCAAATTATAAACAAATTATATTAGTAAGTAAAATGTACACATGCTAGAAGTGCAAATATGAAAAAGCTGCTAAAGACATGATGATGTACAGAGGTCAGAGTTTCACTTTGCTGGTGTGGTGGGGTAATACAAATTATTAAATCATTTCATTTCTTGTTAACAGAAGGCAACAGAGGACTCAGCAGTAAAGAAATGTTTGAGTCTTCATCTTGTGAATCAGCTCTGGACGTCTCCTTCCATCCCGCTCATGCACAGAGCCAATATTGTTGTCCAAGCTCCTTTACAGTGGCACATTACAAGGAACAGGGGACCATCTGATGAAATAAACCGTCAAATAAAAAGAGGTTAACTGATCGCACCCTCTGTCTCCGTTACAGCTTAGTTATGGAGACACTAAAGCTCGAACACATCCTCCTCCTCTAGAAACACACACACACCTGGTCAAAAGTCCACGTCCCCAGCTCTTCCTGGATGCGATCCCGTCATCTGGACATAAAACGCCACATAAACCAGTGTCGTTTTCCCAATTAGGAGAAGAGAGGCGGTCTGGAGATGAAGAAAGACAGCAGCAGCTTCTGGAGTCAGCATGAAAGCTGCTCATTTGCGAACGCCCTGCTGGGTTAATTCAACCCCTGCATGAGTGTGTATGTTTTCACACTGGCCTACTGAACTCTTTCATTTCATGCCATGAGAGGACCTCTGGTGTGGACAAATACACTCAAAGGAATGCACACACGTTAATGCATCATGACCGCACATTCACACTTTATCACAGTGAAAATGCTCCTTTCTAATATCTTTGTTTTCAGTTTGACTCTTTAAAATCAGATTCCTGTAAGTTAACGTGACAAGTCGAGAGTCAGTGTGTGCTTGCCTTTGTGTGCGTGTGTGTTCACAGCTGGTTCTAATAGAGGAGGAAAAGGAAGATAAGAAAATGGTCAGAAGCAGCGAAGGGAGAAAAGGATTTAGAGGCCAGAACAGAAAATAACACATACGTATATCACAACACCCTGGTGACTCAGACATTTGCTCACTTTTCTATATTCAGTCTATTCAAACAGAGCAGCTGTGAAGACACCCACAGAATAAGATTTTACAAGATGAAAACATGGATTAGCTCCTTAACTATAAATCATGAAGCTACAGCCAGCGGCTTCTTAGCTTTGCTTAGCATAAACACTGGAAACAGTGGGAAACAGCTAGCCTGGGTCTGTCTAAAGCGAACCTCTAAAACTCACAAATGAACCATTTATATCACGTTGGTGTGACCCTGAAAACAACAGCATTCTCATCTCAAGGTTAATTTAGCAGCTGTTCTGGAGCTTTAGATTATTATCAGATAACCTTCATAAGCAAAGATGGACCTCCAGGTGAGATTGTTTGGCCTGATTTCAAGCTCAAGACTGAAACTCGAACGTTTTAAGTCAACATGAATTTAAAAAAAATAGTGCTGAGCATTTACAATTTCATGGCAACCAGGCAACTCTATCTGCCGATGACGATCATATGATATGATCAAAAGCTCCAGAACAGCTAGTTACTGGACCTTAAGGTGAGTTTCCTCAACCACATTAATGTTGTTTGGTAATACAGCTGATCTCAAAGTTGTTACTTTTCAGATTTCAGGTTCAAAAATAAATGTGTAAAGCAGTTTTGTGCAGTATCTTCATTACAAATCAATTTATCAATCGTCTATAACACTCTTACGAGTGATTGTTCTGCATAATCAATGTGTTAACTTTTGATAATTAAGTGCCTTTTGCAACTAAACCTTTTGCTCCTTTATCAAAGTAAAATGTTAAACAAGTGTTGGTGTATTTTTATTTACACTGTCAAAGTGTGAAAAAGTAACCCTGACTTGCATCTGTTCTCATAAGACCTATTTTTGTACCATACTTGAGAAGTTTTCAACACAAGCAATCCTTCTTAAGTACTGTTTAACTCATTTAAGAGTACTCATACTTAAACAGGATTCTTACACTCTAAACTGTGGGTCGTACTGCTGCCAAAGTGGGAGTTAAGCCCTCCATATCAGGACTTGGGAGATGAGTCCAGACCGCCCTCTGGGGACAGACAGACCAGCAGTGAATGCAGGTTGGCCTGCAGCCCACCACAGCACGCCCAAGAAACTGGCTGCACGCGTGCTTTGAGTCATGTCGACCGCAGAAAGCAATTCATCCCGCAGCAGCTCTGAACATGGTGGACTCAAGTAGCAAAGATTTCCACAGACTGCCTCCCTGGACTCTCATTTAAATGCTGCTGATCACCTCTGTGGTCGGGTGGACGCTCCTGTTTATACATCACTTTCCATTAAAAGTGGTTCAGATAAGAGCAAGTGGAAAATGTGAAGAGACAAACTGTTTCAACACAATAGCAGGTTTGGAAATACAGCATGCTGAGAAAGATGTGGGTTGACTGCACTTTTCCTGAAGTACACTGCCAGTGTCAACTGGAAACCTGGACTTCTTGCAGCTACACGTCAAGAGCAGATTCCTGAGGCAGACGGGAAGAAAGCTGCTGAAAATCAGCTCAACAGAAACTTGTGACCCAATTATGACAAAAAACAGAGGAGTTCACCAACTTCATATGTCAACAAACTGTCCACAAATATATTATGTTTCCTTTAAGCTTTGACTATTAACTTGTAAATATGAGGTGGCACATTTTAAAGCAGAAGTTACCAAAATACTGACTTAGTTTACCACTCTAACTTCCATCAAAGCATTAGGTACAGCTACAGTAAAGCAATATATAATATTCATCCACTCCCATGAAACCCTCATCAGCCCATGATAACCTCCACTCATTAAGCTTTTAGAGGAACACCGCTACCTAGTGGTACATAACTCAAACTACATGTAGGTTGATCATAGACCTGGTTCATAGAATGACAAATAAAGTTCTTAGCAGAAGTGTATAATTGCAACTGATTTCTTAGTAACTCACCAAATATGAAGACATTTGAAGATATCACCTTCGACTCTGTGAAGGACATTTTTCAGAATTTTCAAACATTTTTAAGCCTGTATTAATCAAATAATGAATTTACAGTAAGTAATTAAATGATGATGAAAACCATTCCAGCTTTTTGTTGCCATTTGAAAAACTGCAAGAAAAAAGAAAAAGAAGTTGCCTTATTTAAAGATTTATTAATTTATAATACAAGCTTTTATGTAGACCACATTGCATTTTAGTTGTTACATTTATTCATACTGAGCTAAACTTCATAGCAGTGACATTGATTGACAAAACACAAACCAAAGGACACTCAATGGAAGGAATCAAAAGGTTTCTGTTTCTGAAGAAACTGCAGCCCATCAACACTCCCAGTGCTCCACCTTTTTTTTTTAAAGACCACATGCCCTCGCTAGTCCTCATATAGTATGCCACGTGCATCACACACCCTCAGACACACTCACACACAAGCTCACCCACACAAAAATTGAACAAATACCTATACACAAGATAAAAATTGATATATTTAAATTTCAATATTAATGATATTACTGAATTCCACGATAAAAGGCAAACAAGAAGTAAAGACAGCATCCAAATGAAAAGGAGGTGAAACACCACAAAAATTTTCCTTTGAACTTCATCCAAATGGGAGAAACTCTCCCCCTGCCTCATTTCTCAGTGTCCAGTAGAGGGGGGGGGGGTCTCATGGTGATGACACCCCCTCCTCTCATCTTCAACCGCCTCTCCTGTCTGCGTTAAACTGGCCCGCCGCGTCGGCTCCCATCATGAAGGGAAGACCGACGGACTAGTCCACAAAGTCCAAAAGCCAGAGGTGCAAAATCGACACCTGATGGCATGCAAGCAACCCAACGAATTCTCAAAATCCTCCGTTACAAGCCTCAAGTCCATTCCCGTTTTTTTGCAGAACTGCGCGTCCCCTCAGGTGTTTACGCAGCTCTTCCTAATAAAAAGTCTTTCCTCCGTTGGTCCACTGGCAGGAACAAACAGATGTAAGGAAAGGGCACAAAACGCCACTGGTGCACACAGACCTGTTCAGTCAGTGACAGGCAGAAACAGTCACATGAAGAGGATGGCACATTTTCCATCATGAGGGGGGATTTAGGTCTGTTCCTTTGACCCAAAAAGTAAAAAAACAAAAAAACAAAAAAAACAAACAGCCATTGGGGGAGAAAAAAGATGGCGATGAAACACAATAAACACTTCTGATTTAACAGACTGGTTAGGTGCAATGAGAGGGTTAACACCATTCAGTAAGACCTGGGGAAACATCCATGTGACTAGTAGAGAAGGGTAATAGCCCACACATCCTTTTTTTCTGTGTCCATGACGAGCAAAGATTTCTTGGGTCTGTTTCACTACATATAACGGGCCTTTTAAAACCTGTCCAGCAGCGAACATGTCCGCAAGGGAGAGTTTATTTGCATCGTTTAATGTCCTGATCAAAAACGGAACAACAGCAAATCTCTGCCAACACACTAAAAGTTTAGGGGCAAAAAGTGAATATATTGGCACAAAAAAAACCCCTCAGATTGAAGAAGAGTTCAGCCAAAGCATGTGACTGTCCCAGACTTCCTGTGATTTATCCCAAATCCACAGCTGACAGACAGATGACAGGCAGGAGAGAGGAGGGTGTATGCATGTTTATGTGTGTGTGTTAAGTGTGAGTGTGTGTGTGTATATATATTTGAGATTAGGGGGTAAGGAGGGGGCGGGGGTCATTTTTGTTGCTTTACAAGAGGAGACAGCAGTTGCTCTCTGTGGTTTTTTCTCTGTTCCTTTGACCTACAAAGACAGGACAGCAGAGACACGAGGTCAGATAAAAAAAAAACAACCCCCTGAATGTGGAAGAAAGCACAAATCGCTCTGCAGATGCTCTGTGTGGGACGAGGTTGAGGTAAGCAGTAGCAGCTAAAGAGATCTCCTGCATGATGTGGGAGATCGAGAAAATCAACTTATTTTCGACACATTTTGTTCCATTTTATTCCAACAAATCAAATGTTAAGACCACAAACACAACATTTAAGCTGCATTACGTAATATTCTGCAAACTCAGTGACCTTGTGTTTGTAATGAAACTGTTTCGGTTGCTGTAATTTTAAATGTTGCCATTTAACTGAACTTCAGGAATGACATCTAGGTGCAAAGTGAACTCAGAAAAGTTCAGCCCTTTTCTCAGAACAATCATCTTTTTCATCCTTCTGGAGTTTGTAGGCCTGTAGCAACCAAATCCCACACAATACATAATTCTGTATGACGATACCAATTTTATACTACTTATACTATTAAATGATAATTCTGTCTGTAGATCAACTAAATAAAAGCAAATACAATAAAATATTCTTACCATGAGAGTTGGGCTCTGGAAGAGTCTCTCTGGCGACCAAATGCATGACGGTTGTTCGTCCCGGCGGCAGCTTTAGAGCTTTAAACAAAGAAATATAGCTCATGATTCATTATTTTAGCTACACATGGTCAAGAACCCTGTGAAAGTGACAAATATATAATGAAAGATAAATGTCTATGAGAGATTTTAGACAAAAAAATTCTGGTGTTATTGAAATGATAATATGTCGGCCAAATTCAGGCCAGAAATCTTAAGAGTTCTGGATGAGCAGACTCCTTTCACCTTAGGGGGAACTGGATGAGACACATTTATGAGAAAAGCCCAGCAAGTTTGAGGCTTTCTCGACACGTACACAGGACTTCTGAAATTGTAGTTTTTTCTGTGTTTTGGCTTTTCGTCCAAATACAAAGTGAACTTCATTAAAAACACACCTTTTTGAAAAATGCCGCCAAAGTGAAGATTTTTAATGACCATTTCAGTGCTGAGGAAAATTGGGTAAAATGGAGCATTTGAGAAATGATGGATTCATCACCTTAATTCATGCATGCTTACTGTTGCTTTGTGTAATGAGCATGCGCCTGAAACAGCAACAATGATGGACTAACTGTTCGTTTATGTTTGGTTGGCACTGTTGGGTCTAATAAGTTGTGAAATGACTATAAATAAATATATAATTTGTTACTATACCATGCGGTTTCTGATGTATTGCTGACATAGACTTTATTGCCACCTACTGGCCAGACATGCTTGTTGAGCATTTGGAATCATTTCTATGTTCTCGTGTAAACAGAGATATTTTGTGAAAAGGTCATGTGAAGATTTTTTTTAAACAGAGGGAAAGAAATATCTTGTAATATACACCTCCAACAAATACCAATGTACATGTGGCCTGAGAGAGACGATGGGACTGACTGCTCATTTAGGAAATATAATGTGTTATACTCTTATTTTTTAAGATTCTGATAGCTGTACAAGCTTTCTAATTAAGGACTTTGTCAACTACTGCTGATAGGCCGGGAGCCACATTAGCTCCCACAGTTTTTGTTTACAAGCCACGCTGTAACAGAAACCCTTCAACATTTTTTTCCCCATTTTTTAAACTGACAGAAAAGCTTGTTCAACAGGCTCAACGTAATTTATGATACAGTCACTGAGGAAATTGCCAGTCGGTAATAAGTACTCTGCAAGCAGAGGTGGACGTGTTGTGATTTAAAATGTGAACATAAATTGTGACCTGCGTTTTCGGAGACAGAGTCAGCAACTCACTGAAATTTAGTTTTTCTTTTTACACACACTTCTTCTGTAATATTACTACATGTACACTATCAGTCAAAAGTTTGGACACACCTTCTCATTCAATGTTTTTTCTTTATTATTTTTGACACCAAAACTATCAAAGAACACATATGGAATTATGTAGTAAAGAAAAAAAAAGTGTTAAAAAATATAACATGTTTTATATTTTATTTTATTTTTTATATTTATATTAAGAATATGTTTTATATTTTAGATTTTTCAGAGTAGCCATACTTTTTGATTTGACAGTCTCAAACACAATAAGAAGGCAAGATATTCCACAAACGAACCCTTGGAAAGGCACACCTGTTAATTGAAAACCACTCCAGGTTACCACCTCATGAAGCTGACTGAGAGAAAGCCAAGAGTGTGCAAAGCTGTCATCAAATCAAAAGGTGGCTACTCTGAAGAATCTAAAATATAAAACATATTCTGGTTTGTTTAACACTTTTTTCTTTACTATACAATTCCAAATGTGTTCTTTCATATAGTTTTGATGTCTTCAGTATTAATCTACAATGTAGAAAATAATTTTAAAAATTTGGAAAAACCATTAAATGAGAAGGTGTGTCCAAACTTTTGACTGGTAGTGTCATAAAATCATACACAGTGTGAAGTAAATAAACCACAGTATCATAAAAAAATTACAGTAGTAAAAATTTACAGAATGGAGCTTGAAGGTTCATTACTGGGTGTGGAACCAACAGTTTGACAAATCATTCTTTGGCAAAAGATCCACTCAATGAAAATTTTCCAGAGCGCTCAACCTCATCTCATGGACTTAATGAGAGAAATTACCAGTTAACTTGTGACCAAAGTGCCACACTTAGGTCACATGATAACAACCAAACTGTATAACAACCAAGACAATTCACCATGTGGCTGAAAGCTCTAGAAAATTTCCAGAGAGTGTTTTTAGTAAGAAAGATGAAGGCAGCATTCACAGCAGTCAGAATTATGTTTGTGATGGGGTCTTTGTTCAAAGGTGGTCTTACCTCCCAGGGTAACGTTGCCATGAAGGAAGCGTCCCTGGAAGATGAGGCGCAGTATGCTGGGACTGCTCACCCTCTCCTCCTCCCATCCTGTCAGAGAGCAGAGAGTCAGACTGGATGCGTCTGATACTGATGTTTATATATATATGAAGGTTTAAAAATCAGACATGTAACATGAATAACAATTTTGATACAGGTTTGATACAGAGAATTTTGATTTGATTCTTTTCTAAATTGTGATTTAGATACATAATTAGAAAAATGTTTTACACACAAAAAAAATTAACTTCTTGTCAACTGATATCTATATGGATGACAGATGGATAGGTAGATGTTGATATATCAGTCTCAGTTGTTCTCAGTCATCATTCTACACAATAATTATTATAACAAGTCATCATTGTAGTGGCTTTTGACTTTTTACATCTGTGGTAAAATCAGCATGTGTTCATTTTGACCATTACAACAGTCTATACAAGGTTTCCATTACAGGCATTAAGTAGTGATAGGCCACAATGGCAAGAAACCTACCACAGCAATGGAAATGGAGCCATTAACTCAAGACAGTTAATTATTTATATCCTATTACTGTTTTGTTTTTTTATCTGCAGAAACAAACAATAGAGTAAAGACTGACACCGAATCAGTTGAACTACAAGAACAAAGAAATAAAATCAGTTAAATATCTCAACTGAAATACTAAAAAAAAAAAAAAAAAAAAAATATATCGTTTAAAATCGTACCTGCAGGCCAGTTATCAAACACATGTTTGGCGATGTCTGTGGCCGAGTCATTTGGGGAGAAAGTGAAGTCTTGTGTTTTCCCACTGACCAGGATAAGGCGGAGGTGCACCTGCGGCAACAAACAAAAACAGCTTAATCTTAGTCCAGAGAATAATGTATTGGCCGACATGTACACAAAACATCCATTTAAGTTCTTGTTAATTGGTGGTGGTGGAATCCCTCCACTTCCTCTAACCTCTTCAGACATGAGGTGACCTTGAGAAGGCTGTGAAGAGACGGGCATTCCAGTCTAATTAGATTTATCCACACCAGATTTCCACCCTTTGACTGGGCGACTTCATTCACGGAGGGCTTACACTGAAGTGAGCCTCTGTTGCCAGAGATGACAACAGATAAGGGCGGGGCTGAGGGGGGAACACTGGCCCTTTAGTTCCAGGGCGCTGTGAGCTCCTCTCCGGGCTGTCGGCCTAATGCGATAACCCCAGGTGTCCCAGACAGCTCTGGGTCATGTTATTAAATTTACATGGCCAGTGCGTAGCCCCGAGGGTGGACTGTGCATATGTGTGTGGGAGGGTCTTTAACAGTGGGGCTTGCTCAAAATTTTATCCTCTGGGCAACTACACCAACCAATCTGTTAAAAAAATCTAGATAAAAAGGAGCTGCTCGTCTAAGATGCCTCGAAGGGCTAAATATTAGACTAAAATCAGGGAATCCATGTGGGACACTCCACACTTGCTACTACTACTAGATCTAAAAATTTCACAAACTCTTATTCTACATGCAAGACACAAAACAATTAAAACATTAATAATTAATAATTAAAACGGTTTGACACACACTGCCGTAGAACTGAAACAGTTCATAGATTAAATGAACAGAAAATTAATCTGCAACTACTCTTATTTATAAGTAATTTTTCAAGTATATCATGCCAAACAAATTATAACTACAAATAATTGCACAAAACTCAATTATGATCATTTGCTGCTTTTTCTTTGTCTTACAGAAACTATTCTATGTGGACTTTCTGCCAGGAAATGAAAGAAAAGCAATATAAAAAAAAGAGATGTCACTCTGGATTTGGGCAATGACAATGGACCATTTATAGACCAAAAATGAACTTAACAGAAGCTTAATGCTGTTAAGGACTACAGCTACAGCAGTCTTTTCTTTTCATTTGGTTTAGGTGTCGTGAAAAATGCTTCTACTGGTAGGAATACCCTGTATTTTGTAAGTTACATCCACATTTTGGCAAATTCCATGATAGTATGCATTTTACAGTTCTGTCTCTCTTTTTGTCATCGACTTTGCAAATCACAGGGCTATACTATGACAGCAGAGGACTACAACAAAGTGTTTAGTTTCTTTACATTAGATGAAAATCCTGACTACGAGGTTGTAGTGCTGATTTTAAGTGTGTGTGAGCATTGTCACATTCATGTCAGGTGAACAGTGGAGGAGATTTTATATGTGCCCCCCCCAAATTTAGAACAATGATACTAAAGATTAACACAAGACAACCAAGGAGGGTTTTATTTGGACAGTTTCCACTGAGGATGGAAAAGCATCACCAGGAAAGACACCAGAAATTGAGTTTATCTGGTTAAATACATTTCATTTGTTATTATGGTGTAAAATATTTAAATCGTTCCTCTCACATAACACCTATCTTGGATAGGTTTGAAATATTTGCACCTTTAGATTTCACAGATGTCTGAATAAAAGTGTTTTTGAGTCGCTGTGCACATCAGACTAGTTTCATTGACGCTGGATGGTGTTACACTTTTGTGTTGTACATAAAATACGCAAATTTTCAACATTTCAGGCAATCATCAGTACCGGAATGATTTACAATCATGAATTTCTGCTTAAATTTGTTTGGCCATTTATTTAATGCTGTATGTAAAGTCAGCTCATGGTCAGAATTGACACATCACTCTGACCTGAATTATTGATCCATTTTGTGATCTCAATCATCTAATTTATGCAGCAGCAAGTACTGTCCATTATTAATCCATTAATCCATCACCTTCAATCACTCATACCTCTGCTCCAAACATTTTTTGAGGGGGAAAAATAAAAACATCCCATCAACCAAATCTTTCAACAGGGATATTTCTGCTCAAGAGTTAAGAGTTTAAATTTCCCCAACATTTACCCTTTTTGAAAAAGGTGGCACATGAACTTTCTTTGGTTCACAAATCACAAAGGAGAGAACAAAGAGACTTAACCATGAGGTGTGACGTCAGAGAGGGACAACCCCAGTCTCTGATCTGTTTACAAATATAATCCTCCCTCGGTGGTCCTCTTCCCTCCCCTCCCCCATATGAACTGAATAACCTCAATGTGGGGTTACATACCCATGTCATCATTAACAAGCTTTTGTCCCCGTCCCTTTCATCCCTGACAAAATAAAAACAAAGTCAAATCTGCCTGGTTACCCATGGCTACATCCGGCATCACATATGTCTCCAATCCAAAGAAAGACATTAAATCCTTCAAATGCAGCCGTGAATGACTTTTTTTTAGAGTTAACAACTACCAAAGGCTCATCCATTCTTGAAGTCGGTCAGGTTTCCTAAACACACAACCAACCACAAGCTAATACCCTGGGGTATCTGCCAAGAGAGATGATCCACTAAATCCTACTGATGTAGGTGTCCTGGATGAAACATTTGAATATGTTTTTGTTTGAATAAAATCTAAAAAAAAATGCATTTGTAGTGTACATGACAATAAAATTCTCATATATTGAGAGCAAGGACCAATACTAAAGTGTTTCATAGGCTATGCCAAATTTTTTCCAATAAAGAATAATCTGTTAATTGTTTTCTCAATTTAGTAAAATGTAAAAAAAAATAAATATCAAAAGCACTCATCATTTTGAAAAGCACCAAGTTGGAATCTTGTCTGACTAACAGCCTAAAACCTAAGTAATATTCAATTTAAAATTATTTAAAACAGGAAACAAGCAAATGCAGAATTTTAGCTGAAAAACATTGATGGTTAAACAATTATTGAAACTCTTGCATCTTATTTTTCTGTCACTGGATTAACTGAATAATCAACTAATTCCTCCACCACTTAACGCTTACCTATTGTCGCATTAGCCCTAAAACAGACTAATTAACTAATAAATCAACATAAATCTCTGTTTGACTTTTACCATAGATTTGATCCATCTCTATATGAGTTCATTCCTTTACTGGGTGTGTGCTGAAGGAGAGGGGGGTATGTGGACAGGATTTATTTAGGGGGTCCAATCAATTGGCGTCTAAACCTTGAAATGAAAGTAGGGCAACGTTGTAACTGAGATTAGACAGATGGTGTTCACAGGAGCAGCAGTCACTGTCCCAACTAAGTGTTTGTTGGTTAATCCGTCACCCCCAGCCTCTAGCCCCCCCAAACACAAACCCTAAAACCCACTGTAACTTGAGGAAACATGTATATAATGTTACAATAATTGTGATAATTGCGTATAAAAGTCTAAACATCAATAGGTGTGACAAACAAATAGATCAGCTCACCATGTCAAGATCCCTCTGGTTGGTCATGGTTCAGTCAGGAGGAAGACCTTGGACGAGGAGCAGAAAGGACGGGACCGGTGTGCTTCAGCTGCTGAAGACGGGGCCAGAGCCCTGAAACAAACAAACAAACAAACCAAAGACTGTTAGGCTGCTTCAATTGCTTCCCACCGAGCTGACAGTGCTGCTGACACCGATATATCATCAATCAAACATGCACATGACCGATTAATTACGTGAGAGTCAGTATAAAGGCTCACATCGCCATAAATCAACTAATTTGAAAAAAACAAACTGAAGTATCAGGTTATTACAGGTAAGCTAGCGAGCTACTGGCTCTCTTATCAGCAAAATAAAAAAAAATTCTACTAACTAAGCGGCTTTAAATAATAGGACAGTTGGTCTATTAAAACACTAGGTGGTGTATCTCACCCGAGATCATAAAGTAATACCGAGTTTCGTCCTGGCAGATGTCTAAATTGCGAGTGAGAGCAGGAAGCTGCAGCTAAAGTTAGCACTAGCTGTGTTAGCTCATGCTACAGCGGGCTAGCTGGCTAACTAAATGTGCACTTGCGCGTTTTTGTCGCGTCGACCTCACCTGCATCTGATGACTATGATGAAATGTTGCATCCAGTTGACTTGAGGAATAAGCGGGGAGCCGTTTTCATGTAGAAATGATCGAGTGTTGCTGTATTTCGCTGCCTGTGAGTCTCGGTGGCTAATGGACGAGAAGACGCCGGATGTCAGCTGGTTGTAAACACAGAGAGAGGCCGCAAAGGTTTCTGGGAGATGAAGTCCAGACTGAATGAGAGCGGAATGTGACATCACTTACAAAAACGTCGATGATCGATGATTTGATTGAATCCTCATGTGTTTAGACAGTTGTGAAGCCGCAACATGATATATTTCACTATAATTATATTTTTAATAAGAGAAATATTGTAGTTCAAAGTTAACGGGGGAAAGACAAACAAAATACTTCAATTGTATTTAAATACTGGAGTATTCCTATTTTATGCTACTTTATATTACTACTTCACTTCATTTAAGAGGGAATTATTATACGTTTAACTCCACTAGATCTGTCTGTCAGGTGTAAAATATATTAACCCTAAATATATGGCAACTAATAAATTAGGATGTATTAGAATCAGAATCTGGTTTATTGCCAAGTAGGGTTTATACAAGGAATTAGTGCAAAAAATACAAACATAGTAAGTAGAAAAATATAAGGGTGAAAGCAAGTACTTCAAGTCTAAAGTATAAATTAGATATAAACTGACAACATCATAAAGTAGACAGTGGTATCGAAAAATACAAAACAAAGATAGACAATATGTGTAATATGCTGAAGTTCACAGTATTAAGTTTAAAGGATATTTGTAATGTGCAAGATACAATCCAAAAGATGTGCCTCAATGTAATGCATTGCTTGTGTAGGTTTAAGATACTCAGTGGGAATCAAATTGTGGACATTTGCCCCACATTTACAAGCTGTGATGAACACATTAATGCATCAATAATTATAATCCAATAATATCATATATTATTCTCAAGTGGACCATTCTGGATGTTGTGTAATTTACATTTTATAATTGTAGAATATCTGATGCTAATATGTTGTACTTTTACTGAAGTAACATTTGAATGTAGGACTACACATAATAGTGTCTTTACACTGTCATATTGTTGCTTTTACTAAAGTAAAATATCTGAGCACTTCTTCAACTTTTACTGATAATGAAATCTTTCCTTTAGAGTCACATCACTATAACAGGCCTAATCAGTCCCAGCACTAAGTAATCATAAATGTTCATTCTTGACATATCAGTTCCAACTTAACATCCACTTTCTATTTTTTCTGGTACCATATCACATGGTCTTAATCAGCAGAGTTTGCTCAGTTGTCATGATGACCATCACCATGGCAACTGCGTAGACTCCTTGGAAACTGTAAAATTCCCTGCTCAACCAGGTTGTCAGATTTTAAGGTTGTGCAATACTGCCTGTGGTTTTGGACCAAGTGACTGAACAGAGGAATAGAAACTGTTTAAGATATGCTTTAGTACATTTAAACAACTAGATTACATAAAAATACAGCATGCTACATGCTATACAGCTTTTAACAATTAAATACTGCTAAGAAAATAAGTAAAATGATGAAAGTAAAGGAGAACCTAAGATATAAAAGAGTGCAAACGTTAACAATACAGGCATATAATATAGTATATAAAATATAACACCTTAAATTAAAGTAAGAATATGAAATATAATATAAATAGATGTACTGATCCAGCTTCAGTGTCTTGGGTGCAAACCTGAGCTAGAAAAAAACATCAACAGCTCAGCACTGTGGTGGATCACGGCTACTCCCTGTTTACCTACAGACCATTCATGTTCTCTGTTTCCTGATGTTCATGAGCCATCAGGTGAGTCATGGTGGGGCAGACACCTGGAGCCACAGCTGCAGGAAGTCAGCCGCTTCTGAGGTATGACTCAGCTGTTAAGGAACAATGAAGGAATTAAAAACAACCTTCCGAGAATAAGTTATAGCTGAAGTGTACCGAGTTTATTATCAGCATGAGGAGCAAAAAGCATCCCAAGAAAGATGAATAAAATACAATCAATTGTAACTACAATTTTATGAGATCTGACAAATCTGAAAAAAAACACTTTAGATGCTGAAGCACTCCTGACAAACTAAGATCACTTTGAAAACCTTGCAATGAATAATAAAGAAAACCTTTGATGAAGATTTAATAAGACAATAGAGAATTTAAGAAATGTTGCTGTCTATCAAAAGCCCAATAAACAAAAGATCACGCACAGAAAATCACAGAAAACCCTGCTAACATTGGCACATTGCCCTGAAACATTGGCAAAGTGGTGTGATGATGCAATAGTTAACAAAGTTACAGTTGGTTTTGTATTAAGAATCTAATCAAGTTGTAAATCTTAAGGTTATCAGTTAAGGCCATGCCAACACATAGAAAGGAACAGTGACAAGTTTCCTACTTTTATTCTATTCTTATTCTAGTTTGTGTACCTCTTATTATTAATTTTGCTACTCTCTATAGATAGTCTTTATGTTGTAACAATCAAATTTCATCACATGAAATCAGTAAAGGCATATTGTGCCTTATCTTATCTTAAGACAATAAAAAAATGTCCTGAGATACTCTGTTCCTCATAGGACTGAACTATTTCTAAAATAAATAAATGTATAATAATAATACGTCATATTTTAACATGTAACAAGTAAAGTAAAGTATCAGATTCTCATCTTTTGACATTTGTAGAAGCCAATAGATGTGTTTTATGAATAAAACTCAACAAATCGATGAATCGAGCTGGCTAAGATTATATGGCCCAAGTATGGAACTGATGGGGACAGTGAGATGTTGTTGAAAGCTAAAACAAAGCTACTTAGTAGACCTTTTGACTTTAGATTATTTTGTCACACATATCATTCCCAAGGTCAAGGTTGACTCCCCTGCTCAAATGTATCTGTTTAGTAAAGCTGGACTGTCTAACAGGACAAAGTGGGCCACAAAAGCCCTGCTGTACACCTCCTGCTCTCTTTTTTTCCTGACTGTACCTCTTCTGTCATGCTCAAAGGCAAACGCCAAAAATAATCATTTTTAAAATTAGTTGCATCTTTTATATGAATTTGCAAATCTAAGGTAACATATGAACTCAGGAAGATCCTGCATTATTTACCAATCTTGAGGCACTGTCTTTTCGAAGGAAACTGTGTCAAGATGTTTACTACAAATAATAGTTTAAAGACCTTAATTATTTTAGTTTATATTGTGCTCACATGGTGTATATTCCTAAACAAAGTCATGCTTAATCAAAGACTGTAAACTAAACCCAGTCCAGGAGTAGCCATGGTTGGTTTCCTGTTGTCTATGTTTGTAATGAAGACAGTATTTATTGTCTGAAGTTTGCATTGTGCATAATATAAATCTGGAGGTGACACACACAATACACAGAGGGCTGTGCGCATGTGTTTTGGGGTGTACAGGGGCCCCGTAGTAAGTTTTTGGCCCTGGAACTCCCTAACATGTTAATCCCACCTTGCAGTGTTTGTGTACAGTGTTTATATTTTTGGACATCATCATACCACTTG
The DNA here is from genome assembly GCA_023238725.1 of Scortum barcoo. Taxonomy (NCBI): domain Eukaryota; kingdom Metazoa; phylum Chordata; class Actinopteri; order Centrarchiformes; family Terapontidae; genus Scortum; species Scortum barcoo. The sequence goes on from CM041554.1 coordinate 12,598,637, forward strand.
CCACTTGTTTAAGTAGTAAATGGAATTAGTAATCTTGTTACTGGTAATACCTTAAATGCCCTAAGTGCACCTGGGACTTAGCATACTTTCATAAAATGTTACATAATGTACCATTACAGGTACATGTTGCTGTTTACGAATGCTCTGATACGCGAAAGACTCGGTTTCCCAGAAATCCTCGCGGCGCATGCGCAGAGGGCATCGCCTGACAGTGGTAAACAGACGTCAGAAGGGAGTCTTCGCCTCGAGTCAAAACAAAACAAAACAAAACAAGTCGAAAAGAGAGTGAAGCGGCGGATATCTGGACCATCACAACCACGGGAACTTTTACAAAAGTCACCGCAGAGCAAAAGCAGCCGCTCGGAGGAAGTTACTAGAGGCATTTCACGGACTTTTTTCACGGACTGTAAACTCTGGAGTAGCAGGAGCTTAACCAGCTAACGTTACGGGGGCTACCGTGCTGTTTTCAAAAGTGAGGCGAGCGGCAGCAGACAGACTCCCGAGGCGGCTCAACTTCAGCAGACACCCGGGGATCGGCCTCGTAGTCCGCCTCCCGGGAGCTGGGGGCGAGCATCGGCGGAGCTCCGGGGCCTGGACTGAGGGGTTTGGGGTTTTTCTGACCGCCTCATCGAGCATCGTGTGCGGCGGAGAAACATGGCAGATGGTGACATGCGCCCGGCCGCAATGTGGCGGATCGTGCAGACCTGAAGCAGCGACTTTCTCACGGACATTTCCCTCACAGTCACACTTGTTTTTAAACAATTAAACACTATTTAACCCTCACTTGAACTCTGATCTTTAACACAGGCCAAAGAGACGAAGAGTTTGCTTTTTTTAACACTTTTCTGGCAGAGAACAAACCGTCGCTTTGATAATCAGCCGTTTTTACACTTTTATCAGATTATTCGGGGCTGATTTTGACTTTTTAACTCTTTTGTGGTGTTTTTTTTTAGTTTAGGTTTTGTTGGTTTTGTGGCTGAGACATCACGTTGTTTACAAGTGGAGAGAAGATCTTTTGTATCGGCAGCCCGATAATCCCTGTTTGTAGTCTTCATATATACTGTAGCTTTACAGTAAAGAATACACTTTTGTATACTAAACAGTGTGTTTGTTAACAGGAATGGCATTATTTTGTAGACAGACACCTTTGTAAGGTCGTGTTAGTCCGTATCAGGTGGATCCAGATGTTTTGGTGTCCCACTCTGCCACTTTTGTTTTTATTTCATTCAAACAAAGGGACTCTCGTTCCCCTTCTTTCCATATAAATCGGAAGGTTTATGATAGTTACTATTAAGGAGATTATTTGGGTTCCCTAATCTCCAATCTGAGGATTAACCGAGGCTATTGGTGTGTCCAGATTATTACGTCTCTTTTCTAGGTCCCTCTGTTTACACCCCGCGGGGGCTGCACCATATTGTTTTTGTTTGTTAACGCACCGCAGTTTGAGACTTAACTTTAAGATTCAAAGGTTTGAATGTTTTAAGTGGCCCCGCGCTTCAGTGGAAGTTGTGAGGACCGCCATGGAGGAGTCGTCGGTGCCCCCGATCGACCCGGATTTTGAGCCGCAGAGCCGGCCCCGCTCCTGCACATGGCCCCTGCCGAGGCCCGACATCTCGGCCGTCAAACCGGAGGGGGCGGACGGCTCCGAGTCCGCCGCGGGGACTCCGCCCGCCGACGAGGACAAACCGGAGCCGCAGCAAACTGCGTCCGAGCCCGAGAAGGCGGCGGCGGAGGGCGGGGTCGTGGCCGGGGCGGGCGGAGCCGGAGCGACGCCCCGCAAAGGGTCGTCCCGGCGCAACGCGTGGGGGAACCAGAGCTACGCCGACCTGATCAGCCAGGCAATCGAGAACTCCCCCGAGAAAAGGCTGACCCTGGCGCAGATCTACGAGTGGATGGTGAAGACGGTGCCGTACTTCAGAGACAAGGGGGACAGCAACAGCTCGGCGGGCTGGAAGGTGGGTGTGCGGGGGGTCGTCTTTACTTCACTTATAGGTCATAGTACACTGGTTAGTCCAGAGGAAGTGATCCTAATATCAAAGTGTATCACTTTATGTTTTGGTATGAATTTTTTTCTGCATGATAATGAGACGTTCATTAATATCTTTAGTTGTCTTACAGAGTTGTATTTGACTTTTTTATGTTATTTTTGTCTGTTTTGCTGCAAGTAAATACTTTTGTAGTATTAACTCAGACGAATGGCTTTGTTATAACAATACTAGAGGATGTATAGTCATCCATTAAATCACAAGAAAAGACTATAGGAAATGTGAGTTTTTGTTTTTTTCAATTCTACTGTTCATTTCGTGACCTCTCAGGTTTAAAATACAACCCCCAGAGGTGTCCAGACCTCCAGACTGGGAATTAGACAAATTTTGGTTTCATCTTTCTCAAAATTATTGCCTTATTATTGCTTAGTTTTGTGACGGTAATGTGACTTTTTGCAGTGCTGAAATGTGCTAAATGCCCAAAGAAAGCATTTTTAATCTGAATAATCTTCATTTTTTTGTGTTCTCTTTCTGCTTCCAGAATTCAATTCGCCACAATTTATCACTCCACAACAAGTTCTTGAGAGTACACAATGAATCAACAGGCAAGAGCTCCTGGTGGATGCTCAACCCAGAGGGAGGGAAGACCGGGAAAGCCCCTCGCCGCCGGGCTGCTTCCATGGACAACAGCAGCAAATTGCTGAAGAGCCGCATGAGGGCCAAGCAGACCAAGAAGCAGGCGGGAGCGGCCAGCCTGGGGGGCACCGGAGGAGCGCTGCAGGGTGACGGCAGCACAGGTTCAGCGGGTGCAGACAGCCCCAATTCGTCCCAACAGTTTCCCAAATGGGGGGTCAACAGCAGCAGCCCCTCTTCCCGCGGCAGTCTGGATGACAACGACATATGGACCACCTTCCGCCCGCGCACAAGCTCCAACGCCAGCACCCTGAGCGGGAGACTGTCCCCCATCGCTCCCGGGCAGGAGGATGACGACAACCTCCCTGAGGACTCTCTGCTGGGGAGGTACACTGCCAGCAGCTTGACCCCCACCCTCACCGAGACCCTCATGGAGGAGCTGGATCTGATCGATGGCCTCACGTTGATGACCGGTCAGCAGGGAGGGGCCAGTCCCAGCACGGCCCCACCGGCACCTCCCACTCCGCTGCCCTCCGCCTCCACCTTGCTGCCTCGTGGCTCAAGCTTCTCCTCCTTTCATCAGCTGCAACCATCCAGCCTCCCGCAAGCCCCCGCTCACACCGGGGCCCAGGCCTCCATCTCTCAGTGCGGAGCCGAGCAGCAAAGAGCCGTCAACCTTCAGCAACTCCCTCTTCAACCCTATGCCCAGCGCCAGCTCTCGTGGGAGCGGCCATTACAGCACCCACGTGCCTTCCAGCCTGGAGGCGTTGCTCACCTCCGACTCCCCTCCTCCGAGTGATGTCATGATGACCCAGGTGGACCCCCTCATGCCCAGTCCTGGAGGGGTGAGCCTGATGGGTCTGGGCTCATCTGTGGTGGGTGTCAGGTCCAAACCCAACCAGCTGCTGTTGGGTAAAGGACTGGAGCCGAACACGGTGGCCCCCATGGCGCTGCAGGCTCCTATGCAGCAGCAGCAGCAGCAGCAGCACCACCTTCACCACCAGCAGCAGCAGCACCAGCAACAACAACAGCCGCCACAGCAGCAGCATCAGCATCACTTCTCAGATGGGGTTGGGGATGATCCTCTCAGGTATGTCTCAGGACCCGCCGCAGCTCTCCGCTCTCAAGGCCCAGCATGCTGCGGTGCCGGCCGTGGGCTCGCATCACAGCGCGCCTATCGCCTCAGCCAACCCCCCCATCAGCCTGCAGGGGATGAATCAGTTTGGAGCTCCGTCCTGCTTCCCGACTGGTCAGGACCGACTGCCCATGGACTTGGACATAGACATGTTCACAGAAAACCTGGATTGTGACGTGGATTACATCATCAACAGTGACCTCATGGACGGAGACGGCATCGACTTCAACTTTGACCCCATTCTGCCCGGAGGCCAAGGCTACGCTGGCCCGGCCACCACACAGGGCTCACAGGCTCACAGCTGGGTGCCCAGCTAAGTCCTCCACAGCTACATTAGCCATGGGTACGCACACACACACACACAAAGGCAAAGTCCTCCGCTGACATACATTAGTGATTTTAATTAATTATTAGCCAGGTTGCATTTGTTTGACACACACACACACACACACAAAGGCAAACAATCTGTACAGAAATTAGTGATTTTAATTAATTATTAGCTTATTGCATTTGTTTATTGATTTGTTTGATTGTTTAGTCTTCAGATGATAGAAAAAACTTGATTTATTCAATTTATTTATTGAATTAATTTTTTTGAAATAGTGATATATTTAAAGATATCACCAGTTAAGTATCAACAAAAGATAGTCAAACGACTGATAAAGAAATAATTGTTAGTTTCAGATGTAAGGCTGTTATCTTAATTGTTGATTGATTTTAGTCGGCTAATTGCATGGCACTATGCATGGACTTCATTTACAGATGTTCATAGATCTTGGCTCATGAGGCCACTGAGTCGTAGATGATTCATTTACATAATCTTTTTATGAGCCAATCAACAAAACCACAAATGACAAACGTTTGTATCATTTCACCTCACAGGAGCTGATCTCCAATCAAGATAACCTCACACAACGACAAAATGACCGGTGCATTCCTCCTCCCCGCTGGCCGAAGATATGACTTTCAGATATTCTCTCAGACTTTAAAGACAAAACCAGACCTCGCCCATGTCATGTGCCAAGACATGCGGAGGGCAGGGAGGAGATCCAGGCTACTATGCACAATTTTTCTCCCTTATTTTTTTTTTAATCTTAAAATAACACTTTGAACGATTTGGCTGCTAGCCGTGTTTTTTTTTTTTTTTCTTCTTTTTAATCTGAACTGATGATTTTCAAAGACATAATGTTTTTAGAGTGAAAAGACAAATCATGAACTCCCGCCTCCGCTGAGAGTTTATATTTCAGTTATATTTCACCAGAATAGCTTTAGCGTGGATACGGTACTCGACGGCTTTGGTTTTGAGGACTCAGTGGACTGTGTGTCTTTGGAGAAATGACCAGTTTTCCATTGACATGACTCTCCAAACCAACTGCTGTCTGATGGTTTGAATAAGGTGCACCTTCTCTGCTGCTGATGGATGAAGCTTCATCGCTGTGAGTGGGTGGAAGAAAACGACTGGACGACTGGAGGTATAAAATGTTTGATTCAACATCGGCTACACATCTCACCCGATCGTGGACTACGATCACATGCACGATTCAGATTTCTCACTATAGAGAAAAAAAAAGAAAAGATAAAAGAGCTTTTTTTCTCTCCAATGAAATTTGGTGATTCAACAGTTAAGTATGTATTTTGCAGTTTGGCATTTTTGGTGTTAAGGTAGATGTCAGTTAGAGGGGTTGTTGTTTTTTTTTAAATCCCTGATGTGCAGTTAAACTAACAAAATGAAGAAATGTGATTTGTGAATTTATACACGGGGCATTCAAGAGTAAATTTATTTGCCAACAAGTGATTCGTTGGCCAAGTATTATATTGTCTCGGACAGCAGTATGCCTCCACTGTCAGATGGTCTGCCTGATTTATTGTTTTCATAGAGCCTGTGCATTTTCAAAGCACTTAGGTTTCCTGTGACACAGGAACGCCAAAATGAGGAGAATACATCCACATTAGGTTATACCATTTCATGAAAAGAGAGTTTAAATCCTGTAAAAAAAAAAGAAAACCATTAAATGTACACGTTGCACATGTACATGAGGACACTCTATGCAGATTTATCAGGAGAACTAAATGAAATCTTGAAGGAAATTTGAAAAATCACTTCTTGAAGGGTTTTGCTGTTTTAACATTTTTCTGATATTTAGTTGGAGGGACGAGGCTGCTTCACGTCAGAATATCCTCTCACACTTTTAATTATTTAGTACTTCAATTATTCAGTTCCAGAAATTAATTCACTGTGTGAGAAGTACAAAAAAGAATATATTTGATTATAGTTTTAATATACAATTTAGATGGAGGTAATAAATGGGATATTAATACATATGAATATATTACTAATGACAAGTGATGTTTTTTTTACATTGGAAGAAGCATTTTCAGATAATTTCTAATGGTAATTTTCTATACTTTTATTTTTGTAAAGGATGAGATGCATGTAGATTTTTTTTACATAACCAAAGGAACACTAATATTTGCGTTTGCATGGCATTTAGGGAGCGCTTGGGCCTGACACAGTATCTCGGTGTACATAAGCTTTGCAGCAAATGGAAAAAAAAGACGCCTGTAACATAAAAATCTGACTTTTTGAAAAACAAGTGAGGCAAAGCGCATCAATACTTGACCGTTTTGAACTAAAATTCCCAATGTTCTGCCTCATTTTTTCCTGAATTCATCGTGAATCCAAGTAAAGAAAAAAAATTTAAACACCTGTGCTGAAATGTGGCACAAGGAAAAGGAAAAAACCTTCATCATCCCACTTTTCAACACGCCACCGAATTCTCATCTCAAAACGAGACTAATACAACTGTTACCTCTCAGGGTCGCTCGGAGGGAGAAAAAAAAAAAAAAACAGGAAAACAATTGTGCACAGACGTCATCAGATTACACAACAACAGCAAAGAAATGTATTTATTTTATACATTTTCTCTGTTACTACAGACTGGAAAGCATTACACGGCGTCTTTGTTTTGTTTTCCTGGAGACGTTTCTGTCGAGTTGATCTCAAATTTGACTTCCCTTTTTTTTTTCTTCTTTTAGAGAAATGTATTCTAGCTCTCCAGCCATGTATATCAGTACTAGCCTATCCCTTGGGTTTTTTTTTTTTTTTTTGACTGCCAATATTTAAAACACTATAGCATGACGTTACTCTGTAGCAAGATGGACTTTATTTTGTCATCTTCCCCCCTTAAAAATTTGTGTTTTGTGTTTGTATTTAATTACCTTGTTCATAACCGTCAACTTATTTGTGATCAGGAGTAACATACCTGCAGTTTAAACTCTTAATATTCATCATTTCACTGTAGCTATGTGAATATGTTAGCCTCTGATTTGTATAAAGCACTCATCCTCTCCTTCTCTCTCTCTTTCTTTTTCCACAAATGTTTAATTTCTCTCTTTAAATGGTGCTAGATGTCATTTGTGACGTATCCTGCAGTACGCCATGATACAATGGATGCATATCAGGGCCTTTTTGGATTCTCTGTATACAGAACAAGGTTCAGGATTTGGTGTTATCAATCAACAGCCCTTCCCCCTCCTTTTTTTTCTGTTTTTTATACACACATATATTTATATATGATAACCCCCCTACTTCCCCAACTGGTCATTTAAATGGATCTGGAGACAGAAGACTGGCTTGTTGCATGAATTTCTTCTTATTTTAAATCATAATATGTAATTATTTTAGAAAAGTTGAATATGCAACACATCGCCCGAGTTTCTCTGAACTGATGTGCAGGTGTTGGTTATGAACAGCTGATTAGAAGAAGTGCTGGTTGATTTGTGAGAATCTGCTGCACCAGGCTTTGATGCCACCTTAAGAAAAGAAAAGGGCAAGTGTGGTGTTATTACTTCCCTTGTATCTCCCCCTTTTATGTAACTATACATATGTTTTTTTTTCTTCAGTTTAACTAGCAGTTAGTCCCTATATGTTTGTTTTGAAATTTAAAATTTGTCCCATTTGATACAGCATTTTAGTGTTTGGCAAAGGGTGGGTTTTTGAACTTTTAATTTTCCCCTAGGGGAGGGTGGGGTGGACAGGTTACTATGAGTTGTGCATAAGCCAATTATGTTAATGATTTTTGATTAATGTTGATAGTTTTTCTTTCTTTCTTCTCCCCCATTCAGTCTTTTTTTCTTTCTTTACACATTGTAAAGTCAGCCAGAGATGACAAACAGTTCTGAACATCAGAAATAAATTCAATAAACTGTTTAACCCACTTTGTCAGACTCGTTGGTGCAAAGTTACCATAAATGACTCTCTGTAGTTCTTCAGGTCTGCCACTGGGAGGCGCTGTTGTCCGGTTATACTCCTATGTAGTACACAACCACAAATACTGGAACTAGTATCAGATATAACTGTACTGTACAATATACTGTAGGTGAATGCGACACAACAGTAAAAAATTTATAAACATTGAACTTTTTTTTGCTGATTTATAATAAGTCAGGTATTTTACAGACAGCCAATCACTGTTTTACATCATCTCCGATCTCTCTTGTAATTGTAACAATGTGACAAAGGAGTTTTTGGTCACTGTCATCTTTCCTCCTCTTCATACTGGCTGTGAAGAGATCACTACCTAAGCAAGCTCAATCTTTATCTGATGGGGATAGTGGAAGTGCATTTCAAAGATCTGGTAAACATTTAGTTACTAAGAGTTTTTGGAGAGATATTCTCCGTTTTGTTTTTACAATCCGTCACCTGCGGCTCAGCAACAAGAAGCTGTCTCATGAAACAAAAAGAGGAAGTTTAAAATGAAGACTGAAACTTTGGAAGAAACCCATTTCAATAAGTCAGACTGCTCAAGTGTCAGATTTCATTTGTTTCATATTTGTCAGATCACTAACACTGAAATAACATTAGAAAGGGTTCTTTTCAGACAGTACAGGGTAATAATGACAAGTACTGGTGTAAAATAGGCAAAAAAGATTAAACTAGTCTTCAAAGTATTTTCTTCCCTACCTGACAGGCACCAGTTTAACTTCATTTCAGGATGTGAAATCATTCATGACGTCAAATAACTCAAGATTTGAAAACTGAGTGATTGTGTAAAACTATTTTGTCATACAGAAGGTTTGAGTAATTTTGTAAATATACGAAAGCACTGGTGTGGTAGAAGGAAGTAAAAAAAAAAAAAAAAGAACAGTAGACGAGTTATTTTCATAGAGCATCTTTATAGAAAACATTTCTTCACATTTTCAAAAAAGTTTTTTTTGTCCTTTTCATTTGTTCTCTTTTTTTTAAATTGATTTTGTTTTTTAAATAATTGTCCTTTTTTCTGCTCAAGTTGAACATTTTTAACATCCATCTGTGTCAAAGGCTCTTGCTGAGTTGCCAGGGGCTTGTAGAAGGTGTCTGATAGAAAACACTGGCATTCACAGCTGAAATATTCATCAAACGATGTTGACCAACACCAAGAAAAAGAACAGTTACCATTCATGCAGGAAATACAAGTTTTACACTTGTCAGTTGGACTACTGCAGCCTCCAGTAGTCACATCCCTCCACTTCAGCAGCACTCCAGTTTTAGCCTGAAGGCACCTGTGTTAACAGCACATTTGCTTTTGTCGATATGCACCCTCTGTTTCTTTTCTACATCCCGCAGTTACTAAAGTCTAACTCTAAACAGTCTGTCACACCTCTACATCTACCCAGGCTGCAGCACAACAAGCAGGTCCTAATGTCACACCCAGAAGATAAGCAAAAAAGTACTCTAGAGTTTACAAAAACTGTAAAAATAAAAATAAAAAAAGACTTCTAACATCTAGTTTGCACATTGTTCTGCTTTGCAAATTGTACCATGGGTTTTGACTTGATATTCGACTCATGACCAGTGCAGATCTACTTCCAGGCATTTTTCATCCAATTCATCATTTCACACTTGTGAAAGGTTGAGGATTTTCTTTAAACAACCTTTAGTCTGAAATGTAGTCTCTTATTTGATCATTTCTGCTGCACAAAGTACAAAAACTAAATCATTTAGTGAATGGCTCAGCTTAATCTTCACTGAAGGAAACGCACTGACCTCTTAAGGTTAGTTACACATTTTCTCTTTAGGTGTAAACTGTGTTTTGCAAACATCATTACCTTCAAAATCCTTCCAATAATTGAATGAAATATCTCAGATCAAGTTAATTCTCTCATCTGGGGTTGAGAACAAAAGCAAAGTCTGAAAGTCTGAAGACAAACAGTCTAAAAATCTTCGTTGCATGTCATACAGTGGAGAAGAAAGGCGTCAGACCCACACACTGTGCGTCTCAATGTCTACTAACAAGCTACCTTGCATTATAAATATATAAAGTTTAAAAAAGTGCTTATTAAAAGAAACTATAGTGATGTGATAACTTCCAGCAGTGTCACCGTCGTTTGTTCTTGACCAGCATTAATACGAAATGTTAGGGAGAGCGAAACAGTCGTTCTTCATGCTTCCGCTAATGTCCTCCTCCAACACTGACAAGGATTGTCCAAAAAAAAAAAAAAAAACAAACAAAAAAAAACAAAGGCCTGGTCTCCCATTAACATTCATCCAACTTGTACAAAAAGACTTTTTTGGGGGAGCATAGTTGATACAAAAAGGAGACTGATGAAACTAAAAAGGAGAGTTGGCCACTGTAACACACTGCTACCACCAAGCAGTTTCTCACACACGGAGCTGGAGCACAAAACAACAGGTAAAAATTAGAACAATTCTAGTAATAATTGCACATAACCGTGGAGAGCCGAGATGGTTGATAGAAGGTCTTCACAACAAGAGAGTTTGCAGTAGAAGGGAGGAGGAGGAGGACAACGAGGGGGGGAGGGGTGTGGCACACTATGATATAAATACATTAAATCTGAGAAAAAGAAAAGCACATTCATGGAGGCACAGCTACAAAAATGATGGACCTGTGTGTCCCCAAAAGTGCCACTCTCGCCCTTCTTCGCTGTCTGCTGTTGAGATTTCTTCATCCTAGAGTCTCAGGGGGACAGGGTGGGGGGTCTCTCTGTACCGGTGGAAAGTTTTAGCTTCGTGGCCCTCCGAGCACTTAGGCAATCATGTACTGAGTGATGGCTCTCAGCGCGTACAGCAGCTCAGCCTGCAGGCGGGCCTCCATGATTAGTAAATTCACGTGTATCTGAGGAAGGGAAGAAGCAAAATGATGCCAAAGTGCCAGAAACAGGTCCTGAGGATGGACTGCAGCTGACAAAAAAACATTGATGTTTGGTTGAAAGAATAGTTTGACATTTTGGGAAATAAGCTCATTCGCTTTATTCTCTCTAGTTAGATAAGAAACTACTCTTCTGTGTGTGTACGGGACGTGAGAAGCTAGTTAGCTTGGCTTAGCATAAGGACTGGAAACGGGGGAAACAGCTTGCATGGCTCTGACTTAAGGTAACAAATTCCTTTAAAGCTCATTAATCAATTAATGTTTTATCTCTTTGTTTTGTACAAAAATATGCAGTTTTATAGGAGAGTTATGTGCTAAACTATTTCTCCGGGCAGGTACCGTTCACCACATAACATGGAAATGTTGTTTTTACACTTTGTTTTTTGTACAGATTAATTCAAAGAGATACAACATGTTAATCAGTGAGCTTTAGAGGAGCTGGCAGGTGGGTTTCTAGTCTTTATGCTAAGCTAAGATCCAGACATGAGAATAACATCAATGTTCTCTTAACTCTCTGGAAGAAAGTGAAGGGGAGTATTCTCCAAAATGTTGAGCTTTTTCTTGAAGGTCAGTGAGAGGCCTTCTTACCCGTTCTGAAGTTTTAAGCAGAGCCCAACTCAGCGGACACACTGGAGTTTTGGTGGCATCGGGAAAACAGGCCACAGCCTTGATGTACAGCTTTAAATCGCGCTCCAGCAGCTGGTTCACTTCTCCGTAATCGTAATCATCATACCTGCAACCACAAACAAACAGACTTATATTTATCACCTAAACATAAAGAGAAGCTGGCTTTGTGAATGAGTAAACGAGGACAGGCCGCTCACCGTATTCCTAACACACAGTGGATGTAATTCCAGATAGCCCTCTTCAGGTCCGGGCTATGAAACGAGGGGAGGGTGGTCACACTCCTGAACCGGTCGTCCAAGAGGTGCCCAATGTCCGAATACAACCTGTTGACTAAGGAGAAGCCGTGATCCTCCCATGAATAGTCCTGCAGAGCAAATACAACACATCTTCAAAGTCAGTGTCATGAGGTTTTGATCTGCAGTTCACCTTAAAATAAATTGCCAAATATTAAGGTTCCACTTCTGTTTACTGATGTGAACTGAGTTTACTGAACTACTGAGTTTAATTTCTTTTTGTTTAAATTGAATAGTTTTCAGGGAAAAATATCAAAGACTAAAGAATAGTCTGAAAAAAAAAAAAAGATTTTGTGTGGCTGCATCATGTTTTCTGCTTTCCAGTCATCTTAATCATTTTGTGAGCCATCACATTCATTTTCTGCTCTGCCTGGGGTCAAATTTATGTTAATAAACAAATAAAAATTAATAATAAAGTTAATAATAAACCTACAATATTGTAAAGCATTGATTAGGTTACAGATCACAGTCAACAGACAATAAGAGCGCTGATTTCAAACCATGTGAAGTCTCTGGATGTTTGAAGTGTCCCATTACACGGCTTTAACACCTGCCAGCCAATCAGAAACAAGTATGTCCTCTGCCACATAGCATGCATACAAGTGTGCCGTCTGCACCATCTGCCGACTGATAAATCTTAAATCTGGCGTCCTCACCTGAACTCTAAATACTTGAAAGTGGTCCTCCTCCCTACGAGCGAACTCCTGATAGCAAAAGTCAGGGTCTGTGATAAACCGCATAGGGTCTGCGAAGCAAATTATCTCCTCCTCTTCTTCCATATCTAAAAAAAGACACGATGAAAGCAAAAGGAGATGGAGAGGAGGCGGAGAGGAGGCAGAGAGAAGTGCGTCAATGAGCGTGGCTGATGAGTGGTAATTGCTCAAGTTTCACACTATGTGACCTAAATTTAACGCCACAGATAACCATCAGCAGTGAGTGTGAACGTATCAGGAGTTTGTTTGTGTGTTTCTGCATATCAGTAGCCAAGTAGGTTACCTGCTTGCTGGAGTGTTTGTGTCTGCAGGAGACGCTCCTCTCTCTTCTCACGCTCCTCCTGGGACTTCTGAATCCTCTCCTTTAGACACACCATGTCACAGCTGGAGTCCAGAGACTGTGGACAGAAACGCTGTAAGTATCTTAACAGACACAACCTGCTGCTACCGTGACACGATCGTACATTCATCATCAGGAAATCTTCCACTTTCATCTCACATTCACTCAGTGGGCTCTTTTAAATCCAAGTGATGCTTTAGTAGTTACATTCAATGCTGAGAGACTCGTGCTTCAACTAATCAAACCATCTTGTTGACACTATGAATTATAGTTTTAACAATGTACACTGGATCTACAGAAATGTCACATTTTAAAGCTGAAATGACCGTGAACGCTAAAGTACTTCAGATTTTTTTTTTTTTTACAAGAACTGCAATTAAATACTGTATAACCGAGCTGAAACTTAAACTTAAATGATTGAACATTTGACAGTAGATGAGATGATTTTTATAATCAATTAATTACTTTATTTAATACACAGAGCTAGTGTATTAAATAACGTAATTAATGAAATTTGAAGACTTCACTTTGCAATATTGTCCACTGTTTCTGTCATTTTATAGACTAAAAAAATAATAGATTAATTGTATAAATAAATCTATAAATAACAAGATTACTAAGCAATACTAAGATTAATCAGTAGGTGTAGCACTTCTGTATAAACTTTATCATATTAAATGCTTATTTTATATATCTGTCTGCGTGTCACAAGGTGATCTTAAATACAGGCAGAAAATCAAAACGTAAAGAAACAAAGAAAATGCACTTTTGCCATGCAAAGATACTTTGAAAGGTAAGACAAGGCAAATACTAATAATACTAATTTATAACAAAATACAAGTCTGTTTTGTTACCCGCCGTCGTGTTATATGTTCAGAGGGAGTGGCGAGCGTCTGAGGCACGTTGGTGTTTCCGTTGGCAGCTTGGCAGCATCGAAAGGGCAGAAGGTCGGCGGGGTACCGTTAGGAGATTTGGAGAGGGGGACAAAGTCTGAGTCTGTGTCGCATCCAAACACAAAGCTGCAGAGGGAGTGGCAGTGGGCCAGTATCACAACAGCCTGTACCAGCTCAGCCAGAGACCAGCACTGCTCACCCGACTTCAGCAGTGTCTAGAGGGAGCGGAGACGAGAGCTCAGGGTCAGGCGGGTCTAATGAACTTGAACTTAATCTTTATACTTGTTTATCTGCATCCCGGTGTTCTAAAGATATAAATATTTCTATTTCTGTCAGTGATAATGAGTAATAATTTAATACCATCTTGTTATAGTTTATGTACATTTTGTGAGTGTTTTGCTTTGCTGTACCTGGATGTGTGAGCAGGCCGTAAGCCAAGGTTGGTGGGCCAACACCTTGTTTATGTGGTCAAGGAGACGAAGGCGCGGCGGCGCCGCCTCCAAACCCTGCAACCACAGAGGGTCCCCGCCCACCCTCAGAAACTGGGCTGAGTGCAGGTACACCAGGTAGTTGCAGTGATGTCGTGCAGCAGCCTGGAAGTTGTAGGAAGCTGGCATTAGAGCTTGTTATTTTTTTTACTTTTTTAATACTTATTTGATTCCTGTGCAGTAAAGAACACCAAACTATTATGTGTTTGTTTAGCTGCATGTACAGTAGAAACACAACCAGTGAGAGACACTAGATGTGCAGAAACAGCCTGGTCACTGACCATGATGGCGATGTAATGGCGGTATGGCAGTGGCAGGGGGCCGTCCATGTGCAGGATGTAGTGCTGTGTGCGCAGGAAACTCTCCAAGTACTGAGGGTGAGAGGCCATCTGCTGGGACACGGCATCCACGCTCCCCCTGCTGACCAGAGCCTTCATGAACAGCAGCGACACTCGCTCCTTCTCACCGTTCACCATCACCTGCAGGACAGAGGGGAGGGAGAGGGTTGGTTTGTTACTGGAGTACAAGCTGAGGTTGTTTTTTTCATAACCTTCGTGTGTGACGCTGAGGCAGTAGCCACTGGAGCTGCAACACTGAGCTGAAAAGCCAATTAAAATGGCAGAAAATTAACTGGCACACATTTTGATAAACTATTAATAGTTTCAGTCATTTTCCAAGAAAAAAACTAATATGCTGCTTCCAGCTGTTTGAATATGGGGATTTGCTGCTTCCTGCATAATATCACTGAGAATTAAACATCTTTTGGTTTTGGATTGTTGGCTGGGCAAAAGGAGCAGTCTAAAGGGGCTGTGAGATTTTTGGGACAGTTTATAGACAAAGAAATTAATCAGCTGATTGAGAAGCAGAGCAGAGCAGAGTCCATCGACGTTGTCAAAGTGCTCATAGTGACACAGATAACCGTCCTCACTGACTGTCCTTTGGGTAGTTATCTGAACTAATTTTGTAGCCAAAACAGGTCAGCTCAGGGTAAGGAGTCCACACCATGTGATCACTCAGTATTCACTATTGTTTGGACCACAGTCATGTTTCACACCTTAGATCATCTGAGGAACAGAACTGCAGAACAGCAGCCATGATGCTGTGATACCAGCGCCAGTGAGTGCATTCCTTATAATATTATTCCTGCAAATAAAACAAGAAAACAACAGGCACTGGCTGTCGGCTGCAGAGTCAACTACATCACTATTATTAAATGTAGATGAAGTACTGCAGATAAACACATATGTGTGCTTTCTGTAAATTGGAAGCGGATGCAGTGAAAAAAAGACAAAACAATAAACAGCTTGATACAAAGCTGAACTGGGAGAAAGAAAAAACACCCAGATTTGTCCTTTGGAAAAAAAGGGGATTTACACGCCGGGAGGAACCACAGATGAAGGAACTAATGTGAAAGTTGGGTTTAGGAGGCCTTGAAGAGGGAAGCTGGGCAGCAGTGAAGGGCAGATGAGACCAAACACAAAAACATCTGAGCGACTGAGGCCAAGAGAAACAGCCCCATGTGGAGAGGGAAGCTGGCCGGCCCTCAGATGCACAGCCATTTATTACCTCTCTTGCCATCACACAACGGGCTCTAGGAAAAGGTGGCCTCGGTAAGGACTCGCTTCCCCTGTATGTGAAACCCGAGTGCACAGTGCGGATCAAAGCCAAATGCAGTTTGAAGTGTACGAACAGTTTCCACAGCTCAAACTGCTGTCTAGGATTATTACCGTCTTGTCAAATCACAGACACACCTCAGCTTATGACACAGATAGTCAGAGCGAATGGCGACGAGCAGGCCGTGTTACTTAATTTTAGCTCTGTATGGCTCCTTGGCATTCAGCACCGTGTTTATCTGGCTGGTAGCTCCGTGTGGTATTTCACTTCTCTCTGCAGTGGACGAGGGTCTCCTCCTGATCCTGCCAGAGGCTCCACCTCTTGAACTAGATACTGTCGAGACGACACTATGACTTTAAAGACATGTTAACATACAGTATGTTAAACAAATCAGTCTCAATCTGATGTTTATACCACCTTAATTTAATTGTAATGTTTATATAAAGCAAGGTCTAAAACAGTAACAGGGAGTGAACACTAAATGAAACACTCTTGGACGTGGGATGGACTGGAGGGTACGCAGAGCACACAGGTGTCTGCCAATCAAAGACAAGACAAGACAAGAGCGCATTCAAGCAAGCGTCTCCCTGCAAACATGAGAGCTACTGATTAGTATGCTGACCTGCAGAATCTAGGTTACAGCTCCATCAAACTCCAAGTGGCTTGGTCAATGAAAGGAATGAATTTCAGAGGCCTGCCTTGTCCAGAATACATGCCTGGAGAGCAACTTGTTAACGACTTCTCATGTCAGGAGACTGCATAGCAGAGGGGTTTTTTCCAGTCTGCCACTGTGGAGTGAGCTGAAACATTAACTGGTTTTACTTCAATCTGAATATGAATGATCAGCGTGAGACTGATCAAATCTGCTCTCAAACACCCGACTGCAGAATCCTGTATAGTTGAAACAGGTAAAGATATACTGGGCAGATTTTTGATAGAGATATATAGATCTATCTATAAATCTATATCTTTGTCAATGTAAGGAAAACCTCTCAGACTGGAAATATGTCTGTTTCTTATAAAATACCAGACTGCTAAGCTCTCATGATGGGCACGAGAAGATGAAGTATGCAAGGGAAAACTACATTTCTACATGAGGATTAATTCAGCAAAGGCTGGTGTTGTTGTTAAACGAGTTAAACCTGAAATGACAGACTTGTGTATCATTCAGGGAACCCTGCGCCCACACAGGACGCTGTCTATACCCCCACCGCCCACACTGGCCTTTGCTGGGCGGCACAGCTAGGTGATAAATCTACTGCACCTTTGCCCAAACACACGTCTAACCAGCAGAAAACAAAAAGATCAAATCTCTACATGACCATTTAACTGGCTGGTTCTGTCAGTGCTTCTGTCAAGTCTACTGCTGCGACAATTAGGGTAAAATAGTAAAATACGTGACACTTACTCTTGTACAGACAGAAAAGAGGGGATGCGTCGTCACACAAAGAGAAAAATTATGTTTTGTATCATCTCACAAACATGTCTGGACAAATACGACAGACAGTCACATTGAAACAGGAACTACAGTTGATGCAGCAGGAAATGACACATCCTACAGTTTAAACTGCTGACACAGTAACACGAAAGTAAAATGAAAATTAAGCAGAAGCCACAGTTCAAGACAATATACAGTAAGTTTCTGATGATGTTCAATGTAAAGGTTAAAAAACTATTAAAACAAAGAAGCCAATCTAACTGACCCTTTCTTTATTCCTAGTTGTATTTATTTAAGTAATTATATGTCAGTGTTTTCCCACACATTTGATCCATCCCACATTATTTAAGAGACATTTTCATCAGAACTAATCAATACTTGTGATTAACACACACCAGGGAAAGACGGTTTAGACAGAGATCTTCTGTCAAAGCCGTGTCCAGACACCCGTCAACACTGTCTCATCTTTATTGCCTGAAAACAAGGCACAAACGCTGCACACAGCAGTACTTTTGATAAGGCGATGCACTCCTTATTGTCCACCCACATGAAAAAAACACCCGCATGAAAAGAAGAAAAAGGCTGTTAACAAGCGCGTGTGGGTGGATATATGAAGCAAAAAAGAACAAATAATAATTCAGTGTGATAGAGCACAAGCACATTAAAGCTTCGTGCACACGGACCTTTTAATTCTGCTTACAGTACGCCCAGCAGCAACTGACTCTGAAACAAAGCCATTCCTTCCCGGTCAAAAACAAGCTTGAGGGTGACAAAAGCGAGACGGCGATGTTGATATTAGACCGCTGCTGTATTCAAATCACAAGATGAATTCAAACTTGTGGTTTGGCTGAAAAAGACAGAGGAGAAAACAAACACACAGAGGGCCTGTTGTGGGCAAAAGTGCACAGGTGCAGATCATTTGACATTCAAAAAAAAAAAAAGAGGAGAGGTTATTTGTTTATTGATCAGACAGGAGCAAGAGGGAGGGATGAAAATGAAAAACAGGGGGTGACGTCAGCAAGGGGAGGAAAGGTAAACGAAGACAAAGACCGGCTTTGATACCAGCCTGACAAACTGAAACAGCAACAGCGGGGATGTGAAGGAGAGCGCAGGGCCGAGATGACACACAAAGAAGTGGGAAGATGACAGTCCAAGGGTAAATGTGTCAGCTCGAGATGAGACGTGCATGTAGGGGGTGTGTGTTGGTGGGGCTGCAAAAGAGGGGGGCTGCAGCAGATCCAGGAGGACGACATTCAATCTGCATTCCGATTGAGCCTGGAGGGGGTCCATCCATATCATGCACTTGTGTCCTGGGGGCATTAACTCCCTTGCCCCCCCCCCCCCCCCAAAAAAACATCTCTCCTCTCCTTCATCACCGGAAACACAAGCAGCTGAGGCTGATTTTGGCTCTGCAACCTGAACTCGGGGAGTAGTGCAAAACAAACCAGCTGCAGCCCGAAGATGTTTGGAGAGATGGGGGAGGAGAGGGTAAGGGAGGAAGGAGGAGGGGGTGGGAAGGAGCTGCTGGGTAGCACGGCTCATACAACACAACCAAGACAAACAAAACACTGTGCTGCAGGATGAAAAAAAAAAAAGAAAAAGACAGAAAGCCGAGCCCACATTGGACCTGTCAGAAAACACGACAGGCAGGTAGAGCGAGGGACAAAAGACTTTGAGCAATAACAGGGTAATTCATTACTTTTCTCATTCACAAACAGGCCGGGGGCGAGCAGATTATCATATCAAAGTGGGGTGTTCGAATCTGATGGTGCTTTCGTGCCAAATATTTGTTTGTTTTAACAGCTGGTTTTAAGTAGTTGTAAACTCTTGGGGTAGTTTTCCTCTGCACTGGTTTCAGTATAAATATTGTTTGTCCACAGTTATACACACAATCATGCTGTCAAATGTACCAGAAGATAAACAGCAAACAGAGAGGAGGAGTGGGGTGGGGGGGTTGGTGAAAAGGGAGCACAAATTGGGCTTGAAATCAGAGCAGAGAGTTTTGGGTCCCTTAGCAGCTTCACATTCCTCCCTGTTTTGCTCCATTTCTGGACTCTAATCTGCAGCAAAACACGTCTCTTTTGGCCTCTTTGCTCTTGAGACAGCGCCCCCCATCTGTTGCAAAACGGAAAAACAGCGACGGAGGAGAAAAACAACTTTGATTGGCAGTCCAGTTCAGCCAGCAAACAGCACAATAAAAAAAGTCTGCCCGACGTGCAGAGACCAAAAGGGAGGAAAACAGCAAAAATAAAAATAGCAAGCCTCATCTGTCCTCGCTGATCAAACACATTGGCGCACACATTTATATAAATATATGTTATTAATGACCAATAAAAGGCACCACATTACTTCACAGCCACCTCGAGGACTGACTGACACTTTTCTCCCAAATCCTCAGATGATGTCATCGTCACCTCCAGCAGCTTTCTCCTCTCCGCTGCGACACCGCGTTAAAAAAAATGCAGTTTTTAACTAAAACTGCGTCAAAGTCCAATATAATCGTATTCTTAAACAGAAAGGACGTAAATCGTCCCCGGTGAGCCAACAAAGGAAATGTTCGGCTGTCTTTGTGACACTGTTTGCGAGGCTCAAACATCACAATAAGGGCTCAAACACAGAAAACGACAGCGACATTTTCTTTTCTTTTCTTTTTTTTTAAAGCTTTTATTGGCGAAATGTCTCGATTTAAACAGCCTGAGTCTGGAGATGTGAAATGTTTCTAGCTGGCGAGGAAATGTATCAGCTCCTAACGCTGAATTTAAGCATGAATTTACATGTTTTTAACCCATTTCGGCCGTGATTTCTCTGTTTTGCTCGGTGAACCGTTAGCAGTTAGCCGAATGAGAAGTTTTCTGTCTAACGTTTCACCAACTGACAGCCGTTAAAAGTTTATTCTGCGCGGAGCCTCAACGGGAACATTTATCACCCCGTTAGCACACAAAACAGGCGATTTAGAGCTAAAAGAGCCGGTTAAGAGATGAGTTGTTTAATATAAAATAATTTCCTATGTAAATGAATGAACGTTATTCGTGCTGCCCAGTTAGCCGCTAGCCTCGGTGTTAAACTAACTTGGCTGCTCTCCACATCCTCCTACCTGTTTCTGGACTCGCTGGCTTCTCAGAGGAAACTCCATTTTATTCGTACAGATGATCATTTTCCAAAAAACGCAAGTGTGCTACTGCATGGATGCGGCTCTGTCTTTTCTTGGTGCTCTCCAGGCTGGCGAACAAAAGGCAGAGGAGGCTGCCCGCCGCCGGCTGCAGCCTGTCGGTGGGAAAGCAGCTGAAGACTGAGCGAGCGGAGCAAACCTTCCCCGAGCAGAGCCGACAGCTCCGGTAACAGTGCGGCCAATCAGCGCGCAGGAGGCGGGGCCGAGGGACCGGGGGCCGGGCCGCACCGGGACCGGACCGGGACCGGACCGGGCCTCTGTCTGCAGACAGAGCCAGAATCAGGGAGGCAAGAAGAGACACAAGCACCAACACCAGATCCATTTAAACATGTGCACAAGTTCAGCTTAAGTTTTCTGTATTTCTATTTTATGCAACAGAAATGATAACTGTATTTTTACTTAAATGATATCTTGAATGCACAACCTTTACTTCTAACAGAGTATTTTGCTAATTTTACATAGACATAATAAGATATAAAATAGTATATAACATATATAAATGAAAATAAATACAGCGGTAGACAGGTTTTCCAGTCATAACCGTAGTTCTACTCCATTCTGCCCAGCAAGCACTATTACTTCAATAGTTTAAGTACATTTTGCTAGTCTTTAGTTCTTTAAATGTCATGTGCACAATGATAACAGTGAAACAGTCGATGGCAATTAAATTCTCACTTTAGTAAACTGTCTAAGTTAAGTAAAATGAGAACTGAAGACATAAAATAGTGCAGAAGGAATAAACCATTACATATAATGAAATAAAAGAAATCCTGTATGCAGGTGTACAGTAATGGTGATTGTACTTTTATTTAAGTGAAATCTTGAATGAAGGACTTCTACTTCTTTGTAGTATGTTTACTACTTTTACTTATATCATAGTACTTCCAGGTAATTTTACTGCCCACGATGTTGTGGTTTTCTGATGCCTGAGGTGAAAGAAGTAGTCACATCCTTTACATAACGTTAACCTCATAGCATAATTGCCTAAGTCATATTGTGATATCTGCCTAACTCTACTTTCGTAACGCTGCTGATTCACTTTGCCTCACTGGTTATATCCTCACTCAATCAGAGTGCTTGTTACATTCCATAAGCACTATCTGCTTAAGTCATCTGTTTGACTTAGGCATTTTTGACACTAAATACAAGATGTCAGCCCCTGAGAAAAAGAGGACTAAGCTGACTGCAAGTGAAGCATTGGCTCTTCTCTTTGATTCATCAGGCAACCTAGTTTATATTTCTTCAATTTCATATATACAGTAAATTTACTTTCAGTCAATTAAAGGAATTATGTAATGTGTGCTTAAACAAGGTAACAAACAAACATAACAAAGTGTGTTGAAGTGGTGTTTCTAATGTAAATAGCTAATCTGTTCATTTAACATGGTTTACTGTGTTAAAACACTCAGCAGCACTTCCTTTTCTTCTGCTTCGGAGTCAGGAGATGAATGAATACGTTCTTCTGTGACCCAAGACAAAAGCAAGCATGATGTATTAT
This sequence comes from Scortum barcoo, assembly GCA_023238725.1. Lineage (NCBI taxonomy): Eukaryota > Metazoa > Chordata > Actinopteri > Centrarchiformes > Terapontidae > Scortum > Scortum barcoo. The sequence goes on from CM041554.1 coordinate 12,620,611, forward strand.
AAAACTAAATTACTGATGTACAACTTTACTTGCTTCAAACACTTTGAGTCGCTCCTAGAGGCCAACCAAAACGTCACAAAAGTCATAGTCTGATGGCTGCAGCTAATCTCTTGTAACATTACAAAAGCATACCTAGATCTGGCCATAAAACATGGTGTCACCATAGAACAAAAAACTCTGGTTGCAGGGCACACCCAAATGAGGTGTGACTCTATGCATAGCCTCATCGAACAGCGTACCATGACAGATATTCACACTCCACGTGATTACATTCTCATATTTGAGACTGCACGTTTGCATCCATCCCCATACATGAGTGGGACTGGTTAAGGTTGGCAGGAGAAATGTAAGTAATGTGATGTAGATGTATGTAAGAGTAAAAATGCCTAAGTCATGGTATATTTTCCTGCAAAATTTGCCTAAGTCACTTTTATTTGTTATGTAATCCTTATTGTGTCTTTTCTTTTTTAAGAAACGTTGTGCACACATCTGATCAAGCTTACTGTTACAGCATAAATGAAAAAATCTTATGCATTTGCCAAAAAATTTGTTTTTTCTTGTTTTCTTAAAACCTTAAAGTATGACTTAGGCAATTATGCTATGAGGCTAACGATAAGTAGAAATAGCAATTCTACGGTGTAGAAATACTCTGTTACAAGCACCGGTACTGCATTCAAATGTTTAAAATATTCTTAAATGACAAAAAGTAAAAGTACTCATTATGCAGAATGAACCATTTCAGAGCCATTTATATTATATTATATTATAATATTGGATTATATTTTATGATATGTTCATCACTTTAATGCTGTAGATGGCAAAGGTGGAGCTCATTTTAATTACTTTATATCCTGCTGGGTAGCCTAACCCAAGATTACAGATAATAATTTATTAGTTGATATATATTATTAAGCTTCATGCAGTGGCCACTTTATTAGTTACACCTGTACAGTTTAATGCAATTCCATACAACAGCTCTGCTATAAATTCTACCTTTATGAAGTTTATACTGTTCAGTTTTTGTTGACTTTGTCTGGAACGTGTAAATTCAATTACATTTTTTACCACTGAGGTCATAGTTAAAGGTGCTGTTGTTCTAGACTGCATTATACTGAGAAGTGTTTTTGCCACCCATATTTGTAAACATAAGGGGGTCAGAGTATTAATTCTTAATTTGTAAAATAACTACTGCAGGCAGCCGAATAGCTCAACTAGATGAGCGCATGCCTATGGATGTAGACCCAACTCAGTGCTCTTTGCTGCATATCATTCCTTCGCCCTGCGACTGGTGACCAGTCCAGGGGTGTGCCCCACCTTTCGCCAAATGACAGCTGGGGTAGGCTCCAGCACCCCGCGACCCTGTGAGACAGGATATGTGGTACAGAAAATGGATGGATGAAACTATAGCTGCTGGGTAAATGTAGTGGAGTAAAAATTTCAATAATGTTGTGTAAAATAGAAATACTCAAGTAAAGTTCAAGAATTGGACTCACGTATAACACTTCAGTGCATGTTGAAAGATTACTCCTTTTACAGACACACTACATGATCAAATGTCCACATGCTTGTGTGTATTTCTGTCTGCGACTGTGTTTTAGGGTGTGGGTGAGGGAAAATTCTAGCACACGTTTCTGTTATTAATGTGCAGTCTCTGCTCCTAAACACAGCTCCTGAAGCAACACAAACACACATCAGGCTGAGTATCCTCCTGAGAAGTAAACTGACTTTCAGGTGTGAAATCGGTGGAGTTTTTAATACAATAATACAATGATGTTACAGTACACCACAGTTTGTGGCAACAGACTGGGGAAGACTGTTTCTTGTTTTCAACATGACACTACCTCAAAAGAAATGGATTTCCCACTTTGGTGTGGAAAAACTTTTCTGGCTTTACCTCAACCACATGCCAAACTTTTTAATGGGAAATTTAAAATACTTTTGCCAAAGGTGTACCCTTAGGCACCCACTAAGGAAGCAGTGGATTGATATCTGACCTTTGAATGCCATAAAAGATGATTGACTTGAGTAAATCTCATATACGAGTTTGATAAAAAATGTGTCTGGTGCATTCAAGTCATACCAGACATTTGACAAGACACAATAAAATCTCAAACATCATGCTGTCATATATCAAGTCATTTAATGCCTCAATTCAATTATTCACGCTTGTAGCCAAACTAAACACACAACAAGCATTGTCTCTCTCCATCACTGGCCGCTGCATCCAGGTTTGTTTGACTGACCCTGTGCTTTGACCCATTTGTTGTTGTTTTACTTAAATGGTCTTATTCAGTTCACTTTTGTTTCATGAAAGAGACGTCTGTTCTTTATCAGAAATCTTAGAATTGAATTGATTTAAATCCGGTTGTTTTTCTGTCCAAGCACAGGAATCACGACTTTCATATTAATTCGTCTCAGAGCACTTTGCGCATTCTTACCAACTCGTGGATCAAGATAATCAAATACAAACTTGTGTGTTGAGCATGACATACAATATCTAACTTCTGGGTTTTCTTACTTATTTGTTTGTTCGAGGACAAGTTTGGTTTTGTTCTGTGGAGGTTCCAGTTTGTTAAAGTGGAGATGAAAACATCTACTAAACTGAAGTTTCAATGTGGACTAAAAAATACCCAAAACACACATAAAGAGGTTAATTAAACATACTAATTACTGGCAAGTTTTGAAAATGACTTTTCATTAGCCAGCAGACTTTGATCTCATTTCTATTTGACTATGATTAATGCATTTGTAAAGTAATATCTTGATTTGTCGTCAGCTATCCACTAACAGAGGAAACACATTTGCAATAAACCAGATCTTAGGCCCATCTAAAATGACCAAAGCTTATGGAAGCTCTGTACTGGGGAAGAGGGATGATATGAACATGTGCAAGACTGTGTGACACAGTTACAGTTTAACTACATTAAGGAAAGGCTGCCTTGACCATGATGCTACCATGTTAAATCAAACCAATAGAAGTTTAAAAATAAAGATGCACTGGTAGAGAAAACAAGTGACACTAGACTTCAGTGTCCATCTCTATTAAATTAACATGCAGTTTGCACAAACATCACGTGGATCATACTGGAGTGGCAGACAGAGCCAGTCCAAACCAGATAAGTAACTGATTCAGATAAAAACACCAAAAGGTTGTGTAACGTCCCAACAAGGATTGGGCCTTATCCTGGAATCTTTTAGGGTGGTAACTAATGACTGTTTTCATTATGGATTAATCAATTAATCATTTAGTCTACGAAATGTCAGAAAATACTAATTCACATTTTGTCTCTTAGCAGACAGACAGCCTGAAATCCATATTTTATCACATAAGATCAAGGAAAAAGGTCTTCAAATTTAAGATAATGAAATTGATGTTTTTATTTAAAAAGTCACTTTAACAATGAATTGCTTATCAAGATAGTTGCTGAATAATACTGAGCTGCTGAATAATTCAGGAGATAACCTCTAACATCTAGGACCAGACTTAATACTTGTCTGTGAAACTGTCTGCGAATGTTAGAAACAGCCAAGAAGTTAATCAAATTTACAAAACCTTAGTTTGTGCCTTCAGTGACCTTGGGGGAACAGATGTTCAACCCTGAGAGGGTTTGTGATACATAACAAATATAACATTTCAGATACAGAATCACAGCATAGTGGCATTTCAATAGAGTATTTTTAAATGCCTTTGCCTCTGTTAAAATCATGATGTGTTATGTGGCTTCACCTCATATTCTCTTTTCTTTGTTATTTAAAAGTAACCATTTCCTTAATTCAGCTGATGCGATACAGCAGCTGTCTGGGCTGATTCTGACCAGAATCTGAAAATAAAGGTATCAGGCATCACATAGAAAACCATCTGCATCAATCAGTTTCTTATCACAGCTGATCTTCCTTTTCCACAGTAATTCTTCTTGAAAACAAAGAGGAGGGACTTTCCTGAGAAGCAAACCAAACTTCTGTTTTTCCCTCATGTAGAACCGACAGAAGGTTTCACATTTAAAGTCATAATTTTATTAGTCACAATAAAGTTGACTTTGACTTTGATTTTTGTCAGGCTGCCTGAAATGCCATCTACACCTCTAGGAATTTGGGACATTAACACCTACAGTATTGTGACTAAATGCTGTGACGTCGTGCTGTTAACTTGTTCTACCGGTCGCATTTACATTTATAAGCGAAATACATCTGCTTGTTTAATAAATTAAAATTACTCCTGAGACTTTCTGCCTCTGCAGCAGAAAATGGACAAAAACATTTCCTGCTGTGACTCTTAACCCTTCAGATGTTGAGACGTTGAGCAACAACCTATGTGCTGCCTTTTACCCATCATTTCCTGTTTAACAAATCCTCTCCCGGTGAAGAAACCCTGAATCAACAGTGTTACACCAACAATCGTTACATTACATTTCCAAAATCCAGAAGTCTTTATCTGTTGCCTTTTTGGACTGGAAGAAATCAGAGTGAACTGTGTGCTGGGAGGACAAATGATGTTCAACTTGCAAGGTCACAGTTTTAAACATATCACCCTTGTGGCAAGAATCGGTACAACTTCTCTGTGACGCAGCAAATTTCTTTTATGTCTTTGTAAATCTGCACCATTTGAACCAAACCAGCATTTTGTCTGCCCTAGAAGGTAATGACATGAATTCATATCCAGAGAGCAAAGTACAGTGAAGGATTAGATTTAATTTCATAATATACATTTACATAATAGACATTATATTTAAATTCAATGTCAGCTTCCTCGACTAAGAAATGCTCTGCAGCCTCATAAGAGTTAAAGTTCACAGATGTTTGGTCTCAAGATGTCTGTTGATGACAAAACATCCATTCAAACACAAATAAAACAGCAGACTACATAAGTTATACATACAAACCAATTAATACAAATAAAAAAACCTACAAAATAATAAAGGAGCTGTTCAGAAGTTTGGACAGTCAACTAATGGACTAATGTGGTTTGAAGACGTGTTTCTTTGTCTTTGCTACACCGAACCAATCCAGCCTTTGTTCTGTTTTCAAAGTGCATTATTATTATTGTTGCCATATAAAATTAGAAAACATTATGTCAGTTGTTTTCTGTACAATCACAACGTAACAACCATCTTAATCTACTACGTGATATTCTAAAAGTCCTCAATAATTGTCCTGTAAAATTTAAGTTTCACTGAACACCAAGAGCTTTGTCAAGAAAGTTTGCAAAATGCTTTGGCTGTCCAGGCAGGAAAGGCTGAAGAAGAGAGAGATCCATGGTCCTCAGAGTCTCTATCAGGGTGCTGAAAAAGTTTAAAAAGCTTGTTAATTTTCTTTGTTAAATAACGTCACATGTATAAAGCTGCACCTGTGAGAAACATATACCTGCATGTGCAGTACAACAAGTGGGAGTCCATGTGCAGCTGCTTGGCCAGTTCCAGCTGGTGGTTGTCCATCAGCTTGTCATTGACAACGACCAGCAGCGGCTTCCCTGCCCCAAGCGCCTCCAAACAACTTCCAGCCCCTGAGGAGGAAAACAAGATCCTCATTCATAAGCAGAACTAAAGTCAGCCTGTGTTTATAAAACTTCTGGTGTCTGTTCATAGAGGTTAATAACAACATGAGGCTGAAAATATGAAAATGTTTGTGGGTAGTTTAGCTCAAAATACGGTTCATTTCAGCTATTAATGTAGCACATTGCCAAAGTGTGTTTCCAGCATGTTGTTGGAAAGTTAAACCCAGAAGATAAATGAAAGCAAACACGAGTGGCGACAATGTGACGGATCATGTGACACGGGCCAATTTTTAAAAATTTACAAGCTTTTGAAAATAATCAGCAAGAATGTGAAGAATGTGGGTCAAAACTGCAAAAACATTCATCTATAGATATGTAGATCTGGCCTCATTGAAAAAACAGATATTTGCTTAAACTTCAATCTGTCTCCTATAGTTTATTCTTTGCCCTCTGGTGCCCTGATGTTGTGTCTTGTATGTTGCTGTCTTAATCATCAGTTTTCTGTTTAATGTTGGCACACTGCTGACATACCTGCATTTGCTTTTTTTTAACATCTTATGTACAGGCAGTGATCAGAGTTTTGGCCAACACTTTTTATAATTATTAATATCCATTCTGTTTTTAAAACACCAGATAAAATAACAGTAGTTTGGTTTATTGAGCAGCATCAGTTGAACCATAATTTTACTCCTTAACACTGAATGTGTTGTGCTGAGAGGACAAAGTGTGCTCCAGGCTTCTGATGTTTTACTTACCTGCATGGCTGACAACAAGGTCTGCCTGCTTGATGTCTTCAGCTATCGAGTCTTTGAATCGAAAAGCCTGCAGACTGATGTGTGGACAGCTGTCAGCATCTGGAAGAAGAGATCCTTTTCCAACCTGAAGAACCAAACGCTCATATCCACGAGCCTTTAAAGCCTGTGGGGAGGAAATTTCATTATAAAACTGGTTTGAGGTGAATGCACACTCTGAATTTATCATTTTGTTGAGACATATTTGGATAATATAGATATGTCACTGATTTTCCCCACTGAAACACAAAAACAGGTCTGAGCCACCTGTGTCACTCAAAATCACCTGACAGCTGCACAGTTTTGGTTTCATATTTGTTATTTTGTGTTATTTTTAACAAAGATGACCAGCACTTAGACAGAGCTGAGCCCCAATTTCAGCATAATATAATATTTGACATTTTTAACAAGCAGTTTTCATGATATCCAAGTAGCTTTAAGGTTGAAAACATCCCAGACTCTATTATCTCACTGACATTAACACTGAGTGACACATTCAAACCCATGACCTGTTTTTCAGGCTGCATTATTCCATCAAATCTTAATATTCTAAGTATAGTATTTATCATTTTATCCCACTTTCCCCCAAATTCAGCCTGACATATTTGGTATCTTTGGTAGATTTAAATGTATTAGAGTTTGAACTGTTAAATATAAATAAAAATAATTTTTACAACAAATATATTTGTTATTTTTAGAGAAAATGATACCAGATGTTTGGCATCAAGTGTTGATCAAACTTTGGAATGAAAAAAATTGTCAAAAGATTCTTTGTTTTTTGAGAGCGGTGAGAAAGAAGCTCTGAAATGAACCAGGACAAGAGACCACAATACTCTTACTTGCATTAAAGTCTTTAAATGTCTCTATTACTTTTAACTTCACAACTTTATTTCAGCACATTGATCATGAGATGTTTTTCGACATGATCACTTTGATTGTTTTAATTTACCTCGGTCACTTAAAATGGCTCCAAACTGTGGACCCCTCACAGACAATCACCAGGTGGCTGATAACCTTAAATCAAAGTTTATTCTTCGTTTTAATCCAGTTCTGTTTTAAAGTATTCCAACACATTTCCTTCATTATTTCTTTATTTCTGTCTGGATTTCATATCCTTGTCATTGCTAATGCTGTAATATTCTTATTGTTTGAGCCTTACTGTGTTCTTATTTTAATTATGTTAAGAAGTTTGTGACTGTATATCTTTAGTTACATGCTATTTTAAACAAAGCTATTCTTCTTATTATTATTATCATTATATAATAAGTCATTATGACAGCAAACATTTGACTGATCAATCTGAATTACAACAAATAACATCATTATTGGCCATATTACCTTCTCTGTACTCGGAATCCAAAATCCGATTCGAAAGTAACTAAGTACATTTACTCAATGATTGTACTTACAGTAAGTACATATTTGAGAAACTTTTCCCATTTTATGCTACTTTGTACTTCTGCTCCCCTACATTTATCACAGTTACATTTACTTTTCAGATTGAAAGCTTACATAAATATTAAATGACCATTTTATAAATTCATCATTCATCAATATCATTCATAATTTAATAATAACAGTGTAACAGCAACGTCAGGATACTTAAGTACAACTTACAAATTGATTCATCAATGACAGTCCAATAATATAACACTGACAGAGGGAGTCCTGCATCGTGAATACTTTTACTTTGATACCTTTTGTTTCTGAAAAAACACAGCACTCAGTACTTTGACTGGTAATGAAGTATTTTAAATATTCTGTCCACCACTGAGTACATATGACACCCAGAAGCAGTATATAGTGGTAGTAAAGCGTGAACTGTGTTGTCTGTAAAACCGTATCTGAATTCAAATCAGCTGTTTTTACCTGCACGGCCTCTGAACACGTGATGCTTTCGATGAGCTCATTGAAGCTCGTGGTGCCGACGGTGACAAACACAGTCTTCATGTTGGTTTTCAGCGTTCAGATGTTTTTACACATGCTCTCACCATCCTGCAGTCTGAAGACGTGACACACTTCCGCTTCAGCGCGTTGACGTCACAGCGGTGGCCGCCAACCACTGCCACCTACAGGCCTGGATCCGTTTTACAGTCACGAGAAGGAAACTGCTGTCATTAAGGATCAACAAACAATAATCCTAAAGTTAATAGTTTAATTTACTATTGGGTAGATATATGGATATATATATATGGACAGATAATTCAGTCATGTAGTGTAAATAACACCAAAGCAATAAAACATCCACTTACCTACAAATAATAAATTCTATATTTACTGTTTAAATTATACACTGTGTTTTAACGTGTCACATATAATTAAAATATAAATCCTGCACACTTTGTATTCTGTGCATAGACATAAATACATACTTATATTGTATATAACTAAATAATACCTGTATTTTCATTCAGTATTAACATCTTTGTCTTTCTCCACTATTTATTTAAAATCAGCAGAAACACTTGTATATAGACACTGGCTGTTTCTATACATATTAATATATATTTACCCATTTCTTTCAACTACTTATATTTATAAAATGTTTGTTTTTATTTTTGTTAAGCAATTCAAATTGTTTTCACATACTTGGCTAATAAAGCAGATTTTGAAATATTGTCAAATTTCAAATGACACTTTCAAACAGGTTATAGTAGCAGTTGGCTTCACAGCTCCTCAAAGCTCCTCCTGTGGTCCCATCCAGAGTTCCCACCATGCTTATACAAAAAACACAGAATTTCTTCAGCTTTAGACTGAAAGTAAAACATGTTGTAACACTGAATTACCAACGAGGAAAGTTTTCACTGAGTCATTACTGTGGCAATATGATAAGAAAAGACAAGGCCCTATCTTCTAGGTGGGCCATGTGTCAAACTCTGGATTAAAGATCATCAGTTTATCAAATGCTACTGTGCTCCCAAGGTTGAAATTTAAAAAGTAATTTATGATTAATCTAATGATCACAAACTAACAGACACAAAGAAAACTTTGATGTTACTTTAACATCAACAGGGGCCCACAGGCCACAGCTGAGGGAGAAGTGGGAAAGAAGCTTAATGGCATAGGAGGAAAAAGTTTCTGAAATTCAGGACAAAAACTAAAGGTCATTCACATTTTGAAGAATTTAATCAATACACAGTAAAGAGGCTCCTGCTGTGGTGGAAGTAAAACTGAAAGACAAAGCAGTGACATCTAAAAATATTTATCTAAAAATAAAAATAAAAATATCTAAAAATATTTATTACACTGACTTGGGTTTATACTGATCTGACTGGACTCTTGGTTACTGAAGGTGTGTACAGATCGAGGATTCAGCCCACCACAAACCTATTTCTCACTGACCAGTATCACTCCAGACGTCTCTCATCACATCCAGATCTCTTCTGTTACGACACCTGGGACAGAAGAGCTGCTCGCTGAGACTGAGACACACTGTTTGAGTTGAGCATCTGCTCCTCATTTTGAAACCCAACCCATAAGTTACAGTGAAAAAGTGCCTCACCCCTTTCAAAGACCTGCTCTTCTTTCAATTCATGACAAGCAAGCAGAAATGCTTTGTGGGCAGCGGGCGATGTGAAGACTTCCTGTTCCTGGGACATGCAGGTATACACCAGCAAACCTGCTGACAGAGCTCCACAGAGGAATCAGGGCATTAAAGTTTGTACTTGACACTGACAGCTGGGCTTCAGGGCCACATTATCACTAGTGGCAATGTTTTCACTTCATCCGCCCTTGATGACGAGCTGCCTCACATGAACCCAGAGACAACGTGCAGGTCAACAGATGTCTGGGTGACCGGAGAACAAATGGGCTGAATATGGTCCCATGTGAGTTTTCTTTTAGATATTCAGGCTACATACTTCACGGCCACTTAACACTTTGACTTTGACACATTTCAGACAGAAATAATGATCTTTCTTACACTCAATGAGGTGTATTTAAGTGATATTGGAACACCAGTCTTCTTTGTCAGAGTTTACTTGCTCTTAATTCAAATTTCCTTTTCCTTTTTTCTTATTGTTGCACTTCTGTTTTTACCACATGGACTTTTGACATTGTGTTGTAGATCACAGCTTTTATTTTCTTCAGTTGCTTTATTGGGTTTTTATTGGGTTTATGATTTATGCTGCTTTCTAAGAGTTAGAAAAAAGTAAACTGGACTCGCTTGAGGTTCTTGAAGTCGTTCCACCTCTCATACCAGAGGCCTCTTAAAAACTGAGGGGAAAAGGCGAAACATTGTCAAGAACCTCAAGCAAGTCCAGTTGACTTTCTTCTACCTCTCAGAAATGACCATGACCCGGACCACTGAGAATCTAAAAGATTAAGCCCAGCTCTTTGTCTGAAATTCTTTTAACCTGCAAATCGCCAAACATCACAAGCATCATGGAAGCATAAAGTATTTAGCAAATTGATATATAATAGAAAAAGAAAATAAAAAATAAGATGTTGTAGTTTAGTGTAGCAGTCTATTTATTTGTGGACTAATCAACTCAGTTATACTTTTTCATAAAATCCTATTAGATAACTGTTTTCATGACACTTGTGTTTGTTCTAATTTCAGTTTTAATAGCAGAATAGTCATTGTAATTGAACATACAGAAATGGCCCAAAAAAACCCTCAACATTAATTGCTTACTTACGTCTTAGTGATAACCATGTTTTTGTATCAGATTCGTCACCTTCTGTACACTGCAGGCAGCTGACAGCCTGAAGGCCTGTCGTGGTTTTTGTTTGCCCACAACTCTCTTGTGGTGCGGCCTGAGATAAACCCAGCAGGAACCAAGACAAGACGCTCAAAATGAGTTATTTTTCCCCTCAAGGAGCTTGGAGGACCTGCTGATTGAGAGACGTCAGCCTCACCCCCTCCCCTCCACCCCCACACAGGAGCTGCTGCCAGCTTGGTGAAGGATGCTCGAGCTTAGCGAGCACCCAGCAGCTCCACCTGACAGCCACAGAGCGAGAGGAAGCAGGGCCAGCTTTGTGCTCCGTGGGATGTGAAAACTACAGTACCACCAAGTGTGACAAACGCAAGAAAAGGAAAAAAAAACAACTTGCAAAGCACACACCAACTTGAAGGCCTGTCTGGTGCATGAAAACACACACAGCAGCGAGGAAGTGGAAAGTGTAGCCGCTTTCTGAGAGGTGGTATTTTTAGACAGTGAAGCTTCAGAAATAGGTTTAACTCTTTGTTTTCTGCCTGTTAGCTACAAGCAGATATGCCATTATGTGGGCTCACACAGCACTACATTAAAACAACTTAAGAGTTAAAAAGGTGTGAAATGTGAACAGGAGACTGAAAATTACAAAATGTTGTGAGGATTTGTTGTGCTCCATTACTCTGTGTAATGTAAGTAAGAAATCAAAGAGAGGATTTCACACAAGAGAATCCAACTTTTTCAGATACTCAGTTGATTTGTCTAACACTGACTGTTGAAACTTCCTCACTTTGTGATGCATTTCAGCACAGAAGGACCTTGGATTTTGTCCTCCATCACACTGGAACTTTGAAGGGATCTTTGTTGCCAGTATAGATAGGAGGAACAATTACAGCGACCAAGAAAATGTGAGTACTGAGTTCATAAGAGGAAGCAGGCGCGCTTTTCCTGCACTAAACTCTAGTTTGTAAAGTTCAGAATATGAGCCCTTATTCTTTAGTCCATACTGTACTTTTGGACCACTTGGGGCAGTAAAGATACTGTGAATACAACACTGCCAAATCACCTTACCTTTCTTGTCTGTTTCTTTGTTTTTGGTCTCCACCAACTGTGGAAGGACATATCTGGCTCTTTATGCTCCTGCTGTTTGATGCTGACTGTGCTAATGTAGTGTTGGTTTTTGGAGTTTATTACTTTTTTTTCTAACTTAAACTGCTGCCTGATGCGTCCAAAACTGACACTATAGGATTTAAGGGTGAAACAGCTGGGCAGCAAAACAATGGGCTGAAGCGCAGACTGTGGGGGGCACTGAAGCATCGTAGAGACCAACGGGGAACATCTGGCGTGAAAACTGAACTTTGCTCATTTTGTTTCTAGTCTCTGAAGCTGAAATTATAAAATGACAGCGGTCAGTAAAACAAACATCGGTCCCACAGAACTGACTGTATCAATCAAAGATAATAACACTGTGACAAGTGTCCCATGACAAAAGCAGAAAGGCCAGCATGTTTATTACCAAATGATGACAGCGTTTATCTTTGAGGAAGAAAAGAGAAACATGAGACCAGGGGTGCAACAAAAATTATTTAAGGCTCCGTTAAATCCTCAAACAAAAAGAACATTGTACCATGTATCCTGAAAAGTCACAAAAAGCAAAAACTAGTATAAAATCAAATTTTTAAAACTGGCTACCCATGTCATTAGTTTTTAATAAATAGGTTACTATAAGAAAAAGAAAAATACAAAGTTAAATCTGATTAACTGTGCCAGAACTTTATCAAACCACATTGCAGCAGGAGTTACTTGATGACAAGAAAACCAGCGTCTCCTGAATTTAAAGCAACACACGTCATGTAGTCAAACACAAATATGCACTGTGAGCTTCCTTTGGTCGTTCCAAAATCATTCTCCCACAGAGACCACTCGGGAAAACTGAAAATGGAAGACCTGCGTCCACGAGAATCATGCCTTACTGAGACTTTGACAGAATTCAGGCTAAAAACAGTAAAATGGCTCTTCCTTATCACTTCAGCTTGATATAGTAGAACATTTTCAATTTTGAGCATGCTTGTTTTCAGATGAGTTTGGCTGCTTCAGGCTACTGCGGTAATAAAAAGTTAAATGCTTGAAACACGGGGCAGCAGAGTGCACTGGTGGGCAAAGTGACCTCCACTTGATGTAAACGTTACAAAGTACAACATCCTGTCTACAGTTCCTGAAGCTATAAAAGTCGCAGTACACGCTGCTGCAGTTTGTGTCAGTTAGAAGAACTACTTCAGACAAGGTTTTCAAAATAAAGCGGTACACCTGGGCAGCAAACTGGTCTAATTATGCATGCTGAAAAGTCAAAATGTGTCAATATTATGAAATACTTTGTCAAATTCCAAACTTGAGACATAATACAAGTAATAATAAAGTATATAATAGTGATTAAAGCAGTTTTAAAAAGAAGCTGTAACCTCACAAACACTCCTGCTTTATTTTTCAGGGATACTTCCGACTAAAAGGAAAAAAAAATACAGAGAGACTGAAATTCACAGATGGCCGTTCTCGCTCATTACAAGTCTGTCTGTCTGTCCGACTCCATCCTGGGTCGTCACAAAGGCCGTTAAGGTTGCAGCAGAAACGTCTTCTAACAGTTATGATATAAAAAATAGGACCGATGTCTTTTCCTGTCAAGATGCCCCGCGATGGGCAGTCAGAAACCACTGAACAGAAACTTGCTGCCATTATTGTTGTGTCGGTAGGATCAAAAGTTAGGTTGTCCCCTGGTTCATCAAAATCCTTGTGGTGATCCAGACAAATGAAGCATCTATTTAAAAAAAAGAGAGAAAAAAAGAGAAAATACAGTAAGTTTAAATGGCTAAAAGTGGCATGTGTGGGCAGCAGTTAACACAGGCAACATCTGCCACCGAATCTAAAGTGAACTTCCTGTTTTGGAACATAATTTCTTTTTCAGGATGTCACATTTTCCTCTTTCTATGGCTGGCCTCACAGGACTGCCTGCTTCATTAGCCTCTACTCTTCGGGGTCTTTTCACCCTCCCGGCCCCGAGCCGCTCATACAGTTGTGGTCTTCATGCCGCATACTTTCTGTGATCTTATGATAACAAGCTAAACCAACGATTTGCGTGGCGCAGCACCACCTACTCGTCTTTCTCACTTCCAGCTGAACCTCTCCTCTCCCTTTCACTGCACTAAAGCGCCACACAGTCATCCATGTGTCACATTTCTCCTCGGCTTGTGAACCAGTTCTACACAGGCACTGCGGGGACATTTTATCACATTTTGTAAAATTAGTGAGCGGCCAACTGTGCTGTGCTGGTGAGCTTTTTGGCGCAGCCCAAATATGAGCATAACCATGTAAAGGAAGCCGGGAATGCTCATACCTGTTCCTCACTGCACCACACAGGCCGTGCAGCACTGTTCCTGCTTCTCCGGCAGTGTAGAATAATTCATCTGTCGGACGATCTCTGCGAACAGCTCGTCCACCATAGTCTTGCTCTTGGCAGAAGTCTCAATAAAAGGGCAGCCCCACTCTTGAGCCAGAGCTCGACCGTCCGACCCGGCGACCTCGCGTTCAGACTCCAGGTCCACTTTGTTACCAACCAGGATCAATGGCACCTTCTCGAAGCGCTTCACTCGCACTATTTGGTCTCGCATTGGTCTGATGTCCTAAAAAATGAAGAGGGAGAGTTTATGAGTGTGTGGTTCTCTCTGAGAAACTGCAGGCTGTTTGTAGCAGTGAGGCGCAAAAGATCAGTGTGTCAATATATTTAAAACTTTTTCTTAGCAGCTGGAAAAGTGAGAAAGAAAGTGTTCATTCAAAAAGTCAGTCACTTAATCTCAGTTTATTAAGGAGTGTGCAACAACACAACACAAAAAACAAATGTACGTGTACAAAAATGTAAATAACTCAGTGAACAGCTAAATGTAGGCCACAAATAAAGAAGATGCATTACATATTTTCCTTTCTTTTTGTTGTTAAGTTTAAACCGCAGTCAGCAGAGTTGCAGTTTCATTTATGATGTTGCATCACTTCCTGTCAGCAGAAATCAACCAAAGTAATATTTGCTTGTATGTAAACAGTGACCACAGTATATAAAGATAAAACAGAATATATTACATACTTTGCATAAGGAGTATGTGGTATAGAAAATGGGACACAGCCCATCATGAAACATTACTGTACATTACTTCATTATTATACAAGTGTTGCAACCAAACTTGTAGTATGTGGTAATTCTCTAGTTCAATACGCTACTATTTTGCATTTGGTTAGACTGAAAAGTTTCGATTACTTTGAAGCAAAGGTGTGTCCTCCTTTTCCTGCACACTTTTGATCTCCGCAGCTTTTTTTTTTTTTTGCAGCTGTGCTGTCGGCCAGCTGAATGATGGCACATTTACACGTCTCTGTAGGTTTATTCTCCATGCTCTTAACATTGCATACAGTTTTTTATCTGTTGTCTATAAAACTGCTGAAAACTGAATACTTAATCGTGCAAAGAAGGAATAACACCTTTGACTCCTGCTTTTTATTTGTGGCATTTTTTACTCTAATGTTACAAAAACATTACAGCTAACAGTCAGTTGTTGTTCTGTAATACAGCAGGCACCACAGAGCTGCCTTTATAATGAAGCAGGTCACCATGAGAGCATTATAATGTGTGATCTCAAGATAAAGTGGCTTTAAATTGATGCCACTTTTTTTTAAAAAGACTGATTTTGTCTGATGGGCAGATTTGCAAAGGTGATTACCTAAACTTAACATTGTAGGCTTTGAATGAATGCCATTGAAGTGTGGATAGCGCAGGGCTCGTTTACATGATGGGTATGAATCCCAACCCCCTGTACAGGGTAGCCGCCCTGTCCATCACCACCTGGCCTTAAACACCTGGCTGTCTCAGTTACCTGGAAGCTCTGCTGGTTCACCAGGCTGTACACCAGGATGAAGCCTTGCCCGTTTTTGATGTACAGGTCCCGCATGGAGGCGAACTGCTCGGTCCCCGCCGTGTCCAGGATCTCCAGCACGGACGGCGACGAGTCCACCTCGATCTCCTTGCGGTAGAAGTCCTCGATGGTCGGGTCGTACTTCTCGATGAAGGTGCCGGTGACGAACTGGACGGTGAGCGCGGACTTACCGACGCCGCCGCTGCCGAGCACGACCACTTTGTACTCCTTCATCGGGGCGGCTAACTTTAGCAGCTAAGGACCGAGCTACACCGCTGAACCAGCTCCAGAAACACTCATCGGGCCTTTTAAACGAGCTAACATTAAAAGGGGGATTATGTTAAACGACCCCTCTGGGCTCACATGAACCAAAAAGTGCCGCTCATGTTGTTTTTCTTTCTTTCTAGCCGAGTAAAAGTTGCTCTCCGTTAGTTAGCTCGCTCCAGGCTGACTTCACGCGTTGCCATGGCCGAGCTTCGGAGCGCTCACAGCGGGTCTGATGAGCCACAAGGCACCGGGGAGTCCCGGACGAGCCCGCAGGGCCAGATACAGGCGGCGGTACCGAGCTACACGTCCCCGACAGACCGCTTGCCAGTCCCCGGCTCGCTCGCACAGCCCCGCCGGCGTCGCGACACTCAGCGCCGGTCGTGTCCGTCCGTCCGTCCGTCCGGCCTCGGTCTGGGTCAGCTATCGATGGACCATCCGCGACTTCAGAGTCACGGCCCGGGGGTCCATTGACCTCAGTTCGCCCCGGTTTGTGTTTGACTCCGGGCTGTGCAGCTTTGATCACAGAAAGAAGGATCTTTTTTTTTTTTTTTTTCAACCACGAACTGATTTCCTGAAGCTAACAGCCTCGTTTCCGCTAACTACAGCAACACTTCCGGTTGCTTTCACAATAAAAACACTTAGCCCCAAACACTGAAAATAAGCAGCAAACATCAACAAGTTTAATTTGACCCCTTACAAAAAATTCTCCTGGTCATCAGTATATAGACATGTTGATTATTATTTGATGATTTAAAATCTATACATATAACCACAGACTGTATATAAATACAATATATACTTAATACACACTGTGGGTCAACCTTTTACTAGTGAGATGTCTTGATTGATTTATGCATCAACACGTTACTGAATATAATTATAATAATAATAGATTATAACAGTTGTAGAATTATCAATTTCAAATTCATATTTATAAATGTCAAATTTAAAGTTATAATCAAAAAGATTTTCACTTAAATAAATGTCTGTTACGTCGCTACTACTGAATGAAATACCACAATGGTGACTGAGCTGATGGCCCACTGATTAACACTCTTGCATGGTGTCTTCACAAGTGGTGCACAGTTAGGCTTTTAATAAAAATTTTCACTAAACAGATTTGCACTTCAACTCAACTGTGTGTGATATTATTCTGGTCTCTGCTAGCGTTGTGATTAAAGGTTACTGTGGCTGAACAAACAGAGACAAGATCGATGACTACAGATGACTACCAAAAATACACCTGCAATCACTGCTTATCAGCAAAGGTACTGTGACAGAAAATGAACTAAAGATTATAACTTTATGGTCATGCAATAACATACTACTGGATAAAAAATTAAAACAATGTTTGATGATAATAGTCATCAAATGAAACATTTTTAATTCATTTAAAATGTTTTAAATGTCCATGTTAACTTCTAATAGGCTGGTGGTTAAGATGGACACCATGTAACGACAATGTGCCTGATTTTATTTTACTGTCAATAATGAATAAAGGTAAAGCAATAATCTTAAGAGACAAGTATATTATTAGATTACTATGATAAAGGATTATGCCAGATATAAAATGTTTTAGTCTCTATTGCTAAACAGTGAAACATGTTCTAAAATGTTCTAAATTTCAGTAGGCAGATACACAGACTGACAGACTGTAAATCTCACATTCATTCATATGAATATCATCAAGTCATACACAGAAGACATCTCCTTAAAAGTGACACAAAAAGATAATGAACAACAAAACACACCACGAGAGGGTCACAATTATGTGTTTTATTAAAGGTCAAACAGAAATCGCAGAACTCATCATAGGCACAGTAACTTACTCTTAATAGCTATACACTGCAAAATAAATTGGCATGTAGCACAGCAGCACATACAAGCACCACAAGCAGAAAACAGAGTGAAACAATAGATGATTAAGAAACAGCAGTCACTTTCAAGTCTGTCCTAGAGTGTCAGAGAGTTTTTCATATGGCTTAGTCCTGAACAGTCTTTGGCCCTCATCATCTTCCACAGGTTGCCATTCAGTCATTAATTATACCCAATTTAATAACGACTCACCAACAACGAATTTTAAATAAAGGGATACATTTTACACACACTCAATACATGTGCGGTTTAAAATAAATTTAAATGTAGAACGTAAAGAGGAAACTACACCTTGCATGATAAAGGCACAATTACAACAGAATCTTCTTAAAATAATGGCAAGAATAAATCAATTTCAAACAAAATCACAGTCTTATTCACCTGTTGGTGACTGGAAACCCACAGTATATCAAGTCCACTCCACATGTACTTTTCCCCACATGTGGAGTCAGAGGGCTGTGAACCGATTCACCAGGATGACTCAGTCAATCCACCACTAGGACGAGTGCCATGGCAACAAAATCGCTGGCTTTAATAGCAATAGAAGAGCATCAAATGTCCAAATCTGAAGGAACAGAGTTGCGTAAGGATGTTGCTGCTGCTGCAACAATAACATTGGAAAACCAGGTTGTTTGCAATTTTGATTAAAATCCTGAGGAGAATTCAGATTTATTTTTGTTTTGGAAAAATGATGACAAGGGAGCAAAGAATAATCCATTTCACAAAATGACAAAATTAAAGTGGATTAAAAACCCTGTGAACACACCTCACATCCATCTCCCTCTGTAGTCTGATTTTTACATCTGCTCCTCTTTTTCTCCTGGCTGCTTTTCAGCCTGCAGGTGGAGCTACTCTGTGCTTTATTTTGGTGCATTACTAGAGAGAGACTGCACCTGCATTTGTGTACTGATGGTGAGCATTTAAAAGACAAGGTTAGTACTGGTTTATTAGATATATTCCAGCATGACTTTTTTTTCTAATCCACTTTTTTTCATTTGATATATCAATGAACCAAAACACACCCCACTAAATGAACTGAAGAAAAAAAAAGCTTTTTAAAGCAAACCATTCATGGTTGACAGCTAGGCAATGTCATGCTTGGCAAAGAACAGGGTTCTAGCAAACAAACAAAAGGATAGATCCCTCAAAGCAATCTTTTTATACTGTAATAAAATGACAGACATACTCATATCATTAACAATACACTGATTTGATTTTTTAATCAACTCTTTTATCTATATTTATTCAAAATAAATTTTGAGTATTTTGACATAGTTATGTACATAAGTGCAAACAAGGTGAACATCACACATTCGTATACACCTCAGCAAGGATCGACATCACCCAGCACAGCTGGGCAGGAAGAGGCTTCTGGACAACCTTCTTGGCCAAAACTGAAACAGAACTCACTAATGAAAGTTCACACCTCCATGCAGAGGAAACTGAGCGTGGGCTGTCCAGTCTGCAGGAGGTGAACAGTGAGGATCGTTTGATTTTACAGAAAAAGATGATCTTTTAATTAGTCCAAAAACCTCTTTACCTCCCTGACATATCGGTGTTAGCTTAAAAAGCCAAAGTCCATTCTTATTTCTCAAAAACACCATGTACAGGAAAAAAAAAGGTCAAATAAACAAAACAAAATAAACACCTGATCTCCCCTAAGGACCTTTGGATATTACAAGGATTTAAGTTTTCCATACAAAATATTTAATCACATCGCAATAACAAGACAAACTAATTAGACATTCCCTTTTTGAATAAGTTAGTGTTGTGTGTTATTTCAATGAATGTGAAAAAAATCACAATTAGGATAATAGAAAGGTAGCCATGTTGTCATTTTGTTGCCACAGCAACAGCAACTATTACCATTAACAATGACTCCATCATTGTATACAAATGATTTCATATTATATCTTTTTTTCTTGTTGGTCTACACAAACTATTAACTATGTATAAATGAGTTTATTTCCATGCTGTGTTTTTTTTAAACATCAGATAAAAAAAGCTTAACTTACCATTAATACATGTCACTTTCATACACAGCTATCACATCTTTATACAGTGATCGAGAAATAAGGCCCTTTGTTTGTGCCCTGGGCAACAAAGTATGCTCAGGACCAAATTAACTGCCCACATGCTAAAGGATCTGGTCACTGGACACAATGATCAGAGCATTTTGCATATTCCAGAGTAATGATTCATGACTGTATGAGAAATACAGCGAGGCCTAAAGGAAATCAAGTACAAGAGAATGAGAGAGAGAAAGAGGTAAAAACAAATTTTTCTTGGGTCACACCACAGTTTCCCAGACTAACACGCTCTTGTGCATCAACACATATGTCTAAATATACTTAAAAATTCAAATGCCCCCAAGAGGCACAATTTATTAATCAAGTATTCTGTTTTTTTCCAGCTTGACAGCAGTTAGTGAAGGCATAATGATGTGAACGAGGGAGGACACGAAGGCTACAGGAAGGGGTTTTCTTGGCTTGACAAAGCTAGTCTTTCAAAGCTGCAAGATTCAGACAAACTTCTTTTGTCTTGACATTCGAATCATTTCATCATTTCATCATTTCATCGAGGAGAAGAAAAACCGTCTAAATTCATCAAAGACTTGAGGAAATGTAGCTGCTGAACATGCTCAAAAACAGAAGAAATATGTTCCTGTACCCTTACAGATGTACGATAACAGGCTGCGTACTTTAATCCATCATGCAGATAAAAAGTAAATGATTTCTTATGAATAATTAAATAGATAATTCAGCATTTTGGGAAATACTCATATTCACTTTTTAACATAAAGACTGGAAACAGGGGGAAGAAGTTAGCCTAGCTCTATCAAAAGTAGAGTGAGACACACATATATTGTATAGATGTATAGGATATATGTCAGCCGATAAGTCACATGTAATTGCCCTACATAAATGCCAAACTATTAGATTTCATGACTCACCGAACATGCCTTAAATGTGAATACGACAACTTTGACATTACATTTGTTTTTATTGGCTCTCTTGCATGACATACACTTTAGTGATGGTGGTTGAATCTTTAAGTGCTTAAAAAAATGTATATGAATTTCAACCAAATTATACAAACTGGGAAACTGGTTGGCCCTACAAACTAGAGGAGAGCACTGACAAGTTTCTCTTTTTATAATTGTAAAACTTCCCATGTAGCTGGTACTTTGGTAAAACTGTAATAAAACAAACAAAAACATATAAGAGATCTATATGAATATTTTTGTTTATGTGATGTGTTTATATAAAAAAACAATTTTTAGGCAATATATTGTTATATATATTATTTTAACACCTAAATATTCCAGTCCAAAAATAGGCCTACCAGCACTTCTGAAGGTCACTAATAAATGTGATGTCACGAAACGATGATTAGTAAATGTCAGAAAACTCAATGTATTGCTTTATCATTTAAGTATTATATATGCGTATTTAGTCACTTTTAGACAGTTCCAAACTATGCATTTCCCCCTGTTTCCAGTCTTTATGCTATGCTAAGCTAAAGAGTGGCCGGCTCTAGCTTCATATTTAACACGCAAACATGAGAGCAGTAATGACCTTCTCATCTAACTAAGAGTTAAGTGTACCGTTTCTTTAAAGGACAGATTTCCAATTCAAGGTGTACTTCAGGTACTATTGCTTAAGGGGGCGAAACAGTCACCCACCCAGACCCAGAGTCAATTTCAGGTGGTGGTGTTCCAACTTTGCCCCCACTGAACACTGTTGGTTGTATGAGTGGGTGGGAAGCCAGTGATGGATAATATCCTTGTTGCAGCAATAGCAACTCCTACTGGGTGGTCTGCCAACACTGTCACTAACTAACAGAAACGAGGACTGCAGTACAGGTCGATCCACACCATGTGAAAAAGAATATGCTAATAAATATGCTAATAAAAAGGGTAGCATGCTGATTTTCCTAATTTTTCTCACTGATTATTACTATTGTTTATAGGTGCATTTTGGGCACTTTGGGTACTTTCAAAGGTAGGGGTTCAAAAACTGACTAGCAAAAAATGGTACTGTAATGTACTTGTACAATGTACATTTGTACTTCAGAAAGTACAATTCTGCTCTACCTTTTCTCAGAATGAAAGATATTTCTAAAGTAGTCACACCACCCACTGACATTAAATATAAATCTATATAACAATACACATACTTTAATATGTCTTAACACAGTATCAGCATGGTACCTATGTGACCTCAGAGTCTATATATAGTGAATCATTACATTTTAACATGCCTGTCTTTTAGAAGGGCATGTGTAGAGTTTTTGCATTAGATACATTCACAACACAATAACATTATTTAAAATGAATAATGCTCAGTGGGAAATGCCGTAATATCTGCAGCATTTACAACTAACCAAATATGTGATCATTGTCTCTTTAAACACACTTACATATGCACACAACTCACTGATTTCTTTACACAAATGAAAAGACAGCACAGCTGTCTCCAAGAAGAAACTAGTACAGATGTGATTTACTGTTATAATAATGTAGTCAATAACACATCAATCTTTGAGCACTGGTCTGTTCTTACAGTGTATTGACAGTGGTGGTTTGAGGAGACTTGAAAGAGGCACATTTGTAATCCTTAGATAAAAGTGATTTCAGCCCAGTTTCCAAAGCTGTTACGTTCAATTTTACACGCCTACAAAGCAATTCCTCACAGACATTTGGAAACGAAATACCCAACTGGTTTGTAATTTTTTACCATCAGACATCAAACGGGTGATTTATTCCTCCATTTCCTGGCTTTACCATAACTCAGTTCTGATTATAACAACGGTGGCTGCCATATTCAGAGGGCACATCAGTAGAAAAGACGACACATTATAAAGTCAGACAGGACATTTTCAAGTTCTAAGCTTTCTCCCTGAAGAGCCATAAAACATATAAATCTTGTGCCACTTATTCGATCCAAAAGCCGCATGAAAGGAGACAATTACACAAACAAACTGCCTTCTTTAAAATACATCTCTGCATTTGAGAGGGAGACACACATTTGGAGGATTTATTCAGGTATTGCATTAAATGGTGCAGCTCCTTGCATATACCACCACTTGGCACACACAGACTTTAGGCACAACATCAGGAAACAAATCCGGCTTCCGTCTTGTGCAATAACTTGGACACTGGGTGTAAAAGTTGAAGAGGTGCCAATCATAAAAGTCTGTCATCTCAGATCAGACCCTTGGAAATGTAATTTTGTATTTGCTGTGATTTCAGATGAGTTGAACCCAGGAATTTGTGGCAGAGGCCAAGACGCATCACAAGAACATGACGACGCCTGCAGATTGTCACTCTTTTACACCATGTTTGGATATTGAATCATGGGGAGAATAGAACAAACAAGGCTTTCTTTTCAGTCGTTAATTACCCATCAGAAAGGAGATCACTAATTAGACATCATGACTAAACATACTTTCAGTAATTCAAACTGTCTGGTTTATTACTGGTAGTGTTTTCCAGAGACAGGCCTTCGCATAGAGAGCATGACCTCACCTGCTTTAAGGCAGTTTGTTTCTTAAATAGAGAAATTAAGAGCCACATTCTTTAAATATCTCAAGCCAGCCCATTTAGTACATAAGTCATTGTTGCCTAATTTTATGTCACTCAGTCAATTTGTTGTTTCTTAAGGTTACATGAAAATGATCCAGTCAGTATCAGATACTGACGATGAAACTCGAGGACAAAAACTGATTTAAATCATATTAACATAATGAAATAATATAAATTTAGTAAAGTAATAAAGTGGCAATCACTGTAATCACTAGATTTAGAGCTATAGGCTAATACACAGTATTTTTGTAACAAGAGATATTGCCTTAAATTCCAAATAAGAAAATCGTTCACTGTATGCTGTTTAGTGTATTGAATTATTTGGGGAAACTAAGTCTCCTCTGCAGCTGAGTAGATAACTCAGAAGGCACGAACAAATGAACAACAACTCACTGACGTCTCATCAGGCAAGATGAGACCAACAAACTGGATGATACAACACAAATGTTACATCTGTAGCCATCTGGAAACGTAAACATGACATGATATGAAACACTCTTTCATTTTGACAATACGTGATGGTTGTAGACCAGCGGCAGGTCCGTTTGCCACTCAAATGGTCTGAACTTCCAGAATTAGCTTTTCAGAGTTTCTGACTTTGGGACAGTTAAATGTGTTGGGTCGCCTCATGAGATGGCTCCAACCCATAAAGGGCATGTAGTCTTAAATGTGTGCGTGTGTGTGTGTCTGCTGCACTATTAAGGTGTGGGCATGTATGGCTGTAAGAACGAGGGAGCTCTATTGCTCAGCCTGATCAGATCAGTATGCATCAGGGTGGCTGCTTTAAAGCAACAGTAATACGTCCAGGCTTGTATTGCGTGAACCATCGCAGCTTTCTTAGTTTCGTTATATCTTAAAAGAAGTTTTCACATTGCCACTCAGTCAGTGTGCACTGTAGGTGAGGCACATGTTTGCTGCATTCAGAAAGATGACCGCCCTGGTAGTGCGCAGGCTTCAGGGACTTTAACTGGGGTTTCGGGAAAGGCTTACTGAGTTTAACGCCACCGGAGCCGCCACCAGCAGTTTCGGGACGGGGCAGAAATGGGTTTCCATGGGAACGCACTGGAGCTCCACTGGATCGGGAGTAAGGAGCTCGGAGGGGTCTACTGGAAGAAAAAAAGGGAGGGGTGAGAGGAGGGGCAATTAATTCTCACTGACACAAAGATCTTCAAAACAGTCATTTGGATTTAGTACGATTAAATCAGTGTGTAAAATATTTATAATGTAAAGCCAGCTTTTGAGCCAAAACATGACAAGTCTTGTTTTTCAGATATCTACCACGGCAACGAGTCAAGGTACAATGAGAACATGTATTTTCAATAACTGTCACTTCTGGAATGAAAATGCTAACAGACGACTAATTACTAAATAAAATTGTACCATATTTGTCAGTTTTGCCATGAAATGTGTCTCAATCTGTGTGATAAAAGTCAATATAACTCACTAAAAAGAAATATTTAAATTATTGCAGGATTGTTACCGATGTCAGACTGTTTGTCCATAGATTTCATAGAGGACTGAGACAGGTTGTGTTTGTACACCAAACTACGACACTTAGATGAAAACAGTTACCTATTTTGAGATTCCTCTCAGAATAAATTCTGTTTTCATTTCACAACAGACTGAAGAGTGAAGACAGATGAAATGTGAACATAATACACGTGACACTACAAGCAGGTGTTTCTTTAACCTGATGAAAGAAGACTATGAACAGGACCCAGAACCTCCTGAGCTAAAATAAAAGAGAACTGAAATGAAAGAGCAAACCTGATTCGAGGCGGCAGATTCAGCGAAAGGAACATTGGTGACTGGGGTCGAAGCCGACGAAACAGTGGAGGTGGCGGCACCGTGCATCATGGGAACTTTTATTCAGGCGAGTCAGACGAAAGACAGAGGACGAGGATGTGGGCGGGGAGGAGGGGGAACAGGAATGATATGGTTACCATGGCAAAATGTGTAGGATCAAAAGTCATGGCACAAGTCAAGTGATATTGCCAGGATGAATTCAAACAAGAATCAAGACACATGCAAACGAAATAAGAGATAAAAAAAATTACATATTTAATTAGCCAACTGCTTACAAAATAAAAGGAAATGCACTGTTCACCAACAGATGATAGTTAAACAAACAAGGCAATACACAGTCATACAATCAAATCAGACTGGAGTATCTGATAATTGTATTCAAATGGACAAGCCATGTGTATGGAGGGAGCAAATGATCCATAAGGAGAAAAAAAATGCTTCCAATAATGTCATAGCTAATGTGACAGAAATTTACCTGGTCATTAGGAAATAAATCAAATTGTAAAATATTTTCTCTTATTTTCAGATTTAGTGATGGACTGGCTTTGCAAGATCAATTTCAGCATCTCTTTCATTTTGCATTTGACTCATACCGTCCTGGAAAAAGGCAACTCTGACACATGAACTGCAAAAATCAAATATTTGTACAATTTTATATTAGTTTGATCTGATTTCTATCGGCATCTTTAAAACGGGCTGCTAAAAGGGGCTACTAGCAATAATGTCTAATTTTAGGACAAATGAAAGGAAAACTTGGATCAGTTTATTAGGAATCATATATCTATAAAGTCAGCTCAGCACACAGGAGTTTTCACTTAGGTTGCCTCGTTAGACCACCTCTCAGGTACATCTCATTTACCTTTCTGCCTGTTTTGTTGTACCTGCTGGGGCGGGACAACCTACACTGTTTTCATCACATTATTCCCCGCACAGCTCCACCCACATTATACCTGAGAGAAGATCTAATCAACCAGAGTGACTAGAATTGGATTGGATTATGTGGTTTGGGTATTAAGAGCCGTTAACAGAAAGCTTTGTGTTATAAACTCATGATGATGTGAACTTTGCAAAATGTGTGAATGGATGCTTTGGGTGGGAGTTCTGCTGCTTTGATTTGACCCTTTTTATTTTAATCCATCTCCTCCACCGTTATGAAAGGGCAATGATGAACCATCGGAGAGCTGCTTTAAGCTGGAGAATTCCCTACTGGACCAAAAATCAGAAAGCTGGACTACAGTCGCAGCCATTTGAAATATTTTCTTTTCCCACCAGCAGCATAACACATCCTGGAAATTTATTCCAACAGACACATGAAAACACTTTCTTTCCTTTTTTCTGGTTCCCAAGTTTCCGCTTTTACTGATGAAATCTTCTCCAAATGTGGTAAATTACCATCATAATATCAGCATGCAGCAGTGGTAAATGTAGTGTGGATGGATGGCCTGACCGTCTCTCTCTCTCTCGCTCTCGGCTCACACACACACACACACATTTTCAGGAAATCTTTTATGATTTAGATCTACAAAATTTGTGATTCATTGTATTGTCCTTTCTGTCTCTGTGTGTGTGGGTCTGTGTGTGAGATTTTGATAGATTTATAATATTTCAGTCGTATATATAAAATATTTTGTGATAGTTTTTAACACCTCTAGACTATCACAGATAAGAAGCCAAGGTTGCTGTACACACACTGTACTAAATGTAATGAACAGATGTACATAAACATGTAAAATGAGTAAATATCTCAAAAAGTAGCCACATCAGCCATCATCCCATTTTCTATGATTAAACTATTCTGAATTTTTTAGTACCGACATTGTGAAGATTGTAATACTGTAATGACGGAGAAAGGCTTACAGCTAAAACTTTGACTGCTGACCTGAAGCTAACTGAGCTGGCTACACCTGCAGTACGGACCCATGTGAAAACATGTACACACACCCGGTACGAAATGAACGAATGCCTCGTTAAACACAAAGGACATTAATGTGACTGCAGACATTATGCAATGAAGAAATCTTCAGTGATCTTCAGTTTCTTAAATAATAATATTTGGTAATTCCTCCCAAAAACATGAATACTCCTCCATACTGAAGCACTGTAATGAGCTCATTACCTGCAAATTCCTTATACTTTCCATTTCTGCTGACCAACCACTGGTTTCTCTCCAGTACAGGATGGTGTAAAATCCAAGGTACAGAAAGACAGAGATAATCCACACTACAGTAACATTACTGTCATACAATACATATGTGAGAAAAGACCGTTTTTAAATGAAAGAAACGATCACATCTGCATTTTAATATCACTGATGTTCTGGATCTGGTTCTGGACTTCAGCAGTCAGAACTCTCGATGTTCAGCCAGGCATTTTTGTTTCATTTAATTCCCAGTCTCTGTGTCTCCGATTCCTCTGTCTGCTCCCACGAAAGAGTAACATTTCAAACAGCCTGTCCTTTGAGAAAATGTGATACATTACCTATCACAGGATAGTGCAGAATTATAACGTATGTGTATGAATGAAAACACAAAGACAATGCACTGAAATGCTAATATACTATGTCTATATATATGTGAAACACATGATTTGAACTTAATTGGCTAAAATATGCTAACCAGTACAGTCATGTTTTCATCTAATTAATCAATCAACCATCCAATAAAGGCTCTCTGCTATCTGCTACCACAGTATATCAGATACCACTAACCTACCAATGCAACAGGCACAGATGAGAGCCTGTCACATTATTTACAAACACACAAGTGAAAAAAGAAATGGATGGGAGACAACAGCAAGAGGAGGATGAAATAGAAAACAAGGACAAAGAATTGAGATGAAGACAAACGTGTTATCGGCAACAGCAGAACGAGACAAGTCAACAGGTTAATGGAGGCAACGTGAGCGATATCGAGGCCATCGCAGTTAGTGCCAATGCATAAAAACACAAAAGCAAGTCACTGATCAGTGCACGCAAACTGCTTTCAGCTGATGAGCAGACAGGACATTGAAGTAGCGATCAGTTTCTTGTTGAAGTGGTACACCAAGCATCAACAAATATAGATGAAACTTATGTATAATAAATGTGCGTGAGTATTCAGCACACTCTTGCTTCAGCATCGAGCAGGTACAGTATGTGGGTGTTTTGGCTGCAGACCTCTGTTGTATAATTCAGGCATGTGGCATATCAATAATTCACATCTGACAGACTTCAAGCATTTCACAACAACAGTTTCTTTACAGTTTACACGAAAAGTGTTTTTCATTGTTGATACGCACCAGTGTCCATAGTATCATGATGTGCCACATACGTGTTAATAAAATGCCTTTTATGTCTATTACTATATTACTATTTTATGTCCCTATAGGGTTTCTATTTTCTTAAAACACTGAAGTTACTATTATCGGTGTATATAACAGAGAAAAGCAACAAATCCAAATTCCACAACCAGCAAATATTTGGCATTTTCAGTTGATAAATGAGTTAATTTATGACTTCACAAACAATTGTTGACAATAGTTTTCTGTCAGTAACTAGTAAGTTACTTTGCGAATAGTTTCAGCACTCATTTTATCCAATAATAGGTGGTTACCCACTGTGTCCATTCATATATTAATTAAGAGCTTCAAATTAAGTCTCTCCAGATGTAAAGTAACAATCAGACGTCCAGTTCAATTGACAAAATACACAAAAATTGTTGCAGAAAATAGGTCAGTAATCATGTCATAGGACCTTAAATATGATTAAAAGACGAAGAACTGGTATTGGATCTCCTTTGCTCTGT
The DNA here is from genome assembly GCA_023238725.1 of Scortum barcoo. Classification (NCBI taxonomy): domain Eukaryota; kingdom Metazoa; phylum Chordata; class Actinopteri; order Centrarchiformes; family Terapontidae; genus Scortum; species Scortum barcoo. Next base: position 12,649,814 of record CM041554.1, read on the forward strand.
CTCACTTTCTTTATTTAGCAGCTACTTTCTATTACTTACTGCTACTTTCAGACAAAACACATTGTTTTCTAAATACAAGGACAACGCATTGCATGCACCCACTAGCAATCCCACACAATGTCATTCTGATGCGTTTATTGTCTGTGTTTTGTTTGGACTCATTACTGTATCATGTGGTCTCTAACTTTGCTTAAGGCTTCAACGATTCTCATCACACATCAGGCAAGAGTGAAGCAAATGCAGCACAGCTGACAGTGGAGGGAAGAGCAGCATGATAGAGGGGGTTAAGGCGAGCACTTACACTGACAAAAGCCACAGACACAGACAGCATGCACTACACAAACATCCCATAATATTACCTTGTCGAAATATATATATATAAAAAAGACCTTTGCACTTGCCCAGAATCAAGATAAGATCCAAGGCTTCATGATTCTAGTTTACGTCCTGCATGTATAGTATGGTAAACGTTGTAAAGACTCTAATGTGCGCAGAGACTCACCAGTGGGAATGAAGGCTGGTTGCTGGAGCTGCATGTTAGCCAGGGCTTGCTGGTAGTGGAACATACTGGGGTTGAAAACGGTGGCAGCAGCTCCGTTGCTCTTCTCTAAGATCGGCCTCTTTGGTAGCGACTGCATGGCTCCTGGAGGTAAACCCTGGAGGAAGGAGAAGAGAGGTTATCAGTCAACACCTATTGGCTACAAAACTTATATCAACACTTTCCCTGAAACACTGAAACTGCTTTATCAGGCGTTTTCTTAGTTTGAGTAAATATGCAGTCGTCTCAGTTCTCTTCAGACTCAACATCCAATAGTTGTGGGTGTTTCTGTTTACCACCACAAGAGGACACTGCAGTATGTAAGACTAGCTGAAGGGATGTAGGACAGTCCAAAGGTCAGGCCAAGAGCAAAATGGGATTGCTATGATTTCATTCACTAATGGGTCCGCTGCTGAAAAATCAAACTGCACCAGAACATAACTGAAAGAACTGTTTACTTGGAAAAGGAAAATACAATTACAGCAAGAATACATACAGAAATCACATTTTAGGATGGGGTGCCAAGCTGTAATTAAAAATTAAAATAAGATTTTTTAAGTTTTTAATTGTCCTGCCCGATTATCCTGATTAATTTAAGATTAAATCAGTGAAAATGTGTTGGTGGCAATGCAGCAACAAAAAACTCAGCATCGAACACAAGACGCCACAAATCCCTTTCATTTTGCTTTTTCCAATACGTCTTTCTTGTTTTTCTGCATCTGCACTGCAGATCGACCTGATTATGTTACAGCTGCTCAAAATGTTAACTTTAGCCCTTGTAGCTTGCTTCACAGAGAGTACAGGCACATGCACAGTAGCAGACACTCATAAAAAACATAATCCCCAGACTACATTATCAAATTTCGAGCAGCCTGAGGGATACTGTGATACCCTGATACTTGATTGCATCAGTAAACAATATCCAAGAAGAGAAAAAGAAAATCTTCTAGTGTTTCACTGCATGTTAAGCAGATATGGTGAGTGGTTTGTAACTTTTAATAAGCTGAGTACTGACTTACTTATGTATGTTTTCTGTTCTAGTTGATGTTCCACTCCTTGGCCATTGTTTAATTTTGGAACAAAGAGTTCTCGGTATCTATCATAGTGCTGAGAAGGACTCACCAAGGCTGCGGACGCTGTGTTTTGACTGGCTTGGTGCTGTGCAGCCTTGATCCTGGCCTGCAGGTGAGCCGGGGGATGGAAGTATTTGCACTTATCTCGGCTGCAGCGGCCTTTAATGTAGTCCATGCAGACGATGACCGAGTTCTCGCTGCAGTCCACCATGCCGGCCTCCAGGGGGTGAGCGTAGCGGCAGTCACTCTCGCCCCGAGTGCAGTTACCGCGCTGGAATTCTCTACAAACCTGGAGGGGTCAGTGGGAGCACTGATCAACATTTACCTTTCATCATACTTTGGCCAAACATAGAAACACAAGAACTGCACGCAGGCCGCATACCTCCAGCTTGTCTGTGCGCACATGTTTTTGTGCCGAGGTGCCGTTGCCCATGGCTGCCAGGCCGGTGGGACTCCCGGGGACCAGCAGGGGAGTGCTGGGCAGGAGCTCAGGCATCAAGCCCATGCCTGGGCCCATGTGGCTCAGATATGGACTGAACGCCATACTGGGACTCGTTGCCAGGGAGGGTGTCACTGGGAATGTTGTCTGAGGGAGGGGGAGAGAGGCAGAGACAAGAGAGACAAAACAAGTTATAGCAGAGTTTTCTCTGGCTTTAGGAGAAGATTTTATGATGTAATAATGCACAGTAATAATAACCAGTACTCTGGTTTTTCCATTTGTGAGAACAATGCAGTTACAGAGAGCTATGCTATTTTGTTAAACATTAAAAGACTTAGCATGCTTTAGAGACTTGCTTACTGCTCCTGATTAAAACTGCTTCATCATCTACTCTAAATAATTTCTGCATATTAATGTTTGTAAGAGTCAATAGAATAAAAGTTTTAACCAAATACTAAAATAAAGAAAAGATGAATGTTTAAGATTTTTATTGATTTAAAATCATCTGTTATATTTAGCAGAGATTTCTATATATAATTCTCTGTATTAAATATTTAAATGATACTCACTCATATTTTAATAATAGACAGAATTATATTTCTTTTAAATCCTCCTATTTTATTCATTTTTATCTTTAGACAGAAGATGGAGAACATTTAACTGCTGGCATGACTGGAGGCACTTGACGCCAACACGAGCAGTTAATTTGAATAATATTCTATTATTAAAAAATAAGTATAACATTGTTCACAGGATGCTGCATTAGTGCAGCGTTGGTATTCTGATAAATAAATGACACAAACACTGTATTAATTGAACAGGTGCAGTTTTAGTGTGTGCTGCTCACTATAGGCTGCAACTGTGCTCCAGGTAGCATGAACTGCATCTGTTGAGCCAACATGGCCGCCGCAGCCTTCTGCTGGATCAGGTTATTCCTCCCGTTAATCTCTAGCTGGGTTTTCAGGTGTGGAGGTGGATGCAGGTATTTACAGTTCTCACGCGTGCAGCGCCCCTGAAGAGGAGAGAGGAGGGAGGAAAGGTCAGCAAGACAGAGAGAGCAGGCAGATGGGGTGACACTTCACAGTGACTCTTAGCTGAAGGAGGCCACGTGGCAAGGAAATTAGATTGTGATTGGGACGCTAAATCAATCAGGGTGGTGCCTTAACACAGGTGACAAAGATAAAAAGCTTCACCTTATTGCAGCAACTGGTCTAAATTCAGTTGAACGCTTCAATACAAACAAGTACAATTTGTTAAACTAAACATCGAGAATCAAGTGTGTTTACAGTGCACAACTATGTGCAATGTAATTCTGGTGAAGTAAAGCACTAATGAAGTCCCAGAAGACGGCGCACTGGATAATTTATGAGGAATGTGAAACCACTTTCTAAAAATGTTCATCATTAAAACTATGCAATGCCAGAATCAACAACAATTTCAACAGATTTTCCACTGAGGCTTGGCAGAAGTCAAATAAACTTTGCTGACGAGATAAAACTGGAGTGAGAACATGTGTTTGACTCTCACCTGTACCTGAAAGTTATCGGTCCAATAAATAAACTACTTTCCAGAAAGAGAAAAAAACAAATATGTCAAAGTGTATGTGACTGACTGCAACATGTTTTGTTCAGCGAAGACCAGTTAGCTTACTTTCTTCATAATAACACAGTATATCTTTTAAATATCTATATTTCATGTTAATTTGCAAGCCAGAGGAGTTTACTAAAACTTTTTACAAACATCCAAAATGTAGTAAATGTGGTGTAAAAATGTGGTGGATGTATTCAGATCCCTTACTTAAAGTTATAATCTAGAGATTTGTTTGTTGTCTGTCACTGCACCTATGGCATTAATTTGTAATATCAGCTGTGTTTTTGGATCTCATTTTACTTTCAATTTGCAGTTTCACTCTCGGTATATATTGATCTTTTCTTTATTTGTTCGACCATAATAACCTTTACTCACAACACTAGCTGACACTGTTTCACACACAGGTGAGTTGAAGAGCAAGTCTGTTGTGTTAAAAAACCTTGTCTGACATCCGGGTCACAATACTGCAAATGCTTTAGACTTTAATCAGTGGGCCATAGGCTCAATCACCATTATGTTTCATCATTCGGTGATAGGGACACTTATTTAAATGAAAATCTTCAAGATCATATCTTTAAGTACAAGTACCAATACCACGTCATAAGAATACTCTATTACAAGTAAGGATTCTGCACTGAAAATGTTTGAAGTATTATCAGCAGTGTGTACTCAAAAGTAAAAGTACTCAGTGCAGAGAAGTTGCCCTTGTAACTATTTTACTTTACAAATCTAAGTAGAGTTAATTTAAACAATTTTACATACTGTTTTATAGTTAAATCTATGACTATATTATACTTATGTTCATCATGTTTTCTATGTAAAATCTTAATGCATAAAATAACAAAAAATTAGAAATGTCCAACAAATGTAGTGGAGTAACTCAAGTACTAAATCTTTAGCTGAGTATTTGAGTAAATTTACTTTGTTTTATTCCATGACTGGAATTTATAAATAATGCATACATATACAAAACACTTTTATAAAGTATAGTTGGGAAACTACTCCCTAATTTTTCATCTTTATTACACCTCCAGGAGTTCAGAAGAGGGTTTATTAAGTGTTTATTTATGTGTTTCATTGCCCCAATAACTACCATTAATTGTTAGAAATAGGTGCTACACCATGACTTTATTGAACATGCGGATCTAATGAATACAGAGAACAATGAACCATGTTGTGTGAGCAGCCAGTATTCTGATGTTGGGCTCATGTGCATAGTCAAAGCTTTCCTATTTGTCCTGTATGCAAAGCTTCACTCAACACATGCAGGCTTGAACAATGGCGGCAGACAGTTTGAACGACTACAACCAAAGCCTGACGCGCATGTGAGCAACAATAGATGCTTTTTATAATACATGAATGATACAGCAACAAATGGTTATGCGACAAATTTCCAAAGGTCACCCAGCTCAACGGTATTTGGGGTTATAAATTAAACTGATTACTGGATCAAAGTTTAACAATGTTAAGCTGCAGTGGTGGTTCCTCGAACAGGCGTTAAATATTCCAGTTTCAGGAATAATCTTGTGATCAATGCAATATGCTACATCCAAAGTGAAACTATGAATCCAAACCAAGCATTTCAATAATACTATGTTGCTATAATTCTGTTTTTTAGTAATCCTGATTAGGCAGCCTCTGCCACAAACTATTTGGATCAGAAATAATGCTTCACGCTCATTTTTACTTGTCACTTTTGGCTTCCTGACAAAACCATAAATCAGATTTGGAGCCATTTATCTAAAAGCAATTCATTTTGCACCAGAATGTCATTAAAGCAGTGTCCTTCCTCCCGGCAGGAGTCTGTGGGGAAGGTGAAGATGGTGCTGCAGGAACACTGCAGGTCAACACGCACTTGAAGGAAAAACTGCAGTCTCCATTAAACCCCTGGGTCGACAGCAGCTGTCTGCCCCTGCAGATGAGCTGTTAACCCGCTAAACTATCTCCACTCAGCATCAGCGACATGCTCTGTCATCAAACCACACCCACGTAAACCTGCTGTAGTTAGGTGCTCAAGAGTGCCGGGGTACTAGAGCAATGGAAAATAAAAAGACAAACTGACGTCATGGTGCAGAGACTGTGACGGTGATGGATGATGTCATGGTGAGATGAGGACACTTGAAAAAGGGTTTAGCAGCAGGAAATCTATATAGGACAGGAGGAAGCCGCAGTGTCTCATATAGCTGCATCCAGGAGGGGTTCAGACAGCCTCACACACAAAAAGCATACAAACATACAAGCAGACATTTAGCAGCCTGAAAAATGGTCAGGATGGTTCACAGGCTTACACAAACACTTTCGCCTACACTGGAGAAGCAAGCAGGCTTTGCGTCAGCAAGCAGTGTGTTTAGAGATGAGTCTGTAATGAGGAGTGAGTCCCAGGAGCCCAGCAAGCCTGTTCAATTCAGAGGGAAAAAAGTACCTATTAATGAGCATCAATGATGCACTTATATATATTGCGTCCAAAGAGGCAGTATCAACAATGATACAGATGCAAAACCTTTATGAAAGATATCAAATTTGGTGTACTGAAGGAGGCCAGTGAAAAGTGGTGGTGAGGAGAGTGATGGGTCAGGAATCTCCTTTTGGTCGCCATGGCAACACACTACGCAACACAGAGAAAGTCCCTGTTAGTACAGTAGTGAGAGAGTAAAGAGAGAGATGGGACGTTGATAAGCAGTAGAGCTGTATCATATCACCCATATTAATATAACCTAATGTTTTTCTTTAGTTAACAGATCATCATGTTCAAGTCTGGGCTCATTCTCTTAATCAATTAGCTGATTAACGGAAAATTAACTGGAAACAACTTTGGTAATTAATTAATTGTTTGAGTAAGATTTAGCCATGCTAACAGCATGGACGAAGCCAACTGAGTCTGATGATCCTTTGAATTTTCCTCTAGCACTACCAGAAGGTCAAAATTTCAATATTCTTAACCCCTTGTGGTCAAATACGTGAAAAATTTTCATCATCTTCAGCTGTACTTTGATACCTTGTTTAGGGCTTATTTACAAATGTTAGCTGCAATGATTAGTCAGTCAATTAATTAGTTGTCAACTATTAAATAAGTGACTTTTGATAATGGATTCATTGTTTTTGTTTTGTTCATTGTTTTGTCATTATTAAAAAAAAAAAAGTCAAAATTCTCTGATTTCAGCTTCTCAAACCAAAATATTTTCTGGTTTCGTTAGTCATGTCGTTATGACAGTAAATGAAACATGTTGAGAAAATAATACAATTCAGAATGTCACCTTGGGCTTTGGGAAACAGTGATCAACATTTTTCACCATTTTATGAAATTTGTGGAGCAAACAATAATTGGAAAATCGAGAAAATGATCAACAGATTATGCTGGAACTTTAAAGAAGTCTTATTTACCTCTGAGAACATTTGTTGGGCATTTTTATCTATTTTCTGCCATGTCATTAACCAAAAAATGTATCAATTAATCGACAAAGTGTTCTGCAGAAAAATGGATAATGAAAATAATTGTTGATTGCAGCCCTACCATGATGTCATCCAAAAGTGACACTGCAGCTGGATCTACTATATGTTGGGCAGATGTGATGTCCACACTAATCATGTGAGGTGACAGCAGCACTCAAGTTAACAAGGTAAAAACCACTAGGCGGTGAGCTGTCCCCTCCCTCCCCTGCAGCAGGTTTAGACCAACCAGACAGAGCTAATGGAGGAGCAACGGGGAATGACAGCGGTCGGCTTGGACCAGGCTGGAGATGCCAGATATGGGAGGGATGGTGAGGAGGGAGGCCATTAGTAGATAAATCCATAAAATTAACAAAGAAGGGAGGGATGGGCGGAGAGCGGGAGAAAGGGGAGATGCTGTGGAGCGGCTCTGTTGGGGACAGAGCGAGGTGCTTCTTTGTTTTTTCTAGCCAGTCGACCAAAAACAACGTCTGTCACCTGAGTATAATCCTGGACAACAATGAGGACAGAAACACTGTTGTAAAGAGGTGGATGTTGACATACAGTACTGGCACTAAAACCCTGCTGCAGCTCCTGATAAAGAAAGACGCTTTGACCTTCAACTGTCACTAACTTCAGTTCTTTCTCAAACTAACAACATGACCCCAGGGCTTCAAACAACCAAGCGTGGCCTTTAATGCCCGTTCGCTGCCTTTGGTACAAAGCAGCTCTTTCTCCTATCAATGCAACCAGTACAGAGCCAGGCTGTTGCTCTGTGCTAAAAACAGCCGTGCCACTCAGGAAGATCAAACTATCCAATGGGTACGCACTCCTGTGCTGTTGCTAGGCCCCCCTCTCTGTTTCTCTCCCTCTCTCTCCCTCTCCATCTCCCTCCTGCTCTGGAGGACATAACACAGAAAAATGGCTGAATAATAAATTCTAACTCAATAAACAAGGAGACAGCAGCTGCACTCAGACAGAAAGCCCCTTGTCTGGGTCTCACTTTTACCCTGCATGAAAGCTGGTCGAGCAAAAACCTCTCACAAACACACACACACGTATCCACACAGAGACTGCGAGAACAGTCAATTCTTGATTTTAGCGCAATTGGCCGTTGATAATCAGAGCTCTTCTAAAATACAGTCGAGCATCCTCGCTACTCGGACTGTTCGTTTTTTCCGCTGCGTATGAGTGGAGCTCGTGTCGTGGTTCTGTGCTGGAGGAAAGAACGACGAGAGGCAGAAACCAGCTGCAGTGATGTGCGTGTATCACGACCGACGATCCCACATTGCTGATGTAGGTATCTATATATGTTTAGGTATAAAGAACCAGTTTGTCTGGTTTAGATTAGGGTTGGGCAATATGACAATTTATTCCATAGCCATTCTGATAATTCTGATTGGCTGGACACATCAAGTGGATTATTTTTTAGTAGGCAGACATGATAACTGGACATTTGTGATGCAGCTTTTTCATTTCAGCTCTATATTTAAGTAGTAATGTTAAACTACATTTACAGATACCAAAAATTAAGCTTTTTTTTTAAACAAATAAAAAGCAGCTAAGTAAAAGGAGAGGACTTATGAAGTAACAGTTAAACCAATTACAGTCGTACATTATATATATATGTGTGTGTGTGTGTGTATACAAATGTCACACACACACACACACACACACACACACACATATATATATATGAAATTTGAAGCCCTCATAGAGTTACGTCATTGCAGGTAATATTGCAAATCAGTCAGCAAGACTATTTTATGGCAATATAGGATTTACAAGGATTTTTTGATCAATGCAGTGTAGTGTCTTTGGATGTCATCCTGTCTCTCTCACTTTTCACTTTTTTCTGCCTCTCAATATTACACTATCTAATAAAGACAAAAATTATCTTTAAAGAAAACATAATTACTCATATAGGCCAAAAACAATTCACTTATATCAAGATGTAGTACTTGTAAAATTAGACGTTAAAGATTTGATCCACATCAACCATCCTCATTGAAATTGATCGCTTTAGACTCCATGATGATGAACCAAAAATGTCATTTTCTGCTGGTATCCTAAAGACACTTACTGGACTTTTTAAATAGTTAATACAGAAAAAACTATTATAAGGTCATAAAATATTAATAAACACCCCACAAGAACACACAAATGAATTAGAAAACTTCTGACAAAAGTAGCTTTGAAAATGTAAGTTGAGGTTGGAGGAGCAACTGACCGACTGACACAGTTAGCAAGATTTCCAGGAAATTCATCATGACGCATCTTTTCTCCCGAACAATTAAGAAAGGCGATGACACCCTAAATAATTTATAATTCAAATGAAATATATGAGATTTGATGTATGAAACAGCACCTCTGCAGTTTTTCCCTCAAGGTTAATGTTTGTTTCCTAAAAGTATTTTGGTACACATGAGATGGGCCACATCACCTGAAACAAAGACCACCTCCGTTATAAAACACAGCCTCTGATTTGTGTGTATCTGTATCTCTTTCAATACTATGTGATGACAAAAGGCACCAACTAACCTGACACAGAACACAAGGCATGTGTCTAAACAACCAAGATGCAACGTGGCGATGACTGATGTGTGTGATGTCTGGTGCATTGTTACCTTGAGTGAGTCAAAGCAGGCGATGACTCGGCCGTTCTCCACATGGCAGCTCCGGGAGGGGTGGGCAAACTTGCACTCGGCATCAGACCGTGAGCAGGTGCCCCTCTGAAACTCACGACACACTTCCAGGGTCAGCCATTTGGTGTCCCGGCCCATGGTCATGCTGACTGCCATCAGAGTTGCTCAAAAGCACTGAGAAGCGGTGGAGACAGATGGATGGAAAAATGTCTGATGAGAGCAAGGGTGACTAATAGTGATGTAAGAAAAAAAAGCCCCAGAAAAAAAACACAGAGGAAAGAGGAGCAAAAATTTTTTCAGTTTGTCCCCAGCGCATACAGGCAGTGTGTCCTTTTAGTTGGTGTATTTTAGGGGATGTTTATTAGTTCTTCCTGGGAAAAGTGGCAGCTGAAGTTTCACTGGAGTGAGATAGAGGGGGTTGGCTGTGAGCAGAGGCCAGCTCTGTCTCCAAGAAAAACAGAAAAAAAGAAAAAGCAGAAACTACTCTGAGGACATCACTCTGGCATGCTTGGATATGTCAAAGAGAATCTGTACCGTCACCTGAATCATCTGACGCCCACCGTAAGTAACATTCACGTCAACATGGCCAAGGCTAGGGCAGTTGCTGTGGTGCTAGCTATGTTTGAACAGATTTCTGTAGAAGGACGAAAAGCTGAACCTTACAGGGAAGGTGTCCTTGCACAGATGAGATGAGGTGGCGGCTCAGCTCAGGGTACGTAGGGGCTGCAGCTCAGCAACGTGGGATGGATGACTCTGTGGCTGTCAGGATAAAATATAGCCTCCATTCAAGGCCAAACACACACTCAGTCCTGTCCTGCTCTCATCCAGCAGAGTCAGACAGCAGCCAAACAGTAGCAGACGACCCCTCGCAGTAGGCACTTTGGAGTTCCACTTCCTCCTCTTATTTCAGTCTCTTTCTCATCCCTCCTTCGCTGTTGTCTGTTCCTCTGTTGTCATCCTCCTCACTGACCTCTCGTCCGCATGTCCTTGCTTGTTGTCTCGCTGCAGACTGTGAACACAGAACGGGCAAACATAAATTCAAAGCCTGAACAAAACGGCCGCCTGTTGAAGTGAAAAAAAAAAAGGAAAGCTACAACCTCGCGCAGAACTTGTTTAAACGGAGGGTGATGAGGACCACGAGGCAGGAGAGCGGAAGGGAGAGAGCCAAAGAGAATAAAGCGAGGACAAACAAATAGGGGAACAGAGCATACGGGAGGGAGGGAGGCAGCAATGAACAGGAAAGGGCAAGCTATGTCTTGATTAAGTGATACGAGAGAGAGAGAGGGGGAGAGAGTGAGAGAGAGAGAGGGGATGGAGGGGGATTGCAGGCAGGACAGAGACGTCACTTCAACTCCCCTGAGCTGAAAGTATTTGACCAACTTGACATGAAGCTGCAATATAGTGTGAACAGCAGTGTCCTTGAAATTGCACAGGCTGGCACGTGTGGTCGACACAGATGATTCCTAGACAGTTATTAATGTGCAGGGAAGAAGCAGGAAAAGGAGAGACAAGGCAGAAACAGAGGGGGTAGTTCTTCACAACTGCAGCTGCTGTGCTCAATGCAGGCCTACGGCCAATCGGGAGGACTTTTGCAGGCACGCAGAGCACATCAGCAGCCAATGACGTGGCAGTTTCCACAGCAGCTCCTCCCTCCACAGAGCTCGTCCTTGTTCCTCCCAGGCTTTTTTCACTGGTACAGCACAGTCATGGCTGAGCCACATGCTAATATTTAAACTGTACAACTCTGAGCTGACTCCAAACAGCTCCATCGTCTCACAGATGGGCAGGAGGAAGTTGTGTCTTATTAAAACAGCAGACTGCACTGTGATGCAAGGAGGATGCATGCAGCCTGCTGTGCAGCTCAGTCTCAGGGAGCAAGAGTGACGTGTCCGGACACTAACTGAATACAGATAACAATCAGTGAGGTGGCTCAATAAAGATACACAAACTACAGCTTTAGCTTCCCGGGAGAGGGCAAAGTCCAACCTGCATTTTAGACTTGGTAAAAACAGAAGAGAAAGTAATGCTATCCTGTATGAAAGATATGGGAATAACTGGTACATTAATGGTACATCAATGCACAAAGTGAATAAACAATAGGCAAGATGCAGGAGAGGAGGAGTTCAAAAAAATAGGAGGAGGAGGAGAGGGGGTTGGAGCAGATATTATCGGTCCCTGCATCTGATGGCGGCAGACACAGACGGAGGAACCAACGGGGAGTGTGAGGGAACGAGTGTGTGTGTGTGTGTGTCTGTGAGAGAGAGAGAGAGAGCATGCAGATAGACAGCCCAGAAGGAGAACACCGCAGTGGAGTGGGAGAAGGAGGGATAAGGGGGAGGTGGGAACTGAATTGATACACCCACCTTCGAACACAAGAACAAAGACACATCCCAGCCCAAAAAAGAGGCTGAATGAGAGATGAGCAGGTACAGCAATTGCTTTGCTTGCTTAACCATTATGCTTGTCTGTGCCTCCTCCTCATCCCAGCCTACCTACAGATCGATAGAAACTTTTCTCAGGGGGACAAGACAAGCACTCTTCCTGCAGCTCTGCCCGTCCTGCATTTAGGTCCACATCACAGTCAAGCGTCCTGGCTTGCTTACGCGCACCCTGACGATGCAGCTCAGCAATATGCAACCCACATCATCAAAATGCTCCTCAGCAACACTCCTTGCTTCCTCTCCTAGCTCTCGCCACACCAGACACCAAATGGCGCACAGTTGCCATTACAACCGTTCTTGGAAAGCTACGCAGCAGCACTGGCTCCCCTCCAAAGCCATTCTAGTTCATTCTGTACCTTGTACCTTTGAATATACAAAGTAATGACCTTTCATTTTCTTATATGCTCTGCTGGGACTCTGCTTTACAGGCGTTTCACCCTCCTGAAAATAGTTAGGTTTGCCTTTAGCCTCTATCTGGGCTTTTACGCATACTGGAAGACAATGGGGGGCAGTTAAAAATAGATAAAGCATGTCATGGAATAGTGTGTAAGTCGGTAAAATGTGACACTTGGGGAGGAAGCTGTGTTTGTTTCAACGAGTACATGAAAATACAGAACGACCCAAGAGAGCTATTAGTAGGCTAGTAGATCTGACGTTTAGACAAAATAATATGTTTTATTAATTAGTTACTCATAAGTAGATATAACCACTGTATCTTCAAACGCAGAGATGCAGGGTGATGAAAAAAGAAAGATATAGATTTGTTCTCAGAATTGCATCATACTCAGTGACATAAACAAAACAGATTGCAACAATACAACCAACTCTGTGAGGCTGTACTTATGCAATTTTAACCTTTCCAGTTGCCCATTTACATTGGTATGATCAAATGAGGTCAGTTGTTGCGGTACTGTTAAAGGGAAAAATACTTGTCAGGTCATATGGGTTATGTTGTGCTGAAAAAAAAGACAGCACGGTAACATTTTTTAAAGGCAAAATCAAAAGTATTCAAAAATAGCTCAAGAATCCTAAGGGTTAACCTAAATGTTAATGTCAGCGTATTAACCTGCTGACGTTCAATGTCGTACTTTAGCGTGCTGGCACGCTAATGTGGTAATAAGTACTGAAGACAAATTTAAATTCTGAACTAGTGATGACGCAAGGAAAAGTCTGGGGATCATCGTGACAGTTCCTTTAATTCAACCTGAGTGAGACATGAATGTATTTACAACACGTTATGGCAACCTACCCAATATTCATCATGGTATTTCACTAAAAAAACAAAAAAACTAAAATGTCAACCTCACATGGACACAAGAGGAAGTGCCAGGAGATCACATACGTTGTTGGGGTTCAACATCAGGGAACCATGAACATCATAAACGAACAGAAGTTTGAGTCAGTTCATCAAGCTGATATTTCACTGACTAGCTGGTGAAGCTACATGAACAGAGAGAGGATCATGAAAATAATTAGGATCCATTGTCTAGGGACCATGAACATTTCATGGAAATCCATTCAGCAGTTACTTATTATTATATTATTATTATATATCAATGTGGAACAAAGTGGACTGACAGACAGACACACTGACGTTGTCATCCATAAAACCACACTAGTAGAACGTCGCCCCACTAAGAGATTTGATTGACTTCACTGTATAAGTATACCATGGAACTAATATGCACATAGGTCAATGAATAATTTACCAACAGCAGCATACTGATATAACCACAAGAGTAAAACATTATGTTGCTGTCTTTATAAAAATGTTGAACTTTAGGATGAAAACAGACAGATAACTGTGTCTGAAAAGATGTCATACAAAAACTACAACAAAAACAACAATCACATGAACGGTCAGCATTAAGAAAATTATGTAAACATACATTTATCCTTATCAGCAGTATTCTTAAAAGAGATATTAATCTGTAGAAATGAAGATCCTTCACATCACAACATCCACTGCCAAGACATAATGTTACACAACACAGCATAGATAAAACGTGAGGAGGCCAGAAGATACACAAGCACAACAAACAGCCAAGGAGCAACAGAAGGAAACAAGCTAGAAAAAAGAAAGAGAGAAGTTAAAGCACTCTTAAAGCTGAACATTGGAGAAAGAAACCAGGGTTTAATGCTACATGCTTAAGGCTGCAATATTGTGCAGAGGCAGCCCACACAGCACAACCATCTCAGTGCTGTTCCTTGCAATACTGAAGAATCAGTTAAAGCTTTTAAGTAAAAACAAAAAAATACTAAAGAAAGCATTAAAGTAAGATTTAGTTATGCTGCTTGTTTTGTCCTAAACCAAAAGATGTTAAAGATGCAGTGTGTAGGATTTAGGGGAAATTTGTTTGAAGAAATGTATTATAGTACTCCTGATTATGTTTTCATTAGTGTATAATCACACAAAACTGAGAGTCTTTGTTTTTTCGTTAGCTTAGAATGAGTCCTTCATATATATATACATTCTTCCACAGAGTCCACATGTTGAACTGCCATGTTTCTACAGTACAAGAACAAACGAACCTTCGAGAAAGAACAGACGAACCGTCCTTTCTCAAATAGTTTAACTTGAATTTGGTGGCAAAGGATTGGGCGATTGTTTCTACTTTCATTTCATCTAATCCAAAAAAAATTTTCAGCAGAGATCGCCATGTCTCGAGGTGATTTATAGAAGTATGTTTTATTTGAAATACATTTAAAAATCTATTTAATAGCAATGTATCTTCAAACACTGGCTCTGTTTTTGGTGGGACAATATCACAGCATCATGTTCCATTTAACATTATTATCTTATCTTTAATATCACAATCAACAACATATCAATAACGTTAATGACTCTTACGAAGCACAGGGCAAAGTTGCTTTAATGGATATGGAGAACAGAGATTCAGGGTGTCAGATCCATGGAAAAGAGATGGTTTTGAGGATTTAAAATTCCTTGTCACTCGTACTGATGGGGTTCAAGTTATCACATTTTGGAAGGTGGGAGCTGAAACCCTAAATGATTATTAAAATAGTTGCAGATTAATACAGATACACTTTAAAATGTCAAAGCTCTATTCCCATAGACTTATAAGAAAGCTTTAGTAAAGAGTGTACATTTTGTACAGAAATAATCTTGGCCTAGTAAACCTGTCTGACCTTTACAATGCAGCATAAACAGTCATTTGCAGGGATGCGGCATGCTGAATAAATACATAGTGCCCCAGTTATAACAATCATTATGCTGCTGCCTGTCCTCCAGGTGTCTGCAGTGAGAAGAGGGGCTCCAGCAGTCAGTAGGTGGGGGTCAACGTGTAGGTGGAACAGGATGAGGGGGAAGTATAAGGAGGACACATGGGGGTGGCTGCCGTTGACTCCGGCGCACTGCGTCCCTCATCAAACACAGTGCACCAAAGGGCTACCAGCAGCGTAACCTTCACCGGAGCTCTGACGTCTGCATTATGGTTGGTGTGTAGGCTGGGTGCCACCTCAACAGACAGCCTAGAACCTTATCTGCTCACACTAATAGATAGCCTTATACCAACAGAGTGGTAAAGTGTCAGGCATGCATCCGGTGAAAGGCAAGGCGACACATTCACACTGGTCGGAAAAATAAAACCCTTATTATCATTTGTGCTCTTACAGTTTAACATTTGCTCTTTTCTTTTGCATGATCCTGGTATTCTACCAACTTTAATTTCTTGCCAGTGGTTGATGGCAATTTTCTTTTACATTTTGGTTTAGACATTTTGAAACTGCTCTACTGTTCTTGAAAAATGAGAGAGAACAAAATAATTGTAAAACCCTGAGAGGCTAAATTTTCTGAATAAAATGTAAGTGTGCATATTTGCACTTGAAATATTTGGAATAGTTGAAATACTGAAGATAATTTGGCAGACAAAATAAATTAATTGTTTAGAATTGTTTTCAGAAAGAGTTCAAATGACTGAAGAGATTTAATTGAACCTGGAAGCAGGTGAAAAGTCGTATAAATTTAACCTTGCTCTGTCTGTGAATTTAATGTGAATTAAAGAAAAGACTTTACATGTACTCACTGTTGAAAATTTGTAGTTGAAACATTTGAAACAGTTGAGACATTGAATGAAGTTGAATTTGAGATATTAAATGAAGTTCAAGTGTCAATTTAAGAGAAAGAAAAAAGATTCAACTGAACTGAAAGGAGTGGTAGTATCCATTTAATCTTGCTTTCATCTTGATTTATCCATTTATTATCAATCATTATGGATAAAGGACATTAGATATATTTGACATGGGAAAGTAAAGCATTGTAGGCAGATATAGCAGGCTGACAGAAAAGACAAAAATAAAACTACCGAATTCAATGTTTCACAAGCTTGGGAAAGACTGTGAGTAATTTTTGTATTTATATGTATATCTTTGGCCTGAATCTGTGTGTCAGTTTGGTTTCACACGAGAATCTGTGAGTTTCCTGTGGGAGTTTTTTATTTTAATCTGGACTTTCCCCATTCCCAAAAGCTCTGTGAATTCCCTTTTCAGAGACACAGGTAGCTGTGTAACAAACACTGTACCTCTGAAAACACAACTAAATGATCTGTTCGGTTCGGTAAACTGACAACTCTTTTGGCAGCAGTGACAAGGACGAGTGCAAAACAGGATGAGCGTCGATGAGCAGGTGATTGATTAAAAAGCACAAGGTGATCCATAAATCACAATGAGAGTTAAAGCCAGCAGCCTGAAGGCAGGGAGCAAAGTAATTGGGTTAAGTATCAGTAATCCTTTCAGCTCATTAAAGCACCACAGTTCCCATTCAAGCAAACGTACAACACGATCCCTTCATACAGGACAACACAGCACAAAGCATGACATACTTGGAACGATGCAGTTTAAGCTTGCATGCTGCACGCTTGCATGTTTTAATTCAGAAACTAGGCTGAATAAAGTATATGCCCTGAAGCCTTATTCTGAGTCACTATAATACTGGTTTGAGCTGGAGTTTCACATTCCTGTGGTGACATAGTGAAAGTAAACTGTATGGAAAAACTGTAGATTTTAAAGTTAAAAAATAATGTATTGCCACAATAACATTTTTGATTTGTTATTGCTGCTGCCTTGTTGGTGAATGGTTTTAGTTGCACCATAAAAGCTGGATCATCCCAGGCAGTTAATGTGTGTCTGTGTAAGAGGGGAAATGAAAACAGGTTATGTGGGAACTATGGCTGTGTGCCTTTGTGCGGTCTGACAGTTTATCTGTGTTTATATTAAGTAAAGAAAAACTAGCCAGACTGGTGCAGAGTCCACAGCTTGCAGGGAGTGTGAACTTGTCATGACTGGCTGTATTGTTAAATGAGCAAAGATGAAGGCAAAACATCCACTGGTAGAGCCTACAGTAGATGTACAGTGTGCAATGGTGGCTTCATTGTCTGACCCCTAAGGGTAAACAAGGACAAGACCTCCCTCCCTGCACTGCATGGCTGCAAAATCTTGCACTCACACAACCAGGAAGCAAACTGCAGGTACTCTCTACCTCCAACAGCTGTAATGCAATCAAACACAATAATACAGTGAACAGAGAGACTCTACATCGATTTTTTCTTATCACTCTATGGCATGACAACTAAAAGCCACTTGCACTACCTGACACAGTCCTGCAAGTTGCATTCAGCCAAGCCCTTGTGTGCAGATCCCAAACTAACATATGACCGCGACTTGCAGTATTATTTGTTCCCATGCAGAGCAGCTCTGGGCAGACCTGCCCAAAGCACGTTCAGTGTAATTACCAATGTTGTGCCTATGTGTAACACCGCATTTACACCCGTATTTAAACATAATAAAGGCAGTTTTGAGGTTTCGTGCAACAGGCAGGGTAAAAAAGGTATTTTAAATGTCTGTGACATGGATTATATATAAAACTGGGCAGCATTAATATTGCTGCAAACTGCGCCAGACGTGCTCCGCCTCTTACCTGGTTATAGTCCGTCGGTGAAGATGTTTATTTGGTGGTTATTTCCTCACAAAGACGCGTTTTTATCTTAGCCTCATACAATCAGTGTTGCCTGTAAGTGAAAGGAGATGAAAAGGGCGCGTTACCGAGAGGTGGAAATTATAAAAATCGGTGCAATTTAAAAAAAAAAACACACGCACAAAAAAAAAAAAAACGTGTCACCGCCGCGGAGTGAGAGAAAGGAGCGAGGGTGAAATGTTGGCTGCAACTAAATTTTTTTCTCGGCTGCAACACTGACGGAGCTGAACACAGTGGAGAATAACAGATTTGAGAAAAAAAAATATGAGAGGGAGGGCAAAAATGGTGAGGGAGGAGTTGGGAGAGAGTGTTTGCTTTCGTTTATGAGATAACATCATGAACACTAGGGGGGGAATCAAAGTCACGAGAGAAGAAAAGCCCTGCAGATATCAAGGTTGAGAGCCATTAACATTAACAACACCTCGACAGGTAAATAAGGCAGAGTAAAGGTTCACCTGGTTACTGATGACTCATCACGTAAACATTTATCATTTGTCGGTCAACCGGGCCATATTAATTTAAATGAGAAATTACCTCAAATATAACTATTCGCGCACTCATTTTAAGGATATAATGTAATTATGTTTATTTTATATTTACCTGTACCTGTACCTTTAAAACGGATAAAAATAGCATATCAGTATTTTATTTTCGTCTTACATTTAAATAAAAGTCTAAATACTCCTCTTCCACCTGATGCTAGTGATTTGATTTTCTTCCATCGCTGTGCTTCCGGTCCCAATTTGGTTTTTCACAATAAAACCAAGTTGACCCGCATATTAAATCAGCTATGACACATTTTCACATTTGTTTGTCTGGACAATATCTAACCATATAGTATAGCCGACTGATATTTTATCCAAAAAGATTCATATTTATCAGGCCTGACAAAAGTGAGGTTTTGGACGTGTTCAAGGTAATAAGGTACAGCTGATATCAAACAGGAAGTTAGGAGAACTGCATGCTTCCCAAGATTTGTTTGACCTCTGGGTGTAATAGTGGCTTAATATGGCCGTGTCTGTTGGGTTTTCAGATTTGTAGTAATAGTTTTTTATTTGACTGAGACAAAAAATTAAGACATGACTCGTGTATTGCATAGCCTAATCCACTTGTAAATATAAACTTAAGCTTAGTTTAGTTATATGTCTGTATATAGATGGATTAGTCTATGGTAAGGTGGTGGGGAAATGGAACTATTTCCTCACCCCTCAACCATTTCTGCCAATGCATACAGATAAATTGATGAACTGTACTAACAAAAAAGTAATCCCTCCTTTTAGCAATCCAATAATCTCCATAAAGTCTTGAGCATTTTCATCTTCAGCGTACTGAATATTTCTTCAAATTTTAGCAGCAGCTGTCACAGTTGATCCCTCTATTAAATCCTCTGAGGATCACACTGAAAATGGTTCAAATCTTATCCAACCAAATGTAAGAATGAGCTGTGATGTCAACTACCACCTCAGTATCACCACTCAGGAAGTTTGGATCTCATTAAATATTACTTCAGCGCTCCCTGCTGGTCTTACAGAGGTTTGCAGCTGCAGCACAAAGGCGTGAAGTCTTTTGTGTACAAGATGCGACATACAGACATCAGACATAAAAAGACGAAATCTCAGTATGGTAAGAACATACCAATAGCTCAGTAAATGTAAAGTATTTTTATATCAAAAGTGAGACTCCGTACACATTCAGTTATTTTACAACATTAGCAGTTAATGCTACACATTGAGGTATCTATGAAAATGTCATTCTCCTTTTCTGATACTTAAAAGACACTTAAAAATCACAGGTACATTTTAAAATGTACACATTTCAGACAAGACAACAATTTGGCAAACATATCGATTGTAAATCACAAACAGTAGCATTATTACTGATAGAAACAAGCATTACATTGTTCTTTTTAACAAAGAAAAAATAAACATCCCCTAATTCCAAGCTAGATCACAAGAGTTCAGTGTCAAAGGCCTGTGTGATCACTGAAAGGTAATATTACTGCAGGTACCTAAACCAGCCTCTCTTTCTGTCAAGGAAATGTATCCATTATGAATGTCAGGTGTGACAGAGAAATACAATCAGTATCAATAAATAAATGTGTGCGATTTAAAACAGGTTCATGTTGAGATTAAAACAATAAAGTGGAAGGCATATACTAAAAATAACTTAAAGACAACAGACAAGCCAGAACTTGGCACACTTAGTAATAAGACACCATACTATTTGTTCCTGTCACTACCACTGTTCCACATTGTCCATGTAATCCTCCATAGTGCCGTTCTCGTCCAGGTCCCACCAGTCTGGGAGCAGCGCCTCTGACTCCATGCCCTCTCCGCCAGCCCTACTCCTATGCTGCTCCTCAGTTACTACAGTGTGTCTGTTAGGCTGGTGGGGTGTTTCTGTGGGCTTTAGCTGCCTCCCTTGCTTTGTTGCAAGCCTTCCACGGAGCCGCCTCCTCTCCTGCTGCCGCCTTTCCCTGGCCTGCCTGCGCTCCTGCTGCCTCGCCACCTGGAAACGCTGCAGAAAAAGGTCACGGGCGTACTCATACAGCTCTACGTCCCATTGGTTTAGCTGGAGGATTCTGTGTTGCGTCTCAGGGGGCACCTCAACGCTGGACGCACGTGTGCCGTTGAGCTGTGTGAATGGTGCGATGAACTCCAAGTTGAAGGTGCGCTCGAACAGATACTGGGTCTTACGTTGGTACTCGGTCAGGCCAAAGAAGGCCATGCCGAGCAGGTTGCGTTTCGCGCTCTCCAAAAGTACTGCCCAGCGCTCCTCCTCACTCATGGCGGAGACATTATAGCAACCCACCAGGCTGAGATCAGCCAGCATTCGGGTCTGACGGTTGTTGGCCAGGTTGTAAGGGCAGTCCATAAACTCTTGCAAGGAGCACCCTGACCAGTCGTCTCCTGAGTAGCAGCTTGGCAACTCCGACAGTGTCGGTGAACGTCCATCACACACGTGTAAGGAAGCCTTCCATGTAGCACCACGTTGCACGTGACGCCACTCACTCAGGTAGCGTGATACTGGGTCTCTTAAGATGGTTATATAATAATAGTTCCTACTGGAAAGAAAAAGAGGACATAAGGTCTGTTAAATAACCTCAGGTTGTCACTGTCATTCATTTGTCTATCTGAAAGAGTGCTGTAACTTTTTTTTTCCAAGTTCTTTTCACGATTATTCAAGTAAGCCTTTGTTGTCTTAAATATAAAATATTCATCATGTTCCTTGGGCAATAGATTGTTTGGATTGGCTGGGCAAGAAGCTCTTGGAAAGCAGATTAAGTTTTATCTTAATAAAGTCGATGTGAATTGAAAGAAAATCAGAAAAAGAAGATGAGGAGCCCTGCTAATATTTGGTCTATGTGTACTAGAAGTGCCTGTGCAGCAGGTTTAAGGAAAGTGTGGTCACTAAATCACACTTTTCGAAGCATTTGAGTACATAATTTTACAGAGGCAAAAATTAAAGACATGATAAATGTTTTGCAAAGTCTAATTTAACTTCAAATATAAACTGAATCTTAGTTTGGTTATCTGTATCTGTCTGTATCTGGACAGTTAACTATTTGTGCACTGTGTACTGCTAAACTAGCTGATGCTGCTGAAAAGGTCACACATGAGCAATGAGTATGATTAATATATAGTGATTAAATGACCCGGCGCCCACTGTTTACCAACCTGGGCATGTTATCGGGGACCTCCCGTGAGTCCATCCGTGACGGAACGCAGCTGGTCAGCTCGGTCCAGTCGGCGTGAAGCCCGCAACTCCATCCGGTGGAGAACCGGGAGAAGAGCCAGGTCTCCTTCTTACCTGGTCGGTAACAGGTGCACTTCTTCTGCCCTGCGTGACACTCGCAGGGCCTCTCCAGCTGGATGTTCCGCACCAGGTGTCGACCAAACGTAGTGCCGCCTGTTTTCTGGATGTGCAGAAAGACGATCACATCATCTCCTTTGATGTTGAAGTCCACCACGCGGTTCAGGTCGGCTGCGGTGAAGTTGAAGCGAGGCACGAACCGGACCAGGGCGCCGTCCTCTGCGATGTACGGGTCTTTCTGGTCCTGGATCTTGCTGCTGCTCCTGGACCCGGTGGTGCTGCTGCCGTCTTTAAACCAGGACCCCAGCTGGTGCAGCACCCGGCACTCGGATTTACTGGGACACACATACTGGATCATGATGACGCCAAAGAGCAGTACCATGAGCAGGACGATCAGGAGCCTGCTGCTGCTGCTGCTGACCTCTCATCCATCTTCCCGGGTCGGACAGAAACACATCACCCAGGCAATCCGGACCCCGGCCTGGGCCTGGGCCCGGGCACTTCGGGGACTCGTCTTTATTTGGCCTCCGGATGAAAACAATAACAATGCTGCAGCAGCAGCTAGCCAGCTAACAGCAACTAGCCGAAGAGTCGACCGAGGAGCAAAAAAAACGGACTGTTGGTTTTTGTAGTGTTCAAAGTGAAGCGTAAAGGTCTCATTTGAAGTACTGAAGTATTTCTCCCGGCACTATAAGGCAGGCTGTGGGTAGATAATCTTTTCTCACGGCAGTTTTAATCCGTGTCGATTCTTGACCTCTCTTCCCAGCAGCCTCCGCGCCTGCGATGGGCGTGAGAGTTACGTCACCGTATGGAACGTAGTGGTGGAACGTGATGTCAGACTGGAACTATGGAGGCGCCTGTCACCTGAAGCCTTTAAAACATTTATGTCACTACCGATAACAAGAAAAATGCTCCATAGCCTCGTCTTTTATCTGTAAATTGGACACGCACGACAAACTACTCACCGTCGCCGAAATAGCTCAGTTGGGAGAGCGTTAGACTGAAGATCTAAAGGTCCCTGGTTCGATCCCGGGTTTCGGCATTTTGATACAGAGAAACATCTATGAGTTTAGATTGATAATAATAAGGAAGTATAAATATGAAATGTGTAACAGTATATGCATAACAATCCAATACATAATGACATTATATACAAAAAACTAATGTATAAATGTGTACATCATTCAACAATAGCATTCTTAACAGTCACTGTTATTATTTTATTTCATTTTTATTATATATGTACATATTTTAACATCACCATGCACTGCCACTTATAAGTTCTGCATTATCTTATATATAGACACGTAGACGTGCACCTGCTGTACATAATCATCCACTTTATGTATATATATCCAATCAGTATGTATTTCTTTGCACTATTTGTAGTGTTTACAACTTACAACAACACATTACTTTTTTTTTTCATTACATTTTATTTTTGTTGTTGGTCATCTGCTTTTTTTTTTGTAAGCTTATACACGCACCTATTTTCACCTTTTATACTTGAGTACGTAAAGTCCTGTTTACCTTCATTTATTCATCTTTGTTGTCCTTGTTCTTAGCTGTTATGTTTATCCCTGTGTGAACACATTCAGATTCCCTGTATGTGTACATGCACTTCAGATTCTGATTAGGCCAGTAAAAATTAAGAAATATATAAATGCAGGTAGAGAAACTTATTTTTATTAAATGCTCATCAATCCCAAGGTGACCTTTGCCTTCTTTTTTGCATGTTTCATGTTGATATGTCTCACTAAATGTGCTTTTTATGAACAAGACAAAACAACAAAAGTTAAACATTGCACTAGTTTAAATCATCCCTGTAGAATAAATACTATTGCATGAGGATTTGCCTTTTAATTACCTTTACAATTTAAATACCTTTTAAATCATACCCATTGTCACCATATGACTGTTGACATATTTCTTGTGTGGAATACTTAAATATTGGTAATATTTACATTAACAAGTACTGAAAGACTGGTGATTTTGTATCAGGGCTATGGGCTTTGGAGTAATGGTGAACAGTAACTTTAGTTTATGAATGAAACAGATAAAGAATATATTTTATGTCAGTGTGGTTTCTGCTCACTCAGAGGTTTTGAATGCTCTGCAGTGACATCATGAAAACCGATTTTAGAAAAATATGCATTACAGCTTCACTGATCGACTGGTTTGGTGTGGGGGTAGTGAGCGGATGTTTGTCCCACAGAGAAGAATTTCCCCCCAGCTCCACCCCACATTCCTCTCTTCCAAAGGGAGGCATCCAATTTACACTCCTCTAGGGCATTTAAAAACACACGCTGTATGGTGTCTGAACCTTATCTGTAAGTACTGGTCCTCTAAAACCAAGAACTGCTGCTTTTCTATCCTACAGCTTATTTAACTGCAGAAAATCAGACTCACATGGTGCACCAGAATGTGAGAATCAGCGTTTGCAATCAAATCAGCATGACCCTCCTGAATGCAGGGTCAGGAAAACATTTCTATTGTAAAAGCAGAGTATAAACCAAGATTAAAAAACGTAGAAATAACTTCATGTACATCTATACTTTGTAATATGATGTTATACTAATGAAACCAAGATTAAAAAACGTAGAAATAACATAGGATCAAAAATCTAAATGTTTAATTCACGACGTCATTGTTTATAATAAGTTTATAAATCGCATTTTAGTTTTGAATGTTTGCAGGTGCACACAAAAGCTGATTTCTAAAGGGAACTTTGGGCAAATCCTTTTTCTTTTCTATTCATTCCCATTTTATTTTCAAAGTAATGTTCCTGTGTTGACTGAACTAAACTGGCTGCCAAACCTGAGAGGTCAGCTGATTAGCGCCGTTGATCAGCCCTTCATCTGAGATCATCAGATCTCGTCAGTCTGTCTGTCTGCAGCCCGATTAAATCCGCTGTGCACGCGCCCATTAAAGCAGGTCATTCGGCAAAAAACAGACGTCACGTCGACGCGATTACGTCACGGCTAGAGGAATTTGAAGATCGAATGATCGTTTATTTAAAGTAATATGTCACTCCGCTCAATAATTAACCGTCCTGTCTATAAAACTGGGAGTTGTCCCGCTGGTCCCTCTGGTGCATTGTTTAATCCAGAAACGTCATATTAGGTATAAAATAAAAACACAGACAGGTACCATGTAACTGCATAATGACTATGTTTACTTCGACAGTAAAAGACAGTAGTAAAAGATCTAAAAACTTTCCCTACCACTGGTCTGAACTGACGCCATCTTCATTCATTTCAAATGCCTCTCCCATTTCTACATAACATCTGCAGAGAAGCAACTTTTATACAGTAATCATCTACTGAAACTATTACTTATATTACAACTTATTATTTAACCTTCCCACTCCCTGACCACAGCGGTGTGATAAAATCATGTCAGTTGTTCTAGTACAAAAAACAAAGTCAGGTCACACAGGTTATGTTGTACTGAGAAAAAGATCAGACACTGGCATGGTGGACATTTTTTAAAGACAACATTACATCTTCACAAACAGCCTAAATATACTCCTGAGGGTTAATAATATGTGTCAGCTCATAAATTAGGATGTATTAGAATCAGAATCAGGTTTTTCACATTCAATAAATCTGTCTTCATATTTTGGTTAAAAAAATATATAACGATGATATTGAGTTTCTGGTCTTCTGGTCCTGGATATTGCAGCAGAGTGGGAGCTCTGTGTCCGCCCCGTCTCTGGTTGGGGGGGGGGTTGTGTAACAGTTTGGGTCTGGTCTCGCCCCGCCCTGGTTACTTTAAATACCCACCACCCCTGTGCACCGTTACATGGGACATCACCGGGGGGTGCAGGCATTATTTGGTATTTGCTGAGCAGCGTGGTTCCCCCCACAGTCCGGCGTTGTGTGACCTCCATCATGGAGCTGGACCGGCGGCTGCTGCTGGCTCACTGCGCCGCTCACGCCGTGTCGATCGCGGCGGGCTTGCTGGTCGTGGTCCCGATGGCTCTGAACGGCTCCGCGTTCAAAGGCCGCTGCGCGCTCTTCTCCAGCGGCTACTGGAGGACGGAGGACCGGGCCGAGCTGGAGGGGCAGCCCGGGCAGGTGTCTCAGCTGGTGGTGCAGCAGTGGGGGCCGCCGGCCGCCTGCCAGTTCTCCACGTTTGTCGGGATCTTCACGGTGCTGTACGGAGCCGCGCAGGGCTGGAGGTGCCTCTTCTATCTGCACGGACGACATGACGAGTGAGTGCCCTGACATTATACCACTAACCCACCACTACTGCAGTACTACTAGTTATAATCTGTAGAGGAGGAAACACTGTATTAGTACCATTTTTTACATTTCATGTAATAATGAAATGTAAATAAGACTTTCAGCTCCACCTTATTAAAATCCTTTAGCACATTATAACTGCACCTCTACTGCTCAACAGTGTTATCCTTATTCAATTTTTATATTTTATTTAATATACTATATTTTATTGCTATAACCTGAACTTTTATTTGTTTTTAATTGTGTGGTTTTGTTTTAAAATATTTTAAATATACTCTTCTTCACTGGTAATATAATATTAGTACCAGACCAGTTGCTGCAGTAGTACTGTAGTAGTTTAATGGTAGTTGTAGAGGGATAAAGTATGATTTAAAACATATTTTAGAGACTAGAATCAACTTTTCTATACTGTAAAAGCAGCACTAATACGTCTTATACTTTGTCTGAAATATATTTAACTTCATGTACATCTGTACTTTCTAATATGATGTTATACTAATAAAGTTATAGTAAAAACAATAATCAGGCATTCAAAAACAATATGCAAACAGCCTCTTGAAATAAAATAAAAAATTGAAAATATGATAATATATGCCTGTTCCACATTACAGCTTAAGTGGGTATTAGAGCTCGAACTATTAATTCAATTTAAAATAATTTGTGCAGATGAATATTAAATGACAAAGAAAAGCATGAAATCCTCACATTAGGAAAGTAGGAACCAGAGAATAAATAATTATTCAGTTTAATTAATTGATTAAATGACTCAACATTTCAGCTCTAGTGGGCGTGTCTACCCACATACCCAACATTTAGCTTTAAATGTGCGTTATCTGAGTTACCACATGTCTGATGTCCGTGGCATGTCTCTGCTCAGCACCCTGTTTTCATCCTTCCTGACTGTACTGCTGAGTGTGTGCCTGCTCTTCCTGTCTGGGGGGGCCAGCGTGATCTTGTCTCTGGGACTCGTCTCCTGGTGCGACACCGTGACCGACGACAACACGCGGCCGTACAGGTACTTGGTATGAGGGTAAACGCGTAGGGTGGAGCCTCGTGTATCCTGTGTTGATCTGCTCGTCAGCTACAATGTCCAGTTATTGTAGCTGTTACTGATATTGGATATAAGATAAAGATGTTTTTTGTCCTTTCCAGTGGATCTAACCTGTTACTTAAAGTGTTGTGTTTGACTCAGATATTTAAGAAGTCTGCCCACTAGAAATTCCTAAAATGCACTCTGATCCACTTGTAATTAATAAGTAATATAGTTCCCATTACTCATAACATGTTTTCAAGTAATTATTGTGATACCAGTGATACCAGTGACTTAACAAGTACTGATAGAGTCCTACACTGTTCATATTTATATTTCTAATATAGTAAACCTTCTGGAATTTTTGTGAAGAACCTATTTATGGGTAAAATAACAATCATTTGGGGTCATCCAAGAAATTTAATAGCTGACGTTATCTACAATGGTGAAACACAACCACAGATATAAAAGGGATCTCTATCATTATATAAACAGTATGGAAAAATGTCTGTTGTCTATATGGTCTGTATCTTTATATGGCCCAACTTTAGTGATATATCCATTTGATCCAGGCCTGATCTTTTTATGTTTTTGTGTCTCAGGCTGATATTTGTGACGTGTGTGTGACACGTGTTTCGTTGAGTCCCTCCTCATCCCTTCTTATGTGTTTGTGTTTAGCTGTGCAGAGTCCCAGTCTGTTCCTCTATACCTGGATGTTGACACCTCGTCTTTCTACGCAGAGCTCAGTCTGGCCGAGGTAGGAGCGCTCACACATTCATCATCTTACAACAGAGAGACACAAAGTCACACAGCTGCTCCTCTGCTTCAGCAGCCTCGATCACAGAGGTTTTCTTTTATATGTAGTTATAAAATGCTGGGTTTACACACGTCCAATAAAGGTTGAAGGCTGGAGTTGGAATTTCACATTATGAACAACTTATAGAGAGTAGCTAATGTCAGAGTTGAACAGATCTAGGTATTTTAGCGGCTTTTCTTTCTCCATGAATGTAGCTTATCAACAGGTGGCTACTTTGAAGAATCTAAAATATAAAACATATTCTGGTTTGTTTAACACTTTTTTCTTTACTATATAATTCCATATGTGTTCTTTCATAGTTTTGATGTCTTTCAGTATTAATCTACAATGTAGAAAATATTAAAAAATAAAGAAAAACCATTAAATGAGAAGGTGTGTCCAAACTTTTGACTGGTAGTGTAAATGTGACTGTAACGAATCACTCCCTGCGTCCTCAGGCGTCTCTGTGGTGTGTGACGGCTCTGTGGCTGGTTCAGTCCATCCTGGCCTTCCTGCGGCTCTACCACTCCCACAGCCAACACATCAGCGGGCCATGTCGTCCCCGAGAGAAAGAGCTGCTGCTGGGACACAGTCTGTCGGACAGCACCTCCCCCTCGCCTCCTCCAGCAACGCCCACCCTCTTAGTCTAAATGAGAGAGCGTGAGCGAGTGATATAAGATGATACACTTAACATAAGATAACCTTATTTTGTTCCATTCTGCAGTACTTGTACTGCTGCATGTAGAATATAGACGTGTGGTACAGAACATGTTTTTATTTTGCTATAATTCATAGTACATCGTATTATATAATAGAGCCTGGCTGTAAATCGTACATGTCAGCTGGTAAATAACAAAAATACGCAGTAAACAAATGCCAAAGATTTGTTTCAGGTCATTTAGAAACAGTTTTAATTATATAGCTTGACCAGAGAGACAAGTACATTTTTACACTGTAAAATCTGAAATAATGCTTTAATTTCCAAATTTAAGGGAAACGTTTTTTTTTTACATTTTTTCTCTTCATAGTAAAAAATATCGGCTGTTATGTCATTATCAGATTAGTTAAAATTGCAAATGTTGATATCCAGTATTAGTCAGGTTCTGTCATATATGATGTTTGAACAGGGCCAGCATCACTTAAATTACATAACGCTGCCTCACTCAAGCACCCGTCACCTCACAGTGGTACCATGATTTATCTCCAGTTTCTCCTCTCGTGTATGTATCACATTTGTGTCACAGACGTCTGTTTTTCTGAATGATGAACAACAGTTTATCTTAACAAAAACAAATAATTTCCAATCCTCAAAGACTCCTCTAACCATTTGAAATTCAATCAGGACAGTAAAAACTATTTTTAACCCACGTTGTGACTCACATGGCTGAAAAGTAGGTCACTTTCACATCAGACCATTTAGAGGGTAATTACGAGTCAGTGAATGGGTAGAACAGTCACATCAGCCCCGGGTGTATAATACAGATAATATATACAGAAAATACAGATGTCAACAAATTGGTGACAAAATAGCTGTATCTAGATAAATCTAGTTAAAACTAGTGAGATAGATTCAGCTCATTCAAAAGGATCGAACACAGTGTGTTTGTGTCTGGTTTCAGTTGTTGCTCTAAGCACACTGAATATATTTTTATATTCAAATTGTTAGATGAGTCTTAAATGATTCTGGGCCTCAGAAAAACACAAATGGTTGTTAACTGATCTTAAATGAGAAACTTAAAAACTGTGACTCCAGTGTGATGGCGATACACAAGAGGCTCCAACTGTGACTAACCTTATCTCACTGTGTTGTGATGAAAAAAGGGATTTTACTGAAGAAAAACACTCATCAACACTCATCAGAATAGTTGAAGCAGATGTATTCAGTAATCTAATCACCACAGTGTTATTCAGAAGCTATTGATTATCTTTGTCATTTGACCACGAGCAGGCAGATGGTGTTCTTTCCTACAGTCTGTTCAGAATATATTTAATATGCATACATTTCAACTGGAGTCTGACATTTTGCACAGCTGAGTCCTCATCAGGGACAATACGGTTTTGTTGACTGTTCTGAGTGTAATATTCAGATGTAGCACTGAGGCGCTTTTATTGTGGAGCATGTGATGAGAGTGGAAAACAGGCTCACTGTGTGAGCACGACCTGAATGTTCTGTTGTGTTACGGAAAAATCACTGCTGACCTCCTCTTTTCTTGTGACGATTGTTATGATGCTGTTTGTCTGGATGCAGACGCTCCGAGGGTGTTAATGAAGCAGGAAAATCCTCTCAGATGAGACTCGAAGCAAACCTTGAAGGATTTGTGATAAGTTTTTATTTTGAGAGAGATTTGTGTGGAGCCCGAGAGGGTCGATGAGGAGAAAAGAAGTTATGAACTTTGTTGAGTTTTCTTTTTAAAACAAATGATTCAAAGTCCTTTCTTCTGTCCTTATATCATTGAGCCGAGTGGTTGTAATGACACACAGACAGCAGAGCAAGAAATCTGAAGTGAAGAGAGATGAGACAGTAATGAATTTAATTGTAATATAGGAAATGTTTTTTTGTATTATATCTGACAATTGCCTTGCTTTTTACCTCTTATACTTGTTTTTGGTCATTCACATTCATATTGTGTTGCATTTGTCTTGTTTGTCAAATAAAAAAATCTTCCATGAAAGAATGTCTCAGTTTATACTTAAAAAGTACATTCACAAAGTCAGTACTGACAGATAAGATTGGATTTATAATTCCACTAATAACGTGCTTTTTTATCTTGCCTTTTTAAAAGAGAAAATAAATAAGCTAAATGAACAGCAGATTTGGTCAATTGGGATGACGTGTAAACTGATACATCTCAAATAATAAACAGATACAGTCTTTAATCACATCTCTTCCTCATATAAACAGGGTCATTATTCTGCAGAAAGAGTACTTCTTATACTTTATATACTACATACTACATAAAATAAATGGTTTTCACTGGGCATGAAGGGCATGGAAATAATAATCTGAAAAATAACCAAAGCTGTCTGACAAAGTATGAAACTACATAAAACAAAAATACTCAAGTAAAGTAAAAGTACATGTGTACTTCAGTACTTGAGTTAATGTGGCTTCATCTTTGTTATAGCACTTCTAACCACTGGGGGCAGTAAAGACTCCTGTTGGTGTTAAATCTGCCAACAATTAAATAAAAGAAGAAGAAAGGGAGCCAATCACAAATCAGGGCACCATATTGAACCTTTGTTTTGATCCTTCAGTTTAGTTTCACTGTTCACTTAGAGTCTGTTTTTACAAGAAGCCACAACTCCGATAAGGATAATTTCTACTCACAGTTTGTAAGGATGAAGGTGGCGGACATTAAAAAGCTTAAAGGTGGCTGAGCTTCGGTCCAGACTCACCGAACTTGGTTTGGACTCAAAGGGTCTGAAGGCTGAGCTGGTGGGGCGGCTGTGGTCCGCTTTAGAGGCCGGGCACACTCAAGAGGAAGGTGATGAAGACCTGAAACTACTAAAACCACCACAGGACACCCCGCAGACCGAAACTATCTGTGAGTCCACTGAAGCCGGGGTCCCTCCGCGACGTAAAGTAGACCGCGCTACACAGACTGACACTGAGACGAAACCACAGCAAGACCCAGAGTTCACCTCAGACTGTGCAGCAGGGGAGAGAGGGAGAGCTTTCTACGAGTTCAAAGAGGAGATACGGTACAAAAGGTGAGGAAACATTTATTGTACTTTACTGTCAGATACACAACAATACAGGCAACAATAGTAAATATAAATATATAGTTGTAGACAGATATGTAAATATGTACATAAATATGTACAAATGGATGACAAACTAGAGGGAAAAACCTACATGAAGTGTGTCAGTATGGAGTCGGGATACGATGAGCCTCCAGAACAGCTTCAGTGCTCTGTGAAACTCTGCTGGATATCCACTCATTTATACAAACCACCTTTATTCAATCAGGTAATCTCACTGATATCAAGATCTCTTTTGCAAGACAGGTACATGACTACAGCAGATAGAAAGAAAGGCAAAAATAGCCAGACTTAACAGAATGACATACACAATCAGAGACAGTCACATACTAAGTTAGATTTAAGATGATGGTTGTGGAGAGCATTGTTGTAAATGTTGGTTTCAAAACCTTACATAGGTGTGATATTGTGTTGAGATCGGGTGATTGTAAAAGCTGTACTATTTTATTCACATCATTTTCACACTCATCAAAACATTCAGTGAGCTCTGTTACACAAGGCTGTTCATCTATTAGCTACAACAAAACAGAAAAGTGGGTAGGAAGAAAGACCTGTCAGACATGATGGTAAACATTTAAAAGGGTTTGGTTAGAAAAATAGAGAAACATTCTTGAACTTGTGCTTAAAAACTCTCTCTAAGGACTTTTTAAAATCTGTGCTTTTATTAAAAGGCTTTATAAAGCAGAATGTGTCTCTGTCTTATCTCAACCAGAGCCAAATCACCACAACCTCCAGTAGACAGAGAAGAGGCAGAGGAGGAAGATGAAGATAAAGTCAGACTGGATTCATGTAAGTCTTTGGTCAACATTTACCACCTTTACATAGAACATGAAACAAACCTTATTTAGTTTATAATTTCAAACCATTTTGTCAAAAATAGTCTCAGTAGATGCAGTTTCTTTAAATAACATGTGAAGACAGTTTGCAAAGGCATTTTGAATCCCTGAATTCCCTTCTTGTTTGCACAGATGGGAGTCACCTCCACTTCGAAGTTGGTCCTGACTATGGATGTGGCCAGCCGCGGTTCTGGGCTCAATTCCCCTCACTGTGGTCAGGATGTAGGCTCACCCACGGGGTGCTGCAGGGCAAGGTGGGCTTTGAGGTCAGACTGGAGAAGAAGCTGTTGACTTCACAGCTGGAGGAACAAGAAAACATGAATTCTTATGGCCTCAGAGTAGGCTGGTCAACGGCTGACGTATCTCTACTGCTGGGTAAATATCAGCTTCATTATTAGGTCCATTTCAGTATAATTTATTTCAACGGAGGAATCTTTCTTGGAGATGTGTTTATTCTTGTTAAAATATTTGACTTTGTTCTTTGTCTGTCTCAAACCAGGTGAAGGTGAATTCTCTTTTGCCTATGACAGACGTGGTAAAAGGGTGTCAGGTGGGAAGGAGGAAGAGTTTGGAGAACCTTTCTCAGAGGGGGACATCATCGGCTGTTACGCTGTGAGCACCATTTTTCTTTTCAATTTTTCCCATGTTCTTATTCTCTGAACTTTTAAGCCTTACGGTTGTCTTGTTGCATGAAGATACAGTTCTGGGAGAGTTCAAAGACATTTGTTTTTCTTCTTATCTCCTTTCTGTGTGTGTGTGTGTGTGTGTGTGTGTGTGTGTGTGTGTGTTAACGCATACACGCTGACAGTCTTTCTCTGCAGATGGCACTGTTGAGCTCTCTTTCCATAACAACGGTCGTTCCATGGGTGTGGCCTTTTCCCTAGACGCCTCTGTGCTGCTGGGTCGAGCCCTATTCCCTCACATTCTCTGTAAGAGCTGTTCAGTCCGATTCCACCTGTACCCCACCACTCCTCCCTGGTTCGCCGGCCCTGCAGGGTTTACTCCATTGGCAGATCTCTCCGCTGGGCAGAGGATACGCTCCACATTGAGTCCTACATCCAGAGCACAGTGTGAGGTGAGACAGATCAAGGTTTACTTCCAAAATATGTGAATGTGGCTGAATGCAGAATTCAACTGAATTATAACTGATTCCATGGGGATCTGTCAGGAAATTTTCACTGACTAGGCAATATGTAAAATGTATACATTTTAATCTCTCCCTCCCTCCAGGTGTTGTTGATGGTCGGTCTTCCTGGTTCTGGGAAGAGCCACTGGGCCAGGACTCACATGAAGCAGCATCCAGAGAAACAGTACAAGCTGTTGGGCACAGAGGAGCTGCTCGCATGTATGATTGTCAGTCAAACCTCCACTCTTCACTCTCATGTGTCATATTCATAGTCAGAGCCAATGTTCAGTTTCTGACCAGCTGATCTGAAGATTTTTGACGTTTGTGTGTGTGTGCACGCAGAGTGGTGGACAAAGGGACAGCAGGCTGCAGCAGGCCTCTCAGTGTCTAACTGATCTGATTAAGATGGCTGCTCAAATTCCTGGCAACTACATCCTTGACCAGGTAAACACATTGATTTAACTCCTGCTTATAAACTGACCTGTTTTCAAAGACTTTTTTTCAAGTCTGGGACCTATATACTGAGGGGTTCAACTTTAAAAGAAACTAGTTTGTGCAACGTATCATCATATTCATCTGATGGAAAAGTGCTCACATCTGTTCAGAATGGCAGCACTTACAGGAGGTGCAAGAAGGAGCGAGACATGATGAATCCTATAATCAGGGATAATGGTGCACACTCTTGGACAGTCTCTCCTTGAAGGCATTTGTCATGTTATAGCAGGTTGTACACCATTGTTTAACAGTGTACACACAGTTAAAAAGTTGTGTAAAGAATGAAAAAAGTTGTTCAGACCTTTCTTAACTTTGGTGGATTGTCAGTTTTAGTAAAGTTCCAGAAGTTGTTGAACACAGCCCCTCAGTTCCTACATAAAGGAAGTGTATGTGTGTGTATGCACACTTCTTCTCTTTGTCATCTCTCTGTTTCCAGAGCAACATCCTCTTCTCTGCGCGACATCACAAGCTGCAGCTGTTTTCTGGCTTCAGGCGCCGGGTGGTGGTGGTCTTTCCCTCAGCAGAAGAGTGGAAAAGACGACTGTCCCAACACCAGGAGATTGACAGGGAGGAGATTCCTGAGACTGCCCTGCTCAAACTCCAAGGTCAGACATCTCAGTGCCACTTTAGGCCAACACCGTGATGTGGGTGAAACTGGTGTTGGCAGCCAATCTGAAAGTCTTCTCCTTTAGGGATAGAAACCTTTACTTTAGTAATGCCTGATAACACTGAAATACAATTTTTGTTCTCTTTCGTTCTACTTGAATAGCTAAAAAACATGTACTACAGAGCCTCTGCTAATGCTGTAATTATAATTAATCTGGAGTCATATAAATGGGTCCAGAGGAGGTTTAACATCACCTGCGTGTCATTTGTGTCATGTTCCACAAGTTAAACTTTCCTTCTTTTCTCCAGTGAGCTGCAGTCTTCCTGAGCAGCAGAGCGACCTGCTGGAGGAACTGCAGTATGTTGAGCTGCCTGAGGAACAGGCGCAGACGCTCCTGCAGGAGTACAAAGAACAGGCTCGTAGACTGCTGCCCCCCATCCCCAAACAGAAGAAAAAACCCAGGCAGAAAAGACCCCATCCTCACGGCCCTCCTCTCTCACATAGGAGCCAGTGGGCTGGACTTCATTGTCAGTATGAGAAATGACAGGCAGTTTTGTTAGGCTTTATATTTTAAAGATTTCAGCTGATCTTATTATTGTCTCTGTAGGGTGGAACGATGGGAGACTTAACCTGCAGCAATGGAGGCAGCAGCCGAGATATGTGAGTGCTAAACAGAAACAAAAAAAACAAACACAAACCTCAGTGTACCTGAGATTGAACTTACACCTGCTGTAGACAAGTTCAGCGTAAGGGTAGAATTTTTATGCTCAAATATATTTTATTTATTTCTGAATTTTAAAATCATCTTATGAAGGAAAAATGGCATTTATGTGACATCCGAATTGTCAAATCTGCCTCAGTTCATTTCTTTACTTTAGAAAACAGTTAATGATCAAGTGACAAGCTTAGGAGGTTTAATAGAAACTATGGTTTAATGCACCTGTGAAGAACATATAAAGTCAGTTTTTCAACAATGTCGAAAGGTAAGAGCCAGAAGCTATAATTTAATATAATCTAGACAAATTCAGTCTTCTATTTTAAATGAACTGATCTACTAATAACCTTAATTACCAGTTCTTCCTTAAACATCTGAATCAGACGATGTAGCTGCTTTTTAAATGGTAAAATTAAAAACGTCTGGTTTATTTAACAAAAACAAATCTGTCTGTTTGTGTTATTTATATTTCAGTGGACTGTGGCTAATCAGGACCAGAGCTGCAGCTACAGAGACTTTAACAGTGGTTATGAAGGTTACTGGTGAAGAAACCATCAGCGAGAAGAAAAAGAAGCTGCTGCACTATCTGAGTTTACAAGGACAACAAACTGAGTCGAGTCGAGTAGGTGCTAGTGGAAAAGGGCCATATATGTTGCACTCGATGCTCTGGCCACTCAAAGATCATCAGCGTTTTAGTATTTAATTATTTTAACGCCAAAAACCAGGTCACTTTTCAGGATTTTTATTCAAAATATTTTGAAATTTCTATCATGTTTTTACTGTACAGTGTACAAATGCTGAAAAAAAAAATACAGTATTTTGCACCAGTTTTGGTCAGAGAGTGCATAAAGTCAAACATGAATAAATCTCCTAGACTTTAATGATATGTCTGTCTTGGTGTTTTGATTTGATCACGTGGATCCATTTTCCGATCATCTGCTGCGGCTTCCGTCAGGCTTCACCCTCTGATAAAGCAGCACGGCTCCTTTAGCTGAAGGACAAAGTTCTGCCCACACAGGGCTGCTCCTGTCCAGCTGCAACAACTCCTACACAACAAAACAACAAAAGTCTTAACAATGAGATTTTAGAGGGTTCAAACGTCTCTGTTGTGTCATTAGGTATTTAAATCTCGATTCCTGTCATTTGAAACACAACTGGTGTATCTACATCTTGTTGTATACTTTGATAAATCAGCGACCAGAATAAAAAGGTTCATTGTGGAGTTGCTGTTCAGACAATTAAACATCTGTAACTAAAGATTACTCACTGCTCTGCTGAGGAAGACAATATCTGTGGACTCGTGGGCCTCTGCTCCTCCTTTCCAGTACAACCCTCTGACTTCATCAGCTGTCAACGAGCAGCTGAAGACACACAGATGTAACCAACTCACATCTTTATAAAGAAATTCTAGGTGTAATCTAATGCCATACCTCTTTGAACAAAGAGTTAATCATGTATCTCAGATCACAACACAGACTGTTTATCTGCTGCGTGTCCCTAATGGACCTGTTTTTTTTTTGTTTTTTTTTCTTTTATTCAGGTACCTGATTTTGTATCATCTTCAACTATCAGATCTCTGCAACACTGGTTTTCACCGTAAATGATTGTGAAAACCTTCATATTTATTATTATTATTATTATTATAATACATCATTAGCTGCAGTCTGTGAGCATCACCAACCAACTCCTTCATCAAAATCTTGCGTTTACATTAATGTTTGAGTATTAATAATAATTAATTAACAATCACAGAGACATTTTACTGATTATACTTAGGTAGTTTTACTCTTTTTTTCAATGCATGGCTTTTACTTATAAAGTATTTTAACTATGTAGTATTAGTACTTTTCCTAAACTTCCTTTACCTGTGTTTGGAGATTATATATAATAATAGTAGTAGTACATGTCTACATCAGGAACAAGTACCTGACATAGAACTCGGCACTCGGTCTGCCTGCGCTGGTGTGATTTAGAGCGACACCCATGAGGACAGGCTCTCCGAGGGAGCTCAGGGAAATATTCACCTGCACGGTGAGGGAAGAGAGAGATTCAGTGTCAAACACTTTTAGTGAATATCACAAATTTCAGTGGTGGCTCTCTGCTGAACATGTTCAAATACTGACTCAGTTCTTAAAGATATTAGAATGAGCAAATGTCAACATCTTTCAATTGTACCTGAAATCACAGAGATCTCAGGTACAGTGTATAGTGGTGAGTGTATAGTGGTGAGAATAACTCTTAAAGAAGATCAATAAAGTCAGTATGCTGGATCTTTATTTCTGTGTAAGTACAAAGACATATACCTAGCCAATAAGACTGATTCTGATTCTGAAATACTTCTGACAATCACTTCATACTTCAGAAATGTCCAGCCACCTGAGTTAACCCTCTTTAAAAACATCAGGTCTCAGTCTGTACAGTTATTCTTGTTTAACTGATATTTTAATGAGCCACTCATTAATATTTGCTGGTTCTAGCTTCTGAAATGAAGATTTTATGCTTTTCCTTGATTTATGTGATAATAAACGGAATATTTTTAGCTTTCAGACTGTTTGTCCTGGGAACTTTTCACTGCCATTTTTCACTATCTTCTGACAATGTACAAATAATAAAAAACTTATAACAAAAAAAAGAATCAGCATATTAATAAATTGCAAAAAAACAAAAAACAAATTTAAATTCAGCCATGTTTAGAATGGGAGTGAGTGGGAGTTGGGTTCATTTATACCAAGAAATCATAAAAGCATTTAAAGCTCTGAACGTATTTCATGCCACTACGGAAATGCATCCTCTTGTACTGATTCTGTGAAATTATCATTTGCAGCATGTCACAGACACAAAGAAGCGTGATGTGAACACTGTGTGAGACTTGAAATAATACCCTGACAGTGGTTTGCAGAGAGAAACCCACCTCGTCTCTGATCTCAGCGCACACAGACGAGAAAAGCTCTGAGACGACGGCTCTCTGCTGCATCATGTCCACTCTTATCTGCTCCTCGCACACCGCCTGGCCCAGACGCTCACACACCGCCTGAGGAGTGAAGGATGGGGGATAAATAACACATTGAGTATATTAGTGGCACTTCACTATCTTCACTTTTTCCTCACCTTTGGTTCTGGGTGACCTCCGGGGATGTCCAGAAGCCCCCCTGCCTCCGCCACCCTCTGGCTCCTCCTGATCAACACCACCTGGCCATCACCTGTGCACAGGATGCCGCCCACACCCAGAGGCTGAGCCAGCAGTGCCAGAGGGTCCCCAAACTCCGCCTCTCCACACCGGCGGAGCTCTGCCACTTGATATGACCAGTTGGTTCCCAGATAGTCTTTGTAGCATGTCAGACCCAGTCTCAGAGTGAGGAGCGGCCCAGTTTCTGCACCAGAGTGCGAAGAGAGTTTAGTTGTGAGACCCTGAGAGGAGGAACTGGATTCATTCTCAGCTCTGCTTCTTTTGTCCAAACTGTTCTGAGCAGCATCTTGCAGAGAATCTGTTGCACGCAAAATCTCTTCCGCTCTTTGCCCGCCACGTAATCCCCCTTCCTGGTTCTCTGCGTGGTCTAAGACGGGGCTGTGGGGTGAATGAGTGCAGGGTTGGCGTTCAGGGGAAGCAGAGGATGGTGAGGCCAAACAGAAAGAGTGCAGTCTGAATTTGGAACCGTTGAAAAGCCACGGCTCGTTGGACGTCCGCTCTGTCCACACCTCCTCTATCTGACGCTCCAGAGCCGGATCTGTCTGCCTGTTAAATCTGGAAGTAAAACAAAACATTTCAGGTGACTACAATAAATTGTTAGCCATTATCAAAGTACTATATTAAAGGTGTTAAAGGTGTTGTGTATTTGAGGTGGCTGTACAGTGGTTGTGTGTGATTGACTCAAAATAAAAACATCTATGCTGATGTTCATGGTAATAAAGAAACATTTGAGTAATGGATGAAATTTGAATTTTAGTCATTTTAGTTTGTTTTTGGTCTTTTAATGGGATTTGCTGACAATAAGAAAAATACATAACATTTCAAGACTTTGTACAGAATGTACTGTATATAGAGCATGATCATGTCACCTTGGTAAAGTATAAAACACTGAGTGTCAAGGTTTATTTTCATACCTTTCAGAGAGCTCCACATGTACTTGAGCCTCCAGCAGCCCCCCCCAGGCCGCACAGTGCAGCAGGACAGACACCTCAGAGTCCATTATCCCTCGTTGTGGGTCATCAATAAAGTCTTCAGTCACACTGCTGCAGTTCTGTAATCCTCACCTACAAATATCGGGTGTTATATTTATATTAAGGAAACAAAATGCACAGCAAAGAAACAGGAAGTCTACTGCTTTTGACCTACTCCTCCACTCCTTATACAGGAAAAAGAAACACCAAGAACACACAAACTGAGATTAAAGCATGTTGAAAGCAGGTCCTGCTCCACCTACACAGGTGTTGTCACTCAAACCTTTGTTTGTTTGTGTGCAAAAGTACACTTTTACCATTGTAACTGGTACATGGAGTTTGGTGACATTGTGTAATTACCAACATAAATCATAAATAATAAATAATCAATTACATCAGAGGTCTGATCTGATACTTTTAAAGGCCTGTGTGCGAGGCCTTTAAAAGTATCAGGTCTGATGTTGGTCAAAGGAAAAAAAATAAGTGGTATGAGCCTTTTATAAAGAATAGAGGATGTCAAGTAATATTTGAATCCAGAGATGTGGCTAGTATGTGTCACTAAAATGTTTAGACTTTCCATGGAAGTCTTTTTTAAAATAGTAATTGAACTGTCTATCACAAAGGGCAGAAAACTGCTGCTGCTGTTGTCCATGGGTGTGTTCACATGATCATTAATATCCCAGTCTGAGCCTCATTCTGGTTCTGATCTTATTCTGGATTACATGACAGATGAAACACCAGCTAATTAATAACCTATATTAATGTCTGCAGACATGAACAGTATCCAGGTTCCTGATCATCTGCTTGCATGTGCATCTTCATTTCTCACCACTCAATCTGGGCAGACTAGGTGGATCAGTTTTTTTAAATATCACAGAATCTTTGCTCTCTATCGAAGCAGTCCAGGTGGAAGATCCAGGTTTCTCAAAACCGGGAGTTTATGATGTAAACACACTCAAGACAATTGTGGTTTTGGACCACACCCCAATCGGTGACGTCACAGCAGGTGTTTCGCATATTTGACCTGGAAAACACCTGCATCAGGTGATGAAGTGACATCACCAGCTGAGGGCGTGGCCAGAAGTGCAACGTGTTAAAGGTTCTTGTTCAGTTTCTTCTCTTAAGCCAGTGAACAGTAATAAAACAGAGATCACAGAGATGTGGCACAGATGTGGCTGTGCTGTAATGTTAAGTAAAAGTTACTTGAGTCAGCCTAAATGTTGTAAACTGTTAAAGTAACTTCAGCCTCAGTTCATCCTGCAGCGCACACAGACCTGTAAAGCTCAGATCAGGATGTGAATGATGCACACAGTTTGTGTAACTTCGTCACAATAACCTGGACAGGTATCACAATCTGTAAATTACGCTGTAAATTAGGAGTTTAATCTTACCTTCCTGGATGAAAGCAAAAGAGCAGAAGTGAAGCTTCTTCCTCTTTTTCCCCCCACAGATGGTTCAATGCGCTCAGCATCACCACCCAGTGGTCGAGAGCTCAAACTGCAGCTCTCTATCAGAGCCACTGACTGTATAAAGATTTAAAGATTTCTTTATCTACAGAAATCTGAAGAAAGCTAGACAACGAAGCTGAACAAAAACAACACTAAACACAGAAATAATACATGAGTAGGTGAAAAATATGAATGTGTATGGAAAGGTAAAAATGAACAACAACATACGATGTCTTTTTACAAGCCAAGAGTGTTTTCATAGATTGTAAACAAATAAAAAATAGTGCAATACATGAAGTTGTCTGAACTGTAAATAACTGTTCATTAAAATTATTCATGTGATCTGTTGTATTTTTAAAATGTCATGGAAAGTTTAAACAAATAACCTCTAATTACCTCTACAGGTGAACACGGTAACAACTGGGTTAAACTCCCGAGTTTCAAACACGTGCAGGGACGTGTCTGTGTTGTGTTAAGCAGCCTCCAATCTGTATATATTTCCGGTATCAGTCAAAATAAAATTCCAGGACAATACACTACAATTTACCAAGAAAAACACTGCGTGTAAATAGTGTTATTTTCCCATTAAAATTCTGTTATTATTATCCACATAAATAACACTTTAATAGAGTTAAGTGCTTATTTGTTACTGTTACTGTATATATAGAGGCGCCGTCGCTTATAAATCCTCTATGTGTGGAAACACTGGTGTCTTATTTTGACATTTTCCGGTCCCACTGTTGCCAGTCTGAGTTACACAAACAGCTAGCTGCTGTTATGACACTGAGATCTGCTGGTATGTCACTTTTATCTGTCGGAGAGCTACCTTTGTGTTTGTTATAAAGCTGTAGCAATATTTAATGTTTGTTCTTCAGCTTTGACACAACATTTTTAACTATAACCGGTCATTTTGTCATGTTAAAAGAAAGGGTGTGATCCCCTTAAAGCTAATCGGCTAACATTAGCAGTACAAAGTGTCCCAGCTGCAAACTCACTGTTTGCTCTGTGCTTCACTCTTGTTTAATGATAACAATTATTGCATGTGAAAACGCAGAAGTCGGTAATGAATGTAACGCTGTTACGTTGTTTTTAATTGTAAGTCTGTCAAACCAGTTTACTTTGATAATTATCAACACAAGATCCAAGCTGCAGGATGTCAAAATAAATGATAAAAGAGGTGCATGGTGTTAATGTTAAAGTCCTTTTTTCTCCAAATTTCTCACTCACCTCGCCCTCCTGTTGTTGTCCTGTCCGTCAGGTCACATGTGAGCAGATGAGCTGCTGACCGCATCACTTTCAATGGAAGCACACTGAAAAGGTAAACATCGGTGTTTATTTTGAACTCTCATGTTAACAATGCGTTTTACAGCTGAATGGTTTGGCAACCCGATAATTAGACTTGATCAGGATCTCACATCTTGTATGCACAGACATTGTTTACAAGCATACAAGCTTTGATCTTTGTATCTTTTTTATATTGTTCAGTACAAGTAATAACTAATGTAATTTTTTTTCACTGCCGTTCACTGAGCCTCCCGTTAAACTGTGTTGGCACTCTCTGGGAAAATATGAAAAAGATCTGCCATTTTTAAACACACTGCATCCATCATTGGTTTTGTCTCTAAGACCTCCTTTGTAAAAATTTCATCTTAAGAGACATAAAACACCAGATTATGTCCTTCCAGGAGAAGTAGATTTGTCAGATTTGTACAGTCAAAGTGCAACATAAACATATTTAAAATGCTTTGGGTTTGTGTCTGGATTCTGATCATGAAGTTGTTAATATTCAGGTGTTTCCTGCTATATTCTTTGTTTATATCATCATGACATTAACATCTGTCCTCTCTGCACAGGTCTTCCTCAGACATCCCATCATGCAGTTGGAGGCTCAGCTTCGTCTCTGTCAGAGTTGTCTTTGGTGCTGCAAGACTGGGCTGCGTCTGCTCTCCCAGAGCTATGCACACAGGTTGACTGTGTATATGCGAAATTTAACCCGAACGCCTGAAAACAACCCTGCTCAGATCAGAGTGCCTGTTTGGTTTTGAGTTCTTTGCTTTCTCTCCACAGAAAAGCTGTTAACTACTATGATCTCCTGGGAGTCAAATCAGACGCCACCTTGGAGGAAATTAAAAATGCCTTTTTTGACAAATCTAAGAAGGTAAGGAAAATATCCAGCCACATGAGGGCAGCCTTTCACAGGCTACCTTCCACTTCTAAAGTGTTCCCACAGTGGGCTTCCTGACTGTTTATTTTCATGTTGTGGTTTCCAATGTAAATAAGGATGTGCATGTGTATTTACCTTGTGGTTCTGGCGTAATTGAGGGTCGAGACAACTCACCCTTTGGGGAACAAAAGCATGGCTTTGAGAGCAAACCGCACATATGCATGCATTTGTTTAACAGAGAAAATAAGAATAAGCACATTCCTGCACCAGAATATCTCTCTGTTCGTTGGTTGGTTTGGTCAGTAGGCATCATTTCTCTAAATTAACCACTCCTTATGCAGCTACACCCAGACAGTGACCCGTCCAACCCAATGCTGCACAGCCAGTTTGTGGAGCTGAACGAGGCCTACCGAGTGCTGAGCAAGGACCTGAGCAGGAAGGAGTATGACTTGAAAATCAAGCATCCATACAGCGGCAGCCAGGCCTTCAGATCTACCTCCAGCCATGCCAGCTACAGACCCAGGTGAAGATACACCCTGTCTATCAGTTTGTACTTGTAAGTCTGAAGTCTTTAACACTTGGTATCAGAAATAAGGATAACCAGTCAGTGTTCTTCTGTGCTCGGTCAAGATAGTTTTAATTTTAAAACTGTGGCTTTCTGGAATAGTTTTTGCTTGCTGTAACACTCATTAGACTTGCAGTTGATACTGATCAGCTGGATGGATACTGATCAACTGAAGTATTGCAGTAATGATGAGAATTCATCTCTGTGCTCCCAAAGGAGGAAAACTATTCTCACAAATATTGTCCAGAAATTTTGATTTATATTTTTAGATCATGCCTGATGGAGGTGCTGCATAGTTTGATGTTTCGGGTTTTGTTCAGCAGTGTACACAAGTCTACAAACTGTGCCTTCAATGTTGTTTCTGTGCCAACCATTAACACTTGAGATTTAACAAGTTTTTGTAGTTTTTGATGAAAAACAAAAACTGAAAATCAATGAGCTAACTGTCATCCAACAGCACAGCAGCAGAATTACAATTAAAAAAAGTTCTCATCCATCATAATTTGATGGAAATGGACTACTGAATAACTGCCTCATTAACGCTTAACTTCTGTCTATTTTTCTCTGTGTTTTAATGTCATCCATCACAATCATTTTACCACCGCTACACCATCAGTGCGGATCCCCAGGAGAGCATGCGGTACTGGGAGCAGTTTCAACAGAGTCATGCTCAAGAGCCAACGGCAGAAGAGTGGGAGAGGAGGCGGAGGAGGAATTTTCGCCTGGTGGGCTACTGTGTCATCACTATGATACTCAGTGTTGGAGCCCACATAGTCTTCTTCAGGTAACTGGCACATGATTCTGTCTGATGTTTGTTTACAGAATTTCTCATTTAAA
This sequence comes from Scortum barcoo, assembly GCA_023238725.1. Lineage (NCBI taxonomy): Eukaryota > Metazoa > Chordata > Actinopteri > Centrarchiformes > Terapontidae > Scortum > Scortum barcoo. The sequence continues at coordinate 12,694,557 of CM041554.1, forward strand.
AGTTAAATGAAAGATATAAATACAACTATGGAAGATGTAAAATTAAAGTCTTTTAAATATGACACCCTTCCAAACCAAGCTTTTATCGAACTTCCCACTTCACTCCATCCTCTTTCCTGAATTCATGGTTTCTTTGCTGAACGTTCACGTCCAGGTGAACGGGGCTGTTTGTGGACTCTCTGCCATATGTCTTGGTACACCCTCGTGACACATGTATTTGTCTTTGATGCCACTTATGTTTATGGAAATTCACTCCTAATGTGATCTGAAGAGCTGTTGCAACAGCCTCGCACGCTCATAAGTGCAAGCAAGCGCACAGGGATGCCTGCTGAGCAGGAAGCTTTTTAAATTAAGCGAGATTTTTCTGTAACCTTGAACGTACCTCTGACTCTTTGAGGAAACTGGAGGAAGTTCACAATAACTTCATGGACGAGAAAGATCGAGTCATCACTGAGATTTACAATGAATCGAAAGAGAGGGCCAGGTGAGTGCAGTTCATTTTTGTTTTCCTCCAGATGATGGCACATTCAGCCGGCGATCTGTTTTGTGGTGTTTTAATATGGTGTTAACAGTGTCTTGTGCTGTTTTTTTTCCAGAGTCAATGGCTTTAAGAAACAGACAGAAATCCTGCGACAGAAACATGCTGAGTTTCTGGAGAAATACAAAATCCAAAATGGTGGGGAGAACAAGTAGACAGTCTCCAACTGTGCTCAGTGATGATGGAGATCAAGCTGCCCGCAGGTGGAACGAGGCAGACTGCAAGTGATACAAGTTTTAGGAATTTAAAGTTTTTCTTGACCTATTTAAACTGAACCGGTTTGTTTTTCCCTTGTGATGCTGAGGACACACAGAACATGGGAGTGACGGTCATATAAGTATTTCTTCATGACACCGAACTGTACATCAGATTGAACTGACCCATCAAAGCATTTATAGTCGGTATAATATTTGATGTAATGTGTGAAGGATTCAGCTACAGCATGAACATAAAGCTTTCAGAGCCACAGTGAACACTGTTAGACTGCCTAATGAACTCGTATTGCATTATTCACATGTATTATGTCATTCACACGGCATGCAGGCCTCACAGAGGACACTGAATTGATGCCGGACGACAGCTGATCAAGTTGACGCGAGACAGACTATATTAAATATAGTCTGTTTGGCATTTTTAATAGATATTAAAATGCCAATATGTTTCTTGCTAAAAAAAAAATGATATTAATTCAGATAATATCTCTGGTTGCACACAAGAGACGCTACATAATTTTCTCCTTAGGTTTCATGAAGCAGTTCGGGGGTTGTGTACAGCATAACGTGCAGAGTATCAGCAATAATGTTTTGAAACATGCTGCTGTGCCTGTTTATCATTCACAGGTATTGGATCTTAACTTCCTCATTGCGCCCTCCATTGAACCTGTGTGTTACACTAGAAATGCAACACCAACATCTCCAGCATAATAAAAGATCATTCGTTTGTTAGAAAGAGGATCCATTAAAGATTATGTTGCTGAATAATTTTATTTATGGTCATGGAGATGGTTCATATTTACAGATGAAACTTCACTGATGATTTTAACCTCCGGAGCCAACATTTACCATTTTGCCTTTTTTGTAGATTTTAGAGATTGTTTTCATTGTTCTGTTCTTGAATGCCTTACTTTCCCCTGAAGGGGTGTCAGGGAGAAATGATTAAAAGATCAACTTTTCCTCATCAATCATTACTCCCCATTTGTTTCATCTCTTATTCACACACGCTTTGGTTTCCGACTACACACACTCTGTTTCGCTTGCTTTTCTTATTTTCTACAAAAGAATTTAAGATTATTTGGGAGAAAAGACCTATTAAAAGTTTAACACCGTTTTTAAGCAAGAATGAGAGCGTTAGTGAGAGACACAGTTGCCTTTTAATGAGCAACCACACAGACAAGTCAGTTGTGCTGTAATTGGATAATTATTATCTGCCCTGTTTCAGAATTCAGAGGTTTATTTTCCATTATCTCAGTGGTCAAAATTTGGGAATGTAAGCTTCTCCTTTAAAATGTACGTCATTTGAGCTGCTGATGTGACAAACTGAAATATGACTTTACAGTTACAGTATATGACTGTGTTTATTTATGTATTTAGATTCACATGAAGGATATGAAACAATTTATAAGAACATCCTGAGTATGCAACATTTGTTTGGTGACATCATGGAAAAGAGGTTTGGTTTCCAGTAGTTGTTTTTAAAGAATATTTCAGCTGAACTTACGAAATCCCAGAACGAACGTGTGAGCTGTGTGTTAAGAAACAATATTACCTTTTTTCATTTTCCTTCTTGTCTCCAGCGGCCCCTGTCCCGAGACTCCAGCAGGAGATAACACATCCCTGCATAGCTTACAGACACCCTCACCCTCATGTGGCGTGTGAGTGCCCTGTGATAACCCAAACACACCATAATGACTGAGATTCTGGTGTGTGCATGCCTCCACACACACACACACACACAGATGGAAGACAAGCTTCATGGGAGAGGCAGCCACAGTACTACATGGGAAAACACAGCTACAAGTTTAATGAGGTGCAGAGGAAAAGTGATATAACACTGCCTGCTGATTTAACATTTGGAGAACAGTAGATGGTCATGTGAAGTGTAAAAATAGATGACCTTCACACTTTTATACCATACAGCTTTATTTGATGTTCACAGAAAGAGAGGGAGGCTATAATCTAAGGGGAGATCTAAATTTTAAAAAACATAAAGTAAGAACAACAATGAAAAGCATGTGCATATCAAACTGTAGGGGTGACTTTGTGGAACAGTTTGGAGTGAGAGATAAAACAAAGTACAAATATAAATCTATTTAGAAAAGTACAAAAAATATTTCTAAATAAGTATATGGAAGAGGAAGTGTGATGAGGGAAATATTTATATTTATATGGAAGTTTATGTAGTATTTACATATGCTATATATTTATATGGATGTTTAGGTAATTAATATATATTACACATTTATATGGATATTGCTACATACTATTTGCAACAATATAAAAATACATAAACCAGGATGAGTAAAAAGGGGTAGGAATAAAAAAAAGTGTATACTTCTTCCAACCCCTTTTTCGAACTTGTATGTATACTATGATTTGATGTTACTTCTATTTTATTTGTTACTTTTATTTTTCAATACAAAAAAATGTGTTTCTGTCCTGTGAAAACATTTGAGATGACTGGATGAGTTGATAGTCTAAATCACAATCAAAAGTCAAACAGTAAAAATATAATGAAATTATAATAACATCTACCTACCAGGGCCGTAACCAGGATGTTGGAAATACTGCATGCCCCAACATCATGATGGCAACCCTTATCTTCTAACTGTACTGTACTTTTCCTTACATTTTAGAAAACATTTTATTTTAGGCATCCATGTCCTAATAATTTTTGACAAATCACAGCAGGGAAAAAAGATTAATGATGGCTGACTTCAGTTTAGCGGCTTCAGGGACCTTGTATTACCATCACACTGTCCTCATAAATGGAAGAGAGGTATGGTTCTAGCTTTTAATGGTTTTAATTAACACTTGTGTTTCTGCTGCTTACATGTTTGAAGTGAACAAGGCCTACAAGGACGAGGTGTTTAAGTGTCTCTTATTTTAGTCAGAGTTTTGTTGTTATTGTGTTGAGTATATAAAAAGAATTGTGCTCATCTCCAGACATGGCTCACATTTTTGAGCTGACCTGCTGCAGTGACTAAAAGACTGTGTGTAGTATGTTTCAGGAGAAATTCATTGACATTAAATGGAAGTCTACAAATTCAATGCTACAATGACACAATATTCTCCAGAAAACTTCTGAGAAAAATGGAAGAATTATTAGGAAATTAGTGAGACGTGATGGACGTGTGAAACTGTGTTGCCAAATGTGATTGTGCAACATGAAGGCTTTGACAGGCTTTTTACATGTAAAAAATACTGAGTCACTGTATTGTTTTGATTGACAAAAAGAAGTCAAAAGTTTATACATTAATGTAGTGCTGCAATCAGCAGTTATTTTCTTTATTGATCAGTCTGCTGATTATTTTCTTAATTAATTGTTTTGGTTTATAAAATGTCAGAAAACTGGGGAAAATTAGATCTTCACTTCACTCATTTTGTCCAACCAACAGTGCAAAACAAAGATAATCAGCTTACTGTCATACAGGAGTAAGAAAAACAGTGAGTTTTCACATTTGTGCAGCAGGAAGCAGACATTTCATATTCATTTCATGCCAGTGGACTTATCGATAACCAACCTTTCCTAATCATTTCAGTAGCCTATAGTAATCAGTAGTAGAGTATGAGCCCTTGCAGGTAGTCTTATAAGAAAAAAAAACCAAAACACCGAGGACATGACCTCAGTGTCCTCAGTGGCACTTATAAGGGGACCCTGGAGGCCCCCGACCCACCACTTTAGGACCAGTGGAGACGCTGCACCTGTATCCAGTGCGCCTGTCCTGTTTGGAAAAAGTTGGCAGCGCAATGGTTACGCTGCGTGCGTCTCAAGGGCAAAGGAAATGAGGAAACAACACAACAACAACTAATGAAGACTCCTGCCTTTCCCCAGACCTCCCTCCCTCTCTCCCTCTCTCTCTCTCTGTGGACCGTATAACCCTGCCGGCTCGCTTGTAGCTGCACCTTCATGTACGTGCAGGATGTCATTCAGGGCACATTTATAAGAGGATAAAAAAAAGATGCGCCTCGATGAGAAACGTCACATTTTCAGAGGGAGCGACAGCGTGGAGAGGCTGTGACCGAGCCGAGGAGCGGAATATGCGGCACTGTCCCTCCGCACGTCGGGCCACAGCGTCGGATCTGCACCGGAGAAGCGTCCTATAGCTGGATGATGTGATTTTTTTCTTTCTCTCTGTCAGACAGAGGATTTTATCATCGCAACGCGGTTTCAGCGGGAGTCTGCTGGATGATCCTCCAGTCACGTCAACCCCCCACCCGGACCCCCAGACCGGCTCCATGGGATCAGGACCAGCAGACTGACGATCCCTTGAAATAAACATAAGGACGCATTACTCAAAGTTTAAACAAGTCTCAGGGTTTTAAAGGTTTTGCTGGCGCGATTAGATATGAAATGATCACAGGAGGACGGCACATTTTCTGTCTGCATGTTAAAATGAGAGGAGGGAGCGGTATCAGCCACAGAGCCGGAGTCTCATTAATTAACATAACAAACTATCATTAGACTTCTGCTGTGGTGAGCTCAGTCCGCTGTAGTTTCAGACAACCATTTAGTCTCAAATGCAGCCAGATAAAGTTATTATTCCCACACTGAGGATGCCGCCCTGGGTGTCCTTTCAAGGAAGGGAGACTGGAGAGTGAAAGCGTTGTTTCTGCGTCTTTAATCAGACACAGAGGAGAAGGAAGGACACCTTTCTTTATTTATTTCTTTCCTCCATTTTTTTCGTTTTTTGGATTGGTCAAACAATATTTTTTGCGTGCCCCATTGGACTCCTGCACAATGAGGATTATGCTTCAAGTTATTCTAGGAATGTTTCAATTCCTGCTGCTCACCAGAATCCCGACGTCCCATGCCAAGGTATGTTTGTGTCAGACCCCGAGAGCCTGCAGCTCTCTGAGGGGTATTTGAAGCTTATACTGATGGTCACTCGGCTGGCATAAAGTAAACATCCCTTTGAATGAATTTGTAGTCTATTGGGGAACATGTGGGGCTTAAGATCCCCTCGGTCACTGACACCTGTCACTTAACATCCACCACAATGCTCCTGTAGGTTGTTATGGTTTATCTGTGGTGCTTAGTGTTTATCGGCTTCTACTGTCATTATTCAATCTAGTAAGGTACCTAAAACAAACGTTTCATATTCTCGTAATAAATGATTTACTAAATCTTTGTAGATCACTAATAAGCTTTTCATTAGAGAAACTTTTGGGTTCCAAGGTTGTGTAAAAATCCCCCAGGAAGTCAACCACTTAGCTTTAGAAAAAAGCTGCAGGCCATCAGGACAAGAAACCTTTTAATTAACAACATTAACATTAAAAGAATACTTTGGGAAATAATCACAGTTTTACCAGGACTAAGAGGAGGAGGTACCACTTTGGTTAGCTTAGCTTAGCATAAAAACTGGAAACAGGCAGAAACAGCTAGCCTGACTCCGTAGAGAACTAACAAAATATATAAATATGTCTACCAGCACCTCTAAAAACTGTTATATATTGTTTTAATATTTACAATAAACTAAGAATAATTTATTTGTGCCATGGACCAGTGGCTTCCTGAGGTCTCCGATGGCTGCCCGGTAAATGGTCCTGGCTAAGAAGTTGTCCATGACACAACCCCCATAAAATAGTGAATTATCATTTTCACACATTGTATTTTTGTACAGAGTAGAACAATAAGTTATAATATGTTAATCAGCTAGGATTAGTGGAGCTGGAAAACTGATTTTTTAACAGCTGGACTGAACCAGGCAAGCTGTTTGCCCGTTTCCAGCCTTAGCTAGACTAAGCTAAGCTAAGCTAAACTGTAGCGACTGTAGCTTCAGATTTACTGATCAGACACGAGAGTGATATCGATCCTCTCATCTGGCTTTCAGTAAGAAAGGAAATAAATGTATTTCCCAAAATGTCAAACTATTCCTTTAAGTTATGAACATGAACTACCAATTCTTACTGCAAAGAGACAAAACAAGTGTCCTGCTGGGGAGGACTGAGAAGTTGTTCTTATTCTTATAAAATCTATAAAGCATTGGTTAATGAGTTATTAAACATGAATACAACAGTTTACAGCCGCAGTTAACCATTTTCATTATCAAATACATTTTTTAATTTTTTTTCAGTCTGTAAAATTTCTTAAAATGCTTAAAATGCAGATCCTCAGCAGTGGTTTAATTTGGGAAATATTAATATTGGGAAAGCTGGAACTGGAAAATTATTGATATTTTGTTTGTTAAATCACTTTCAACTATCAGTATTGTCGACTAATAGATGAAGAGTCAAATAATTTCAGGTCAAAAGCCATGAATGAACTTTTATAAACATCATTATAAAGAGCACCAAACATTCTCTAAAGGCTTGGAGTTTTGCTATGTATTATTTAAAACAGGGTTTTTATAGTCATAATTAATGAGAAATGTTCAGTGATTGTACTGACATCATCCTCAATGTGACATGTGGGCTTATTTCCCATACACACACACACACACACATACACACAGAGCGGCAGGCACACATACATCAAGAGACCTGCATGTGCTAGTTTTTTATTTATGTCTGGAGACTTGTATCAGGAACAGGCAGTGCTCAGCAGCGGTGTGGGATCAGGCCCGACTCTGCTGCTGCTGGATCCTGTATGTTTTCATCCCAGACGCTGCATCACAGCAGCCTCCTCACCTGCCCACCGCCTCTCACCTGAGACTGTCTGCTTTCATGCCGTCTGCTTCTCTGACAGCTCATTTGGAAAAGGGGTCATCTTCCTCCTCCTGTAGTGTTGAAGCTCAGTGTGGGAGAGATGGTGTGTAGCTGTGGGCATGCACACACACACACACACACACACACGCACACACTTGCCATGGCCCATCTGTACAGTGCGCTGAGGGAGGGGCTGGGAGTTAGACATGTTAAACAGTAGACAGACAGCACTACCAGTGCAGATGGCACAAGGCTGGCATACAGGAGTGTAAAAGTGCGTGTGTGTGTGTGTTTGCTTTTGCCAGTTCCTCTCAGACGTGGCTGCCAAAAGGAGGTAATCTTTTCCCTGTCTCAAAGACTGATACAGAAAAGACACACTTACTCACATCCTACGAGTCACAAAATGGCCTCAGTCCCAGCTTAACTCAGAGTCAATGTGGGCCTAACCAGTGTTTGTGTGTGTGTGTGTGTGTGTGTGGGTAGAAGGGGGTGGAGCAGTTAAAAGGGGGCAACTGGACAAAGTCTACATTCCCTTACAAGTGGCCTTGGTCTTCACACAGACACATCGGTCCTGCAGTGTGTGTGTGTTAGAGAGCTATAAAATTCAGTTTCTCTTTCTGTGTGTTCTTTCAGTATTGGTCATCAGTCAGACCCTTGTATTATCAATGTAACAATACTCAAGTATCACAAGTAAAAGTATTTAAATTCTCACTGAAGTAGTAAGTAAGTAACTAAGTAAAAGTAGTAATTCTGCTGTAAAACTTCCCCTGTGATTGATGTATTATTCTATATGACATTATTAGATCTCTACTCATCATCCATATAATGATCTTTTACAATAGTAGCTGGTCAAGGTGGAGCACTTTTTAACTGCTTTATACAGTTTGGTCATTAAGTCCACTGGTTCCCAACCTCAGGGTCGAGCCCTGTCAAGGGGTCACAAGATAAATCAGGGAGAGCAAAGAAGAAAAACAAACTCTCTTTATTTTTGGATTTATCTAAAATCTAAGCTGTTATTTGTAAAATATTTTACTTATATTTTACTTTGGAGACTCAGACAGATATGTAATGCAACCATGTGAGAGATTTAGAGAGGAAATCTGAAACATGTCAATGTGCCCACATACACTATACTTTGTTTTAAGGGAGTGGGGAAGCACTGGTTTAATATTTGTTAAAACCTGGTATTTTATAAGATTGTTACATACTTTTTAATGTAAAATCTTAATGTGCAAAGTACCTATAGCTAAAAAATGTATGTGGACTAAAAAATGCAAAATTTCCCTTTGAAATGTTGTGGGTATAAGTAGCAGAAATTGAAAAAGGAACTTTAAAACTGTAAGTTAGTAAATGCACTTAGTTTCTTTCCACCACTGGTGTTTTTCCCTCTCAAAGGTGACTGTAGTAAACCATATGTGAGCGTTAACTGCATATGAGCGACATAAAAAACTGAAAGAGGTCAATAAAATATTGGATTTTCTTTCCTGTCAGAACAAAGCTGCAGTATGTATGTCTTGCTTGTCAACTCCCACAGTCAGGTACTCACACTATCTTTCACTGCGGAGCTACTAAAAGTGTTTCAAACACCTTAATCCGGTGATAGACCTGAGGGCAAAGGTATCAGGTACAGCTCGTTCAAAAACAGAGAGCACAGATATTTTGTTACTCATACTCAAATGGACCAACCAACATATTTGTAATAGAGCCTAAAATGAGGCATTTCATTTTTATTTTACTGAAGGCCAGCTCTTGCAGCATGTGTATCAGAGTTTTCACTTTCCTCGCGTTGTTAACCATCATGCATTATTGTGCTTTTCATGTTGAGATGCCAGGTGTGAAACATTGTGGTGTTCATTAACAGGAAATACTTTGATCTGTTCACACCCGCAGCCTTTTACAACACAGGCTGCAGGCAGGAGCTCAACAGTTAGACTACTGGCACATAATGGTTAGTTCATCATAGATTATTGATCAGTAACAGCAGATATGTGCACTATTACACTGTTGAACATATGTGTAAAATAAACATCGTTTATATTTAACATCTTTAAAAGATGTTAAATATAAACAAATCTTAAACACTGAAACACGCTTTAGCATGTGAGGGAAATCTATGTACCTCATGTGTTTGTGATGTTTTCTGATTTTCTAATGCAATTTTTTTTTTCTGTTTATTATGCTCTTATAGGCAGACACTGTTATTTTTTGGTGTCAAAATATTTGATGGAACATAAACTCAAAAATTCATTGAGTTTGGTTTTTGCAAAAATATTTAAACTTTTTAGGTTGACATGAATATATACTGCACAACATCATAGTATAGATAAGAGGAATTGGCATAAAATGCATCAAGGATATATGTGGATATTATAGACATAGAAAATTATTGTTTTTCTTTGATGATGATCTACCAAAGCACTCATTTACCCACTCTTTGCCTGTTTACTACACGTCTTTTTTTCACTTTCCCACACTCAAGCTTTTGCTGTCACTCGTCACGACTCTAAAGTGCAATGCTGAGTGTTATCTAACAGGTCAACCTGACCAGAAAACTCTAAGCTAATTGAAACAGTGCTTTTCACATTAACTTTTTTATTACTTCAATCTCTGTCTTCAGCTTGCTCATTGGCGGCCGTCAGACTCCCCAAAATCAAGGGAAGCTCGAGAAGGTACACTCTGTTTCTACAAAGACTTGATATATCTGTCAGAGATCGAAGTGAATTTGTGGCTGTATTGATTTGTCTGTGTGTCTCCACCAGTGCGGCGGTGGTTGGAGGTTTATTCACGGAGTGGCTGCGAGCCTCGGGACACTCTGGTGGAGGTTTGGCAGGAGTTGCCAGGGGAGACGCACCATCTCTTTGTCCCGTCCTGCGTGTCGGTGAGGAGATGTGGCGGCTGCTGTCCTGATGAAGCCCTGGAGTGTGTTCCCTCGCTCACACATACACTCACCATGGAGGTATACACACGGACACACACCAAATCCCTTCCTGCGTCAGCACAGAACAGCAGGAGATAATTCACGTGAAAGGATGTAACCCATTGTTTTTTTCCTGATCTGTGTGCAGTTAATGAGAACCTCCTTCATGAAACATGAGTTCATTGAGCTGCCCTTCGTCGAGCACAGCCAGTGTGAATGCAGGTAATAAAACACACACACATATACCTGTTGTTTATTGACCTTACTGCCCTTTTATACTGACACCAACTCTTTTATCTGTGTGCAGATTAAAAGAACAATTCCAGCCAACACCCACTACAAGGTAACTCATTCTGATTCTCTCCTTTCAACTCTCCCCTTCTTACAACTCTGGATCTCTCCTTGTCTGTTCATGCTTAATTGTGTGTGAGTGAGCTGTTGTTGTGAAATCTCATCATCATCTCTAATGACTTTTTAAAAACCCATCTCTGTGGCCATGTTCACAAATGATCCTCTTGTAAGTCTGATCATAATGTTATTGATGAGTGGGAGGTAGCCGGAGGAGTGTTTCAGTCAAAAACTGCTCTGATGAGACTAAAATAGCCATAATTGGTTTAATAGCACTGAAAAGAGGTTTCACTTAACTTATATTTATTATCTGAAGTCTTTTGGGTTGATCCGGCCAAGTTGGAAAGTGTTCCTGGGTCCAAAGACCAATATATCACCTTTTAAATACCAGAAATAATCAAAATCTCATCATATGTGTTGTGTCAATGCATAAACTATGTCAGTATTTGCTTTCAAGTAATCATGATTAAATATATTGAAGAATCAACATGCACACCCTTGGCTCACTGGTGCAATTAATCAGTTAAAGCAGTAAAGCCCAATAAAAACTAGTAGGACACTGATTATGATTTCAGCTGTTAATAAAGTGCCTTTAGGATGCCATCGACAGAGTTTACAGTCACTTGTTTAGATTGTTTAAGCTGCCAAGAAACATGAAGAGGTCATCAGAATCAGGTTTATTGCCAAGTAAGTTTTCAGACACAAGAGATTTGCCTTGTTATATTGGTGCACAGCAGCAAACATAGAGAAGCTGAAAAGCAAGTTGAGCAAAAGTCAATAAACAGAAAAGTAAAAAAGAAATTTGTACAATTTGAAATGTGAGAAAAATAAAAAAATCTGTGCAATATATCTTTTTTTAACTAAACAGTGCAAAACATTGGCTAAGAGATATGTGAAGGTTTACAGCATGGAGTATAATCAGACATCATGCCGTTCTGTTGGTTCTGTTGAGTGGCAGCTGCACGCTGTGAAAAGGAGCATTTCTGTTGGTTTGTTTGTGCACCTCATACTGTCCAACCACACAATCATATGATTGCATCTTTAATGTTTATGTCCCCTGCTTCCTGTCAGGATGTGGACATAAATAAAGAATTCCAATGTATGTGTGTGTGTGTATACAATGTTTTTCACCCTGCTCAGGGTTCATGGGTCTATATGACTGTGTTTGACTTTGCTGAATCTCTAATTGTATTTGCACATGTGTACATTCTCTATACAAGTGTGTGAAAGTTTTCCTGTGTGTGTGTGAATATTAGTTTCTCTGTATTTATGTGTTTGTGTGCCCCTCAGTGAGTTAGCATCTGTGTGACTCTCTCCCAGCATCCCCTGGGACGGCCCTCATCCTGTTGTCACCATAGTGATGATTTTATCTCCCCTGCCATGTGCTCTCTCACAGACTGGTGGAGCAGAGTCACGCATGCATGATAGTAAATTAGAGCTCCAAAAACAACAACAGCAGCACACTCTGTTAACAATGTCAGAGCTAAACCGGTTAACACTGCCCCCATAATTCGATATAGTTTGATATAGTTTGCAGCAGATGGGATTAGAAGAAAGAGACATGAAAGTCAAACAAGGAAAGTCAAAAATAATGCTGTGGGCAAATGCAATTTGCTGTTGAGGGCACGGCACCAGCAAATGTTAAAGTAAAATAGATTGTGCCAGAGGCTGGGCACTGAGAAAGATGAGGATAGGGATCAGTGACTGGACTGGACAGAGCCTGGTGAAACAGGTGAAAAACAGTGACATTTTCTTTGTGTTTTTGGGGAGTGTCTCTCTCTCCTGTCAGCCTAAACTAATGTCACTGTTTTGCCTTTTTTATTCGTTTCTCTTCTTGTAGATTATGAAAGCCTTCTGGTCAGTGATTCTTCCACACAGAGGGACATCAAGTATTTAGATGTTTAACTTGAGCAAAAGTAGCAATACTACATTACAAGTAAAAGCACAACAGTGAAGTCTTTCCCTCTGAAATGTATTTTTTGGTCTTTAGATTTTTAGATGATGGTCTGTTTTTAATGTTGTGTTTAATGTTAATACAATATATTGATGATAAATATATTAAACTCACTGTAAAGTAGCTACAACAGACCTAAGTTACTATATGATATGGCAAATGAAAAAGTAATGCAATGGTGGTTTAAGCTGCCAAATTAAATACAGATATCAGACAATTATCATTATTTACTCTAATATAAAATATTATATTGATGTTAGAAGTTATAAACAAGAGAATGTGCAGTGTGTCAAGCTCACTTGAAAGTCATTGAACTCCACTGTGCACTTCCTGTTTTGAAAAGGAGATTTATTAAATTTTTTGAAAGCCTAAATGTTTGTGTTAGAGTGTTTCTTTAAAATCTGTGTGTGTTTTGTGAAAATAATATTTAGAGATTAAATAGATTGGGACTTGTTCTGGGTGTTGTTTGACATTTTCCAATAACTTTTAGCAGATACAAAGCAGGATTACGGTGTGTTTTTCTACAAAATCCTTTTCTTGTTAAACAAAAGAAGCCTTTTAAATGTTAAAAACAGCCGCACGAGAACTTTTTGCCTGAAAAAAAGGCAGACTCATAATTGGCAAACATACAATTTAAGCCAGAAACTACAAAGAATAAGTAGAGAATTACTAATCTTGGCAAACATTTAACTGGGTCATGCAGTGTGTTTGGGTCATTTAAGGATACATTCAAGATATTACATGCAGGAAGAGTTTAGTTTGGTTTTAATATGTGTAACGCTTTGTGTGTGTGATATTCCCAGGCCCTATCTGAAGCCGACAAGAAAAGGCAGGAAAAAGGAGGGGGGAAAGTCCAGACAGAAGACACCTGGAGTCATCGGAGCTGTGTATGTTGAATATTCAGTACACACATTTAAGGATTTTTTTAACTCAGTTACGAGGCTTAAGTTGACGTTTTTACTTTTGTCAGTCAGTATTTTCCAGATACTGTCAGTGTCAGTGTGAATGTTTGGATTAGAAAAAAAACTAGGTTATCTGGTCTACGTTATTACTGAAGGACAATTTGTTTTAAAGCCACAGCAGTCAAGGTCTCACTCACACACAAAAACATACTAACACAGACACATAAACACACAATATACACAGGAAATCAAGCCCACCTCTGGGACTCATTTCTGTGTAATGCTAAATACTTGTAAGCTTTTCAAAAACAACACAGTGTATAGGAATTATTCCCTCATATTGAATATATATATTTTTAATTATTTAACCTGTTGATCAATGATCTGTCTATGTGTGCCATGATTTAGTCCTGAGCAGCGAAGGATAAAAAAATTAGCGCTCTTTTCCTCACTGCTCTCTTTTTTTAATCTCCTTCCCCTTCTCTCTGCTGTCAGTCATTTCTGGGCCCCGGGGGCAAGAGGTGGCTAAGTTTGGGTGTGATGTCCCTCAGCACCCATCCATCACTCAGAACAGGCTTTATTCAGACTCTGGCAGGGGTGAAATCTGTGTAATTTGCTCCCAAATGCCACCCCTTCTGTCCATGCCAGCGGCAGGCGTGGTCATCAGGATCTGAACAAAGATGGCCCCTCTCTGCCTCATTAAGTAACTTCATTAAAGCCGCCAGCCTCCCGGGAAGACCGAAGCAGAACCAGCTCCAGTTAATGGACCAACTGACGCAGGCGACTTTCTCAGACTCCGAGAAAGTACAGAGCGTCTCGAGGAGAAACTAAAGGCCTCACAGGCAGCTGAGGGACTATAGCCATAGTAACGGACAGAAAGACAGACCAACAGAAAAAGCAGAAAGTTTGTCAGCAAGGAGGAAACAGTATCCCACATTAGTCACACCTCTCCCACACACTGCTTTGTGTGCAGTCTGGCACAGTGCATGTTTAAACAGGCTTGTATCTGATTTTCAAACTAGCGATGTGGCGTGGGATCAATGGCAAAATCTTTTTAGGCTCCGGCATGGCTCCAGCTATGACAGCGTCAGCGTCAGGATGAAGCCTACAGACTTACATGGTCCCCTGACTTTATCTGTAGCGCCACCATAAGGTGTAGTTTTGTGGTTTTTAATTTTTTTAAAAGTGTCTGAGGTCAGCATGCTCACACTGACAGCCTCACTAGCCTGCTCACATGTCTGTTGACGTTTGTAAACTCATAAATTCTGGAGCTAACCACACTGTTCTTACAATCCTCTTCCACACAGGACCCACGCTCCCCCAACTCTTCCTCCCCCGACCCTTCCTCTCCCATCTTCTCCTCCTCCTCCTACATCACCTCATCCCATCAGCTTCTCGCCCTCTCCCTCTCTGTTGCCATCTCTGAAGCCTCGTTGCCGCCCCTGCAGAGGGAGGAAGTGGGCTCTGGATGCAACGTCCTGTCAGTGTCGCTGCACCATCAGAGCAGAGAGCTGCAGCCAAAAAGACCGGAGGTTCAACCCTCACCGCTGCAGGTCAGGAGACATACAGTAACTTCTTGAAAATTGTTTAGGAATCTAAATCAGGAAACATTTTAGTGGGTTTAACTAAAAATGTAATCACTTATATTAAGCTTCACTTTATCACCAGAATTCATCGAACGTGTGAAAGTCAACTCTGTACAACCAACCTCTCTTTATTGTTTATTGTTCCAGGTGTGATGCCATTAGGACTTGATGTGTCCATCCACTTTCTTTTCCCCTCCTTCTCTCCACCAATCCCTGTTGATTCATCGCCCACTCTCAGCATCAATGCCATGGAGAATACAGACACTTGGACATCCAGTACCTCAGACTGAAGGAAATATTAGCTGAACCACACACAGTAACCTGTAGAAGCGCTCTAGTTTAGCAACATTACAGCTTGACTATAGATCCATGTGTGTGTGCGCGCAGCCAAACATCTTACCACCTCCTCACTTCTGTGGCAAAGCTTCCATCAGTCCAAATGTACACGCTTGTACAGACATGTAGAGTCACAAAACACATCCCATGAGTGGAGGGATGAAGTGGCAACATGATGGCGACTTTGAGAGATGTTGAAGTGGATTTCACACAAAATCTGCCTTGGAGGTCACACATGAGTCAGTTGAATGTGCTCCTGCTCTGCTGAAGTTGGGAGGTTTGACTACGAGATGTTCATTTGGTCTGCAACTAATCTTCTAAATACAAGTAAACAGTGGAAACACAAAGAGGTCTTCGCAGGTGTCCTACGTGTTGACACTTAGCGATTTGTTGCTCACAGGCAAACTGCACATGGGGACGAATTCCAGGGTGAAGTCAAGGCCAATTGTTCTGCGGAGGATTTGAAAAAACAGATTAAGATGGACACATCCACACTCAGACACACCAGAAGGACATAGGACATGCTCATGAACTGGCACCCCAGTGTGTGTGGACCTATAGTTGAGCTGAATGCTGGGATGGTGTGTATCTGTGTGGTCTCCCCATTGAAAGACCCAGATGGGATATCCCTGCAGCCGTTCTCTCTCATTCAAAGCGTATGACCACAGGCTGGCTCTCCAAGCCGCTTTCCGGCATTTGTTTAATTTGGGCCCTTTGTCTCCATCTTTCCTCAGCTCCTCGATTGAAAGCAGCCGCTTTGCCTCTCTTTGCCTCTCTTTTAGGCAGTGAGGAGAATGACAATAAGGAGGCCTGGCGGCTGTCCATTGCTTCACACACAAACATTCACACTTATAATACCAGGAACACAGACGACACTGCAAATTCAGACACACACGTTCTCACTCTGTGCTAAAGCAAGCACACATACACACATGCACACATGCATATTTACACATACATGCAATGTGAAATGAATGCAGGTAGCCATAAGCTTTTGTTGGTGCCACACCAAGTGTGTGTCAGTAGTTTATATTTGCGATTTTCTGCAAAGTCTTCATATGATATTGTATTATATGGCTCTGTTTTATATTTTATTATAATTCTGTCCAGTTGATTGAAAAGATATTCTGTATTGCAGAATGTCTTTGTTTTGTTTCTGTTCATCTTTAATCCGTCTGCATAAAGAGTCACGCTGGGTGGCCGGCTATGTACATAATCAGCATCTAAACCGATACCCAAATGTATTGAATTTAAACAGAGGCGGCTCACACGGGCCACAAATGGGAGGCTATATACATTATAATGTGTAATTCAAAAAATCAGTGGGCCAGTGTTGTCGGCAGCACACAGAAACCAAGCAAATAGCCATTCCCAGTGCAGTGAAAGGAAAACATGGCTGTTTTTGTTGCATGTTCGAGCTGGGATGGAAAGAGTATTATTCATTCGGAACATAACTTGTTTATATTCTGACTGAATCTCACGGTTTTAACTCCATGTTAGTTCACGACTGCTTGGCTGCTGGGTGGGAACAGGGATTTGAACTCTGACTGTTTCAGAAAGCTTGAGGTCTTGAGCAGCTTGTCAGTCAGCGTGATGGGCTGAAGCCGGAGCTCAGAGGACCCATAACAGCAGGTCATGGAGTTTAAACCCATTTTTGACACCCATTCAGACCCTCTGTCCTGTGGCTAAATTTTACTGAGAACATTTCAGCAGTGACGTCTTAGCTCAGTGACAAACAGTAGCGTGAAACTCCATGATTCATGTCTGTAATCTCCCCCAGGACTCGTACGATCCTGCTGACTGAAACAGCGTGCAGTCCAGAGTCTGAATTATTTGTGTGTTAGCCTTGAGCAAAAGAACTTTGTTTCAGTGGCTGCTGTGATAAGCTCTGTATTTATATTCTCCTGAGATGAGATTATTTTTTTCCATGCTTAAGTCCATTGTTCAGTGTTTGTTATTACTGTCAATCAATGCTTCAATCACTACCTCTATATCACAGCATATTAATGACCAAGTATTAGAGCATTGTTGTTACTTTCTCTGTGTTATTTCAGACCTCTTTAGAGATAATGATGTTTTTATTTACATTTAGCAATAAGTGTAGTCTCCAGTGTAGAGATGTGGGGCTACAGCAAATCTGTAGTGATTATCACTGGTTTAGAGGAACCTATAGGAGATTTCTGTGTGCGTCTTAGTAATCTGAAGGGAAGCGTTTTTTCATATGAGGAGAACTGACCTGGTCCTCTGAGTACAGACCAGACACTGTGTGATAACGTGGAACAGGGGATGATTTCCCAAACCATTTGTGGTCTCAAACTATTGGTGACCATTATCAGTTTTAATAACAGAAAATGCACTCATTTGCTTTGCTGCTGAACGTTTATGTGAGAAGATCGATACAACTCATGCCTGCACAATAAATATGATGCTGTAGCCAGTTAGCTTAGCATGAAGGCTGAAAATAAAGGGAAACAGCCAGCATGGTTCTGTCCAAAGGTCCAAAAAAAACTTGTGGCTGCACCTGTGAAAGTCATTATAGCATGTTAATGTATTTTGTTCAGTCAGCATAAAATTTTCAACCAGCAGAGACTGGTCACTGTTCCTGCCAAGATATAGTCCGGCACATAACCTCTAATAAAATGAACAATTTGTCATTTTTACGCTTCAGATTACTTTAGAGCTTTAGAGGTGCTTGTAGGCAGAATAAGTTACTTTTGGACAAAGTCGGGCTAACTATTTCCCCCTGTTTCCAGTCTTTGTGCTAATCTAAGCTAACCGGCTGAAGGATATTTACTGGACACACATAAGAGTGTTATCAATTTTCTCATCTCCAAAATGTAAAACTATTCATTTAAGTCATCATCATAACTTCCAGCTATTTCTGCTCATACATTTATTTATTATTTTTCAAATTTCATTTCTTAATACTATTTCATTTTGTGAAAAAAGCAAACAAATGTTTTGGGAAACCAAAGAGTCCCTGAACCTCAGTACAGACTGTACTTGCGTGTGAGATTGCAAAGCACATACTGTATATTAGTCCACTGGGGGGAAAAAAATTCTGTTGAAGGCAGAGCTGAAGGAGTAAATGGACTGAAAAGCTCCACTCATGCAGATATGTACCAAGTATCAAAGACATTCCACCTAAGAGAGTTGTGGTGCTGAGATGAGAACATTTCGAGGATCCCTTGGGCTCCAGTTGTTACTTCTTGTGACCAAATGTTTTTTTTTATTTTTATTTTGTCGTATTAACTCTGAACAATAAAAGCAGCAAAACTATTTCCAGCAGAAAGCATTAGTATCCCATCATTTCAACATCACAACTCTCAGAGATATACAGCGAGGACATAGTAGTACCCTATTCAAATGTCCTGATCCCTTGTCAGCATCAAACATCAGTGTGCTTTGTATCTGGACAGTCTACATTGTATGTTAAAGGTAGCCCTGTTCTAGCCTCCAGTGTCTTAGCTTATAGAGATCCCGTACTAAACTATATAACATTTTATAATCTCTAATATCCAGCCATGATCTTGTGTATGACGTCGTGCATACTTTTAGAGGTGTATTTGTAACTTCATTTTAGCTGTACTTTGCAATGAAGCTGTTCTCTGCAAATACATTGTACTACTGTAGCCTATGTATAAAGACAAAAACCTACACTCTTTTTTTGCTGCTACACCATTTGTGCCCTATTATGATGTCTTTGTAGAAAACAATGCAGTTTTATGTTGTATTAGTATATACATGCCAATTAATCAACTCAATGTCCTTATAAAAGTGTATATTGCATCGTCAAATATAATGAAAAATGATACCAGGATACAACCGTGATGTTACAGATGTTATTAAAGGAAATGTCTTATTTTTTGTAAAAACCTGTCGTTTTCTTCCTGTCACTGTTTATCCACACTGCTGTCCCTATCTGATGTCGCTCTGCTTTGACCTCATCTCCCCCACCTCTTTGTTTTAATCTCTCATTTGACGGTAATGAAAGGTAAACAGCCACTTTTGATTACAGTGACACCCTGGGAGTTGGGCACATGAGAAAGAGTACGTCTGATGTGAGGTGGTGTTATGAGACATAATATTGTTCCCTCTCCTCCTCTCATTTTTGCTGCTGAGTCAGAAACTGGTCGAGGACAAAGGTGTGCTGCCCCACACAGTGTGACGGAAAATTACGATAAGTTCATTCACTCAAGTACAGTTACGAGGCACTTTACTTGGGTATTTCCATTTTATTCTACTTTGGACTTCTACTTTTCATTTCAGAGGCAAATATTGCACTTTTTATTTATTTGAGTGCTGTAGTTACTTTGCTAGCTAAGACTTTCCATACAAAACATATAATCACAACTTTAATTTTATATTAACTTCAAATTTGTCTTGCACTCAGGTAACTTAAACGCACACACAGGATTAAATATACTTTGCATAAGAGATGATAAAAATATATAAAATATATATTAACTGTAAAACAGATGTTAAAACTCAGCTCACACAAAAAAAAATACATCAAGTGACAGCAGTACATAAAACCTGGAATACATCCAGCCATTATCATCCACCTCAATCATCAGTGGTTCAAACAACACTGCTATCAGAATAATAAAATATAATGCCCATCTTTTGATCAAAAGACACCGAAGCAACAATAAAAATCTATAACACAGTGATATAATATAATCATTTAACACTTGCAGGGGCCAGTTTGCTGCGTGTTTATTTTTAATTTGGAAACCTGAAGTACGCGTTGCTGATGGAACATTTTTATATGGTATTCTTTTACTTTCACCTAAAGGTATAGGCATAGGTATAGGATTTGTCAGTTGCTGTTTGAAATGTAGCTTTCAAAGTTGGCCCCTCCCTTAATCGTACCTAATCCTGGTGGTCCCATGGACTTATGATCTGGACCCTGGTCACAACATATTTAGAGGGCCACACACCTTGCGCCCTATACACCGTTATTGGATGTTGGCTGCACCCCACTGCCCAAAGGTTGACGCCCACAAATGGCCAAATACAGCAAAATAAGAAAATCCGTGGAGAGGGCAGAGTCTCTGCAGATACAGACATCATCACACACTTCTAGTTAGTCGTAAGTAATGATTGGGAGACATTATTTCTGTATTACCCTATACATTGTTTTTTGGGGAAATTCTTCACATTAAAGCATTTAAAGCAGTAATATGTCATTTTTAAAAGACTACATTTCTCCCCAGGGATAAATAAAGTATTCTGATTCCTGATTGATAAATAACCCTTTCTTCCTTTTAAAATGAAAAGTTGAATTAATAAACAATAAGACACATCCATTCTCAGTTTAAAACACTCTGGCCAACTTTAGTCCTAGACTCATCTTTACTGGAGCTACTGTTTCCACTTTGTTTCAGTATTCATCACAAATGATCAATCTCTGTTCAACTAAATTCACAGTTTATTTTGTGTTTGTATGTTTGACGTGTGTGAGAGAGGAGACATCCTGCGGGTGTTGTGTACACATACAGTACCAATCTGGACTGGTTCTGCTGATCTGAGTCTTTTATCCCGCCCTGGCATCTATGATGATGAATATGACGATGATGATGATGACAATGGTGACGAAAGTTGCTGGTGATATCATGTCCAGCCCTAATTTGTTCCCTAATCATCACCTCACATTGCGGAGCAGACTTTAGACTAAAGGAGGGGTAACAAGTTAATGACAGCCTGCTTGCATCATCATCGGGCTATAAATTGATAAACTAACATGGCAGTATTATCGATGATGACTGATGGCATGTATATTGGCAGCAGTTTAATTTGGCCATCATTACTCTTCACAGAATGTGAAGAAGAGAGGAGAAGAGAGGATGAAAGAGGAACTAAATGCTGCTGCCAACCTCTCTGTCTGGAAGGGCATTATGCCAGAACTAAATATAGCTGCAAGATTAGGGAGACAGAGAGAGAAAGAGAAAAGGACAGAGTGAGTCATACATCTCGATACAGAGAAGATGCTTTTACTCCAAAATCTGCTTTTTAAAGCTCTACGCTTGTCAGACATGGAGAGGTGGAAAGATAGCGCTGTCCCTGCTCAGGCTTCTCTTTATGTTCTTGTACATTTCTTGAATTTATTTGACTTCCTGTATATTTGCAACCAGTAACTCAAATGTCTCTCTCCCAGTCTGCCTCCCCCCATCCATCCCTCTGCACCCCTCACCTCATCCATCTCCCTCTGTCTCGCTCAGTCTTTGCACTTGTATCAGGACTTCCTGTATTTTTCCACCTTGCTCTCTCTGCATTCAGAGTCGTGTTTTCCTAATAACTCCAGCCATGGTTTCCTCCCTGCTTTTGTAGCAGCAGCTGTGCTGTAGCAGGTACTGGACGCTATCTGGCCTGCAAGTGTGTTTTGTTAGATGGTATCAGCACTCCTGTGTGTGTGTGTGTGTGTGTGTGTGTGTGTGTGTGTGTATGTGTGTGTGTGTGTGTGTGAGAGAGAGAAGAGGGAGAGAGAGATTTGTGCCATGTAAAAAAGATTAGTGTGTTTGGTGGTTTCTGTTAAACTGGCAGGAAGGTGAGTGTTTTTTAATGTCCCTTGTGAATACAAAGAACTTTTTTATTTTATTTTACAGAATAAACAGACAGCGTTTTCTCCAACAGAAACATGGATCCATAGACCTCGTCTGTCTCAGTCCAGTGAAGGACATCAACCTTGATAAAAGATTTACAGTTCTTGTTAATACATGGGAAACACTATCTGCAAAGTCAATGGGTTGAAAATGTAGCATGAACATAGTAGCCTTTATCAGGATGTTTGTCCAA
Source organism: Scortum barcoo (assembly GCA_023238725.1). Classification (NCBI taxonomy): domain Eukaryota; kingdom Metazoa; phylum Chordata; class Actinopteri; order Centrarchiformes; family Terapontidae; genus Scortum; species Scortum barcoo. The sequence goes on from CM041554.1 coordinate 12,716,799, forward strand.
ATTAAAAAGTTTTGTTCTATTTTCATTACAGTATTTAGACTGGTTTTGCCAAACAGTGTCGATCACAATGCAGTAATTCAAAATATAAAAAACACTTACATACACTAACACCTAATAATTAACAAAACTCTATGTTCATGTAAACGGCAGTCTGTGGTGTTAACATGCTCACATGGTCACCATGGCAATTCTAACATGCTGATTTCTTGCAGGTGTAATATTTATAGTTTCAAAGACATAATTTAGCATGTAAGCATGATGATGTTTGCTAATTAGCACTGAACACAATGAACAGCTGAGGCTGATGGGAGCATCATCAGTGTAACAGGTATACAAATAAATACATTTTGACCTGATGATGGTGCTAGATGGAAAGTCTGAGGATAATCAAACTGGAGGGAACATCAATGTAAATAAATCCATCCAGTTGTTGCTGAGACATTTGACTCAAAATCACGAATGTCAACCTCAAAGTGGCACAAGAGAAAAGTCAGGAGATCAACAAAGTTAGCATAGGCACTAAGTATGGCTGCACTAAACTTCAAGGCAAAACATCTGTTGAGACATTTAGCCAGGACCAAGTAATGGGCCAAACCACATTGCCATTAGAGCTAGCCTGCTATAGCATGGCAAAAATATAAACAATATAAATCATATGACAATATAAACAATGTAAGAATATACATACATACAAACATATGTATGTGTGTGTCTGTGTGTGTGTGTGTGTGTGTGTATGTATATATATGATAAAATGGAATACAACAACTCAGTGCAATGTGTAGAAGGAAAGAGATAAAATCAAAAAGAAAGGGGAGAAACTTTTCTGTCTTGATGTGGGTAAAACAGATTAAAACATCAAATAATGTGTGAAAGCACAAAGGGGAGTGTTTCAGAGGAAAAGATAAGTGTGGATTATAGGGAGGTATAAAAGGTGAATGCGACCGTAGATGAGATAGAGGGGTGGTGCAGGACATAGGGGGAGGGTGTAGGACCAGGAGGGGTTGTGGTTAGCAGGTAAATAGGTGAGGGCATAGTTGTGGTCTGGGCATGCTCGATCCTGTCAGGTGGAGGATGCGGGTACCTGTAGGAGCGAGAGGAGATCAGAGGGGCTGCTGGATGTTATCTCTTTGTCCATACCATACCTGCAGGTCCACTCACCTGAGGCAGCAGCCAATCATGCTCTCCGTCTGTCTGTTAGCTCATTCCTCCTCCCTCTAACTTGAAGATTCTCCCACAGTGGCGTAACATCGCTAATGACACATCACGATTTGCTTTCAGCAGAAGTGATCAACAGACCCCTTTTCGGCATGTTTCTTTTGTGATTCTGTTTTTTCTCTGATGATAATTTAGGATAACTCACACCCAGAATTACTGAAAAGGCTTTTCATCTTTCCTCTGATGTTTCTGATGTCGTTTTTGATGTGGATACTAAATCAGTGGGAAATCTTCAGCTGTTCCTATGCTGACTACATGTAAACAGTATATTATGTGGGTGTGTTGAGAACTCCTGAAAACTGTTAAATCCCTTGTGTGCTTAAACATATGTGGCAAATAAAGTCAATCCTGATTCTACGTCGTGTGGAGGACAAGAGGAGAAGTTTATTTAGAGGTGACTGCTTGAAGATGAGGAAAGAAACTGAAGAAAGTACCAAGGAAAACAATTGTGCTTGTGGCAAGACTGGATCAGCTACCAGGCAAAGAGGAAACTGACACTAGTAAGAAGACAAGTATTGCAACGGTCAAGAAAAATATGGTAATGCACTGAATTAACAAACACAGTAAGACAAAACAACAACACCCCACGGCAACCATATTGATTTCTGTTCTTGTGTTTTTAACCACACATAGGGTTTCATAATTTTCCAGCACAGGAAGACTGTAAGCACAAAGAGCACAGAGAGGAAAGGAAATATGGGTTACTCTGGGCATAGCTGCTCGTTTGTGCCCTGGAGGACCCCTTGCAGGTTAGTTTGGCAACGGGCTGTGCAGATTAAAAATTATGCCACCATCACAAAGTCCACACCAGTCAGTGCCAGAAAGGATCCCTGTGCAATAACCCTGTGACACAAACATCCACTGCACCATAGGTGTTCAACTGGGTTGAGATCTTGTGACTGTGAAGGCAATAGCTCATCAAAACATTCAATGACCCCTCGTGCCCTATGACCACCCCCATGAGGACAGAAGTGTTTCCTCACTGGATAAAGGGGATCAATCAACCTCTACCAGAGGCCTGAGAGTTTGAGGATTCTGCACAGTGTCTTAGCTGTTTCTAGGACTGCACTCCTGTGGAGTGAGACCTCTGATATTGTACCTGGAATCTGATGGAGCCACACTGTTGAACACTGTTGCCTTTACTCCCCACATCTACTCTAGCTCCTTTTTTAGCTTCTCGTGTTCCTTCTTCCCGATGTGGCTGTTGCTCAGGATTGCTATATTTATCACCACTGCCTTCTTCTGTAGTTTGTTGATCAGCACAATGTCCCGTTGGTTAGCCATCACCAGTCTGTTGGTCTGGATCTGAAAGTCCCACAGGATCTTACCTCGGCCATTCTCAATTGTCTAACTTCCAGTTCAGGCTCCTCTGTGCTGTATTTAAATTCAGCCTATTCCAGCTACTGGTAATATTTCTTGACATCAGTCACTGGAAGTGGAAGTGGAACATGCCATGTGGATATTTGACTCTCGGTGAGGGTTTATTCTCCTCTTCTGCATTATCAGACTCCTACTGCCTGAGGTATTCACTTAGCAGCTCATCTTCGGAGGCCATCTTCTTGATGTATTTCTGTATCTTGTTTATTTTGTCCAGGACACTGCTTCTGACACTCACCAGTCCTCAGCCTCCCTCACTCCCCTCGCATTTAGTGTGCAGTCTCAGGTTGCTGGAGTTGGGATGACAGTATCCATGAATTTCAAGAAGCTTCCTGGTCTTAATATAAGTGCGTGTGTGTGTATCAAGCATAACATTTCAATATAACTCTATATTATGATATCAAGAATGATCAAATATATGATCATTTACGTATTAATTAATGGTAAAATAAATATGAATCCCTCTGTTATTATTGTTGATGGGATGAAACTGTAAACAGCCGTTTCTATGGCGACCCCTGGTGGTAACCTGTCGCGCGCGCAGGGATTTTTCCTCCTCGGTAAAGTAGACGTGGCAGTGACGTCAGTGCCGGAAATGACCCGGATCGGAACTTTAACTCCAGGGCTGATTTAGTTTCCACCAGACATACCGAGCAGCTCCCGAAATATGATCTAATATCGATTCAGGTAAGTCTCAACCGATCGATTCTGGTCTTTTAACGAAAACAGGAGCTGCGGCGGGCGGTTTGGGTCGAGTGTGACCGAAGTGGAGCCGCAGCGACCGTTAGTGGATCCCGGTTAGCTCTCCGAAGCTAATGTTAGCCTGGTTAGCCGGTCAGGCCGTGATCAGCTGTGCGTCGTGATGGGCGGCCTACACACACAAACACACCAGAGATAATCAACGTTACCTAACGCTTGGTACCTAGCCATGTAACTCACCTATGGCTTTGTTTCTGAGTTTTTGCTGGGTGTTGTCGTGTTGTTGCTGTTATCGGAACCGGTTGGGTCTCTAATCCGACCAAACTGTGTGTTTCTATTATTTAATCATCTAATAATTTAATCATTACGGACTGTCAGCCTCACATTTGTTCTGATACATCTTTTTTTTCCCCCTCCGTCACTGCAGACATGTGTATGTTCGCGAAGGATACCCCACCTTGGATGTGAGTTTGTCCGGAGCTCTCCATCCAGCACACAAAGAACCAGGATCAATACCAGGAGCAGATCAGGATCAGGTAGTCCCGGGTTGGTTTCTGGTCTACGACCGTTCACCGGGAAGGATGACGTGCCGTGACCGGACCCTCGAGTTCCAGTCGGCCTGTAAATCTCTCCAGGGCAGACCGGTATGTTGGCACAGATACATCCACAGTAATGACAGCGTGGCTTCATGTACAGTTTTGAAACTTTATACCAAGTTTACTGATGTGTTTTCTCTGTTTTTGTTTGTGACGTTGTGTGATTTTAGTGTGGTTACTTTTGGTTTTGGTTCCTTGTTTACGCCTCTCTCTTTCTCTCTCTTTGGGTCTACTTTTGGTTCCTCACAGTGTTTGAATAGTCTGATTTGGATTTATTTAGTTAAGTAGTTAAGTTAAGACAACAGCTTAATAGAATACCTCTCTTGCTTTTATATGATCTTTAAGCACAAAGTTTGGCATAAATTGGTGTTTTGTTGTCTTCTCTCTGCTGTGATGTGAGATGACTGTTTACTGTAAATCCACAACTTACAAGAAAATGTGATTTCCACTTTTAAAAACGATAGAAAATGTCTGTCAGTTTAGTCAATATATTGGCAAACATTATCCCTATGAAATTGGTGACAGTGTATATTGCAACCAGTGGTGGAGAAAGAACTCTGAACCTTTAGGGAAGTACAAGTATTAATACCAGACTGTAAACATTCTCTTTCAAGTAAAAGTCTTCTTAATCTTGTAGTAAGTCGGTATGTAAGTATAATCAGGATAATGTATTTAAAGTATCAAAAGTAAAAGTACCTAACGTAATGACTGCTGTAGTATTTTGTAGTCACTCATTATAATGTACAATCAGGATTTTACTGTTGTAGTTGGTTTTGTTTTGGGCCACAAACCATGATTTATTTTCATTTCGAATTAATCTGCTCATTATTTTCTCCACCAATTGATTGATTCTTTGGTTTGTAAAAATGGTTAAAATAGTGAGAAATTCCATCACAATTATTCAAAGTCACACTATTTCAATGTTTGTTTTGTCCAAACAAATCAACAAATCCTCACATTTGTAGAACTGGAACCGTGAAATGTTTTTCCATCTAAATGAATTTTAAAAATTGTCAGAACAGTTTCTGATTCATTTTCTGAATCAACTGATGGATTAATTGACTGTTGGGTAGTTAAATTTATAAGGAAATATCATTTGATAAACTCTTCAAATGTCTTTTTGTAAAAACTCTTAATTTAAAGTAACTGAAGCTGTCTGATAAATGTAGTAAGTAAAAAGCACAATATTTTATCAGAAATGTTGTAGAACTGAAGTAGAAAGTGGCATGAAAAGACAAGACTCGTGAAGAACAAGTACTCCAAACTTAACTACAGTATTTGAGTAAACATACTTGGTTAGATACCATTTGAAGCAATTCAGTGTCTCTTTTACAGAGTTTGTCTACTAGAGAGCACTGTCAAGTTCATTATTCTTCTGTAAAATGTAAAAATATTATGGTCACATGCCTAAAAGACACATTTCAAGGGTTCCTGTTTAAAAAAATCCTATTTATGTTGTGTTAAAGTGTCAGTATTAGTCAATTTATCATTGTGATATTTGTTTTAAAGCCCTCAAATATCACTGTAGGTGCCAGCCTCAATAATCCAGTAACGGATGGACTGTAATCACACAATCAAGTTTCCAGTGATTATAATGACACCTTAAAACAGGTTTAGTTTATTTGATCAACTACTCAAAAGCCTGTATCTTCAAACTCATGATAAAGTTAAAAAAGCAAGTGTAACCAGGAAATATTTGGAATATATACTTTAAAATTAATTACAATGTTTAGTAGATTGGTAGAATAGAAATGAATGCGTCCCCTGTTACTTGACCAATGGATTAACTCCTAATTCAATGTTGAGGAGTTTTGTAGTCATGGATTTACAGTTACTTCTTAAGTCTCCTGTTTTAAATTTTTCTTTATTTGCTACGTCCTCTAGCAAAATGGAGTCCAGCCCAGTAAACCAGCTCTCAGTGCCCTCAGGCAGCGCAGCGACTTCACTGTTATGGCCAAGTAAGTTCCTCATAGTCTGTTTTATCATGTGCTTCGGCAGCTCGTAAATATTGACTGAAAGTCCTTGTTCTTTTGTGTTTATTTTGTGTGTTGTTTTGTTTTCAATCATCCTCGTCATCCTTATTGCATGCAAATTGGAAGATTGGTGTGAATTCATAGTGGAGATATTAGTCATAGAAGAGCATAAACACAGTGAGCAGGGAGGCACAAAGATAAAAACTAATATAAACTCACTGTCAGTAGGAATGCAAACAGGGGTATTTTCCCAAATGTTGGGAGTTCTCCTAAAGTATGTGCATGAAGAAGTGAGCTTAATTTTGTGGGTTTTTTTTTTTTTCCTTGTAGGAGAATTGGAAAAGACCTGAGCAATACCTTTGCCAAACTGGAAAAGCTCACTATTTGTAAGTTGTCCTTTGATGTTATTTTAGAATAATTTAAAATGCTCCAAAACTGCCCAAAGTGCTGATTCTACCTGCTGTTGTTTTGATGTTTTAGTGGCAAAAAGAAAATCTCTATTCGACGACAAGGCAGTGGAGATCGAGGAGCTAACGTACATCATTAAACAAGTGAGTTGCATTGTTAACATCCCCTTAAGTGAGGCTTTGCAGACAAGATGTATGTTATTTATGAATAAAGGAGCTACCTATACGTGTCATGTCAATATCGAGAAAAGACATATTCTTTGTTTTATGTTTTTAGGACATCAACAGTCTAAACAAACAGATAGCACAGCTGCAGGACTTAGTGAGGTCCCGCGGAGCTCCAGGGGGCCGACATATCCAAACCCACTCTAACACCATAGTGGTGTCATTACAGGTATATTTAATAAGGTCTAATTCATAATGTGTTTCATATGTTTGAAGAAACATGGCTGAACTAACATTTTAAATTTAAATCATGCAATTTTTTAAATATCTAATATATAATGGAATCAGAAAATGTTTGTTTTTTTTCTTGTCCATGCGTTGCTTCTCTGTAACAAATGTGCAGAGCTGAATTAACCTGCACTTTGTTTAACTTTACCGTATCCTCTGTTGTTCACAGTCCAAACTGGCTTCAATGTCCAACGACTTCAAATCAGTCCTAGAAGTCAGAACAGAGGTGAGAAGCATTTTGTGCACTTGATCACTCAAGGGCAGAAAATACTGAAAACTAAACTTTTAAATGGGTCAGAATTTTCTTCTCTTTTATGTTTACCTGCTCCCATCATCTGCCTCTTTTCTCGCAGAACCTGAAGCAGCAGCGCAGCAGGAGAGAGCAGTTCTCACAGCCTCCCGTCTCAACTTCTCCTCTGATGGCCAACAACTTCAGTAAGTCTGTCCACATCTTGCCTTCACGCTTGTGGTCACTGTGATTTTTACAAGGGTCTTGCCTTAAAGTTACAGCACCAACCTGTAAACACAGCATGCTGTTGTAGCTTCATAAGGGCGTGTTCACTCTATACTGATATTGTTTGTGTAAAAAGTTTAGCCTCAGACACTTTTTGTGCTGATTAAATGTTTCACACAGTTTTGTCAGTGCAAACAATCAGCAGCAATGCATTCATCATGCAGTCACAACCTAAAAATAATCTTCTGCAGCACAAACAAGGGTAAAAGGTAACCACCGGGTAAAAGTACATTTTCTATTGTGCAATTGTGGCGTCATGACTGACTGAAACTCTACTCTCACAAATTATATCCTGGTCATCTGCATTACTAACATTTCCCAATTTTAGGAAGCTAAAACATTTCTTACTCTTCATCTGTTACGTGGAAATTCTGCTGGAAGTTTCAAAGAGCTTAATAGAGTGAACACACCTTTATTGTTTCTTTGGCTTTGAGGAAATTGTCATTGTGCCTGGCTCCTGCTCAGTTTACCATTTTGCTAAACAAATAGCTAAACATTTTGTTAAACAGGCCACTAACCAGAGACCCTCTAATTAGGGAGCTGTGCAGTAAGTTACACTGCCAGTAAAATGTTTATGAATAGTATATATTTTCACCGTTTTGGTTAAATTACAAACACTGTGGTCACTGTTAATACCCTACAATAAAATATAGGCAATAGATTGAAATGTGAATTCAAAGTGTTTGTAAAATGTGATCTTATTGGAAATAAACCTATATCTAATTGCAAATTGATGTAAATAGCCTCCTGTAGCAGATATCACAGATTAGACCTAACTGCTAGACCGGTCCAGCCTGCCTTTTAATAATTTACTAATTATACTATTTCTAAATAAATTATACCAGTGTTGACAAAGACAGGTACTTAAATAGAAAATTTCAGACCATTTGACCACTCAGAGGTAAAAGGTGATCTTATTATATTTTATTACAATGATAAAAAGTCCTCTTTTTAAAGTTCTTAAAAACTTTTTAGTATATATTTCCTCGTTTTAGGTTATTTACAATGAGCAGATTGGTTGAAATTTAGCCACAGATGCCATGAATATAGAGAAACATTTTGACTGGCAGTGTACTTAAGTATAAAACAGCTGTTGTAATAGGGAACTGCTCGAAATCCTTGTGAATGATTATTACTGTATTTGGTCATCTATAATGCAAAAATTAAAAAATATTTTAGGGAGCCGCAAAAAAGGGGCCCAGGAGCCGCATGCAGCTCGTGAGCCACGCAATGGTTACCAGGGCAATACAACCTCAGATTTAAAAGGTATTTCCCTGGAACGTTTGACTCTCCCAGCGGGTATAACTAGCTACTGTATGTGCCCGCTGTTCTTTCTGCTTTTCCCCTCTAACACTGAGGATTTTTATCTGATCGAGTCGAACATGTTTGCATTTTGCTTGTTGTCTCCCTTCAGAGAGCTCGGTCCTGATGCAGGATGAGTCCAGGAGTCTTGGGGATGTAGCCATCGATATGGACTCTCAGACCAATCCTTTGCAACTCCAACTTATTGATGAGCAGGTAGACAGTGTATTTTTGTTAGAGTCATCAGATGGAGAGGAATGTACAACTCATTTGTTAACATCCACAAAAAAAGGAAAAGATGTTATCGTTAATTTTTAAATTTGGACTTAAAGTTGGCTTTGTCATTACAGGATTCGTACATCCAGAGTCGCGCTGACACAATGCAGAATATCGAGAGCACCATCGTGGAGCTGGGCTCTATATTCCAGCAGCTGGCACATATGGTCAAGGAGCAAGAGGAGACCATCCAGAGGTAAGACAGAGCTAGAAATGGAGGAAAAACAGATCTGTCAGAAACTAAGGAAATGATGACACGTGAGGAATAATAAGGCACTTTAGTCTGTTTGCTGAGAGGAAGACAAGAAGATGGGTACCGTTCTTAAAGTCTGCATGATAAATATGAAGCTCAAGCCAGGTTATCTTAGATTGACACTGAGACTGTAAATAAGGGAGATGTCGTACCTGGCTCCGTCCATGGCTGAACAAAATCTGCCTCTCAGAACCTCTAAAGTCTAGTAATTAATACATTTTGTGTTGTTAGTTTCCTGTGTACAAAAAAAAAATGTAGAAACCAAAAAAAGTTGCAGATTCACTGGGAGTCTGAAAGTCTCATCCTCACATACCAAATAACCAGACTCCAGGAGGCCACTTACAACACAAATGTCATCAAACCAAATATTTAATCACATATAGAATGCTTATTTGACTGAAAGAAAATATTATATATGACATAGTTGTTGCTGTTTTTATAAGTCCCATCTCACCGAGGTGCCTTCTCTCACAGGATCGATGCTAATGTGGAGGACACCCAGCTGAATGTGGAGGCCGCCCATACAGAGATCCTCAAATACTTTCAGTCAGTCTCCTCCAACCGCTGGCTGATGATCAAGATCTTTCTCGTCCTCGTTGTCTTCTTCATCATCTTCGTCGTCTTCTTTGCTTAAAGAACAGAGGAGCGGCCGAGGGGAGGGGAAAAGCACACGGAGTGAGGGGAAGTGAAGCTAAAGGTGGACTGAGACGACGTGTCTAGAACGCATCTGAAGGACAGATTTCTCCATCAAAGCGACCGTTTGATGGAGGCTTGGGAGACTGTTTGATTAACACGGACTTTGCAGTTATTCCCAAGCCACGGACTATTGATTTTAATTCGACAATTCAGTGAAGAATGAAGATGTCGAACTCTGTCCAAATGAAAGAATAAATTATCTCAAATCCCCACTTTGTATAGAGAGAGCAAAAACTGCTCTGTATTGTACTTTGACCAATTCTTCATAAACATTTAATCAAAATGGATATAATTTAATGGTTTGATTCTGCAAACTGTTTTAATTTTGATTTGTTTTTTTTCCCTGTTCATCCCCTCTACCACATGTCATCAATATTATTAGTAGTAGAAGTATTATTTCAAAGCCAAACAACAGAACTGGAGTTCATCCTCAGATGATTTTGTTTCTTAGCTTACTCACTTTTTATTGAAGAGCATGACTGTGTTACTTCTTTATCAACAATTCTCCATTTACCACCATTCAGTAATGATGTGAAATATTTTTTTTTATTCACTTCTATTCTGTTTTGCTTTCAAAGTTTATTTGCCAAATGGTTACTCTTATAGAACTGTGACACAATACGAAGACACAACAAGGCAGTCACAGCGAGCCGAAGGGAACACCGCTGGTATAATTCAGGCGCGAGCTGCACAAAATGTTGTATAAGTTGTTAAGTTATATGACGACTCTTTTAAATGAAACTGTTTGGTTGCCGGTGATTAGGGCGGTTGAATAGTTGAAAAAGTGTAAAACTCGCACATTTACTGCTGCAGAGAGACTAAAACATACGAGTTGAGTATCAGAACAGGACCCGCTTTTGACATCAGTGCTTATGAAGGGGTTCGGCTGGTTGTGAAGGCCCACCGATGAAGCGATTCAATCAGCCAGATTCCCTGGAAGTGTCTGGTTGGTTGTCACTGTTGTAGTTGCTTCCCTTCTTTATAAATCCAGTGCACCGGATGTTATTTAAATGACCATAGCTTTTTAAGAAGAAAGGAAACATTCTTCCTATCTTTTCCTCATCTGTTCTTTTTGGGTTTTTTCTTTTTTGTTTCTTTTTTTTTTTTTAGCCAAATGCCTTGACTTCAGTGTATAAAGTGCAAATAGTATAATGATGTATTGATAAAGTGCATATTAATAAAATAATGATGGGGTGCTGGCATTTGTGGCTGAGATTTTCTTGCGATAAGAGGATTAGTCAGCAGTGATATAATTAGCCGTGCTGGACTAGGAGGCCAAGGCAAAGAGAGATGTGCTGAGCAGTTTTGTGTGATATATTCAACACATTTGCACCACAGACATGCTATTTATTCATTCATCACGGCACAGGCCTCACAGATATACATAAATATTTTACCTTTTCATCCACAGTAAAGTGTTAAAGATAATTCCTTTTGTAGAAAAGCTTCAAGGCTACCAGACTTACAAAATGCACACTCAATGAGCCAAAATCCTTCACATTTAGCTTCATATGTTACACAACTGTACCTAAATTTAAACCTAAAAAACACAGACATCTATGTGGAAAAAAAACGTAACCACAAGAACTTTGTATGTTTATTTCCCAAAAATACACATCATATTCACAATAAGATTACAGATGATTGTAGTTATTCCCTGTTTGATGGTTATACTATGAGATCACCTGCTAACTGAGCAGGTAACCTGGAGCCAAGCTGTGACTGCTGAGACGAGTGTCCTTAGCTGACCCCCCCCCCAACCTGATTTACTGCCACCCTGTCTGTTGCATAATATGCTTTCAAGGGACAGTTCATGACACATCTCATTGGGAGCTGTTATTCAGAGAGTCCTTGCATCAGCTGTTTGTTTTTAAGAGCACCTGAAGTGTGTGAAGGTCACCGACGTTTGCAGGATTTTACTCAACAAAATCCCATGCTGCACATTTGAGCTTTTAGCCATGCTAATCTGCAATGCTAGGTCCACCACTTTGGTAAAGACTACTACAACTACTATTTGACTGATTGTCATTAAGTTGTATGCAGACATTTATAGTCCCCAGAAGATGAATCATTGTGACTTTGGTGATATTCTGACATTTCCTGTTGTGCCCCCAGCAGGTTGACATCCGTGGTCTTGAGTGAGATGTCTCTCAAGACGGTCTTTCCATGAAATTTGGTACAAACATACATGTCCCCCTGAAGATATATCAATTTTCATATATTGCTATCCAGAGGTAAAAATTATGACCAAATACCTGCAAAACTAATGACAGTCCCATCAGCCTAAGCTCTACTTTGTGTTAGTGCTAATTAGCAAATGTTAGCATGCTAACACGCTAAACTAAGATGGTGAACATGGTAAACATTTTACCTGCTAAACATCAGCATGTTGGCGTTATCAATGTGAGCATGTTAGCTTGTTGATGTTAGCATATAGACTCTTTTAACAAATTCGACCACACATTTCAGGATTTTAAAACCCAAGCAGTGATGCTTTTGGGACAAACTAAAGCCTTAAAGTTCATTAGCAATGAGACAGGTTTCCTGAAATTAAAGAAATCACTCAAGTCCAATCTCTAGACTTTTCTCCTCATTTTAAAAGAGGCCAAATGATTACAAACGAGAAGACTTGTGGACTTTTTCGCCCCTTTTCACTAAATACTACTTTCTCAACATCCTCTGTTTTTCTTCCCTCCCCATATTTACAGTATGCTGACCCATCTCTATCATGTGCTCCCTTTCCTTCCCTCTCTTCCCCCTCATATCAGAGCTCATCCTCTCCCTCCCACAATCCTCCCTGCATTGTTTCTCCCCTGACTTTCTCCCTCACTTCTCTCACCCATGGGCACTCTGCTCCATAGGGCTGATCTCTGGCATGCTCCTGCTCCTTCCCTTCCTCGCCCTGGCCTTGATGGCCTCCTCCTCTCCTTCTCCGTCCTCCTCGTCAGACCAATCCATCTCCTGCTGCAGATTCCCCCTGGAGCCTCTCATGGCAGAGCCCTTGAAGAACTGACCCGTGCGAAACTTGCTGCGGAAAGTATCAAAAGAGAGGCTCTTGCTGCGCTGCTGCTTCTCAAAGACGGTGTCCTGCGTCTGCATGTCTTCGTTTCCACTCGATTCTTCCACGCAGTCGCGTAGCACTGTGCGGAAAAGCCGCGGGACTTCATGAACATCAGGCTCCATCTGTGACACCAACCTCCTGAACCTGCAGTGGGAGGGAAAACTAATTATTAGGACAGCCAGATCTAAAATAACACACATATTTACAATATGTTACAGTCAAGATGAAAATAAACAGAAACAAGGGAATCCAAGGAATAAAGATGGCAGAGGCAGATACAGCTGACTGAGGTGCCCCGGCCACCATGTGGGCAATGCAGTCTTTTTAAAGGGGTCCTAAGTCCCGAGGTACGCCCGTGGTAGAATATGAGTTTAGGATCTCTGGTTGGGTTATTGTGCATACTTAATTTTAAGATGTGTTGTATGTAGTCTCTTAAAGAAAGAACATTGATCTGAGTTTCAGCTTACTGTCCAGGTTATAGTTCAGTGCGTTAAAGGGATTAGACTGAAAGCCTTCAACTCTCTCTTCTTCTGATTCTTATTCATACTATATGTACCTGCCTGTATTCATGCTCCTTCTCCCTGACTGTCATTGTTAATTTCAACCCCCCATCTTACTCTTAGTCTCTACCTTAGTCTCTTGTTTCTGTGAGTTGGCTCTACAACTCACTCTCTGTTTCAATTTGCACCTTATGTCCATATCCCTATACGTGTCCCTGTCCTTCTTGCGGCCTTTCTCACCTAACGATCAAAGGGCCACACTGTGCAGGAGGGATCTTGCAACAGAGGTCCTGCAGTTCTAGCAGGTCGTTGGGTGTCAGCTCGTAGGGCTGTGGAGTCGGGGTGTTGGCCAGCCAGCTGTAGTCGGCCGTAGAGGAGGAGCTGCGCCGGCGGCGCCGGCCCTCTGTCGCCCGCTCCAAACGGATGCGTTCAGTGCGCTTCACCATGGCCCCCAACTCCAACATCAGAGTATTGGTGACCAGTTCCTCCGTGCTGCGCTGACCGGGCACTTTGGGCTCAAGGGAGAAAACAGCGGACCAAGGAAACATCTGGGAAAAGAGGCATTGGTGGAGAGTTATGTCATAGTTAAAGAAACATAACTTTACAACTGGATGTGGTATTCACCGTGCATAGCTTTAAGCAACTTCATATGTGGAGTTTGGTATTTTAAAATTATAGTGGAGATTAAAGACAAAGCCAACAGCTATGCATACATGGAAAGATGATTAAAAAATTACCTTAGCAGTCAGACTGTAGAAGAATTGTTTTACATTTTGAATGAAAGTTATCTGATGTAGGGACTTCATCAAGCTTCCAAACAGACATGCCTGAAATAGTCTATAACCTTTATACCAGACAAATCGTATCAGTAAGATATCTGCTCAAGTAAAACATGACTCATGTTAGGTATAATGTTGCACAAACAACTCATACAGCTGATTTGTACACCAAGTTTTCTGAGGAAGATTGTTCTCTTACTCTGTGTGTGTTATCGTAGAAGTTGAACGATTGCCTTACCTTCATGAAACTTTATTTACAAAGTTGCTGTGTATTCTTGTTTGACAGAAATCCACCTGTTGTCTGGTGAAGCCTCTGTTAGCAGCAGGATGAACAGCAGGTCTCCATGCACTTGTGACATTCAAAAAGGATGAAACTCCTCTGACCCTAGCTGGTGGCACACAGTTGTCTCACTGCCTTGCCACCTTTGGCGGTCCCTGGCAGAGAGCCTATGTATGTTTGCGAGGAGCCCGTGGAGTGTGTGTGTGAGTTTGGGATTGAGAATAAATGTAATCCTGTATTAATAAAGAGCTAGTGACGAGATGAGCTTACCTCACATGAGCCTACACCTGGGCGAGGACAGTGTGTTTGTGTGTGTGACTGACAGAATTCAGGTGTTTACATAAGAGCTGGCCAATTAAGCTGTTTTCATTTCATTTTACCACTTCTCTTTTCGCTTTGTTTTCCAATCATGTCCTTTTTGTGCAGTGGTTGAAACTCATACACCCAACCAGGCTGGACACTGTCTTGCTCAAAGCTATCACTCAGTATTCCTGGGCTGTCATGAAGTTTTAACCAGCATACTTTTTGGTTTCAAACTGTAAGGCTACTGTCATTATGTCCAGCATAGTCCTTGAAAATAACAGTGTTTGTCTGAAAATGGTCTTCTAGTTTGCAGGCAATAATTCCTCAGGCACACCTGTCATTACCAGACCACGCATTACACTAAAAATACATAACTATGTATATATAATCTCAGTGTCTCACACTTATAAACTGCCCCACTAGATAGCACACGGTAATGTATGTAAGGTAACTGCAGGCTATAGTTTCTGGGTTTCCGCACCACTCAGCACTGAGCCACTAAATCCCAGATTACATTCAAATCCAGAGCCTACCTGGAAGAATGATTGATTGTAATGACTATTATAATCTAATTACAGTTGCCTAAAGTGGATGCTGTTATTGCTGTAACTAAAAAGGAATGGTTGCGTATCACTATAAAAGAGCAACTGGTGTTGATTTATTCATCTGTTGTATTTGATTAGAAATACTAGAATTCTGGACAATCGTGGGTCATCAGGGATAAAAACACAATGAAGCCTAAAGGATTATTTCAATTGTGATCCTCAAACATCCAACAAACAACACAGCACAAAACTATACCAGCCTGGCATACGTAAAGTTCAACACATATGCAGAGTGGCTATATTTATAATATATTATCTTGTAAATGCACTCTGATGTGATATACTTTAGACTTGCAGAAACAAAATAAAAAATATAAATCTACCAAACCAATACGAAAAGGAAACAGTATATAATTTGTTATTCTTCCTCATGTGGAATAGATATTAGATAGATAGATGTGTTACTGCTTTTATCAGAAAATCAAAGTCACACAAATACACTGGCACAGTTTCCTTTAACAATTCTAAAAAAATTTACTCTTATAAAGTTTACCTTCCTCTCAACACTGAGTTTCCTAAAAGGGTCAGAATCAATATGTGCATATAGATGAGGTTTTAAAATGACAAATTAATTCATGTTTGTTGCTGTTTGTTGTAACTTCCTTTATACCAGAAGGTGGCAGCATAATCAAAAGGACTTTGAACCAGAGTTTCAACAACGGTATGCACAGTTGACCTTGCTTTTGCTTTTGTTGGTTATCAAATAGTTTTCTTTAACAATTAAAGAGCATAACATCTGTCTTTCAAAGCTGCTTGAATGAATGCTTATATTTTACTGTGAGACTGTTAGACTTAGGTTTTATATTAATAATACATCAGGAAAGCACTTAAGTAAATGCCTTAAAAATGCTCACACACATTCAAAAGACAAGAAGACCCAAACACTACCGTGTGGAACTCCACGTGCAATAGTTGTAACCTCAGATGTTCCATTCATGATTTATCATTAAAAAAAAAGTTTCATGCCGTTTTGTTTTGAAGTCCCTTAACAAACAACAAAGAGTCATATCTTCAATATGTGTGTCTGTCACTATACAGTATGATCTCTATTGTCTCTGAATTGTCACTCAAGAGAAGCGCTAGATGTGTTTTTAACAGAAATCTCTTCAGTGCATCCCTGCGG
This sequence comes from Scortum barcoo, assembly GCA_023238725.1. Lineage (NCBI taxonomy): Eukaryota > Metazoa > Chordata > Actinopteri > Centrarchiformes > Terapontidae > Scortum > Scortum barcoo. The sequence goes on from CM041554.1 coordinate 12,733,214, forward strand.
AGTCATCCAATGGATTAACAAGTGACACACACACACACACGCACACACATATTATATATATATATATATATATATATATATATATATATATATATATATCATAATATATATCATATTTGTCTCTTCCTCTTCCTTTGAGGTATTTGTACTTCACATGAGTGTTTCCTTTTTCTGCTGCTGGCTTCTTTTATTCCATGACATGACATTTCATTTTTACTTGAATACAATTTTGAATGCAGGACTTTTACTAGTAACAGAATATTTCTTCTCTGTGGTATTGCTGATCGTCTGCTCAAAGTGTTAAGAGTGTCTGATTCTCTGAGACTCAACACGAAGGCTCCTTTTTGTGAATACAAAATAATAAATGACTGTTTCGTGCTCACGTGTCACTCCAGCTGTTGTTTTGTCGCTAGAGGTCATCAGAGGTTCACGCCGGCGCGAGGACTTTTCCCTAAACATCCCCCCTGCTACGTCACTAACCCCGCTCCGCCTCGTGCCACAACGACCGTCTCTGCGGGCTCGTCAGCTGCACGAGTCACACATGAAGACTGTCAACTGACGGTGTGCCCGTCCCGTTCAAAGAGACCGCCCACCGGCGGTGTCGTGAAGAACCGGAGACTTGTTGCGCTTTAACGGCGGCACCAGAGCACCGACCCGGCGCCGCGTGAGCCTCCCGGCGGCTCGCGCCCTTTGTCACTCTAACGTGAGCGGTAAGTAGCTTTGCCGCGCGGCTAACTCGTAGCATCACTGCTAAGTTAGCTGTCAGTCATCTTCAGCAGGGGATATGAGCAGTTTGTCCCGCTTCTCTGGAGGAGTTTTCGGTGTGTTGAAGTGACGCTGAAGTTTGTTTAAGTCGTCAGCTGTGACTTGTTGAGTCTGAGCCTCGTGACTCCGGTTGAACACAGGCCAGGTCCAACCTCTGGATCAACCTGCTGTCACACAGTCAACCAGCGCTCAGTGAGGAGGGTTTGTGTCTCTGGTGAAGGGGAGATAAGTTAACGAGCATGATGTCAGAGCTGGTGTGACAAACATAAATCTTTAATATAGATTACAGACTAAAATATGAAATGAGTACTTTGTTTGTAGGTGTCTTATAATAAAAAAAACAATCTTTAACTCATGTTTCCTTTACCTTCGAGGACTTAGTGTGAGGTGGATAATATTACAGTAAATGGAGTATTTTATGTTTCACTGAAGTGATATTTGTATCTTGAGCATACAGCTGCTCTCTTTTATGTTGTGATTATTTTGTCTGTAAGAACTTCTACTTTGTCTGGTTCTTGGAATAAGAGAGTAATCAGTGTACATGTAATTTATTTTAGGGCTGTACCTGTTGATAGCAATTCATCTGCCTGTTATTTTCTCAGTAAATTTATCGATCATTTGGTTTATAAAACATCACAGAACAGTCAACAATGCCCACTACAATATGTGACATCATCAGTTGTCTTTGTTTGTCCGACCAATAGCCAAATCCCCAAACTATTCAGTTTATTATAATGCAAGATAAAGAAAAGTAGCAAATTTTCACATTTGAGTCGATTAACTGGGTAATCATCGCAACTCTTAATTTATTTAGTTTATAAATGCCTATTTTTTTATATCTATTTGTTTACATATGGCCTGTGTATTTAAAGTTTTTTGCTTTTCATTTGCAAGGTTACAGTAGATAAACAGGAAACGTTGGAGAGACAGGAGGAGGGATGAAATGCAGCAAAGGTCAGGATTTTACAAGTACACATTATGGGTCTGAGACCACTAAGTGGATTGTGAAAACGCTTGTGACAGCAATGGAAATAAGTCCAGGAATTATTCCGTCCCTGTCAAAATCAGATATGTTGTATTTTATCAGTATATTAAAATGTTTTCAAGAGCTGAAACAATTAATTGATGATGAAAAGTTAATTGGCTACAATTTTGATAACCGATTGCATGCAGGATTCTCGGGTCTCTAGTTTGAGGATCTGAACTTTTTCTCCTTGTTATATCTCTCTAAATTGAATATGTTTGAGTTTTGGACTAAAGTTCTGACAAGATTAGCAATTTAAGGATGTTAGCTTGACTTCTATTTTTAAATCTAAAACCACATGAAAACACACACTCACTTGAAAAATCCCTGTACATAAGTGTTACTTAACTGTCTTAGTGGTCACTTCAGGTGTTATATGAGCTTATATGCTGCTTTTTTACAGTTTTACGATCCTTGTTTTCAGGAACAGGTAAACACAGGTGACATAACCTGTGAGTTATGAGAGAGTTATGACAGGAGTTATGGCGTTAATAGCCTTGAGGTTAGAGCGCATGTCAAAACTGAGTGCAGAATTAACCTCTGCAGGTTTTGTCAAGCTGTCATTTTAAATCAGGCTTTTCTTCATTCCTATGCTCTCACTTGTAACAATGCTTGTGTAAAATGGATGGTGTTAACCCACATATACAAAGTGCCAGTAAATGCAGTGTATGTCTATTTATATTTAAAACTGTCGCAGTGCAGATGTGATATAATTTTAGCAAAAACATGTCAGTTTTTATGTGAATGCGTAACTGTTGTTGCAGAAGTTTGAGAAGCCAAGGATTTATTTTAAACTGGAAGTGCTCTTGGAACATTGCAGGCAGTCTGTGTTGGAAAACACTGAGTCACAGCTGCCCAGCGGTGACAACCAGCGTCTCCCTGAGGGATCAAAGCCTTAGCAACATAACATATTCAAGACATAGCGAGAGGCATGGATGATTGAAACGTGTTTAGATACATGTGGTGTGAACTAGATCCTCTGTCACAACACAAATCGACATAGAACCACCTGCACCTAACTTAACAGGCCTGTGCTTCCTCTTCCTTTCAGACTGTGTGTGTTGCTGGTTTCTTCCCTCCAGCTGCTGAGTCCCATGGCTCCAGGAACTGTCTGATTCTGGATCTGTCGAGCAGGAATACGACAGGTCAGGCAAACACAATCAGCCACCCCCAGTTCTGAGAAGCAAATTTACCGTAGAAAAGAAAAGACATGTTTTCTCCAGTGTGTCCTATAATTCAGTCAAACTAAAAATACAGTATAAAAAATAAACACAAATTTGAGTTTTTGTGCTGATATTTCTTCCACCCTGTCAGGCCCAGGCAGAGAGAGCGATGAGCTGGGCGGAGGAGGACTGGACGGTGGGGCTGTCTGGACGCGTCCTGCAAAAGGTGAAGGAGCTGCAGGTCCATCAGGAGCGACTGTCCAGAGAAAACAAGCAGAAACAGCTGCAGCTGGACAACATCCACACCAGCCTTGAAAAACAGACTGTGAAGGTACAAGCAGCCATGTTGGCTTATAGCCATCACTTAAGGTTAATTTGTGAGTTATGTTCCATGTAATTTTGGTCATGAGACATCAGAGTTGGTTGCTGGACTTGAATTCTGACTGAAGACACAATATTATGCATCGATAATAGTATATTACAGTTTCATATTTCGAGTTGTGTATATCTGTATTTATATTCTAATATAGTTAGATATATTATTTTAGTGTGCTATGTTTTATTGTATTAACATATTGTGTTATTATTATTGTGTTCTATTCTAATATTTTTTAAAAGTTTTTAACTATTTTATATATTTTGTCCTTTTGTTTTTATTGTGTGTATGATGATAAAGAAAAACACAAATAATTCTCATATCAAACTTAAGTTACGAATAAATTTTCTTATCTTTACACTATCAGTATTGTTTGGTGTGACCATATGAACAAATTAACCATTATGGTAATGAATTGTAATGTAAATATTATGTTGTATAAGAATTTTATAATGTGTTTAATTCTGCTATCCTTTCCGTCTCCTCTTTCTCCTCCTCTCGACTGCCCAGTATGAGGAGGTGCGTGGGGAGCTCCAGTACGTACAGAGGGAGCTCCAGAGTGTTCGCGATGAGGCCAAGGCAGTGGTTAGCAGCAGGGAGCGTCTGACACAGGAGCTTCAGAGCAAACAGGCCCAACTATGCTCATTCGAGGGCAAGCTAGATGCTGCTCGCACCCTCAACAACAATCTCACCCAGGAAATCAAAAGGTTAGGACCTGTGGAAACCATCTGGGATGATTAGCTTCTCTGTTAATTACTCTGTTTTTATGTGTCTTGTGTGTTGGTTGTCTTTTTTTATATGAATACTTTTATACTTTTAGGTTAATAATACTAATACTTTTGGATAGCAAATAGTGCTGAAAGAACTGATTCCTGAAAGAAACCTGCAACAGACAGACAGAGAAATCATATGTATGTCTGTTGATAACTGAGGATGTTCAGTGAATCAGTGAAACACAACTATTATAGCAGATCAGTAGAAGGAACAGACAAGATCAGCTAAATTGGCATCTGTGGTATAAAATCAAGAGTAGTCCATCCATAATGTAAAGGACTGGTTTGGCATATGTTAACGTGAGCCTACTATGTCTAGAATGACATTCATGCATTCATGGACACCAAGAGGGACGGCCCATTGTATGTGTGGTTCTGTTTGATTTTGAAGATAAACCTTTAATGATCCCCACCTGGTAAATTTGTACAGTACAATAAGTACAGATAAATAACAGAAGTATATAAAACTAGAATAAGAGAGAATATAAAAAACAAGCATATGGAGACAAAGATTACAAGGGACAGAAAAAAATCAAAGAAACTGTCTGGAGAAATCTGGAGAAATCATTCTCCTTGGTTCATAAGGGTTAACAGTGCCAGATGCAAAGACAAATCCTTCATTTGTTCCATCGGACCAGACTTGTTTCTTCCTTTCTCTGTTTCCTTGCCCACATTGACCTCTTTCCCTCTGTTTCTCCTTCATCCCTCTCTCTTTCCCTCTCTCTCTGACAGGTTGGAGGCTGAGCTGGAGAAGCTGCAGAACAGCAGCAGGTCAGCAGATACCACTCTTTTCTCTACACCCTGCTGGAGCACAACCTCACCCTGGGAGCACAATGGTACAGTCTTCTAACTTTATGACTCCTGTGTTTATTCTCTCTGGCAGTATCTTTTCATTATTGCACTGTATAGTTTGGAAAATTAAACGGAAAAAACGTAAGACTCCCAAATGAGCAGAGAGATTATAAATAAACTCCCCAAGCTCTTGTCCTTTCCCAACCTTTCACTCTCGTGACTGCTGCATTTCCTTTTTTTCTCTCTTGTTAGTGAACTATTTGAGTTCTTCACTGCTGTCATTTCTGTTCAGCTATGGTGATTGGTTTTAGGTACTAAGCCCAATCCATATGCTGTGTTTTTGCCCCGCAGAGAGCAGGAAGGACGAGAGACCAGGGCACAGAGATGAAGGACAGAGCCGTGGGATTCACAGCCGAGTAAGTACCAGCATTCTTTTATGCTGAGCTATGCATAGACTAGTTCAAGACCAATGTGGGTTTTAGCTTTAAGCTGTAATTCTCTAGCTGATTAACTAATTAATTAGCCTCAATGCTCTTATCATGGCCCTTTAACAGTAACCAGGTCAAAGGATAAGGCTGACATTATCGTGTTTTTCTTATTATCAGAAAATGCTATAAAAAGACCAAAACAACAATTTGGTAATCTGTCTCCTAATACTTTCTGACCTCCATACACTCTCTGTGGCTGCCAGCCTCGTGCCCACTGGTTCCTACTGAAAACATTATTCTATAAAAAAAAGTTCACAAATATATATTTATTCTTAAATAAGGCTCAGTAATTTCCTAAAACACTTGGGCACTGTAGTTTTTACAAATGTTACTCAATCAAGAGTAAATGAGTGCCTTTGTTAGGGACTATTTTCAGTCATGGATTTGGTCTTTTTACGGGATTTGTTTACAATCAGCAAAATATAGAATCTCATCAGACTTATCCTTTTAGAAAAAGTTTCTTCTGCTGAACTCCACCATAGTGTGCTACGTTTGTTTACAGAAAAACTACTCTTTCTCTCAGCTTGTGCAATCATGGTCAGAAAATAATTGTCATTCGATGGGACTATATGGAGTCAAATTTTTACTCTCATTGAGTCATTCTTCAATAAAATGCCGTTTAGGTCACAGTGGAATAGCTTGAACCCTGGAGCCCCGTTGTTTGTAAATTCTGCTAAAGTGGCCTGACACCCTCCATTTGTCTCTTTATCTTATCCTTCTCTCCTCCCGTCAGCAGCGGCTCCAGTTCTCAGAAGTGGCCACAGCCTCGTTGCCACGACAACAACACAGGAACACACCCCACCGCCACCCATCTGACCAATCAGACACCTTCTCCACTCCCTTGGCTGCGTTTCCGTGGGAACGGGATGACTCGAGGCCAGCAGCCAAGAGACGATCCCCACCCTCTCCCCAGACACCTTGCACTGATGTCGTCAGTCCAGGCCAGTCGGAGCAGGGGGTTTGTGGGAAGGAGAAGGACCACAGGAAAGAGACAGACAGTGAGTGAGGATGTCAAGTGGTCACCTTGGTAATGTGGCACGACTGGTTGTCGCCCATTTGCAGTTTGGTTACACACTTGCAGCTCAGCCTGGCAGTCTCCTAAAGCAGGATTAATAAAGTTAGCTGGATTACTGCACTGGCTAAGACCAGCACAGACTGAAGTAAACGGTCAGTTCTGGGTTTTACTGCTGGTTTCCATTTAACTGGCTATTCAAATCAAATTAAATGTATTTATTTAAAGCCCAAAATCACAAACATCGTTTGCCTCAGAGGGCTTTACAATCTGTACAGTTGTGACACCCTTCTGTCCTTAGACCCTCAAACCGGGTCAGGAAAAACTTCAAAAAACCCTTTATGGGAAAAAGAATAAACCTGAGGAAGAGCCACAGATGAGGGATCCCTCTCCCTGGGACGGACAGACGTGCAATAAATGCCACATGTACAGAGAACATCATCATCAATCATATTATGGAGTTATACATGGGTCATAATAAATTGTAGATAAACTGAGTTCATGGGTTTAGTCCATGTGTGAAGGTAAGGTCTGCTGTGTGAGACAGACCCTTGATTTCATCATTTAGCCTTTATTTTGGAATGTTTGTCACAGCTCTGATACACGGTTTTATAGATATCAATAGAAACACTGTCAGTACAAATTGTTTTTCAGATTCAGTTTACAACAGTCAACATTGTTGACAAACCTAATGTCAATAGTAAGGCCATTTTAGAGCATCAGGCCACAGCAGCTAAAGCTCAGTCACAGCTGGTCTTGAATCTTGACTCAGAGATGGCCAGCATAATAAGAATTTTTTATATTTTCTTTGGCTAAAGTGTTATTTTTAGAATGTCTGACATAATAAGATGGTGTTGTTTTTTGTTTTTTAGCATCTATACTCAGCAACTCATTAAAGTGTTTATTACTAAATACTACAACTTCCCTACCCTGTCTGTGGGTGTCAGCCACAGGGCTTTATGTTTGCTATTGGGTAAGCTTCTATTTTAAAATAATGCTAAATAATTTCCTAAAATAGCTGGCTAGTAGTCTTTAGCAAGCTAAAGTGACTGCAAGTGACTCAAACAGGAGCAAATTGTGCATTTGTTGGGAACAAAAGTTTAGTGGGATTTGTTGACAATAAGAAAAATATATAATATATTCATCTTTTTTGTTTTAATTTTAATGTCTGTATTTATACCAGGATTGATCTACCGACAGTTGTTCAACATTGATAGTTTTGTTGGAGTGTATTTCTTATTGTGATCTTTGGCTGGCCAATAATTCTGACTCTCATATACTCTCGTTTAACTTCACCAACACTTGTTACATAAGAGGTTGTGTAGAAATCACTAGCTCAGCTGGAGCCTCCTCGGCTTCCTCCCAGGCCAGTTTAATGGCACAGAGTGGCTCTTAGTACACTTTATAATTGTGATATAACACTCCTCTTCCTCCCAGCTCCCCTCTGTGTGTGTGTTCAGTAGAGGAAAGGGGATAGTGAAACAATAAATGCTTCTTTTAGCTGCTGGGACACACAGGGAGGAGCGGTGCAGTGTTTACATTAGGTCTGCTTTTTTTTCACTGGCTTTTTGCTGCTGTATTAGTTATTTTGTTGATCTTCACTCTAGTAATTTGATTCACGTTGCAGGACTTTGACCAGATTTACTTCTTATGGGGTCGCATATCGTAAATGTAAACCTTTAACAGTAGATTTATACTACTGCAGATTTTACAATAGATAAAACACACATTTATGGTTAGTCAAGTAAAGGTGGTGAGTATAATAATAATTTTTATGCTTCAGTGTGTTGCAGCTCTCCACAACTGAACTGTTGAACTGTGTTGCAGAAGTAAGGGAAGTAAGGGAAAATTGATTTCATCCCTGGCTTTGTAAATCAGCAGCCTGACGTCCACAGGCATCAGCTGTGCTTGTCAATAAACCAGTCGGTATGGACTGACCCCATTTGTGAAAACCCCGACTGTGGGTTACTGCTGTGTTGTTGACTGTTGGTGGTCATTTGTAAGAAATCAAAGTATTCTCGCTGATGTCAATGCTTATTTAGGGGTTATCGAAAATCTGTTTTTCCAGTACTTCGTTTTCTCTGTTGTTTCTTTGTTGCTCTCCACCCACTCAGCCACCAACCAAGACTTGACTCACGTAATCAGTATTTGTGAACATGGTTTTGTTCTTGAAGATGGCAGGCAGCAACGCAAACTATATATAATTTGTAGTCAGAAAGGTAAAACTTTCACAAACACTGATGAGATAATTTAAGGCCTGACAATATTAGGAAAAAATATATTATCTGAGATTGATATACAGAATTTAACAGAATTACAACAATTTAAAAACAGTATAGATACCTTTTTTGTACCAAATTAGTTTATTAACCAGTATGTCTGTGTGTGCTCGATCTACCAGTATGTTTAGCAGAAATGCAGAGTCGTGTGTCTGCTCTGGAGGAGGAGCTGCGTGCAAAGGCCGGGACGTTGAAGTCGGTTCAGAACGAAATGGTACAAAGCAAAAAGGAGCTCGCCACCAAGGACCTCAGCATCCAGAGAGCCCGTGATGAACTCAGCCTGGCACACACACGCATGGCCCAGGAGAGTGAACGGGTAAAAATCAGACACTACTTCTACTGATATAACTGGTGGTACTACTACCACTGCTACCACAACGACTTAAAACAAATGTGTTTCATAGCAGTGATGTTTTTCCCGGGTTGTTTTTGTCACAAAATGGGCGTTGGTTTAATTTGTGAAAACATCTCTTTGTTTTCCCTTACAATAGCAAACATGTTGGGAGTATTTTACTAAAATCACTTTCCATTATTATGAGGGACATTGAAAAGGTTGAGCTTGAAAAACAGTGCCCTTGTTCCGTTCAGCTTCGTAAAACAATCCAGCTTTTGGCAAACAATGTACAAAGCCAGAGAGCGAATGGGAGAGGCTGCCAATTCTCCCATTAATTGTCTTGTTTGTTAAGAGTGACTATGCTAAGCCTTTAATTTGTTAATGCTTTCCTGATGTCAGAATGTACCTTTATCAGCATTATAAGATTAAAACAAGTCCAGTCCATGATGGCAGCAAGGATAATAATCTCGTAGGCTGCATTATTGTCAGTATTGAAAAGAATATGTTTTGTGTGTTTGTTTGGCAGGCATCAGGAGCTGAGCAAAAGCTGAAGCAGCTGCAAGAGGAGCTGAAGTGTCAGAGGCAAAATGCAGAGAGCAGCCGACTGCAACACCAACAACGCTTCAAAGAGCTGGAGAAACAACATCAGAGGGTGAGACAACAGAGAGAAACAAAGGAATACATTTGAGAAACATCTAAAGGAAGCAAGAGATAAACTTTCCATCCTTAGAAATAATACATCTGCCCACATTACAGCTGAAGGTAGTGGCTCAGATTTTGTTTGTGTGCTGCCTACAGGATCTGACAGAGCTTCAGAAGGAGAGGCAGTGTCTGGAGAAGCAGCATCAGCAGGAGGTGAATAAGCTCAACCAGGAGCTCCAGCAGGCCAGGACTCTCCACAATGCACTGCAGGCCCAGGCTGACAAAGTAAATACACACACAAGGTCACAAAATCACACATGAACAAGGCAAACAAGCCCTCTAATATGCATGTTTATACATGTTCAGATCTGTATGAACACTGGAAACTGAGGATCAAAATGATCATATTGTTTATATTTTGGTTCATATGTCTGCTCTGTTTTTTCAGCTATTTCCTGTTTCTCTTCCCTGCTCTCTCCATCTCTATCCCTTCTCCTCTCTCCCTCTCTCTTTCTCTTGGGACTTACATTATTTGTACCAAAGGTCAATAAACTTATCTCATTTCTTCTCCCACACTTGTCTCTTGCCCCTGTTGTTTTTTTCTCACTCTCTTGCTCTCTGTGTATCTGTTTCCTTTTTTCCCCCCACCCACACTCCTCTCCTCTTTTTCCTCCTCTCCTCTCGGTTTCCCCCCAGTGGAAAGGTTAAGCAGCGAAGGTAATGACCATGTGACTGCGTTTGACAGTGCAGAATCCTTTTGGTTATGGAAGCATGAAACAAAATCATAACTCATAACTTGTGTGTGAGAAATACTTTGAGTTCTTACCAAGAGGGGCGTGCAGGCATGGCTGCGGGATGAGGGTGGAAATAGATGGAGGATTTGTATGAAGGTGTGTTGAGGCAAGTTGCATGAATGCAGAGAAGGTGGAGTGTGTTTGTGCTTTAAAACATTATGTTGTAAGTCCTTTTCTTTTTGGTTTGATTTCCTTAACATGAAGGAATGCTGTGGTATTTATTTTTTATCAGAGGAATAATTAAATACCATTTGATCTCACACAATGGTGAGCCTCTTGACAAACTTTTCTTCCCCTTAATGCTTTTAGATGGAGTGGGAAAAAAAACAAAACAAAACTTAACAATGAACATTTATTCTACCCACAGTGTCCCTTAAAACCTTACTGTAAACCATTTGTAAACCTCACTGATGTTATCTTAATATATCTGATAAGGGCATGGAGAGTACACACACAGTAGACGCACAGTTTGTGATATTCAGCTGCTGATTGTGCGTATCATTACAGCTTTGTGTGCTGAAGGAATATTTACATAAATTCTCATAGAAACTGCGAGAGTTTTCTGTGACGGAAGTGTACCGTCATAGAAAACTCAAAATAATTCGCATTTACACATAATTCATGAGCAGTGTTAAGTTGTAGGAGATTCATAAATCTAAAAAAAGCTGATGAAACACAGGTAAAATTAAAATTTAATGTAATTACTAAAATTGGATCAGCGAGGTCATACACATACATACATGTACATTACTTTACTGTACACTGTTCACGTGTGCCATGACATGAGATAATGTGTAGAGGTTATGAAGAGTGCAGTGAAGTATGCAGAATGAGCACTGGTGGGAAGCCGATTTACCCTGAGAGGTACAGTAGATAGTAGACGATACATTAGACAAAGCTTATGCTCACTATTGATCACTGATGGCTCTCCTGCTTCTCATTTCCCTCACTCTCCCTGATTTCTTCGCCTGTGACAACAGCCTTTCATTTCTTCATTTCTTTCTTTGTTGTTTTTACTTCTACCTTCTTTTTTCTTCTTACACAGTTTTCGTCCAAATTCCCTTTGATTTCATTCTCCCAGTTTTCTAGCAGATACTGAGTCACAATATCCTCTGTCAGCTGTCTTTACAGAAGCAGGCGTTGGACAAAGAGATGGACTCTCTGAAAGAGAAACTGAAGTGGACGGAGGGACACCTGCAGGAAAGTCAGAAGAAAGAAAGGCACAGACACAAGCCAAATTGACGGTAGTACACACACACACACACACACACACACACACACACACACACACACACACTAAGGGATGGTCCTGAGTCAGGGTCTGCATGTGTCAATTATTCATTAGCTGAGCTGTGGGTATATAATGAACTCTGTAAATTTTTAAACAGTAATGTGCCATATGTCAGTCCAAGATTTTGGTAATAAGCAAAATGTAAATAAATTATTAGTGAATTGTGGCTTCTTTGGTCACCCATCACTCATTGTTGTGTTTTTAATAAAGGTGTAGCATTAGAAAGTCTGAAATTAGTTTTTTAAATTTTCTTTGGCAAGAAATCAATTTTCATGTCCTACTGTACTTGGAAAACAGTAAAATACTGAATCTGGATGACTGACTGCTGAACCTGAAGAAAAGAAAACTATAGTGTCCTTATTAATCAGGAAGTCTTCGCTAAAACCCTTTTTAAAATATCAGACCAAAGCGTGATACAGCTACACTGCAAAGGATGTTTGTGGCAGTCTATTACACGTATACCAGCTTGCAGCATCATCACTAATGCTGCCTTTATCTGCGGCTTGTTTGTTTGTGGTTCGTTGCTATTGTGACTCTGTGTTTGTATGTAGCTCACAATACAAAGCTCTTACACAGCTGTTCCGTATCTTGAAGTCCTGCTGCACACGTATAAACACGGCAGGTGCTATATAATATATAAAATATTAAAATGACTTTCAGCAGAATTATACACCATTTTGGTGAGAAATTAAAGACGGACATATATCTGCTAGATATATTTTAGAGAGGCTGCTGTGGAGGTTTTAATATCAACACACAAATATTTTAAAAAACTGTCGCAAAAAACATGATTTAACTAATCTGACCATTTGACTACATTCACCTAATTTGCATTGTTTAATCCTTGCATTAGGAAGCAGTGCGTGAGGCGGAGGGTGCGGCTGTGAGTCTAGAGCAGAGCAGGAAGAGAGAGCGAGCTCTGGAGGAGGAGGGGAGGAGACTGGCAGAGGAGCGAGCCGACGCCCTTCGTCTCCTCAAAGAACTGCAGGGTGAGGAGCAAGCTGTGGGCGGAAGAGTGGACAAGTCCATGAAATTTAACAGTCATGTGATATGTACAGAGTTATTGTTAAGATCTTCTCTTTTCTGCCTCCACAGGGAAGATAGAGGTCAGGAGTTGGTAGGGATTCAATGTCTTGCTTAAAGACACTACTGCAGGGCTTGAGCCAGTGTCCTCTGGTGGACTCCTGTCCTGTTAGTTAAAAAAAAATGGTGGACATTAATTATTCAATTGAGTCCTATGACTAAGTGCTTGGCATTCATGTATGCTTAATTCCCCTCTTAAGCTGAAGTCTCTCATCCCAGTGCTGCCATCTGCTGGTCGATTATTCACCATTAATTTGACCAAATCAGAATACTTCACTATTCCAGTGATGCATGTGTTCATGAAAATAAAACACTGCTAAGCTTTGTATTTTCTGCTTGTCCTCTAGCTTATTATTTCTTACTGTATGTGTGATGTGAAGTTAGTAAAATCATGTTTTATTCTGCTGTTTGTATCTCTTAACCCCAGAGCAAAAAGCTGCCCCAGCACCTGTCCAGTTTTGTCCTGTTGGACAGAGTTTCTCCCCTCCACCTTCTCACTCCCTTCATTCTCGACCATCAAGTCACATCAAGAGGTCCAACGCTGCCACTCCGGCCGAGCAGAGGAGGGAAGAAGAAGAGAATGTAGATAAGAGAAGGGCAGAGATGTCAGCATCTTACCCGTCTGACAGAGAGCCGGGAGAAGGCATCGACTCTGAACACATCACTGTCATTATCTCCACAGACTCTGAGTGTTTACAAACCAGAGGGCAGAGAAAGAAAAGTAATGAGGAGGAGAGTAAGAATAGAAATGAGACGATAGAGAGTGACACCTCTGACACAAACAAACACTCCACATTTGATCGTGCACCCTCCATTTCTGATGCTGGTACTCCCACCAACCCCTCCATGAATGATGAAAAGACACCTCCCCTTGAGTCTGAACAGGCGAAGTTCTTTGAAGACCTGAAGAGGGAGAATGCCACACTGCGCTCAGAGCTACATGATGCACGCGAAGAGCTGCAGAAACGACTTGATGACCTGGAAGCCCAACGTCGAGCCGAGGCAGAAGCCAGGACCCGGCTCAAACAGCTCAGCCGCAAACGTGCCAGCCAGTCTGTGGAAAGGGAGGAGCAGGACAAGGAATGGAGGGCGCAGCTGGAGAGTGAGAAGGCCGAGGCGGAGAGGCTAAGGAGGGCCGTGGCTGCTTTGGAGGCACAGGTGGAGAGAGGAAGGGTGGAAAGAGAAAAGAATGAGAGAGAGGAGCAGGAGGAGGCGAAAAACAAAGCCCAAGAAGACCGGGAAAGTGAAATGATAGACCTCAATATCCAGCTCAAAAATCAGCTAGCGGACGTGAAGGCCCAGCTGGCTTTAGAAAGAGAGGAGAGAAAGAGAGAGGACGAAGAAAGAAGCCGAGTAAAAAACACAGACATGGATGTAAAGAATGAGCTGAGCATAAAACTGGAAGAGCTTCAAGCCGAATTGGAAGAACTAAAGCGCAGCAGGAAAAAAGACTTAGTGGAAGAAGAGAAAATCTCTGTTAACAACAGCCCGCTGACGTACCTGACTCTCCACGATGACGAGCTTAACTCCAACATGGTCCGCTACGACAACAAGCCCCTCCCATCACCTGAGCAGCACCTTCTCTTCTGCCAGTCCACCAACCAACGCAACATGCTTGTAACTCAGGCAACAGCAGATCTCATCCAGGAGGAGCAAACTGTAATCGAGCCTGAACACTCATCTCTGTCAGATGATGGGCAGGCAGGTCGAGTGGCCTCTAACCTGGAAGACAGCAAAGAACACTATCTGGGAGGGTTTTCCCTGTCCGACCACAGAACAGCACTTTCTGATGTCAAGAAGGATGAACATGCCCCCTCAGATTTGGCAAAAGAGCTGGAGCACCTGCAGAAGGAGAAAGCAAAGGAAACAGCACGTGCAGACCAATACCAGATTAAACTGGAGGCCCTGCAGAGTCAGGTAAATGATGGCACATCAGATTTTGCCTTCCTCAGTAAATCAATGTATGTTAATAAGACTTAGTGCTATTACAGAGTTGAGTAGATCTAATTAGAGTTAATTTTCACCAAAACCATCCAAGACAGGAGGGAGAGAGAATCCAGAAACCAGGGGGCAAGTTCAAATGACTTTAATGACTTTAAAAAACTACTAGCCTATGCAACAAACTTCAAAACCTCTAAGGGTGCAAACTTTCCCTGATGGAAGAAAATTAAACTCTCTATATAACTTTTTCTTTTCAACAGTGAAACTTGAGCTTTCTGCGGTTTGCCTTTTTAAAATGTGCTGTTATTACACATTTCTCCTCAATACTTTATCTGTTTCTGTCTTTTTAATCTTGATTTTCTCCCCAGGTGACGAGTCAGACAAAGCAGCTAACACTGGCCTTTGAGAAGCAGAGTCAGCACATCTCTGGCCTCCTCACTGAGCTGCATGAGAAGGAGACTGCCCTCCTTAGCCAGGGAGAGGAACTTCAGCACTACAAGCAAGAGTTGGATGCACTCAAGGCTGAAAAAGAGGCAGAGGATAAGAAAAGAAAAGAGGTGCTGTCAGTCAAAGAGGTGGAGGATGGAAAACAAAAAGAAGAGACACAAGATGAAAAGTTGATGGAGATGTCAGGGCTTCAAACAAACCAGGAAAAAGAGAGTGCCGTCACTTTCTTCCCTACAAACTCTGTGGCAGAAAGTGACTCTATTGCACAGAGAGATGCAGGTCAGCCAGACATTGTGATATCTGATGCCGAAAGACCAAAACTTATTAGCAACAATGAAGCACTAATATCAGGGGAACCACATCCAGATTCTGTAAACTCACACAAGAATAACCGTGACACTGTTCGTGCGATGGGAGAGACTGAGTGCGTGCAAGATGAAGAAACAGCTGACATGGTTACAGAACTGCTTGTTCTCCGGCGGGAGAATCAGCTGCTGAAACAAAGCATTGAGAGTTTGACTCTCTCTGACACCAGCGTCCCCGTGTTACACACTGACAGTGACAACCAAGAAGTCAAGGAAAGCCAGAAGACAGGACACTCTGCTCCATCCTGCTTGGCTTGGCAGTGCGGAGGTCACTGAGTGCGCCAAATGACATCACGTCACTGCTGCAGAACGTGAAGAGGAGTGAAAATGAAGGAGGAGATTTAGAAAGGGAAGTTATCAGGACTACGAGATCTGAAGAGGAGCTGGAGACAGCGTGTCAGCTTCAGATAAACCTCTTAGAGCAACAGGTAGGGATAATGTCCCTCTTTATATCACAACTATGATGTGACATGTTTTTGAAGAAGAGTGACAGAGATATTAATTTAGTTCACGTAGACCAGAACAATAAATATGTAATGTAGATGTTGGTAATCTTCTAGACAAACTGAATCCATTTCCCTTGTTCTGATTTTTTTAGATATCAACAGTATATTACATCAGTAAAGGTTGACCAGTGAAACATACAAGTATTCCCAGTGATCTGAATTATTGTATAAAGATTGACTTCTTTGTTATCTTGTTTTAAGTGTTTAGTTTTATCAGCATTGTGTCTTGGCCTCAGTCTGTCCTGTCCTTCCCCTCCTGTCCAGGTGGTGGAGCTGCAGTTGAAGATTCGGGCTCTGTCTGAGGTGACACAGCAGCAGGCAGAGGAGCTCGCTATGTGGAGACTGGCCTCCCAACCAGCCCCAACATTTGACCTTCCCAACACAGACAACCGGTCTGAGACAGAGGTCCAGATCTCAGCTATCAGCCGGTCCCAGTCAAACCAGAAGCAGGCTGATGAGATGACCCACATCCTGCCAGATATCCAAGTCCATGTACCCTACCTGGGCGTTCAGGAGAGTCCCGGTAATGTGACATTCATCAGAGAAGATGAGTTACTCCTCTCGTGCTCCTCCAACAAACTGCAGGGCCGGATGTTGTTCTCCAGGTATCAACCACACCACAGCTCAGAGAAGGAATGAAAAATAAGACAATAACCTGCATTTGAAGCCATTATTCTCATGTCAAATGCATGATTATGTATATATATATATATATATATATATATATATATATATGTTCAGTTTTATGCTTTGAGTTAACTTTTTTTTTCTTTTTTTAAAAGATTACTGCACAGCAACGTTCCTGAGCCAAAAAGTCTCCAACCCTCTAAAAAGATTGCATCACTTCAGGAATATAATCAGGACACTGCCATGATTGACAAGGTGTTTTTTTTTTAATCATCATTCACCTGCATACCAGACCACTATGTGTGTTCTATGGTCTTTTTATAAAGATGTACTGGAATATTTGAGTAGAAATCTCTTAGTAGTTGCAGTCTATTTAGAAGGCGTAAGGACTGGATTTGCTTTCCAATGACGTTTACTTTCACAGGTCCGTAATTTGGCGCAAATTATAGAGGAAATAGAGATGGGGTTAAATTGGTACATGTCAAATTAAATAATTTCAAATCACTGCTAGTGTAACCCAGAGTCAGTGCACAGAAGGCCAGCTGGACACGCAAACATCTGTCGGCAGGGAAACTTACAGTTTAATGTGCAGGGAGAATAAAGTTTGCAATAATAAATGAATAATGCATGAGTACCTGTGGCATTTAGATAAAGCTGTTCTTTCAAGAAAAGTTTCAAAGTACACAGTTCTTTACACGAACCTTCTCATAAATGTATTAGAAATTATGGACCTATAAAATAAAATGATACAGTTTTTTATTTTATAGTAAAAGGCAAAATGCTTTTGTTCATGGTTTTGACTTTCAATTACTGGGCAGACATCTTTGTTCTTTGTTCACTTTAAAGGATTAGACTGTTTATTGTTGTTGTTTTTTTCTCGACTCAGGAATCTGAAAAAGAGAACCAGGAGATCAGCATCCCACATCAGTCAAATACCTGTCAAACACAGCACAGGGAGAAAAGATACAATGAAGTTATCCAGCTGTCATCTGAGAAAATGGCTCAGCACGTCACCAAAGATCTCGAAAAAGTCTCAGGGCCAAAGCAAACCAAAACAGCAGAGCATTACCTGGAGAGTCCTGCAGCCAAAGCAGATGCTTCCAACGAAACCACTGAAATAAACACAACTAATGATTCCTCAGACAGAGACGTCAGGACAGAAATGAAAAGTGTCAGCAGTCAAACAGAGGAGAGTTTGCATCCTCACAGTGCTCCACCAGCATCCGAACTCTGCTGTGCATCCACCCAGACTGAGCAGCAGGAAGAAGAGGAAGATGAGGAAGAGTTAGTGGAATCCCCTCCGGTCTCTCCTGTCCCATTATGTGAGGGAGCAGAGTCAGGAGACAAGATGTTGTTCTCAAGTTCTTTCCCCATCCCAGCTGACCCGGCCCGTCTGGCTGAAAGAATCCGCCGCAACAGGACACAGCTGTCAGCCGCCTTTGACGACACAGAGTACGAACCCTACGGACTACCGGAAGTGGTCATGAAAGGTAACTTTATTAGCTGTAGTTTCAGTGAAAAGAAACATCAAACCTGTAGTCTTCGTCTTCTGTTGACTAACTGTGCTAAGAAACACGTCTTAAATAAAAGCGTCCTCAAACTGCTTTGTTGGAAGGCATTATCTCACTTATGATAGAGTTAGATTCATAGTTTGTCCCTCTTGCAGTATTGGTGGTAAGCTCAGGTAAACATTTTCCCAGTTCTGTCTCAGACATTAAGATTTTCCAATTTAAATTTCTGTTTGATAATTGAACAATTGTCTTTTCCAAAATGTCAGAATATTTCTTTACCCAATAATATCTATTTTAATTAAAGAGATGTGGATTTCCATTCTGACAGACGAGCAGAGGATTCAGTATGAACTTGTTTGACAATCATCATATATGAAAGTCTTGCTATGACAAAACAAAACAAATGTTGGATTAGCAGCCATTTGTATATAATTAATAGTATTTTGGATCTTGACTTTCTGAACCTGTAATGTACAAAAACTATTCCTGTCATTTGTGCTGTTTTCATGTGCTCTTTATTTTTCTGCTTTCCCCTAATCCTTTCATTTACTCTTTTTGCCGTCCTACAGGTTTTGCTGACATCCCCAGTGGTCCTTCGTGTCCCTACATTGTGAGGAGAGGTTTGTTAGGGACAAGTGTGGTACCTGTCACTCAGAAAGACCAGGCACGAGAGGATGAGACGGATTAAAACACAGCGACAGGTAACCTCCACAGACTTTCCCAAACACTCGAGAAGAAATTCAAAAACCATTTTAAGTAAAAATAAATTAGCTTAACTTTACGTACATTTCTTGATTAGGTTTGTATACTTTGATATGGCAATATCAGGGTATATAATGGTCCTTAGCATTTCACAAATTATATTATTTAGAATAAAAGTGCTGCAGAATGGGCACATTAGATCAGTAAGGTCCGTCCACACAGATGTCAAGAGTTGTCCGCTGTCACATCATCTATGTCACTTGATTAAATGATGGTTTCCTGATCACAGTGAAATGATCTGACTGACTTAGAGAATGAAGCTGTTAGTATATTATATAGTTTTTGATATTGTCAACAAATCACATTTGTGGCACACAGTCTCATTTGCTCTGTGAAAAAAAAAATCACAAATACAATTTTAATTGATAAATTAAAAATGCCCAGCACTGTGTTTTTAAACAAACAGTACTCAAAGAGGAGTCTTTTTTTTTCAGCTGTAGATTTAATTGAGTATTTACACCAGCAGGACGGATTATGTGGGATCAACTAAAAATAAACTACAGTGCCATGGAGCTGAGGCGATTAATTGATCAGTTGATAAGCTAATTGGCAACTGTATTGATAATTATGATGAATCATTTCTGTCATTTTAAGAATGACAGAATAAAAGTTACAAATAGTGATCGTAATCTGGTTGCCATCCCTCCGATGTTGCTGCATCTCTTAAATCAGTGTAAATTAAATATTGTTGCATGTCGGAAAAAAACAAAACCTTTAATGGCATCACTTTGGGCTCTGAGACGGTTTGACAGGAATTGTTTCACATTTGTTTTCACTATTTTTGATAGTGTTTCGTACACTAAACAAATCAAACTAATCATTGGCAAATTAGTCAATAATGAAAACAATCATTAGTTACAGCCACCAAGAAGCATCCTGAATTTCACCAGATTTATTTAAAGATAAAGGTACCTGTGAAAATATGTATTACTGTATGGTGGTGTTGTTGTTGTTGTTATTGCTGTTATTATTGTTGTTGTTATTATTGTTGTTGTTTTTTATTATTTGGCAGATTTTGACTGGTCTTGCTTTTTGCAGATCTGAACTGATCACTGTGACATGGCAGTGACCTCCAGGGATGGACGTCGGCAGCTTTACAGGGACACTCCAGTCACCAGCAACCTGAAGTACTTCAGAAACCAGCACAGGACCAGTTTAAAAAGTGCTGCGATCACTCATGGACTTCTGTTCATGTGTGCAGGTAACTGGGCCTGCACCATCAGAATAAACACCCCCACTGTGGATCTAAAATGTCTTAATGGTCACTAGTTTATCCTTGCTTATTATTACAATGTTAATTATTGTGTGGAGACTTTGCTGTCCATCACATTGCTGTCACTTTACACCCACCTGTGTATGTACGTACAGGGGGTCATGATTTAGTCATCTTTGTTGATGTTTATTGAAGTTAACAACCACTTTTTCCAAAGGGACTGTTTAGTTTCTTGTGACTTGTGTGTCTAGCCTACGTTGAATGAAACAGTGCCTAGCTGATGCATTTCTAAACAAGTGCTTGTCAAGATAAGTTTGACTTGTTTTCCAAAAGGATGAAGCCAAGAGAGGCCTGTTGTGAAAATGTGATTTATATTTAATTTTTCTCCTTTATGATTCTCGAGGTGGCTTATTTATGGACACTTGAATGTGTTATAATAGACGGCAAGTGTTTACAACAATTGTGTGAAAGCAGAGTGAGCGTGTGTGTGAGACGTTAGCTGTGAATATGGACATGTGTGTCCTCATCTTGATGTTACTGTTTTTGTGTGTGTGTGTGTGTGTGTGTGTGTGTGTGTGTGTGTGTGTGAGGGGGGGGCAGGAGGGAGCAAACGTCGATGACTCAGTCTAACCTGCGTGGTTTCCGCTCCATGTATGGTGATCCACACTGCGCTCCCGCTCTCCTCCTCCTGCTGCTTTGCTTCTCCGTCTTACACTAACAAGCCCCCAGTGGTTTTGAATTGGCCAAAACATAATATTTGAAGCTTTATTTTATTGGCAGAGCATACAGATCCAGCTGGTTTCTTTTGTTTGATAATTTATTAGATTGACGTGACAGTTTTCGATAGATTTTGGTTCTTGCACAGACAGCAGTAGCTCTCATGTGTCCAGATTTTATAGATAGGTTTGGAGTTGATGTACAGTTTGTAACAGAGGATCTCACCACTTTGCTTGCTGTTTGTTTGAAAAGTTAGTGAAAGGATGATTCACTTTTTTTTTTTAAAAGTCTTTCTTAAAACTATACTCAGATGCGCATGTATTCATAGAAAGAGTTACTGGTTGTCTGAAGTGCTTCTCCTGTCCAGTTATTGTAAAAGAAGGGGACAGTCTTACACTGTAAATTTAGTAGATGCTAAAACTGTTTGAAACATCAGCAATCTAAGTTTAGTGTGGTCACACTAGAAAGTGTTACAGAAAAGTAAATCTGCACATCTTTGTTAAATATTTGGTCTGGAAGCTTGGTGACGTAATACTCACACTCACAGCGCAAGTAAGTGAAGGTTCCTGGAGGTTTTCTTTTGCTCAGCTGGGTCGCTAATGGGGGACAATAAGTTCACGCTTTGTTCAAAAAAATGTATTTGTACCATCGACTCATGGCTCAGTTAATTATCAGACAGGAGGTTAGATAAAAGTGTACAGTGCCACACAGCACCTTCGTCCATTTTAGACTCTGCAGCTCTCCAATCCCCTCAAAAGTCACCAAATTGAACTTATCTCATGGATTCATTCATCCACTATCAGGGTTTGGATCTAATAAAGGTGAGTCTGAATTTATTTAAAGGTTTTGCCATTTTTAAATCCTGGTGTGACCTTGGCCACATCTTGTGAGTATCATCCAAAGTTACAGTCTTTGTAGTGCAGTCCTTACGAAGTGCACTTTTTTTGTCTAGACAGTGTTTAATAGCTGAGTTCTGGTGAAGAAATGGTAACAAACATAGGGAATTTCTTTGTGCTACTGTGGAAGACAAAAACCTGCTAACACCTCATATTAGAGTATGAATTCTGTTCCCCATTAAATACTCTGAAATCAGTTCTCTTTGTGGCCAGTATGAAGAAGAACAATTAAAACCTTGAATTCTGTCAATACATATTGTCAGTTGAGTATTGTTACAAGACAAAGTTAATGAAACGTGAACCTTCCCTTTAAAACCTTGCTGAGCTCTCCTTTTGAGAACCTTTCTGCTGAAGGCTTTTAATATATTTGTGTTGTGTGTGGAGTGATTTCTTTCTTGTTTACATTTTATTTAGTCCTTTCCTGGCTGTGGCTCGTCAATTCAGTCAGAACAGCGTGGACTGTTACTGCCTTGACTCGATGCCATTGCAGATTAATTTGCTCATGTTGACACACACAGACACACACACACTTCCCCTCCCCTCCAGCTGCCTTCATATCTCTGGGATCTGTAGTCTTTTGGCAGTGAGGTGGGAGTGTGGGATTCTGACCACACACTGAAGCACACTGTGTTTTTGTTGCCTTGTTTTGGACACTTTATGTGAATATATCTGTGTTGTGTTTGCAGCTCAAATAAATGGCTTGCTCTTAAATTAACTGTTGTCTCCTTTTTTGATTCATTAATGTGCAAGTGCCACTGAGTCTGAGAAGCCTGGCTGTGTGCTTTGTATTTCATGTTGCGACGCAGGGTCTTTTTGGTCCGCCGTCAGCTGTGCACAAGGATGTTTTTTACTGCTGGCGTACAATTAAGTCTAAACGAGGGCCATGGTCCAAAGAGGAGAGCCTCAAAGTGTTTAAGTGGAATATCTCGGTTAAATCGCATAAGTATTTCCGCAATTATCAGTTGCCTCTCCCTTTGCCTCTTGGTCATGAACACATTGTCTGGAAGGTGCTGAAAGCTTTAAAGGACTTGGATGAAAGACTTTGAGAGTCACTGGAGGAGTTTCTGCTTTATCTCATGACGCAATTCCTCCTCAAGTGTGAGGAAAATTGTGCGGACCATAACTCTGACTGTGAAGAAACAAGTGTCTCTCTTTACTTCCCAAAAAGACAGAAGTTGGAAAGGCAAGAATTTAGAGAGCTAAGCCCCCCCACGTCCAGCTCAGGAAACTCCGGGCCCTCTGCTCTTCCTCTGTGGTGACGGCACTTAATCACACTCACAGTGCCGTCATGCTCCTCCTCCTCCTCCTCCTCCTGCAATCTGCTGTCCTCTGTCAGAGTGATGTAGGGTCACGAGAATGGGGAAACACCTTCCAAGGAGAAAACACACATGCACACATGCACTTTAACAACACACCTAATTGCACACACACACACACACACACACGGCGCTCCTTGCCGAGCACTGAATGGTGAGAGGACGACGCATGCTGTATGAGGCGAACTTGGAAGCAACATTTCTCCAAACTTGAAGGTAAGAACTGCAGAAATATTTTTTTTTTCACTGAGAGTTTTTATGAAGAAGAAGAGACTCATTCTGTTTATTTTCACTTTACAAGCGAAAACGTTTTTTTCTTTTTTTTTGTTATATCATGCATGATGCTTGTTTGCAGATTCTTCAGATATAGTTTCATTTGTGGCTCTCGGGCATTTCCCTCTAAATGCCTTTTTTTTTTCTTTTTAATTGGACATTACCAAGTATAGTAGCAGACTGTCACACTGATTTAAAAAGAGATGATCAATCCCTGTGCTCTAATTTGCCTGCCAAGAGAAATTCTCTCAACCCTGACACTAAAGACAACACAGTAATTTAAGTGCAACATTTAGAAAGTAACTTAGTAACACTGTATTTTAAGATTTATGCATGTGTGTTCCTGCAAGTGCAGCCGCTGCTTTAGATAAGCTTTTCCATCTTTTTTGGTTTTGTAGACTTGGAGCAAAATATCATCTAGTTTATCTTTTTCTGTGCTACTCCTGTAGTCCAAAACAGTCCTGTTATTACTTTTGAGGATAATTCTTTCCCAGAACATGAAACCAGAGTTGTAACCTGTGATCTCCTTCTGACGTCAGTGTTGGCTGGCTGAAAAAGAGGCAAATACTTTTGGGGGTAATTGCATCTAAAAGAGCTTCATTTTCTCCCACCACTGTAAATTCTTCAGTAGATATTACATCCTCATCCGCAGATGTTGATTTTTATCTCTGGGGGCTTGTTGGCGCAGATAGAAGGGGGTCATGTCCACAAAAAGGCCTCTCTTTCTTTGCTGGCATACAGTCACTAAATTCCAGCAGCTTAGTTTTTTAAAACAAGCTTTACTTCTTAGTTCTTTGTAGTCTCTCAGACTGCTGTATGTATAAATAAAATAATAGAAATATCAAAATCCACCTTTTTTCCCTTCTCATCTTATTTAAACCAAATATATATAAGTATTTATAGTAAGCAGTAAACCTTTGTCACAAACTGTCACAAGCTGAGCTCACATATTTGATAAAAGCAACAAAATAAAGAAGCATTATTACACCAAATAAGAATAGTTTGATGTGAAATATTAGCTTTTAATAAATAAGTATAAATTCCTTTAGTTTGACAAAATGAATTTGTAGACTAACAAATGTGCATCATGTTCTAAAGTCTTGTACAAAGTTATTTATGTTTAGGGGACCAAAGAGGTCTAATTCCCTGCAAGACCTCATATGAACAAACTGTTAACAAATACCAGAATACCAGACTGTCTTTTATTGCATCATTCATCATATTTAACAGTGTTTTATAAGGATCCTCAAACAGAAGGAATATGTCCACTTTGATTTCCTGAAACAAGTCATCCATTTATAAGCAAATTAAATTAGGGGAAAAACATTTTTAAAAGAAACGAAACAAGTGATAAAGCAATGTTACCTAAATGTTTTATCACTTATTAAATGCTCTGCTTTGAATAATAATTTGTATCTGATATGTTGTATGGTTTGTTTTTTACAAAAGAAAAATAATTTCTCATTTAAACAGTCCAGATTATGCATATGCAAGTTTCCACATCAGGCTTTTTGAAGCTGCATATTGATCCGTGATTGGCTCCTAACGAGTTGTGATGTCACAAATCGTTCTGCACGAGTTGAACTGAGATTTAAGGTGCAGATGAATGTGAAAACAGACTTCCAGGGTCAAGCTCCAACATCTCACTGAAGTAACGATAAGCACATTTATGAGTGGGAGAGGGCTTTAAATATGTTGTTGGGAGTTTTTAAAGAGGGCTCGGGGTCTCCGGGATCCCAAACCCGACTGTTAAACCAGCGACTAATCACGTTACGAGGCAGCTGTGCATTTGTCCTCTACACCTGCCTGAAATGTAAACCCGAGACAAGCTCACGTACATCTCCTCCCAGCCTCATGCTTCTTTTCAAACAGCTCTCCCCCTGATTTATCTCCCCACCTGCCCCTCTGTTTAACTTAAGATTAGATCACCGCCCGTCGGCCACAGTCCTGCTCTCTCTAAGCCCCCCTCACTCAATATCTTAGCAAAATATCAAAATATGCCAGCGCAGGTTTAGACAGTGATAACTAATAATACGTGTCGGCGTTGAAGCCAGGGGCAGAGAGCGAGACTGTCCACACAAACCCGAGCCAACAGTCCATTAGTGCAGAATGCTAACAGAGGGCCAGACTCTGGGAAATCTCAGAACATTGTCAAAGTCCAATCCGTGTGGAGACGACCAGGGCAGGGGCGGCGGACCCGCAGCAAGAAGCTCCTAAATCCCAGTCCTCACTCAGTGTGTGTGTGTGTGTGTGTGTGTGTGTGTATCTCCAAGGAAAACACAGTTCAAAGAAAACATTAGAAGCCAAATAAAATGAAGATAAGCGATAAACATGTTTTCGATTAATGTCAAGATATATGTTTGTGGAGTTTTGGCAGCGTATAATCGCTGGCAGGGTGGCCTGGTGTGTGTCAGTCCCTCCCTGGTTATTATGACAAAGTCTCCATAATGTGAACACTTCTTTAATGCCACTCATACCCTGCGAGAACAGAACAAGAAACGGGGAAGTGTGCCAACTCAAAGTCGGTCTGTTCTTTCATGCGGTAATCAGCTTTTACTCTCTACATGCATGTGTTTGTTCCTGTGTTTTGTCAGGCTTAAAAGTCTGCAAATGGCCTGAAGGATAACCCACAATCCTTCACTCCTGAGGGGGAACCAGAGAGCGGAGAGGAAGAACGGGGAGGAAGGGTTTCTCTGTCACCTGATTTGTGGAGCTTTAACATGGGATGAGCTCCTGACATCCATGACCTAAGGTACTGCTTCCATCACTAATAAAACTTTTTTATTATCGAGCGTAAAAGCTACGATTAGAGAAACCACATAAAGGATAAAAGATGGATGTGAAAGTGAATAATTCTTTTCAGTGTTACAGCATTGCCCCATTTGGTCTTTGATCACATTTTTATGTGTTTATTTATTTATTTTAATTTGGCAACTTAAAAAGGCATTTTATAGATTTCCACTGACACATCAACATAATTTTACTTGTCATGAGCAGTGTAGCTTTGTCTGAAAACATAACTATGAGCCTGTCAGTCAAGTTTCTCTGATCAGGCTTGAAAACTTTAAATTCATAACGGAAAGCTTGTGTTGCAAACTGTTGAGGCTGAATCAACGTAGACATTTATGAGATGTGATATGGGATCGAAGGTAGAGATGGAAAATATTCAGCTGACTGGTTGTGTGAGGTTTAAAATACTCTCACACCTTATCCATTAAATTTAATAACATTAAACAGTGGTCATTGGCTGATGTGACCCATCAGTGTTATAAAAGAGCACCTCTGCTGATTTCCACTGAAGTTGTACTTACGACATAGATGTTGACGTGAAGGCTATTTACAAGTTGGAAAAATGCATATGACTTGAACGCAGCTTTATTGAAGATATAAAATAACTGCTCTGCTCCCCAGCATATTTGACTGTCACAGCCACAGGTATAAAAAAAACACACAGAGCAGGACAGCAGCAGTTTTATTATCAGTAGAGATGTTATCCAAAGTGCTCTATTATTCACCCATTCACACACACTGGCTGGACCATTGGGAGCAGTTTTGGGTGCAGCGTCTTGCCAAAGCACATGTTGACATTTGGACAGGAGGAACTGGGGATCAGTCTGCTCTAACTGCTGAGCCACGACCTCTCCATGTGGTTTCATGTTGATCAGCCCTCATCTCCCCACCAAGCAGAGGTTTTCTACCTTAAAACATCGGTTTCTTAATATCTATAATTTTATTTACTTTCTGAGGAACCAGTACCTAACGGTCTTTGTGCCTGTAAACCGCTAAGACTAAACAAAACTAAGACATTGTACAAGCAAATGCAAGAATGAATGTCTTTTTGTCTCCACTCTCTCTCCCTTGGGGCCTTAATAGATGGGGGACAAAACCCAGAGTCATGCTTCAATGAAAAGGGGCATTCAAAATACAGTTTTTCACTACAGTAATTGGAAAGTACCTACTTAATTTGGCTATTTGACTACTGAAGCCTCCTCTTAGCTGTAACTATTGTTCAAAAGGTCACCCACTCCTCAACAGTTTCTAGGCACCCCTCTTTCAGCCCATCCACAGTTCACATGCACAGCCCCAAAGTCTGTGCATGGCCTTCACGTGAACAGCATCATCCCATTCACACTCTGCACCAATGAAAAGAAGACTCTGGTCACCTGTCCATCACCTCCACAGCTATATAGGTGAATCATCGGGTCCAAACCAAAAAAAAAGAGGCTTCACAATCTGCTGTGTTTTGGACTTTATTCAAGCCAGGGGAGAGACTTGACACTCTTGGACTTTATACGGACTTCTTTAACATCACAATTTATTCATTCCTGTGCGTCCATGAGAATGTGAGTATGCAGTGTTACTCTGCTGCGGTAGTCTGCATCAATATAATATCCTACCTTCTCATGTATAACAATGGCACTGTTATACAAAGTATAAGTAAAGTAAGTAAAGTTATACAAAGAAAATAGCTTTCAATAATTTATATTACTTTGCGAATGTCTTTTACTCGCCGTTATTCTATTACTGCTGTTCTCTGTGATGCTTATGGACTCCATGGTGGTGCCATGCATGTTATCAGGTGTAACACTGTGTTTCCAGCATTATTTGGTCATGTTTGTTTACATTACGGCAGCGCGCCGACGAGTCCGCTAAGAGACTCGTCGTTCTGTATCTTGCCCTCTGAATGCACCACAGCAATAAGAACAGAGGCGAACCCGTTTTAGAGTGTTTTTTGTTTACAGTCCCAAACTCTTATGAGGGCAGTAATTTTCCTCACTCGTTTTATCATTCGTTGTATCATATCAGTGTGTTCAGTAATTTCTACATTTGTATTCATGTTATCTTGTATATATTTATTATTATATATTTTACTAATGCCTGTATTGTTTCTTATTCCTTTGTAGCAACCACAAACATGCATACCCATACACAGACAGAATGAAGAATAAATGAGTGGCATGTGATTCATTGGATTGGATTCATTGGAGAGAGTGTGTGTGATTCATTGGATTATTCATCTGTTCTAACCGGACAACCTGTGGAGTTTACAGTGACATTTATTGAATCAACAGCATAGGATTCCTTCAGTTATCATCCCTGAGGTCACGTGTTGGTGTTCAGAAAATCCAACCCCTCAATTACATGGTCCTTCGAACCAGATCTGCAAATTCCACAGCATAAGCCTGCTTTGCTCGTTCACCTCGTTATCTCAACGACTTCATTCATGGTGAGTCTTCCAAGGCGACACCTACCTCAGTCACACACACTCCATGGCCACTCCGCCAAAGGAGAAATCAAGCATCAAGATGCACCTAAAGTCACCCCCGAAGGACAGACCTCGCAGAGCCTGGTTCCAGAAGCGGTTTTGTCGGCACTGAGAGAAATGAGGGAGGATAACAATCAGCACAGGCGAGAGATGCAAACTTTCATCAGCATTCTCACGCCACGGCCGTCAGTTCCTCAACCAACTGTCTCACGCCTTACTGCTTCTGATCAAAGTCATCTCCTGACTTTAGATGGCAGTAAAGCCTACTTCACAAAGGCCCCCGCTGCTGACTTCGCATCGACTCCACTGCAGCCCTTCAGCCAATCAGAGGATGACCTGCGGAATGTGCCGTGGCCCGAGTCATCTCCCTCACTGCACCCACAACATGATGAAGAAGCATTCCCTCCACTACCACCACCAGTGTCATATCTTCCCCCTGTCAGTGCAGCAGCTCAGGCCTCATACCAGCAGAGGCCACCTCAACAGCATCCTCAACCTTCCATTTGTCAGTGAGTTGACTGAACAATTCAGGAAGATGAACATTAAGCCTAATTATGTCACTGGTGCACCCTCAGCCACAGACCATACATCAGAATACACTGAGCCATATACTCTTCCTCACCGGTCACCTGTGGAACCCAGGAAATGGAGAAGCTACAGTCAGTCACGTTCTCCACCATGTCAGGAGACTCTGTACCGTGGACCAAAGCCTCACACTCCATACTTCACAGATGATGATCCCCGTCAGTTTGCCTGACTGAAGATAACGCTTGACAACATTGTGTCAGCTGATGCCACGGAGCGCTTCAAATTTCAGTTCCTCATCGATCATCTCAAGCTGGAAGATGCCCTGCTGATTGCAGATTCCTACAGTAGTAGCAGGTATCCATACAGCCAGATGGCCTCTCTGACCAAACTGTATGGCCAGCCTCATAAATTGGCCCTGCAGCATATCACTGAGGTTCTGGATGAGTCTGCCATTAAGACCGGTGACAGCAGAGGATTCCGTCTGTTTGCACTGAAAGTGAGGGCCCAAGTTGGGATGCTGGACCAACTGGGGAAGGAAGGGAGAACTGAACTGGAATGTGGATCACACATCTCACGACTGTTAGCCAAGCAGCCACATGATCTGAGATCATGATCACAGCACTTCCATCAACCCCATTCGCACACCCATCCCGACTTTGCTGGACTTTTCCGAATGACTGGAATATGAAGTTCATATCCAAGATGACAATGTACCAGTTCATCACTCCCAGTCATTGCAAGAGAGACAACTAGACCATCAGAGTGGTGCCAAGGCTAAGCAGAGGTCTGCGGCGCACACCACCACTGTCCTGCTTGGACATGACCCCCCTTCAAAGGAGCTTCCCACTTCAGCACGAGTCCAGACAAACAAATCAGAGAAGCCCAAAAAGTACTGCCCCTTTTGCAACAATGTACAGCACTATTTCAATCAGTGTTCAAAGTTTAAGAAACTCACAAAGGAGCAGAAAGTAGCCTGGATTAAAATGGGGAGGCAGTGCTGGAAATGTGGAAGAGATCACCAAGCAGCGCAGTGTTACCTCAAGGCTAAATGTCAACAGTGCAACCAGACTCATCTAGAAATACTACATGATGTCAACTCAACATCATCTGTGAAGCCAGAGATGCCAGCCCCAACCATGCAGCCAGCAACTTATTACCTGGATCCCTCCTGGAGATGCAGTTGTGTGCTGTTGAAAATCGTTAAGGTCTTTCTCTACAATGGTAAAAGGAGGATTGAGATATATGCAATCCTGGATGATGGGTCGGAGCGCACAATCCTCCTCCACAGTGCTGCCAAACAGCTGGGACTTAGGGGACAGTTTGAGGAGCTGGCACTCAGAACTATCTGGCAGGACACCCGAACTGTGCCAGGAAGCACAGTCTCCTTTTCCGTGTCTTCCACCACTCTCCCCCAGAAATGCTTCCAGATCCACAGAGCCTTCACCGCCGTAGAGCTCAACCTCTCCAAACACTCACACCCTGCTGAAACCCTACAGAAGACTTCATCTCAGACATCTCTCTCTCCACTCATGCAGTCAGGCACAACCCCTGCTGCTCATTGGCTTGGATTATCCTCATCACACCAGTTGAGCCAGTGCACTTAGGACCTCCAGGTGGACCAGCAGCCCTAAAGACACGACTCGGTTGGACCCTTCAAGGCCCTGCCAAAGTACTACTGCATCAGTCCTCAGCTCCTCAGTGCCTGCTCACCAACACCCAGACTCCGTCCGCCGAACTTCTCAATCATGTGACTAAACTGTGGCAGATGTCCTACCATACCAGAATGAGAAGCTCATCACACGCTCCAAGCTTGATGCGGCAGCACTCAGGATGCTGAATGGAAAGACAATAAGAGTGAAAGTGGACAGTATTCAAAGGTACGCAACCCCCCTACTGTGGAGAGAATGTGTCCCATTTCTCCACTCATCAAAGAAGTCAGTGTTGACCACCTGCGTGGGACCGAAAAACGTGTGGCTAAGGACCCTGTTAGAGCAGAAAGCTACATCCAAGAAGTCAAGAAGTTGTTGGATGCAGGCTATGTCAGCAAACTCACTCCTGCTGAAGTACAAGTCAGTTCCAACTCCTGGTACATACCTCATCACATGGTCACCCACAATGGCAAAGATCACATTGTGTTCAATTGTTCATTCTGACATCTACGAATAGCAGGTGTTGCCATTTGGCACGTTGTGCAGTCCGTGCTGCGCCACCTATGCTTTTCAACTTTTCAACGGCATGTTCTGGATCATAGTCAACCAGGTGAAGACACCCGCCACTCTGTCAAGTCTTGCTTCTATGTTGACAACCTCCTTTAGAGCTTCACCTCTGAGTCAGAAGCCAAGCATCTTGTCAACAAGCTACAGCAGCTCCTCCTGTCAGGTGGGTTCGAACTACGCCAGTGGGCTACCAATGCTCCAGAGATCATCAGCCACATGCCACCAGAGTCAAAATCAGAGAGCAGTGAACTTTGGCTGTCAATGGATGGGGCTGAGGCACTGGAGCGGACTTTAGGATTACTGTGGCACTGCATGTCAGACACCATCACGTACCAACTCTACCACACTGAACATCCCGAGCCCACCATGCGTAGCATCTACCGAGTCCTAGCCAGACAGTATGACCCCCTTGGCCTACTCATTCCCTAGACCACCAGAGTTAAAATAATACTGGTGCAGCGCCTCTGGAGCAAGAAAAGAGATTGGGATGACCCACAACTGCCAAGTGACCTACTCCAGCTGTGCTGTGGCACGCCTGGGAGAATGAACTCGATCTGCTCCCTGCCATCTCCCTTCCCAGGTGCTACATTCATTCAAAGACGGACATCTCCACTTGCATTCAAAGCATTCATATCTTTTCAGATGCACTAGAGAAAGCATATGGCTCCGTAGCCTACCTTCGGACAGTGGACCAGTCAGGAGAGATCCAAGTGGCATTCCTGGCAGCAAGATCCCGAGTCGCCCCAGTCCGTCAGCAATCTATCCTTAGGCTGGAACTCTGCGCTTCCCACATTGGTGCTCAGCTGGCTGCTGTTTTGAAGAAAGAGCTCACCCTCCACATCTCCAGCGTCACCTATTGGACTGACTCCACCACAGACAAAGTATTTGTTGGCACCAGGGTTGTGGACATCCAGGAGCTGACAGAAGCTTGTCCATGGCGGTACGTGAAGTCAGAAGAGATTCCAGCTGACGACATTACCAGAGGGCTGACTCTGTCGCAACTTCTTGGTCACAACCACTGGAGCAATGGACCTGCATTCCTACAGCAAAATGAAGCATCCTGGCTGGCCTCACTAGATCTCTCTTTATCCGAAGAGCCAGCCGAACTACGGAAGGCCAACTTCTGTGGACATCAGGACATCATTGTCTCCTGATACATGTCTAGGCTAAAGAAAGCCTAGAAGGAAAGAACAAAGGGACTGTTTCCCAGAAGAACTTGCTCTCCTGTCGTCCCAGACAACTGTCCTGGCGAGCAGCACATTACTCACCATGGCTCCTGAGTATGACCAAGAAGCCCAGCTTATCCATGTGGGAGGGTGGCTCTGCAGATGTGAAACCTTCTGCCAAGATATCCTGCATTCAGTTGTTCTTGACCCCCATCATCACATCACCAAACTCATCATCCAGGATTTTGACAGCCGGCTGGCCCACCCAGGACCTGAGAGAGTCTTCGCTGAGCTACGCCGAAGATTCTGGATTGTTCATGGGCAAGAGGCTGTCCGCAAACATCAACATAAATGTCCTGAATGCCATTCTGGCATTCAGGACTGGCGTGGCAACAACCCAGTCATCCCCAAAATGGCGGACCTTCCACCTTCCAATTTACGGCTCCATTGCCCAGCATTCTACTCCACAGGCATGGACTGTTTTGGACTGTTTTGGACCGTACCTCATCAAGATGGACGGCGCACAGAAAAGCATTATATTCAAATGCTTGACAACCCATGTCGTACACCTGGATCTGCTAGCTAACATGGATACAGACTCATTCCTGGTGGCACTTTGCCGCTTCATCGCAAGGCGAGGGAAACCCTTTGAGCTGTTATCTGACCAAGGCACAAACTTCAAAGGCGGCAGTGCTGAACTCAAAGAGGCATTCAGCTCACTCATTCCATCCCTACAAGCACAACTTGCCAGTCAGCAGCAAATTCACTTTCAGTTAAATCCCCCGCATGCACCACACTTTGGCAGGTTCCTGGGAGCGTGAGATCCGTTCAATCAAATCTGCTTTACACACCACCTTGGGATCTCAGTCTGTCACAGAGGAGGTCCCAAGAACAATCCTCTTGGAAGTGGAGAGCATCATCAACTCCAAGCCCCAGGGATACACCTCATCAGATGTTGCGGATCATCACCATTAATGCCACAAGCCATCTACTCAGACACAGAGCTTCTGAGCCGTCACAGATGGGAGGCAGTGTCAAGCCTTGGCTGAGCAATTCTGGATCCACTTCATCAGGAATTACCTGCCTTCTCTCCAAACTCGCTCCAAGTGGCAACAAGACAGAAACGAACTTACTGTTAGCACAATCGTTCTCATAGTTGACCAGCAGCTCCCGCATGCCCTGTGGACAGTTGGAAAGGTTACTGCAGTCATTCCTGGTGCTGATGGCAGGGTACGGACCGCCCAGATCCAAGTCCGAGACAAGAAGTACACACAGGCCAGTTACACGGCTCATCAGACTCCCAGCACTCCCACCAGACACTCGTGACTGACCGCAGCTGACCTTCAAGTGATTCAACTTTGCTCCACAAAGTTGGGGGCAGCTGCTTAAAAGGTCACCCACTCCTCAACAGTTTCTAGGCACCCCTCTTTCAGCCCATCCACAGTTCACATGCACAGCCCCAAAGTCTGTGCATGGCCTTCACGTGAACAGCATCCCATCCACACTCTGCACCAATGATAAGACTCTGGTCACCTGTCCATCACCTCCACAGCTATATAGGTGAATCATTGGGTCCGAACCAAAAAAGAGGCTTCATATACTGCTGTGTTTTGGACTTCATTCAGGGCCAGAGAAGAGGCTTCACAATCTGCGGTGTTTTGGACTTTATTCAAGCCAGGGGAGAGACTTCACACTCTTTGGCGTTTTTTGGACTTTATACGGACTTCTTTAACATTAGAATTTATTCATTCAGTGTTATTCTGCTGTGGTAGTCTGCATCAATATAATATCGTACCTTCTCATGTATAACAATGGCACTTTTTGTCATACAAAGTCGTAAATAGTTTTCAATACTTAACATTACTTTGCGAATGTCTTTTACTCGGCATTATTCTATTACTGCTGTTCTCTGTGATGCTTATGGACTCCAGTGGTGCCATGCATGTTATCAGGTGTAACGCTGTGTTTACAGCATTATTTGGTCATGTTTGTTTACATTACGGCAGCGCGCCGACGAGTCCGCTAAGAGACTCGTCGTTCTGTATCTTGCCCTCTGAATGCACCACAGCAATAAGAACAGAGGCGAACCCGTTTTAGAGTGTTTTTTGTTTACAGTCCCAAACTCTTATGAGGGCAGTAATTTTCCTCACTCGTTTTATCATTCGCTTTTTATCAGTGTGTTCAATTAATTTCTACATTTGTATTCATGTTATCTTGCATATATTTATTATTATATATTTTACTAATGCCTGTCTTGTTTCTTATTCCTTTGTAGAAACCACAAACATGCATACCCATACACAGACAGAATAAAGAATAAATGAGTGGTATGTCAAGAGAGAGTGTGTGTGATTCATTTGATTATTCATCTGTTCTAACCGGACAACCTGTGGAGTTTACAGTGACATTTATTGAATCAACAGCATAGGATTCCTTCAGTTATCATCCCTGAGGTCACGTGTTGGTGTTCAGAAAATCCAACCCCTCAATTACAACTATAACTCATTTTATCTCTGAATAAAGTACTGTAGATTTTATCCCTGTTTCCTCTATTGTATTCACATTACAGTGTATTATAGTAGCATTATATTATACAAATAAGCATACAAGTATTGTTTAAAGATAGACTTGGAAAAAATAGAAATGATCTTTTAAGGTAGTGCTCAAGCTAATTGATTTTCCACAGCTGGTCAGTTAAAACCTTTCATGACCTTGGTTTTTTTTTAAACTTTTTTTCTTTACATAAATGCAGCTCTTAACTTCTCACTTTTCCTGTCAATGAGCGTGTCTTTGGTTTGACGCACAGATGTATAAATAAAGGTTGTTGATGTCTGTCAGACTTCCAAGAACCCTTGTGCTGCTTGTTTACATGTTTCCGTGCTCACACGTACAGCGCCTCTCGAAAAAGGAACTTCCTGTTTATGGCCCGCTGTGTACCCGCGTATCCTGGCTGAGAGCACAACCAGATCCTGGCCTCTGAGCTCTGACCCCTAACCCTGGAGGGGCGGGGGGGTCAACAGGGAGAAAATGCGGTGCACCACCCTCGTGGCCCTGCTGACGGGGGTCATGCTGTACCTGGTGATGGGAGCGCTTGTGTTTAGCACCCTGGAGACCCCCGATGAGAGTCTGGCATACACAAACCTTATTGCCACCAAGCAGGCCTTCCTCCATAATAAGTCCTGCATCACTGAGCTGGACTTCCACCAGCTTATGAAGGTATCACTGCACACACAAAGCAAAGTCTCATTACATAAACATTCACAGTCACTGTAAATTTTAAGTCAGGCTTCATTAGCTTAAAGAAAAAAGGAGCTGTATTTTGAGTAAATTTATTAAATATACAGCAGGTTTAAGCACACATCATGAAGTGGTCAATAAATATCCCATATACCCTTGATGCCCTCCATGGAGGTGCAGAAGAGTTTAGGGGGCAAAGACACTGTGTGAGGTGTCCAGTTTGAGTCCAAAAGTGTACTCACAGACATGACACTTTATTTTCAGATTCTGGGTGACTTGCACTTCCTGAGCATATAATTATCTCCATCAGCTGACGTTTTGTATCTTAGATACTTGAGATTGTGTAGAGATTTGTGTAAATTTACAGTTAAATAAATTACATCCCTCCCCTGCAGGGTGTGGTGTCTGCGGTAGAGGCAGGTCTGGATGTGAGCGGCCTTCCTGCCAACTTCACCAGCCGCTGGGACCTCGCCTCTGCCTTCTTCTTCTGTGGTACTATCATTACCACCATAGGTAGGTCTATCTGACAGCTATAAAACGCTCTCTTACGTGAAGACCTCGGTTGGACTGATAACATGCTGGATCTGTTTTGGAAATAATTAATAGGGAACAAACTTTTCTTCTTCTTCTCTTCTTCTCAAACTGTTCTTGTAATGTTTAAGAGACCTGAGTTTAATTCTAAACATGCATGCTCTCATCAGCCTGCCGTCTTTACAACCAAAACTCTCATCTGTTAAGTGCAGGAGAGTCTTGAACCATAGCAACCAGAAAACCTGTTTTAAAGTTTTTAAACATTCAGGTCTGGTCAGTCCCTTTGGAACTTGCATGATATCAACAGTAAATAGCTGAGGGTCTTTGTGTTCTTTTTATTTTCTCAAGGTTTTGGGAACCTGTCTCCTCGGACGTGGTACGGCCAGTTGTTCTGCGTGTGCTACGCTCTGGTGGGCATCCCCATGTTTGGCATACTGCTAGCTGGAGTGGGTGACCACATGGGCACAGTGCTGCGGAGAGCTGTGGCCAAGATTGAGACCCTCTTCCTGGTGAGAATGGTCTGTCCTGCCCAGGAACCAAATCTCATTTGGATTTACACCAATCACAGCTTCAAACCTTTTTTTTTACTGCTGCCTGAGCGGTGAACAATTGGGTTTTGTGTGATTTTCTGGTTAAATTTTGAACAAGAAGCTGCCACCTGGATGTGAATTAACATTATTAGTGTGAATGCATATTTCTGTAGTTATGAAATATGTGATTTTCAACTCGTACTATGTATCTTCAGAAATTGAATCTTAAAAAGAGATATTATGGCCACACTAATAAGCTGTTCATAAAAAAGAAAACAGTTTTACCTTTGACCTGAAACTGCTGTGATAAGTGTACTCAAGCACTGAACAATTCAAACCAAACTTCATGAGATCCAGTTTTATCATTGCTTTAAACTTTGTAATGATCATCACAGCCTGAAGTATTCATTATCATTCATTCTCTTTTTGCTGTTATCTTTCTCTCCCTCAGAAGCGTAAAGTCAGGCCAACGACTGTCCGCGTGATCTCAGCGGTTCTCTCCATCCTCATTGGCTGTCTGATCTTCCTTGCCGTGCCAACAGTCGTGTTTCAGAAAGTGGAGGACTGGACGTTTCTGGAGTCGCTTTATTTTGTGGTTATTACTCTCACCACTGTTGGCTTCGGTGACTACGTGCCAGGTGATTGTTGCACGCACATACAGACAAACACTCGTCTGATTCCAAATAGTATGGACAGTGTGTGACAGTGTTGGCCACATATGTACACTACACAATTACAGCTGACACCAAATAATTGTAGAGGTGACTGGACAGAAAAATGTTCAGCAACGTTTTTTATAATTAATTAATTGTTTCAGTCTTTTTTCACACAAAAACACATGGGCACAGTGCTGCAAAAACATTTCTGGTTCCAGCTTCTTAGATGTGAGTAATCTCCCTACCTGCTCCAGGACTGCTCTGTATCGGACACTGAGCACTGTAAAGGGGCAACAGAAAGGGCAGCTCTGTATCTCAGTGAGGATCAGAGGAGCGTCACATCACACTGACACTCTAAAAGTCCACTTTTTCTGTTTACAGGCGGAGGTCGTGATGGTGGCATATTCTTTAAGCCTCTGGTGTGGTTGTGGATAGTGTTTGGTCTCGCCTACTTCGCCTCCATCCTTACCATGATAGGCAACTGGCTGAGGGTGCTGTCTAAGAGGACCCGTGCTGAGGTGAGTGAGAACTTCTATTAGACAGACAGGAATGTGTAACGAGAGGAGGATGTGCTCCCCATTTTGTTTAGAGGTTCATCCTTTCTGTTCCCACACTCAGATGGAGGAACTGAGGGCCCACGCTACAGACTGGACCCAGAATATCCAGAACATGTCCATGGACTTCCGCATCCCGAACCCCCTGGAGTTCAACGACCCTTTCCTCCTGCAGCGCCGGCGTTGGAAACGCAGCGAGCGTCGGCGTATCCGCCGGGGAGCCCAGGGAACTCTGGGACACTGGGTCCGAGGAGGATCTGAGAACGGACACCTGCCGAATCGCTGGGCTGGCCTCTCCAGCTCCATGAGCCAGCTGGAGGGCCATTCGTCCCTTGAGAGGGCAGTGGTGGCCAAAGCCAGGCCACTGGTCACTGCTGCTGTGGGCGGAACAGTCCCGAGAATGGGGCCAGGATTGAGGGTTGACCCCGCTGTGGGTCTGCAGGTGGAGGGCAGGTCGTTTCCTCACCTGCTGGCCCGCTCATTCTCCCTCCCCGTGGCCCGGTCCAACTTAGAGTTGGATTCAGGAGGTGCAGCCGTGCAAGGAGGGTCCATATCTGGGTCTGAGTCTCCTTTTGACTCCAGATCAAACGTCTCCTCGGCCTCCTCGTCCTTCTTGGAGCTCCACAAGTTTCAGCCCTTTCGCACAGTCAGCAGCGCAGCGTGGAGAACGGAAATGCGAGAGCCGCAGACATGAACACAGCAGTAGAGAGAAAAAAACTGATTCCAGCAGAGAAATGTGGATCTGTAGCAAACAACAGCCACAAACACTCACCTGCCCCTAGTTTCCTCGCTCACTCCTCCTCTCTCCCTCCTTTACTTCCTCACTCTCTTCCCCCAATCCTCCTCCCCTCGCCTCCCCTCAACAGTGCCGCCTCAACTGCATGTCAGCTGCTGGACTTCTTCGGAGAGAACCTGGCGTACATCGACGAGTCCTCGGATACGCTGAGCGACCGTGCCCAGCCGACGGCAAGCGAAGAGAGGA
This sequence comes from Scortum barcoo, assembly GCA_023238725.1. NCBI lineage: Eukaryota > Metazoa > Chordata > Actinopteri > Centrarchiformes > Terapontidae > Scortum > Scortum barcoo. The sequence continues at coordinate 12,772,270 of CM041554.1, forward strand.
GGAGACGGCCGCGGAAGCCCAAGAGGAGGAGCATGAGGAGGCAGCTGTCACACAAGTGGAGCCCCTCACAGGTGAGGAGGCCCAGCAGTGACATGCAGCCGCCTTCAAATCCCCCCACACCACCTCCAGACTCTTCTCTTTCAGACGTGCCTCCGTCAGGAAACCAGACGGGTTCGGCTCCGGCACAATGACGGCCACCACATTTCACATTTCACAACGCTGTGGGATACAGCAGACTTGACACTCCTAACACTTAAAACATCCAGTATACACCACATGCAAGTAGCTCATGTTCCAGTATGTTCTAATATTTAGCCTCAAAAAGTCAAAGTTGAGTTATTGCTTTGATTTGCTCGAGGCAGAAATTCTTTCTAGCCCAACAGAAGACAGAAGACAACTGCTTCCGTTCAGACACCGCAGACATGATAAGACATCAGTGTGATCCAGCTGTGCTCCAGATTGAATAACTGCATCATTCACTGATCTTGGCTCCAGATTTTCAAACAGCCCTCAGTGATGCCAGCAGCTCTGTGAGACTGTATTGAGGCACAGCGCTGCTTTGAGCTGAATGCTAACATGTTGGTGTTTGGAAGGTATAATGTTTACCACGTCTTCCATCTTAGTTTAGCTAAGAGTCAGGGAGTCACCAAAGGTCACAGGTCTGTCCTGATACCCACACTTGCATGTACATACACCACACCATCAGCTGATAAACGGGTGCGTCCAACGTTGGAAAAATGGCAACACACAGTACTCTGCGTCATCATTTTAATGAAGATTTTGAGAAATGTGTTCCATCTTGTAAACCTATAGGCCAGAAACCATCAAAATACTATCACATTAAGACTCTTACACACAGTAAACACTACTCCAACAAGTCATCTGAACTTGATTGTGCCACATTGTGCCACATACATATTTGTACTTGCGTGAGTGACTTTATGTCGATGATAAGCCTACACATGCTTGCAGCCAAAACAGGCACTTTCTGCAATTACCGGAAATAAATCACACAAATGTGGTTATAAGGGACAGACCTTTCAGTTCTCTCTAAAGTGTAATATCATGCAGTGCCTAAACCGACATCGCCAAGTGGGCTCTCACATCTGTTCCATAAAATGATTCTTAGATAAATCTGAAGACAGAGACAAACAGGCCTTTCAAATGAGGGAATCTTATGGTGGTCATAAGTTTCAGTGGTTTAAAGAGGCTATGAGTCACATCATTATCCAGACGCCATTACACATAATTATCAACTCTGTTGATCTCTCTTTGAACTGCTGAGCTCAGCCGAGTCTCAGCAGATGTATTCAACACTAAATCTCAGATTTAAGCGGGTTTGTGAAATGAACTTCTGACTAATAGCTTGAAATTCAGAGCAGAGTTTCCAGCAGTGAAACTCCACCAGGCTGCCACCAGGCACAAAACAAGAGAAAAATTAATCCAGTTTTGCGCAATACAACATTTAAAAGGGAAAACACCAGGAAGAAGAGAGTAGGGGAGGTATTTTACAGATGCCATACATGTAAAAAGTGTTTTTTGGGGACATCATCTACTCAGAAAATTGATCCCATGCGTCAGAATCTGGGTGGCTCTCCACCTCAGCTAAAATACTTCTCTGGGGAAAACCCTGCAGCAGGCGAAGAACCACAACAATAGTACATTAACATGAAAGCACGGCGGCGCCATCATTCCCCCTCAGACCGGTGTCAGCAATCTGTAGTGCTGTCACACTATTATTACACTGACTATTTAAACTTTCCTCATGGTCGAGACAGTCCAGTTGTTTGAGGGTTGAAACTGCTCCTGAGTCTCTCCTGAGTGTTTTTAAGGGTTAAAAAGGGTAAAAGTCAGACTGAGTCACTGTCCACTGCTTCGTGTTCAAACCTTTGTGCTCCTCACACCATCATAAGAATCTTTGTGTGCTCGCCTTGGATAGAAGTGGTCACAGGGCTATTAAAGCCACGCTGAGGTTATTTTTTTAGTTTGTGGTGTTTACCAACTATACTATCAAGTCTCCTTATGTCACTGTTGGTGAAATCCTGCTTGTGACCACTTGGCTGATACTGTTTGTTGGTGTTTTATTATTTTTAAAGACTGCCCCTTTGCCACATAAACAACTCTGCAGGTTTCTGTGTACACACTTCACCTTTCAAGTACTGTACTGTTTGTCCTCAATTGAACCCTGTTAGATGCCTCATAATGTCTTAAAGTGACACATTAAAGTGAAAATGATCAGATTCTTAACCCAAGTTGTTTGACATTAACCTTATCAAGGCTCAGCCTGTGCAGATGCCTTTGTGATTTTCTTTTAAATCATTGTGATGATTTTCTTAAAAGGTTCTTTGTGGAGTTACTGTTCCACTGTTCCACATACTGTTAACGGAGCAATGTTTTTATCCTCGCCATTCTCATGATCAGCAGGTGGTGGTAACGTGTCAAGAAACACACTAATGTGCCAACAAAGGCAGTGAGGAAGAAGAAGAGGACTGCATGCTGGTAAATGTTGATGTGAAAGATGCAGGTTTCAAACGTTTAAGAAAAATCAGTTGTGGAAATATTATTGGACACCTTAAGGACACGCACAGTGTGTTTTGGTGAGTAACTGAACGTAAACAGGCATAAGAAAATCCCACCAGGCATCTTTAAACTGTACGGAGCCTGCAGTTCCTCTGCAGTGATGTAAAACCACACGTCTGTCCCTGTTTTATCCTTCTTATCAGTTCTAAGCTGTTTTTTAATGTGTGTTCACAGTGGAAAAGTGACACATTTTTTCAGTTTTCATACTATAAAACAATTGAGGGTTTTATGATACTGTTGATTCACACTTGTCTTGCAATGCAGTGCAAAAAGGAAGTGGAGGCTCTATTTTTAAGTGGAAAGAAGCAAAATTAAATTGTGACAAAACAATGATAAAATATCTAGAAAGATGTTTAGTAAGATGTAAAAATGATGATGATTTCCTAATAGTATAAAAACATAATACAACAAAGATTAGTCTCTAGCACAAACTGTATACAAGTGATGTAACTAAGTATGAAAGTGGTCTGTTGTGCCCAGATCACTGCTGGAGAGCAGGAGATGTTAAATGACCTGAATCCTGAACTCCGAAAGTCCTGAATGAACTCTCGTGGATAAACATAAAGTTCCTGCTTACTCAGAACCAGGAACTACGACAAGAGGCGATCATGGCATTATGCCCTTCACCAGGGCCAAAATAAGTAACTGACTGAATCCACGCTCAAATTCAGGCTCCCACATATTTTGTCATTTGCTGACAGAGGGCTGGAAGGAGAAAGATCCACATAGAGCTGAACTGGTGTGCCTACATGAAGCATCAGCAGTATTTTTACTTCTGACCTATGAAGGATTCGTCTTTTAATTCTTTTTTATAGGCAATAAAAAAAGGAGCTGGAGAGTCAGGATGAGTGAATTGTGCTTCATCAGTTTATGTGGCCTTAAACTCATACATAAGTTTGTGATTTGTGTTGCTGTTTACGAGGTGCTTTTTGTAACACGCTCAGATTATTAAACTATTTGAACTTTTTAAAGGCACTAATTTACAAGATGAAGGCTTGCACAATTTTCACACTTTTTTACTCTTTTGAAGCATCACCACAAGTCTTACTAAATGCAAACTTTTATAAAAACATTACACATTTTAGTTTTTTTAAGTAATAAATCTAAATGTTAAAGGTGGACATAAGTCCAAATGCTGATTATTAGCCTCAGTGTAAAATCTAGACCCCAAAAATTTCTCCCAATAACACAAACACAACCAGAAGAAAAACATTGATCATAATATTACCTATACGCACCTGCAGTCTTTCAAATATCATGTCCATTTGCAGAATTTTAACAAAATTTTGTAAGCAGCAGAATAAACAAAAGAAATGCTACAAGTATGAAGGTCTGAAATGTTTCATATTTGAACAAGCTTTGTGCGTAATACTTTTTTTTTATAAAAATGTTTTGCTTTCACTAACAAAACACATTTGTGGCTTCCAGTAAAAAGGACAATAGAAAACAATGAAACTCGATATCACTCTGAACAAATCTGCTTTTCCTCTTCCACACTGACCTCCAGTTCCAGTTTAATATTTCAACGGGCACATAAAGATCTCTGGATGTAACATTTACAGTTACAACATGACTGTCTACATTAATAAATATTTTACAAGGAAATGTTTAGAAAAGTTTTGTAAATCTCAGTTTAATCCAGTAATTTAGTAACTTTAAAAACAGATTTTTTTATTGTTATGCTTAATGCAGCAAAAACTGGCTTTTACTTTGAGCTTATTACACTTAACAAAGGGGGATATTATATTATAAATGTGCAAATCACTGTTCTTTCTTTGATAAGTAAGTGTACCTCCATGGAGATTGATTTAACTACTTCCTGCCACTCTTCACCTTCGCCTCAGCCTGCCAGAATCCAAAGAGAAAAAGCAGAAATGTCGCCCTCCGCTGTTTAAAGAGGGATCATCTGGGCCTCTGTAGGTTTTGGCCTCCCAGTTGTTTTGTCCCATCAGGGCCTCAAGTGCAGCTCTGGCCTCCAAGTTTGACTGCTCGAAGACTACGGCTTCAATAATGCTGAGGCCACAGATTGGTATCTTCTTTTTACTCCTGTGTCTCGTTACCATTCGGCTGCTTTTATAACTTTTTTAAATTTGTGTTTATGGTGTCCTGTTGCCCAGAGAGAGCTATATTTTAATTTAACTGCCAGAAATAAATAGGAGCAATTTCAATCTCCTCATGACAGGATAAAGTCTTGTCCAAACCTGTAACGCGAGCTATATTTGAGGCAGATCATAAGGTGCGTGTGTGTGGAGAGGAGAGAATTGCTTTCTGTCATGCTCAGAAACATTTTACAACCATTATCAAAGGCTCTCTCACATTTTTGGTCAGCATGGGAAGCGTGAGTGAGCGTGTGAAGAACCAGAGCCGTGAATCATGACAGATCTCGCCCTATGGAGGCTACACAAGCCAGATGTAGGTATGTATGGGTATGCTTCAGATGACTTGATGGTCTATGTGTACACTCCCTCTCAAGGTCACATTTATGAAGAGAGGAGTGTGTGTGTGTGAGCGAGAGAGAGAGAGAGAGAGAGAGAGAGAGAGAGAGAGAGAGGAGGGTCTATATCCACAGTGGACTCCCCTCCCAAGGACAGTGGGACCCAGTGTGAGACAGAGCAAGGCGCTCTACCATGGGATAAGTACAGGTTGGATATAGCAAGGGGTAGTTAAGTGGAAAAGACTAACAGATGCTGGGGCTAGTTTACTCAGGGGGGAGGGAGCCTTGCCACAGCTTGAGCGCTACACTAGCACCCCGACAAACACACACACACACGCACAGTGTGAGGCTGCATTCTCAATGTGGCTTAGAAAAAACATTTTTACTGCGATGGCTGGAGAACAGTTTGTATCTCTTTAAGCTATTTTAACAGCCGAAGCAGCTTGGACACAAAACCTCTTCAGTAAAGGCAGACAGATCTCCCGCTGCTGGATTCAAGTTCAGGACATTAAAGGCTCAGTTCACCAAAATTACAAAAAACATACAAACCCCCCATGTAATATACCTACAGGGGCATCTGGTTTTGGTTTTATTTATTTTCCATTTGTAAAACTAAAACTAAAACAATGGAGATGAACTGAATTTCATCCGTGTTGCTCAAAGAACTGATTAATGGTGCTAAAATTATAAAACGTTCAGCTGTTTTGACTGGGACGTTTTGTTTTGTTTTGTTATTGTGAACTGACTCTCTAAAAATCTCACAACGGCAAAGCCAGAAAAACAAAGCCAGATTTGCGCAATTGGCCCAATAAATCATAAAGTAGTCTTTGAAATAGCGACAGGTAAGTACAAGTGTGTATATCTTGTGTGTCCTGATATTATTATATTACGAATGAAGAGGAGGCAGAAAAACATAACCTGTAAATAGCCTGTTGCACCATGTGATGGATGTTATGTTTACATCCTCAACTGTTTTTTAAAGTTTGTTCGTGGTCAGTTTCACCAGTGAGAGTTTAGTTTATGGTTTACGATGATGTTTGACAAAGCAGACATAATGTTGCTATGGTAACTGGCAGTTTAAAGGCCCGACTCCACATTGTCTTAGCCCCAGTGGTTTCTGGCCAAATAGTTTGGGTTTTTTAACAATGCATCTTTGCAGACACAGTGTTGTCACGCTGGATAATTCACTGTGAACAAGTTTTGAAATTTTATGTATAAAAGATGCAGATTTCTTTTTAAATGTCTTTTTTCCACTGTGAGCACCACAGGCCTGGCTCTAGGCCTGGTTTCAGTGCTTCAGATAGTGAGCTGGTGTTGTGCTCACTGATGGCTCTCTCTCTGACTGGAAAAACAACTGAGCCAATCAGACGCTGTGTGATGGATTAAGACTCAGGGGGCCCTCTTCGAGACAGCCAAATCGAACTTCCAGTTTCTTCATGCAAAATGTCACGTGTCTCACTTTATATGATTTATACGAGAGGGGCAGTAATTTTTTAAAAACAAAATGTTCATTTAATATTTAGAAATTTCAGGGGCCTTTAACAACGCTTTTTTCCATAATTTCAAGATTTTTGCAGGCTCGCTCAACTGGATTCCAGTTTCTTTTAGCATTTACTGTAGTTGATGCATATTTGTTTTTTTTTTCAGAGAAAAACAAAAAAAAGGAACGCTGAATAACAGATTGCATTGAGTTATGGGAGCCAGCAGAACAGAAGCTAACCCAGACATGCAGACATGACATCATAACTTCAGCTCTCAACAGGGGGATTGATGAGATTTCAGAGGAAAGAAGCATGAACAGTGAAAGTGGACTTTTTTGATCAAGGTAAAATATTTACAGCTCCCAGCAACTGAAAATAATGATGGGAATGGACACGTCAGTCACTCTTTAAACAGTGAGACTAAAATTAACATGATGGGTTGAGTAATGAGCTCAGACCAAAATCTCCTCTGAATTGTGGTGGATGCTTAAATGTCAGAGACAGATATCTAAAAACCTACATCTGGACAAAACTATGTGCATGACTGAATGGCATTTGAGGTAAAATGTGTTTTTCTGTGTTCTTGTCTTTGGACCATCCCTTTAACATTCCTCATGATTGATTGGTGGTAACGTAACAGTTGACTGGCTCTGTGTTTGAGGTGTCCAAGACTTGCAAAGTGAGACAAAAAAAGTTTTGCACACCCGTTTCCAGGAGTAAAAATCCCATCAGCTTTTCCCAGAAACAATGTTATGTAATTCATAGTTAGAGCTCTTCTGTTTCTTGCATCATTGTGAAACTCCTGGTTGAATCATCTCTCCCAAGTATTATTAGTATTATTGTATACCTTACAATTATGGGAGAATTTAACTACGACTTTCAATGTACGTTTTTGCAAGAACCCTCTGATCACAGAGCTAATAAATTGTTATCCGTGTTGCTAACGTGATTCTGTTGAAAAAAAGTGGTTTATAATCTGCAGCTTAAATGAGTTCATCTTTAATTTTGTGGTCCACGTTTGCGTTGCGAATTTTCTACCGCTCTGATTCACATTTCTGACTAAACTTTTCTCTGTGACAATGGCGACTGAGGCTCATGGGGATTGTAGTATGTATATAGTTCCACCATGCCTAAAACGACCGATATAACATGATTACTCAGAAGCAAAGGTTGAAATAATTGAAGCTAGTGGTCCTAATATAAACCCATATGGAGAGTTTGTGTTTCTGTGTTTATGGACCTTGATGATATTGTTTAAAGAAAACATTTAAAATGGGAATACAGAGTAGAGAAAAACACACTTCTGGGATCTGGAAACTCCATACAATGCTGTTTTAACCACAAACTGTATATAAAGATGGATTTATATACAGTCTGTGATTTTAACCAACACTTACCAGCCAATCAGAAACAAGTATTTCTTTCATACAGCTATAAATTCAGTAGATGCATGAAAACAACTGGCTGGTTAATATATCCATGTCTGGATGTTTTACTAGACTGGACTGCTTCCTATTCAACTAAAACTTTATTGTCAACCAGGTTTTCAAAGCGCGCACACACACACGCACACACAAAATAAAATACATAGATCCACATCTCACTTTTAGCAGGGTCACAAAGAGAACAACACCCGTCACATCACAATAAAATTCACAATAAAAGCCAAGGAATCATTTCTGTGCTATCACGCATGACCTCACTAGCCACACATACACACACACAACACACCCAGTCGCTTTCTGTCTCACACACACACAAACCACTGGCATACCAGAGAGCCTATATTTAAAATGAGCCCTGGGGATGTTTTTTATTTTCAGCATTTAGACATTCTATCAAAAGTGGTCAATGTGGATACTTGGGTGTAGAGAGAGACGGTGTGTGTGTGTGTCTGTGAATCAGTGAGACTGATGGTAAAACACAGGTATGATAAAATATAATCATAGCATAGGAATAGCAATGAGTCAACAGCTTTTTACAATAAGATAATAAATTCACATTCACAAAATGATGATTACCGAATGTTTGAGCCAGACCCAAATAGTTACAAATTTGCTAAGGTTGCAAAATACCACCTTCCAAACTTGTAGCCGTTCCAAATACAGCCCTATCATCCCACGTCTCATTTTCAAAGCCTCTCTTTTCACCCTCTCTCCTCCCACCACAAATCCCAGAACCTCGAGCAGCAGAGAGAGAGACAGAGGAGATGAGGGGAGCGTTTAAATCTAGCGTTCCGTGAGTGGTCGGGTCGGTGTCTGGAAATCTTTCACATCCTGTTTACGCCGGGCAGATTTCAGCCCGGGACCGCAGAGAGAGCTGGCAGGGCCCCTGCCCTGGACACAGCTCTCTCTCTCTCTCTCTTTCTCTCTTTTCTATCTGCTCCCTCGTCTAAAGATCCCAGTCTGCAAACGTTTCCACACCACCTCCCTCCTATCAACACCTTCAAACCTAAAGCAAACAAGCACACGTCTAGCCTGCTCCGCTCTGCCCGCGGCCGCAGGAATACGACCAAGGTGGAATCAAAATCCTGATGAAAAGAATCCTTCTCATGCGGACCAAATGTGGCCAAATGTGGCAAATCACAACACCCCCTTTAATATCCAAGTACAGGTTTAATACAGCTATGTTGTCGTATGTACAGTGTCCTATATCAAACGGAAAGTTCCACAGAATGAAGAATAATTGAAGTTTTCATGCCTGTAAAGATTTGGGAGCAAAATCCTGACTTTTGAGTCGGGTAGCATAAAAACGTAACATCTGAAAAGTCCGCTAAAGGTGATCAGACGGCGAAGATAAACAAATAAGGATCCATGTGTCCTTCCTGCACGAAGCAGTTTGTAGTTTTGGTCCTGTAATCACTCTCCTGCTCTCGGCCTCCCTCACCTCTTCCTCTGAACTCAGCGGCACTTGCAGGACTTGACAACCATGTTGGAGAGCTGCTCAACACGTGGCGTGCGGCCTATGAAGTACATAATGGTGAGGGGCTCCAGGTCCTGAGGAACGCAGCAGGGTGAGGCGGAGGCCTCGGGGTTCAGCTTGTTGTACAGGGGCAGGATCTGACCAGGGAAAAGAAATAAAGGATCAGTGTTCCTACTATGAGGGATGAGGTCCTACTGGTCCTAATGTCTGTAGAGTAAATATGAAGCTACCACAGGCAGCTGGTTAGCTTAAAGACTGTAAACAGAAGGAAACTATAGCATGGCTTTGTCCAAAGGTAACTCTATCAACTAGTCCTACGTTTATTTTCCAAACTGCTGAACTATTTCTTTCACCAAATCCGATTAATCACCTACAAACACCAAATGAAGCAGATTTTTACATAAGAACATTTTTTCCTTAACTTTAATTTGATTGCAGTTTTTTTTATAAACTCTGCCCGTCAATGCATTTCCTTTTCTCACTTTCAAATACTTGCATGTACAAAATAAACTTACAAACTCCATCGAATGTAGTATGTGGTATTTAACTGAGCAAATCAAAAAAAGACACAATGGCATTTGTTAACTGCAGCAAAGTGCGAGTAAATTTGAAAATCATGCACTTCTACATTATAATGAAAGTTACATAACAGAAAGTAAATAAGAAGGTTCAGTAAGAGTCTGTGGCTGCAGAGCCATACGCTCTGAGACAAACAGGCTGTGTTGCATAAGTCTATATGTTCTGTAACAGTCTTCTGCGAGGTGACAGCCCACTTATGACACTGGGGTTAACCAGTTTTAGCAAACTGTGGTATTTAGCTGCCACAAACAATGCATTTAAAGCTCATTTAAAGGCAAACGTCACCCACATTTCAAAGTTTTTGTACGTTGAAGTCAGGCTGGAGATGTGGGTGTTTTACCAGAGAGAAGTTACTTAACTTTTTCTGACTGACGTTGTTTTTGTTTGGACTGCAGCGACTGTTTCTAACTGATCAACCACAGATGACTTCTATGGCTATAACTTGGCAGCGTCTCTTATGCTGAGAGGTCTGTCAGTTTTTCCATTCAAAGTGTTAAGAAAAAAGAAAAAACAAGGTCATGAATCTGAAGATATACTCTGGAAAAACAAGCACATTTGTTTTCGCTCGACGTCAGTGGAAAGGGTGGTTCAACATATTAGTTTGAATGGTTAAAACAGATATTTTAACCAGATTATTATAATTATTTAATGAGTTATTTCAAGGTATTTATGTCTGGACTTGTGTAGGGTTGGGCAATTGCTTGATACTAGTATCAATACAATACCTAAGCTTTGGTAAAGAGATCGAAAGAGCTCTTGTATCCAAACCTTATTTAACAGAACAACAAAAAACTACATCCTTCATATTTTAGTAAAAGCCAGACTTGTTGACAAAATTTTGATTTACATCTGGAACTTTCACATCAAAGAATTATTTGATGAAGGTGCCTCACAGTTTTCAAGACCTGATTCTACAGACACATTTACCAGTAAAGTACTGAGATTCAAAACCCAGCCGTGGTTATACGTCATTTCACAGAAACAGATGCCCTCGACCGACTCACCATGTTATAGTGGTTGTTGGCACTCCAGAGGTACGGACAGTTGCCTGCACAGAAGTTGGCTTTGTAACCTTTGGGCTCGTGGATCCATTTCCAGTTGAGGTCACGCCTGAAGTCAATGTAGAGCGAGCGCAGGCAGCAGCCCTGGTCTGAGCCACTGCGACACAACACACACACACAGAAATATTTCAACTCCCATCCAGCTTGTCAAGGTCTGGGGCAAGGGCCCAAAGTTGGGTCATGGGAAAATGACAACGGGTCACCATTGAAGAAGCAGCCATCACAAGGTAATGACTATGCAACGCTGCCAGACTTTTCCCCTGCAGCGTGAGGTAGTCTAAATAAAACACTGTACGCCTGTTGGCCTGCAGTCTAAACACAGGGTCAATATTGTTCGTTTTGCCACACAATAGTTTGCAAAGTGAGTTTGGGGTTAGGAGAAAAACACTGAAATCCACCGCCCACCACAACTAGATCTCAGAATTATAAAACTACAAATCCTGGAAGAATGTCAGTCAGTCACATACAACTACACACAGATGCGGCGGGTTGGCAGCTTACCGCGAGCAGGTTGTGGTGTCTGTGGCGGCCGCCCTCTTCTTGCGGTTCTTCTTGGCCGGGTTGTCCACTCGGTCACTGGGCAGCACGGTTAGGATGAGGTGCGGCGTCTTGGTGCTGAAGTCCGCCTGGCCTTTTACCACCTGACCGGGTTTTCTTATCTGACGAAGCTGCTCGTCATCCACACCTGCAGAGAGCAGTGTGACAGTTAATACGATGGTTCTCAACATGGGGGTCTGGACCCAAAAGGGGTCATGGGATAAACCTGAGGGGTCACGCAATAATTAACACAAAGGAAAACTAAAACTGCAATGTGATGTTATGTTTATTTTTCCAGAAGTTTCTCTCATCTTTTTATTGCAAAATACTGGGAAATATTTCTTTAGACTTGCAAATATATGTGTACATACATGCAATCTGTAGTAAAGATTTGTGAGAAAACATTGCACAAGCAAAAAAGGTTGGGAACTATTTAGTACCTTTAGATTCCTACAGTTTAGGTGCCAGAAAAATGTGGAAGTGTAATTTATTTACAGTAATAATCAAGTTTCCTCTAGTATAGATATTATGTTTTTACACTCCAAAGTGTCTTCATGGCCTACAGAGGCACTAGAGCTCAAAACAAGCCCCTGCTTGTCTTCCATCAGTATCAAAAGTTGACATTTTTTTCCAAGTGGAAAAAAAAATACTTGGCTCAACTAAGTGTAAATCCTGAGGAAAGTGCCATAATTTGGGGCCCAAATGAAGCAACGCAGACAGCCTGACGTTCTACAGCTTTGCAGTGTGTGGAAGAACAGTTTCTTCATTATTCCTGCAGGATGCTGTGCAAATGATTCATGAATCGTGTTGGAGGTGCCTCGCTGAAGAATCTCCACTTTATGTTCACAATTTGTGACCTGCGGGATTATTGCTGAGCTTTTAATGCCTGCACAAAGACATTTACGACCAAACCGTTTAATCTCTCCTCTCTGAGGCCAGCAGGATTAAACTAAGTTTAACTACTAGTCTTTTGCACACGAACTGTCAGGTTTGTTTATTGTTTATGGGTTGCCCTTATCTCAGCAGCTAATTTTCACATGTATCCTCAACATGCTGAGCTGAAACCTGCTGCATCAGGAAAGTCTAAACTCATCGTGTTCAGGCTGAATCTGAAATCACATTCTTTCCCCGAATGTCTCTTTCAAGAACATTAAAAACAGGTCGTCTGGAACAAGAGAATGAATTCAGCATTTGTCTGTAAGAGATGTGAACATTTTCCTGTAAGTTAAAATACAAATACAAATTTAGTAGCACTGGGGTTTTTGCATGTGTGGGAACAAGGACCTGGACTGTGTGCTATTCAGAGAAAGCAAAAAGAACCGAAACAAACCTGCAAAGAGAGCTTCCAGTTCCTCACTCTTGTTGGGAACAATGTTGTTGGTGGACGGGACAAAGGTACAGCAGGGACAGTGGACGCCCAGCTTCAGGCCAAGATTATTCTCTGATGAGCAGAAGATGGACGTACATTGAGATCAACTGCCTGACATGAGGTTCACAAACACTGTAAAACGTCTTTTCTGGTGCTGAGGCTGACCTGGATCTGACACCCAGTCCTTAATGGTCTCTGTGACCTCCACAGAGATCCAGGCTCCCTTTGCCTTCGGTTGAACGGTGCGGGAGTCGATGTAACGCTGAGTGGATGTGCTCTCTTCGTCTCTGGCTTCAGCAGCTGACACACACACACACACATACACAGTCTGTCAGGATAGTCAGTGAATATTATAATTTCCACTGCAGTGAAGGGTGCAGTGAGTTCACCTCTCTTAATTTTACGTAACACATGAATGGCACAGAGCAGTTTTCGTCTTCAGTTTTCTTCTGCATGTAAATTGTGTCAGCCCACTTTCCTGCAGCAGACATTTTTCTGTAAGAGATGTACAATGTCTCCCTCAAGACAAAATATAAATATAACTTGAAGATTTAGTGTCATAATAGTCTTGTCGGCTTGATGCCAAGAAATCCTGAGGAAGAAATTCTACAAATCTATTTCTTCTTTAATAAAAGGGGCCTGAAGTGATTTTAAAGATGTATGGGTTAAGTGTCTCCTTCGTAATCTCCTCTCTCTTACCTTGCTGATTAAATGCTAGTTTTGGTGTTTCTGCTGCAGTCAAAGTGGTAAGTGGCCGTTTACCTGATAGATCTCCACTCTCTGCTCTGAGGCCCGGGCCTGCGGGTTGGGAGCTCTGAAGATCCTGAACTCAGCTTTGACCAGGGTGCTGTTGGTCAGGTCCACTCCACTGACGTCAAAGTGGACCATTCTGTAGTGGGGGTTGGGGGTTGCTGGCTGCACCACATCTGGACGAAACAACAGTCAAAAAAGATGACTGAATGATCCAACAATATCTTTGAAACTGTTGTATTTATACTGCTGTTTAAAACAGCGCTGTGATGCATTGTCTCGGACATAATTACTGCCAATGAGCGTCTCGAAACTAAATTATAGGTTTGGGCACAGTGAGTAAATGTGTCTGGTCTTATGTTTAATATATGTATGAAACATCACCTCCCAACTAGACAGTTGTGTAATTATGCACCATGTAGTATTCAGCACCATTAATCTTAAAATCTTCCAAAAAAGGTTCATCAACATCAAGTCTTGTTTCTTCTCGTGAGAGCGGCCTGCGACAGACCGCAGCAGGCGGTTTGCCAGGCCTGCGCACCCTGCTCCAGGGTCTACAGGAGAAAGAAGGGGGGGTCGGACTTTCTCCACTCCTTCCTCATTTTAGATGGGCAGTAGCAGCTCCCAGCAGCACCCCAGTTTAAAGAGATGATGACATGCAGTATTTTTGTTGAAGCACTATTTGTGTAAACACAGCAATGTAGTGAAATTCTAAAATTAGTGCTAGTTTAATTTAAAATTTCCATTTTCTTAAACATTATACCTTGTGCACTTTTTACTCCCTTTACCATATCTGACAGTTCGAGGTATCACTATAGTTACTGTGCAGATAAAAAAATGACATACAATGCAAATTTACCTTATAACTTTACCTTATAACTTTGCTACAGACTGAACTACCCAGATATATATAAAGAAGTCATTGTTACCTGGACCAGATACAATAAAGTGGTGCTTGCCACCAGGAACAGACCATTTTGCACCTGTAGTACTGCTACTACTGCATTTAGATTTTTTCTCATAAAATTCAAGTCAGTTTTTACATATACATATACAGATACTTTTACTTAAATTAGAATCTGAACTTTTTTCATCACTGATACTTTCAACACAGTTTGGGATCGATGGAGGTGAAGCTTATTCATAGTCATATAGTCACTTCACTTTACTCTGTTTGTGACAGATAAAATAAAAAGGGTCATTCAAATTTAAATTTAGAAAAATGGACAGCAGCTGCTGCTTTTTCAATTAGATATCAGATCAGTTTCTTGTGCTTTGAAAAAGTCACAATCAGTGAAGTTAACAAGTAGACGTTTCTTATCTTAAACTTTTTAAACCTTTTAGTTATGTCATTTTGCTGGTAGGATTTTTTCGGACCCTCCTTCAGTGCCTCTTAAGGACCCCGGACCACACACTGAGACTCACTTGTGTCGGTGCGGGGTGGCAGCATGTCAATCCTCTGCACCTCTTTGGCGTAATAGTCCTCCTCGCTGCTCTCGCGCTCGCACGCGGACTCGGCCTGGCGCGCGCGCTCCTTCAGCAGCTCTCGCGTGCTGTTGTAGAGCAGCACGACCTCCGGCGGCACCGAGCCGGGCGGCGGGTCCTCGTCCTCGAGCGGGGGGGTGCGGATGCGGAGCTTGCTGAGGATCTGCCCGCGGACCGCCTCGATGCGCCGCGACTTCTGCTTGTCCAGGTTGATGGACTGGCACGTGTTGAAGCCCTCCACCAGCAACACACCGGAGAACCGGAGCAGCAGCAGGAGCAGCGCGAGGCGGGGGAGCCACATGATCCGGTGGAGGGGGGGCGGAGATGCTCCCTGGACGGCCCAGACGTGTCGTGGTCTCTGCGGCGGACTTGGAACTAAAGCGGAGCCTCGAAACCGAGCATGAAGAAATATGAGCGTAAAGTGGTTCAAACTTTAAAACCAAAGTCTCCAAAACTCGCCGGGATAAAATAGAAAACAGCCAAAAACATCCACTTCTAACAGCCTATTTTGGTAACAACCGCTCTCTGTGGAAAAGGAAAACCACATCTGCTGACTTTACAATTATTCTGCTAAGGTGATTTTACAGCTTTGTTCACGGCGCGCCTGCAGATCTGAACTCCGGAAACTAAAAGACGCATCGTTGTTTAAAGTTATCACATCTAATAGGAACTATTTTATGGAGAAAAAAACACATCGGCACTTAAAATCACTCTACAACCAAACCCCACTGTGAGAAAAAAAACTCAATTTTAACGATGGAAATTTGTCTTTTATTCCGACCTGCTGCGCGCTGACGCTCCGGTGGTGTCTCGCGCCGGTGCGTGCGTTCGTGCGCGCTCTCCGCGTGCTAAAGGTGGTGAAGGTATTTTAATTACAGTCTAACCGATAAGTTGGAGCTTTATCCGCCTCAGTTTCCCGTGGTCCATCCCCGGGTAATTCAACAGCTTTCAGGAGAAAAAGAGTCATCGCGGGAGCTCAGCCCATGTCGTTGATCCTCCAAAACTAGAACCTGAGCCGCTCACTTCATCTGCAGCAGCGACGCTCCGGGGCTGTCACCTCTGAGAGCCATCCGAGGAGCCAAAGAGCGGCCCATACCCGCTTCCAGAAAATCTAGGTTAAAAAAAAAAATACATACCCTGCGAGATCCTCCCATTCGCTGTTATAGGTAAACAGAAAGCAGCCTGCCTAAAACGTAGGAAAAACTGTTGATTTATGTTGGAAAAACCATGGTGGGCCTGTTAATCCCCCTCATATAAACATCAAAACACGGAAAAAGTCAGACGACATAAAAAGACGTGACGCAGAAAAACGTATGAAAGAAGTCCTTGTGCTGTGAATTAAAGACAATTTTAAGATAAATAAAAAAGAGGAAGCTCTGCAGTAAATTACAGATCCCCGGTTTTAAATGAGCCCCAGCCTGATGTGTGCTGGGCTGAAAACACTGAGACCTGCTGCATGATGCGAGTCCATTATTGTGCAGATCCTCTGGGCGAAATGCACAGAGCCCCAGACAGAGGGAGGTGGAGGAGGAGGGAGGGAGGGACTGGATGTGAGAGAAAAGGAGGAGGAGGAGGTGGTGGTGGTGGTGGTGGGGGGCGGGCTGCCACCACCAAAGTGCAGGGAGTGTGTGATTATGTAGGCAGAGCCATCTTCCTCTCACCACAGGGCACGCACACACACACACACACACACACACACACACACACACACACATGCACATTTGCAATTTCTTCTTTCCACAAAAATGCCTGCACCACCCTCTCCCCTCTCTGCAGGTAAACATCCCCTGAGGACACAGTTGGGACATTTTTGGGGAAAAATGTGAAAATGCCAGCAGTCCTGTCTGAAACACACCAATTAATATGTTATATCTCGTCTGTTTAATTCAAAATAAAATGTACTCAAAACACTTTAAAGGAGAGTTATGTGCTGAACAAGTTCATAACTAGGACACCACAGTTGAGACTCAAGGTAAGTTACGAGTCCCAGCTAAGAAATAGTCCAGCACATATCTGCTGAGTAGAGAGGTAACAATCCACCTCAGCTCACTAATGTTAATTAAATGTTAATTAGTGAGCTGTTTTATAGCTGGGACCAGTAACTTCCTCGAGTTTCAACTGGTGTCCTAGCAATAGGTCCTTCACAGGAACTGTCCAGCCAAATAGTTAATTTCCATTAGGATTAAACAAAGGAGACATAACATGTTAATCAGTGAGCTTTTCAGGTGCTGTAGGCAGAGCCAGCCCACCTGTTTCCTGTCTTTTTTGC
Source organism: Scortum barcoo (assembly GCA_023238725.1). Taxonomy (NCBI): domain Eukaryota; kingdom Metazoa; phylum Chordata; class Actinopteri; order Centrarchiformes; family Terapontidae; genus Scortum; species Scortum barcoo. Next base: position 12,789,737 of record CM041554.1, read on the forward strand.
TGACAGACTCTGAGCTGTGGCCTCATCCTTACCACACAGATGCAAACGCCAGAAAGCACATTTCCCAGATTGTTACATTAAATCTTTAAGCTCCAAAACGATAACATGGACGATTGAGAAATTTTGTTATTTCCAATGATTTCATAATGCAGCTTTGGCGAGGATCTTGGTGTAATTTTCGGCTTAGTTGCAGGGAGCTTCAGGCTTATCCTAATTTCATTAAATCACTCCACAGCCCATCCCTTTTTATCTTTATCTTTTCTAGCTTTCAATCTGAGCCCTTTCTTTCCTCTCTGTTTCTCTTCAGTCTCATTGTTAATTACAGCTCAGGACTTGGAGAGGACTGTTAATCTGTCAGGGGTGGCTTTTATTGCTGCTCTGCTGCCATCCCATTATACCGTTATTATAGTTGCGGGTGCAAGCCTGTAATTGCTGTAAGTAGAAGGGAAAGGTAGGAGAGACTCAGGCTGCCTCGAGGCTTCTGGTCAGGGCAAACCCCCCTCCTTCATCATCCGTCCTGGCAAGTTTTCTAAAAATGATAACACCGCCTGCGAACAAACAGGCTCCTGTTCCAACTTGACTGCTGCTGCACCATCTGAGACAGCCAAAAACGAATGGAAAGACACTTAATTTTACTGCGAGGACCTCGACTCTTTCTTTGAGCAGTGTTAAAAAGATCAGACACAGCGTGGGGCGTCACAGCAGCCTGCCCCAGGTGTAGTGTCGTGTGTGTGTGTGTGTGTGCTGTGTAATGTGTGTGTGTTGTAATGTGTGGCACAGAAGAAGAAGAAGAAAAAAAAAGAGACTTCCTCAAAAACAACTTTTACCCAGCCTGCTTTTTCTGCCTCTTTTCCTCAAAGCCAAATATAGACAAGCCACTGCCACGTCATCTGGCCCTCAGCACTTTCTTAAACCCTGAGAGAGGGCGAGATGGGGTTCAGGGCCTGCCTCTTGCTCGCGGAGCCTCGGGGGTTATATTTTAGCATGTCTGTAATATAAGTGAATCCATTTTTTCCACAGAAACCTAAAAACAATTTTGGCCGTCATGGAAATCAGGACAGCTTTATTGAAAAAGAAAAAAAAAAAAGAGGCCAAACTGTTACAAAAATAAATACAGATAAAACCACTGGGGGTTATTCTCAGGGAACATTTCCATCTGTTGCTCTTCAAATCTTTTTCCTCCGTTGGCAGCATCAGTGAATTAAATGTCATAACTACAATCAGCCAAACAGTTGGGCCTGTTTTCTCATGGCAGCAACTACAGAGTCCAGCCTTTCTATGTCTCGTTCTCTCTCTGTCTGAATACCCACAATCCCATGTGAGTGACAGTGCGGGGGCGAGGGTGGCGTCTACGCCTCGTCTTCGTTCAGCAGCATGTTGGGGATTCCTCTGGAGATCGGGAACTGTCGTCCTGATTCGGGGCACTGCAGACAGCCCTCTATCACCTCCACCTGCCACAGACACACACAACACAGAAGGCATGAGGCCACCACTGGATGTCATCAGAGAGCAAAAAGCACTGTGTGGCCAAAAGTATATGGACGCCGCTGTTGCCATACTTTTGGTTTGGGGTTGGTTTGGACTTGGCCACTTACTTCCATTCAAGGGAAATCTTAATGCTACAGGATACAGTGATATTTTCAATCTCCAAACCCTGAAAAAAGATATGATACTCCAAGAGCAGCTTAATGATAATGTTATAACTTATATATATAAAAAAAAATCATCTGCTGTAATTATCTTGAACTTGATTGTGCTTCATTATTCCTCGTCTCTCCCCACCCAACAATAATATAATGATTTTAAATTAAAAGCTCTCTCTATATCTCTATGGAGTTTTTAAGTAGATATGAAACAGTCTCAATTTAATACCGATGACTCTATACAACCTACATAACCAAGCAAAACCAACCACAAGAAGACTGGCTGGTCAGTTTCTATAGTTATTCTTATGCCTACCACCAGGTTGGATTTTTCAGTGACAGACTGAACAGCGCTGGGGTTTGCTCTTGCTGAATTCAAGTTGCTTCAGCCGTTGACTGAAGATCCAACATTTGTTACTTCCTGCACAGGGGACCTTTAAGTTTAGTTTAATGCTCACTCACTTTCTCACTGGAACACTTTTTTTCTCCCTCTGTCATTTTCCAACTTCAGAGCCAAGGAGTATCAGAGCCAGTCCGCGATGACACCGCCAATATAAAAACTGTCTGTTGTGCAAAAAAAGGTTGGGGGGCCTCTGCTTGAGACAATAGAGTGCTTGCAACTTTGTGGCAACAGTTTCGAGAAGCCCCTGTCCTGAGTCAACATGACGATGCCCCCGTGCACGTAGCCGGGCGCACACATAAATAGATTTCTTAGTTCAGTGTGAAAGAACGTGACCGGCCTGCACCTGACCTGAACCCATTGGAGATGAACTACGACACTGACTGCGAGCCAGAACTTATCGCCCGACATCAGCTCTCACGGCTGAATGGGAGAACCTCCCCCGCAGCCAGGATCTTGTGGAAAGCCTTCCCAGAACAACGGAGGCTGTCTTGGCTACACACAGCGGCTGTAACATAGCGGGCGGCTGTGGCTCAGGAGGGAGAGTGGGTCGTCCACTAATCACAGGGTTGGTGGTTCGATCCCAAACTCTTCCTGTCCACATGTTTAAGTGTCTTTAAGCAAGAACCATTTTTTCCCCTTTGTCCGGTGGACGTACTAACCATTAATGCCAATGACGTGTTCAATCACATGTGATGTTTGGGAGTCAACATACTTTCAGCTATGTAATGTACATACTTGAGTGAGAGTAATGTCTGAAACTATACTGTTTCAGTCCCAGCGTTTCATCTCTACAAAGAAACTGAATGGACAGTCATGAAAAACAAGACACTGGAGGAAACGACCACATGAAAGCTTGGTCACTAATTGCTGCTGCCAGTAATAGAAACAGGAAGTCAAGTACACACTGAATCTTTCCTGTGTTACTGTAAGAGAGTGAATATTATAAGCTGTTTTAATTTTAACCTAAAGGTACATTTAAGTGTTCTACGCAGAGATATTCCATAATTATAATAGTGATTCACTGTGATAAGGCGGTCTTTGGTAACTAAGCGAAGAAGGACAAAGGAACTTCTTACAAGTAAAAGTAGCATGTGCTGGTTTGACTAAAAATTATAGAGCTAAAATAACTTGTACTTATTAGGATATTTTCTCCAAAACAAGATGACTGCAACAAAGAGGAAGAAAACTCGAGCTGTAACAATTAGCTGGTGACTGACAGAAAATTTATCTGCATCTATTTTGATAATTGATTAATAGTTTGTTTAAAAATTACTCAAAGAAACAAAAAAAAACAACAACAACAAAAAAAACATACTCTTGTACCTCTTCTGAGTTTTGAACTGGCAAACAAAAAACACATCTGATGACCCCATTGAAGATTCTTGAAAAATAAATGATGGGCATTTGTATTATTTTCCGACATCTCTAAGACAACAGGATTAATCAATAAATCAGCTAAAAAAAAAAAAAAAAGAATTGACAGATTAATTGATAATAAAAATATCAGTTAGTTGCAGCCCTAAATAAAATTCATGTTAGTACCACAAATATATATATATAGGAGCCACTACAGTGCCGACAGGAATGACTGTGAGCTCTTTACCTCTAAGAGGACTCTGTGCACTCTCTTCAGGAAATCTTCGTCTTTCTCATAGTCGGGTATCAGCTCAGCCGGCAGGTCTTGACGTTGACCCAACTGTAGAGAGAGAGAAAAAAATAAAAAATACCGTGACACATTCTCCACCTACTGGCGAACAAAACACTGAAACAAAAACACAATGACACAATACAGTGCATCAGGAAAGTATTCACAACGCTTTCACTTTTTCCACATTTTGTTACATTATGTAACAGCCTTATTCCAAAATGGATTAAATTCATTTTCTTCTTCTCAAAATTCTACACACAACACCACATCATCATGACAAACTGATATGACAGATTTTTGCAGAATTATTAAAAATAAAAACTAAGAAATCACATGTACATAATTATTCACAGCCTTTGCTCTTTGCTATTTGCTTTGTTGATCCACCTTTGGCAGCAATTACAGCCTCAAGTCTTTTTGAAATATGATGCCACAAGCTTGGCACACCTATCTTTGGGCAGTTTCGCCCATTCCTCTTTGCAGCACCTCTCAAGCTCCATCAGGTTGGGTGGGAAGTATCAGTGCACGGCCATTTTCAGATCTCTCCTGAGATGTTCAGTTGGATTTAAGTCTGGGCTCTGGCTGGGCCACTCAAGGACATTCACAGAGTTGTCCTGAAGCCACTCCTTTGTTATCTTGGCTGTGTGCTTAGGGTCACTGTCCTGCTGAAAGATGAACCGTCACCCCAGTCTGAGGTCAAGCGCACTCTGGAGCAGGTTTTCATCCACGATGTCTCTGTACATTGCTGCATTCATTTTCCCTCTATCCTGACCAGTCTCCCAGTTCCTGCCGCTGAAAAACATCCCCACAGCATGATGCTGCCACCACCATGCTTCACTGTAGGGTTGGTGGTATTGACCTGGTGATGATGAGCGGTGCCTGGTTTCCTCCAAACATGACGCCTGGCGAAAGAGACCATGAAAAACAAAAGTCTGGTCTGATGACGCCAAAGAGTTCAATCTTTGTCTCATCAGACCAGAGACTTTTGTTTCTCATGGTCTGAGAGTCCTTCAGACCTTACTCAGGAGTGGCTTCTGTCTGGCCACTCTACCATACAGGCGTGATTGGTGGATTGCTGCAGAGATGGTTGTCCTTCTGGAAGGTTCTTCCTCTCTCTACAGAGGTACGCTGGAGCTCTGACAAGAGTGACTATCGGGTTCTTGGTCACCTCCCTGACTAAGGCCCTTTTCCCCCGATCGCTCAGTTTAGACAGCCAGGCCAGCTCTAGGAAGAGTCCTGGTGTTTCTGAACTTCTTCCATTTATGGATGATGGAGGCCACTGTGCTCATTGGGACCTTCAAAGAAGCAGAAATTTTTCTGTACCCTTCCCCAGATTTGTGCCTTGATATAATCCTGTCTCTGAGGTCTACCGACAGTTCCTTTAACTTCATGCTTGGTTTGTGCCGTGACATGCACTGTCAACTAGGCCTGTCGCGATAATCAATTAATCGCATGATAAATTAAAATGAGCTTGATAATTTTGCCGGCCGTGCTAATTTACATTTGCATGCTTGTTTGTTTTCCTCATGTGTCTCTCTCTCTCTCTACCAAAGAGACTGGATGACAAAAGGCTTCACTCCAGTGCATCGGTCTCGACTGACCCCTCTCGTTTCCTTAGCGTAATGAGGAGTGAACTCTCGTGTCGGTTACTTGCCAGCCGCATGGTCTCGTACCACAGAGTGTAGCATGAGAGCCCCGTGAGGATTAGCAAGCCAGAGAAAACGCTAGCAGAGATGGAATTGGTTTCAAAGCCAAACGCAACAGCTGCAGTGTGGAAGCACTTTGGATTCAAACTGAATGACCGTGGTGAACCACTTAACCTGTGCGAGCCGGTATGTCGCAATTGTTGGAAATACAACAAACTTGCATCTGCACCTAAAACATAATCATCCGATGCAGTTTTCCCAGCTGGGAAAAAAAACTACAACAGATGGGCCGTCTTCGTCTTCCAAACAGTCCACAATCACTGGGGTGTTTAATCTTAGTTTTTTATTTTTAATAAATTAGCAAAAATCTTAAAAAAAATGTTTCAGGTTGACATTGTCATGTATGGTGTTGTGTGTAGAATTTTGAGGAAAGAAAATGAATTTAATCCATTTTGGAATAAGGCTGCAGGCTAAACATAACAAAATGTGGAAAAAGTGAAGCGTTGTGAATAGTTTATAAGCTTTTATCCATGTCCATTTGCAAAACTCCTAATTTGGATTTAATATATCAATATTCATGTCAAGTCTCTGGAGGTCTCTGGAGGTCAGACTCACCTCCTCTGCTGCCTGGACCAGAGCGCTCCATTCCAGTTTGGGGATCATCCGGCTGACAAACTGAGGGTTGAACTCCACCTCATTCATCTTCACCTCAGTGGCCTTTGCAAGGAAAGCATCAGGAGGAAAAAAACAGTCTGTTCATTTCACATTATTGCTGTGTACGAATCACTCCCTCCGACACGTGTTCCCCATTATCCCGACATAAAGAAACACAAAACGGACAGTAAACAGTCACTTAGTTGTCCAAATGTGAATCTTTGCTCTATGTTTTTTTTTATTTACCGTGGAGAATTTAAGAACCCTGCAACTCGTGATTATTGTCATTATCAATTAAGCTGTTGATCATGTTCTCCATTAATCAATTAGTTTAATCAAGAACATTAATTTGGCCCATAAAATGCCAGAAAATGGTAAAAAATGTTGAAGGTGACGTCCTCAAATGTTTTGCCCCCAACATAAAGATTCAGTTTAGAGGATGAAAGAAACCAGACAATATTCACATTTAAGAAGTTGAAATGAGAGAATTTTGATTTTTTTTTGTAAAAACGGACTCAGAACAGCTAATTGATCTAAGTTGGTGATTTATTTAGTAGTTGACAACTAATCGACTAATGCAGCTCTAATGTATCCTGCCTCTTGCATGGTTTCTATTTTATTTCTATTCTCATCTTTATTTTACATACTTCTATGTATTATTTTTAGTTTTTTGCTGTGCTGTCTTTATGTATCTGTTCTGATTTCAGTCCTTGTGCTGTTGCACTTCTCTGTTCCCTTTTGAGATCAATAAATATTTATCTTCTGATGGCATCTTATCTTACATAAGGCTATAGGCTAAGTGTAATTATACTCTTGTCCAAAACAGTGTATTTCTTAAGATGGAAAGTTACGTTCATTTCCCACGTTACTGAACCTCAGAGGCTGTGACAGAAACAAACAAACAAACATGCTTTTATTTACAATACAGGTGAGATTTAAAAGGTAGTGTCGTTAATTTAACTTTAAAAACATCTGATAGACACTCCGACCTAAAGAAAGTCTGTTTTATTTAAATCCACTTGTTTGTTTTAACCAAAATTTATATTATTGACGATACTGACAGTTATTTGTTGTCTGAATATCTATGACATCATAAATCATTATATTATCGATCACATTGACAGTTACATGTTGTTTACAAGCCTTTGGCAGTTAGCTTGTTGCTAGGTTACCTTGATGAGCAGCGGGTATCCCTTGGTAACGCCCTTCACGTGAGACGTCAACATGTTGTGCGTGAGCAGCTTCATGTTTACAGATGTTTACAGATGTTCACACCGATGTTTACGATCAAACTGTTTGATGCTTAAAGTCTCTTCACGCCTGGATCACGCTGCAGCGTTTACATGCGGACCGGAAGAGCCGATGGTGCATCCTTTAAAAAGGTCCCCGACGGCTTTTATTCCTCCACCTTTGGTTCCTCCATTGTCGCAGTAATTTAGTTGGTTGAAATTATGTATCTGTCTTTTTACGAATGGTGGAAAGTAACTTGTACTTCCACTTTATTTGTGTATTTCCCTTTTCTGCTACTTCATACTCATACAGGGCCTGCTATTATGTTTATATATGATTCAGATCAATTTTACAAAATATAACCAACAAATAAAGTAGGATATAATATTATAGATTAAGATAAAACTATGTATATAGATAATATTGTATATTTAGTATAAGTATATAGTAGTATATAAAATAGTTGAAATTGGTATATAGTATATAAAGTAGTGGAAAATATTATTTGATCGTATTTTGTATCTGAGATCGTCATAATCTTTGCAAATTACCTACATCTTTTAAATAAAAGGACTGCAGTAAAATTGATAAAGCGTCAGTATTTGACTGACATGTAGTAAACAGAAGTCATGGAAGTGCCACAAAAACTGTCCATAGGTAAATGTTATATTCCACAACTGATCATAACAAAGTTTTGGTGATTATCAGCACAAATGTCAGGAAAAGATGGTGGTCCATTTTTATACTCAAATTTTTTATTTTTTGTATTAATTTTGTATACTCCTTGTCTTTGTATTTGTATTATACAGGTCATTCATACAGTTTATGATATAGTAAATAGTAATTACACACACAAGGTGTAACGAGCATCAATCTGTCACCCTCACAGACATGCATCATGCGCGCACACAAACACGCACTCTCTCATTCACACTCACACAGACTTACACTTAATAAACAAAAAAAGATAAAAATGTAAAACACAAACCCCCAATTTTTCATCCTCCATTATCACCAGAGTTCACATCCTCTCAACTCTTATTTTCAACAAGTTTGACAATACTTATGTTTTAACAAAATAAAAAACAAAAAAAGAAACATTTAAAAAAGGCAACTAAAGGCAACTAAAGAAAAGGGCAAAGCAGCTCTGAAGACAGAGTGGGTTGATTCAGATCTTGAACTTTTCATAAAGACAGAAGCACAAATGAGCTGCAGGTAGAAGAGCCTCTGGCTGACATCTGGACAGTTTACTGTGAGTTATAGACATCCAACTTTGTGAAGCTTTGACAGAATCCAATGTATGTATCAATATGAGCCAGTATATGTTATGCTTGTAGTAGGGAGGTTGTAAGATTAAGGAAGGCAACACAAACTAGTTAAAAAAAGGGCACTCTGCAAGGTTTATGGCACAAATAACAGCACTGAGAGAAGCAGGAGCAAAGTCAGTCTGAAGCTGAACCAATGACATTGTGTTGTGAAGTGAGGTTGAAAACCATCTCTGCCAACATCTGGAGGGTGTTAGCAAAGGACACTTCATTAAAATACTCTCCACTATGACCAGAACAACAAGTAGACCAAAGCTAGGGTCACATCACCTGTTAGTTAATCTTACATTGCACCACACACAAAAAGTAAACTGATGTCCTAACTCGTGCTGGAAACCTTTTGTGATGATGCTGTTTCACAGCCAAAGAAGAATGAATAAGAATAAAAACAGTGTCAGGATTTCTTTCATAAAATCACCTGCTTCATTCATAGAGTTGCTCTTTGAACTGCAAGTGCTGCTGGAGTTTTGTCCCTGTATTTCTTTTCTTCCTGCAGCTTGAAGGGAGGTGAAATTGTGTCAGAAATCTACTCTAAATAAGTACACAAACAGTCTCAAACAGCTAAATTCAGAGTACATGAAGTGCCCACAATCTGTTTTTCATATGAACATGGAAACCTTGAGAGTGATCATCCTGCCTGCTCCCAGTTGAACATGAAGCCAGTTGAGTGATGGCGATATGTTTGCACAGATGGTAAAGGAGAATCTGCAGATAAGATGAGGGGGGAATAATGAGGAGAGCTCTTGCTGGATGCAAAACATAATGATTAGATCTAGTGATGTCCATGTATGATGGAGCCAAAGAAAACACAGTAACTGCAGTAGTCGTTAGTCGTCGCTTTGTTTTTGCATTGGAGCGCACACTGACTCTCATTAGTCCGTACACACATGCAAAATACACATTTATACTCTTGATTCGCTCCCTTAGCTTAGATTTTCCCAAATCATAATCTCACACACTTACTCTGACATACACACATATACACTCTCTTTCTCCCTCTCATACAGACAAAAACAAATAAACAAAAAAAAGCCGTCATCATTCTTGGCCTTCCTCCGTGCGCCACTTCAAGAAATCCTCCTTCCGGGCGTCTGGTTTGATCTGGTTCCGCATGCCACCAAGCAGATTGGAAGTGGCTTCAGAGGCCACTATTAAAGGTCGGACCACGGTGGGCGGAATCTGCCGCAGGACGCCGCCAACGGCGCCAGGAAGACCCTTCTGTTCGTGACCGCGGGATGCTACATCACACAAGGTCTGAGCTGTGTCAATCACCCCCTGGAGAACAGAGAGAGTAAACGTATTTAGTGTATCGGTACATTTACACACAAGAAACCAGGCTTCTGAAAGAAACCATATCATGTAAGAAATTCATCTTTTAATTGTTTAGTTTATGAAATGTCTGAAAATAGTTCCAGGAGCCAATCGACACATCATTTCAGCTCTAAATAAGACAATATATTATGTAAACCGGGTGTAGAACAGAAAGTCAACAGTACAGTTTCTATTAGAAAGCCAGTGAGCTGAAAGATGATTGAATGTGACCGCTTCTTTTTCGATTCTCTGTTCTGGTGAAGTTTTTTGGAGACGCACCTCTCTGACGGTGTCATAAGCCTTGGCCACACCTTCCCGGAGGTCTGCCGGCTGAGCAGCTCTGCGGGGACGGCTAGAGGTGGCACGGCCCTCTGTGATGGCGTAGCGGTTCAGGGGCGGTGTTGGAGACAGGATGTCGTACACTGTCTCTGCTGTAGCCTGTAAGAGGACCAGACAGACGTGAACATGTGAGAACGTACGTGAGTGACAGGCATTCAAATACATGAGGCCCTGCTTATTCAGGATGGACCACTGGCTGGAAGATGGACACATCAAAAAGAAAAGTTTGTTTAAATGTCACTGGCAGTTTGTCTCCACACTACCTGAAATAATTTTAGGGTTCAAATTCAGCTCCTGTATAAGTTTTATTCACAGTTATCAAAACTGGTAATCGTTTACAGACGGAGTACCTGTATGGCCTGCACCAGCCTGTTGCTGAGCTCAAGAGCTGCTGATGCTGTGGAGGTGCCAAAGGATGCCGCCCCCCTCTGGAGACCTCGAATAATGCGCCCATCCTTCCTGTACTGCTCTATGGGCAACCAGAACAGATCCCTCACACCGTGGACTGGAAAAACACACAGAGATGGAAAGAGGGGAGAAGAAAATGAAGCAAGAGATAACACAGGACAGAAGAGCATGTGAATGTTAAGATGACACTATGTATAACAGAGTGTTCAGAGCAGTTTTGACTCACATAGCTGGACAACTGAGTGCATGGGGCCAACACCTCCCAGAATGCCTGGCAGCTGATTCTTCCTGATGTCCGTCAGCCACTCTGTGACAGCATACTGGATCACTTTGTCCACACCGAGGAGACTGTAATGTGTTGCAGAAGAAAGACTGAAGCAACGGAAAACAATCCTAGTCTTACAAACCACTGAACACCAAAAAGATTAGGGGCTTTCTCAGATGGCAGAAATGTTTCTCAAGAAACCTATGAGATGTCTTTGTTGGTATGGAGGTGTGTATTTTTACCCGTGTCTGCAGCAAAGCCGTTTCAGCTTCAACTCAGAGCAGTTCAACTGGGCCAGACCAATCAGAATCCCTGCAAATGTTCCCTGTGAAACAAAAAGCAGGAAAGATACAGTCAGTTATTTCCTGATCAAACACAAAGAAATCCTTCAGATGTCTTTATTATAAGCATTTGCTCAGCCTGAGTGACAGGTGAGCTGTTCGACCTCTCACCTGTTCAATGACAACATGTTTGCCATGGTAGTCCAGCCAGATAGGCACTTCAGAGGTGAAACGAAACTCCCTGAAAATAGCAAGTGAGAACGACAGACATCATATCAATGAACACATTTAAATATTTATCACAGACAAGTTCAATAACCTGTATATTCTCAAAAACATGTTGTATTATTTATAACATGTAGCCCTTACTCTGGTGAATTACTGTTTACATACCGGAAGTAGATTGGCTGGTCAGAGGAGGAGGAGGAGCCGGCAGAGGAGGAGCTCTGCTCGCTGTAGGTTGTTTCCACAGAAGCTGTGAGGTCAGGTCCCAGACCGGTCGCCGACTCCGCTTCCTCAGACACCTTCTGAGTGGGGTCTGCTTTCACTGAAAATAATTGGAGAGAAATACAAAAAAAAAAAACATATATTCCCCAAAATTTCTTATCAAAATCATAAAAATGTAGCCAGTGAATATTATTCATACCTGTGATGAGATGCTGAACTATACACACACACATAACTCTGCTAAAATCTGCCTAAAAACATCAGACGTAGCTCACCTTCTGTTGCAGTGTCCACAGGCAGGTAAGGGTTCACAGAAGAAGCTAGATTACTGAAAAAGTCCTTCAGGAAAAACAGTGCATCCTGGATGGAAGACAGAAAAAAGAGGCTGGTTAGATGTGGAGACATCACAGGAGCAGCCCAAACTACTTTCTTCATTCTTTACACAGTGAAAATGAAAACCACTGCAGATCTGAAGGCTGCACGTCAGATCACTTTTTGGGCGTTATGTACTCTTACTGAGACTGGACTAAGTGGATCAGGTGTTGAGTTACCTGGTCGATGTTGAGTCGTAGTGGCAGCAGGCTGACTCGGAGGCAGCACTCTGGACCACCGAGGCCAGACTCTGGACACACCTGCAGGGCTTTCACTGTTAGCTACAGAAAGAAAACACACAATCAGCATAACATCAAGACATGATCAATATTTAGTTCTCTTACACTTCTACAGCTTATTCTTCCTGCCTCCCTAAACAAGAATGCTCTAAGCTGTATAAAAGCTATGCTAATGAAACAGCTGTTCAGTAGTTGATCACTCGAATACTCCCACTATCTTCTCCTCCTCCTCCTCTCTGTCTCACCATGTTGGAGTGGGCTCGGCGCGGCATGCTCTCACTGGTGTGGAGGTAGAGGAATTTGTTGATTTGTGAGGAAGCCAGTCGGTCTCGAACCTCCAGCTCCTGGACAATGAACACCTGCCTGGAGAGGGGCTGCTCGCCGCCGGGGCCGACCCCGATCACAGCTGCCACAGACCCCTCCCCGTCCTGACCCGCTACTGCCACTGGGTAGGACTCATGCTGGAAGGACACCTAGAGGACAAAATGAGAGGAATGTGTTGAAAAAAAGTGTTTTAAATGTGTGAAAGTTTGGGGGCACTGGTGAACCTGAGGATCTACTGAGGAAGTGTTAGCAGTACAGTTTAAGTTGAACTTGCATCCTTGCCAAGAGTTGAAATGAAAAGATCAATATCAATCATGATGATGTATGATATATATGTGAAGCCAGCAGCTGGAGGGCCTAGCTCAGCATAAAAACTGGAGGCAGGGTAGCTATAAAAATGAAACAAAATCTTTCTGTGAGAGTGGCATCGACCTTCTCAGCAAGAAGAGTGTTACCCAAAGTGTCGAACTATTTCTTTAATTTCAATTCAAACAAAAAATTTCAGCTGAAACATTTATTAAGTCTTACTGAATACATTTATCGTCTAATGACTTCAGTATTTGGAACAGAAATCTATATACAGAGAACCGACAAACACTTCTAGTCTCAGTTTCATCTCAATTTAACTAACACACACACACACACACACACACAGAGTATAAATACCTTGGTGAGTTGGATTTCCATCAGCAGTGTGTGCTGACGCCCGCTGCCTCCAGCCCAGCGCCAGGAGTTCTGCGGACGAGAAGAAGTGACGGAGCGAGACGGAGACCCACGAACACCAGCAGGGACTGAACGACCCCTGTAGAGAGTCAAGGAGAGAAATCTGAACAAACAGCGCACACAGGAGAAAAACTGATAAATATATACTATATGAGAAAATTTCCCCAGCCTGCCTGTGTGTGTATGTGTGTTACCTGTTTGCATGTTGGGCATGTATGGACATGGGCTTGCCCCCAAAGTCTTTTCCTCCATAGAGATGCCAGACCACAGAGATCTCCCGCAGCACCACCCTGCTCTGGGGCACCGGGAAGCGGCTCGGGGGCTCGCAGCAGGTCTGAGCTGCCCCGAGGCCTCGAGAAGCCCGAGGCCTGACTGTCTGTCTTCACCTTGATGGGCCCTGAGGAGAGCACCGTCACCACAGGTTCCCCGTCCTTGGACTGAAACAAACAGCTGTGTGTTAGGACACAGATTTCTTCTGAATAGGAGTCATGCTATCAGTGAAAGTGAGATAATTAGAGGAGAAAAACAGAGGCAAGCAAAGCAACAGACTGACAGGAATGCCCATGCCAGGAGCCTCCAGGATGCAAAAGTCGTCATTGTCGGTGGAGCCCTCGGAGCCATCCTCTGACATCATATCTGCCTGAGCCTCTGTTGCTGTGGCAACTAGCCCATCTAGCTCAGAGTCGTCACCCTGCAGTACGGCAGGGCTGCGCTTCGAAGCCTCACCAGGGAACAGGTAGACAGAGACGGGCGAGCCTCTTGGCATGGACGGTGAACCTGGACAAACACAGAATCCATCAGTCAGTTTAAGAAGTTAAAGAATTGTCAAAGGTGTGACAATCCACTCCTCTGTATCTGTCAAGCTTAACCACAGTTTTGTAGTTCTAACTCTAACTAATTAAAATAAATCAGCCAAAAATCCTCCCCAGGAAAACAGAGGTCACTGCAGAATGTTAAAGATCCATTTTTTGTTCAGATGTGTATAAAAACAGACAAACTGCAGTACCTGGATCTAAACTCTCTTCTCGGTGGCTCTTCTCTGTGTCGATTAAGGCATCAGCCAGGTCATACTGGTTGATCTCAGCAGTTTCAGCTGGAGGGCAGGGCAGCACAGACGCAGGACTCTCTGACAGCTAACAGGACAAAATATTACAGACATTAGACAACGTCATTATACCTTTATACAACTTTTCAACATTTGTGGAACAAATGCATTCATTTTTCTTTGGTAGGAAATTTTATGTATAAGACTACTGTATGTTATTAATAATTCAATATTTTAGTTCTCCGGTGAATACGTTGGCCTTACTGGTAATTTCTGGCCAGCGATTTCGGTGGGTGAGGTGTGTCATGCGGCGGGGGGTGCAGGTCACCCTGGGAGACCAGGTACTGCAGCAGGTTGACCAGGGCAGCACAGGAGTCAGCACAGGTATGAAGGTGAACCACGTTGTTGGAACAGCGCAGCTCAAAGAGAGGCTGAGACTGGAGAACAAAGAGAGGAAATGGGGGAAGAATATTTAAATAAACAACAGGAGAATCAGTAAAAGGTGGTGATGGAGAGGAATGAGGAAACATGGATTTACGGAGGGAGATGGGAAGAGAGAGAAATATCATCAATCAAAATTTTATTCTGTGAAGGACTTAATCACACAGCTGCAGTGAGTCTGCAGCCACCTGGTGGAAAGACGCACTTTTCTGCTGATTATCCACCATTTTAAACTCCAGCTACATTTACTGGCAGTACCAGAAATTGGTGACAGCTTTGTGCAACAAATGTACAAGGTCACATGACAAAATAAGCCTCATAAGCCTTTATCAGCTTGAATCATTTATTGCTGACTGTTGAATGAAATGATTAAGAGAAGATTAATGAGGTTCACAAATTTTAACAATGGAGAATTTAAGAATAACCACATGATGAGAGATAAAGAACCAACACTTTGTGGCCATGCACTTAAAGTATTAATGTACATAAAGATTTTGTTATTTACATAAGATATATAATATTTATCAAATAAAAAAATGTGTAAATAAATCTTTCATTGCCTGAACAACAACATGCACTACAGGACTGTATAGACAATAACGTGTACAAAGAAAAAATATCTAAACAACAAAAAAGAAAACTAAATAATAAAAAATGTAAAATAAAACCCCAAAACCCAAAATGCATCAAGGCTCAAAGAAAAGACATATACTGCATTGTTACATAAGAGAGTTTAAACTGCTCTTTCTCATATTCATACAGCTTGTTAGTGACTGCCCTAAAGGACCGCCGCATCACTGTTGAGGGGCGACGTGTTTACTGTCGCCTTGTTGCTTTTGGTTCCAACTGAAAGGCGATCTTGGTTTTAAACCGTTGTCTGAAGCTATTATTACAGCGAAACTTGGTTATGGTAGGACAAATATTTAGAAACATGGGGCCCGCGCTTGTTAGTGGGTTTTGAAGGAAACAGAACTAAATTATAATGTTTTGTTTATGTTTACATTTTCTCTGGCAGGCGGAGTCTGGCAGACATGTAAACGGACGGTGATCACTCACCAGCTTGCCCGTGTCGCTGCCTTTCCATGTGGTGATGGCGAGCTCCAGCAGGTCAATGTCCAAAACACAAACATAGTCTGTGAGACAGTAAAACATGTGGTGGGTTTAGTAAACTGCATTTCATTTACATCACTAATATCGATGACCACATGCTACATGAACACACTGAAACTCCTCCAAGCTACACTGGATTCCTAAATGGTCTTTGTACTGAATAACTGCCTAAACACACCCACTAAGACTTTCAACCAAATCAAACACAACAGGAGAGCGGTATGAGCCAGGACTAAAAGAAAACATCTACTGATGACAACAACTATTCTACAACTATCAACTGTATGCTCTACTGTGTGTCTTACCTCTCCTCAAGTCCACTGTGTCAATCTCACATTTGTCAGAGAGGTAGAGAGCGGAGTCATCCAGGATGAATCTGACCACAAATAACAAAAAACTAATTTACACAAAGATATTTACACTGCAAGACATCAGTTCATATAACGTGATTCAAATACAATCTTCATGTTCAGTTTAGTGGAGAGTTGTACCTGAGGTGGAAGGTGGCAGTGTCAACAATGATATTACTGGACAGAGAGAAGGACTCTGCAGTGAACAACACTCGCAGTGGCAGATACAGAGGTCTGGAAAACAGAAACACAGCAGATGAGGGTGATAAGAAAAGGAGAAAGGTGAGTGCATTATCATTTTACCACACATTTTATTTAAGCTATATACCTGTAGTCGACAGCACAGGTAGCAAGGTGTGTGTGGAGGACAGTGATGACGGCAGGTGCAGTGTATCCCAGAATGGGATCATCGATGACGTCCAGAAAGTCAACCAGCTGAAACAAACAAACACAGACTCAGCTGGCAACCAAAAATGGCAAATGACAAACATTTTAAATTCCTCCACCTAATTTGATTTCAGCGTGGACTGTGGTTTGCATTTTTCTGTGCAACCAAAATGGTTTAACTGGAAAATAAAGTAGGACAAATTGCAATGGCTGCAATAATACCATAGGCTGCAGGACTATTTGGTTATGCAATCTGACGTATTAAAACATACTTGTAATGTAACAGTATACACCTATTATCTCTGGGCAAGAGAGGGGAAAGTTTTTTGGCAGGAGTTAGTACTGGTGGGACCGGTGAAGGAAAGCAGGCCTGATGTTAACAGCTACCAGCTGAGACATAAAAATGTTCCAGATCAAGTCATCTGTGTCCAACTTGCTGGATTTTTGTATTTTATTTTCTGGATGGAAAGATTTGGTAGAATCAGTCTGTAAGATCTATTACCTTTTATTATTTTGTCATCAACTATAATTTACCTTTTTTTGATGCACACACTTTCTCTAAAGCTGCCACATCCACGCTACAACACTTCAGCTCCCCCAAAGTGAGCATCTGAATGATGCAGCTGCAGGTAACAGGCAGTTAATCTAGCTGTAGTAAATGTTTGAATACTAAACAGCAACATGACAATGAAGTGAGATTTTCTAATTCAGTAAACAAAACAGCTGCACTACATATTCAGAATCTGGGGGATGGTAAACTGCACTCTAGTCCATTGCTAAAAGAAAACTTGGCATCTCACTCTGTTGTACTCTCCTGCAGCGAGGAGAGTGAAGCCATTTTCCGACTCTGAGGGACCGACACTGTAAATTTTTAAATCTGGCATGCGAGTTGCACCAACAATGATTCTTTTTTTTCCTTCTGCACCTTACCTGTTCATGCCAGCTGTGATTAGTCTGTGTCATGTAATGTCGCATGGTGGCACCTTGAAGTCGTAGGGCAACAAGGAACTCCTATGAAGGAAACGTAAGACAAACGTTGTTTCATTTCAAACTTACACCAGCTGCAAACTCAGGCGTCTGAGGGGGACGTACCTTGACACTCCTCTGTGGGTCCAGTGTGATTTTGATGGCTGTGGACAACATCTGTAGTTCCCCCTCTCTGCCGCTCACTCACACTGCTCACTCCTACCTCTGTGGGGTAGATGGTAGGGTCCAAGTGCTTTGGGGGCATGAAGTTGGGCATCTCCAATCGCTGTGGGACAGGGGTGTCTTTCACCGCCGCTGTAGTGATGTGGGAGAAATAAAATGTGCTTGATTAACATATATTATCATTTTCTATGCAGCCTTTTTCCAATTCAGTGTCATTTAAAGAGGAAAATATGAATTATGTTGCAATCAAATATCAGCAAACAACATGATAATGTTCACCTCGATGGTAGAGCTCCACCCGCCTGCTCTCCAGACACAGGAAATTGAGGTTGGGATCGTTCTGGTGCTGCGCCACACTAAATATCTTCCCCCCTTCCAAGTCAAGCACAATTTCCCCATGAGTCTGGTCCTCCTAAATCAATGAAATGAAAATGAGACAGTTAAGAAACCAAAAAATTATTAGATAAAATGCTAGTTTTTTTTTTAGAAACAATCTAAAATTTTTATAGATCACACCAGAGCTGGTTGCAAGACTTCTGAGCCAAGTCTAAGTCAAGTCTCAAGACTCTGTATCAAGGCAACTATGTGTGCAAGTCCGCAGCCCTCGTCTCATTATATTCAGTGTTTTTAAATACTGTGGTGTGGCTCACCTTCCTGTCCGTTCGGGCTTGGATGCGACCTTTGCTGATAATCACAGTGAGAGAGAGGAGGCTGAGGTTGTGGCTGGGGCGGGCAGCTGTCTGTTGAGTCCTTCCAGCTGATTCACTGGCCAAGTAGAACTGAGGCTCGTCCTCTTCTGAATCAGAGTCTGTGGTTGAGGGAGAATACAGAGAAACACATGTTAATATATTTAATTTCTTTCCTCCTCATCCAAACACAATACAAAACCTGTTCCATTAATAAAGTATGTTTTGGCAGGCTAGTTGCTATTTTGTCTGATGGATCTACATGTTGTTTTTCCATCAGAGAAATCAAACTCACCCAGTCTAAAGGCCGACTTGCAGAGCTGGAACTCGTCCTGCTGATGGCGGCTGTGGTCGGGACTGTTGGCTGAAGGAGGAGGTGGCTCCCACATCAACAAATCGTTATTGATCCTTTTGGACGGAGAGGTGGGTGAAGACATTTAATGTTACATCTGGTGCAGGATTTTAAGACCAATATAAGGGCGAAAAAGAGGAACATAGATGGAAGTGGAAGCTATTTCTAACAAAACTAATGATAGTTCTGTATGAGGAGCTCAACAAGGACACAAGCAATATAAAAAAAAGGCCAAGAATGTCATTAATGTGTAAAAGCAGATGAAGTGCCTCTTCTAACACTTCATCCTATTGAAGTGAACTTGCAGTACAATAAAATGATGATGATGATGAAGATGAAAAAGACCTAAATTCTTTGTATTTAATGCATTCTACCTAAGATGATTTCAAATATTTTCTGACTTTTTTGGGGGATGATTAGCTTGAGGAAGATCCATCACACTTATGCCACTGTTGTTGTACCTGTTGTAGATGCTCTGAAAGGCCTGTTTGCTGGGCAGGAGGATGTAGGCCATGGGCAGGCTAATGTCCACAGCACACTGACACTGAGCGACACACTGCGCCTGAAACTGACTCATCTCCTCCGGGTCGGCGGGGATCACCATCTATAACAAGGATGGAGGAGACAAGGAGGAATGAGTTAGGTCTGGACTCTTAATTACATGGCTGGTAAATTGAGATGTGTCATTTCTTTAGCAGACCTCCTCAGTCTCAAACATGGTGCGGTTTGAGGAGAACGGAGAGCTGGTTTTGTCGTTGAGTTCACAGTGACTTTCAAAGAAGGCAGCCCCCAGGTCCCTAATGAGGCCCAGGTTTATCCCATCCAGACCTGCTGCAGGGCCCTGAGCCTCACCTCCTCGCACATGCACTGATATCCTGTTCACAGAAACAGGATGCAACACTCACTTGAGGTGTTCAGCAAAAATTACTCAGTTTAGACAACATAAACTACAACTTTCTCTTGGAGAGCAGTAAAGAGTCTGATTTATTATCGTCATCATACTAACCTGGGCAGGGAGTCACGATTCTTCTTCACTCTGATGCAAGGAAATGAGCCACCTTCCCAGCCCTCGTATGACCCTGGTGAGACACACACAACACATCGGTTCTCTGTCTGCACTTCACATTATAAAAGGTCTGCTTCAGCTTTACATATATATAAATAAATATAACTGCATTTCAAAGGTACTTTTACAGCTTTTAATAATGAATTGTCCTCTAAATATCTCCGGAGCAGGACATGCAACCACAAAGTCTAGGGTCAGTCTTGCATATAAATCCCTTAGCAGACATATTTTGTGCAACTGCGTTATTATAAAATGGCAAGAAATTGTAAAATCTTCTGTATCTTTCCTTAATAATGGGAAAAATGCAACAGCAAGAATCTTAGAGTTAACAGCTACATATAAAACATGAAGTTAAACAGTTCAGCTCTTTGCTATGTCTAAATTGCCTTATTGTTTTCATGTTTGTTTATAAAATCCAGCACTCCCTAAAATACAGGTATCTGGTCAATTATATGTTTTTTTTCTTTTCTTCATAAACCTATGATTTACTGTAAACATCTTGTTCTTTAAAATCTTTATGGGTTTTATTTTTGCTTTCCCACAGTGCAATTATAGACAAACAACTGAGATGTTTGCCATCTTGAAGGGTTGTAGTGTCTGCAGAGTGGATTAGGAGCATACTGGGTTGTTTATGTTGAACAGTGGGCATGGCCAGTACTAACAACTACTGTCAGGGTGTGTGTCTTCGCACCATGCAGGTCAGTGAAGGAGGCCTCCAGTAGCTGGGTGAGGCAGGGGGCCCAAGGCTGTCCTGGAGCGGTCTGCTCACTCTGAAGGTCCGGGGCCTCCTGGTGCTTCAGCTCCAGCTCGGTCAGCTCCAACACCAAGGTCTCCTGCCGCACTGCTTTCTGGGTCGGGGGTCGGCGCTTAGGGAGGGGCCGCAGGTCAGGTATGGGGAAACGAAGCCTGAGGACGGCGTGGGGGGAGAGGAGGGTGAAGGAGGAGCATAGCTCATTGCTCTGGGTCTGTGAGGAAAGAAAGTGGGAAAACTCTCAGTTTTTACTTCTCAATATTGGCTGAACAATAATGTCAAGAAATTGCAGAGTTACAGACAGTTAATTGTCTCCTGTCACCGTTAACCGCTGAGAAGTTCACCTGCTGCTTAAGGACAATTTAAAGACTACTGAACAAGTGCTCATTTATACTTAAACCTGGCAATTTAGTTCATGTTCGTGTCAGCACAAACACAATTGGTCAGACATGACAGGTTTACGTTTCAAAGCTTTTTCCAAGAGGCTTTGTCAATTTTTGGTTTCCCGCTGTCGAGCTGACGTAGAAATCCATGACTCAGCATAACTAAACCAGATTACTAAAACCAGAAAAATATTGTTTTTTGAATGATTTTCTGCTCAGGGGCAGTCAGGTTTAAAATACAGAGGAGCTGCTGCACAGAAGAAAAGTTCAAGACCATAAGTGTAATCAGTGAAAAGCATACAAAACACAATCTGTTCAATTTCTTTATTGTCATCCATTTTTTAGGTCCTGTACTGTTTCAATGTGTTCCTCGTCTTTAAAATGTATTAGCAATAGATACATATAGGTATTAATATGTGATTAGTTTCTTTATGAGGGAATAAATGAATGTGGGGTTCCACCTGCATGAGTCCAGGTCCAGCAGTCTGTGTGGGACAGTGGCTGAAGGCTTTGCTCAGGTTTCCCAGGCGACTGAGGATGTCCAGGTCCAGCTCAGCGCTCAGCTCTGCCAGCTCCACCCGCACTACACTCTCCCGTCGCACCACCTGCTGTTTACCCTGCCAACACACACACACACGCACACACAGACATGTTAAGGGATAGACATGTCTTTCTCATCAGTCAGTCCGTTTGTGATTCCATGTTTTTGTACAAGTAATCAAAGTCACACTAAGGGAAGCCTGATAAATCTTTATAATATATCTCATTTGACAGATTCATGTCTGCACAAATATCCTTCTGATCACAGGATTTCAGCGCACCATTTTATTGGTGCCAAATATGCATTCTGTTAAGGATTCAATTCTGACACCAGAAAAAAAAATTATGTTTTTTTGCCTAGTAAAGTGATGCAATTTAAGACAATTATCCTTGCTTACAATACAAGCTTCTGTTAACTTTAATCCAAAAAGCTTTTAAACCAGTCTTTAGAACAAAGGTGTCATAACATACCTGTTTTTACAATCAACATGTAATATACAACATTCTACCTACGAGAGAATCATGAGAAAACAAAAAATACTTGCTCATTTACGTTTTAAATTTCCTTCATTTTTGGAGTAAGTACATTTTTCCTCTTGTCCTCAATGACAATTGAGTGACTGACTCCTGTCAATCCTCAAACACACATCTTTGTCAGGGGGCTAACACTAAACTCCTTAACCTACCACACAAACGAAAATAATATTATTTCTATAGCAGGTTTTGTAAACTCAAATCCAAGGCAACTTACAGAAAAACAAACTGAAAATGAATTAGAAACAAACTAAATGTTTGCACAGTGTGTGTGTGTGTGTGTGTGTGTGTGTGTGTGTGTGGCAGCATGTGTGTGTGTATTAATGTGTACCCTTCGCAAGTGTTTCTCAGCAAGGCTGTAGTGGAGTTGGGCACATGGTCTGGCTGTAGCTCCAACTGTGAACAGACCAGCTTTCTGGAACTGAAGCAACTAGAAGAGACGCGCAGAGACACACACACACTCGCTTTCAGACAACATGTTTAGTTATATTTGACATTCTTATCTGAAATTTTCAACTCTGATGTGGGTCAATTTCATTTTGTAGTTTTAAATCTGTTTTGTGGTCAATACTGGCCACAATGAAAATATAACATAATGGCCAAATAAAATTAAGATCATGGCACAATGACGTAAAGTATGAACACAACCATTCTACCTCGCTGTACTGAGGCTTTCTGTCCTCCCAGAGGCACTCCAGCAGTTCCAGTCTGCTGAAGGAAATGTCAGAGGTCACAGCTCGACTGTGGCGCCTCCCGCTTCGCATCTCACAAGCAACCTGCACTGCTGCTCCTGTCACTCTGAGAGAGGACGATAAGAATTAGACAGTGAAAATGTGCCTGTTTATGTGTCTTAATGGTAGAGTCGAAGATCTTCAAATGGTAAGAGTCGTAAGAACCAGAAAGGAAGGATGACAAAACAAAACAAGTGTGCCACATTTGCAATATGGCCCGCTGCAGTTTACATAATGTCAAATGGACAAATCTTTCAGACATGTAACACATTCATTAAACCTACAGTCTATTTAACCTCATTAAAGTTTATTGCAGTGCAGAAATGTTTTACAAGTCAACTGTTTACCAAGCAGGGTTATATTAAGAAAGGCATGTTTTATAGCAACTGAATTTTCTTATCTTTGTATGAAATGTTCTACTTCCACAAGTGCTTTTTTAAATTTCTAAAAAAAAAACTACAGGCTCAAAATAATTACTCAACTTGTTAGATTGGAAATTTAGGAGGTAAGATATGAATTTGTTTCACCAAAGACCAAATATGTGTCTTCTACCTGAGATGGGAGTGTGGGCAGGCCTTGGCAAAGCCACCTCTCAGATGGTGGAAGTCTCTCTCGCTGAACATGCTGTCCTTGAAGAAGGCCAGCTCCCGGAAGAACACCTGAGACACCTGAGCCAATGACGAGGCTCTGTCAGGCTTACAGGGCGGGTCTTCCTGCAGCAGGGTCAGGGTGAGCCCGCCGAGGGTCAGTCGCAACAAAGCATCGGGCTTCAGCTGCTCTGCCTGGCCGCTGTGTAAGCGTCCTGCAAGGAAGAGGATGAGATGCATCATTTTTTTTTCAATCATGATAACGTGGTTAATATTTAATGAAAAGACTTACTTAGGTCTTTTTTAAGGAAATAAGTAGGAAATTTTGTTTAAAAACAAAAAACTTTAAGCTATAGAATAACTTAGTCTGAGTTTATCTGAGTTTAATTTTAAAGACAATCCCACACTTGATATTTTACATATGCAGGAATTTTACCTCTGGTCCGCCCACTTGACTGAGGCAGACTCGACAGACAACCCGCTACAGGATATCTCCTGGGACAGTTCATCATGCCCTGGGAGGGAAAATTACAGTGGAAATCAGACTGCTTGTGTTTTAACTTACTTCAGTTAAGTTCCAGTCCAGTGTTTATTTAAGTCCAGAAAATATCTTGTGCTAATATCCATTCTGCTATTTGTAAACTAAAAAAAGGTTAAAAAAAATAACAAAGTATCTAGAACTTCACATTAAAAATAATAATAACATTTTTAAGAATACTAAATAAAACCAATATTATGGGTCTTCCATTTTCTGATATTTTTTCAGGCTTACAAAAACTGCTCTTCGTATGGGTATCTGCCAAATGCTTAAACTGTAAACACACACACACACACACACCTGTGCAGAAAGTGATGCAGGCTGTGTGAAGCTGGCTAAACTGTGTGTAGAGGACTCCATATCACTGTCTGACAGCTCGCTGCCGGAGCGCACGGACGTCACGCTGCTAGTCATCCCAGCAGGACCCATCGAGTAAAACATTTCTGCAGGTACACACACAAACAAACAAACCCACACACACCACACAGAGTGACAAGTTAAATACTACAATGTACGCAGTCACTTAATGGCCTGTTGCTGGGAGGAAAGGAGCAGCAAGAGTGTTTTCAAAGTACTTTTCAGATGAGCATTTGTTATTGTTCAACACTAAAATTTCACAGCTACACAAATACATTTCTTATTGAACAGACACCCAAAGACAACCTGAGACTGTGTCATCATATTTTATATAGCGACAGATTCCCGCTATATTGACATTAATAAGACTGTATATTATTGTTATATATACCGTAAGAACACCACATTTTTGTATTTAAGGGGACATTTTTAACCACAGCGGCTGGGATGGTTAAAAAACATGTCTTCATGAGGTTGATGATGTATGTCAGACAGACAGAAGGTTCAATGAACCTTTGCCTTTCTGTGTACCTCCATTCTCCAGGCTGGTGATGTAAGGCTCCAGGTCTTGCTCGGTGTCCCACTCCCTGTCTCTAGGACTGGAGCCCAGCTGCTTACTGAGGTCCTCTTCAATCATTCGCAGGTCGTCTGAGTCTAACGGGCGACTGTGTACTCCACCACTCTTAGTCTCTGACTCTGGAGGAGAAAGGATGGAGAAACGGCTTCACGAATGTGTGTGAGAGGGAAAGATCGAGTATTTGCATGATCTCACATTTTTGAGGCATTCACAGATGTTCATGACCTAACTCTCACCGCTCTGAACTACAGAAGGAACAGCACAAGCTTATTGTCTGTGTCTCTGTTCACAGTCCTCCTGTCTTTCAGTGGTTTTACATTATGTATTACTAAAGCCTTTCAGCACCTGATCACCTCCTAGTTTCTAGAGTGAATTTGTGGTCATATTTTGTGATGGCATGAGTGAACATAAACATTATGAGTACACTTCACTCATCATAAGCACTAAAGATAGAGAGATGAGTACATCGTATTTTATTTGTGAACAGAAAATGACTCTGAAGGCATAATGACCATTTGATTAGAATTCAATCATGTTAATGTAACAGGCTTTGCTATGTCTGATTACACTCTGACTGGTACCATCCACCAGTCAGCTTTAGGTGACCAAATCACCATCTTTGAAATCAATGACTTCTCTTGTTTCATGCCAAAATCACACTACACTAAACATAACCTGTACTGTCAATAAAACCCTAAATGAAGCTATTAATGGTAAATAACAAGTGTAACGCTGGTGCATGTTTATCACAGGGGCTGTGTTTTACGGTACCAATGTCTATGCAGAGGGCTGCCAGCAGGTCTGTCAGATGGGTTATTTGATCTGGAGACAGCAGCATGTGGACACAGCCCACCTTCCCATCCAACTCCAACTGAGGAACAGAGAGAAAGAGGCAGGATATAGAAATCAATATAAGAGTGGCATTTATTGATCCTTTGGTATGTTGCAGTGTACACACACGAGTATGCAAACACACACGCACCTTTGGTCCAGGCAGCATGTCGTTCTGTTTGATCTTGACGGTAGTCTCAATAAAACCGGAGCAGCTTCCTATGAGCAGTGGCTGAGATGGAGGACAGGAAGGAGATGTCTGGGGCTTTGCATCATCTTCCTCTTCTTCCTCATCTTCTACTTCCTCCTCCTCCTCTTCTCCTTCACTTGCTGTGGCCGATTCTGGGTGTTCTTCCTCAGTAGGACCCTAAGAAATGAGGAAAAATCTGTGAGCATATCTAGTTATAAATTCTATTGATGTTTTTAGAAGCTTGTGTCTACAGTTGTGCAGTCTAATACTTTGTTATTTTGCAACAGTACGTAAGTTCATCTTGTTCAGACATCACTGTAGGCACTTTTTAGACTTTTTTAGGAGATTTTCTCTAAACAAGTTAAAAAACCCTTTAATCCATATGAGCTTTTTGTTATTCATTTGCTTAATCTTTCACGATCCTGCTATTAAGTAGGTGAAGTAAATTATATACATAAATGAAGCAGGGGGTAAAGTAAATAAACAAAGAAAATACCAAAACAAAGAAGAAAAAAAAACTAAAGATTTCATATAAAGAATCCTGAACAGTGTGGTGTCCATCACCTGTGCTGTGCCGATGCTGTCATAGAACAGCTGAACAGCGCTCAGCTGGAGGATCTTGTGCAGGAAGGCGGGCGGCTGGTGGATGTCGACAGGCACGGCAGTCTGGCTGGCTGGATCTCGCACCGCCTCATCAAAATACTCCAGCCTGGAGCAACACGGTGCAAACAAAACACATTATTTAGCACCATGACAAAAATGTATTAAGAGCAGATGGGAAAAAGAGAGCGTTTTAAGAAATGAAAGGAAAAAAGGCTGTTGTTTATCTAATGCAAATAAAGATGTAGACACCTACAAGGCCAACATTAATATCCCTGAAAAAAACATACTAATCAGTACAAGTAATGCTTAATAGTTCAGTGACTCAGTGGACCAGGCCCATGTTGCTTAAGCACAGTTGTGCTGTCAGTCCCATGATCTCTTAATGAGAAAAGATCAGATCAGATAAGGAGCCGAATCACCTTGTTCAATAAACACTGTAACTACTGTAACATGCTGCACAGGACTCAAATCAGTAGTTCTGTTCAAACTTTTCAGATGATAGGGCCTTCTGGTCACTGACCCCAGATCAACTTGGCTACACTGAACAGCTTTGTCAGTAAGCCACAGAAACAAGAAGCGTTCCCCAGAGTCGCAGTAACACATGTTAGAAAATGGCAGCACAGTTGTGGGACATGTTGCACTGTTGAAAATAAACACAGAAACCCCAGCAGATTACCTGGTGATTCATCAAATAAGTGGGTAGTTGGAAATGACTGTCAATTACCTCAGTTATGAGTTCTCCGGCTCAGTTGCAAATTTAGCTTTAATAATATTGTCACATTAGTTTCATTTTTACATTAAGACTGAAAGCTTTAATGCAATAAAACTGCACCAAATATTAAAGAACAATATTTGATTTTAATAAATCACAATTACTATTTTGTCTATGATCATACAACAACTATCTGGCTGTGGCCACATTACACACACTCATCAGTGTCAAGGTCACAGACTCCCCTGATACCACATATTGACAACACCTTAAGCACAGCCTGCAGTTATTTGTAACCACTGATAAAACCCTGTCCAGGAGACCTCATCAATACTGCCCCTGATTAAAATGAATTTCACACCAAGGCTGTCTGACGATACAAGACCAATGAGGGCAAGTTCATAACGGAAGCAGGAAGATGAAATCTAATTCTTAACTTCCATTTTGCATTTTTGCATTTTCCTCCAACTGTAATATAAGTGCTGATGTGGCAGAGTTATAATACTACTGTCTTTCCACTACACTTTAGCAAACTGTGAGCGATAAAAAGTGAAATACTACAATAAAAAAGAGCTATGTGTATAAAACTGGATGCATTTACTTGTATTTTTCAGCTTATCCTGTGTAGTGTATTCTTCAATTTTGCTATCTAAAGTGCTTCAGATCCAGTTTGTGTTTCAGGTTTGTAACGCTCCCCCAACAAGGGCAGCGGGACGCCTTTATGTCTTTACGACTGTGGTCCATTTAAAGAACACCTCTTCACACATGTACTTTGACAAAGAGGCTCACGTCCCAGTGTCAACGACTTACTGTAAACCATGAAATGAGGAATTTTCTGAAGTGAGAATCAAAGTTGCACAAATACAAAAAGTTTCAGTTTACAGAAAGTAGGTGTACACAAAACACCTACAACAAAAATTAAAATGAAAGACAAAGTATATTGGAGTTCGTAAATGACGCATTGATTTAAACTACATTTAGAAAGCTGTAGAAATGTAATATTTTGTCAAAAACATTTTATATGTTTTTGCTCTGATCATATCTCAAAACACAGAAAAATATCCACTTTTCAGATGATGTCTTTACCAAAGAGAACAGAGCAGAAATAAAAATGCAAGGGAGAGATTTTTCTCTGTGTGATTTTACCAAACTTAAAACTATACTGAGAGTTTAAGGGTAATAATAGGAGTAGCTTAGTAACTTTGCATTAACGTGTTCTTTTGTAAAACATATCAAAAAGGTCCTTTGAGCTGATCATCATCATATTTCTGTGGCAGTTCATTAAAAGGCAACTCAGGTAGGCTTCTATATTTATTTATATTTTATATACATATTATTAAATTAATTTGAGAAGTACCCTTTAAAGCTGCATTTCAAATGCTGGACAAACTGCTCTGTTTCTGCATGTTTCAGCAACACACAATACTAACATGTTTTTGAGGATGTCCCCATTAGTATTTCAAAATGTGATGCGACAGTATGTATCTTCCACTTGCTGTAGTACTAAGAGATGAACACACTGAATTTCTTACAATTCAAAATAAAAGGACACAAAATCAGAGAAGGGATGCAATAATCAGATGATTTTTCATGGGGGGAAAAAGTATTTTTCTTCTGTGCAGCTCATTTCTAGCACCTACCGTTTGATGTGCACCTCTAAGGCAACGCCTGTTTCCAGGTCCAGGGGCTGGTGCTCAATGCGAACAATAGTGTCTATGAAGGTGACTTTAATACGACGAAGGACTGTGAACACAGATGAGATGACAGGCAAACGTTTATTAGAACTGATCTTTCAAAGCATCTCTTCTCAGCCGTGTACGTGTGCTCAGGCTTGGTTTTTCATTATTGCTTTCACTCACCAGTCTCAATGGTTTGTGCAAACATCTCAAGCCCCTCCAGCTGAGCAGGTGGCTCCTCAGACGCCTCTGGGGGGTCCTTCAGACACTCCTGAGCCAGCTGCATGCTGGAGGTCATGCTTGATGACCAGCCTTGGGAGTCCCAACCCCCACCTGATTGCAAACAAAAAAACATAGGACACGGTGATTACTGTACTTTATAGCTTCTGAGTACATGATTTATCACTGAAAAGTCAAGATCATGCCTGTATTGGATATTTACAATCTTTAACAACAATTCTTTAACAACAATTCTGTATTTTATCTCATTAAACTTTTTTGATATTGCACAGGGTACACATAGGGAGACAAAATGCAGTTAAGCATCTAAGCAGAAGTGCAGAGTAATGTACATTTGTACAGTGGTAATATACAGAATAAACAGTAAGAGGATTAATAAAGTTTAGCCTTATGTGATCTTATCTGAATACACACACACACATAGACACAGTATGAACAGTAATATATATTCTACACTATTTACACATCCAATCCAACAGTTCACACATCAGGCTTCCTGCAGACCAGTGTAGAACAGAGAAGATTATAATGGTTGATTAAGGATCAGTTCAAATAGTTGTTTCTGTCAATTTTTCAGTAAAAAGGAAAAATATTCTCCTGTTCCAATACTTCAAATGTGAGGATTTGATGTTTGTATTCCTCTTTTATGACAGCTGACTGACTATTTTGGGGTTTTTGGGCTGTTGCTCTGACAAAGCAACTTTTTGAATATGTCACCTTAGGCCAAGAAAAATATAATGGGTGTTTTCACTACTTTCTCAGATATTACATATTTGTTAAAAAAAGATGAATCAATTAATAGAGAAAACATTAAGCATATTAACTGATTTGTTACATCCCTGCACCAATTATTAGACAACATAAAGGTCAAATAGTGACATGACCCTGTCTCGATACAGGGAACTCTCCACCCTGATGAGTACACCTTATCTGTTACACTTAAATATCAAATCTTAAAGGGATCTTATATACCACAGGGACACTAACTTGCATGATAAAAGCTCATATCAGGTGAAATGTAGATAAAAATGGGGACAAATGAGTGTTTATGATAATCTGTTTTTGGGCCACGCTTCTAATAAACCCTGAAAGATTTCCTCACTCAACCTGTGGCTAACTGATGCATGTTTAGTGTCACAAATTGAAAACCCAGGAGGAAACCCCCCAAGGTCTACGCAACAAGTTGTTGTTTGTTTCTAAGTGAACTCACTGGTCCGGTACTTGGGTCGACATGTTATTTGAAGACCAGAAACTTCTAAGGTGCAGTGGTCTGTCAGGAGAGCTTGCCAGGGGATGGTCACCACTATGCTGCTCACAAAGCCATCCACTATCTCCAGGGGAGCCCCGAGAGACTCCAGAAGCTCATTGACCGCCTGCAACAAAGAGGAAGCAGTCAGAACGAAACACAAATTGAAAGAAATGTCTCATAACACGTGTCTCACCACTCTGGGTGTAAAGTTTATACATATATATATATATCTAATCAGACTTGGAGATGTGAAGTGTTTCTCATGATTGTATTTCCTCGAAAAGTCTCACAGGTGTCTTCTCACTCTGGGTGTAGATTTATAAAGCAACCTGTGTGCACAACCAACATGGCAGGGGGAAATATATCTCCTCAGACTGCTTAAACTCCAGGGAGAGCTGCATTTCATCTGGTGATGCGTTTCCCATGAGCGCACTTCCTCGAAGAAACGCGAGCTAGGCTCAGAGCATGAGGCTGGAGATTGTTGTTGAACTCGAGTGCAGTTGCGAAACAGCCGAGGGTGCATGAGTCCGACAAAAACACACGATGACTTGCTGCTGAAGTTGACAGACACCTCCCCCCCCACTCACCCCTTCTCCTCTGCTCCGCTAGAAACTCACCCACACATCGAGGTTGATCTCCTTGATGACTCCGCTCCCGTTGTACAGGTCTAAGCCCAGCTGGTCCAGGCTCAGTCGCTCCTGCAGAAAGTGACCGAGGTAGTGCTGCAAGAGGTACCGACAGGCCCGCTTCTTGATTGAGCCCGACCAGGGGAAGAGCCAGCGAGACATGGGGCCGGAGAGAGCGGGGGGAGGGAGCGAAGAGGAGAACCAGTGCGAGTACCGTCCTCTGGAAACTGCATAACAGACCGACACGAAGTGAGGAGCAAAAACAAGGAATGAGCCGCAGCTAGCTACAGGGGGCTAAGGAAGGGGCAAACCGTAACTCTACTTCTCCCCGAGGACTGACACAAAAAACTAGAAAATCCTTTGTGTCAGGACCAACGGACTCCCACGTTACTTAACAAGGCGTTAGTCCGACTGTCCGCAGCTGTCCCGGCTCATATTTTCGGTGCGGTAGTGTCGAAATTGAAGCGACAGGTCCTGTTGGTGCCTATCTCTTGTTTCAGGGTTGTTTATTGTTATCATACGCCAACTGATGGTATGGGCAACGTACTGTGCGTAACGCGTCACAGTGACGACGGGCAAGACCCGGAAAAAAAGAGGGAAAAAAAAACACAAACCAGGCGCCATCTTTGTAAGGTCACTGAAAAGACTCGATATAACACTATTTTTGTTGTTGTTTAAAAAAAATATTTTGCTTTATAAAATGCAACACTAACATGTGAGACAGTGACACATAAATGAGTGCAGAGCCTGTCATGTACGGAAGCTTAATGTGATGAAAAAAGATCCTGTGAGTCATTTTGAGTTAGTGTGTGAAAATATTGCGTTAGTATCTCATAATAATGAGTTTGTATCTTAAAATTATGAGTTAGTGTCTCCATATAATGAGCTTGTGTGCCGAATTAACAAAATGTGCTTTCATAAGTAGGAAAAAAAAACTTATAAAAACTTTATAAATGAAATAAATGACATTATTTTTTATATAGATGTTTGTAAAAGCACTGTTGTGAGCCAGAGAACTAAGCATTTTATCACCAACAACTGCTTCATTGTAATTGTTGTGCATCTACCAACTAAGACCTTCTGTATTTAATCAAAGGCTGCCATATATTTTTTTTAATCAACATGCTATCTTCTATAGTTGTGTGGAATTATTAATCTCTGCAGTCCATATTTTAGTAGTTTAACACCATTTTCATGACTAAGGTTTTTATTGGTGACCCAGCAGCACATTTTAAACAAAGTTATCTGGTCCCATGTCTGGTCTCTGCCACAGAATTTATTTTGGTTTATAAAGTCAGAGATTTGTTACTGTTGACCCACTAAACATTTTCTCAGAGACCTGTTTTTTTCTGCTGTATATAATTAATATATTATTGTTTCATATTCTCAATTTATGTCTCCAGTCTGACTTTGCATGATGACAATTTCATACTCTTTCCAAATGTCCCTCAGGGTCAATCCTTCCTGCACAAATATACAAATCTAAATAAGTAAAACAAAGCTTCATACACTTTTGTAAAAGTATCAGTGCTTACACTAAGATATCTAATAAATAAAGCGACACATTACCCATGTCAGCAACACAGCAGCTTCATACAATCAAAATTAGTCTTTTATGAGCTTACCTCAAGCGGTGTTGAGCTTTTTATTAATTCATGGTAGTCTGCTGTGGTTTTGAGTATAAAACATATTCTAATTGCATAACTATGCAGTCTCTGTAGTTTGTTCAGCTGTCATATACTTTTTTATACTATATTATATTATGATATGAAGGTATATATGTAGCACCTCCACTTTCAAGAATGAGTTGTCAGGCACAATATTTTGTTCTTTTTGTGGCTTAAGTGAAATGTATCAGCTATGTAACAAATTATTTTTTATTGTTCAACATAATACAGCAAATCAAGGTAAAAACAGGTTAAATCACTGGCCATTTGTCTTTATTCCTATGAAAACATGTAGTGATTGCTATACAAATGACCCAAAACTAAGGTTACAATGACAACCAAAAAACTGTACTATAACATCAGTCTTTAGGTCTCAAATAGTTGACATTTGGCTGTTAAAACAGTTTTTCATAAGTAAAATGAATCTACATTATTCTTAATAAAAGAAAATTCAGAGTAATGAACAAAAGCCATAAATAAAAATTACTGCAGATTTTATTTCACATAAGTCTGATTCAAATCTTCATTTTATGAATGCGACGTCGGGGATCTTGCCTTCCGCCTAGACAGAGAAAGAGGAAAAAGCATTTTAGGGCCTTGATATTAAAAGAATCACACCTTTATGGACATGGAAAGACTTTGAGG
Source organism: Scortum barcoo (assembly GCA_023238725.1). Taxonomy (NCBI): domain Eukaryota; kingdom Metazoa; phylum Chordata; class Actinopteri; order Centrarchiformes; family Terapontidae; genus Scortum; species Scortum barcoo. The sequence continues at coordinate 12,823,018 of CM041554.1, forward strand.
GGTTTACCTTTAACTGAGTGAAAATTTGTGCTGCTCTGTTGAAATCCCACTCATTGTCCTGCAGACACCTGCAACAGAGAATAAATTATTAGATATTTTGAAATAAGTAAATACATTTCCACACATCACTGCCAACATAACAAAAAAACAAACAAAAAAAAACCAAACAAAACACCAAAACATACTTCTGGGACCACTCCAGGTTCATGCCAGACGTCTGCGAGAAAGCTGTGAGCATTTCCTGTTGTGATGCAGTGAGGGTGGGGACAGGGCTGGATGATGGAGTTGGGGCGGGGGCAACGAAGGCTCGGCGGATCTCTTCTGTTGTGGCCATCCGGATGAAAAGCTGGTCGTTAACGATGCACAAACTGTAGCAGAGGAGGAACACAGATTGGATTTTTTTTTTTTTGCAGTTAAGTTTGTGCTCACCTGCCACATACACTTATGATGCTCACCAAGCTAAAACTAATGTAGTCTGACAACTCGTGTGCAATAATTCTCACCTTCAAATTTCAATATTCAGTTTTTCTTCCAAGTCTTTCAACAGAAGAGCTGATGATAATATCCATATGTTAACTTCATCTACCCAGTACCTGATAAACTAAAAACTGCATACTCTTTGTGTAAATCATTAAAATGTTTTAATTGTTTTTTATTATTATAAATCCATCACAGCTGAGCAGAGTGGTTTGTCTGTGTTTAACTGACAGCAGTCGGCAGACGGCAGGTCTTAGACCACAGTGAAGCAGAGAAAGTAAACACACCTGCGCTGTTGCCTACATGTTATGTGTAGACGGCCTGTTGTTAGTTAACCAAAGACCAATATTACTACTTTATGCAAGATTAGCTCTATCAAAATAAGGTCTCCAACTGGTGGGGGGCGGGGGGATACCCAAGAGCATTCTGTTGCATGAACAAACAACTAGGGGACGCCATTGTAAAACCAAAAATGTATTTTTCCTCATTGGAGAACACAGGACAAGTGATTTCAAGAGCAGCTATGTATGCTGCTGCAGAAAAAGAAAACCAAATTAATTTCAGTTCACTTTAACATGCATACTGTATAACTTCAGGATCATTTTTCAAATGTAAGCAGGGAATTGTGTTGCCTTTCTTGTCTACAACTACACTGTACAACTAAGAATCCTATAGTTACGTCAGTATTTTTAAAACACAGAGCTTTAATTTTATGTCTTTCACAGGATGTGAAGAGAAGACGGATGTTTATTCTAATGTCCAGTTAATTTTCTTGAAGTGTTATTACTAATTTAGTACGGTTTGCCCTCCTCAGGGAGAATGTAAACGACAACAGGGAGATAATATAAACCACTGGGAGCTCACTAAACTTACCCAGTGCTCCCTGCTGGGACTGTGATGAAAACTCGAGAGAAGGCCATGGTTGACTCTCGAGATTTCCCATCAACAGCAACTGAAAAACAGATGTGACACAAATTCTGAACAGTCAACACGACTCATCTTTGCCGTGAATGACAACAAAATGTAAAATCACGGCGCCCAAACAACTTACCTTCTTTGAAGACTCCACTCACTGTGAAAGATAGCAGCGTGTTCTGTACATGGTAAGACATTTTTTTGCAGAATTAATACAAAGAAATGATTCACAGAGAGGAAAAGACCACTGACAAGTGCTTGCTGACAGAATAAACAGGAACTCACTGTGTATGTGTTCACATCGACAGTAAAAGAAGCGATGTCGTGCTGAGTTTTGGGCAACTCATTGAGGAAAGCCACCACGGTCAGTCGTGTGTGCTTCAGAAGTCGAAACCGCATTGCTTAAGGGGGCAAGATTCAGAGAGAGAAACATCAAGAGGAATCTCAAACCACACAATATTCAGCCTCTGTAGTTCAGAGTTAGAACAGGTCACAACAGCTTGATGGGTCAACTCACTTGAGTCCTTCAGCCTCTTCAGGTTTCGACTGTCTTTATGATACTCTCCCAGACTGCTCCTGAGACCAGAAAAGAGGGACAAATCGAATCGTTGTATACAAAGAATAACTATACATCCATTTATTCACAAGTTAATCAGCGTTATTATACGTATACTGAAGTGTGTTTGAGTGTCTCTTTTTACCTGGAGGGGTTCTGGGTGGAGTAAGGTGTGGTTAGGGATAACGAGGCTCCATCATGGTAAGCATCCAGGAGTGGCTGCCTGTCCCCAGAGTCGTATATACTGTAGTATCTACAACACAGTCATGAGTTAGTTTTGCTGTATTAGTTCCTGTGTGTCCCCAGGGTTGGGTCATATTACTTTTGATGTAATCCTGGAAAACACAGTCATGTTGACCAACTGACTCAAGTCTACATAGACGCCTGAAACTCACTGTTGCAAGAACCGAAGGATGAGAGCTTTGATTTCATCCGAGCCAAAACAGCTGCCCTGCATTTTCAAATGAAAAACAAACAAACAAAAAAAACATTTTATTTTAACATAGATACACAAAGAAGACGATAATTGTCTGTCTTTTTACATGAGCAAGAACATTGCAGCTAAAACACAAACTTTTGAAATGAATTACTGATAAAATGAACAGAAAGAATCTACTGAAGGTCACGTACACCAGAGGACTCCACCTATGTGAAAGTTTGCGTAAAATAGAGAATTAATCACATGAGGATAAAACCAGTCACCTTGCAGGGGGGGATAGTGGTGGGTGTTTCCACATCAAATCCAATGGGTGGGGGAAGATCATGACCATCCTAAACAGACCACAGATTAAGTAAGATACATGAAAAAGAGAGAAATAAGCACTGACAGACCTTTCTTACACTTTGTATTAATTTCTTTAGGGATATGACAGCGCTCAGATACTACAAATGTAATTCACAAAACTTATTTTTTCTAAGACAGACACACTAAATTTACACAATAATTTAAAATGTAGGCTACACACTGCTGCTAATTATTTCCACATGAAAATTTCCACATGAAATTGGGTTGTTTACCTCTCTTACCTCTACCTGCTCTTATAAATCACTGCAAAACCTGCCTACTGACTAACTCAGCATGTTATGAAAGAGCTCAAATACACCGCCTTTTGCTGTGATCTAGCGCCACTATTTGTTCTCACTCAAGCTTAGTAAGAGAAATTATATCCATAAAAATATATAAATTTTATCTGATGTGATGAAGCTCTGTATTTTCAGACATGTGGGGTGTCTCTACATTGAGTGTATGCTGAATGTCTTGGCCTAGTAGTAAAGTTGCTATACTGATGACTAATCGCTGAAAAGGAAAAGAATCTGTGGAATGTCAACCGGTCCTGAAAAACAACATATTTAGCTTACCAGCTTGAGTAGCCGAGGAAACCTCTGCCGCACAGCACTGGTACAGGAACAAAAATCAAGAGCAGGAAAGTTATCATCATGGAACAGCCCCCACACACACACAGATCATGCTCAGTGCACATACCACTCACACCTGCTGACGCACTTAACGCCATTTTGTGTCATTTTGTTCAGCTGATGCTATTTTAAGTTGTTACAAAATCAAGAATGTGAATTAATGTGGTCCTGTACAGATACATGAAAACAAAGGGTTCCTATGACCAGTTATGTAGGGGTTTAATGGTTATATACAAGCAGATCCACAAATGGACGAATCACAGATCATACACGCCCTTATCCTTCTTCTGTTTCAAGCTGTGCCCCTTCGACAAATATCCCACCCACAGGGTACTTACCAGCAGGTATACTCACCCTCTCCCACAATATGGAGATATACACAGATCTGACATGGAGAAGCAATATAAACACTGTTCTACGAGCACACACATACAGACATGCAGAGACCCACGATCTACCAGGCTGCGCTGGAAACCAGTAAACACATCCATTTTATATTAGTAAAATAAAAATAAGTTATGCACTGATGGGAGAGGTGAATTCCAGTCTCATGTTTGCCCTCACAAAACTGTTGCAGAGATACTGAGGAACAGATGGGTCTATGTTATTATAAAACAAAAAAGGGCCTGGGGTTAAAAACATAGAAAAAAAAGGAGAAAAAACAAAAAACAAAAAATACACTCTGTAAAATTCAGACAAAAACTAGCAGATGTAGTGTAACATTCAGACAAGTGATGTGAGTGAGTTTGTTGGCGTCTGCCCCCATGATTTACCAGCAAAGAAAGACCACCTGAGGACAGAAGGGAACAAAAAAGGACAGCCGGCCTCAAAGTGAGCTGGATCCAGCAGTCCCACCACTCATCCCATCGCCTTTGTCTACTGCACAGGCAAAGCAGTAAGGCAGATAATTATCCCAAAACCACCACTGAAGAAATGGGTCTTCAAGCACCAACAGCACTTTACACTGTAGGCTTTTCATTTTCTGGTTTAATTTGGACCCCAGCCTCTGTTAAAGAAGGTCTAGGAGATCAGTAAACACTGAACCTGTGAGAACTCTCTACTCTGCTCTCTCCGCTTAATATTTGAGCTTTTTGTACTGGTCACAGCCATCAGAAACTGGAAGAGGAAGTATTTTTCCCCATTTTTTTTCATCTGACTTTTCCAGGCAAATCTGAACTTTGAGTTCAGTTGTGTCCCTCAGAGGTTAGTTAAGGGTATTTGCCAAACTCTCCACGTCTCTCACTGAACAGCAGAGGCCTGTTTTAGGCCAAAAGAGAACCACCTTAGTGGAAGAGACAGACTGCTTTCTCTTTGGTTCATCACTGGTCATTGATAATGACATGTGTCCCCCCTCCTTAGCCCAGCGGTCTTTCCTGAGTCCCGTCTTCTTCTCATTGCGTTCTCAGTGAGCCTGAGTTCACGGGGACTGAGGCAGAGTAATCGTGACTGTGCCTGTCTTAGGTTGTCCCGGGGTTTCAAGGTGGGATCTTACCCGTCATGGGCTATCCAGCCTTCCATACTCGCCTGATACAGGGGGCCGAGTGGGCAAGGGTGCTATGAGGGGAGGGGTAATCACTGGCTGTGGATTTTCTCAGTTTCATCCAAACAATTGTCAATTGACAACTGCGGATTGCCTTCTCTCCAATGAACAACCTACACTGTTTTACAGTACTGCTCAGGAGACTGTTCTGGATTACTTTTTTTTAGAAAGCAGTTCACAGTAATATTGTGTTTGATGGTTATCATTCTGAATGTCTTCTTTTATAAAGTGCATATTTTCAGACTTTATCAGCACGGTGATGGTGTTTTACAGCAGTTTAAGGGATCACTAATTAGGATGGCAGTGGGGGAGTGCTGGGTACAGGATCACTGAGAACTATAAAACAGAACAAAGCTTGATGTCCTGCAGAGAAGCTGAATAATTGGCAGAGAGAAGATAGCTGTTCAAACTGCAGAGGTTAAGCAAGCTGAAAAGAAACTGGAACTGCGTCGTGATTAGATGTCTCTCAGTGACTTTTGGAAGTGAAGAAATGTTTTGTTTGCAGTATGAAAGGGAAAAGTTAATCAAGTGGCAAGAAATGTGTAAAACAAAAACACTCACTTCAACTAATTGAATATGAACTCATGTTTTTTTTCTCCATTTCATTCTTACACAGAGACACACACCTATACACAAATACGAGGAATTAATGGTGAATGTTAGACGGCTCTGCTTGTTCCAAAAGAACTGCTGGGGAAGTGGTTTTAGTTACTTAGTTATTGTACAGAAACAAACACAAAGGTTGCTTTCCACATTGCATTTATTATTTTTTACTTTAATACGTACCAAAACTGCCCTTACAAAATACTTACTGCTGCATTCAGTAGGCATTGTAAGACATGCTACTTCAGTCCTAACATAGCAACTTGAACTTCAACCCTCGTGGTCGTATACAAGCTGTGCAAAGGACTGTGGGTCAGAAAAGCCAGAAAAGTATGTATGCTGGCTTGCGTAGTGCAAAATGAGACTGGATGTAGGAGGACATTCTGCTATTTCTGGCAGTCTGCATTTACTAAATCGTATTCTGGTATACAGAATAGTATGGTAGCATGGAATGCACCCAAAGGCTTGCTCAATTGTCTTTTGTAGCATATTGCTGCATACTTGTAATACAGGACTCCCACACCCCCCAACTCGCACACAAACAACCACACCGCTGTGTCCCCTGGGTAAAATCTTCTCCCTTCACCCCCCAAAATCGCTGACTGACCTGATGTATGAGGCCTGATCCTTGAAAAGGTCACACAGAGGGTTCCTGTTCAGCCACAACTCCACCAGCTTCAAGCCTTTCAACTTGTCCAGCTCTCGGTCAGACTTCAGCTGGATAACAGCACAGAAACAGAAGAGGTGAGTGAGAGGGGAGGATTTAAAAATAAACCCAGTTAAGGGCCCTAATCCATAGGTTATCATTCTGTAAATAAAAAGAAATAAAGAAAAAAAAATCAGCCAGTCTCACCTCGTTGTGGGAAAGGTTTAGAGTCTTTAGATTAAGGCACCTTGGTAACCAATTCACCAAGTTCATCAAGTTTGTGAATACGGTTGTTACTCAGGTTCAAGCATGTCAGCTGAAAAGAATGACAGAGAGACATGTGAGAACAATGAGCGCAAGTATTCTCAATTAGAAAGCAGTGTCATCGTGACAACAGCAAATAGTCTGTTGCTTATTTTCCAGCAAAGAATATCAAAACTTGCACTATATTAATTATTATAACCTCTGGAATGTTTTCTTCAATGATTTTGATGACAGCCTCCATGTTCGTCTTCCTATTCAAGATGACATCAACGTTCTGGGACACAAGGTCTGTCACACAAAATTAAATGAGCAATCAAAAAATTTAAATGTCAAATTAACAGGCATTTAATATTATTTTTAGTGACAGTAAAGTAATAAAATCATTACCAGATTGTCTGTCCATGTATTGAATGTTCAATGTAAAACAGCACTGCAATGACCATTTTCTTACAGCATAGAAAGAACACCAGACTCCCTGCTTAGCACAGATTGCTCTGTTATAAAAAGGAATTCGAGTTTAATTACCTGGGTCTGTTCGAATGTTATTCAAATCCAGTGCTTGCTGGGAACCATCAAAACGCTTTGCCATGCATTGCTGTGAAACACAAACAACAGCCAACATGAGAGGCCTCATTTGAACATTAAAAAACCCAAATAAATAATGTTTTCATTGCTAAAGGGCAGAGGAAAATACCAGAATGCCACAAAGGTTTGCTCCTGAGAAAATATAACACTCCAGCCCTTTCCATCATTCAGAAAAAAGTGCAAAGCCAACCATTACTTAAGTACAAGGTAATTAGCAAATTAATATAATTGACACACTTTTTAATTCATGTATTTAATACTGTAATTCTGTCACTCTCATCAGAGAAACTAAGTTAAGTGTTTATGAAACGTTAACCAACATCTCAAAATGTCAATACTGTCACAGGCCCATTTGAACCCTTTAATTAGTTTATTACTTGCTTTAACTCACTTTCAGGTGCTCCAAGTGTTCTGGCTTCAGATCAGAGAGAAGGAAGGATGGTGGAGCACTGGGATTGACGTGCACTTCCACCTTAAAAAAAAAACCAACAAAAAACAACAACAAACAAAAAAACAACAAAAAACAAAGATTAAGTGACATAAGATGTATAGGTTGATAGAGGTGTATCGTACACATGTTGAGTTTCAATAAGTGTGATTCATAGGCAACAGTATAGCATGTGAAAATGCTCTGAAGATGTATATAAGAAGACTCATCATTACATATAGACAGACTTAAAAGAATTTCTGCAGCACACACAGTGAAAAACTCCATTAATACCCCAACATACCTTATAACCATCTGCGTCTGTGATCTTGTGAGAACATTTGTGCAAAGCATTGGCAGCAGACGAATCATCCACGTAGAAATGAACCCTGTTATGATCAACATGGTACTGGGAAGACAGACAGAGAAGGAGACATAATTAAAATTCATATATACAAAGGGGCTTTTCTTTCAAAACTTCAGCTTGCTAGTTGGGGATTGGATTAAACATTTTTTTAACCATCATCTAAACAATAGACAAATAAAAAGTGTTACAATTTCTTTTACGGAGAACTCAAAGCACCCTGCATGCATTTAAAAGACACAATCCATGACACAAGTGTAAATAAAAGCACAGGAATGGAAATTCACTCATAACGTTGGTGGGCATACAAACATGGTCCTGTATTTTTATTATCTAGTTTAGTACTTTTTCCAGGTATAAGTTTGATCATTACCGTTATAAACTCGTTTCGAAACCTGTGTGGACATTGTTTTATCACCCAGCCCTATTAGTAATCATAAAGTAGTGTTAAAGCTTACCTGTACAGGTGTGTAAGGAACTGAACAGATGTTCTGAAGAGCTGTCAATATCCACCTTTTCTCATATTTTCTTCCGTGTGGGATCTGTTGAACAGACAAGAAAGCAAAATATGATCCTCTTTTAACACGTTACAAGGTGGAAGTAAGGATGTGCCATGGGGCTGTGATAATACGTACCGTTACTTTGTACCAGCCTGATCTGTTTTTCCCTCCTCCACCGCCTCCACCTCGGTCTCCTCCTCTAAAGCCTCCTCCGCCTCCCCTACTACCTCCTCCCCCTTTGCCTTGTCGCCTGTCCCTATCAAACCGTCCATCTCCTCCTTTCCGAAAAGGTCTTCCATACGGGTTGCTAAAGAAGACAAACACAGTCCATATATTGAAACAATCTTCCTTCAGCCAGTGTCCACCACAGGAACATTTCCAGGAATTTTTTTTGGGAACTCTGGAATGCCACTTCTGTTTCAGCCAGAGGAACAAGTCTAGATTTTAAATTCTGTTTTCTGCCATAGGCTCTGGGTCCCAAAAAAGTCCTTGCTCTGTGGGTTATATTTTCCAATGACCCAGGAACAACTAGGAAGGAGTTTCCTGTGATGTTTCTAAATTTCTATGCAACTAGCCAGTCCTAAGGATAAGCGTTTATGAAGAAAAAACAAACAAACAGCTATATAGCTCCATTGGTGATCAAACACTGGGAGCTGATATGTTTGTGTCAGTTTGCTAGCCTTTCTGTATGAATATAATTCCACAATTAAGAACAGCAAGAAATCCCTTAAGAGTTAAACAGCATTTTAAATTCATGTGTGGTGCATGAGTCACCTGTAAGTTAAATAAAACAGGTTACAGATAAGTGATAAAATAATCAAACAAACTTAGCTCAATTCACTTTTACACTCACTTTTCACTTTTGTTTGTTTTTCCTGGGGGACTTCCTGAGTGGATAAATGACTAACATGAGCTTTTATATGGCCCTTTTCCACTAGCACCTACTGGGCTCGACTCTGACTTTTAGGCTTTTCCATTACGTGTTAGTACCTGGCACCAGGTACTTTTCTAGTACCTACCTATTCGGCCGGGTTCCAAGCGAGCTGAGTCAAGCCGAAAATGTGACGTCGGCAGACGGCAGGCCACTGATTGGCCAGAGGGCGTGTGACGTCATTAGATGAGTCGGGAGAGCGACTCGTTCATAAGAGTCAACCCCGCCATTTTTAAAATGCAATAACAGCAACAAACACGATACGATCAGAGATGGCTGTACAGAAATCAACCCTGTGGAGCAACGACGAGGTGCAGACATTTCTTTGTCTGGTGGGCCTCCATAGTTGTTTCGTGTTTGTGTCGCATAACAAATAATGACGTCGCTGGAGTTTCGGCCGTGCGTTTTTTATGACGACCCCACCCACGCTGAGGGGTGATACTCTATTGTAATGGAAAACGACCGAAACTGAGCCGCAGTTGAGTCGAGTAGTGCTAGAACTGTGTGCTGTGCCATTATTCTTCATACTGCCAAATGTGAAAATGTTCAGACTTCTACTTTCTCTTTCCGCACCTGACTATAGATTATAATGTGCTTTCCAACAGCCTCTGTGGCTGAAACTGTTTCACACAAAAGAAAGGAAGTCTCAAAGTGTTTGCTGTCTGTGTGGGAGTCACCTTACATTAAGAGAGCATTTCTTCATACCGTCTTTAAAAAGGCAAGGAGCATGTTTTTTATTGCCAACACCAATGTGCTAAACACCACACTGACTTGAAAAGTGTTTGTTTCATTAAGGGAAACTATGACTAATTATATGAATATAATGAAAACTAACAAGGACATTAGACACAGCATTAAGACTACAGCTAAATAAAAACAGCTGACAAAATTAAGATGAAACTTGAACAGGCAGGCACACTTACAATCTGTTCTGGGAGCTGCTGTCCTGAGAGTTGTCACTCATGGCCACGTCTCCATCAAGATCATCAAGCCTAGACTTTATCCCAGGACCCCCAAAGCCTCCTGAGTGGCTTCCCCGCTGGCGGTCTCTACGGGACCTGTCATATGACCGACCCTTATATGGGATCCTCTGCCTTTACGGTTGGTTGCGAAATGGTGCAGTTCGATCATCATGCTCTGAGAAAGCGGAAATATACATATATATATATATATATATAAAATAATACCAAATCAGAGACACATCATCTAATACAAAACATGAGATGTGCGTTTTGGACCATACTTTCCAAGTTTTATCATCTGTAATCATTGACTTTTTCTTTGTTTGTTTGTTTTTGTCTGTTTGTTCTGCCATAGCCTCTGTTTACTCACATCAGCAGACACCAGAAAAAACAGCATGACACTGTTGTGTTAATAGCCTTGTTTAAAGCCTCAACTCTAACACCCTGGTCATAAAACTGCAAATGGTACAGGCTTTCATCAGTGGCCATAGGCTATCGACAATAACATATAGTGATAGTGACATTTATTTAAATGAACATCTTCAATATCTTAAGTCCAAACAAAGTCATACAATAAAGCGTAGTCAGAACATAAACCACAGGGTTAGAGTGCCAAATAATGTGCTGTAATGAAACACTGTCAGTGACTGAAAGGCTTCTTTCATTCAGATCGATGATGTGGGTTCTTATGTCTTTGAGCTTGATGATATAAACACATAAAAACCCTACACTTTTTATAATACTATTGTCAGCAATATAATACCGGACATTGCTTTATTGACCACTGCAGTAATTTGTGTTGAAACTACTACCTATTAGTCTAATGAACGCAGTAATAGTGAAGTGCTGGTGAAAAACGAGTCTATAAAGTAACATAGTTAGATCTCCAGGTGGTCTCCACATGTTATTTTACCTCCTTGGACCATGAAACCAGTACTCCTGACCTCTCTCCTCACCATAAAGTCCCCTCGGTCTGCAGAAAAACGGCACATATGGCACAAAAACATGTGAGGTTAATGCTAAAGTCCTGAACAAGCTTCCTTACCGTTGTAGTAATGCCCTCCGTCCGCCATGTTTGTGTAATAGTGTTAGATGAAAAACAAAAAACACAGCCCTGTGTGGAAAAATACGGCTAGCAGGGCTTCGTTTATCTCGTTCAGGACAAGCGAGGCCGTGGAAGAATCTCCAGCATCCCGAGTGAACAGGAGAAGGAAACACAAAAAGAACCGAGAAGACAGCAGTTCCTCTCCAATTAGCTGTTAGCCTCGTTAGCTTCTCTACTGCGTGTTGTCGAAGAAGACGGCGGAAGTGCAGCCTTCTCTTCCGGGGCGACAAAATGACGCGGGCAGTTTGAAACCGAACAAAATGTCCGCGGTTCGAAGAATTTAGCAAAAAAGAATCGATCAAAAAATAAATCAATCAAACAAAAGCCATAAACAATACATAAAACTAAAACAATAAAACAAAACCCCAACACAATAAAAGGTCATTTGATGTTTTTTTCTAACTTCCACTTGATAGCAGCCGTTGTGTTATGTTTGTGGGACCTTGAACAAAAAAAACAATATAATAATACTTTACTCGATGCTGATCGATATTAAATGTATCAGTGGAGGTTTAATGGTCCTGAAGTTGTGTGTTTCTAACAGTATTTGTATAGGTGTTCACATCATATTACTAGCATTGAAGAGGAAAGCCTTTTTCTAATTAAATAGTAGTATATTTAAAGTAATGGATGGTATTTTATACATCTAAAAATTCGCTAAAATGTTTCTTTTCAGTCTTTTAAACTTATTAATAGTAATACATATGCACAATTAATTAATATAATTAAATAATTATATTATAATAATATACCAAAATATTTATGTATTTATTTTTATTTAAGTACTGGTCTAATGTCATGTTGCCCAGGGTGCAATATCTACTTGTGTTAATGTTAATGTTTACATTTCACCAGCCAGTCAATAGATTACTTTTAGGGTGGTGAGTGAAGAAAATCTACTTGTAACTTCCTTATTTAACCAGCATTTGAATCCAGTCATTTTCCACACAGTTGAGGATGTCTCTTGAAATAATCTCCTTTTTTGTGTTGTCAGCTGCTGTCCTGACCTGGTGTTAATAATCCTCCTATTATTCACTCATCCATTTTAGTGCTGATGTTGGGGTAATGCAATATTGACTAAATCAGTTATGACATTACGACAGATTAAACTTCACAGTAGAGATAATGTGATATTCTGGGGATGCACACAGATGCCAAAAAGAAACTTTTAACCAATAACAATGACTGTTGTCACTCATGTTTAACCTCCATCATTAAAAAATCAACCCATCACGCAGTCAGCAGAATATAACATGACATGCAGGTTTTCTCTCCAGTCCAACACTTCACCTTGTGACCTCTCTGACATCTTGAACCATGAACATGAACTCTGTCTGCAGGCACAGTGTGAGCTAATGAGCCAATTAACACTTATTTATTTTTAAATATGTGACATTTAAACTGCACCGTCTCCACCGGACTTATACCTGTGTATGTACATTGTAAAACACCAAAATAGTCGAGTTAATTTGTATTAAACTTGGTCCAAACTGAGGCTGTGAGGGCGGTAAACTCACCATCATTGATGAGCCGAGCCACCACAGCCAGGTTTGGATATCTCCTCTGACAGAAAGACAGCCGGTCCATCAGGAAAACCTCTTCAGCCTCCGGGGAACTGTCAGAGCTGACGTTGTTGATGTTGTTAGTGAGCAAAACGCCCAAAAGGACAAGTTGTGTAAATTTAAACCGAGCTAAAGCTAACTGTTTTTGTTAGCTTTAGCTCGTTGGTTGCTGTAGCGCGGCGGAGCATGTTCCTGCACTCTCACTCAATCAATCATTCAATTAATAAATACTTATCGATTAATTTCTTTTACCTGATTTATATTTCTCCTGATGTTGTTGGGACAAGTTTCCACCACCTGCTGTCCGCTGTGTGGACTGCTGTCTGTCAGGCTGTCCCGCTGTGTCTGCAGCTCGGACAACAGGGCGCCACCTGCTGGACAGGTGGTAAAACTGACTGAGCACACCAGCACCAGGATCAGCAGGAACCAAGACCAGGACCAGGATCAGAACTCGGACCAGGACTAGGACGAGGGCCAGCTGGGACCACAAGGCCCACGATCAGGACCAGCTGGACACACATGTCCTATACTGTACTTGTACTTGGTGAAAGTACTCAGATCTTCTAGTAAAAGTACTAATATTACACTGTACAAGTAAAGGTTTTACATTTTATAATCTCATGTTAAGTATACTCAGGAAAATGTCCTTAACATACAAGTACTCAGTGCCATACTATTATCTATTTTATCATGAGTTTATTGTTACTCATCTATTAATGTAAAAGTAGGATTTTACTGCTGTAGTTGGTTTAGGTGGAGCTCATTTTGAACTATTTGGTATTGGCTCCAAATAATAACTATTTTAGTTATAGATTAAATTAAACTGTGGTTCTGCATGGATGAACCATGAATGAAAATTGTATTAAAATAATGAATATAATTCAAAGAGAAAAGAAATAAATCTTCTGAAACTTCAAAATATGACAACACATCAGATTTTATAAGCTCTACATATGTTTTGTGTGCATAAATCTTAATAATCTTAAAACCTAAAATAACTAAAGCTGTCACATCGATGCGGTGAAGCAAAAGCACAATGTTTTCCTCTTAATTGAAGTGGAGTACAGTAGATGTACTTAGTTACGACCCACCACTGAGTCTGTGATGCTGCTGAATTTGCTTTGATATACTCAGAGATCTTAATAATATTTGCTCTACAGTCATTGTCACAAATGAACAAAATTGTTATTCCATCCAAGTTGAAATAACACCTCATAACTGAACATTATGAACTTCTCAAAGGTACTGTAAAGCTGCTTTATTTGACTTTATGTTTTGTAGCTATAGGTACACCTAATAAACTTTGAGTGTATAGCGCTAACAATAAACTCTAGCACCGTGCTAGTTTCTTGTTTTGAATGCACTGCTATTTTGAGAGAATTGGTCAAATAAAGAATTGACAGATGAATGCAAATTACAGCACATGTTTACATTAACTGCAATTTCCCATCTTAAGTGTCTTTAATATTGGAGAAATGTCATTTGTCAGCATGTTCTCACCCTTCTTAGAGGCTATATGAATTTTTATCACATGGAAATGTACTCTACAAGTCTTGTGCATCAATTTATTTACATTTCCCCCAGAGGCACCCCAACATGTTTGGTATCTTTGGAAACTTAAGGATTTTCACCACAACTTTAAATAAAATTCTGTCAGTTTGAACAATATTTGGTTGCACAGTATGCTTGTGTGCAGAGATCAAAGATGTTAAAGGTATGCATTCTTTGTTTATTTCACTTAGCTTGAAGGTGTGTTGTATCATTTAACTGTACACAGCCTATAAGATCAGGAAAAGACAACATTTCAGCTGTATTATATGCAAATAATCCAAATCCAATAATAATAACATCACATCAGTTTCATCAATATATTTTCATATGTATTTTAAGAACTCTTATTATAAGTATGGTTACTCTTATATATATAGACTTGTAACAGGTAGAATATGAGGTTAGTTAACCATATGTGCGTGTGTGTGTACAATTCATTATGAGTTTTCTTTCTTGTTGTAAACAAATAAGTGTAGTCTGTACTGCAACACAGGTGAGAACTTTTGAGTTTTGAAGACCAACCAAACAAGAAACTGTCGGTAAGAAAATATCATCAGGTAAAGATTGTGCATTTTTGGACTTCTGGTCCTTTATGAATAATTAAAAAAAAGAGGAAAACATCTCTTAAATCTTAAGAGTCTTTGTAACAAAACACTGTCTCTACTGTTTCATTACTCTACAACATCATCACATTTTTATGGATTTGAGCTGAGCTGCCCTCCTTCGTTCTTCTTCCTCATCCATGTAGACAAATTCATGAACAAATCCTCTGTTGTCTTTTCAAGAAAAAAGAAATGAGGCAGCAGTTCAAAGTGTAATCGCCGCCGTTTTATCCACCTGATCCTGAATGACACTCTTTTCTCCTCCACAGCTGTCCTCCTGCTGCCAGGAGGCCACATTGATGGCCTGGCCCAGAGAAGTGATGAGGGAGCTCAGGCCAATGAGGTAGCCGTCCTCTCTGCTCCCTTCGACCCACGGGACATCATGTAGGAGCTGGTTAGTGTCAGGCACTGGGGTCGTCTTCCCAAAGTCTATCATCCACACGTTGGCCTTGCTGCTGTGGTCGTGGACGAAGAGAAGCGAGCTGCCAATCACCTGATCACGTAAAACATATAAATACATTTCGATTAATCAGAGGAATATGAAGCAAAGATGTTAAATGAATTCTTTCCTTAAGTAGTTCTTTATCACTTTCAGTTATTCAAAGCAGAATTTAACAAGAGGAGATTTTTGTCTTTTTATGTAAACAAACCTCATGGGTTCTGAAAAACAATGAGTTCTTCAGTGCATCACTCAGAGCCAGGAGCCTGGAGTGGTACGCTTTCTGAAAACACACATGGGTAGTGCTGTGGTTAAAATGCAACAAATCACAAAAGAAATTACAGGAAGTCCGTATCAAAGATGACAGAAGAAAAGGACAAGATCAGTGGATCAGTCTTTTATTTTGAAATTTTCATTTTGGTTCCTTGCCAGTTCAAAATAGTTTTACTTTCACAAGAGCTTTTTGTTGGTTTAATTCTTTGTTTAATTTTTTTTTGTGAACACATATGGTGTATTCACATATAATAATTTTTAAACAAACCAAACTCAGTCCTCTTAGAGTGGACCACAAAGTGGACCAACAGAAAAAGACTCAGTTCTCTCTCAGATGAAAGGGGGGTTCTGAGTACGGTTGCTTCTAAAGGGGTCTGAATTATTTGTCGTGTTCACATATACACGAAAACTGACTAATCACTCTGACTTTATTTGGAGGGCTGAAAGTGTGACAGCACCCATAACATCACTGCCTTTAGATATGCACAGTAGGAATCATTTATTAGAAGCTGAATATAGTCATTCATCATTTCTTCAAAACACAAGAAACACAGTAAAACTGAACAGATATCTAAATTTTATTTGATTTAAGATTTTGAGGCTGCTTAGTCTGTTGTCATCAGGTTTAGTCACTCAGTCCTTGATTTTTTGTTTTAGATGACTTTTTCATATCATAATGTAACTGTAATTTCCCAGCTTGGGATCAATAAAGTATATCTATCTATCTATCTAATAGATCATTTTTATTCATATCACAATAAATTATAATACGATTTAGAATATGTCTTTGGAAGGGAGAGTGATTTAGTGATGTTTTACTAGTGTGTAGCGCTGTATGAGAAAGAACTCACCAGGATATTCAGCTGACTCCTGGTGAAGTAGAGCAAAGCCTCAGTGACCTGAGCCAAACTCAGAATATTCTTGAAGTCCCGTTGAATGCTGCCGTCCTCCATCTGACTCACAGAGTAAGAAACACAACAGCATAGATGTGGCACATTTGAAAACCTGCAGGTTTTTAAATTTTTGGGTAACATGTTGTGTAGCGATTTTACTGGCCTTTGCTCCTACCATGATGCCCTCTATCCTGAAGCCCAGCGTGGATGTGGAACTGGTTGTATCCTTCCACTGAAGGTAGCGCCACTTGGTCACTCCTTGCTGTGCGTGTTCCTCCGTTGATGGAGCTGATGGGTCTGTTTTTATCATCTTCTGGTACATGTCACTCCGCAGGGTGGCTTTGCCTCGAGCTTTGATCAGTTCATCCTCCTGGTAAGTCCTGAGAAGGACACACATGTTGTCCATAAAAAATATACTGATACAGGAGGTTAAAATATAAGCATTTACAGTCTGTTAGGATTTCTAATCAAAATCCATCAGAGATCATTGGAACATTTTTTAATTGTTGTGCTAGAGGCACCTAGTGCACAAAAACATCTATATATACTCCAAATAATAATCAGGAAAAATGAAAGACCAGGGGGAATTACATCCCATATTTAGCATCATGATTGACACTCAATATCAGATTAAATTGTTAACATGTTGTAACATTTATTCCTTACATTGTCAGTGTAAAAGTCAGATAGAGTTATAGGCAATTATTAAGGAGCTGTAGGCAAAACCAAGCATGTAAGATTGAGAAAGTAATTAAAGAAAAGTGAATATGAAGATAGCTTCAGGATGCTAACACAGAAACATAAAAAACTAACAATTGTCAGCAGTCTTCTCCAATCAAGGGAAAACAGTGATGAAAGAACTTATATGTCAGAACATGTATATTACATTGTTTATTTGATATCTAAATATGATCCACATGCAGGTCAATATGGAAAAAAAAACTCCTGTAATACTTAATACTAGTTCTCACCTTTAACATCATTCACACGTTATTTTACAGCTGATTTCACCTCTTAGCCTCTCATTGTAACTACACTCATTTCAACAGTGTCTAAGCCTGCTGATTATCCTTCAGCACAGAACTGGTCAGTGTTCGCCTACCTGACTCCCATCTTGCAGTCCATGATGACTGGCCTCCTCAGGCCGCTCAGCAGGTCCTCCAAGCGAATGTAGCGGTGCTCCCCTCTAGTGACCAAGCCGTGGTACTGGGGGACAAAGGGTCTCAGTGGGTCTTTCATCAGAGAGTCCAGGCACTTGGCCTCCAGTTCATTGTACAGTTTCAACACCTCCCCACCTTCACTCAGCTGAAAGTTACCTGTAAGCACAAAGGCACAATGGGCACAATATGATTCTGAACCACTTTCCCACTTTGAGTCTTTTAAAATGATGGTCAATTAAGACAAGGACAGTTTTCTTTAGTTAATATATCTAGAGATTAAAGGTTGTAACATAGCAGCAGTTATATGTACATATGTGGTAATGTGAACAGTAGTATAGAGATACACGCAGTAGCATAAGTGAATGTAGTTCATGTTAGTGTTGAGACCCTCTTGTATTGATTTGCAGACTTCGTCACAGTATCTTCTGAGTGCCTGCATGTGTCTGCTCTGGATGAACTGTGACTGTAACATGCCTTGATGTCCAGCCAGCTGGACCCAGGAGCTCTGCCGCCGCAGCGACCAGTGCATCATGGTCAGGTAGGTTTTCCAGGAGCGGCACTGAAGCACAAAAGAAGAGCTGATTATGTTGTTGCCTTCATGCGAGGCGAGTGCTGATAAACATGCATGCTCTTCCTTGTTTGGTCCATATTCTATGTGGGTTATTGTGCCTGGAGCCTCTCCCAGCATGCATTTTTTTAAAGGTAGATTTGAAAAGCGTGTAAAACTAAAAAAAAAAGTGTAAAACTGTAAAAATTTCTAGTTCACCTTAACCTGAATGTCAGTATGCCTGTTGAACCGGGAGCTTGTTGCTGTGAGGCAATGGTGTTCAAACTGTCATAGCTATGGGCATGAATTATGGATGTTTATGTTGTTTATGTTTATCTCTCCTCCTTGGTTATGCTAATGAATAACAATATTTTCCATTTCCATCCATAACATATTTTACATTTTCCAGTCTTTAATGGACTTTTTCCACAGAGGATGTTTTAACTTGTCAGAGAAGATTAAGCCATCATTAATTTATCATTAATGATCAATCATTAATATTATTATTTACACCTGTGCTCTTCCCTCTGTGACATGTCAACATTTCTGCTGTAAAAAAAAGAAAAGGTCAGTGGAAGTCATTTCTTTAGATAAAAGCACAAAATGATTAAATTCTGAATTCTTTATCTCTTTGAAAGAAAAAATATATTTAAAATATATTTTCCTGTGTGAATGTCAAAATAATGCATACCTCAACAGTTATTATCTGTTTTGTATATACACAAAACAGCTGCCACCATACACAGGCATGGCCTTTGAAAACCCAAAAAAACAAGGGAGATTTGAGCATGCTCAGTAGACACGCTGTTACAAAATGTAGTTTGAAGAAAATATTTATATTGTCATATAATATTTATGATTTAAAGATGATGATTTCTTATTCTTTGGTAGCATCTTTTTAATGTAATCCTCACAGACTACACTTCAAATCTACCCCCTTGTCCTACTCCACTATCTGCTCTCCTCTGCTCTCATATCTGTAGCAGCAGCTAGGCATGCAAACACCATTCAAATCTGACCTTATCAAAGTCCTCTTTCAAGACCATGCAAATCACCAGGACCACAGGTGCAAAGAACAGTTGAGAAATATAGTTTACAGCTTCTGCCATGGAAATAGAGAGCTGCCCAACATGCGGGTGTGATGCCAGTTCAGAAACAGAAATGAGAATTTTAAACAGCATCGATCCATTCGGTGTTTCTTTCTCACCTTCCTGAACGTCCTCCTCTTTGAACTGGCATCCTCTCCTTCGCTGAAAACCTCATCGCTCTCTGCCGAGGAGAAGCTGATGGAGGAACAGGAGGAGGTGGAGGAAGATGAGTGCAGGAGCTTGGAGAGGATTGGATGTGGGGAGGACCACTGGTGCGTCGTGGGGCCCTCTCTCAGCCCCGGTAGCTCCTTGGCCTCCTCATCTTCCTCCCCTGGGGTCTCCCCACTCACCTGGTTCTCTCCCTCCACCACTGAAATAAGAGATCTCTTCCTCTCTTCTTCCTCTTCTTTTTTCTCTGCCTCAAAACTTGAATCTCTGCCTCTCCAGTGTTTCCACTCACTGTTTGTGGCCCAATCCCTCTCCTTGTCATTGTGCTCGCTCTCTCCTCCAGCCTCTTCTACCCTTCTTTTGCCGCTCCACTTCATGCCGTCCCATCCATCTGTATCAACCTCATAGCTCCCACCTAACCTGTCCCTCCTTTTTCGTCTTCCACTTTGCCCTTACCTCATCTCTCGTACATCTTGCGGTCAACTCAAAAGCCCCTTTTCTGTCCGTGCTTTGAGCTACCTCGTTCCCGTCTTCCCTCATCGTGTTGTCATGTCTGAGAGAAGGTTGGTGAGCGATGCCTGAGTCCGAATTGAGCTCATTGTCCCGCTCTTCATCCTCCCCCAGTCCGCCTATACACTGACTGTAAGGGGGGAAACTTTTTGTTGACTGGAGCTTGGGTCTGGATCTCACTCTGACCCTCCTGCAGCTGGTGGAGGGCCCTTCATTGATTGTCAGATGTTGGTGCGTCTCATCTGATAGTCTAACAGAACAGTCACTGTCCACAGTTTGCCTGTTCTCCGTCTCCATTTTCATCTGCTTCATGTTGTTTTCCTCTGTTGTGTCCATCTCCGCGTCCGGTCTGTGTGATTTTACTCCGTGGGCCCAACATGTGCTTGTTCAAAATGGCGAAAAGAGATATACAATTTTGAATATGCTTGAGGAAGTACATTCATAGGTCTATATGCTGATCTAACATAGGCTCTGTAGTGTTTCTAATCTTTCCAAATGTAAATATAAAACCAGAAATGATCATATAAGTCTAACTTACCTCAGCTGTGCCCTCCACCTGTCAGTTTTTTGTCATAGAAAGCTCTGTGCCCGTCAGCTACATCCTCATTCTTCCTGCTGCTGTTGTATTTTGCATGTAGTGACGTTACTGAGTTTCCAGCAGCCCTAGAGACCGAGAGGACATCCAGGAATGATAACAGGATGGACACAGAGAGAGTTGTGCTCCCACCAAATATGAGTTATGGGTTAAATGTTTTATGGCCAGAGTTTTGCTTTTTTTGACTACATGAAAGATTAAACAAAGAGTATTAAACAAAGGAGTATTAAACAAACCTAATTGTACTTTAGACTGGATTTGCAGCCAAGTAACACACATTTTTGGCTTAAAATACGATCGATTTAACATCTTTTTGTGTTGTAAAAAGATGCACCCAGGTTTCCTCACATTTTGTAATCATAAGTTTACATTTTGCTCAAGTAGCAAACACGTGTTTAAGTAATATTTCCACCAGCATGATAGTTATAACTTGCAGATAAAACAGCTCCACGGTTATTCACAGTTGGAAAAGAACAGGCAGGACAGTGTTTGGCATTATTTTACTTTTATGTGCATGTACACAAATGTGTGTTGACCCAAAGTGTTCAATATTACATAGAATAATAAGTCATTTTGAAATAAATATTCACCTGAACCTATGCAGATACAATATATGACATAACCATGACCATAACCATTCTGCTTCTTGTCACAACAACAGAGTTTATTGGTCACTTTTAATGTAATTCCCCCAGATTTTATTTCACAGTAGCGGTGTCTTATTTGACAACATTATGGTGGTGTGGTGGTTAGCACTGTTGACACAGGCCCTTCTGTGTGGAGTTTGCATGTTCTCCCTGTGCCTGCGTGGGTTCCCTCTGGGTAGACATGCAGGTTAGGTTAATTGGCAACTCCAAATTGCCCCTAGTTATGAATGTGTGAGTGTGAGTGGTTGTCTGTCTGTCTATCTATGTCAGTCCTCTGCGACTGACTAGGCGTCCAGTCCAGGGTGTACCCCACCTCTCGCCCAAGATAGCTGAGATAGGCTCCAGCACCCCCTGCGACCCTGTGTGTGTCAGGATAAAGCGGGAATAGAAAATGGATGGATGGATCAGGTCTTTGTCTTTGTGTGTCAATCAAGACAAAACAAGACTGAGACAGATTTGACACTCATGCAGACCAAAAGCAAGAGTCGATCACATAACCGTCTCTGCCCTGTGTTTTTTAACTGACTGACTTAACTGAGAAAGAAGTGGAACATGTGAAATATTTATTTAAATGAAATTGCATTAAATTGGAATTGCTCTGTGAAATAAAGAGTTTTTGAAATATAAACTGATGGAATCAAGTAAAAGCTATCTTTTAAAAAAATGTGAAAATAAGCAGGATGAAATAACAATTCATGATAATTGCTTAATTATCATGAATTGAATATCATATAATTAATTATTATAAGTTTTAGAAAACCATTTCATGGTTACATTACATATTTTGTCTGTTCAAATGTGGATTTATTTTATAATGTTTTATGTGAAATAAATGTTATGAAATTAATGAAAAGGCACTTACAATGAGAGTTTCATGTGACACAATGAAAGTTTAGACGGGGTTGAGTCCAAACATTAAAACTGAGAGACCAGCTATGTTCAGATCATCATCCAGCATGTTCATGAAGGGTGTATGAGTGCTTTCTGAGTCATTTTCAACCACATTTCTCTCCCTACATCTGTCTATCAAGACTGAACTCTGCACTTCCCTCCTCTCATTTATTAATGACCTCAGGCTGCCTCTGATTCATTCATGTCACTTTGACCATGTATCAGTCTGTTCGGCACCTCCATATTGTTGCCAAAGTGCTCGTGGGGCTCCTCCTCGCACGGATTTGTGGGGATTAGCTGGAGGGAAACCAGCAGCTCTGGAGTACCTGTCGAGGAATTTATTCTTGTAGTCAGTGTGAAATGATTGATAAATACTGCTGAAATTTTCAGTCCCTGTGTTTTTGTACCTGCGGCCGCATCTTTTTCATCCTTTTGCTGGTTGGTATTCATGTTACTTCCCCCATCTGACAGCCATCCATCTGTTCTGAGCTGTGAACAACCAAAAAAGAAGCACTCAGAGCTGTCTGAGTCTGAGCGATAACACCTGAGAGGAATCTGGTAATAATTCACACTCATTTAGACACAAACCCACAAAGTGTTCAGCCCTGTAGCTAAAGACAGTTCACTGCAGTAATGGGGCTTTCTTCTCACCTGCAGGGGAGCCCATTCCTCTTTCAACAGCAGCCTCACGTAGCTGAGGACGAAGAGGATACTGAGGAAGATGAAGTTACTGGACACACCCACCAGGGCTGATAGGAGAGGGAAGTTGAACAGGAGGTATCTGATAAAGGGGGAAAATAGCATTATTATGATATGATGAGGTATTAAAAATGTTTTTCTCCATTTGACTCCTACTTAGTAATGTTCAGTGATTTCCTTCAGCAGAGAAAACATCTGAATGTGTGGTATTTATTCTACTGTGGGCTGTAACTGAGAGTGAGTTTTTCCAGTGAAGTAAAAGCAATTTTACAAACTGAACATGTCTTGTGGTTTCAGCAGCTGTGAAGAAGCACTCAGATCCTTCACTTCAATAAAAGGAATAATACCACACCCACAATACTCCACTGCCAGTAAAAGTAAAAATCTTATTTAAGTAAAAGTATGTAGTATTATCAGCTACATTGACTAAAAGTATGAAAAATAAAAGTTACATATGGTACAGGATGTTTCTGGATTGATATTACACCTGTGTTTATGTGTCTGTTGCCTTTTAGTGCTGTGGATAGTATGTTTAAGGTTGAACTTGTTTTAACTACTTTATATAATGTTGGGTAATTTAATATACAGCAATGCATTATGGTCTATCAGGTCCACATGTGTTTGCACATTTGTCCTGTGAGAGCCACATATCTCTAAAAAGTCAACTGAGCTCAGCTTTGTGATTGTGCATTTTCCAGATCAGATGTAGAAGAATTTTCTCACCACATAAATAGATTCTTCGTCCTTCAGATCAACACAAACATTCAAAATTTGGAGATACGTGGCTTTAAGATTAATGCAGTAGAAGTACAAAGTTACATCACATGTAAATACAAATACAAGTACCTCTAATTTGTACAGTAGTAAATGTACCAATGTATGACCGGTTTACAGTCACTGAATTCTGGTCTAATGAGGCTCCTGCTGGTGGAAAGATTTATGTGTTCTCCTCCTCTGAGATAGATTTTCTGTGTTTCATTGTGTCTGTGTGAGGTCAATAAAGCCAATAATGTTCTGAAAGGACTGTCATTAAAACTTGGTGTTCAATGAAATTACGCATTATCGCATTATCTTTATGGTAGCTAGTACAAATATCTCACCATCTTACACTGCAGGAAAAACTATCCTCAGAAATGAGACACACCATTTATTGCGGCCTCATTTTCTGCCTTAGTTTTAAAAAAATACATATATATTATACAGCATGGTGAACACAATTTACCTTATACCAGTGAAGTGAGCATGAATTTGGAGCTGAGATGAGTAGATCTGCACCCTGTTGGACATGATCTCAATCATGGCTGTGACCGAGGGGGCATACTGTACGTGGAGAAAAAAAATCTATTAGGTAAACTTTATCAAAACACTCACACATATTAACACAGAGCGGCGCAGGGCTCACAGGGTCGTCTGTGAAGTCTGAGAAGAGCTCCACATCCAGCACTTGTTTCTGCTCAGCAGCTCCACTCAGATAGGCCGGGAGGAAGAGCAGCGTTTGCAGGTACTTCAGCAGGTCCGAACGGTATCGCAGGATGCTCTGACAACAGCAGGACAGCCACAGTCACCCTGACATGCACACCAACACAGTCGCCTGGATTCATGCATTCACGCATTCACTTTTTACTTACAGATGTCGATGGATGCAAACATTTTGCCTTTTATTTAACTCTGTGATTGGGTTGTAGCATCAGTTTAATGAATAATGAACAAAAGCGGATCTCAGTTGACTCTCTCACACTAAAAAAACATAAAAAATAGAAACCCCTGTCTAAAGTTATGAAGTGTAATACACTAGTTCAGTTTTGTTTAAACTAAAACATATATTTCTTTGTGTTGGATACAGCCTTCGTACCAAAGTATCATACCACCTCTGCAACATAGTGTCAGACGTCACAAGAAACTTTTATTAGAGGGTAGTTGCATTGGATTGCAATACAATGTGAGTGTTTTTGATCACTCACTGTTTAATATCATCCCTCATGGATATGAAAACACAGGCAGATCCTCACTCCCACTGTGTACCTGTATCAGTAATTAGTTCACATGGGCGCGTCATCTCAGTCACCTAAACACTGAGGTCAGCTTCTGTTGCAGTGGAGCTTTTGCAGAAAGCATAAGCAGCCTTAATCTGTCTGTGACCAAGTCGTGTGATTAAAAGGCTACTGTGTGTCAGCGCTGTACTCACAAAGCGAGAGCTGGAGGCCGACAGCAGTTGTTTTGCCTGAGAAACACACAGCAGTGCAACAGTGAATCAGCAGAGTTTGCAGCACGCGATGAGGCATTATTTGATTGTATGTGCGCACATGGCAACTGAAGTGCTGGACAAATCTCAGTGCAATTTACAGAGCGAGCAGAGGAGGCAACTTGTTCTCCATCCCGGGAAAAGCAGGCTGTCTTGATCATGAACATGCCCAGCTCCTGATTAACCGGAGAATCAGGCATCTCCAGCTGCAGAGACATCCGATAGGTCTGGCCAAAAGTCAGCACCTGAATATTCATTTTAAAAAGATTCTTCCATGAATAGATGAACACAGGCAGAACTACACACAAACACAAACAGTGGATACACAAATAGATGCCCACACATGCGTTTATACATACATGTTTTTTGTTCCTCATCAGAGAGATGTTGGCCACTGGATAAGAGCACAGAAAAGAGGCAGGAGAGTCACAGTCTGTTCTGCAGGCAAAAACATTAATGAATGAGTTAAAGCAAGAAAGAGGGAATCAACAGAGTGATTATATTCTGTGTTTTCCTGATCTGATTCAGGGCTTCACACACACACACACACACACACACACTGTAGTGATAGTGCACTGGTGTGGAAAAAGCTGCCTTAGGCATGTAAGAGTAGTAGAAACTCCCATATAAAAAGGTGGCAATCCAGAGGAGCAGGAAGACAAAAGAGAAAACAATGAAGGTCTGTATGACTCTCTGACGGATGTGTAACATTGTCATGGCGACAACATGCTGGAACCTCACAAGGGCCTGACCAACGAGGACTGACGGATCTCCATTGTCTCCTGGACGTGAATAACTTTCTTGATCCATAAAATCTAAATAATGTGAAAAACAGAAAAGCACAGAAAGTTAAATGCTGCCAGAAAAAGCTTGTTTTAAAACTGTGAGTGTAAATAAGTAGTCAAAAGGACTACAGTCCACAGTCTGTGAGGTTGAAATATCTTGAATGTCATCCAAAATGTTGTATGGTTCTTGTAAAAAAAAAAAAAAAAAAATATGAAAGACAGGGCAAGCATTTTCTAATTTTCTGTTGCACATAAGAAACTCAGTGTGGTCGATGATATTATGACCTCATGAAGACACAAGCACCACTTTGATTGTGCAAAGCTGCAAAACCACTGAGTCTGATCTGAGTCACAAGCTGAGGCCTTTTAGATCAGATGACTCCAAACTGTGTCAAAGAGCAGGCTGCCACTCTGCATTACATCTGTCTAGGAGAAATAAGGAATAATCAGTAACATGTGTTACTGTGTAATAATGTTAGAGCATGAAATGTATTTACCATGATTACTCTGCAGACATCAAGTGTCTTTGAAGTTAAGCTGTTTATTTTTTGTAAATCGTGTAACTAAAGTTCAGCTGTGGATTTTAAGTGTATTTATTCAACTACTGTACTTAAGTACAATTTGCAGGTGCTTGAACATAAGTCTTTTACTCTTTTTTCTTTGCTCTTTTCTTTTCATGCTACTTTCTTCTTCTACTTGGCAACACTTCAAATGCCTTACTTTGTACTTTTTACTACACTACATTAATAACAACTTACTAGTTAAGTTATACATTACAATTTTTGCATTTTTTCTTTTATTTCTGATGATTTTTAGGTTTGGACTGTTGATCTGACAAAACAAACAATGTCAAGGTGTTGCTCTGGGTATCTGTGATCTAGTAGATTTTCCTGATTATACTCAATGTACTTTTACTTAAGTGCCATTTTAATTGCTGGACAGAGTATTTACATTGTGGCATCAACATTTTTACTTAAGTAAAGGATCTGAATACTCCCCCCACCACTGCTGAAACCACAGGACAGGTTCTAGGACTCTACCTCCACTGATTATTAAAAGAGGAATGGAGTTATAACTTTCTCATCACATTAATGGGAGCTGACCTTCAGAGGAAGAGTTATGCTGGCATGGATTATAGTGTGATGATACTAAAGTAGTTCTAACTCAATATGTAACTCAAAACTTCAGGAAAACACTCTAATCAAAACCTCAGTGTGGCATCTAACACCAACAGGCCTGCAGCAGCACTCTGTCTGGTGATAAAAAAAAACTCACCTCTGGTTTCTGTTGGCCGACTCTGAGCTGTTAGGAAAAAACTTCTTCTCCCCCTGAAGTTTCTTGGTCTGCAGCTTGACACTGTCGTCTTCTTACTGTGCAATCAAAACCCCACAATCACTCATCCTTAGCTCCTAAAAAGCAATTGGACATGGTTTGGTCCGTCCCACACGAAGAGAGCTGCTGCTGCCAACTGGAACAGAGTTCTTCGTGTTGAACATGACACTGACTAACTATCAGGGCCATACACGCTCACTAATTCAACCCCAATAGCATAATATATATGCAATAATATTGCTGTAACTTCAGACTACATACATACAAAACGGTCTGCCTTAAGGCATTTATAAGTTTTTTACTCTGGGAAAGTGGAAAGCCAGTAAAATTCCCCCAAATTCCTGTATATCTGAACTATTGCTTTGACAAAATCACACAGACTATTCTCTCTCTTTTTGATCATGCAATATTTTTTCTCTTTTATTTAACTAATCCCCTGAAACTGTTTTAGATCCCCTGGGGAGGCCTCTCCCTTTGAAAACCTTTGGCCTAAACCTTACTTTTATCCATACTGCCTATTTACATACTCGACTACGAAATACGACTGTGTAAAAATACTCTTTTATAAGTAAAAAACCTGGTTTTCTGTGTGAAAGTGAAAGTACAGAAGTACTAACATCAAAATATACTTGATGTACCAAAAGCAAAAGTACTCATCAAACAGAATAATTGTAGATTTTAGAATAATGAGCATTACATCATTGGATTATAATTATTGATGAATTAATGTGTTTATCACTTTACTGTTGCAGCTGGTAAAGTCATTTACTTCATACACTGCCTTGTGAATTTCCCCCCAGGGATCAATAAATACCAATCTTATTCTAAACAACAAACATAATAGTACATCATCATTAATTTGTTAATTGTAAATTATATTATCAATCAGAATGAGCAAATTAACTAGTAACTTGAGTTATCAGATAAATGGCCACTCCATTAAAAGTCCTAAGAGAAACAGAGGCAGTAAAGTGAGAGCAAAACTCTCTCCAGCAGGGGGAGACAGGACAGAAAAAAACCGCCAAAACATCTTTTAGCTTCAAAAAAGAAGAAACACCCGGAAGAGGTCCGACTGCATTTCACACAGTCACTTGGAAAACTTTCAGTAAGGTAATATTGATTTATTTAACATCATGTGTAATAATGTGTGACAGAAAATATGGAAACACAAAAACATTAGAGCATCTCTAAGGAAGGGACGTGTTGTCTCCTCAACTTTACCGTGACGACCAGATAATAAACATGTGAATCAAATATTATACACAAAAATGCCTTCAGAACATATGAATTATTATATATATGTATGAACAAATTAACTGTGATGTAACTAAAGTTAGTAAGAGTATATTAACAGACACAGTTTTACCTACAGAGGCTTTATAGTGAGCATGAATGGTAAAACCTGTGACTTGTTGTGTTGATGTGTTGTTTTGTCCTGTTGTGTCCTCTGGTTCACAGGATGTCCTGTAACACCTGTGTGACTCGGGTCCAGGTGTCCTCTGTGGACCAGGTGCAGAAAGCCTCAGTCCACCTGATGCCCTGCGAGGTTGAACACGATGGGCAGGCTCAGGTCTCTCAGTACTTCGCTGCCACCACCAAAGACTGCAAACAAGGTTCACTCACAAAATGTTTGATATCTGCCAGGTTTTGTGTTTCTGTAAAGACATTTAACGCCTCTGTACCAGACGGCTAAAGGTTACTGGAATAGTTTTCTGGTGGAGATATAACCCATAAAAACTATAATGTGGTTATTCTATTTATTATTTCATTATTTAATACTTTATTACTATATCAACATAACTGATTGGGGTTTGCCATAGAGAGCTCATTTAAACAAAAACAAGACAGAAATTGCTAAAAACACTGCATCAGCAAATGGGTAAAATACAATCAAACCCAGAAACATTGTAAATAAAATACCAGCACCTATAGGAGCAATTTCAGCTGACCCACTAGATAAAGTGCTTTAAAAACATCCACAATATAGAACAGTCATTCACCAGGAACGTCATTAAGCTCTTAAAAGCTGTCTGGTGAGCATATTTTAACTGGACAGGCTTGACAGGATAAAATGTAAATGCCAACTTACAGTGATGCTGGTTTTGAGTCATTTTATGGTGCTTTATCTTTTAACCACTCGTTCCAAAATGGGGCATTTGTGTTCAAGGTAAATGAGGACGTGTATCCACCTGTTTTACCTGACTGTTTGCCTCACAACATCTTATCTTAACATCTATGTTTGGGGACATTACAGAGAAGACTGTGTCATTCAGAGGGCGAGGGTTGAAGGGGCGGGAGCTCAGATGTCCACAGGGCTACACTGGACTGGTGCTTAAAGAGATCAACAAGCCCGGCTCTGACCAAGAGGTAAACGTCTCTGATCAACTTTGACGACACAAAAACAATCTGCACTGACCTTGCAGTCTTGGTCTGTCAGACACACGGCAAAGTACTGACGGAATTGGGCATACAATCAGACATTTGTGTGGGTTAGGATGTTACTTTGTCTACATGCTAAATGATGTGTGTGTGTTTGCAGGACAGGACAGTGAGGTTAACCTCTGTGTTTGACAAGCTGACCTACTGGAACCTGGAGACGCCTCCTACCTCTGATGATACAGTTGTGATGGCGATGGATTGGCCAGAGTTGGCTGAGGCGGTGAGTTATTTGCTTTTTGCAGCTGATTTAAACAAAGATTAAACTAAACTAAACTGTCATCTGTTTTTTTTTTTCAGTTTTACTTTGAACAGGATAAATATTTATTTATGGTTATTAAGTATTTTATGGTGATCAGCACAATATGGCAGAGCCTAAAAAATTATGTATAAGCTCAA
Organism: Scortum barcoo; assembly: GCA_023238725.1. Lineage (NCBI taxonomy): Eukaryota > Metazoa > Chordata > Actinopteri > Centrarchiformes > Terapontidae > Scortum > Scortum barcoo. The sequence continues at coordinate 12,853,128 of CM041554.1, forward strand.
GTCTTAAGAAATCTCTAATCTACATTATGTAGACTGTAATTTACATTCATTTAGTTAGTATGTACATTTAATTCCAAGAATGTCAGGATTTAACAGATGTTGAATGATCTGTGGCTTGTTTCATTAAACAGGATTCAGTTATCTGGATAAAGCAGCAGCTCTTATTTCTTCATTTTGTGTACCACATTTTCCTCAGCAAATGCATCCAAGTAAATTTGAGTTGTCATTCCCTTTTTTGCCAGGAGGGAATAATCAAAGTCAAGTCCAGCAGGTTGATTTTAATCAAAACATCTGTTTGTGTCACATAACTGCTATTAAATGAATTCTGTGGCCTAAGAACTTCTTGATTGAGCTCGTCTTGTAGATACAATATGGTTCAATAATGTCCTTTTTATTGTCTCCCTCCATTTAACAAATAATGCAAAAACAGCTACCTTAACAAACATATTTAATTGAATTAATATTTGAAATACAAAAACAGAAAGCCAGATAGATTTGCAAATGCACGCTAATGTTTTCTCTCATCTCTTCACAGATCCACGGGCCGGTTGAAGACTGAAGAGCTGGCAGGTTGGAGTCACCTCATGTTGGGAATTAAATGTACAGTTTGCTGGTTACTGGCTACAGTCTCTGAAAAGACTGAAGCAACTTATATCAGTTCAGTGTTAGTGTTGCAGAGAAATAAATAACAGACGCAATGTTTATATTTTTGTATGATATGTTCTTTTGTAGTGAAATAAAGAAAAGATAATGTTGATTAATTGTGCCATTCACTGAAACATTACAACATTTCCACATTGTTTCTACTGAACAGTGTTTATTCACAAGGTAACATTTATATTTGCACACTAGCTACCATGAAACCCTCTAAATGATCACTGACTCAGCTGTCCCTTATGAGTATCCACTGCAAAGTCTTGGGTTTGCATGGTGATACCAATACTAATCAATTTTCATTATACAGAAACTGTAATCCCAAAACACACAAAATGGTGCAGGACAACAAATTCCAAAAGTGTCAACAGTCATTCAGGCACATTTAATGTTACTCTTTTAACATTTCAAAGAAAAGGCAGAATTACTGCATGTGTCAGAGTGCTCATACTGTAGATTCTGTCATACTACAGACGGACAGTTCACGAGTGATAAACCAAGAAAGAAAATGACTGAAATCACAGTAAGCTGCTGGAAACGCTTCAGTCGGTTGTCATTTAAAAACTGTTTGAGCATAAAATCATGTATCCTGATTCTCTAAAGGAGGGGAAAAATTAAACACCTTTCACCATGATTTAGAGAGTTCAGTCAGTCTGTGTGGCTGCCACTTTTACATTTCTGTCAGCTGCCAAATTTGGGAATCTTACTGTCTGAGGAGATCAGTGAAAGAATGAAGGAGATGAAGAAACCAGGCAAAGTAAAGGCCATTTGGCACAGTTGACTTCGTACTTCATCAAATATGCCGCACACAGGGTACCAATGAAGCAGCTCCGTCAGCAGCTGATGCAAGGGAAGGTTTGTGTAACAAGTTACTATTTGACTCTAGTTGTAAAATATGTGCAGGAATTTTGTTGCTCAGTCAACAGCTCTGACGGTTTCATCCTCTAAGTAAAATACTGACAGTAAAATGCTACTAAATTTACAATCAGTCAAACTTTGCTGGCACAGAGTCACACACTGAAAGGCAGTTGTACACATTATATTTGATGTAACAGATAAAATTCAAAACACATCAGCTTTTCCTTATTTGTAGTTTGAGTTAATATAGAAAACACGAGCCTTGGGATATCACGCACATCTCTTGAATCTTCTTACAACAATGACGTTTGTGATCATTTTTACACCCGTAGAAATGTATGAATGAAGATAAAAACATTAAAAAACAACCCTAAACTGTAAAATGCCAAAGAGCAGCATTGTAACATAAAATCAGTTGTAGGGTTTTACAGAAACAACGGTCATAAATAAACATAAGCGTTAGTTTGATGAATGGGAGCTGATATCACTGCCACATCGCTGGTGTTTACTCCGTGTGTGTGTGTATGAGTTATTGTATTTCTGTACTTATGGGGATCAAATGTCCTCAGTAAAACAGAAAAGCCAAGGTGTCTGTAGGTAACATTTTGATGACTTGAGTTCAGAGGTGGCATTAGTAGTGGAAAGTGTGGGATTATCTTTTAAAAGAGGCCAACACAGAAGCCACTTCAGTATTTTAGTTCTTTTCATTACATTTTTGTGGCTAGTACATCTTTTAGAATCTGTCTTATCCCATCAGGGAAGTGTCATATGACAGTGTTCAGCATAAAGTATGAATGTAAGTTCAATATACAACTATTAATGTCTAAAATGCCTGAAATTAAGATCTAGGGTCATATTCATAAAGCTTCCTAGTATAACAAATTGCTCCCAGTAATGAAATTCTACGAAGATTCTTCGAAGTGTGATATTTTCTGAGTATTTCCCGTCACAGTTAAGATCCTGGTAAAGATAAAAGTTATTCACAAAGCATCTTTGCCCTTAAAAGAACTCCTACGATGAAAAACTATCTGGAGTAAGGAGGAGGACTTTTAAGAGGCTTAAGAGTTTCATAAGCAGAAAATGTTGGAAAGACAAATATTCTCCAAACACTGTATGACAGTGAGTTAATGAAAGGCTACAGATCAGATTGTGCAGGGATAATGTTTGTGGTCGATTTCATAAGAGATGCACTCACATCTCATGCCTAGTGCAATAATGCAAGGAATGAAAGTGACCACAACACCAAGATATCTGGTATCTGTAAAAATGTAACAGTGCAGCAGTGATGACTGGTCTGTCACAGCCTCCCATCAGCAGAGTGATCACACAAACACAGTGCTGTCTCATGTTGTGACGCAGTTCACTGTATTTCCACTGTATGAATGTTCTGTACTTGTAAGTGTCATTTGCACTTGTAAGTCTCAGAGTATTTGTAAATACGGCCCCTGGTTTTGGTCCTGATATTTTAAAAGCTACATTTTAGAAAATAAAAGACTTTAAAGGCCTCCAGAGACCATGGAAATATTTCAAAACGGGGAAATAACGTCCTTCCTTACTACTGAGAGGAACCTCAGTTTTAGAGCTGCAAGGATTAGTCAATTCATTTTGATTAGTTTGTCAACATAAAATTAATTGCCATATTATTTTTTTAATAATGTCATCTTTTACTTCTATGAAATAATGTGAATTTATGTGAATTAATCTATTAATCAAGAAAAAAAATCAATGCAATAATAATGTTGCAGCCTTACTTCACTGAGGTTTAAAGGTCAAATTAGAGCTAGGATATTAGGTTAGAATTAAGGTATAAGTATAGAAATACAATAGTGTGTGTGTTTGTGTGTTAGCTCAGAGGTGGTGGGGGTGGAGGTTGTGGCGGCAGGGAGGGCTCCATGTCTGCCTTGCTGCGTTTGGCCGGCAGTGTGTGATCATGAGCTTTGCGAATGTGCCGGTACAGATCTCCGGACTGCGTGTAGCTCCTGTAGCAGTAGCGGCACTCATAGGGACGTTCACGTGTGTGCACAATGGCGTGGCGCCGTAGTGTGTACGTGCATGAGAAGGTCTTTCCACAGACGCCGCACGTGGGGACGTCCTCCACAAAGTTGCCCATAGAGTCCTGGAAGTCCTGGAAGTAGGCAGGAGGGTCTGAATGATGCTGAGCTGTGGATGGAGGAATGAGGGAGGCAGAGAAGGAGGAAGCGTCCTGGGAGGAAGGGCCAGCACCAGGAGGAAGAGGAGGAGGGAGAAAGGGGGAAGGAGTAGTCATTTGTATGGGAGGTCATTTGCAAAAGGCCCTGTGGGTGGGAGGAAAGAAACTGGGGGCTGTTCAGCTCTTCCTCTTGGATGTCATCCTCAAACTCCTCGTCTACTTCCATCACTGGCTCCCTCTCCCTGCTTTCCTCTTTCTCCTCCTCCAGCTCTTCATCAGATATAACAATGGCCTCCACTTTGACCTTCACACTCTCTCCATCACTTTTGTCTGTCCTGACTCTGCCCATAAGAGGGTGAGATCTTTCACTTCTACTGGTGGGCGAAGCTCTCGTTACCCCCTCAGGTTTCTTATAGGCTTGTGTCTGAGCGGAGGGGAAGTCCAAGCTTTGGCGCTGCAGTGACACAGTGCTCTGGATTCGAATCTGTGGAAGCACACGCTGTGGTGGTGAATTTGTTGGGTTTGTTTCTTGGTGTAAGGTTAGTCCTGATGCTTGGATCAACGTGACCATCTGCTGTCTTCCTCTGTGGTCAGTCTCTGAGGGTTTCCTAATGGAGTCATCACGGGGCAGTAGGGGCGTGTCCTGATGGGGGCCGGGGGAGAGGCTGGAATCTGACTGAGAAAGAGCGACTGCTGACTGACCACTAACGTGGTTCACTGGTACCAGGGAGGAAGAAGACGAGGAGGGCTGCTGGTTAACGGTGTGGCTGATGAAGGACAGAAAAATAGGGAAGATAATAGATACACACACAAACACACACATATATATATATATATTTGAATGCACTTAAAGTAAAGCAATTCAACTTTGTTTCCATCTAATTATCGGGTATAATTATCGGTTTCCAATGAGAATATATCAGTCAGATGATAAAATATTTATTATCCCCACACATATTATCCCCAGTGTTTTAGATTATTTTTGTACTAGATTAACCAAAAACTCCCCTGCTAAGTGGTGTGCCAAGAAACCAATCTAGGAAACCTTTGACTTAGTAATTATTTTTGCATTGTGAATTTAGGGTAACAAACGTGATTCACAATATTAAAATGATATCAGGACAAGGCTGAAATGAAAGATGATAAACAAAAATTAAAGACAAAAGGCTAAAAAAAATCTGATTCAGATTTCTGACATTTCTGACCTTAAGTATCTTTTTTATGTTTTTTTTTTTTATTTTATTGTACATCTGCACCAAATTCTAGTGTCGACTTCTATTCTGCTTTACTCAGGTTAGAGTTCAAAGCAAGCTATTTAAGGTTTAAATTAAAAGACACACTGTGCCCGTCTAATATCTAAAGTAAACTCTTCCTCTTCTTTTCTGATTGTTAGGGTTAGAAATTCAAAGCAGACCCATACCTGTATGTCTCAGTGGTGCTGCAAGGACTGCAAAGGGCCGAGCCCTCTCCCTGACCTCCAGTTCTTAACTTGACGTGACCTCCAGAGGCAGACAGGCCTGTGATGAGGCCCTGCACCAGCTCTCCGCCTGGAGGCAGAGGTGGGGCGTCCATGCCCGGCTGTGTAGTATCAGCGAGGTCTGGGCTCAGAGGAGTCTGAACTCGTGCCTCTGATGACCCCCTACCAGTCCTCCTCTCAGACTTCACAGACTCCAACTGACTCCTCTCTGCCGTTGCAGATAGTGATGAGAGTGGCGCTGCCATGGCGACTGGATTCAAGTGATCTCTTGCCATGGCCACCACAGGCTCAACTCCACCGTCACCCCCGCCCTCCTTCCCTGTCTCTATTGCTTTCCTCGCACCAGCACTCTCATCAGAGCGAGTGCTGTCGGCCTCAGCCAGAGGTCCTCGTCTCTGCAGCCGTCTCTTGCATACTCTCACCACTTCGTTCATGTGCAGAAAGCTTGCAGCTGCCAATATGTCCTCCAGCGGTGGAGACTCATTCAGATGCAGCACGCCTTCATAGACAAAGTCCAAAAGCAAGCCAAACGCAGCAGCCGTGACAATGTCGCTGTCGAGAGTGACAGAGCTGCTGGTGCCATTTCCTCCACTGACCCCTGGGGAGTCTGAGTAGAACATGTGGAAGAAAGGTGAGCAGGAAGCCAAAACAGCCCTGTGAGCCAGGAAATGAGACGAGCCCACCAGGACGGTGCAGTCACAGAGGAAGCCCCGCTGGCGCTGGGAGCGCAGCGCTGACAGCAGCTGCTGGGAATGCTGTGGGAACTCCATCACCTGAGCCACAGAGACGAGAAAAATGAGAAAAATGAGAGAGAGCAGACATACAGGGACAATACTGTTGTCAATAAACCACTCCAGAAAGCTCTGGGATCTGCACGACGTATTTTTAAAGTCTTTTTGCCAGTTCTCTTATGATTTTGTAAAATATAATTTGAAATGTCCATAAGAGTCAACTCATACTTACTAGTTTACATACTTAGTTTACTTTCTACCACTTAAGGAGGGTAAACAGGGAGACGTGCGAAATACAGAGAACAGTTAGCCATTTAACTCACTAGCTAAATAAAAAGAGGTTTTTTTTTGCTTCACAGGTGCCGTTAATGCTTAGGTAAGGAAAAAAGTTCTACAGCATGAATAACATCTACATAACACGCAAAATAACACGAAAATAAGTCGGGATAAAGGTTATAAATGAAACATTTCACGGTATTTTTGGACACCAACCGAAAGTCAGCTGTCTCAAACGTTAACGTCGCTAACGTCTCGTTTCCATGGCGACCTGCTCGAATTCCTCGGTCCACATCAAAAAACCAACTAAAACAATCAAACTACATTATATTTATGAATACACATGCAAAAATATGTATACATACACAAATAACACAGCCAGGGGCGTGCATGTGAGAAACACACTGTCACAGAGGAGCATTGTCCCAAATGTGGTCGTCCAGGAAGACAAACAGGCAGCTCAACTATGATAGCATTAGTTAGCATAGTTAGCTCGGGCTGTGTGAGGGCACCGGGAGCTCCGGTCCCCGCGGCCTGCCGGTCGGATAAATCTCCGTGAGTTGTAAGACGCCGCGAAACAGCCAGCACCGACACCCGAGTTCAGTTACCTCTCATGTTTCGTGGATACTGTGAGTATTTTCTTACCTGCAGCTGCTGTCCGGGTGATGTTTTCTTCCAGGATGAAAAAAAGAAAATGCAGCTTTTTCCTCTGTGGTGTCGGTGAACCGGAGCACCGGAGCACCGCCCGCCGCCACAGTGCCACCTACGAGCGGGCAGGGAGAAGAGCCAGGAAGAAGGAACCGGCAGCACGTCGGTTTTGGGTTTACCGACCACATAAGAGTGGTTTCAGTGAGAGAAAACACCTTCAGATCATGACCTGAGTGACTGAGCTTCTTGTGTTTAAATGGACGGTGACAGAGGAGGGAAAGGAGGAAGAGGAAGGAGAGGAAGGAGAGGAAATCGTGGTGGAGAGGTGAGAGACTGTAGCCCTATAAATAAACTGGGATATTGCCCCAAAGCTGTTCGATAGTTTAGAGACTGACTTCTGACTCAGGACACCCCTGTGCTGGTTATCAAGGCATCAGTGTGAATCGTGTGGCATGGTGAAGTCAGGGTGTTGTATTTACACCAGAGCTATAATTAGAGCTTCTCTCCCAGCAGGACAGAGATGTCCGCCTGTCCAAGTCCATGTCTTATGCTCTTCGACATGGGGCCAACCAGATGGGTCTTCACATGGGTACAGGTGAGCTGCCCACAAGTGTCTTTGCACTCATACTGACCACAGGCTCTAAATAAATATGCTTTATTTACTGTATATGCAGTCAGTGATACTGACAAAGTGTCCGACACAACTTTAATTACAAGTGTAGACTTTATTTTTCTGTTTAATGTAAAACATTTCAACTTATCTTTTCCTATCATCAATTTTGGGGTTATTTTTCTCTCTCCTGGTTCAAAAAGGTATAACACAGGGAAATGCAATACATACTCTGTGGAGGAAAGTAACTGTGTATGTTTACCGTACCGTATTTAAGTACAATTTTGAGATTCTTGGACTTTACTTGAGTGTTTACTTGAGTGCATTTTGTGTGAGTTCTTCCTCTATTCCACTGCAATTCAGAGGAAAGTATTCTACTTTTTATTCCACTATATTTATGTGGCAATTTTAGTTGTTAGATATTTTGCAGATTAAGATATGTAATATTATGAACTATAATTGACAGTATTGTGTATTATTATAGGTTAAGATAGATAGATAGATAGATACTTTATTGATCTCCAAGAGAAATTCACAAGACGGTTAAGTTAGGACTTTATTGATCCTGGGGGGAAGTCACAAGCTACCCAGCAGTTTATGAAGTAATTAAAATGAGCCCCACGTTTACCAGTATAATAATATGATAGATATGATTCTGAAATCAATCATTCTGCATAATGACTAGTTTTACTTTTGGTGCTTAAAGTATATTTTGATGTTAATACTTTTTAACTTTTTTTTTAAATGCTGGACTTGTAACATTATTTCAACACTGTGGTATTACTGCTTATACTTAAAGATCTGGATACCACCACTTTACATTGGCTGCCTTAAAATGTGACAGTTATATTAGGCTGCTTCATTTCAGTAAGTCATATTTGTTTTCACAACAGGTGTTTCACAAATCTTTTACCTTGAAGAATTTTGTTGTCATGGCATTTGTTTGTGTCTGTGCCTCGCAATGAAATCCTCCAGTTTTATAATATAATGTCATATAGACTTATATGACCAATGTATTGTGGCAATGTATTGTGACCATGTGACACAATCAATTTTTAATCTTGTTGTTACTGTTAGTTAGAAATCTAGAAATTTCATGGGCTTTCTAACACCAACAGCAGTTTTCTCAGTTTCACAACATGCTTGCAAACAGTAAATGTATTCCAATGCAGCATGCAGGGCAAAGATGTATGTTCAACAGTGAAAATCCAACAACTCTTATTATCTCAGATGGCTTCCTGTTTGTGGAGGAACTCCTGGCTCACCCGCAGTTCCGCTCGTACTCGCTGGAAGACGTGGAAAGAGTCGTGGCCACAAATGACAAGCAGCGCTTTAAGCTTTGCCCCCACCCGGAGGACGGCCGCCTGCAGATTCGAGCAAGTCAAGGCCATTCAGTACAGGTATATCTCAGATGAGATGACATGAGACATGTGGACACCTGCGAATGGCACTGAGGAAGTGATATTTCATCGTTATCAACAAACCAGCATGCCAGGACGTATTATTCCCCAGGGTAGATGTGACATTCAGGTTATATTCAATTTACACTCAATTGCTTTGAGATAGAAACATTTTCCTTCCTTGTGGAGCAAACATGATAAAGCTCCATGTGATCTAGATTGTCTTACAAAACACATTAAAAACATACTCCCACGTTCTTCCACAGAGTGCAAACGTAATAAAACAATTTATGCCCTCAAAACATCAATTTAAATCTAATTTTCAGATGACATATTTGTTTAGTCCTCTGACAATCAGTTTAAACGGAATACCTCATTTTATTCTTCTAAAATAAGCACAATCAGTGTTGGGGAAGGTACAAAAAGACACTGGGGAATAACACCAATACTGCTGCTAAAATGCACCCTCAACCTTGATTATATTGTTTTTTCCTCTTTAAACACTGACAAATACATTTTGTTGCACAAACTAGTAGTAGTTAAATGTGTTAGTGGCTAAAATAAGTTAGACATTTTAGTAATTACATTTCACTACAAGATCTTCACAACTAGATTATCCTCCACTCAGATTATCCTTAACAGGCAGGTTAATTAGTCTCTGTGTATTTTAATCTAGCCCAGTGTACCCCCAAATGAAATGCTGTGTTTATACTGGTTACACCACTGTGGTCAGGTGGTGGATTTGGAGCTGAAACCGGTTCTGGCAGGCTCTCCAGACTGCCCTGCTGAGGCCGTTCATGGCTCCTACCTCTGCAACTGGAGCTCCATCCAGCAGCAGGGCCTGAGCCGCATGAACAGGACACACATCCACCTGGCACCAGGCCTGCCAGAGGAGGAGGGTGTCATCAGTGGTAAGCTCTGTGTGTGTGTGTGTGTGTGTCTGACTGAAAGAAGTCCGCTGAACATTTAGACAAATAGGTTCTACAGTGTCATTAAATGTCCCACCAGGCATGAGGAAAGACTGTGATCTAGCCGTGTATATTGATGTCCCCAAAGCACTTGCCGGTAAGCTTCGTCTCCAGTGACTCAGTTCAGTTTCACTTCAGTCTTGATGTTTGTTACATGTTTCTGTTACATGTTTTTATGTGTGTCTCTGACTGTACAGATGGTATCGAGTTCTTCTGGTCAGAAAACCATGTATTGTTGACTGCAGGCGACGCAGAGGGAAAACTTCTCCCTAAATACTTTAGCCGCGCCTTGAGACTGAGACCCACAAGTAAGAAAAACTCACATGGATTCATTACATTAAGATTAGTTTGTTTTGAAACTTGGATTGAGGGCCAACATTTGCTTGTTCACTGAATTCACTGTTGTCCTGTGTTTCAGGGATCGTCCTGCCACTGCAGTAGCAGCAGAGGATGCTCTTCTGTCATTGGTCATAGCAGGACTCACCTGACTGTGCCGGCACCCCGTGGTTGGTCAATGTTGTCTCAGTTCCCTTGGTAACACTTGTTGTTTGGCAGGAGCATCCTAGTGAGGCCTTTTTTGGTCAGCAATAAGAGAATCAATTCAGTAGTCATCCTAAATGGGACTGACTGATTGATCAACCTTAATTTTTTTTTTATTATTATTATTATTATTAAAGGCTCAGGATGGGAAGCATACTTTATTTTTATATGACAATTCAACCAACCTGTCCTGGCAAATGTGTAGTGTGAATGTGAGTGTAGAAGCTTTGTTTTCTCTATTTGTTAATTAGTGCTTAATAAACTACGGCACAGATTGACTAATAAGATAATTTCACCGAGCAGCTGTAACACATATAACCCCAGTTACAACCTTTAAATGGACGAACTGACTGTGTTGTTAGTCACATGACTAAGTATGGGAAAGCAGAGGATGCAGACTTTGTGGTTTTAGTTAACGGATTGTTAACAGTTCCTTGTAAGATATGGACACACGCACACTTGCACACACATTCACCAACCCACACACAGCATGTGAGGGGAGATAAATACTTCGAAGCTTCCTGTGCAAGAAATGTAACAAATTAGCACCATATGTCATGACCATAAGGAGTGAAGATAACCGAGTCGATTGCTGTGTTTACTTTAATAAATGATTACGAGGGAAAACATTTTTATATTCTCATGTATTTTTCTTCTCATTGTTGATACTTGGCTGTGATAATGTGCCACAAACTAAAGTATAAGTGACGATACAACTGCAGCCCGGGACAAAGCAAGGCTTTCTATCCCGAGCGATAGGAAGTCTGGATACTATGAGGCCAAAAAAGAAAAAAAAGAAAGAAAAGAAAATTTGACGCTGATTTCCATTTAGTTTCTATGCGTTTGATTGTCCAGTCAGCTGATCCTGGAACAGATATCCAGCAGTGTTGTCCAGCAGGAGTGGATCCTGAAGTAAAGGGGATGTCAGCATGAGGACCACAGGAGTCACGTTCTGGAGTCAGAATCTGTTAAGTCATCCATCCACAGATGTGGCACATGACTGTGTGTGAGTGTGAGTGTGAGTGTGTGTGTGTGGCAATATAAAAATCTGGATGGGCTGATAAGGTGGGTTGCTAACACATTTACACATGAACAGAATATCATACTTTGACCATTTGTTGCACTGTTCTGATGTTTTTCTGGTTTGTCTGAATGGAAGTTAAAATCCTCTTCCACATATTTTTCCAACACAGGACAGCTGTTGTTGTGGACTGTGAAGGATCCAATTTTTTTCTGTTTAGGGTGTTTGAGTCTCAGAGAGCTTCATGGCCACCGGTCAGCTTGTGGAAAAGCTCCTCATTGAGCGTGTCGCTCTTCTCACGACTGCGTGTCGACATGAAAATGTAGCCTCCGATGAACTCGTGAACAATTTTGCAGTTGGCGGTCACGCAGCTAAAAGCAATGTTGACATTGCCTTCAAACTCTATGGCCACCTGGAAGAGTCAGAAATGCACAAACTATATGAGATTTTCTTAAGATGATGGCAGAATTTCAGGGTGAAAAAATGTTGAACTAGTGAAATTGAAACAGAGCACGACTTCAATTTATTTTAAGGGATTTTAAAGGTTCAGCTCTGCCCTGTTAGAACAGTAACTTTTCATTTTATGGGTAGTGTTATTGAGGCCACTCTCTTACATTAAGTTCACCTCTTTTGACCTTGTGTTATCGCAAATAGTTTTTAGCTAATATTTTTAATATCCCTTTGGCAGTACAAACACTTAAAAGAAACCTAGAAAAAACCTGAAAATGGCTAAAGAAGCTTTGAGTTTCATATGTTGCAGACTGCTCTCTCAGACAGAAGATGGATGAAAGCATTAGTGTCACCTGTTGTATGTCCCAGTTAACATTCCACTGCTTCATGTTGTTGTAGCGCCAGGTCTTCACCACGTCACCTACACCCAGGTCAATGCGGATCAGACGGTTAGGAGCGATGCCCAGCACCTCGTCTTTCCGACTGCCCTTAAACCTGTTGGGCAAAAACATCTTCAGCTTCTTTTCTTCAAAATGTTAAATCCCCCCCAAACTTTGTGAAAATTCACTGACTTGCATGGTAGCTGGTTGGCGTTCTCCACCCTTATCAACAATTATATTACGTTACGATTACACCAGGAGCAGGGAGTGCCTGTTTCTCACATCACACAGTGAGCTTGTGTTATCTGCAGAATGTCTATGACAGTGACTTGGGGCTAGTGATAAACACAGCTACAGTTTGTTGACAGGAACTTAAAACACATTTAAAAATATTCATTTTGGCCAGTGGAAGGTTTTAGCAGTTTAGTTTTGGCCTTAAATATAGCATGACACTCTTAAATTGTGTATTTTCTTAAAGCACAACTACTAGAGAGTCCTGTTATGTAAGACTCATAAATTTCACAGTAAGCTCCACGTTTATGTTGTGAAGAGTAAATGTTTATTGCATATGTTTTATTTTATATATTTACCCAGTTACACGTATATGTAACTTTGATAGTTCTACTTTTCTCATGATTCATGTTATTTAAAAATGGTCCTAATTAATGCCAACCAGCACGTAATCGATCTGAAAGGCTTTAAATTGAGCTTCAAACTTAACCTGACAACGACGTAGGAGAGCCCAAAGTCAGGCAGGGCTTGCCAGATCTGCAGGAAGCGCATCACTGCATCTGTCAGGGAGAGCTGAGCCACGTTCTGGTACGCGTCCAGGATACGAGGGGTCAGCTGGAGGGGCAGGCACAGGGTAAAAGTTCAGATGTAATTATATTTTTGCTGCCTTGAGCACAAACTGAGCAGTAGTTTCAGCTGCAGAACAGTTCAGTAAGGTCAAATGTGCAAAGTCTCTGCAATGCTGTCCAGAAAAATCATTAAGTTCATTTCAGCTGGTAATTTGGCCCATTGCTAAATGTCATGGATCAATACATGAGAGAGTGGTGTGATACAATGGTCCTGAACTCTGCTGTAGCTGCTTCCTAAAGAAATATGAGACATCACATTTAATACATTTATTCTCTTTTGTGTACCACCTCTTCTGTACCTGTTTAGGTTTGTACTTCTTGTGGTAGCGCGGCGATACCAGACTGTGAGTATTGATGCTTTCATCGGCAGGTACGTTGCCATGGGAACCAGAGCTGGTCTTTTGCATAGCAAGGAAGGAGCGGATGCTCTGTATCTCGCTCTGGAAGCTACTGTCAGCCAGAGTCTTGCCTTTGGAGCCCAGTCGACATGCAGCCATCCACTGAGCATACTGCTGCTCCTGGGGGGCGAGAGACGCAGAGCAGAGAGAGAGCAACAGGTCGGTGAGGTGGTGGTTAGAGAAGTGAGATCATGAGATAAGAGTGTAAAAGAGGAGGTGGTAGCAATGACAGGATGTCCCATAGAGATGAGGTGTGTGTGTATGGTCTCACATTTTCACAGCGCAGATAAACTTCGTTCATGCCCTCAGGTGCTGGTATCAGGAGTCTAATAAGGAACTTCTGTGCTGCCACGTTAACATCTGGAGCCACCTCACATCCTGTGCAGGATACATATCAGAACAACATTCAATCCTTTAATGTGACAATTAAGGGTTGGACAGTGACATGAAGCATGTCAGGAAAAGATACAGTGCGGAGTGATGAACACTGAGTCAGACTTCCATGACATCTTGAGTACACGGTCCACGCCCGAGCATGCTGACTCACTCTCACACTTCGCTGTTTGCTTTTATGTTGTCAACCACATTAATGTTTTTTATAATGCTTCATGTCCTCTTTGACCATATCTTGTTCTTTAAAATGCATGAGTGGTTCCTGGTACTGATGACCAGCGAGCAGTGACCCCATTAACTTCTCCCAGACTGGGGTGGAAAACAGACTGGAGAGCAGCATGTTCACTGTTTATCAAACATAGAAAACTCTGGTTGTGTGTGCTGAGGTCTACCTTTGAGGTTAATCTGTTGAATGGGCTCTCCAATGCTCTCCTCTTTGCTCTTGAAATAACAGATGGAAGTATCCTGGAACTTGAACCAGTACTGCTTATATCCTTTCAGAGTCAGCCTCTTTGGCCTGAAACATGCAGTCACATCGCTCAGTCTCACCAAAACATTTTTCAAGATGGCAGAGATTCACATTGATCAGAAAATGGCTAAATGACAAATGTGTCTTGTTTTGTCAGGAAACAGGTGCTTTGCTTCTTTTAACTGTTATAATGTGTTATTGATGATGCTGATGGTTGTTTGGAGAATGAATCTCACCTGAATATCTTCAGATAGTCATTGAGTTCTGGTGCAGTCATGTTTTCCTGGATGGAAGAAAAAGATGTTTTTCAGCGAATAAAAGAAAAACCTTTTCTTGCCTCCCGACTAAAGGATAAAAAAAGAGTTACAGTCCTGAAACTGTTATAGTCTGTCAAAATCATTGCAGGTACAGAATTACTTTTACTAGTTAGTTACTAGTTGTAACTTAAAAGTGACAGCTTCACTCAAACCCTGACAGTAGCTGACGCTCAGTGAGAACATCCAATATGGCTGACCAGCATCTCGGATGCCGAGCTGCTCTCTCCTTCCATCTTGACCTCCAGGGACTGCAGGGCAGACTCCAGGTCATCCATGGCCGCGCTGGTGCTCAACATCTGGGGCTCTGATTGAGACACCTTATTGATGTGGTACTACAGGAGTTTAAGAGAGGACAGGGACAAACTTTTAACTATGTACTGGATGTTAAAGGGGAAAAAAATTCTAATTGCGTGCTTCTGCTAGCTGAATCACCTGGTTACTCAAATCATCAGCCTGATGTGCTTCAAGATATATATACTGTATAAATACTGTATATATGTGTGTGCATACACATACATATATAAATATATACTACATTTATAACCAAAAGAGTTGTGTCAACTCTAAAGTAAAAAATATCTAATTATAATATTGATTCTGGCTTGTTTTTCCTGTTATGGTTGGGATTTATTCATCAAATAGATTAAATGGCATTGACTAAATCTGAAGACTGACATCTTCTGAAGATTGTTGGTTGGTCAACAAGCTTTTTTAATACAGATGGGTTAAACATGCAGAGAGTTTCTAGCCCAGAGATTAATTTATCTGACTCAAAAAAAGTGTCCAAATGAGTATTAAAACATTCATTTTTACATATAACCAGTCAGAACGTTTTTAAATGTTAATATCACATCAAT
The DNA here is from genome assembly GCA_023238725.1 of Scortum barcoo. NCBI lineage: Eukaryota > Metazoa > Chordata > Actinopteri > Centrarchiformes > Terapontidae > Scortum > Scortum barcoo. Next base: position 12,868,584 of record CM041554.1, read on the forward strand.
CATCTTAATATTTGCATATGAATGTGGAAACATTTAGATTCCTGTAATTGTCACATGTAAGAATTTCATGAAGGAAATGTCCAACCCTGTTGTTACACACATTTCTCCTTCAGCAGCAGGGTTTTCTACCTGTAAAGCTCCAAACAGCATCATCTCCTCCTCGGTGCAGTCGATGTCCTCCAGCAGGAGAGCCCAGCGTGCCTGCTCATACAGCTGGGTCAGTCGCACCACATCATACTGCACGGCCAGAGCGGAGGAGTCAAAGCAGGAGAGGGATGCAATGAAATACGTGCCCACACACATACTGTATCTAAAAAAACACCATGTACACAAGCACACACCTTGGGGTCTATATCATAGAAGGCATAGTACTTGAAGCGAAGCCAGACACGATCATTTTCTTGAATGCCCTGCTGCATAAGACAACGAGATGAGTCCAACCACCTGAGAGGGGAAGAGAAGAAGTATACATTTAGAAGTTTAAATGTAACATACATGTATATGTATTTTTTCAAATTCCAACCCCTATATTGGGTTTTCAAACATTTTCATACAACTTAAAAGCCCCACATTCTTTGCAATTGATTATCCAACAGAAATAAATCATCAAGAGATTAAATTTAAAACATGTTGTAAATGCCACATCACAAATTGGCAAGAAACAAACAATGCTATATCTAAGTTTACATGTAAATTATGTATCCTACATACACATGTGTGGATATATTTTCCATTTTATCTGTTTCTGTTAATGACTGATTATCATGAGGTTAATTAACATTAGTTTTCATGCAGGTTTTTCAAACACAGCTTTTGCAAAGATGGCTACAGAATCAGACAACTTTACTTATCCCCAGGGGGAAATTTGGTAAGCACAAAGCGTTCAAGTTTAAAGCAGATCAAAAGGATGAAAAGGAGAGGCAGTGACAGAGAAAGGAAAAGCAGGGAGAGATAAAATGGAAAAAGCTCATTCCTGACGAAAATGTGAGTGTGCTCATCACCAAGTCTGAAACCTTTCAAACAGCTCTGATTGTAATGCAGTGGTAGTTCAACAAACATTTGTCAACCAAACAGTACAGTTGCCTGCAGTGAAGGCTGAACCAGATTCCTTCTTATTTTGAGACGACTCTAACCACTGAACCAACAGGCCTCATGGATAATTATTCTCCACAAGCTCTCAGTCCCTTTTGCTAAACAACATGCACCTGTGAGCTGAATAATGTGAATTTCATTCAGACAATAGCTGCCGAAGAAGTCTGACTTCTAGCTGCGACATGATTGTGTTATGATATGAACACCCAATGTTTAAGTCAAAGGATAATATGTAAGTTAAAAAGGGAAGTGGAGAAAGATTCAGTCGTCAGGTTCAATAAAAGGAGCACATTTCCTTTCAAATAAAGGTTAAGCTAATAAACTTTAACTCCTGTCGGTCTACATTTTGAGAACAAGGAGGCTTTTGGGAACACTTAACTGTATAATATGTGTTTTTGAGCAATAAAAACTGTGGGACTGCAGAGTGAAGGCATACCTGCCATGGATGTGGGCCTTGTCCACCACGCTGGCTGGGCGGTACTGCTTGGCTATGACCTCAGGGGCTGGGGGAGGCTGGGTCACTGACAGCATCTTGTAGATTGCCTCCATCTCAGGTGAGTCAGCAAAGTGAGCCGGCATGCCGTTATACAGACATGGCCGGGATACTGTGGAGGAAATGAAGGAGAGTCACAGTAAAGTTTTCCAGGGAGTTCACTTTGTAGACATCAAGTCGAAAAATGGTGTTAGTTGTATTTTTAGATTTGATCTGATCCTCTCCAATATGCGTCAGATCCTTTGAATCATTTACAGGTGGAGCCTGTAGACTCTCTGTGTGTATAAAGCCTTTTGCTAAGAGCCACCAGTTGTAAATCGTGTGCATGTGAAGCCTGCAGTGTGGATGAAGTGTGATGAGAGTACCCGAGGAGAGGGGCACCTCAGTCAGGTCGTAGATCTCCTCGGCTGGGTTTTTATCTTTCTTCTTCTTTTTCTCCTCTATGGGTCTAAGGAGTGAGAGCTCTTCTGGGTGACGAATATCTGTGTAGGTAACAGAGAGGAAAAGTGATTTGCTGATTGATTGATTTTTTTTATTAAACAGACTGACTATGTCTCAGCCATAATACTGACAGAAACAATATGTAAATAGCCTAATCACAATGTGAATGGTACACTGACTGACTGCTTTAGGTAAATGTATTGTTTACACAACAGGATGAATTATACATGTTAGTATCTACGAACACTTATCACTTTAGTAAGTCACTTAATTTTACTGAATACATTTTCCACAAAGATGACCAGTGCTGCAAATGCAAAGACACAATACATATCAAGTTTCTGTTGTAGTACAATTATATTCCCCGTCATCTTTCAGATGATCAGCTATAATTCAAGCAACCCCTTCCTCACTGAGTCTCACAACTACAAATACTGAATCTAAGAACTGATGTAATAAAGTGATGGCTCTGTAACTTTAATTAATTCATGATTAGTTTAAACACAATGAGAATAAATAGCTGCTGTAGAAAATAAATAGCTGCTGTAGCAAATAAATAGCTGCTGTTGAAAATAAATAGCTGCTGTGAAAATAAATAGCTGTGGTGAGCCCATGTAGCAGACTCTGTGGCGCAATGGTAGCGCGTCTGACTCCAGATCAGAAGGTTGCGTGTTCAAATCACGTCAGGGTCAAATGGCCTGCTTGTTTGTGACCAGTCTGTTTGTACTAATTACTTAAAGTACTGCACATCCCTTTATGGTAGCCATTACACTGAGCACTATCCTGCTTTTCCCCCAACTATAGTGGTCACAGTGTCCTGCTCTTTAAAAAGAACTGGTTAATGTTGTGTAATGCTCTAAATGTATTCAAATGATATCAGGGTTAGACTCTGTTTAGTATTTAACTTACTGAACTGATGGTGTCATACATATCAATAAAGTACAATATGTATGTTTACATTTTTTAATTATCTATAAAATGTTGTGTGTAGTTATATCTACAGTAAAGGTACTGTAGATATCCCGACTTTGTTGGTGCCACTGCCACTAACTTTACCTTCACACAGTTTTAGAGGGCTCTATTTATTTCTATTCATTTATTTATTTCTCTGTTGAGCTACTATTTATTTCTTCAGGGCCAAAAAAGGTTGCCATGGCAGATTTTACAGGCTCTGTAGTGCAATGGTAGTGCATCTGACTCCAGATCAGAAGGTTGTTTGTTCAAGTCACATCTGGGTCATTTGTGCTGCTGTTTAGACTTCACATATGACACCAGGTTTACATATACAAAGACTACTAAGCTTAGAACAGTGGTTCTCCTTTTGGGGTATTTATAGAGGCCTGCATGTGTCTACCATTTCTTCTTTTGATTCATTTATGGTGGTTTTCACTGGTGGAGACCTTGAATGTTTTATGTTTATTTGGCTTTTACCGAGGTTATTACTTTATGAATACACAATACAGGATTGTCAGTCTATTGTTTCTAATTACTGGAGCTTGGGGAGTATTTTGCATGTATCAGAGAGACACAGGCTCTGTGCTGCAAGGGTGCGACTGCCAGTAATGGACTTCCTATTCAAGTGAAAACCACATGATATATAAATCCACTGTGAATAACAGGCTAATGGAATGACTCGCTTGCAAACAAAAAACATGCAGTTTTTTTGTTTTCAAGTATCAAGTATTGTTAAGGGATTCTCTTTCATTTTGCTCTCAAATATTTCCTTTGCTTAAATCCGTAATGGGATTTAACAGAGGTTTATTCCTGTATTTCTGTTCCTCCTCTGTGTGTTTTAACTACCTGCGCTGCTGCATTGCAACTTTGATACAAATCAGGGCTTTCTTAATCTGTATATCTGCTCCCTCTAAGCAGCTTTTCTACTGACAGATTTCATTATTTTCCCCCTCTGCCTGCTGCTTTTCAAACCCTTTCCAGTCTGCTGTCACCTCCTGGGGATTTCTGGTGAGGAATGGAGACCAAGAAGTGCTAGAATTAGACTAAATGAAAGCCTGAAGCAGATGGCGAAGGTCTTGTTTTCTGGCAATGGTGTGTGTGTCGTTACAGCCAATTAGACTGAAACATATTAATGAGACACTTTTACACATCTCGAAGAATAATTAGGTTGTAAAACGCGTTTATGGTGTGACTACTCACAGTGCGATAGAACACTGAGAAGGCGAGGTGAAAAAACCCCACTGATTGATTGGAAAAATGGAGTCAGTGCATCTTTTTATAAACCAAACATTAAGGATTTTAAGTGATGGTATAGTGACAGTATGTTTGGTATCATTTGGGTTTTTGGTGCCTTAAGGATGGCGGGAGGAAAAAAGAAAAAAAGGAAGGAAAGGAAAGATGAAAGGAAATAGAATAAGGGAAGAAAGAAGGAAGGCAGAAAAGATGAAAAGAAGGAAAGAAAGTATCACTTAGGGCTGCTGCTTAGATTTAGATATAAATTAAATTTACACATAAAATGAATACTAATCGAAACTTGTTTCCATGGTTCCTTTTAGTAGCTCTGTTTAATGGACGATGTAAATTACTCAACTGTGAAATGATCAGACTAGCAATAAAAGAGATGTAAAAGAAAATACTTTCAATTTAGAATAACAGATTAAGGAATAACAGGAAGGAAACAAGAAAGATGAAAGGACAGAAGTGAGAAAAACAAGGACATAAAGAAAACAAAACATGGAATGAAGGAATCAAGAAAATGTGGAAAGAAGGAGCGAAGGAAACAGGGAAAAATGGAAGGACAGAAAGTAAAGGGAAGTAGAGAGAACAAAAGGAAAGAAGGATGGAAAGAAAAAATTAAGGAGGGAGGAAAATAAAGAAAGAACTAGAAAAGGACAGAAAGTAATAAAACAAAGAAGGAAGGAAGTAAGAAGGAGAGAAAGGAAGGAAGGAAGAGGAGAAGGAAGGAATGGAAGAGGTGGGGAAAGGAAGGGGGGGATTCAGGGAAATAAACAGAGAAAGGAAAGAGGCTGAGACTCACTGAGCATCCTGCAGATGCCCATCACGGTCTGGAAGACGGGGCTGGAGAAGCAGGCTCGCAGCCTCAGGGTGATGCCGCTGGGCAGAGCCAGCCTCACGGGCTTGTGTTGGGGCATGAAGTGCAGCCGCGCGTCGGCGTGGATGCCGTACTTCTCCAGAGTCCAGGCTGTCCGCAGCAGCCACATCTGCTTCTGCTCCCACCACAGAGCATGGTCCGACCAGTCCCGCTTGATCTCTGCAGGACACACACACACACACACACACACACTACAGTTTTAAAACAACAAAGGTGAATTCAGTCTTTAACAGTCCAGAATTGTAAACATAAATCATTAAGTCCACCAAACTTTCAGTGGATCATTTGTCCACATGATACTGACTGCTCTCAGACTCTGTGGCGCAACGGTAGCGCGTCTGACTCCAGATCAGAAGGTTGCGTGTTCAAATCACGTCAGGGTCAGTATGTTTTCTGCATCTATGAACTGCTTACTGACTGGGTTTATCTCAGGACGTTATTCATACTAAAGTTAGTAAGTGTAATTACCGGACAATGAAATGATCTGATATGATGATACCACACTTGAAACATTTGAATTCTACACAAAAAGAACGTAACATACACATATATCTACTCTACATACAACATACACTCTATATTTATGCAGTAATTCAGGCAATGTAATTGATTTTTCAGTAATGACTAGTGTAAGGGATTATTGCGCTTTCAAATAATGATATAACTTTGCAGTTACTCATATATTACTATATCACCAGGGTTAGACTGGTTATCTGGAAGTCTGGTGGGAGCTAGTTGGAGCCTGCTAATTAGGATGAATTCTCCATAGTTTGATTTACATGCAGCTTGAGTCTTGTTAGCTGGCTTGCATAAACCCACATTCAGGATCCACCCCAATCAGAGTCTGGTTCCACAGGACCTCAGAGTCCTAATGTTAAGGCCTAATGTTAATCTGTAAGCTGGTTAATCAGTAAATAACATTTTTTCCAACAATGGCCTGCTTGTCAAAAATAATGTCTGTTTTATATATCTGAACTTGTTAAATACAGGATATGTGCATATGTTGAGGATTTTGAGTTATTGAATAGCACCTCAAATGGAGCTGGGTCTTCAGTGAGTAGCACTTCATGTTTATGTTATGTTAGCACTTGATTAGTCAATAGACTCTGTGGCGCAACGGTAGCGCGTCTGACTCCAGATCAGAAGGTTGCGTGTTCAAATCACGTCAGGGTCAAAGTTTCTACATCTAATCTTGTTCAAAGTCCTCTCATCAAAGATGGGTGAAGAATTGGATATTTACAATAAAGACAAACAATCAGGCTGGCTCACTATTGACTGTCTTGTGTTTCTTTCGTAGAAGAAAACGGTGTATGTATAATAGCATTATAAAAGAGTATACGTAATCAGCTCTATTGTCAAGTATGAAATGCATTATCAAGTGCTTTTGTCTTGTACCTGTGAAAATCCTTAAAGTATAGGCAATTTTATATAGTATGTGGAAAGTCACACCAGCATTTTATTTAGAAAGGGAGGCATGATCATTTTGGTTTACGTTTGTTTATGCAGGATGTATCACAAAGTTGGGTTAGGGTTAGGGGTAGGGTGTCGTTGTTGCACTATACATACAATTTGTGCGTGTCCATGCAAATTGTATGACTATTTTTAGGTTGTGCGCTGTGACTGAGGGAAACACAGAGAAAGACAAACAGGGGCAGACAGACTGTGACCTACGTGTCTTCTCCACCAGCTTCAGGATAACCCCTCCGACGTGGAGGTCAGAGGCCACACTGAGGGTGACAGGTGGCGCATCAGGCCCCAGGTCCTCCACTGTGACTGACAGGTCCCACGCCGCCATATTGGGAGAAAGAGAGAGACAGAGAGAAATGCAGGAGACAGGTCTGACAGAGCTGAGCAGACAGATAGCAGGAAGAGAGAAAAAAAGCAGGAAAGACGAAAACATTGAGAGAGAGTGAAGAACGAAAGGAACAATAGATTTAGTAACATTGTCAAGCTGATAATAAATTGTTGTAAAAGGCTGCTCAACAAACACTCTTTGAAAGATCTATTATGTTTGACAATGCAATTTTTTTGTTTATCGCAAATATGGGCAGCTCAGACAAAACTGTCAAAAACAAGATGAAGATGAACAAGATGTGCAATTAATCACTTCAGTGTGGTTAGTTTTTAATTTGTTTTCCCACCACATTGATTAAAATGCCAGCACAATCTCTTCAGGTTTGACATGAAAAATGATATATTGTGAGGTCAAATTTAGTGTTTAAACCATCGTTATTTTAGGAACCTATACATGTCAGGAGTGAGCAATGATGCTCTTTGATACACAAATAAGTTGTTAAATTGCCTGAAGAAAACATTTTTGAACTCTAAAATGAGACCATCACATTTTAGAATAATGTTACATGTCTAAAATATAAAGGGCTATTTCACTTCCACTGCATATTGATGTTTTCTGCATTATTTCATATCAGCTCATAAAAATTACTGACGGGGGTTTATGATGATTTTTTAAGGAAGATAAAACTGCTGTGAAAAGTTGAGTTGCACATACAGTCTTTAAAAATGACTACATTAAAATAATGTGTGACAGAACTTGACATTTCAGATATTAATTGACATAAAACGAGAGGATAGACGACATGCCAATCATACTTCGGCCAATCAGCAAAAGAAAAAAAAGACTTTAACTCATGGTTTTAATATCACATGATACTGAGTAACACTGACACACACACTGGATGGGTGAGTTGATTCTGACAACATGTCCAGTTTGACGAGCACTTCCTGTTTCTGACTTGAACTATCACCAGGGGCGCACACTTCCGCTTTCTGACCCGCCCAAGGTGAGACGTTCATCCAATGCCCACACAGCGATACACTACATGTGTATCAAAGCGTGAGCCCATAAAAAAAAAATTACATATAAGGACAAAGATGTATGTCTCTGCCATGTGTATCTGTAGTTTCAAAGACTTATATCTCAGACAAAGGCAGCAACAATGAGCAGATGACGTGCCTGCACCCGTCCTTACTTTATACCACTTTATATGCGTGTTTCTAAATGTACGTTCTGATCTGTGACCACTTAACTTGATGTGACCTGATGACCCCACATCATTTGATACAGAAACCTCACACAAACACACTCTGACCAAACTCTCTTTCTGACCTTTTGCTTTCTCCCTTTCTCTCATACTGTCACCCACACACACACTCACACACACACATTTTGAAAAGACAATACCGTCAGTCTCCTCTGTCCAAGGTTTTTAGAAATGGAAAACAGGGGACCTCTGTGCCTCTGTCAGATCTCTGAAGAAGTTTCCCAGGCTCTCTGTTAAAATGTGCAGCAGCTTTGCCTCTCTCGGGTTGGGCAGGTTGTGGTCTCTGTAGCTGTGTCTGCGTCGCTTGTGTCACTTCTGTCAAGACAGGCTTGTTCCTTTTTTTGTCAGCTTCCGCCAGGCGGAAATGTGAAAAGTTTTCAACTTTTGACTGTGTATGAGTGATGCATATTAGGCAGTGTGTATGTGTGTGTGTGTGTGTGTGTGTGTGTGTGTGTGTGCATATGCATATGCATAAAGTATATGTGGACGACTTGATAATATAAATGGACAGACAACGCACACACATTATCTCTCCCCTCCCTTGGTTTCTTTGTATTTCTCCTCCCTTTTCTTATGAATTGCAAGCACAAATACAAAATAGATTCATTATGTTAATGTTTTTTGTGTTGCAAGGTCAACAGTGAGTTTTAGGGTGTGGGTTATAAATGCTTTATTTTAGTAGCAGCTTTTCCTACTTCTGTTAATGTGTTAGAGGCAAAATATAATGAATAAGCTATAATGTGATAATTTCCTTCTTAAAATGACAGTAGGTTTAAACCTTTAAAATATGATATGATGATTATTAAACTAACACACAAACCTCCTGTCTTACAGAAAACAAAGAATTTTTCAAATTACCAGAAATAATTATCAAAACTGTCTTGAGCTAAAAATACGACTGCTTTTTTTCTGGGGTACAGTTGTACAATCTGATAGGGGGCGACGAACTATATCCACGGACCAAAAACTCTACGTAGGTGTGCTTTTTTTCTACAGGGTGTGCTAACTAGACAAAAACAGTGTAGAAAGACCATATAAAAACCACAAGACACTGTATTTCAACTAAATTAAATTACATATATCTATATTGAAATCAATTACAGTGTATTTTGTCTCACAATAATTTTAGAACTCAATCAATTTTTGTAGAAATGGTGTCAGCCAGGAATGGTGCAACCCCGCCCCCCAAACATCTACTACTACTGAGGGTTTAAGTTTTCAATAAGGTTATTGGAAACAGTTGATTTCTAAGACCCATGCCCAAACCACGCAATGTCTGCAAAATTCCCTTTTATGACTAGTGATGTATCAGTAGGCCTGCTCCCTTTTTAACTGGTTTTTGTCTCAATTTAACACTACTATATTAGATAATTAGCTGTTTATATCAGTTTTTGATAGTTATTCTTAATTATTTTTAATGTTAGATGCAACACTACTGACTGACCACCAAAATCAACACAAAATGAAAGGTTCCCTGAGCTGCTTTAAGCTCCCGTTTGGAAGCAAACAATTAGTCTCCTGCACTTACTTTATAAATTAATATGAACCAGAATAATAGATTGATCTTATATGTGTTCTTGTGCCTGTCCCCACCCACCCTCAGAGGGTACATTTAAATAGCGGCAAAAGAAATCAATGACAAGATACAATTAAAACAGCTTCATGCTGCCGTTTTGCACATTATAATTTTTTTTTATTTGTTATATGGCACACTGTGCTCCATTTTCTGTTTTCCTTCATTTTAAATAAAAAAAATATAAAAAATAATACCATATGTCCAGTACACATGTGATGCATTACATTTTTTACTGTTTTTATACCATAAAAAATCACATCATGTAAAATTGTGGTATTCTGGAAATGATAAAGTTTAAATTATTTAGGTGATATAGTATGTGCACGCATACCAATCACACGTAAAGAAACAAAACAAACAAACAAACAAAAAAAACTAAGAGCCGATTGTACTAAGAGTCGGCTCTTGCTGTTGAGCTGAGCTAAATGATCTGGATCTCTAAACAGATTTCTCATCAGTAATCATCACAACTTTTGTTTGGTCGGCCGGTGTGCCCTCATCTCGCAGTGCTGATATTTCCGACAGTCCTGAAGGCGGCGCAGGCTGGCCGTCGTTGGTTTCGGCTCTACCATCTCGTCTGAATCGGGGTTTTCACTCGGGCAAAGACTGAAAATAAGGCAGCGCTGGTCACCCTGTGCCAACACTCCTACCTGGAAATAATATTTAAGTAGAAGTACTGGCACTGGACTCCACATTAACACGTATTGACATTTCTTTTTATAGTTTGTAGTTTCGGGACAGCACACGGACCCCTCTCTGTCGATGGTACAGTCCACACGTTAACGTCCCAAACAAACATGGCACATGAGCTCGTCCATGAGTGGAGGCGTGATCTCTCTGAAAACGAAACTGAATCGTAGACTTAGAGACACTGAGCCCTGTGGAGCCGTAACGCGAAGCTCAGCCCCCTCCTTAGCGTCTCCCAGAAATGGCACTGCAAATATCAGCTCTGCTTTCACATTTCAGGGCCCCCGTGTGCCGCGTCCGTGCTGACTTCAAGGCAGTCGGTGTCAAGTTCAAACACACTCCAGCTCCAGGCAGCCCCCACCTCCTCACAGGGGACCGGGCAACAAGTCCTCCCTGCGGCCATATTAAGGCCGCCTTCCGAGCTGAGAAGTTTTCAACAGCGACCAAAGCAGCAGCCGCAGTTTGGAGGTCCAGCCAGGGGAGTCGTTCCTCCTCACCGCCTGGGAGGAGAGCCTGGTCGGGGAAGGTCGCCCTCGGTGCCGCCCTCGGAGTGACCACGGCCGCGCTGGTCCAGTCTCTCCACACCGGCACCCTGGCTGCCATGGCCCTCAAAGTTAACCTGAACTCCGCTGAGGGAGACTGGAAGGAGACCAAGGGTGAGGAGGTCCAACCACGGCCCGAACACGTGTGCTGTCACAAAGCTTAAAAACCTCCACACCTGTCCGGCTGTCAGTCACTGACTAACACCTGTAACATACCTGTCAGCTGTCACAAGACTAAAACTACTACAGGTGCTTTTATTTCTATGAAAATTACACCAAAACCAGATCACCACCACATCAAAGCCGTTAATCTACACAAGTATATTAAACTATAAATAGTATAATGTTTGTCTTCTGTAATATCAAAGTAGAGTTAGTGCATTATGAACTCAACATATGTATACACAATATAAGAACCACAGTGTAAGTTAGTATAGGAATGATATGAATACAGTTGGCTTGCAATTAATTTTCATCTTAATTAAATGTCTATTTAGAAGTAATTAAAAAATTATATTTTAGTCCACCCACAGATCCAAAACCAATAGATATTAATTTGAGAATAATACAAAATGAAGAAAAGAAAGTAAAGACTGGAGTGTGACACGCTTTGGCTAGAAACTATTTGGTGTGTATGCTTATAATATTCTATTTAATGATATAAATGAGTCATACTGTCAATATTATTCTTAGTTTGCTCTTTAGGTGGGCGTGCATGAGCTATTTAGTCCTATTCTTCAACATTTCTTTCTTTAAATTATTTTCTTTCTTTAAATTAGTTTTGAACAAAACATTTATCCTCTGTTCAGTTTACAGTTTATTTGCTGTCTGTCCTCCTCCTCCATTGTCTCCCTCAGACTTCTTGCTGGCTCTTTCTGTGAAGGACAGGCGTCAGTACTACAGGACTTCTGGCTCTGTGCCACTGGACGACATCCCAGTGTGGACTCCCACTACAGGTCAGACACCCAACATCAGTCAAAGTCACTGTCAAGTTCATTCAGGGTCAGATGGTGGTGGTGAAACTTTACTGCACTTTTCAGATATTTGACCACATCACATCAAGAAATGAAGAGCATTTGCAAATTATGAGCAATGTAAAGATAGTTGGAAGGAGCAGTTATGTGGTAATTTAAGTATATATAATATACTCTGATGCACAATAAAAATGAACATACTGAAAAAATGAATATTGTAATTTGTCATTGTTTCTGTAAATATACACATAAATATGTATATTTTATATGTGTATTTATTTTTGCCTATTTACTTTTAATTTACAGACTAGGTATCTCATTTTATTTGTCCAGTAACCCCAATTGAAAGGCTGTATTACTTAGATGTTATGGAAGAACTCAGTTTGCTCCATGCATTACACATTATTTATCATTCTCTACTGGAATCAATATTGAAATCATATTAAATTAATAATTTGCTTCGAACTAGTTCCTGCAGTCAGTGAAGGTTTTGTTCACTGCAGTTTGGCAGTGAACAAAACCTTCTTGAAAAAAATAAGGAAAGCAAGTTAGGCAGGTTTATTTTTCAGTTTTAGACCTGAATCTATAAACTAGGCGTTGAAAGATATTTGAAATGTATGATCCGAGTAGACCAGAGCATGTGCGGAATAAAGTCTTTTCACTCTAGATCATAGTAGAATTCAGCAGCAGTGTACAGTACCCCAGAAATATCATACTATGTAAATACAAACTAAATATGGTCATAGTATGACCTACCATGTTCTGTTTAACACTGTAGACCCATAAAAAGAACTGTTTTTTAATTAGAAGTCATTCAAATCTTCCTTTTGTATAGTTTAACCTCACACCTTTAATTTAAGAATTTGCATTGTTTTATAATTTTATTATTAGGTATGGGAGCAAACAACCAAGACATGTATGTGTGTGTCCATTCATCAGGTGCTTCAGAGAAAACTCTGTACGAGAGGAATGAAAAGCTGGACCGAAAGATTTCCCTCTACAGTGGCGACATCACCAAGCTGGAGATAGACGCTATAGTCAATGCAGGTATGTGTGTATAAATGAGTGGGTGTTGGATCAGTGTGAAGGTTAGTCATCCAGTATGGCCACCAATAATCTATTTTCACACATGATGATAAAATAAAATGAAAAACCAGATAAGACGTGGTTTAGTTTCATTTCATTTCCTCTATTTGCAACAAAAGTATTGAGCGACAGAAAAAAAGAAACAAAAACAAGAGGTCAATATAAAGAAGAAAGCCAACCGGTGAGAAATATGAGAAAGGATTATGGATTAAAAAACTGGGTGCCAAACTGAGCGCAGCCCACAGTCTGTTTGTGCATTCATGTGCATTTATTATGTATAAATTTAGCACGAAACACCTGTGAGGGCGGCTTGTGCTGTAAATATGGGTATTTATGATTTTTTTTCTCAGCATGTGGGAGGGACGGCTACAGGCTTTTATATGATTACCAACGTGTTTGTACCATGAAGTTTTCTTTCAACTAGAGCATGTACAGTACACAGGAATATAATAGGGCATTAGAATCAGAAGGATTGCTGACTGTGTCCCCAGAAACTTCAGAAGTAGATAAATCAACTTGCAGTCACAGCCCCCTTTTCTGTGAAGTCTCAGTCCTGAAGAGATTTTGGACAAGATGTTTGAAATAAAACTGACAGCTGGTGCAAAAATTGTTCAAAAACTAGAGAAAAAACTGCTGTCAGAGCTAATCATAGTTTTATTTGGGTACCACATCAGGCAGAAAATAAATGGTCTGGGCGCACTGCGTGTACTTTACTTTATTTTGCATACACATTTTATCCTGGTTATGCCGTCTCCTCTAGGCACTTGTTGTGGTGACATTACATCTGTTTCTGCAACCGAACAAACTTTTGATTGATTTCATAAACTGGTTGGTAGTGCTGCAACTAATCATTATTTTTATTGTCAGTTAAACTCATAGTTATGTGTTTCAACCAATCAATTTCAATAAAAAAAGTCTTCTTTTGTCCAACTGACCACCCAAAACCCAAACGTCTATTTGAAAAGCTTGAATATTTGTCATTTTTGCTTTGTTTGAACACTTGATAATGAATTGATTATCAATAGTTTTCTGTCAGTTGACACATTAACTAGTTGTTTCAGCTATTCAGCTATGGAGACTCCTTTTCTCTGACTTATTAATGCATTTGGCTGTTGAGCCACTAGGCTTTGTTTTCTTTTTGTTCTCCTTTATAATGTGAGAATTTTTGAACACATGTTAAATGAAATTAAAACAAGACTTGAGTGTTTCTGGCAGAAAATCATTTTTGACACAGCGAAATAAAAAATATATAAAAAGGTTTGCAGAAAATGTGTTTGTCGTTCAATCATGATGAAATTATCAATACTTTTGAGAAAACACATTTTTTTTCTGAAATGTAATTATTTGGGCCTAGACAAACAAATGTAGTACTGACCAGTTATGAACTATGTGTAACCACCATAACTGAGCCGCATAGCAGGAAAAAGCTGATACCAAATATAGTAAAAATTATCAATGGATATACTGTATTACTCTAACTCAATACATTTTGATTAAATAAGTCATGTGATCTATATAAAAATTAGAAGTTGTTGCTTTTCAGCACTTACAATTAAGATTAGAGTCTTTCTGGTGACCATTAGATGGAGCCCAAAGCCAGTACATTTACTGAAGACCTTTTCCCACAAGGCTATTTGAACATTTGGGGGAAATTTAATCGGTGCCTTGGCACAGACGGTGCATCAGGGAAGAGTGAGGCAGGCCAGCATGCCTAAATGATGCTTGATGATGAGGCTTTAGCAGAAAATGATAGATCTTCATTGGCAGCTGACTGTCAGCAGGTGTATGCTATGCCAGCATCCAGTGATTGTGTTGATCTTTGACTCCCATTTATGGCATTATTGCCTGTGTTTGTGTGTGAGTGCTTGCGAGCGTCCATGCATGCATCTGCCTACAAATGTTCAAGTAATTATAGCGTGTGTGCATACAGTAAGTAATTATAATTTGTAATTTGTCTCTGTGTGTCTGTAGAGGCGACTTTGTGCTGGGGTTGCGTGCTTTACGAGAGCTTTTACAGAGTCGCACGATGCAAAGTGGCGTGGAATTAACAAGAGGAAACAGCCAGTAAAGTGTCATTTAGCCGAGAGGACGAGGCAAGGTGAGGGAAGGAGGCTGGAAAACACAACAGTGCCGGAGGAAACATGACAGAGAGACGGAGCGTGAGAGAGTCGGCACGCCGACTCAGAGGAGGAGAGGGGAGAGTCTGGAGGAGTGAAAAGAAAGAGGATAAAACAGAGGCAGGGAGGGGACACAGGCTAGTATTTAAATCGCGGACTGCATTGCCATGGCAACAAGCAGGTACAGGGTATCCACAAAGGGGTTTTGGGCAGAGTCCGATCATCCTTTTCTGCCTGACTGATTGGCTGGCCAGCTGACTGTCTCCGTGGTCATTTTGTCGACTAAGCGGGCTGACCTTTCCATCCAGTGACTAACTGATTGACTAAGAGGCTCTGAGTGATGTCAGTTGGACTTAAAGAGATATGACGTTGAGATAAAAGAGAGCGGCGAACAAACACAGAGGGAGAGGAGAACAGTTATAAAAGTCATTTGCGCTCATTTAGGGAATTGCTCGCAAACCTGTTCTCCTGTTGTGGGCCTAACAGCAAAGCATCAGCATCAGGAAGCAGGCAGACCTGTGACTGTGGTTTTTGACATGTGGAGAGGAGTGTTGTGGTCTTTTTCTGGCTGCTTCGAAAGGCCTTGAAGAATCATTTAGCCCACAACGCAGCAAACATTCAATTGAAGCCAACTGTGGCCAATTATACGCTATACTGGCAGAGTGTAGTGTAGTGAGGGGGGTTTCCAGGGCCTGGCTAGTGGTTAGCAGATGACTGACACACAAAAGCCTGCACACATGAACGCTTAAAGAGACGCACTTGTGTGTGTGTGTGTGTGTGTGTGTGTGATACACGCAGACACAGGAGTGCCCGCGACCTGCGAGCTAACAGGTGGAAGTCAGACGCTGCTCCACCCTGTTTCTTCCCCTCCTCAGTCAGCACTAATTGATCAGATGAGCAGGGCATTTGCAGGGAAGCTGGGCGGGCGCGCTGTTTGTCGTTTGTGTCGCTCTCAATAAAGATTGGATTTACAGTAACTCTCCACTCCTCCCCCGTCTCCTCCTCCTCCTCCGCCCCCACCCCAACCATCACCACCACCACCACCACCCCTTCCACACTTTTACAGCCCCTGGCTCCTGCCCACTCCTATAAAACACTACAAACATAAAAACCCACAAGCACTTAAGAGCCGTCCTGGTGAGGTGGGGTGAAGGGAGATGGGGGGGAGGAGATGACGGGCAGAAACATCCTCCTCTTTACACCCCTCAATCACTCCGTCCGGAGAAGGAGAGAGAGATGGAGGGGAGGATATATTGTCTCTGATGGGCTAGCTGATTAAGATGGATTGCACAATGAAATGTCGTTGGAGTGATGAGTTCTTGGACTATGTGTGTATGCGTGCGAGTGGGTGCGCGTCTGTGTGGATACGATGTCTCGGCAACTAACTTTGCATTAAAACCTTTTTTCAAATTGATTAAATGCAAATTTGCTTAGCTCTACTGAGCTGCGTTTTCACTGGCAAAAGTTTTATTCCTCATTTCCATTCCAGCACTTACTTTCGACCACCATAGTGTTTATCGTGTTTGACATTAAATGCCATTTATTTCGGCCAACATTTTTCTTTGCATAGATTTGAGATTTAATTGAAAAAGATTTAAAAACTGGACATAGAAGTTCTCACAGTATTTTTGTGTAATGTCCTTTTTTCCAGTGGAGCTAACTCTGTGTGAGAGTAAATGCAGTGGCAGAGTCGGCTGATAAATCTTTCAGGCTAGACTATAAAAAACTGTCCCTAAAATTAAGCCGTGCACCGTCAAGTGATAAAGAATATTCTGGTCCTATCTCAGTCTTTAGAGCTGAACCACTCGTCTTCGTCACAATTTCTGCATGCTGAGAATCTGTACGAGTGTGTGTGTTTGTACAGGACTGACCGTGTGTACCTCTGCACATGTGTTTGGATGTATTGACGAGATTACGTACACGCATGTCTGCATGTGTACACCTGTGCACAGCTGCACCTGCCAGTGCCAGAAATACATAAACCTGCCTGTGTGAATGTGTGTGTGTGTGGTACAATATCTGGCGGGGTGGTGTGTGAGCGGTATACTTTTTGTGTGTGTATTGTGTGCAGGTGTGTTATCGAGTGTGTGTGTCTGTGTGTGCATGAGATAGGGTCTCCCAGGTTTTCCTCTGCAGGTCAGAGATAAAGCTGTTGGTTGGCGCTGGAAACCCACTCACCGTGGCAACAGCTGAGAGATACAAGATTAGAGCCAATAGTTTTCCTGGCCCGCAGGTGACAGACAGGATGAGAGAGAGAGAGAGAGCATCTGTAGACTATGCTGTAACTTCCTTACAGATAAGAGACCTAGGAAGAAAGCCTGGATGGACAGATGAGGGGATGGATAGCCGGGGCGGTGTACTGCCAGACGGGGAGAAGAAAAGGGTGAGAAAGTCACGAGGCAGGTGAAGAGTAGCTTTACGTCTCACCCACAACTTCTGCGAAATATGCAACCGTCAGTGTCACTGTGACGTAGGTTTTTAAAAAGGAACAAGGTGGGTCAGAAAGATGAACACTTCTTCAAAGAGATCTTGAAATTGCAAGCATAAACAAGCCTGTTGTGACTAAAAGCATGACTTGAAAAGCTGTGTGATATTTGCAGAATTAATTTAAGATGCTGATCAAAGCCTGAAGCGTGTCTCTTCAGGAATAATAATAAAAGTTGTGGATGTGTGGTCGATACGAGGGTCAGAGGCAGATTCAGCTCAAAGTCAAATGACAAAATCAAGCCGTAGAATTCAGTCACAGCAAGTACAAAACAAGGGAAGCAGATCTCTGTTGTATTCCTTAATACACAGCCTCTGATTTCTCATCGCAAAGTGAGCCTCTCACAAAAAACCTCATTTTGGATACGGTTTGAATAAAACAGACTGATATATCATGCTTGTGGCCTTCTGCATTTGATCACAGCCACTGAACAGCTGCAATAAAATGAACAACATCAGCTTGTAAAACACAGCTAACTTCACCCTTGATGAGGTATGATTAATTATTTGCAAAGTAAACATATGACGATCAATCAGAATGAATCACCCGCTGATGCGTCTTCTATATCAGTGTAGTTAGTAGATGGGCTTTGTGTTTTCACTGAAGCCTCATACTTATTATATATTATTTGTTTTACACAGACATGTGACAATTAAAAGAAAAAACAAAATAAAGTGTTTTAGCAAGGTATCTTCAAAGTCTCGGAACTCTCCAGGACGGAAGAACACTTTTTCCAAAAGATATTCATTTTTGATGATGGTGGTGGAGAGCGCTGTCTAACACGTCGCTCCAAAATCTCCTCTCTCTGAGGAGAGAGGAGACAAGTGGACCCAAACCAAGCAAGCAGAATGGCTCCCCAAAGCATAACAGAGCCACCATATCACTGTGGGAGGTCAAGCTTTCAGGCCTGTACCGTTCTCTTGGTGTACGACACACATGCACTCACCCACTTGTGGAGAATATGGTGACTCATCGGACCGTATCACTGTTGAAACATGAGCCAGTTGAGCACTTCGTCACTGAAGTTCCTGCCATCCGTGCCCCAACAATGTACTCTCTTTCAAAGTCACTTAAATCTTTTTCTTTTCCTACCTCGGTATGAAATCTGAATCAACTGGGCCTGCTGAGCATTTTTATACATGCCACAGAGCATGATTGGAGGTTAATTGCTTATTGTGCCATGCAGTGCACCTGTGTGGCAGCATCTGCGTTCATTCTGTTTCTCCACTCATTTATTCAGGTATTTTCTTTAATCTGTCACCCATCTGTATATTTTACAGGGAGGAACACTGTTGGAAAAATTCAGGTGCATGTCCCATTTAGATAAACATAGAATACAGTCAATCATGTTCACATTTTCATCAGTTGTTGTTTGGGACTTTGAGACTGTGAACATCTTTCAGACTGTCTTTTTGGACTCGCCGTCTTATAACACTCTATGACACAATCTTTGTTGACTGCTTGATAGATGTTTGATGACTGCCTCGCTGGTCACTCCTGGTGCTGGAGTTTGTCAAGTGATGGTACCTCGCTGCCTCGCTCCAGTTGTTTTACTGTCACAGCTGCTGTGAATGTGTTAAGACACTGAAATGTCTCGTCCTTGAATCTAAGACAACTCAATTTTACACACACACACACACACACACACACACACACACACACAGATGGCGACAGAATGGCTATAACTCACAATTATAATTATTACTGATTAATCTCCTGGTTATTTTCTTGATATCAGATTAGTTGTTTTGTTTGTAAAATATTTTATCTACAAAGCTATAAAACAGGGAGGACCACCAGATCTTTCCACAAGAAAAGCTGGAACAAGAAAATATTTTGCATTTGATCAACAATTATCCAAATAGTTGGTGATTAGATTTCTGCCTGTCAACCAAATTAACAAATTGTTTTAGTTGTAAAAAAATTGCTCTTCAGGCCAACATGCTTTTCCTGGGAAATACTTTACCAAGTGTGGCAATCCACTGTTATCCTAATAAATCTGGTCTTGTGATCAATTTCAGTAGCAGGTGACAGCCACAACAATAGTCCCACTCATTAAAAATATTTTCCCAGAAGGATGAAGCAGCTATAATCAATATTTTTATGATAACAATGTATCAAATTAAAACAAGGTCACAATGTGAAAGGGGTTTCTCATAGTAATTTTGATTTCCATAATTTTTCAAGCAAAAATGCCAAATACTCTCTATGTAACAGTGAAAGAAATTGCAAATTGTATTTCTTCACTATTTTTCAATCTCTCAGAGACAAAACGGTTAAACGATAAATGCAAAGAGGGACTGATCTGTAACAAATGCTAGACATGTCTCACTTATGTCACACACGCTTGAATTGAATTCGTCAGTACAGCAGAAACCTCCCAATTTCAAGTTAATGTTTCATGATTACAATATGAGGATGGATAGGCGGAGTAAGCAACAATAATTGAATGTCAGTGTTTCTTGGATGCTTCCACCGGGTGCAATATAAAATCAACCCAGTGGTGGAGCATCTTTTATTGATTCCAGAGAAGTTTGTGGTTGATGATGACCGATAGCTGTACTGGGGAAGGCTGTGGGTCTTGAGGGCTGTAGAGGATGAAGGGACCGGGGCTTTGGGAAGGCATGGATGAGTTGACTCAGGCAGACAGACACACAGGCAGCGAGACATCGACTAGAGCAGCTGGAGGAGAAAGGTGAGAGGGATGTGCTCAGTGAGCCTGTTTGGTGATTTTAAGAGGATAAAACAGCGAACCCTTGGCTCTGCAGGTAGAGCCCCTTACAAGAGCATTACCCAACAGTGGCACAGCGTCACACTCCTTCTGCAAGGCTTCGCTGATTCTTAGCTGGCTTTGTCAATGGGGCTTAGCGCTGTGCTTAGCGCCAGAATCAGCCCGGCAGACATCCCTGCTTTCGCCACTCTGCTAGAATGCGTATGGAAGATTGTCAGGCTTGACTTCTTGTTGTAAATTGCTTCAGAGTGGCTAAAATTATTTCTCAGATTTCACCTGAGGTGCATTTTTCTCATTTGACTGGAGTAATAGGGGACACACAGTAGGGATCTTTGCATGCCTAACCACGTTATAAGGGATTTTCCAGCATCAGGCCAAGGATTAAGTGATTTTTGTCATAGATCTACTTTGAATGCCACAATATCTACTCCAGTCTCTAGTACTTAGTCTGTTTGTTTTAAGTATGTACATCATGTAGCAGTTATTAGAGGATAATCAAGCTGTAGCCAGCTGTTGTAAATTTTTCTGCCTGAGGAATTAATGTTTTCAAGGCTGTATTTCATCCTTAGATGACTGCCTTTTTTTCAACAAGTCACTTATCCAAGGTTTTAATCAGGAGAGGCATGTTGTTGTGATCCACCCAGCCTCCCTGGTAGTAACAAGGGTCAGAGGAGGTGATGGAAAGCCCAGAACAGAGACTTCTTGTTGTGTTGAGGGTCCCACAGGCCCCACAGTGTGTGTTTTCTATCTCTCTCTGTGCTGCAGTTACCATACATCTACCCTGGAGCACTTGTCAGCTCCTCTTAGGATAGCCTCATATTACAAGATGCAAAATGTCACACCAAGTTTGCTATCGCAGACAAATATTTCACATGTGTGTGTGCTCTAAGAAAGCCTAAAAACAGATACTATAAAATGGCCTGGGTGTATCTTTGTGTGTCTGATGTAGTAATGGTGCTTAGTTTAAAGCAAGATCAAATAGAAATCTTCTTCTTGCTCTTAGCTGACCTCTCTATGTCAGTACAAATTAATTTACTTAGAGTTGTAATGTTTACCTGAAAAGTAAACTGGGTTCATATGCTGCTGCTCTGAAGCAGAACTGGTTACAGATCCCTCGTGAACTGCACTGTTTCTCCCTACCGTGGTAACTGTACTTCCTTAGCTCTAGTTCCTATAGCAATATCCCCACTACGCTGACTGTGTGTTTTGTGAAGCAGCGCTAATGGACATGTTCTCACAATATGCCTGTCAACTATCAGTACACACGAGCACTTACAGAGGCAAATTGGCATCACTGATGCTGCTTCAGTTTCAGAGTAAATGTGATGTGCTGTCAAAACTTAACCCTGCCACGACCACCTCTCCACTCTACTAGCTACTAAACCAGGACAGAATTACAGTGGTGAGCATCGAGCCGAATGTGCCAAATGGAGACGTTAACCTGTTTTTTAGCTGAAAGAGGATTTGCTGTGCAAAAGCCAATAAAAGAGTGTGAGAGGAAAATCCATCTAAGGGAGTCTGATCTGTATGGATTTTAATCAGTAAGGTCAGCAGTAAGCAGTGGTTGTGATAGGCAGGGTCAGAGACAGCGACAGACAGCGCAGGGTGCTTTTTGTGTACCACAAAGACTGCTGCAAAGTTTACACTGATTCTAAAAGAGCACATTTTACTGAGCTGTTACTTTATTTTAGTTATTTATTTTATTTTACCTTCTTTCTTTCTTTTTTTTTGTGGAGTGGAGCAGCTGCTTTTAGTGGTGCATTAGACCGTTATTTCAGTTGGTTCATTTTCAATAGCTTTCATTAGCAGAGCCACAACTAACAATTTCATTAGTGATTAATCTGCAAAATGGTTTGTTGATTAACTGGTCGATTAAATGTCAGAAAATAGTGAAAAATACCCATCACAGGTTCCCAGTGGAGTGTTAAAAATACAGTCCATTTGCGGGTGGTCAGCAGTGGAAGAAATACGGAGATCTTTAATTGAGTAAATATACCAATACCACAGTGTAAAGATACCTTATTTAAAACTTACATTAGTAAATGTACAGAAAAATTAAAAGCAAAATGTATCAAAAGTAAAGATACTTGTAATGCAGAATGGCTCCTTTCATAGTTTTATATTATTATTTTCAGTAATTAACAAATATTTGAGAAACATTTAAATGTTGTTGCTGGGTCGGGCTAAGCAAATTTGAACTACTTTGTGGGTATTTTAATCTAGAACAGCGCATTTGGTTATAACTTGATTTCTTTATGTAAAATCAAGACAAACTAGTAATTTTAGGAAATTAAATGTGTTGGAGTAAAGAAACAAATTTAGCATTTGCCTCTCAGATGTAGTGGAGTAAAAGCACAAATGAACAACACATGTACCTAAAATGATGGGAAGAGATGACGACCACTGCTGAAAAGTGAGGAAATGACTTACTTGGTTATTAGCAGGCAAACAGGCATCTGGTAGACGTCATGATGGCTGTGAAGTTGCATATTTTATCGTCACAGCAGTTAAAAACCCAAAGATATTCAATTCACTGTTATGTCTGAACAAAGCAAAGCAAGGAACCGTCACACTTCAGTAAGTTTTTGGCCTTTTTGCTTGAAAAATGAATGATTATCTGAAAAGTTGCTGATTAATTTTCAGTCATTTGAATAAAAGATTGAAAGACTACTACATGCTCTGTAAGCTAGCTGTAACTGCAGTCCTGTCATCTCTATAGAGGGCAACATTTTGATGCTGGTAAATGCTTTAAAAATGGATTTAACCATTAGTGCAGAACCACTGGGTGTCATCTGTGATTCACAGACACCAAGACATCTGAGGACCTTTAAATGACTGAATTTAATGTCTAAATCCTCAATCATAAATGTTCTTGAATATATTATTTTTCTTATGCAGTGAAGACTGGAGTTTATGGAAGCTGTGCATATTCAGAAAGTTTCTTTATAGACCGGTTAATGTGAAATTAAAAATTAAATCCAAATACTTTATTGTTAGTAGCATAGTGTGTCACTAAAGAGATGTGCTTGCTATAATCACTGCGCTCCCTGTACAGTAATATTTCGTCTAGAGAGAGCTAATATCTCTGTATTTGTTTTGAGGATGTACGCTTCATCCTCCTTATGATTAAAAAGTACATATAAAACGAATAGAAAATTACTCCTCCACGCCCTCCTGAAGTGGTTTGTTTTTGATGGTAAAGTAAATGAAAGGCTGTAGGCGTATTTCATCTTTAAGGGTTTAGACGATCTAAGTGCCACCACAGTGAGGAATCAGAATCTATATAATTCAAATTCACTTTTAGAGTAGCTTTTAAACTGTGTTTGTTTGACTGATATTTTCTTTTATCTTGAGATTTTTGCTGTGTTTTTCTAGCCTCTGAACATGCACACTGTTGACCCTCATTTTGTCCTCGCTCAAATCTAGACGCTTGTATCTCACACTTTTCATTGCTGCACTGAAGTTGTGCTGTTATGTCCACTCTGTCCTCTCGTATCTGTGTCTTCGCCATGGGCAAAGTTTGGAGGCTGCGGTGGCTTTGGGAATTGGCTGCAACATGGATTTAGACAGTGCTGCTGCTCCAGTTTTTCCAGTCCAGATCTGTCCAAGTTAATTACGGTACAACTGTCAGAAAGACCACTTTACTGGTCATTTGGGCAGCGACATTAATGCTCTCTGTGTACTGGACATTTTGAGCTTTCAAGGTTCAGTGCCCCCTGTTTCCGCGGGATGCTCTGATGTCCAGTTTGTGTCTCAATTTGAGCTGGAAAATGGAAGAAAAGCTACAACGCTTTATGGTGCGTCTCCACAGTTTCATCCTCTCCCTTCCCCCTTCACTTTCACTACCACTTCAATTTAGACATCATCTCAGGGCTGTGACCTGAGAGGAGCGAGACACTGGCATTAGACAAACAGGCCTCAGTTTACAGCTTCAGATTGATTTACACCCTGACATTGAGAAGTTAACATACCCTTAGAGAGTTAATCCCTAATGTTGTTCGGGTCAGTAAATAAATGGAAAAAGAAAAGCCAAACTGAAGGAGTTTGCAGAAAAGCTCATTCGTGCTAATTATTTCTCTCCCACCCCTCCCTTGTTAAAAGCTTTCCCACCCCTCCAATCAATCGCCACTTTAGTGAGCAGGAAGGGATGGAGGAAGTGTGAGCCTCATTAGCCTGATTGGGCCGATGTGGGAGATGGAAGGAGATGGAGTGAATGAGGGAGTAAAAGAGAAAAGGAGTCAGCTTGATCATCAGCACTTGGCCCATCAGGGCTTCTGTCATCAAGTGCTGCATTCAAATGTGTTGGTCTGTTGTGTAGCTTTGTGGCTCCTGGAAGGCCTGGAGAAAATCTTGTGAAGGTACAGTTGCTGGAATTAATGGTTCATTTTGCTTAGAATGAACAAGGTTGTACGACCTGCCATCAAACCACATGTTAAGCGTTTCCATCTGTTACAAACAGCTAGCTTGGGTCCAGACTCTTAATAAACGCCCACATGTTCTTCTGGTGTTGTGGCCATTGACCAATTAGAGCTCTGTATGCAGTGTGAAGATTGTTAATATCATCTTCCAGTGTAGCTTTCTAGCTACCACCTCTCTAGCTACATCAATGACAAATAGCAGCAGGATAATGGCCACAAAAATGCTCAAGGGAGAGATGCAGGTGACAGGTTGCTGTAAGCTGACATACAGAAAATCAGCTAACTTGGACATGACGTCAGGCTGAATGAAATAGGTGCAATTCAGTCTGATTATCTACTGAATGGCACTTGACAGCATGTCATCATGGCCTCTTCCTGATTGACTCCCACTGCCACCCTGATCTCTGTCCAAGAACTCTGTGTTTTGTTGTTTAAATACAATAAATTGACTTTCTCTGATTCATTAATTGGGTTGCGTTCAGCTGTACAGACAAAAAAGGTGACTGAAGTAGTTGTGTGAAGCATCAAACTCTTTATTACACCTCTCCAGTTGCCACATAAGTGAGTGTGATTGTCAGATTGGGTGCAGTTCTTCACACTTCCAACGTTGGAGGGTTAAGGCAAGAATTTATTAATAATTTATTAAAAGAGAAATATAAAATACAGTTACATAGTTAGAATGTTAACAAATAGGTAAATGTGAAACAACCAAAGCTGCTCGAACTATGGCAGAAGTGTTGTGTTCATGTAGGACCCCATCATTCAGAGTAAGAAGCTAACTGGAAGAAATGGGTCCTTTGAAACATTCATACAATCATATTACTAATTGAGGGGATTCAAGAAATGTAAAGTAAATTGATGCCATAGATGGAGGACGTGACAATGAAAAATAAACTATTCCTCGGTTTGGGAAGCAGGAATAGAAAAGGCTCCATCACCTTCAGACTTTAACTGGGAAAGTGAAATGGCGAGGAACAGCTGATCAAAGGGAGCAGGAGAGCTGTTTAAAATGGCTGACTAAATGTGACGGGGGCTATTGATATTGTATAAAGCGAGTCCTCTGAGGTTGTGACAGTGCGACAGTAATGTGCAGCTTGTAAAGCAGCCAGCTGTCAAAGTTGTGTGTGTTTCCTTATGCAGGGCAGAGTTCAATTCTCTGCGCTGTCTCACTTAACGCACTCCTTAGTATCGCAATAATCGTTTGCATCCCCAGTTCCTTATGACAATAATAGTGTACCGCCTGCCCTTTTTTCAAATATTGGTTTTGCTGCCAGACAAGTAATCGGCCTAGCATTAAGGCTTTGGCTGTGCATCCAAAGTCCTCGTCTCCTTGGCTTCTCAGGTCGAATACTCAAGCATCCCCGCCACCAAAAAAAAACCCCAAATAAAACACACTCAAAGTGCAACCACAATCACCTGATGAATGGCTCTTTTTAAATGAGTTTATCAACCTTTGATGATTGATGTTTTTTATTTAGACTTCTGACATTTGAATCCAGCTCTGTTTCACTGAACCAGCTGTGCAAATAATTTAGAGTAGAACTGAGACGCACAAGACGGAATGAGAAAAAATTAGATATGGAAATTAAAAGCACATTGGGGGAAGATTATCCTCATTGTAGGCAGTGTTATGTGAATAATAAAGTATAATTCAGTCTGACAATAAGCCTCCATTTTCTCTCATCTTTGTAATCATAGCTTAGTGAACAAAGTACAAAGGATGTATCATTGTAACCTCCAAAATGGGCTTTAATCCAACCCCGAGTCCTCTTCCCTTCTCTCCACCAGCAAATACAAGGGGTGCTCATTGTCTGCTCACATGTCCTCATCACAGACGACGCTGTTGTCACACAATCACACACACGGACATGGACAGAGTACAGCGAGTACACACTGCACACAATTACCATCTTGTAATTGCGATCTATCATGCGTTGTTATGAAGTGGTGCCCGACGCGCATGCTGTCGGCCCTGCTGCATTACCAGAGCTTAGGAAATGACAAGATTATTTATAGGAGCTATTTATCCACTCATCCTGTTGTCACGCCGTTCTCAGGTGGAACGGGCAGCCCTGGTCAGAGCCAGACTGACAGATGGGTTGATTAATCAGAGTATCAGCCAGTGTAGCACATGATGGTCACAAAAAGTGGAGCATGAATTGGTGGATTTAGCTCACAAAGTCGCTTAAAGTGAGGTTTTACAGGTAAAAAGGTCAATGTAGGGACTGTTTCAAATGTCCTGTACAGTTTCTAATGATGCTGTAAATACAGAAAAGAGAGAATAAACATCTGGTTGTAGCCTGTAATGTGCAGTATATTTTGTCATTTCTGATTCACCTGTCTTATATAATCCTAGCTACAGATTTATGGAGCTTTTAAACAGGTAATTTGTTCAATATGTGTCATTTTATTTTAATTAATTCTGTATAATTAAAAAATTGTTTTGTTTTGTTAAGCCCCTGGCAAACACTTGTTTTCAGTGCATGAAGACAAGGACAAAATTAAATTTTTGGTCAATTCACTTTCAATAAAACACAGTCCAGTGATTAAAAAATGAAGAATATTTATCCTTAAAATTGAAAAACTGAAAGCAGACTGCAGGTGAATTTGTCTTTCATAAAACATTTTTAAAAATTCAAGGACGCTATGATGCATTGGGAAAGAACGCCTCAATCACAGTAATGTCAAGCAGTGAAAAGATTTAATGCATCTTTATTTTTGGTGTTATCTGGGTGCATGTGTGTTTCATTTGTCTCAGTCTCCACTCTAAGACTGTTTATCCTACAGAAGGTATAAATCTTTAACAAGTGGTCACAAATAGATACTTTCATATTTAAAAAGGGCAAATAATTTCATAAAAAAAAATCATTGTAACATTACTCAAACAGGATTTTTGAGGCCAAAACCGATAATGATATTCAAGGGTTTAAAAATGTGGACAAGGATATATTTGCCACAATTATTTTCCCATGAACACATTGCATACACAAATATGTTTTGATATGATATGATGATGATAACATTTTGTAGTTGATTAGTAAAGTTGTTGATACAGTATATCTATAAGCTATAATCCTATAAGCTTCCAAATGTTTTCCTTACTTTTATTTTTTGGCAACAATGGAGGTTTTGGTCTTTTCATCAGAATTATTGACAACAAGAAAAATATAGAATTTCCCTCCTTAGCTGTTAGTTGTTTGTCAATATGAAAATATGTTAGAAGTTGGAGAGAGAGGAGGAAAATAATTTCTCTCTTTGATAGAGTAAATTTAGGATTTTGATTAACAGCTGTGATTCCATTATTTTGTAAAAAAAAAAAAAATTTTTGAATTTCTGTTTTTTATGTGCCACCTTGAATCAGCTGTACACTGAGTGTGTTGGACCTCTGGTATGATCACAATCCACTCTGTGGTATTTTCAACTAAGTAATGAATAATTTACTGCGCTCCTGGAATTCATTTATTTTTTGGCTGCGATGCGTCTGTCTCTGCTGAAGAAAGGCTGAGAGTCAGTACTCTGGAGAAATCACATGTTGACATAAGTACAAGTGCTGAGGCCTGTGCACAGTCCAGAGTGTTGCCCCGCAGAGGTGGGCAGTAAGCCGACCGTGAGTGAAGGCTGCGAGCTCTGGAGGGCCCCATCCAGCAGGAGCCCACCGCCTGAAGCGCTCTTCGGCCGGGGCTTGTTTCCCTTCACAGTTTGCTCGTGTAGGCAGGAGATGAAACTGCATGCCTGATGGTTTATCAAGTGAAGAAAAGGAATGCATCAATTATTCACTTAATGTCAGTGTAGGACAGATAATGAGGCAAATAGCACAAAGATTACTTTAGGTTATAAATGCTTTTCATTTTCCTCAGTTTCAGATGCTCTCTTTCCTAAGAGCAAGGTTACAAAAAATGCTATACAGGCTTATAATTAAGCTAAATTAAAAGATAACACACAAGGCTAAGAAACTGAATGGAGGACAATTGCAGTACAAGGGCAATTTGGTTATCTTTTTGTACATACTTTCAGTGCGGTTTTGTCAAAAATTCTCTGGGAAGATTTCACCAAAGAGATAGAGATCATCATAGAGAGAGGCACCAAAGTGTCTCTCTCTATGATAGACAGCCTAATTCATACAGTTGGTGTCGTTGTAATCCCCCTGAGGCTGTCTAACTTTGCTCTCTGCCTTGTTTATTCCAGTGATGTCCTCTCCATCCATTGCTACAGAGGAACCCAGACCACCACAGCTTAATGTTTTGTTGTTGTTGGATCAGTTCACACCTCTGAGGCATTGCTCTGGTTTCTTGCAGTGTGCGTTTGTTTATGTGAGGAGAAACATGTCAGTGTTTGTTATCCAGCTCTGCCGCGGTCCTTCGGGACCACCAGTCCCCTGTCACTCAACGGTGTACAGATGTGCATCCAACAACAACAACTTTTAAAATTAATTTAGAATTCATATGTTTGTTTTAAGATTTTTAGCTGAGATGGGGATTTGCGCTGGAGGCTTGTAAATCTGTGTGTTTTTTTAATTTTTTTTACATTAACAATGCCTTGTTGGTGCATACCTACGTGTGTTTGAGACCTGGACCTTTTGACTGCATGTACCTGCGTTGATGTTTATAGCATACCTATTTATTGTATTCTCTCATATCTTTGTATTGCATTTGCTTATGTCTTTCTCT
This sequence comes from Scortum barcoo, assembly GCA_023238725.1. Lineage (NCBI taxonomy): Eukaryota > Metazoa > Chordata > Actinopteri > Centrarchiformes > Terapontidae > Scortum > Scortum barcoo. The sequence goes on from CM041554.1 coordinate 12,898,022, forward strand.
GCTGAGCCCTTGACTGCTGTGAGTTTAATCTGCAGCCTGAAAGAAAACATGAACTTGTGGTCTTACTCTTCAGTCTCTTTCATTTTTGCATCACCTTCAGTGAAAAATAAACAGAAATCCATGGGAACATTTGTATCCAAACAAACAAACGAACCGCTCAAAAGATTCTGTTAGTTATGCACGGCTGGGGGAACTCATATATGCATACATACATACATACATACATACATTTCTCCAGATGAATGCATTTACCAAAGAGGCTTATAATACATGCAAACACAGGCAGACATTTTATTGCCATGCAGCTCTACATCACTCTCAACAGCACTGTGGTGAGAAAAATACTGAGCACGGGGTTTAAAATGCAACTTACCATTTTATTACACATTGTGAGTTGAGCTTATTTGTTAAAGAAATAGATTCAAGGTATTCAGAAATACACTGAATTAAAAGAAACCAAAGATACCATTGCTACATTACATTTGTTTGATATCTTTAACACATTTTAGTAGTAGTATTTTAGTCATTTTACTTTGGATAGAGGTGACTTGTAGATGGAAGCGCATCTAAAAAAAATCTACTTTTATGCCATTTGTCACAGTTTAAGAGCAAGTTTCAGACTCAGCAGATGTGAACTGCACTCTCTGAATATACATCTTTTTTGTTGGGTGCAATGTGAATTAGAATAATTAAGCTGGAGGGCTTGGCGCTAGATAATGGACTGCGACAGTGAAAGGACCCCATAATGACTGATGAGAAGTCAGGGCATTGTTGTTAAGAGCACAGACGTCACATTTACAGTTTGCGTTGGCGTGCGCACACACCGAGGCCCAGACATATAATCATGACTCCTTTAGATAAACATTCATATGAAGTAGGTCCTCTGTCTTTATCTCCCTCTCAGACACAGCCAGCACAGCCAGCCATTTCTAACTACATAACATATATTTCTGCCTGACTCTCCCTCACAAACACCCAACAACATCAGTTACTCTTAGATGGACACTTATACACTCCCCCGTTCGTTATATTGATCCATGCTTACACAAGCATTAGCACTCGCTCAGAATGAGAGGCATGTCTTCACCCAAACACAAGAGCACAGAGCAGAAATGCATGCACACAAATGTGCACACACAATTACTCTTTTGGTGTGGGGAAACATGCAACACGCCAACACACAAACTTGTCAGGATAAAAATGTGTCTCCTTTGGGCTGGCAAGTTTCTTCCAAATTGAATCGGAGCACATAGCAGCTGATGTATTCATCCAGTGTGTGTGATTTAACGAGGTCCACTCTGTCTCGTCATAAATCATATTAATAATCTGAGCTTCCCATTGATTTTTATTTTTTTTAAGTCATCCCAGTGCATTATTTGATATCTCAAGCCTTTGTTTCTGATTTAATGAACCCCACACAGACACACTCACGTGCACACAAAAAGAACTCGTGAAACATCGTTTTCTTTTAGAAGTCTTTATTCATCTGTGTAGAAAAAAAGACGACAGACCAATAAATGGAATAGCATTTTGCACCCATTTTTATGTTTATACATAAGAGTGTTTTCATTATCACATCCGAGGGTGACATTTTTAAAGGAAAAGGATTTCTGCACAGAATGAAAGGAAGCTTCAGTGCTCTTATAAAAAAGAAAACAAAAACAAATGCAGAAAAAATGACCCTAAAAACCCACACCGGAGCTCTTCCAGTATTACTGGTACACAGTAACACAGTTTGGAAAAGAGCAAGAGAGCTACTGAAAGTAAGAATGGGTTTCAACACTTGCAGGCTCTCTCTCTCTCTATATATATATATATATATATATGTATATATATCTCACTCCTCCCCATCCTTCCCTCTACGGCCTCGCTCTTTATTTTTCTCTCTCTACCATCTTCTCTTCCTCTTTTAATCTCTGGCTGTTTGTTAGCACTTCCCTTTGAAGTTCTTCCTCCTTTAAAGTATATTAGTGGGGTCAGAAAGCAGGTGGCACTTCCTTCTTGCTGTGTGTCTTTGTCTGCTGAACTGCACAGTGTAGCGGCAAGGCTGTGATCCCTGTAAACAGAACTGTGTCTCTGCTGTGCTGGGTGACTTGAGTCAGCCAGTGTACCTTACCATGCTAAAATACTCTGAATGAACTAACTAATTTAATTATTAATTAAGCTGCCAATCATTTTTTCTAGGAATCTGTTGGTCTATAAAATGTCAGAAAATAATCACAATTTCCTGCCCAGGGTGATGTCTCTGATTTGCTTACTTCATCTGGCAAACAGTTGAAAACATAAAGGTTTCAGTTTACTATCACATAAGACCAAGAAGAAAAGCTGCAAATACTCACAACTGGGAAGCTGAAACGAGGACATATTTGGCACTTTTGCTCAGAAAATGGCTTCAAGGATTAATTATTTATCAAAATAGTTGCAGATTAAGTTTCTGTTGATCAATTTTGTTGAGTAATCATTTCAGCTATACTTTTGTCAAATGTATGGAAGTTCTCACTTTAATATCTCTGGTTGTATTAGGCTGTTACGTTTCTACTAAATCAGTTTAACTTCTTTATGGTTGAATTGGAATTTTAATGATTTTTGCAGCAGTGTGATGTATTATTACTATATATTATAATTTGTGTAATTTGTAGTATTACAATTTGTCACGTTTTTAATTTACTGGATTATCCAATTTAATCTATAATCAGTTCCCTAATCAAAGTATCTGAAGTATGATATCCCAATACATATAAATATAACAATATAAAATTACATATACCATAAAATAATTGTATCCACATTACTCACTCTTACCCACTTGGATTTTGAACTTTTCTTCAGCGTTACAACTACAACTTTTTTTAATAAAATTGAAAAGATATATTATTATGAGTGAATTTTAGGAAAGAATAATTAGACCAGAGTAGTTCCGACTTCCACCAGAAAATTATTAGCTGCTATAACATATATTCAATTATGGTTTAACCAAGCTCTAGAAGATAATGGGTTACTATTATAGGATGTATGATTAGGTTTCTTTCACTTCATTTGCAAAGGTAATTTAATAATGAGGCTAGACCACCAATAGAAATTTGGCACATGCAGTACTTTTTTCTAAATTCTGATATGGACATTTTTAATAGCCATTCTGCTCAAGTTAGTCTGCTGTTTGTTCCTGGCAATCATTCCACTTTTTAAAATGCTTTTTTATTTTTTTTTCCTGATTGTCATATCTCTTTTTATCTTTTTGCCCTTTAGACATTTCTAAAATCTTGATATGTGGCACAGAAACAGGATCATGTTATGATGAAGACGATACATAATGTAAAAACTGACCACAATATATTGTTTAAGGAATCTTTTAGTTTTACTGAACACAGGCAAGTGAAAACATTAGTTCTTGAAGGAAGTTTGCAGTCTGCTACCACTCGGGTATTTGTTGAGTGCAGTAGTGGATACACTGGGTAAAACTTGAGACATTTTTAGGATGACAATGTCACATTATTCCAGTTGTCACCCCTCTTCTTTACCCCGCCCGCACCCTTCTCGATCCCCCATCTTCTTTTCCTTTTGTCTGCTTTTTTACCTCCTGCCGCTGCATTTGTCACACGCCCTTTTTTCACTTGTCTTCCTTTTGTCTCTCCTTTTCTGGCCTTGCTTTCTGCCTTAAGCCAACACACCTCTCTGAGTGTCTTAAACCCCGAAAACAGCACCGCTCTTTCTTTCCCCTTGGCTCATTTTATGTTCTATCCCTCCATCCATCCATCCATCCATCCAACAGACCCCCACTCCCTCGCTCTCTCTCTCCCTCTCATTAGTCTCTCTATGCTGTGGTTTGTGTCTCCCGTCTCTGTCAGAACTGTTATCACTGCTGTCAGCTCCCTTGGCGAGAACAAAGTCGTCCTCTGCTCACGGCACCACAAAAGACACGAGAGAAATAAAAAGAAAGAGCCTCAGCAAAAAAGAAAAAAAAACTGAGGCGGAAAGGAGGAAAAATTAAAAAGAAGGGGAGTAAACTAGAGGAAAAGGAGGGGGCTAGGAACACATCTTTTCATGTCAACCATGATACATTGTCATCTGTGGGTTATAACAACCATTGATTTCTCCCTCTGTCATCCCTTTTATCTATACAGCACAGAGCTTACAGTTGGTAGGAAGATATGAGAGCTATCTCTATACACGTCAAGTGCCTTTTCCTCATATTATAAATATATCTCCTGCTAAATCAGCTAAGCCTAGTATATCAACCTCAAATAAGTTACTGTGTATTATTATGAGCTGAGAAGAACAGTAGGTTTGAAAGACACTGAGATATCCAAAAGAGAAAACGTAACCATTTATAACTATAAGTAGCGCTGAAAGAAGGGCCTACTGTATAATTTAGTATACAGTAGTAGAGTATAGTAGGACTGTTTCTTCTGTCACTCAATAGCAATGTCCAATCAATATAGCTGAAATCAGTCTTTTCTACCTAGCAAACCAATCAGAATTGAACCAGCAGAGGCACAGAGGGTACTTTGGAAACCAAGGACAAAATGGCCACCAGCCAAGGGGTCGTCATCACAGAAATGGCACCTGGCACTCGTGGCTCAGGGAGTGTGTCCCTGTATCATCACGTGTAGGCATAATCTATGTCAGGAATGCCACCCTCTCTGTAGCCACGGTTGGTGCCGTAGGTGACATGATGGTGGCTGGTTTGGCTGAGGATGGTGCCGTTCAGGCTACCAGCTCCATGGCTGCTCCGGTAGGTCCCGTTAGCTTGGGAGGAAGAGGAGGAGGAGGGGAAAATGGTGTGGATGTAGGTGACATCCTCCAGCTTAGGCTGTAGAGGCTGATGGGCCATAGCTGTCATCTGAAACCCTGCAGGAGGGGCCCTGATCTCTAAGATGGAAGTGTCTTTCTTGGTGCCTGACTCTACATAGTCATCATAATGTTTTCCACCTCGACCCCTGCTGTATGAGCCTGAGTCCCCTGACATGTAACCTGCTCTCTGTCCATACCAGCAGAAGATACCAAAGATTAACAGCAGGCTCACTAATGCTGTGGCACCCCCTATGATCCCAGCCAGAGGCAGGGCTGTTAGTTCAGAGTTCTGTCCCTCTTTATCTGACCCCTCCCCTCCTGAGTTGACGAGAGCATCTCCAGTCTCTATCTGAGCGCAAGCTGGGGCAGAGTCTTTATTGTCCGTGTCCATGCTGCCAGCTCGAGATGAACCCATGCTGGAACCTCCAAAGGAGGGCTCCTGTCGTAGTGGCAGCAGGCAGATGAGGTAATGGGAGCGTGGGGTGAGCTGGGTAAGGAGGTACTGCCTCCTCTCTCCAGGCACCAGAGTCTCTGTTATGGAACCAAGAGCTGCACTGCTACCCAGTCTCAGCCACGACAGGCGGAAGGAGGGTGCCGGCTGTGGACATAGCCAACTCACCAGTACACTGTCTGAAGAGAGAGGTTTTACAGTCAGCTCCAGGGCCTCTCCAGATACCTGTCCTCCTTCCCCAGGAGGCAGAGGCAAAACAAGGCCCGGCCGCTTGGCTCGCAGAGTGAAGAGGGAACCTTGTGTGGGGACCAGCAGAGAGGTCGTGGTGGTGCTGCCATGGGGGACTGAAGCCACTGGTTGGCCTCCTCCAACACTGTCTTCACCTCCTCCATCTTTTTCTGCTGGGTTCACTCCCATTCCAGTACTGGGACCAGCAGGGGGACCTTCACACTGCTCCATCAGGGAAGTTAGGTCTCTTAAGGCTTGGCCTCTTACAGGCTCAGGCCCCTGACAGGTCAGACCTCTGACTGTCACTGCAGCCCCCCGGCTGTGCAGCCAGGCATGAAGCCAGCGAAGGTTGCAGCCACAGTACCAAGGGTTTCCTCGCAGCAGTAGCAGCTCCAGGCTTTCTGTGTCTTTCAGAAGTCCTCGTGGGAGACTGGTCAGATTGTTTCCTGACAGGTCCAGCCTCTGTAGCCTCCGCATGCCGTCTAATGCCCCTCGCGGTATGTGAGTCATTCCGTTGTCTTGCAAATGAAGTCGCACAAGGTGAGACGATGGTAGGTTAACTGGTGGAGACTGCAGGGCATTCCTGACCAGTGACAGCTCAGTCAGGTTGGAGAGACGGGAAAAGGTATCATCTGCAATGCGTGTGTTGGCCAGCAGGTTCCCATCCAGGACTAAGCGTCGCAGGGACGAAAGCCCACGGAAGGAAGGCATGTGTGGGGATGGTGCTGATTCTGTTGTCGTCCAGTCGCAGTTCCTCCAAAGATGCTGGCAAGCCTGCAGGGATGCTTGACAGATGGTTCCGAGACAGAAACAACAGCCGAAGCCGTGGAGTCCCAGAAAAAGCTCGCTCCTGGATGCTAACCGTGGATATAGAGTTATCATCCAGGTGTAAACGTTCAAGTAATGGTAACTTGGCCAGAGCTGATCTCGGTAACGTTCGTATATTATTATCCTGCAAATGGAGCTCCCGTAATGAAGGCGGGAGGTGTATAGGGAATTCATCCAGCTGGTTGGCATACAGGTAAATCACTCGTATGGAAGTGCTGCGTTCCAAAGAGGGAGGTAGACCAGCATTACTCAGCCGGTTGCTCTGCAAATAGAGGATGGCAGCCATCAGTGGTAGTGGAGGAATTATACTGAGGCCACGGTCATTGCAGTAGACAAAACCCTCATCACAGCGGCATACAGAGGGACAAACAATGCCCTCATCTCCCTCGCCCGTCTCCATGGCAATTGCCGCTGCCGCCAGTTCCAGCACCTCAGCCAATAAGGTGAGGCACAGGAGGAGCAGAAAAAGCCAATCGCGGAGCTCAGCAAGACTCTCAGCTGCCATGTTGACGCACAGCTCCTGGTTGAAAGAAAGGACATGAGAAAGTGGATTAAAACAAGTACAAAAGCAATAACTCACTGATTCTGAATTCAGGAGTAGCTAATTAGATTCAAAATAGAAAGTAGTAAGAGTTCTTGGCAAAATGACAAGTTTTAGATAAAAGTGGTGCAGGACAAACCACACAGGTAATCTCTGCTTAACTATAGTGCTGTATTTTGTACCTTCTGTTAAAATTTATTTCTAAAGTGGAGAGGGTTTGAGTAGTGAGACATACTTCAGAGGGGCCCTGCAGTACTATATGGGTCAGAGCGACCGAGCAGAAGACAAATGGACATTTAGAGGCAGAGAACGCAATGAAGGGTGGAGTGAGTGGGCGAGGAAGATTAAAAGAAACAGAGAAAGCAAAATGATGACAGAGATGGAGAAAATTGGACAGTGACAGTTGCAGGGAGGGAAAAGGAAGGAAGGATTTTTTCTGGGGCGATTAACTGAAATGGAGTGAGTGACATAAAACTAAAATGGAGGAGAGATCGGGGAGAAGAAAATCAGATTAATTGCCCACAGTGCTGTTGATAGCTTTGAAGACAACAGAAGTGGTAAACTTGTTTTGACCACACTCTATCTAACCCTCCGGTGAAAGTATAAAGAGTAAGTGGAGAAATAAAAAAGCAGAATTTCACAAGTTCCTGACTGTATATTTAGAAGCACAAGTAATCTGAGGTTTTGACCAAAACACACACAGAAAGACTCACACACAAATAAGTAAACATACCGAACACAAAGCATTCACATACAGAACAGACTCTCAGAACAAACTGACATGTATAATGCATGTTTTCTCTTGGCTGTTATTGTTCGTGAAATTTCTATAAATTATTCAGGAAAGTGGTCCTGAAATCCCCAGAAATGTTTTAGCGAGATGTTTTACAGAGAAGCATTTTTCTGCAACATTAATATGTTCCTTGGTCGATGTTTTATGACTTGTCTCGTAGCGAATCCCTGACACCAACATCAGTAACATAAATTTACAATTCAGATAAAATGATCTCTGTGCACTCACATTCACAGCACACTATTTATAGAACATGAATAATATACAGTGGTGAAAGTTGTAGAAATTACATTGTGGCACAGTCTTGTTTGAATCCTTTCTTTTGGGTAGCCTGGGGCTAGAAAATGTGCCCTGACGTGAAATGCCTGACATGATTTGACAACACATTTGATAAACAAATCCTCTAAAGGCAAGTATTTTTTCTTTCTCCCCTTCTGTGCACTCATGTATGTGTTTGTGTGTGTGCGCTTGTATGTGAACTCAGTGCTAGATGCAAAATTGCCCCTTGGCTGCAGTCAGTCAAATCCATGCAAAGCAAACAAGAGATGGCAACAATAGAAGAGACGGAGGGAGGAAGGGGGCAGGTGGGGGAGGGAGGCGAGGAGACAGATGGTTGGTTGGACAGTCCATCAGAGGAGGAGAGGGGAAATGAGTTCCTGGCAGTGAAGACTCAAGTCAGTATCGGCTGAGTTTGCTGCGAAAAAAGAAGAATGGTTGTTTTTTTTTCTTCTTTTCTGTAAGATAGGTGTAAAAATAGCTACATTTGTGTACCTGTACATGCTTGTGTGTGCTTCTTGAAGTGTGTACGTACGACAAGGGATCTGCATCAACACCAGCCACCTCCTGTTTCAGCTCAACACAGGCAGTATCTGATACGTGAGAGTGTGTGCCACGCAATTCGGCACAGACCCAGACTTTATTTTTCTCTTCTCTTCCTTGCATTTTTAGCTTAAATCTGCTCATTTCCAAGCATTCCCAGCATTTGAGAGACAGAGAAAAGTAAGGGAGAGGAACACATGCACACAACAGGGAGAGTCAAGGTAGGAGCTGAGACCATATTGGGAATGCTCTATGAATATCAACTAGCATATGCCTTGGTCCCACACTATCCCCACTTCCCTTTCATAAATATTCTCTTGGCACAAACCTGTATGTGTGTTTTTGCCTACATGCCAAGGTTTCCCATCGACACTTCCTCTTAATGATCCTTAGATTTTCCGTCTTCTCCCCTCTCTTGCTCGTGCTCTCACTCTCCAACTGTCACTGTCTCTTCACGGCGCTCTCCTCTCTTTGCATCTTTATCTTTCACGCCATCTACCTTGCTTGTCCTCCCACCACCTCCTCCCCTTCATAATCTTTTATTATATCCACTCTCAGGTTTGTTTACCGAAGTGTCCGTGCAGTCATCCCCTGCTCCTCTACTCCCCCTTCTCTATCTCTTTCTAATCCTCCTTTATCGTTTCCTCTCCAGTCGTCTGTTGATTCCTGCACACTGAGATTGGATCAATCAGCTCTGTCTCAGTCCTCCTGCCTAGACCTCCTCTCTTTTCTCCTTTGTGGCAACTTAGTTTCTCTTTTTCATTTAGATGCAGCAGACCCCCACCTCGTCTTTGTTCCCCCCTCCTCTCTTTCTCACTCCCTTTAGGCCTCAGCTCTCTCGCCTCCAAATTGCTAACTTACCCCCCTTAACATTTCAATCATGTTCTGATATAAAAGCTTTTGTTGGAGCACAGACCCAGTGTGTGTTTGTGTTTTTTTTCTCCTATGTAACTGAAAGCAAGATATGAGTGTGGTGAATGTTACTGTTAATGCAGGAAGTGTGTGTGTGTGTGTGTGTGAAAGAAAAGATGGGAGCGACCCAGGAAGTGATTGCAGAGCTTGCTAATAACCTGCTCAGTCTCTGTGCCTTTCACGTCTGCCGCAGCCTTGTTTTTCCTGTATCAAGGATTTGTGGAGAGGACTATTAGTGTGTCTATCTATGTGACTGAGGATGTAGCTGTGGATCTCTGTGTGTTAGCGCAGTTTCCTGGTCTTCCTTGAATCGGTCAGAATAGCCTCGCTCCTTGCGGCCGTTGAATCTTCCTCGGCATGGGTGAAAGATGATGAGGATGATGATAGCCTGTACTCCAGGGCTCCGCGAGTAGCAACACCAGCATGGCTCAAAGCCGCATCGGCGCCCACATTTGTGTGTTGTGCGTGTCTCCTACTGCCAAGCTCTTTCTCTCTCTGGGATGAGGGGCTTTTAGGCCTGCCAACTCAAGTCATCTTCAGCAAGCGTCCAGAGGCCTAATTCTGAAACCAACCCTCCACACCCAAATGCTACAGTTGGGCAGACAGTCAGAAGATGGTTAAGGGCTCAAGGGTCCTTCTTCGAAGTCAAAAGCAATCCTGGATACTCATGCAACCAGTGGGTCATTCAAAAATAGCACTGAGCCGTGTTACGCTTGCTTTGAATAACCAGGTAGTGGTTATAATTCATGAGCAGCAAGGAGAGGATAGGTGAAATTTCCACAACTCTGAAAAGCCAGAGTCCTCATGAAAAGTTGATCTGTTACTATTAGTTGTATTATAACAATTATTACAACATATATTTCACAGTTCAGTGTTGATAATGAGTACGTTTAAGGCTGTGATGGACAGTTGGTGTGGTGCAGAATACAGACAGCAAGAGATGGGTTTCCTTTGCTCTCAGTTTCAGCCTCATTCCCTTCTTTTAAATATTTGATCACTTCTTTTTCAGTTCACACAGATTATTGTCAAAGGCAGCAAAGCCAGATGACACTGTGTACTGTACGTGGTCCGCTCTGAGCGGCGCTGTGATAGCCAGTCACGGGGCTCGGTGTGGAACGTTTCCCCACAGGTTAGCAGAAATGGACCGCTGTCTGGTATCCTCAAGGTAGACTTGACTGGTGTTTGCTTTAGCAGTGCAGCTGGCTGAGTGTTTGTGAGCAGCACCCTGAGAAAAGACAGCAGACAAGTATAGAATTAGAGTTTTCATTTGGACATGCGGTGAATTACGGTAACAAGGTACTTGAGAAATTCAGAAATTCCTTCTTGAACCACACACAATGAGCCGTTTACACAAGAGTCTGTCAGTCTTGAGTCCTTTAACCAGTTCATTATTAAGTGAACCTGTATTTAAGGGATTTAGTGGCAAGAAATATAATTTTGCCTGAAAGTAATCTCACATATCTGTCATGCTGATTTCTTTACAACTTCAACTTGCAAACTTTACAGCAGAAATATTCAAATATTGGCACAGCAGATTACAGGTCTCTATTGCTAAAATAAATAGAACGTAATGTATTTTTTAGGGACTACATCAATGATATGCTTTCCTCTCTTCATTTTTTTATGCCAGCTTTCTTTAAGTGACGCCAAGATGTAATTCTGGGATTCAACGTTGGCACAATATGGCATACTAAAAGGTGCGTCTAAATAATTATCCCCCTCAGAATGGTTATACCTTTTAAAATTAAGTACCTCGTGAAAATACTTTCTGAAGGTCAACGCTGAATATGTGCAACACTAAGCTCCCAGTGGACACAAACCTCCCATTAAGGTAACTCCATGTTTTATATCTGTTTTTTTTTTTTTCTTCACACAAAGCTTTGGAGCTTTCATTAACCACCATGCGCTAAGTGCCTGTATCTTGTGTGCAGAATCAAAACCCCCAGTGAACACTGGGTTTAGAAATATAAGGTTTTCATCTGGCATGCAGAGTGTACAGAGACAGATTCATCAAGGCCATTAACTGCTCCGCTGCTCACATTCGCCTGTTCGCCTCATCCCAGAGTTAGTAGACTACATAGCCAACTGGGAAATTATCATGCAGTTTGCTTAAACACAAATAGAGACAAATAAAGCTGTCCTCATTTTCATTTCTAAAGGACACATGCTGAAGCTGAGAGGAAGTTGGTCAACAGGCTTATGTCTGCATGTGTGTATCCTTGAAGGGTATTTAGAAACATCCATAAAATGTGCACCATGCATCCTAAACTCGAGATGACGATGGGTTTTATTTTAGGTTTGGTATTTTAACCAGTTCCACAAATAGAGAGGAATGTGTTTAACTGGGTGTGCAGTTTGGGGTAGTTAGATGGTTGGTGTGGGATGGAGCTGGGGTGCGTGTGGTGAGATAAATTGTCCTTTTTATAAAACAGCCCCAGACTGATATCCAGTTTGTGGCACAGTAAACTGATTTATATGTGCAGAGTGCGGCTAACATGCGTAATGAAAACAGCTCGAGACGGGACAGAATGCTAAATAGATGTTGTTTGCGCTGACTTTGTGATTGGCATTTAAGGAGAAATGAGATAATGGTCTGTTCAAGGACAGGCTAGATGTATACAGAGCTTGATGTTTGGTGCCGTGTGAACATTATAAAATGCTTTAACCCTTATCATTCCATTCACTTGTAATTCACTGACTGATGTCTAATACTTCAGAATAATTAAATCCTCTTGTGTTAGTATAGTGGAGGCCAAGGCTTTTAAGTGTCTTCGAAGTCAAATCATAATTTAAATGAAGACTTTTAATTGGATGTCATCAGTCATGTGTTAACAGCAGATGTCACCTTTAATAACAGCAACTGTCGTTTTAAAACAAGTCCCCGTAATTGGTTGCAGTGTCTGGTCCAAAACTACTCTTACACTCTGCACTAATATTTGCCTACCGCAGGCAAAATGTCTGCCTGCATTGGACAAGATGTGAATATTGAACATCAGCAGCATTTCCACAGCTCACTGCCGTTGCCCATTAGACATCAATATGGGAATCTGTGTAATGTCGAGGCTGTCCTTAAAAGTTTTTGTGATGGATTTTCAGAAGCAAGCCTAGCTAGGGGGAGTGTGACTGGGGAGACGGAAGAAAATAGGGAGCATTAGGGAGCATGTATCAGGGCAGGGAGTTAGAGGGAAAAGCTAGATACTAGTTATTTAGGAGACGGGGATATCTGAAAATAATAGCTCGAGGAGGGTTAGAAAAAAAAGTTACTGACTAGTCACTGTTAGTCATGACAGTATTTCTGTGCACCACTGAAGCAATTGCACCACTTTTCAAGGTTTCAGGAAACATCTCCCGTATTATTAGCTAACATTTATCCAGCACCTGAATGTACCGGTTAACCACCAAGAACGAGATCACCTGAAACCTTTTTAAAGGTGAATCGATACACCTTGACACGGAGCCAGCTGTCTTTAACTGGATCACAAAGAGCGTCGAGTGCTCTTTGAGTTTTCGTCTCTTTAATACAATTTTTATGCCTTTGGTGTTAAAAAGGCACGATAATTAGAAAACATCTTAGTGTTCATATTCAAATTCAAATTCAGAGAACACACAAAAACTCCCATGTCAATGTGAGTTCAACAGCTGTGATATGAACCTACATTAAGTCTCTAATATCCGGCTAAAAAAAGCAAAGATGTTGAGTGACTGTTTTTCATGGCAATTATGTGTATTTAGAATAAATAGAAAAAATGAGAATCCACTAAAGCTGAAACATTTAGGTAATAAATCAGCAAACATTTTTTAATTTTATTTTACGATAACAATTTGAATACCTTTTGTGTTTTGGACTGTGGGTTGGACAAGATGAGCAATTTAATTAAGTCAGCTGTGATGGGCATTTTTCATTTGTTTAATTGATAAAAAGACTGATTAATTAATGATGGAAAATAATGTTTTGTTGTAGCCCTCAAACAGACATTATGGGGCATCTTGTCTCAATAAATGACGTCAGTTTATTTCTGGTACGTGTCCACAGTCTCAGGTGTCGACCAGCAGGCGTTTAGGTCGCAGTCCATTTATTATATTTTTTGCATGTCTGAAATTTCTTTTCTAAATGTCATGTATCCAAATACTCTAATGACAGGTTCTCAGTTAAACCGCTGTCAAATGAGTAACTGTTCTTTGGTCGCAGAAGGACATTAAGAAAATGTAACTCCGAAACGCTGGCAAATGATCTACGGTGATGTAAAACAGCAGAGTTGTTCTGTAATAAAGTGTAAAATATCTCAGCATTTCCCCTTTAAATAAGTGTGGTGTATACGTTTTCATGTAATTTTGGGATTCAACGTTGGCATGGGACTCCACAAAACAATTCCTGTATATTATTCCTTCTTTTATTAAGTTTTCATAGCTCTCACACCACTGGTGAAGAGTAGATACAGTAATAAAGAGAGCAGCTTCCACACTGCGGGCAGACGACCCATATAGTGCTGAGGTCAAAAACATTTTTGACTGAGCCATGTCACTGTGCATCTTTTCTGTGGTGCTTTTTTTTCTTCTTCTGCATAACAGAGAGCGCAAAGAACGTCTCACTCCTAACGGGGACAGAAATCATCACTCTGCTCTTGTGAGCCAGTCAATGACAACTGTGTAGCCTCCAGGCACGCTACAGTATATGACTTTCACTGTGGCTTCTGTGCCGTCCAAATGCTCTCGCTGTTTTTGTTTTCCTCTTTCCTTTGTTCAGTAACGATCAGATATTAGCATTTTTTTCCCCTCACTTAATGGGAGGGCCAGTAGAGAAGGCTGGTGATATCAACAACTGAATAAAGCAAGAACAAATATATAGAAATATGCAAGTATAAACATATCAACATAATGCATCTGCATCTTAAGAGCTCAGGGCTACTGAAGGCTCCTGTATAACTGGTGGTTTGGACACTTTTTATGCAACACATCGGTCAGACAAAAGTGTACAGATGTGTAAATATGTGCTTTAAGCGATTCATGTTCTTACGGGTCTCCAGATGGAGGTAACATATGTACACGAATATGGCTGGAACATTTATATGTGCTTTATTAGTGGTCACCTTGTAAAATTCACAGATGGAGGTAAGATATGCAGAGGTCAGTCTGGTGTTACAGTTGTATTAACTTATACTTGTATTTGCTTTGATACAAGGTACTACAAAGGAAAATGATGGGAATGAGACTGCAAAGGCTCTGATTAAAGAAAAAATAAACTAAGAGTTCAGAGTTTAATGAACTATTTTGCTGTTTCCATCAAAAATTATCAAGAAAAATTAAATCTTTTGCTTTTGCAAATTCTCCTCCAGATGACCTTGTTGTTGCATTATCACAAATGTAAAACAGTGTGGTGGGTGGCAGCCGGAAATTGACAATATCAAATCTCCATTTCCATCCACCCTTTGCTCCATCAGGCTGTTCAGAATAATTCGGAAAATGGAAAGCAAAGAAAAGTGACAGCTGTGATACTTGGCAGTGCGCTCGCTCTGTGCACTGTAGGGAGCTAGGAGATAGGAAGTGAGGGAGTAGGAGCTAGGGATTAATAGTTATGGGGCTGGGGACCAAAGTCTGAGTACTTTGTAATCATGTGGCTGCCTAACCCCAGTGTTAGCGAGGTTGATGAGCATGCGTCCCTGCTGACACACACTCTCTCTACATCCACTCTGCTGAATATTAATATGGAGGAAAGAATTCCTCTGAGCCCCATTGTCAGACGGCCCTATTGTTCTCTGCTGGCCTCTGCCTCTGCGCGTGTGGATGTGTGTGCTTAGTGTTAATGCGCAAGTTGGTGTCGACATTGTGTGCTTATGCATATTATGCCCATGTCTTCATCGTGTGCATGTGGCGTCGGCTACAGTGGAGCAGCAGTTAAAGCGGCGGCGGGGGGAATGAGGGGTGTGTTTGTGGCCCACCATGGCCCATAAAGACAACTGGCCTGAGAGCACTTGGACCAGCCATCGGGGCCCAACATTGGCAATTATTTCACCTAGAGGCACTATCTGTAAAATGAACACTCTCATTAAAACTGCCATGAATGTGCACACGTGTACGCATGCAAATATGTGTGTGCGCGTGTGTGTTAGTGTGCGCATGTACGCCTGCACAAGTCAATTTAAAGGCGTTATGCGGTAAATATATGGCAGCACAAATGCTTGTCTTTCAATCAAAGTGTAATGTGCTGTTTATGATGTTTGGCTGTGGAAGTGTGCTCATGTATGTGTGTATTTACACATTTCTTGAGTGTGCGCGTGTGTTTGTGTGAGTGTGCTTCTCTATTTGTATGGATTTATGTATGTGTGTGTGTGACTGTGTGTGACTGTTTAACTACCCCGCACACGTAACCTCCCCATCTCTGCCTCCCTGTTTCTCATTTACTGAGCCAGTGCCAGAATAGAAGGAGTGTGGGGAAACGAGAAAACAAGTGATAGGGAGAAAGAGAGATGGTGAAATAGAGGAAGAGAGGGAAGGAGGAGGAGGAGGGTGGAGGTTTATACAGGAAAAATGAAGTGAGTCTGGAGTGAAAGGGAGAGAGGAAGAAGACGAGGGATGGCAGAGAAGAAGGGAAAGACAGAGAAGCAGAGGCAGGAAGACGGGGGGAAGAGAAAGAGGCGGAGGAGGAGGCAGCAGATTTATGAAGCCATTGGAATGTAATTTGGAGGCAGAAATTACTGTCAGCCTGAGCAAGGTTTAAAGTCAGTGAAGCCTGAATCCAGGGCCTGCCTCTGTGTGTCACTGTGTGTGTGTGTGTTTGTGTGTGTGGCAAGTATCACAGACAAATGGATAGCAAATGTGATGCAGAATAATACTACAGAGGCTCTGCAGTTACTTGTCATACACACTGAATGCTGCGTGTGTGTGTATATGTGCCTGTGCGCTTTTACTACTCTTCCATGCATGAGTGACGTGACTACATGGCATCGGTACATAAACCAGGCATTCATATTTAACAGCTCATATTTCATCTATGCTCGAAAACACAGATACATACACACACACTCACACACGCACACGCTTGTGCGCACACAGATGCAGTCACTGAATTCTTGTCAGGCTCTGAAGGCCATGACTCCGGCAGACTCAGTCGAGGGTGTCGGCATGGACAGAACGAAGGCTGGAGGGAGCAGGGAGAAAAAGAGAGAGAGCGTGTCAAGGATAGACAGAGAGAAAGGTAGAGGTGGGAAATGGAAAAAAAAGAGAGAGGGAGAGACTCTAAGAGGGCCTAAAAAGAAGAGTGAGAGGGATGTGACTGGCTTTCTAACACAGCAACACACAGCTTCCATTTAGCACGAGAGGGAGGGGCAGAGCGGGAGAGAGATGAGGGAGGCGACAGAGCAGGGATAAGCAGCGAAGATCTGAAGGGAGGCACTCGGCACACACACTGGGGGTTGGCTTTATTGTTTGGCGCTAATTTCTACTCGGACTCCTCATCAGTTACTTGTAGTCGGCAAACGATTAAGAGGACACGGCTTGCGTTTTTCTGTATTTTTATTATTGTCAGCACATTCTAAAGAAAAGTCCAAAACTAACAATGTGTCCATCTATCAACACTTTCCAACATTCATTGTGCGTCTGTGGCTTTCGGCCACAAGCCCATTAGTTTAGTAGAAACTAAGACACAAGTCTTAAAAACAGACTATAAATACTTTGTTTCATTCTTTAAAAAAATCCTAAAACAGATTGTCACTGTAGTTTTTATCAAACATTACTTAAAGAGGAGTGAATTTCTTGCAGACTATTTTCAGCTGTGAATTAACGCACATTTGGTGCACTAATAAGCCTTTACAGCAGCAGGACGTTGTATTTGGCACTGACTCCTGTTCTTGATAATGACAAAACATGTCATTCGGTTTAAGTGTGGCTCATTTATTTGTTATTAATATTTTTTTCAAAAATGTTGCTCTTTCTGATTACATCAGGCTTTTTCTCCTGTGGAAGCTGAACGCACCTTTCTGTAATTTTAGACATAAGTGCCTTCAAAATAGATGAAATGTAATGTAAAGATCTACAACATACAGGAATGTGGCTTGTTGGCTTTGGTGTTTTCATGGGTTTATGTAGACAGACATACAAATATAATATATTGCCAACCTTGACACATAATAGAATGTAGTGATTTCTAACACATAGTCCTGCTCCCAGTTCAACAAATGCCTTCTGCAGAGGATAGTATTGGAAGTCCACGATTGGCTGTTGTACAGTGTGGTGGCTTTCCCCGATAATATGACTGGTCCAAACATGGACACTCGTGCCGCATATCGGCTTAGTGCATCATCCTGATTTGTAGCAGAAAATAAAATCACCAAAAAAATAAAAATAAATCATGCACAACAAGACCTATAACAGTGAGTTGCGCATTAATCTTCCTGTGACTGTCTCAGTCTCTATGAAAGGGAAGAAATGTATTTAGAGTGATATAAGTGCACTCCTTTAACTCAGTAGTACGGTAGCTTATAAGTGGCAGTGATGTAATAATATTTGAATCACTTTTATTCCATACTGGATCCATTTGATGTGACAAAACTGTGGGTTTTTTGAGGTTTTGCTGTGGTTGTAAAATATAATCCACAGTAAAATGTCGTTTCTTTGTGGCTCTTTTTTTTCTGCCATTTAAAGCTAAGCGTACAAATCCCTTAAAGTATGACTGCAGGAATGTCAGACAGTGCACTTTGAAATTACAGAATTTTTGTTGTTGCACACGTGGAGAGGAAAAAATATCACAGCATTTATAAATGTCAAGACAAACGTGTTTAAAACGTTCAACAACTTTTTTCTTTTGTATTATCAGCTACATAAGACAGATCTGTGCCTCGGTAATTTGTGCGACAACAGCCTCCGTCAGCAGCTGTTCCCTTAAAATGGACACCTCTCACACACAAATACACGCACATGCAAAGTTCTCCAGATCTTTTCCTCGCTTACGATATATAAACATCGTTACACAGTCGCCTCACTGTCTCTCTTACGTACTCACACACACACACACACACACTTTTGTTGCTCTTTTGTCCCGTGAACTTGCTGTGACTTTCTTCTCCTTTTTTTTTTCCACACACACACTAGCTCTCTGTTCTTTGTTCTTCTAGCCAGTGATAATGATAGCAACACCATTATGCACTGTGACAACACTGCCTCCCACTTACTCTCTATGGCAGTTCACACCGCGGTACAATCTCTGCTTCTGTCTTTCTTCTTCTCTCCTCTCACTCAGAATAGTGTTGAGGTCAATTATCTCTGAATTTGCTTATACAGTAGGCCGACTACTTCAGGCAGCTGAAGGGTGCTAAGTAGCATCTGTAGATTATTTACAAGGTTTTCAGCAGATTTTTTTTTTTTTCATCCACCTTCAACACCTTCTTTTCCTGTTTGCTATTCTTCTTTTTCTATTAAGATTCTCTTTTTTTTGCCACCTTTTTTTGTGTCTTCCTCTATTTCCTCTGGTTCTCTTTTTACCGTCTTCTTTCCTTGACATCTGTTATTTTTTTCCATCGTTGTCCATCTCAGATTGTCTCTTTTATTTATCTCATTGTCTCTTTTTGGCAAAATTTTCCATATAAGTTTATATTGATTTGTTATGATATAAATTACATCAGTTTTTCTGCTACCCTGAAATACCCTGTTCCTGAGTAGGAGACTCAGAGCTAAAAAAAAAAGACCAAGGATTTTGTGAGCTGAAACTGAAAATATATTTAAATAAGTCAATTATAGAGAAAAAAAAAATCAAACATCCAATCCTGTCAGTCAAAATCCTCCAATTACATCAGTGAAAATCGCTCATTTTCTACGATACCTATCGCCACCATGACTTTTGCAGATATTTTTATTTTTATGTGAGAGCCTCCATATTTGTTCGTGGGGATGGGTCTAATTACTGGTTAGAGTGCAAATGAACAGGAACAGTTTTCAAACTCTGACAGTGGAATACGTCAACTGTATAAATGTAGTTTGTGTCAGACTATAAGTATCTCTGGGCTCATCAAACTTGGAACTGTCTTATCCACTTTAAGTAGTCTAAGTATCGTCACACGACTGAAATCTTGTTACCTCATTTATCCACAACACCTTTAGGTTGTTGTGACTGTCTGTTGCTTCCTGTGCCAACTTGAAAAAGCTTCCTTCGAGGGAGCGCTCACCTCTCCTGTGTTAATATCCGACTGTTGGTGCATCTCTGGGCTATCAATATGTTGTAGAGATGTTATGTTATGTTATGAACTTATTGATTGTATATGAACGTTTCTAATTTCCTCATCGAGGAAATGTTCCTTGGCTATCATTGTTCATAGAATTTATATTGCACAGCCCTACAGTTTATTTTAGTTCAGCTGTGGTGTAGTAGTGGTGGCCAAAGCAACCAAACTGAAAGATAAACTTTTTACATTAAATCCTTTTATGACCTTTCTGTGTGTGCGAATGTTCTCTGCTTTGTTTTCTTTCTATTCCTCCACGTCTCCTCCTTCTCCCTCTTTTTCTGAACAGTAAGGGCAGGACAAAACTCCAATGGTGATAAGATGAGAGCAAGCCACTGAGAGGCAAGCAGTGCAAATGGGAATTTTCAATAGATGGGTCTTGAAACCTATTGTCAGAGGGGGAGAGAAGATGAAAAAGGAGTGAAAAGGAGCGAAAGAGAGAGGATAAAGAAGAAAGATGGAAGGAGGGAAGCGTAGATGGAGGCGGACAGGGAGACAAAGTGAGCTGTAGAGTTTGTGCCCTGGAGGAAGCCGGCTTCCAAAGAGGGAATGAACAGTAGAGGAGGGAGTAAACGAGACTTTGAGAGAGAGCGCTGCTGGAGAGAGGAAAAGAGAGCAGCGGAGGAGGAGGAGGAGGGGACGGACTAAAGAGTGGAGGAGAGTAGGTGAAAAGGGAAAACGACAGCAGAGACGAGAGAGAGAAAGAGGCAGAGGCTGTCACGTGAAAATAAGAAATGAAGGTACAAGAGGCAGAGATGGGCGGTCACACACACGCCCAGAGACACACACACACACGTGACACGACACCCAGAGCGGAGGTGTTTTGCATAAATATGGTGCGAATCATGAAAATGCTGGCGGCTTCATTTTAAACACAGCAGCTAATAATTAAAACAGTCAGACCCCACACTGAGGGCTACGGAGACAGCACAGAGATTTTTATGCATAGGCGGTAAATAAACCGTATTATCACTCTGGGGGCTCTCTGGGGGCTGCGGCCTTGGGTGTCCACAATATATTCACAGCGCCGTGAGTCCAACGACTTCACCTACTCGCTTCACCTCCAATTAGGGTTAGACAAATATGCAGGTTTAATGATGAGTATTCATATTTTCTAACTGAAGCAGCCGCTCACCACAAATTCCCTATCTTTCAATTAAAGTCTGACCATTTTAATGGCGTACCGAAACTCTGATTCAAAATGATTCACAGAAACTCTGATTCAAAATGATTCACTGTTTCTCCCAGCATGCTAATGCTGGCAGGACCGAAAAGCAACGGCAATTAGACCACGGGACGGTGAAAAGCCAAGGAAACTCTCATAGATGAAAGCTTTTAGGTGGGTTGGTGGCTCCTTAAGGCAGGGTGAGGCAGGTTTCATTGCAGGTTTTACAGACTGTCACCCCTGAAGCTGTGAGTAAAATCCTCCCACACCATGCTGGAATAATTTTTCTGCTTAGCCATCTGCGATAAAGAAATAATATTCATGCAAACATATTTAGTAGCCGCGGTAAGAAAGGAGCCTCTATCACATCAGCAGTGGTCGGTGTGACCTGGCTCAATGTCTAAATGATAAACAGCTTTTATGTTGGCCTGTTATATCGGTCTAACACTGTTCTCTATCAGTACAGGAGGAAAACATTCAATTTATCTGCAGAAGGAAAAAAACAACAACTACGCACCCATCTGCCTGCAATATTATGTGCCAGGAGATGCTATGATATACCCCATCTCTCAGCAAAACACACATTTCCACACACAGCGCAGCATGCATACACATCGTCTCATGACAGTATGTGGATAAATAATCCCATTAAATATGATTGAGGGTTTTTCCGGCTCAAAGCATTTACACTCTCTCTCCCCACCTCTTTCTCGCTCTCTGCGTCTCGCTCAGAATGAGGTATGCACAGGAAGTATCTACAGACAGGCAATTTACGGGCCGGACTCCCTCACACACACTAATACCCCTGTGCACACACGCACACACAGAGGAGTCCACCAGAAGGCACTCTTAGATAGGTCACAATAACTCTCGCTAGGTTGAACTTGGCACTTACTCCTTTGGAGAAGAATCCCTGGAGTCCTTTGTGTGCGCGTGTGTGTGTCTGCCAGTGATGACAGACGAAACAAGTCATTTTGAATCCAATAAGATGTGAAGTATGTGTGGCCTCCTGGTGGCAGGCTAAGGCACCGCTGCAGGTTGGAATCCAGCTGACAGGCTTTGTTACCTCTCACCCACCAACACTTTATCTCTCCCTCTCTCTATTATTTCCCGTCACTCTCAATTTCATTATTATCTCAGAAAGAAAAAAATAAAAAAAAGATTTCACGGGAGCTAAACTTTTTAAAAAGGAAAAAAAAAAAAAAAACTCCTGTGTGAAATGTGCCGCTGCTGAGTAAAGTGAGTCAACTAAAAACCGGCGCCACTCCTGCCAGTCTCCCAGTCTGTCAGTCAGCAGTCGCTCTGTTTTTCGCTGTGTTTACCTTTGTTCCTCATTATAATGAGACAATGAGCACACTCCAGAAAAGGCTATAGGGTAATTATCAAAGCTTATTCAAGCACAGAGTCAAACACGATCCCTGCATACATAAGAGATCTATTGGAATTCAATACATCAGGTCAAACACATATTCTTGCCACTCGCCCTCACAATCAAGCACCATCTTGTCATGCTTTGCAGAGAGTGTTGCACACTTTGAACAGCTCGGTAATTGGCTTGTATACATGTTTATTTCGTTCTTTGATCATCTCGGTATAGTATAGTGTGCTTAGTGTGATGCTTGCTTTTCAGTCTTTGTTGCTATGGTAGTTGGTGGTAATTTGGCATTTGGTTCCACTTAGACACTTGGGTTGGTACAGACCTGCGCAAGCTGTAGCTCTAAAAACAGCTGTGTTATTATACTTAACTGCTTCAGTATTTGGTCTGAATTTGGTGATGTTCTCTTGTTTTCTGCCATAGAGGTTAACTGGTTGTGAAGATATTTGGACATACATTCAGCAAGAAACAGTCAGAAAAGCCAAAATCAACTCAAGTACAAAACAAAGAAGGAGCTTTGCAAAATATGCACACATGTAAACACACATGTAAAATGTAGAAATTAGACACTGTCCTACGTATTAGCTTTCAAATAGGCACAGAAACACTGCATTTGAACACCCACTGTGTGTCATTAAGCAGTGGGCTAAGTCAGGAGAACATTGCCAGCGTCGGGGCACACAGTTGGTGCAAGTCCCAAAATCTAAAATTGAGCTTTTTTTAAAAACACAAGTTCCAAATGAATTACATGCACCCCACATGTCACTGCAGCACTAATTTTTGCTGCAGGCAGCACACTCACTGCAGCAACAGATGTGAACTGTAGTGCAACCGATCCAAAATTGGAAAATGTAAACAATCCAGAGCTTCTGGCAAACTGAAGCCATTACAAATGTTCTGTATCTCAGGCTAACGTGAGAGACTTTGACTGAAAAAAGCATTGGACATTTCTTTTTCTTGATCTGATCCTGCATATCAAATACAGTTATTAACAAATTTTGAATTCTTATTGTTATTCAAAACATGAAATGTGTCATATGCTTATATTTTTTGCTCATTTTAAACAGTTATAACACATTGAGATAAAAAAAAGACAAATGTAACAAATCATAAAAAAATCCCTGTTCAGAAATGAGATGATGAATGGCTCTTTATTCACAAAATAATCAGTTACCCCTGGCCATAGGTGCTTGATTTATTCATTAATACTTTCATACCTGTCCCTCTTCATTAGCTCTCTCAGCCTTTGATCCAAGAAGGATCAAAAGGAAATCTCTTGCTGCATCAAATTAACTTCTCATCCAAATGGTCACATCTCTGGTCTTTACTTTCCCTCTACCACTGGGTTTATTTTCTCTGCAAATGTTTTCTTTCTCCATCTATTTTTGACACATTCTCCACAGTAACAATCACAGTTTGTCACAAATCTCAGCTGTCAGTGATACCGACTGTTAATTTGTAATTATCTTTCATTAACCTGCACTATGAAAGCTTAATGACAGCAGTGCAGTCATGTTTTTCATATCAGTGTGAGGCACTGGTGCTAACTGTACCTGTTGTCTCTCTGGAGGTGAAAACAATGTTTTCTTTCTAGAGTGATTTTTACATAATGACAATAATTGCCTTGTTTTATCATGGAGTAGAACCTATTAACTTATTTCTTGTTTTTATAGTTATTCAGCTCATTTGGGCTTGCACTATTTAATCAAAGGTGTAGGTATTTCTTGAGCCATCTGTAGTTGGTTTAAAGCTAGGTAAGGGAGCAGTGCAGGCGCTCTGAAGTCCTCCCTGCTGCTCAAACAAAAGCTCATCTCTGAACTTCTCTCTGTGTGACTCCTACTCTCCCTGACCCGCCTGCATCTCCCACGTTATTGCTCTGCTCCAACAAATGGACTGACACACACACACACACACACACACACACACACACTCACACTCAGACACACACACACACACTCACACACACTCAGACACACACACACACACACACACACACACACTAACACCTCAGACACAAAGCCATAATGCAATGTAACAGAGCCCAATAATGCAAGGCAGTTGTGTTTGTGTGTGTGTATGTTCATTCCTGTTCATTTCTGTGTGTCAGAGAGCCTCCTAAATTGTTAAAACCTTCCCTTGTGTAATGCATCTCTCTAATGTTCTTATCTGGCATCTACTGTGGGATATATTTATTTCAGGTTTTCCCGGGGATCTTATTTATTATGTCTTTTCGGGACAGTCTCAGCCAAAACATGGCATAACCTTAATTATATAAAAGCACCGTTTGTTTCAGAGCCATACTGCCTCCTACAATAGATTGCATAAGGTATAAACTAAGACAAAAGTAGGCCTACATGGAATCAATTTTGATATGTTGTCTGAATTCATCTTCTTATCTTGAGCTCTGCAGATTGTTTTGCCTTTCAAACAAAGAGAAAAAGCAAAAACAGGGAAAAAGTGTATTTTTACAAAGAAAACAAATTGTACATGTTGATTTAGCCTATCATTTGTCAATGGATTTTAGTTTTAATGTGCATAATAAATCAAATTTTAGTGACATTTTCCCATTCTCCGTTGGCCATCCCAGTTACTGTATTAACATGTATATGAATATCCTATCTGTATAGGGTTTAATATATGCTGCATGCAAGTTGTATTTCTTTGTCATCTTTCGAACCACATGACGAGTGTAATTTAAATATTCAGTCTCTTTTAGCTTGAGTCAGGCATGATCCCTGCATACGTAAGAGATCTATTGGAATTCAATACATCAGGTCAAACACATATTCTTGCCACTCGCCCTCACAATCAAGCACCATCTTGTCATGCTTTGCAGAGAGTGTTGCACACTTTGTACACCTCGGTAATTGGCTTGTATACATGTTTATTTTGTTCTTTGATCATTTTGGTATAGTATAGTGTGCTTAGTGTGATGCTTGCTTTTCAGTCTTTGTTGCCATGGTAGTTGGTGGTAATTTGGCATTTGGTTCCACTTAGACACTTGGGTTGGTACACACCTGCGCAAGCTGTAGCTCTAAAAACAGCTGTGTTATTATGCTTAACGGCTTCAGTATTTGGTCTGAATTTGGTGATGTTCTCTTGTTTTCTGCCATAGAGGTTAACTGGTTGTGAAGATGTTTGGACATTCATTCTCTTTTAGCTTTATTTCTGACCTCCACCAACTCCTTAGGAAAATATCTGGCTCCCCTATAATGCTCCACTGTGTTTACCAGCTTGTACCTAACCATGTCTGTCTACACTGGGCAGGAGGTGTACATTGCATTTCTAGAACTTTTTGCTGTGGCAGAAAACAAAGTTATAAAAGCAGTGAGAGTGAATTAAAACACTTGTTCTGGGCTGAACAACTAAAGAAAGTGCAGAAACCCCAAATCTCTGTTGGTTCATCATAAGTGACCCCTTTCACATCATCACTGATTGTTATTGATTATAGGCACTTTCAAGAAAAAAAGATTGCCTAACTATCTCAAGCAAGCCCAGCGATAGCTACAAGTCGTGGCAGTAACTAGCAAGTCTACCCTTACTGAAAGGGATTTAAAATGAATGATGCCTGCCCATAAGATTGCTTCACGTAACAAGGGCAATCCATGTTTGTTGATGAGTTCACTAGCCCCGCCCATCTTATTTTCAGATTGAGATTTGATCACAATGCAGACAGTTTGTTAATGCAATCAAGATGATGAGAATGCTTATTAACACCGGGTGTAAATGCAAAGGCCAGCAGATTGACGCTCATTATCCAGATACAAATCATATGTTAATACCACGTTTAAACAGGGCTAGAGTCATTCAGTGTGCATGTCCATTGTCCTTTAACAGATAGGATTGCTTCTTTCTTACATGTTCAATTAGTTTTTTCTATCTGTATAGGCTATAGTATAGAGAAACAGATACAATCAGAGAAATGAGAAAGCCATAAGATATTAAGAGCACAAAGAACATGCCTCAGCCTGCCGACCCACCATTTACATTATGATTTTCTATACATTATAAAAGTGACTGAGCTGCATTTTCTTATTGACATCAGCGTTTCTCATACTCTCTGGGACAGAGCATGTGTCTGTTGTTTAAGCCATAAAGGAAACTGACCCAAAATTAGTCTAAACTGAAATTTAAAGAACAAGTTCAGGTCAGAGTTATTGACTAATATATATTCTATCATTGTCAGATTGACACTTTACATCTAAATGAGCCTTGTGTTTCACTGTTATTTGTTAAGGATGAGAAAATGTGCCGTAATCCTCGGTAAATCATCCTGGGTTCTGTCTCAGGCTGAGTCTCTGTAAAGCTGTTCAGGACACTGTTATGAAATCATTGTTTTGGGGGCGGGTTAAACTCTAAATCTGGCTTCAAGTGCAGTGTTTCCCACACACAGGCTTTAATAGGGCGGGGTGCCTGGAAACATTAATGCGCAGGTATATTTGGAGACCCATATAAATAGCGCACTTCCCTCCTACCCCTGTTCTTTTGGTTTGTTTTCAAGTAGGGAATATACGTTTTTTTATAGCCGCAGACTACCTTCAGATATATTGTAGTTAATTATGGGTCTTTGAATACTACATATTCCTCTTGCTTTTTGATGTATGGCATGACCATGAAGGTGACAAGACAATTTCCTATCTTGCTGATCAATAAAGCACAATCAGATCCTGTTCAGTTCATAGCACCGGTTAGTTAACCATTTAATGTACCTTCTACAGAAAGAACGATATGTCTTAAAATAAAACAGCCACAAAAAGGCCACAAGCCAGTCAAGGGCAGCATGGACATCTTCCATTCATTACAATTGTATATTGATTTGGATGGGTACCAATTCCAATATTGAATCATTAATTAAAAGGAAATGTTAACAGCCTGCCAAAGTCGACAAGCATTGATATGCTCAGTAACAGTCCAGTCCTGGTTTCATACTGCTGAATTATTTACATTTTGCAGTGAAACATTAATGCTGAATGTCATGACTGTAGGCATAAAAACCAAGAAGAGGACAGTATTTGAAAGGAATTGAAATCAATCAACATCTATTTTTTAAAAGATTTTTAGTTTAATAGTTACAGTGCGAGGTTGTAAAGGTGATGGAGGTAAGATTTTCATAAAATAATGAATTAGTAGATGAACAGACTCAGAAATCGTTCAGGTGGGCACATTAGATAAGAAGGTCAAATCGCCTGCGGACGGCAGACGTACTGCTTAGATACATGAAGCACAGAGAGTCATCTCTTCCTCTTGACACCTGCTGTACTGCCACAGGGTGCTGACCCAGTGACTTTAACACTGCTCACCACTGCATGCAATCACTCGCTGGCAAACTGAACAAACTGCTACCGGGGAAAAATGCCCTCGTCGCTGAAGAAAACTGAGGGTAGCTTTAACCTCTGGGTTATACTGCCAGCGTTTTACGTTTGACAGTGGGGAGTAAATTGCCTGTGTATGTACAGATCAGCAAGAAAAAAGTGAAGCTGTCAGTTGTTCATCAAGATATATACGGCTACACTAATCACGGTCTTTATATCAACAATGGGGAAAAAATTACGACATGTGAAAAAGTAATTATAGTCATTTCCCCTCAGCTTTAAAGAGCATTTTAGCCCCTTTCAGCTCACTGTTTCACTTTCAGGCCTGACAGCTTTACAATTGCAAAAAAAGCTCTGTTAACCTGCTACCCACTACCTACTTGGCACCAAACAGCGGGCAGACAAAGCTGGTAAACAAAGTGGACCATTCAGTAGCTAAAGGGTCAGATATTTCTTTTTGTGCAGACCAGAACAGAGCAAAAAGGAGAATCAATATTACTTCTGCATGGTTGTCAAACCTCAAATAATTGCTAAAGTTGCTCTGTGTCCACTGGTCATGTAATAGGCGATTCTTTTCAAAAGTTCACCCCATCACCTTTATATAGCGTAAATGATATGTAAATGCTTTATTCCTAGCTTGTTGCAGTGCCCCTAAGTGACCGAACAAAACTGGAGGGTCAAGTTTAACAATCAAAAATAAGTAAAAACAACACCTAACACCATATTGTGTTGAATTAAGTGTTTTCGAGTAAATTTCATCAGCTTCATCCATCCACGCCACTTTTTTCATCGCCAGTACTGATTCAGTATGGGGCCTTAATATCATAAAGTCCATACAGAGAATCAGATCACTCCTTTTACAGACCAGTAAAACATTTAGTGATTGCTTTGGAGGAGTATAGTCTGTTGAGGAAGATTTGGTACTGAATTTTTAGTTTCATTATTAGTGAAGGCAAGCGTGACTGGCCTCATATTGGCATTAGCAACCTGATTGCACAGCCAAGTCAGCAACACAAATACAAGAGGACTAAAAGCTGCTTAAAAGACGAGATTAATACGTCAGAAATAATTGTTTGAGTTTAATTAAGTCACCAAACACCAAGGGCCTGCAAAAGTGTTAACAGCAGACACATGCTCCGCTGAATATGTTGGCACTAACATGTCTTTTAACACATGTGCTGTTAAAAACGTAACAGAAGCTCAGTCAGCTTCACGCAGGTGCTGAGGGTTTTAAACAGTTTGCTCCTGAGGCGTAAGCAGGGCCTTTTGTTGGGATGAATGACGCCCATAACAGATTTCAGGAAATTAAAAATGCTGCCGTTCATTCACAGAGACGACGCTGACCGCCTCATTTTGTTTGGCAATTTAACAATCTGTAAGGTGCCCATTGTGTTCTTTCTCTGTTCCTCAAGCCCCTCTTGGTTTCATTGTTGTTTCAAACGGGGAGTTACATAAGCAGCGCTCCTCTTCTGCTGTCGGATGGGTGAATAAGAGGAGATCAAAAGGGAGGCGATAGAGAAAGAGTGTCTGCAGCCTTCTCCTCTTCTTTATTCTCCCCACATTCTGCCAATGTGCAGCTCCCTCTGACTGCATGACTTGCCCTGGATTCTCTCTGTCTCGCTCCCTCTCTAGAACATTACACTTTAATCTCATGTACTGTGCTGCTCTCTCTCGCTCCCTCTTCCTCTCTTGTCCCCCTTTTGGTCTCTTTGCCTCTCGCTCTCTTTGCTTGTTCTCTGCTCACCACCTCCTCCATCCATCCATCCATCCATCCATCCATCCATCTCTGCCTTTCTTCTTTAATCCCATGTTCTGTGTCGCTTTGGCCCCGAGAATCTCGTTCTAATCTGCTCTCTCAATATGGCCCAGTATGAGTGCTAATCCTGTGCTCGTACACTATGTGTGTGTGTGTGCGAGAGAGAGAGAGTGGTGAGCAGATATGTTTACATCCTGTGAGAGATGTTAGGCAGTTGGATGACGCAACATTTTGTTTGTGTGTTTTCACTTTAGTTGGTGTCCTGCACAACACGGAGCATCAAAACATAGCGAGTGTGTACGCGTGTGTGAGAGACAGAGATAGTTGGGGTGGCGGTGGGGGTGCAGCAGCAGGCATTGTCGTGTAAGAAGGGCATGTCCGTTGGGAGATGGTCTCGGCCCTTCTGACAAACACACGCACGCACAAAAGACCACATGCAATTATATACATGCTGAAACACACACACACACACACACACACACTGCTGCTCACATGAGGGATGCAGGGAGGGAGCAGGAGAGAGCGATGGGAGAGATGAGAGAAAACATGCAAGTGGGAATTCAGTCTCTTTACAAAGTATAATCTCTCACTTTAATCTCCCTCCGCCTGCAACTCTCTGAAGCCCTGCTTGTTTAAATCTCACTTTTTTCCCTTCTTTTTTTAAGACCAGCAGGTAGCAGCACAAATGAACACACATCCACGTATAAACAAGCACACACACACACACACACACACACACACATTTCAAGAATAGTAAAATATAAATGAAAAAAAAATGATCACCCCCTGCATCCTAACCTGTACAGACCCCCCTCCCCCCCTCCTCTTTTTTTTTATTTGTTATTTTTCGCCTGCTATTGCACAGTCATCAGCCCGCACACAGATCATACCTTGGTTATCCATCTCCTGCCTCTCTCTTCCCGCTCGCTTCTCCTCCCCCCTGAGGCATCCTTGTCAAATCCCCTCAACTTGATAGATACGAGCTCTGCGGTGTCCGTTAAGTCCCGGGCAGCAGCGGCGGCGGCGGCGGCGGCAGCCTCCTCTGCAGCCGGGCGAGCCGCGGAGGAGGAGGAGGAGGAGGAGGTGATAGTGGAGGAGGAGGAGGAGGATGCTCCGGAGCTCCGCGGCGCGCGCTGGTTATCTCCCACCCTGTCCGGGCTCTTCTGTGGGGTTAATGCGCGAATCGTGAATAGGAGAAATGGAGAGAGAGGAGGAGGAGAGAGAGAGAGAGAGAGACTAACCTCGCATAAAGTCACCGTTTATTTTCTCTCCTCTCTCTCTCTCTCTCTCTTTCTTTTAGCTCCCTGGTTCTCTCTGTCACTGAGCAGACGTCTAACCTGCTTCAACTTCGCTACTTCAACTCCAGAAAAGGCTTGTCATCATAACGCTACACACTCCTCTTTTTTTCTTTTTTCCTCCCCTCAAAGGTGCTCCGTCTCTCTCTCTCTCTCTTTCTGAGCGCAAAAACGGCGGCAATAGGTGCGACTAATCTCTATTTCCACCTCGGTTTATCACCCGAAGTCTTCAGGGCGCCTCAGTCTTTTAAAATAAACCAAGTGTGTTTAGTAATGGCTTGACAGGTGTCGCCTCCAGCGCACGTCCTCTCCTCCTCCTCCTCCTCTTCCTTTTCTTCTTCTTCCTCCTCTTCCTCTGCGCCGAGGCTGCGCGCGATGTTGTTTTCCGTCTATCTGTGTGTGTGTGTGTGTGTGTGTGTGTGTGTGTGTGTGCGGGTTGAGGTGCTCTTTACAGTGGCTTTCTGAGCTCCGTTACAGAGGTTCAGCAGGTCACCACGGTCCAGCAATTACCGACAACTCACAGAGCATTAGACTGACAGGTGCGCACACACACACACACACTCTCTCTCTCTCTCACACACACACACACACACACAGATACGCGCGCACACACAAAGCGCGAGGGCCCGTGGAGCCGGCGGTGCTCCGGGCCCGCCTACATGCAGCCGGCTTGGGGGCCCCGTTTTAGATGGATAACGAGTGGATTTCAGTCCTTGAGGGGAAGCAAGGAGAACGGTTCCTCACACTTTGGCAGCGATGTGGAGAGGAAGCTCGGTTCTGTTCGTCAGTGTCAGTTTGAGTTTTGATTAAAAATGGCAGGATAATGTCAGACTGATGCTGTCTCCAAACTCCAGGACCAAAGTTCCTCCAGTTATCTGCTCCGGACTGATGCTGATGTGTTTTAATTCCAGTGGTAGGATGTAACCAAGAACTCAAGTACATCCTCCTCACAAAGCCGACACATAGTTTTTCCAAGGAATAATTACTTTTTTAGAGATAGGTAGCTCTCACAGGACAGTAACACTACAAACGTGATGATCTTACAGACCATGATGCACTGCTACTGATTAAACTACCCAACAGTCTATAAAATAATTAAAACGAGCTCACAGCAGTAAAATAAAACAGACACATCAATGCAGCAGTGATATTAATCCAGGAACATCATGTATATATGGTTAAACACCGACAGGGACACACTGACATTTTGCTGCTGAATGAGGACTAAGTAAGTACATTTAACTGATAATACGTACATACTTTAATTCATTAAGGTTTTAAATTTAGGACTTTTAGTTGTAGTGGAGTATTTTCATTGTGTGATATTACGATAGCTCTTTTCCGTTTAGTAATATGTCCTCCACCTCTCTTTAATTCAGACTTTGTGACCAATGATTTTTATTTGCCTAAGAGGCATACCTCACAATTAATTTGCATTTATTACCTTTGGGCAGTTCTCTCACAAAAGAGTTACCTCAGCTTAGCCCTTTGGGTGCTGCATACACAGCAATATTAAATGTAGCGTTCACTGGCAGGACTGGGTACATAACACCGACACACCCTTACTCCATCCAAACACACACACACACACACACACACACTATTTTATGTGCACAGCTGTAGAGGGCCTCTGTGGGCCCCTTGGGGCCCTGGTTCTGGGCGCAGCTGGAACACCAGCACCCTCTGGCGCTCTTCCAGAGTGAGCCTCCCAGGATTTAGTCTGATTCAATTCGAGCGACTCACAAAGTTCAGCTCAAAGTCACAATGAGAATGAGATTATTAGTGTTGACAGTAGAAACTAGAGCCTGACCGATACTGAAGTTTTTAATCAAGTGTTGATATCTGTATTTGAGAGAAATATCTCGACCAATATTCACTTTCATACAAAAATAGATAAAACAATGTTTTTTATAAAAATCCCTGGAGTAGTGCTTCTTTCAGAATTATGACCATTAGATGCACTGAGTTACTCCCTGTAATGTCATCACTGTTTCTTAATTACCTTCAGAAATAGCGCTGACTCTTAAGACAGATCCATCTGTGATGAGCTAATGTTGTCTGGCTTATTGGTCTCTACTAAAACTGCTAAAAGGAGGGTGGACACAATAACGCGAACAGCAGAACAATATGATGCAATACAATCCAGTAGTCCTGCAATGACAGCAACATTTATAAAGTGTATTATCAGTTTTTGTCAGGACTGTGTCAGCAAAGTGTTTATTCATCTCTACAGTTCGATAAAATGCTCTTATGTGCATTTATGGTGATATTGTTGTATTACATGACATAATTATTTTTGTCCCCATCATACAATTTTAAAGAGATGCTTGTTGTATTCTGTTATAGTGGCACATCATTTTAAAATCAGTTGTTTTTTTCATTTTGGGATACAGTTTCCTTAATGAAAAATAGCATTCATATTCCTACAGGAGCTGTTAGTGCATCTGCTGTAAATTACTGTAATTTATGATCATGTTTTCCCTTATGGTATTGGTTAAATAGCCCTGTGCAGGCAATTATTGTCTTAAGTAAAAGTAGGTTAAAACATGTTAGCTGCTAAAACCCTTCAAATTTCAGCCACAAAAAACATGCAAAACATTAATATAACCAAAACTGAAAAGTAAAATAGCCATAAAGTGTAAGTGAGAGATATAAAAACAGTGGTTGTATGTCTGTATAATTTCATAATACAATATGATGTGAACTCAAAGAGTCACAACTCGACGACTTTGTTATATACTTAACATGAATTTTGGTTTAAAAAAAAGGAAGCACTTAATATTTCATTCTCTACATTAAACAGCAGATATTTTGCGCTGGTGATTGTAAGTAAAATACTGTAGTTATTTTGTGTTCATCTGACAAAACTAAACCAGCCAGACCACAGAAAGGAATATAAAGCCTCTGTCGTAAATTTGGTCATGTTAGTTGCAAATGAAAGCAGATATGCCCTTTAACCAACATTAATTGTTATGATGTTAAATGTTTAGAGGTCAAACTAAGCTGTTGAACATCTGTGTGATCTGTGTGATGTCTAGTCACTTAGTTTGTTGTGTCACTGCAGTATGTTAATCATGGTAGAGCTTTAAAGCAACTTACCAAAGTTATTTTTATCCTGTTTTGAAATACAAGTAAGACTGCCAGGCAACAGGCTGATATCACCTTGCCATACTTCCTGTTTGCCAGAACAGTCAGCCAGTGCTGGCATAAGTATTCATAACAGGATTTATAAAATTTATAAAGGGTTGAAGGGGTGGAGCTTTAGGTATGATATGCATGCAAGAGCTCCACCTGTTAACACCACTGAAGGAGCACAGTGACGTAATTCAGAGACTCGTTGAATAACAAATTGGCTTCAACATTCCTGAGTTACCTATTTTTATGTGTTTAGGGTCATAGGAGGAGGATGTGTCAGTATCACTATAGCTTCTGAGATATTACCAATCAAATCAAACATGTCTTAAAGATAAAACAGATGAATTACCAGAACAAAGATGCAACAATCTTGCTAAAGCATTGCGTGTAGTTTAATAAAACACTGGGGAAAAACTGAAAAAATAAAAAAAAATATGTTTACATTCAGTTTGAGTGCAACTTTAGGATCTCTGAGGAATGGAGTAATTACCCATTTGAAATGTTAAAAATAATCCCAAATGCCAATCACAAATCAACAAAGCCCCATGCAAAACAGACTAGTAATCAAAACTGGAATTGGTTAGTTTTTTCCTAATTGATTAATTCACCATTAATCATTTTAGCACCACTAAATAAACATGATTTAGGCAATCTTCACAGACGGAAAAAAAAATCAGCTTTCACTACATGTTTTCTTCACTTGTTGTCAATCAAATGTGCAATGCTGTCTCTGTCTGCCTGCTGGTGTTTCTTACTGTGGAGTTGTTGAGGAAGTACACAAACTGTAGCCAACTGTTGTAGAGACTGTAGTCACAAGAGGGATAACAGCAGAAGAACATGAAGGGAACACAGTTACTCTTTAGAGGGCCATTTCTTCACCGCCATTTGCATAAAGCTGAACTCTGCTGTTGAACTTCTGTTTTCCATTCCTTGTTTTAGCATACATTTACAACGAGTGACTAATAGCTGTTTTGTGTTACACCATCTCTGCAGGTGTGAACGCAGGGTAACAATGTCTTCGCAATAGCAGCGTTAGTTTCATCACGTTCCCCTTAAAAATCTACGTTCAGCCCCGATTAGTTCAAATAAATGTAAACTTTGCCGTAGGTTTTGTTGTTATAAAGTCAAAACAATGAGATGTTTGTGTTGTAGAGATGAAAGAGCGTCTCGATCTGCTCATGTCGTGGCCTCAGTATGTCAGAGTCACAACCTCAAGGTAAAACACGGGTCTTTCATATCAAGAACGCAGCAAGCTTGAAAACACTTTCACCGTGAGATTCTGGAGCTGCATTTGCTGAAGGGCCCAGCGAAATAAAACACAGACGCAAACAAGGAGAACTGCGATAAAATGAAATTCTCCTCACCTCAAAACGGAGAGACGTTTCAGCTTCACAGGAAGGATGCGTGTATATTTGTTTGGATGCTCAGGGTTGTACAATAAGATGCTGTTTAATCTCTTCATAAATGCTTCATAAATACAGCAATTAGAACGTTTGTCAGCAGAAGTAAATGCTCTTATCTTGGTAAGAAAAAACCTCTGATGAAGAGGTAGATAATATTTTATTCCATCACGAGGATCAATGTAACTACATTGTAATCTTATTTAATCTCAGGTAAAGGTGTTAGAGCCATGTCTGCTTTTATCCTGCTCAGTAGCTTTGTCCTCTTTTCCATAAGGACGCCAGCAAATTGATTGGCATTCTCAAGCGGACTAAACTAAATGATGGCCTGAAATTAAATGACCCAAGGAGGTATAATGGTGGTTAGGACAAGTGGGTAGAGGAGAGATGGGAGAGAGGGAGGGAGGGGAGTTGGAGAGGGAGGAATACACAAACAGGTTGCAGTGGGGCCTGGGGAATAAGAGAGGGGGGAGCAGAGAGAAAGAAAAATAAGATGGAGGGCCACAGAGAGCAAAGACAGAAGACTGGTTTAACACGGAGCTTCACGTGAAGGAGATTTCAGCCTGTCGTCATCATCATTAACATCACTCCTGACTGCTAACACAATGCCACACACACGGAGACGCACTTAAACACACACACACACACAGGTGGTCAAATATCAGTTTAACTCTGAGCCAAACAGCAATTGAGCGCTTTCATCCCCTCTTTAGTCTCTCCGTCTTAGCCAACTTCTTCCTCCCCTGTCTGGCCGGGTTTTAAGCATTTAGCTCTTGTCCTTCACCTGATGCATCAATCAGTCCAGCCCTCCATCCCTCTATTTGTCCCCGCCATGTGTGTCTCTCTCTCTCCCCCCTTTCTCCCCCTCAGCGTGATTACTTACCTCCCAAGAAAGAAGAATAAGTACACTCCATCTTGTTGTTTTATGTTCCCAGCAAATTTAGTCCTGCGTCTCCCTTCTCCACCCTCAACTCTCTTTCACTTAGTCTCTCTGTCTCTCTCCCTCACTCTTCGTCACCCCTCCCTCCTCTCTCCCCTCCCTCTCTCCCCTCTCCTCTCTCCCCCTCCCTGAGCCCTCCCTCCGTCCCCTGACACCTCGCACTCTCCTCCTCCAGTCTCTCCCTGTCAACTTACCCTCCCTCCTCCCCTTTTCCCTTGCTCCCTCTTGCTCTGTATGTAGATGTATAACTTATCACCCTGATCCCTTCTCCGCTCCGATAATTGGTGCATCTCGGCAGCAGATGCTAGCACGCTTTATTTAGCTGCTCAGTATTAGCTATTCCAATTAGTCATCTAATACCAATAAGAAAAAGAAACTGTCAGCCTCCGTGTATTTGGCGCCATGGGAGAAGGGAGTTGTGTGTGTTTGTTTTTGCCCGTGCAACAACTGTGGCCAGTGTGTAAAGTAACGCACACACGTCAAACACACAGACATAGACGCACACACAGAGTTATCCACACTCGACCGGGTAGAGGGTACATGTGGGTTTTAACAGATGGTGAAACACCTTCCCTCGAGCATCCCTCGAGAGTATCGACATTACTCTCTCTCTCTCTCTCTCTCTCTCTCTCTCTCTCTCTCTAATTAACTAGGTTTCAGTAACAAACCTTTGGGCTTTGCCGTCGCCATGGTTACCCAAACTCTGAATCGCGGCTGTCTGCATTTGAATGTGTGTGTATGTGTGACTGCTGGCACGTATGGCACGTATGGCGTATGAGCGTGTGCATGTCGTAGTGTTCACACCCTGCTGTGCATGCACCCTCCTCTGTGTGTGTGCGTCTGTGCCTCTTTGTGTGTGCGCATGTATATTTCTGTGTGTCATGTAAGTGTGCGCGTGTGTGTCTGTGTGTGTGTATCCATGCCCCTGCCACGGCATGATTGTGCATACACTTGAGTATTTTGGTTGCTTTGATGCTTTTGTCTCCCTACAGGGCTCAGAGGCTGGTTTCTGTCTCAAGCACAGATGTATCTACACAGAGAACAGCGGTATTACATGGGATCATTGATAATTTATCACCGGTCTATTGTACCTTGCATAATACAATCTTTATAATTATGTAATAGCCATGAATAAAGATTACAAGCGAGATGAATTTGAAATGGGGATATAAAATAGAAATTACTTTGTTACACATGAGGTAAAAGTTTAACTTGAATTTGAACTTGCTACACCTTCTCTGAAAGTCAAAATAAAATGAGAATAGGATTTGGGATTATAGCGTCTGAACAGCCTGAGCAGCCAACCGTGTATATGATTATGAACTCATGTATAGTGCTCCTAGTACCGACTATACCTGAAGTATATTATAGCACTACGAGAAGGGCAAGCAGTCAACCCTACATTAAGTGTTTGATACATTTTTAAAGACACTGCAGTGAAGAGAAGAGCATTGTTAAGGGTCCAGTACGCTTTGACCAAACTAGGTCATACCATGTGCTGTCCGACCGTGTTTGAAGGCCAGTGATCAGCATCTTTTGCATGTCTTTGTTTGCTCGATTCATTAGTTCCTACAAGTGGGGATAACGGTCTCTCCTTGAAGTCATTCATGGTGTTGCACACAGTTGTACAAATTAAAAGTGATAATTGTGTGTGGAAAAGTAAAAAAACAAAAAACAAAACGGAGCTTGAGTCCGAAGTTCAAATCCTGCCTACTCTCACACCTACACACACCTGGCCAATTGCAAAGTGAAGTGGGCATGATTGGCGGTTTGGGACATTTGCAAAAACTGACAGATGTGGCCAACCCAAGATCATGTCAGACAGGTTTGTGAGGCTTTGTTCAACAGCCGTACATGGAAAAAAAAAAACACAAACCAAGAAGAAGAGAAAAAATGGCAGCATAGTCGGGTGGAAAAGTTTAACCTGGCTCAACATTTTAGCTTCATGTAGCGAGGCGTTACATTGGCTAATCAGATGCATTTATGCCCACGCTCTTTCTACTTGTTTCTACTGTGTTACTTGTGTTAGTCTTACACCATCTTTGAGGTCATGGATCTATTATTTAAACTGGCCTCTTGGATCATATTTCTCTCGGCACCTGAAGCATTACTACCCCACCGATGCAGTATTTCATTTAAATGCGGCTGTTTCTGGTCTGAATGCCTGCTCGAGCAATCCAATGTGCACTTTGTTTGAAGCAAATATACGCTTCGATGTGACATGTGGTGCCCTGGATCGTCCAGGCAGCTTTTCTTGATATTCATATTTGTTTAAATGGATAACACATTTGGAATTCTGGAGCCATTTTGTTCATATTCGGTGCTATATTTTCCTTATTCCTGCTGATAGCTGTCCAAACACAGACCTCTCACTGAGACATTTCCAGCAGCTCCAATTGCAGAAAAAAAAGATTTAGCAATCTGAAATATCAGTTACTGCCAGGCTTTGGTGTCAGTCCCTCGGCAGAAAAGAGAAGGACTTCCCTTTATACACCATTTTGCAGCAGCCGTTCATCAGCTTTACTGGGAGAAATCCATTGCAGCAGAGGCAGAGATACAGATTTCTACACTGATGGCAGCCTCACTAATCCAGACGGCAGTGAAACTATAAAACATGTTTTGTTTTGAGTAACAGGAGGGATGTTTTTTTTTTTGTTGACTGAAGGGATTTCATGATCGCTTCGTGTGATTGTGCTCTCTGGGCTTTATTGCGATGACATTATGAGAAACATTGGACATCAACTGACATAGATGTAGACAAGGCTGGTAGTAAGACGGTGGGTGTGAAAATAAATTCTCACACTGCAGCCCTGAAATGCATTAAACATCATAAACTGATCAGTAAAAGCATCCACAGGCATATTTTTCATTTAAAGTGCACCTAAGGAACCCCTTAGTGTTGTTCTCCTGATTTCCCGAACAAGATTTATTCACCTGTCCAGGTAGTTAAATGGTGACAAGCTTTTAGTCTCTTCTCGGAGTGTGAGGCAACATCTGTCATCCTCTGCGAGCACTGGCGACAAAGTTAAATCATTAATAATGTGTTACAAAAACTTTGGATGTCTGTGGAAAAACACTCTGTTCCATGAGCTCTGCATAAGTTCAAACTTAGCAGCATTACAATTATTAAAACAGGTTCCAAATTAAAGATTAGTTGTTACTAATTATATACAGCCAGTAACTGCAAGGCAGAACTGTAACAAAGCAAACTGAACTAATAAAATTAAAACAAATTTGCTCAAACATGACCTGTGAAGATTGAAGAGTCTCACCTTAATTAAAATGTTGTTTAATAATGATTATATATATTATATATTATATAATAATTCAAATAAAAAGTAAAATCACAAAAATACCTAAAATTACAAAATGCATATAAGATATTTTAACTGCATGAATTGTACTAACTCTAAAACATGTTTTCTGATTTAAATACAATTGGTAATGCCTAAATCTATATGTAAGTTGTGACAGTCATATAATATAATATAATATAATATAATATAATATAATATAATATAATATAATATAATATAATATAATATAATATAATATAATATAATATAATATAATTTAAAACTGGTATTTTTGGCAGTGATATGAAAGCTACGTAATGTTACTGTGACTTGTTGTTTACTTGCTTTATTGCTTTTGATCGGTTGACATGCCAGATGTTTCCTAGCAATTGATTTACACATTACATTTGTCTGACAAGATAAACATTTTGTAAGCTAGATTACAACTAGATACTGAGGAAGGATTTTACAGACATAAACGCGTAATGGTGATTGATTCACAGACCGCTGGAACATCCCGATCCTGGTGTCACAGCTCCTCTGCTAACAACACTGTGGTAACTGTGGTTTTGTCCATGTCAGAGCTGCATCATCTCTCCTTCAGGCACATTTGTCCGTCTTTACAAAGGAAACCTTTCATCACTCTGGAGTTCTCGTACTAATATGGCCTAGAGCACGTTACTCAACATGGACGAGTATTAACAAGAGCCAGTATGTGATATCATTCTTATGTACAGCCTGCGGCTCATCAGCAGAGGATGAATGGGAGACTTAATGGCGACATTTTATTTGTCTGAGCTTTTACATTTATCCGGATGAGCTTTATTTAATTTCCTGATAAGATCAATCAGCTCTTAAACAAGCTGTGCACCTGAAATAGCCTCACACTGACACATTAAATTACTGCCCTTTTTCAATTCACACTGTAAGGAGCTTCACATTTTCAAATTAGAGAGTGGAGATATTCACTTTGGGAGATGTTAGTGAGGCAGTGGTTCACATATACAGAAAGTATAGTGCATTTAAAGGCTGAAATTAAGTGGGATTTACCATTAATGAGGCAGCGGAGAAGGTGAAAATGCTGAAGAGAGGAGGATTCTTGAGAGAGAAAGACAGCTGTGGGATTCAGTTTCTCTGCTTCCCTCTTTGAATCCAACCTTCCTGATTCACTATCTGAGTGCGGACCCAACTGGCACAGTGCCCACTGGCAGGAGTAACTAAAATGAGAGACGTCCCCTGTGTGTTCTGACTTAACTTTGTCACGGTTGGGGAGAGATTATGTGCTTATCAGATTTTCCTAACATGGTCACAGACTAAAATCTGATCCACGAGCAGGGAAAGAATTGGAAAACATGGTTTTTATGAGTTTGTGGTCAGGTTTGAGTTTTCTTGGAGCGCTGCAGATGTCCCTGGGCTAGCACTGCTGACTCCACACATTTATGGATATGTGGGTGAGAAAAACAGTTGGATATCGCGAGTGTCAGAAGCAACCGCAGCCCGCTTTATCACCCTTCCAGCAATTTACGCTCTTGACACTTAAACATGTGCAGTGACTCGATTCGAGCAGGGACGCACTAAACAGCCAGGCTACTAGCACTGATTCTCTTCTTACCTAAATGGAAAAAGAGTTCATTATAGAAGTAGAAAGCCGCTGTCTGATTGACTTTTTCATAACTAACCACGTTGCTTTTTCTCACAGAGTTGTTTGTTTTCCATTGGACCGTAGTCACAGCATGAGTTTATTCATTAGATTTTTCAATGCGTCTCAGTCTTCAATTGACGGGACTCAGAACCTGCTGGTTCTCATTCAATCCATCTAATCAGGGACTGAGTAACACCTGCAATGCCAGGTGAATGCAATTAACTCGCCGGTTGGAAAAAACGGCAGCACTGTGAGCCCCGAGGACTTGGATTGAGGACCTCTTGTTTAGAAATGCTGAAGCTAATAACAAATTATGTTTCTGAAGGACAAATGTGGAGACACGGTTTCCCTTCCTGCAAGTTCATATTAAGCAAAAACCTCAAGTTATTTTAGTACACACATGTTCACCCAGTTAGATATAAAACACGGTTTAGTCTTAAGAGATTAGACATACACACACATACAACAGTGAAAATAAAGAAACACTCTCAACTCAGCTGTTAATATATACAGTGAGGTGGTGTTTTTTTTTTTAACATTTTTTAACAGTGTGGTGAAAGGTCAAGGTAGTACAAAGTACCACGGGCACGAACGATGTAAAAAAAAGTGATTTCTCCATTGCAAACAAGCTATCAAATCTACCAATCTAATCTCTTGAACAGAGCAATTGTCAGTGTTGCACTTTCTATCATTTCTTTTTTGGGATGCTGCTAACAATTATTTTCATTAGTTTTAATTTGTTGTTAATTTGTTAGTTATATTCTCTTAAAAGTTCTCAAAATCTAGAGGTATTCAGTTCACACTGATCAAAAATACAGTCCTCACACTAAAGGAGCTAGAAGGGGGAATTGTGGGTATTTTTGCTTGAAAATGAATAGTTGCCAATGATTCTAAATAATAATAATTAATTGACGACTCACTCTGTCTCTTAGTGAATGGTTTTACACAGATTGGATGTAGTGAGTATTGCAAACAAGAATTCAGAACTACTAACGTTAGCGTGACTACAGCAGTGGTCGGTGCCACTTTTTGTTTTTATTGTGATTAATCACAATTTATTAGGGCTCAGTGTGACATTTTCTATTGTCTTGTTTTGTTGGACCAAAACCAAACGATATCCATTTTAAACTGAAGTAAAGCAACATCTGAGATGCCAGAACCAGAGAATCTTAGCCACTTTTGCTTGATTATTGCTTGATTGCTGAGTAATTTTCTGCCCATCCACCAGTTTATTCATTGTTTAGTGTTTTAGGCATGTTTTGTTCCTAAATATTCTTTCTTTCTCATCTCTTTCAGCCAACAGCTCTCTGCTCGGTGGAGGTGGAGGTAAGTCACAACCTGTCTGATCCGTTAGTTGTGTGTGTTTGCTTTCTTGCCAAGATACTTCTTGTTATTAATAGTACTGCTTTGTGGTGCAAATAGTCCTCTCCGACCACCAAGTAATTTAAAATGTTCTTTTAATCAGACGATGCAGTGGACGTGCTCGCCAAAGAGTGTGTGTGTCTTATGTGCTATGTGCGGTGTGTCTGTATTTTCCTTTGTGTTTGGTAGCAGGTAGCTCTTTGTTGTGGCAGGTGTTCACGGTGTGTTTGCATGCTGCGCCGTGTGTGTCTGTCTGCCCGTGCTCGTGTGTACGTTTGTGTGTACGCAGCAGGTGCAAAGTCGATAGTGTGTAATTTATGGGTGTGGAGTGCTGTGGATATAAACAGTCATTTTTCAGTGTATTGTTGACTCAGTGCTTTGCTGCGCGTGTGATGTTGGA
Organism: Scortum barcoo; assembly: GCA_023238725.1. Taxonomy (NCBI): domain Eukaryota; kingdom Metazoa; phylum Chordata; class Actinopteri; order Centrarchiformes; family Terapontidae; genus Scortum; species Scortum barcoo. Next base: position 12,940,671 of record CM041554.1, read on the forward strand.
CGTCTGCGGTTAATCGATACTTGTAATAAATCTGTACAACTAATGCGGCCGCTGCATTCACTAAAACATGTACACTCTCTCTCTCACACACACAACACACACACACTCCTTTCCACCTGTTTGTGTGTGTGTGTTCGTTTGTTAAGGCTTGCAAATTTGGGCGCCGGTGCATTTGCCTGTGGTTGTTTTCTTTTTCTTCATTTGGACAAACAGCTTTAGCCTTTCAGACCAACTCACTTGCACTGCCATTTTTAACCTTCCAATTTGTATGTGTCTGTGTGTGTGTGAGTGAGTGCATGCGTTTTTTTTTTTGGTTTTTTTGCTTTCCCGTCTCCATGGTGACATATCTAGTGGCACACCTGTATGTGTGTATGCATGTGTGCATGTGTATTCGCATTTCAGTTCAAAAAGTGCATTTGCTTGCCTGAAGTGTTCTGCTGAAGCAGTAAGTCCTTAGCATCCACACACGCACACAGACAGGCTCCACTCTTACTGATATACACCAGCTGAGCCTCAATCCATAAAAATGGACTGCACGCTCTTGCGTCCTGTGGCTTCGCACACACACACACACAGATACATGCAGTCAAGAACCTCAAGATCTACAGCACTGTTTGATGTTGTCCTCAAGTCTCTGATGGCTCTACAAAGACAGATGGTTTCTAGAGAGGCCGTGTATGTGTGTGTGTTTGTGTGTACGTGTCAGACTGTGCATTTGTGCCTCTAAAAATCATTTTTATGTTGTTCCCTCTGGTTCAGCTATTTTAAAACTCTCATCCAGTTAAATATAACCACAACATCTGTTTTGATTTAAAAAATGTCCACTAACTGGCTGTAGGAGACTACATATCTAACAACCACCATCTGTGTTTCTTATCTGTTTCTAGTTTGCCCTATACCACTTTCTCTCTTCTTCAGTTGATTTAGCTCATCTCCGTCTTATTGTATGTGCTTCCCGCTCTTCATCTCTCTTTCCAGCTCTGTACTCGGGGGGGGGTTCGCTTAGGCAGATACAGCTTACAGTAGGTGTTAATTAGAGAGAGAGGTAAGTGTAGAGACAGGGGGAAGAATGGAACAAACAAGAGAGTTGGGAGTGAAATGATGATTAGAGCGAGAAGACAGGAAAGACAAAAGCGACAAAGGTCCAATAGATAACAGGAAGATGCTAGAGCAGAGCCGAGAGCATTCGTATACATCTCTATTGGCTTAGATCACACTCTGTACTGAGTAACCAAGCATTCATTCAGCTTTAGCAAGTTGTTTTTTCCAGCAGAGGTGAGGCAACAAAAGGTCTTTACAGTGCTTTACTACTCAGTCTCGAGGGTACCTGGGTAAATGTCAATCAGTTAGATCAAACGCACACCTGCCGACATTGTTTTCGCACTTCAATCTGGAGGAGTGCTGAGCTCAGGCAGCGCATCAACAACAAACTCAAGGGCAGGAAATTAAACATTTTTTTTATGTCCACCGCCTTCAGTTGCTCATTTATTCTAGAGCTTATCTGCCATTTCAACGTTTCACTGCTTTGATTGATTTTCCAAACAAAAGAAAACCCAGATGATGATTGGAGTTTCAGTCAGCCAGACAGTTACCATGAGCTTTATATATATATGTATATATAAATATTTACGTGTAAGTTTGATTCTTGAACGATTGGCATTAAAATTGCTTGAGCCAGGAATCACACTTTGAAGACTGTATTTGGTCCTTCTTGTAGGTCACCATATGTGAGTGCGTACCTTTGGGATGTGTGGTGCATTGAAGTGTTTTTCCACAGGTTTGTGGCCTGTGCAGAAATGTCATCAGCCATCAGTAAAATGTAAGCTGTCTGTAGGGATGAGAGACTGGGCCTGTTTATCACATTTCAAGCCACAGTAAACAAGCCTCACGGTTGAAAACTGCAATGTGCTATTTTATTTGGAGCATAGCCATGGAAGTGGTCATTACAATTTAATATGCGTGCCCACAGTGAACCTGCTCTGCTATACTGAACCTACAGTTAGCTTTTCATGCTTTGTTAAGGTGCCCCTTTCATGTACTGTTGATTGTCAAAAACGGCATTGCTATTTTGATTTGTACATGAGCGAGCATTCTGCACATACTCATACACACACACTCATTACTGACATTTGCTTGCTTTTGAATGGATAGCAGCTTCATGTAAAAAAAATTAAGTGTTTCGGTGAAATGATATGTCCAGGTCTTAGCAGGTCAATATTAATCCAATAACCCAATAACCATATGTACATCTGAGCTATTGGTCACTGTAATCATTACTTTTCTCCATACTGTCCATGAGGAGACCCAAAGAACCCATGGTCTAAATTGCATGCAAAAATGCACTTCAGAGTGTAGTGAGGCTTCAGTAGTGTGAGTTAGTGAAATTACAGGGGTATCTTCTAGTGTTAAATGATCCACCTTTCCCTCATAACAATTGCAATATCTCAACTCAGGGTTTCTGAACCCAGACAAGTGCTGATCTGAGATCATTTCTCTGTCTTTCCCCCTATTTTAAATCAGAAAACTTCCCTGTGTGGAAGTTAGAGGAATACTTTTTATGTAATAGTTCCTTGTATTTTCTTGCTGAGCTGTGGCAGAGCATTACTTCCTGGTACCACTGCCAGGACAAAGAGGTCCATTTGATTCGGCTAACTCAAAGAAATGAAGCCTCACATTAACTTTGGCTGAACCTTGAAATGCATTTTGGCTTCAAGTGACGACCCTGGACTTTGGACCCCATCTTTGACAGTGCTGTCACAATATGAAGGGATTACCTCATGGAACGTGGCCCCTATTAACCTTCTTTTCCATCCAGTCTCTGTTCAGTATCCACAGTTTTTGTACTCATTGGACAGAGATTGAGAATACCACTGTTTTAATACCATTTGCTCCCGTATTCACTTGTGTGGTATTTTGTTTTAACACAAATTAATTTAGAAATATGTAAGCAAAAACTGAAATAATGAAGGTGTTGAAACTAGATTTTAATTCAAGGCAGAGCCTGAAGCCTGTAATAATCATCTTTGTGTTGCCGATTATTATAAACCACTTAACACACAGTAAAACCTAAAACTTACCCTTAACAGTTAACAAGAATCTCATTGAGATACCTTGGGGTGTGGGTTTTGATTTCAGGGGTGGATTTCCTGCATTGAAATCGCCAAAGCAGTGCAAGACAGGTGCACCATATGTGATCAGGCTGTGTCGTGCTTTAATTTTAATCTTCCAAATAACTGTGTTCGCACTTTTTCATTTACATTGTCATGCAGCGGAGAGAGTTTTTCTGGATGTGTGTTACTAAAAAAGCAAGTCCTTCTTCAACTTCTTTAACACAGTCTTCTCTATTAAGATACTTTTCCATTACCAGAAATTTATAGAAGACACAACACGTGATCCTGACCAGTCACAGTTCATGCTGTCCATGTGTTATCTCTGTAGCCTCTGTCTTGTAGTTACATTTTAGAGCCTAAGCATGTTGCTGGTGTAGCTGTGCTGTGACCCTCTAACACACAATTATAAATACAACTTTAAGCTTGGGTTGATAATGTCTGTCTGTAGGATTGGTAATTAGACCTTGGAAAGTAGGAAAAATAGCAGCAACCAGTAATGCACATATGGCATAGGCATGCTGAGATAGACATGACAAGATCCAAACCTTTCCTTTAAGCAACAAATCTGAAATAACCCTTTCAGCAGATAGAATCTTCTGTTCACACACCTCACCCGCTAAGATGTGCTGTACTTGGATAATGACATCTTAGTAGCATCAGGGGTCTGTGGGGACAAAGTGCAGAGGATGTGAGCCAGCCATTAAGACAATGCCGGCCTGTGATTGGTTTAGATGTTTTAAGACATCCAGACCCAGCACACAATAGATGAGCACGATCCCAATTAACTTTTCATCCATTACATTTTTTATGTGCATGGGTGGGCGGGGGGTTAGGAGGGGGGGACAACAAAATCCTCTTGCACTGGATTTCTTGCAGAGCTAAAAAGCCAAACTGAATTTGTGTGCTGACATCTATAATCAGTCCTCCACAACTGGGATGGGGTTTGATAGCCTGTGCTGGAAGTCTTTCGGCTTTGGTCCCTGTGTGTCTGCTTTCTCCTTGTCTCGATGAGAAGGAAAATGCAGGCGGAGGATAGGCTTGTCTGCTTGCCTTTCAGAACAAGAGAGCATGAATTGTGAATAAAGGGACAGAGCAGGAGATTGGTTTTGGGGCGCGGAGATGAGACGAGAGGCAAAGAGCACTTAGTGTACCTTCCACATAGAGACGGAGCTGTCAGTGTCTCAGCCGTGCACATAAATTCACCTGTTTCATTGCTGTTAGCAACAGTCGCTTGTATGTATGTGTGGATACGTTTATATTAGCATTTAACAGATTTCTGGGCACTTTTTGAGCGTGTGTGTTTAAGTTTGTGACCACACAAGTGCGTGTATACAACTGTGTGTGAGGCAGTGTGCAAGTGTGTGCGTGCATCCACCACCAGACCCATCCAAAATGTTGCCTTGGCAACAAGCTGACTGAAGTAAATGAGTGTCCTGGCTCTGCTGAGGGATTGTGGGAAAGCAATATGCCAGCGTTCCGCCCCATTAGTTTGACGGACAGCCTGTTTGGCCTATAAGAGGTCAGCTGGCAAGGGCAGCCACATTGGTATTCCATAGGAGAGACCTCAGGATTGGTTTTACACTGATGTCAATCTACCTGTGTGTATGTGTGTGTGTGTGTGTATGTGTAAAAGTGTAGTGTAAGTGTGTGCGTGCATGCATGCGTGTGTGCACGCATGTGTGCATGCGTGTGTGTGTTCCTGTATGCGTGGGTGTGTTTGCGGGGGCGGGTGTTGGAGGTTTGCAGAAGGTAAAGCTTGTCCTGGCTTATAACATTGCAGGTAGGTGTGTGTGTGTGTGTGTGTGTACGTGTGTGTTTGTTTGTGTACCCTGCTTGGGGGTTGCAGGCTCCTCGCCAGGTAAGCATATCGCCAATTATCACTTCCCAGTCCCCCCCTACTTCTCTGGCTTTTTCCCTCCCTCTCTCCCCCAGAGTCGGTCAATACAGAGACTGTGAGGGAGACACGATAACACCTAAACTGGTCAGCCGCCTGCTTAGCTGGCGGCTCGCTGGTCTAAAAAAGCCAAAATACTCATTTCAATCCCACTTCCTGCATCCATCCATCCATTGCACCCTTTTTATCCATTCTCCACTCTGAAGCCGAGCTTAACATTCATCTCTTCCCCTTTTGTTTTTAGGCTCCCTCACTCTCTTCACCTACGCACCCTTTTTTTTTTTTTTTACACTTGATCTCTTTCCAAACCCATTTCTCTTCGTCCAACTGTGCTCTTCAATCCCCCGTCTCGCCTCTCTTTGTCTCTGTGTGAGTCTCTCCATCTCGCCATTATCTCTGTCCCATCTCTCATTCCCTGGAAGACCGAGCTTCAGTAGGAGAAAACGTTGATATTTTGATATTTTGTATGGTAATGAAGGCTAAATGATGAACGCTGTTTTTTTTGATATGGAAATGAGTTTGACACATTCCTAAAAGATTTTTTAGTTTCTAGTAATATAAATTAAATTCATGACTTATTCATTATGATCTGTTGATGGCATTAGGTGTAGCCAATTATGGCTGCTTGTTGAGTAGTTCAGGTACTCAATTTACATGCGATGGAGTCAGTGGAGTATGAACGAGTATCCTTTGACACTGCTGTGATGCTAATTTGGTTAGGGCTTCCCTAATCTCCGCTGTCTAAATGAGGGATACATTAATTCTGATACATGGTACTGTATATTGAGTCTGTATGAGTTTCAAAGGGAAATGGTTTTGCAGTGAAAGCACAGATTAAGGAAACATGAACTTCAAAGTCAAAGTCGCAAGTCGCTCACTATTGAATAAACTGCTGGGAGCACTGAATGAGTGTGAAGCATATGTTCATAACTTGCTAACAGTAACAATGATAATATGCTTTTTAATAAATATTATTTACATCTTAGTTTAGCTTGTTAGAATACTAATATTTATATCACAACATCTAAAGTGCAGCTGACAGTAATGTCATTAGTTTTGCAGTTATTAAGTCATAAGACAAAGTATTAGACAGATTTAAACGTCGGACTGGTGATGGAACTACTATCTTAACTATCAGAGGTTAAGATATCACCAAAAATAATCACAGTTCATCCTCTGGGGACAGAAAATGTCTGTACCAAATTTAATTGCAAACCATCCAATATATGTTGAAATATTACAGTCTTTGGTCGACCCAACAGACCAACCAACCCTTTGGTCACAAGCAGAGACTCCACCAATAAACACGTGTTACATTGTGGAAATCAATACATATTAATTCTTAATATTTCCCCTTTTAGAAATTAAATAGCACATGAGGAGAAAACTGTTTTAATTAAGGTATTTTGCCCTTTGCAGCTGATATTGGTCTGAAGAAGTAATAGCATTGCCTCTCTGTCACAGACCATCCTTGACTAACATACCTGTATATGTGTCTGTGCTGAAGAAGTACTGCTGGTGCAGCTTCACTTCAAACGCATCTTTCATTTTCACTCCCTCCTGCACTTGAATTCCCCCTTCGTATTTTTGACCGCATTGAAGTGACAGAACAGTGTCTGAATCTGCTCAGTAGCGTGCGGTGCTCATGCTGGGCTATTACACCGGCTCCCAGAAGTTACCACAGTCTGAAAGAAAGCTAACACGTGCTGTCTTCAGTGAATGTAGTTAGACGGACAGCTCTCTACATTAGAGAGGTGTGAGTCAAGGAGGGAATGAATAGGTGTATATTTAACCCTGCTCACCAGGTTCAGGCAGTGTCCAGAGAGAGAGAGGTTTATTCTGTCTCCTCTCTTCTCATCTCCCTTTGACAAGGAACAATCTAACTTAAACATCAGAGAGTATTTTTCAGCTGAGTGCACAAAGCGAGATTCGCATGAAAGCATATGCGCTGGAGTGTGTAGTCAAAATTACATCATTTGCAGCTAAAAGGGCACAATAAGTGGGCCGCATTTACAAGTGGGGACGACTTGAGATTTTGAAAAGACATGAAGAACACTGCAGTAATGTCTCCATGTATCTCCGAGACTGTCGTCCAAAGAAGAGCACTCATTTTAACAAAGTCCGTACAGGGGGCGGGAGAGATGATTTTGGTATAAGGCTGCACAGAGTATTGCAACTTCTGCATTCATCGTGTGACGCACACTGGCCCGCAAAGCATTTTCCTCACATACAGTCAATGGAAAACAGCTTGGCTGCCCAACTGTAGCAGCACACAACTGCAAATTGACTCTCATTTATTACCAGAATTTGATCCTTTTATTCCAGTAACATTTGGAAAGTTCAGAGGAGCTATATGATAAAATCACTGCATCTTATTCATGTTTGGGGGTGTGCATGTCAGTTGGCCCGGCACATGTGCACACATGCATATGTCTTCATTTGTATGTTCTTTGCCTGTTTGTTTGTCAGTACAGTACAGTCTGTCTGGGTCGGACCTGAGCGGCAGTCAGGTCAAAAAGTATCGCTATAACTCAAGGCTATGCAGTCCACTCATAAAGACTGGAGGGGGGAGGCCAGTTTTCACGATTGTATGCACACATACATAAACGAACACACCCACACTCACGTACTCGTTCATGAATCTGTCAAACATGAAGCATGAAACAAAACAAAAGGTAGTGTTGGTTTATGTTTCAGTTCAATTTCCATTTCTTTTTCTTTTGATTCTATTTCTCTTGCTGGTTTCCTTATCTCCCTCCAGACTATTTTTACATCTGCTGCTATCCCCCTTTTCACCCCCTTCCTCCCTCCTTCTCTTTTCCATCTCTCCATCGTATCACACTTGTTCTCTATTTCAGAGTTGGGCTGCTTCAAAGTTAGTGTGTGCAGTGTGTGTGCATGTGTGTGTGTGTCACCTCAAGGACTCTTTGTTGTACATATGCCTTAACAGGAATATACACACACCAGCAATATTGTGCTCACACACGCACACACACACAGCATGAGCATGGGGTCTAAGTTTGTTTCTGTGCACCTTGAGGAGGTAGCCAGTGTTCAGAGCTCGCCTTTCACACCCTCGCACTTGTGCTTAGCTCACGTTGCGGCCCAGTTCAACATGGCACAGCATGACATGGCACACTACAGCTCAGCACCGCATGCGATATGCCAACTTAACACAATAACATTCAGATAGCACCAGACCCCCGCCTGGAGCTACTCAGTTTGGCGAAACACACCGCTGTAACAGCTGGTCTCTATACAGTCAGATGGAGATGAGAGCCACAGGCCAACGCACTGAGCTGTGACATATGGATGGGTGTTATTGTACTATTTTCACCAAGTGCTGACAAGTCTCATGGTGCTGTGACAAAATCATTCCTGACAGATGTGTTTTATTCTGGTTTAATTATGAATTGTTTACACCAGACTCCTACATAAGACGTCTGAATTATTTCAAAACAAGTGAGTCAGGATCATACCAGGCTACAAATGCTGTTCATGGTTAATGTTAATGGCACACTGAGACAATAATATTTACATATATATAGTCCTTCAACCCTGTCTGGTCGGGCATTTACAGTGTATACTACTTTTTTTTTTTTCAACTGTAAACAATAATCATAATTGCTAAAAAGATCATGTTTCGTGGCAACGTTGTTGTCGATGCAAGTTGTAAGGAGATTGTCGGGGCCAACAGTGGGCGTTCAGAGCTTTTAACTTTGACACCAGAACCCACTGTTTGCATCCTGACTGTGGTTAGATTTAAAGACACAAAAGTATTTTGGCAAAGGAAAGATCATGATTTTGGTTAAATATTGATCACGTAGACTCATCCTGCCTCAAGTCACTGTCGACTTTTACATTATTTAACCAAGACGATCTTTCCTTAACCTTACCCAAGTGCTCTGGGTGGGCAAAGATAAGCATAAAAAAATCATTCTTTAGCTGCTAGGCATGTATATTGTATTGCAAAACATATATTACAGGGAAAACAAATGAAATAAGTTGTCAGTGCGCATTTTGCAACTTTGCATATGCTTTAATTTAAAAAGTATCCATGGAGCGGCTGAGTGGCCCAGGGGGGTTTAAAGCAAAGACCGTGAACTGCAGCATCCGCAGCTCAGCCAGTCCAGTCGGGATCTTTGTTGCATGTCATTCCCATCTCTCTCTCACTACAATGATAACTTTCATAGAAAGGCATAAAATCTCTGAAAAAATACTTCTGATAGTAGAAAATGTAATTCAGGAGGCTTTACATTTCTCTCAAAATGTATTCCCCGTTGCAAATTAATAATATTTAAACATTATCCCTCTCTATCAAAACTCTCTCCTTATTGGCTGCCTATAACACAGTGGCACAGTCTAAACTTCTGTCTCCGCACTGTTTAGATGATTAACAGACCTGGTGTTTAGTTTGAATGTGACAGGAAAGAGGGGGAAGTCATTAGTACCTCTGATGCAGTCTTTTTTACTTTAATACAACTTTTCGACACACTTTGCTTTTTCCTTCTGATGTTCAAAAATATTAATCGGTAGGATTTAAATGGAAAAAGGTTTAATCGTGATCATGAATGTACAGTTTTTTCTTCCTTTCTGTGATGTGACAAGTACGTCACGTAACGTAACGTCGTGTCATGGTGTATTTACAAACTCCCATAATTTTCTTGTCATCATACGAAGGTGGCAGTAGCTCAGTCTGGGGCGGCAGTAGCTCAGTCTGTGGTGGACTTGGCTTGGGAACCAGAGGGTCGCCGGTTCAAGTCCCCACAGACCAGTCTTCATGGAGGTGGACTGGTAGCTGGAGAGGTGCCAGTTCAGCTCCTGAGCACTGCCGAGGTGCCCTTGAGCAAGGCACCGAACCCCAAAAACTTGCTCGGGGCGCGCTTACGGTGCAGCCCCCTCATTCTGGCATTTCTCCGCCAGCTTGCATGTGTGTGTATTCCCTTATGTATATGTAAAAATGTGTGTTAACAAAAAACAGAGTGAAAAATGTTAATTTCCCCATGTGGGATAAATAAAGGATTCTTCTTCTTCTAAATATTTGAAGAATTGTTCCTCAATGGTAAATTCTTTAATGTCTTCTTGTTGCATTGCAGCATTCATGTTCCTTTTATCTTAATTTGACTTAATTTTTGTTAATGAGAAACGCTGCTTACTTGGGTCCATAATGCTGAGAATCATAACAATAAAGCTGTTTAGAAATGGTATGGTATAAATGGTATAAATATTAACTTTGAGGAAATGTCTCTGACTGCACTGGGTGGAAAAACTGACTGAAACTGTAATTGGCACAGCTGTAAAAATTGCTTTTCCTGCATCATTGCCCTACTGGAAATGAACACAGTCATGGTCTTTAGATGTGGTGTGGATCAAAGATAGATACACATTTCTGAATATTATGTAGATTTATGAAAATGTAATTAATAAAGACTAATTGACCAAAAAGTCAAAGTCAGCTGAGTCCTTAATAAGACATTAAATCAGGTAATTAACTAAGGCAGTAGCCCTAAAATCCGTTAAATAGACTGACGTACAGAGAGACAGATGCTTTGACTTATTTTAAGAAAAAAAGCAGGATTTGGGGTGAAAAGTTAGCAACCAGCAGAAGATGGAAACGTCAACCGTTCACCACTAATACCAACATTATCCTGGTCCTTTCAGCACTAAGCTTTGACACCTGTAAATGACTTCAAACAACATTTAGACTCCCTGTAAGTAGTCAGACTTCAGGGGATTCACATAAGTAGGCCAACTCTCTGAATATCCTGTCCTCTCCTCTCCAGTGGACGGAGCAATCCACCGCGCTGCAGGTCCAATGCTAAAGAAGGAGTGTGCTTCCCTCCACGGCTGCGAGACCGGAGAGGCCAAGATCACTTGTGGCTACGGCCTCCCAGCGAAGTGTGAGTATGTGTGTGCAAGTGTCTGTGCAACTTCCAGCCGCTCCAGCGAGACTGCCTGGTGTGGGTTTACTGGACCAGGTGTGAATGAGTGGGAAAGTATGACAGTGATGCAGAGCGTTGCTGAAAAAGAGCAAGATGTACAGTTGCTTTCCTGAGATGAAGATTAAACAGCTTCACAAATGAAAACCAACATAAATCTGCTGTTCAAATATGGAGCAGGAACATTGTTTTTTTTTTACATAAATCGTGCACACTTTACATGTACTGTTTTTCTTTTGCCTCAAGGAGCTGAATCTCATGCAGGTATCCATAATAATGTCACTTACTGCTTTCCATTTATAGCAAAGTAAATGGCACTCAATTATTAAGTGGCACTCCATTGCAGCGTGTATAATGTGATGAAACTGAAGATTCAACATGACAGGAAAAGCTTTTCTAGGTTTTTTTAGTTCAGAAAAAAAGTCTCCCCCAGCTTTCCTGACATCTAAAACATAACATGTGACTGTGGGAAAGCGTCAGGCTCGATGAAGACATTAATAAGAAGCGGTGAATGGCAACTTTGAAAACCGCAGAATTAGTACAGCCTCTTCCTCTTTCGTGACACTGAGAACATTAAGTCTTTAGGTCAGTTCATCACTCTTCACTTTTAAGCTTACAATAGTGCTTTCACTTACTAAAATGTTCCAGATTGTTTTGAAGACATTTTGATGAAAGACTTACTGAACAAAAAAACTCAAGAAGAGGGTTTTTGGGTGACCTCTTGGAAGTACAGTAGAGCTGTCATTTACTTGTTCAGCATTCGCAGTGACTGATTGATTAATCTATGAAATATCAAAACAATAATGGGAAATGTCCATCATAAGTCCTGAGACCTTAAAATAACTTGTTTTGCCCACTTCATTCAATTTAACATGAAACGTAAGATGCCTGAACCTGAAGATGCCTGCAAATAGTTTAGTGTTTTTGCAACTAATTTTCTCTGAATCGACTCAGTGTTTAATCCAGTGAGTCCCAACATGAAGCTTCGTCTGCTCACTGCTATACTATATTGTGTGTGGTGGCCATTTAAACCAAAGATTTGAAGAGTCAGGACAAACTTGGGGGAAAAAAAACAAACACAGTAGAGTAGCCAATTTTTCTTGTTAATCATCTCTCAGCTTTTTAAGCCCCAACTCCCAAATTGGGAAATATTGTTTAATCGTCTCAAACATGTTTCACCTTTGGAAGTGCAGTGCTTTAACACCAAAGGAGTAGATGTTTTATAGAAAAGCAGCAAAAAAGACAAATAGTTATGAAGAGTGGACGACACTCATCAATCATGTCAACAAGACTCTCAATACCAGACTGCTTCCTAAATCAGATTTCTTAAAGAGGAAGTGCAATTTACAGTTAAAGTTATTCTCTATTTCAACATGTGTTTTATGTTTTTTAGATGCTTTTATATGAAGCAACTTACCAGCATTGTGCCAAACACTTTACATGTCTTATGATGATGAAGCGACAGACACTGTGCCTGAGACAAATTTCTCCTCAGGGACAATAAAGTTTACTCTACTTTTACTGACAACTAACTTGTTTACAGGTCTTGGTGAGTACTACAGAATATGCAAAAGAAAAAAAAATGTAAAGCTTATTATGGCTCCAGAGGGAGCTGTTTGATGTCTGATAGATTGCCTCAAGTTACATCATTTGAGTCAGTGCTAGCTGGGTCTGGAGACTACAGGTTGGAAAGTGGAATAAACCTAGAGTGGAGGACTTAGTAAGGAGCGAGCTTACCATATGTCTGTGAACTCTCTGCTCATCTCTGCGTCAGGCTATCAGCTCAAAGTTTTATTAGCAGTTGCTAGCATATTACACCGAAATCTCCAATTAAACAGTTGGAAGTCGAGTTGCAATATGGTTAATGTAGGCACCAGTTTTTGAGAAGGAAGAGAAATGTGTGGAATAAAGATGATGATATTTCTGACTCTGATGTGGCAGTGCAGATCACGAGACTGACAGTGTCACAGAAGTGCAATGCTAATTCAGTAGTCTTTTGAATGCACTTATTGTAGCCTGACAGATTATCCATCATGAAAGTCTTTGAATTAGTCACATGCAGAATACGACTTCTCCCATACTGCATGGAAGTGGGAACGCAGTACCCATGCCGTCCTATTACACCCATTCTAAACATAATCCTTGCCATGACTTGCCCACTGTGTGACACCAACAGGTATCACAATAATGTCCAAGCTAGGCTTTCTATGTTAAAATGACCACCTTAGTGTGTGTGTGCATGTGCGTGTGATAGAGATTAAAGCAACACTGAGGCTGTCTGATATCAGCTTACGATTCCACTGAGAGTTTAAGTTCACAGTGAAAGAAGGAGAGAAAAAAAAAGGAGAGGGGAGTGATGATAAAGACGAGCTCAAGGCAGAATGGAGAGCAGGAATAGAAGAGATAGATAAGGAGAGAGTGGGAGAGTGGTTTTAAAAAAAAAAGAGAGATATAAAACAACGCAGCGTTGGGGGAGGGGACAGATGTGAGGGTAGCTGGAGACAGGAGGGAATTAGGAGGAGATGAGTTCTTACATCGTCTGTTCTCCTTTGATGGTTCACTTGTTTAACTTTGATGATGTTAGCTGTGATATTTGTGTGCGTCTCTGGATGATGTGTGTGTGTGTGCGTGTGTGCGTCAGCCTGTAATTGCGTATGTGTATTCCTCTCACGTTGATATAGTCGATCGCGCTTGTGTCTGTGTTGCATTAAGTGTGGTATATCAGTGCATACAGTGTGGGTGGCCTGTCAGGTCCTATCACTCTCTTACCTGTAACTATCTGTCAGCATGAGATCTGTGTGACTGACTATATTTCTGACTCACTGACTGACTAACTGTGTGTGGGTGTGTGAGTGTGTGTACGCGAGCCTCTCTACGTTGCATTCATGTGTGCGTGGCTGTTACCCAGCATGTGGTATGGAGACTAGCTCTCTCTCCTCCCAGACAAAATATTAAGTCCCAAGAATAATTCAACATGCGTCTGCTCCAGTGCTTAAACACTCACAACAGGGCTTGATTACCTCTCAGCAGGGGGGAGAGAGCGGCGAGACAGCAACAACAGAGGGAAAGCAAAGGAGGGATAACAAAGCATGCAGAGGGCGATGTGAAGACAGAGTGCTGCTGTGGAAAAGAGCAAGAAATGAAAATGAAACTCGACAGGAGAGCGGCAGAGAGGTTGAGAGACAGGTCCAATCTCAAAGCCAACACTTTGATCTTGATTTGTACGGGCTTGCCACCAGATGTGGGATTTCAAGAGCATCTGACTCACAAGTTGCCAAATAGTCCAGAGGACCTGCTGTCAGCCCTCCATGCAGAGTGTCCGTCGATGATCCCTCAGCCACTTAGCCAGCAGCATCCCAGTACCGTAACCTAGCAACACCCGGAGCGCATGGCACACTACCGCTGCTGTTTAGCAAGAGTCGCATGCAATTTGGGGATGTTGACAAATGACAGCTGGAAAATTTGAAGCAGGCCCTGCTTAAATTCACGTATTAACCAAAACTTAAAGGCAGTTATATCAGCAATCTGTCAACTTTGGGGCATGTGAGCCACTGTAATTAGGAGGATTTGATTCAGAGTGGAACGGTGTGAGATCAGTCTGTTTGTGTCTGCATAAAATTAGTCTGCTGCTCACTTGTGAGCCAGCTGCAAGATGCATGTGCACATGTGTAGGTGTGCCCCTGTGTGTGTTTTGACGTTGCCAGCAAAGGGAGCGTGGGCCGAGTGTGTCGTCCAGACGACCCAGCGCCCCAGAGCTCACCTGTGTAACCGATAAACACAGCTGTAACTGAGCTAACCTGCTCCCCAGCCGTCCCTCGTTCCCCTGCCGGCGCGTCGAGATACAACATTGTGACTCACTGGGAAGGGAATGTGCCGGGGGCGGGTCTAAAGAGAATGAGAGCGAGAAAACATGGGGTCAGAATCGTAGCCAGATTTTACACTGTGTAAAAGCAGCAGTCAATACAAAGTACAATTTCACTTTGGTGATCTGACTTATAATCATGACAGGACTACAAATACAGTGTAAAATCAGAGGTATATGATATAAAGTACTCCAAGCAAACAACTACATGGGGTAATCAGTTCCCATGAACATCATGTATATGCATTATTTTTTGGCAATTACAGTTTTGGCAGTTTTGTTGACAAAAACATTCAAATAAAACAAAGCCTCTATAACATTATGACATTAAGTGTGCATCACTCTCAATTTTACCTCCAAACACAATTGTAGCTATTTTGTAGAACTGTTTTCTTGTTTTTTAACTTGTGTGACGCTCTGAATGAGGGTTTGTTGCCCTGTTTTAAGTAATGTTGCTGCAATCCCTGATCTCTCTTTAGTGAGGACAGTGTCGCCATAAAATATGGAAGAAATAGCCAGGGAGGGAGTTTTCCTTTAAGATCAATTCAGCTACCAATAATGGCAATAATACGCTGGTGTTAATGTTATGTTCTGGTCAATGGGGGCAGTGGAAACATGCCGTGCACACTACACTGACAGAGCATCATCTTTAAAGTTAACACGGTGAACTTAGCAAACTGCAGATACAGAGCAACATTATCATTCATTTGGATTTGTGTTACTGGACACCTGGTGAATGTAACATTGTCCGTCTGCTGTTTGCTGTGGGGCAGGTGTTGTCTCAAAAGAAAACCAATCCAAAAAGCTGCCTGTTATAGCCGAAAACAGTGGCAATCAGAGCGGTGAGAATGAACCAAACAAAAAAAGTTGAGAGCTGGGAAACCAAAACAATGAGCATTAAGTCACTATAAAGTCACTATAATGATCTGTAGAGCTGAGAAGAGCTGGTTCTCTGTGGCTTCATCACTGTGAGCAACACCTTTCCTCGATTCATTGTAACGTGTGCAGAGCTTTAAAATGACTAGTGAATAAAATACTTCGGCACTCACGTTTGTTCTGTTAATTGTAGGTTATAGGTACATTCCTGTCAAAGGATATCCCAAAGAAGTCCATTTTAAAATGATCTTGTCGCTCAACAAAACTAGATTCAAGATTCGGTTGTTTCAGTGTAGTCCATGATATCAACATAACCACACACATTGCTTTTCCCATGTGCCAAATATTTCATATTTCAAATGGCTGTGTTTTTAAGGGGGGAGATGGTGGAGAGTTAAGTGATACTGTTTGGGTAAATGCAGAGTAACGCAGTAGGAGGGGGAAAAAGATGGAGGGAAAAGAAGATGGAGGTGAAAATGCCCAGATAGAAAAAGTGCCGAAAGGAAATAGAGAGGTACAAAGCAAGAGAGATATCACTCTGTCAAAAACTGGCTGCCATGCTCCCCTCTCTTCCCTCCCTGCCTTCCATCTCCCAGTTTCTGTTCCCTCGGTGGCCAATTACCGCTAATTAAAATCCTCACTGCAGCTCTCCCGGACTCCCCCTCTTCCTCTCCTTCAAGACCTCCATCTCTCCACTTCGCCTGTCACCCTGTCGCTCTCTCTTATCTGCCTCTCTTTCTTTGAAGACGCTGTGTTTCTGCTGTCGCGACCAACAACTTAAACGCCTCGTTTCCTCCCGGTCTTCTCGTCTTCCTCCTCACCTTTTCTACCTCTTCGCCCACTCTTTATTCTCTTCCTCCTCACTCCCACATTTGGCCTCTCCCCACTCCTCCTCCTCCTTCATCTTTCTCCTCTCGCTCCCATCCTCTTTCCCGCCTTTGCTTTGCCTCCCCATCTCACCTCCACCCTCCTCCCCCTCTGTTCCTATCATCATCAGCAGTACGGTTTCTTTAGTAGTGCCAAAAGACTTGACAAGGCTCTGGGCTAAAGACTGTAGCACTCAGACTGTGATACCTTGCTAGTTGGGGAGGTTTTTTTTTTTCTCTTTTCTTTTTTTGACAAGGTTGTCGACATCTTTGCTTCTTCCTGCCTCGGCGTCAGCAGTGCGATCCTTCTAGGTGTTAAAAAGCTTCATCAAAGCTGCTGTTGCTGATGAGGAGGAGCGTGATGATGATGATCACAGCAGCAGCAGCCCTGGTGTTAATTCATTCAGTTAATTCATTCGCCTTGAAGGAGAAAAAGGGATCAAAAAAAGCTCCAGTGTTGCTTGGCTCAGGGAAAGAGAATTGGAGAGTGAGAAGGGAGTAAAGAACGACTTTGCTGTGGCTCTTTAGCATCGGCATCTTGCATCCCCCTTTCTGTCCACTCTTGTCCTCCTGTTTAGAATAACTGCCTCTCTGTCTTTTTTCAGAGAGGTGGAAAGAGATAGGGTGAGCCGTAGGGACCTTTACAAGACTCGAGCCTTCTCTTTGTGCCAAAGACCGGGCCTGGATTTAAGAGCGGTGTCCGCTTGGCTGAGCACAAACTGAGGCCGAGCACACAAAGGACCAGCTAGCCTTTTTCCTGCCTCCTGCTCTAAAGGCAGATAAAGAAAGGCGAGGGACAGATGGAGGTATGAGAAGATAGAGAGAGGGAGAGAGAGAAAAGGGGAGGAGAGAGGACGGACGGACGGATGGATGAACGGCCACTGAGTATGAAAAGCAGGAGCAGCGACTTGTGGCCTCCCAGGTAAGAATGGTGAGAGGCCTTTCTGGGGGCTTGGTGGGGGAGGTGGGGGTGAGCAGGGACAGAGCCAAAAAGAGGCTCTAATGACAATAAGCAGGAAATAACAAAAAGCTTGAATAGCATACAAAAAGCTGGGGAGGGTGTCACCGGATGGCACTCAGTCAAGTTCTCTTAAGGCTCCTGCCAGTGTGACGCCCACTTATGAGAGAGGACACACACACACACACACACACACACACACAGTCTCTCACTGCCTCTTTGTAATGTGCATGGCAAATCAGGTGTGTGATGAATATAGTTTGAGCCATAAAGAGTACAAATTTACTTTGCTTATTTTTACCTTTATTTTGTTTTCTTTGATTGTGTTGTTCAGCCTGTTTATTTATTGTTTTTGCAAGAACATCATGCTGTGTGATGTGGCCTTAATAAAACAAGTGCAGCGGTATGTTTTATAAAAGCGTCTTCTGTTAGAGACAAGCTTTTGTGTTATAATTAGGTCAGACTGATTTGTGTTGTTACATCTTATTATATCAGATCTAATTGATCTGATAAGCATTACAGTATTTTCAGATGGAAAACAGGATTAAACCACAGAGGACAGTAGCACTCTGTGAGGAGACGACAACTGATATGAAAGAAATAACAGAAAGAAAGGAAGACGCTCTTGCACACTCTCCACCTTACTTTAAATGATATTTTTTATACATTTATTATATTTTTATGCAAAGATTTTAATCACATTGGCTGCAGAGAAATATGTGAAGTGGATCCAATTTTATTGCACTAAAAATGTTCTTTTCCAAATTAGTAACACCATAAATAAAAAAACCCACATATTTGTGAGTCTATGGTGTTAAGCAACTAAGTGCACTTATTTAAATACTGTACTGAAGTAAAACTTTAAGTTAGTTGGAATTTACTTCAGTATTTCCATTCTCTGTTACTTTGATATTCTACTGCACTACATTTCAAGGAGAGATATATTACTTTTTACTCCACAACTTTTATCTGACAGCTGTAGTGACTTGCTTCTTTAAATATTTTATATTAAAACTACATGAGCCCATTAATATGTTTGTGAGCTCTGTCTCAACATTAACACACTGCATCGATATTCATGCATGAGTAATGATAATCCAGAGATAATATATTAGAATATAACTCTGACACGCGACTTCGGCAGCAGTGAGTACTGCTCCTAATACTTAAAGTACATTTTCATAATGATACTTACTCATGCTTAAATAAAGTATAATTACATTGTAGTTTTACTACTTCTACTTAATTAAGAGATGAATACTTGTCCTAACTCTGAAAATAGAACATATTGAGATATGTGAATATATTTGTATGCAGTTATATGCATGAACTGCTGCCTTAAACAAGTCTGTAAGCCTGGGAGGAAAATCAGAGAGAAGTGGACATCCAGTGAGAAAACTGCAACAGGATTATTTGACATTAGGCTACAATCATATCCCTGCGCAGAATATATTATCACAATTCGATGTAGCTTGTTGTTAGAAACACAGTCTGCAGGGGAAACAATCACAAGGCCTCACATCTGTTTAACAATAGGTCATGATTCCCTCCTCTCTTTGGAAGATCGACCTTTTCAGAACCACAGAAGCAAAGACACAATACTGAGAGGCGCGACTGTAGAGGACGACAGTCATTAATTTATGTTGCACACTAATGTTCATCTGGAGGCGGATTGAAAATGTCCTCTTCATATGTCATAAACCAATGTGGCACAACACTCAACTTGCATGCGTGTTCATACAATGACAGTATGGGAACATTTAACCTCTAGCAGGATGATAAAGGGTGGCCATTACATGCTTATTTCTGCACTGTATGCAACTGCCACAATGATAGCTGCTGTGAGGTATAGACAGCATAAAACTCGTTGGAAAAAATGCTTGTTCCTGTTATGTGCACAATCAGCATGAACGAGCTGGTCTGTTAGGTTTCTCCCTCATTAATCAACAAACAGAACCAGAAACTGAAAAACACCATAGGCACATGCCACAGCACTGATTTAAAAAAAAAAACAAAAAAAAAAAACTTGGTTTTGTGAGATAGTCGCAATGTGATTAGTCCTTGTGGGTTTGCAGAGTTTATGTAACCATAACATATACTGTAACCTGTGTTAAATGTGAGTGAAATTTCTTTTCTCCCTTCCCTGTTTCCTGTCACTTGTGCTAGGCACTTGAGGATGTTGTATGTATTTTTCACAATCTATTATTGAGGACACAACAAGGTGTTCTACTTTGATAAAGTTTTTAGTCTCTTTTGCGATGTACAGTGTCACAAATGAAAGGAAGAACCAACACAAAGTGTCTCAGTAAGATTTTTGGCCACCACGTGCTGCCACAACAGCCTCAGTGCTCCTTGGCATTGAGTCTCTACAGGAGGGATGAACACCATTCTTTCAAAAGATTTTCCCTCATTTGGTGTTTTAATCATGGTGGTGGAGAGCTCTGTCTAACACATCAGCCCAAAATCTCCCATAGGAGTTCATTAAGGTTGAGATTTGGTGACTGTGAAAGCAAAGCTCATCAAAACATTCAGTGGCCCCTCATGCTCTGTGGATGGAGACATTGTCATCTTGGAAGAGACCATTCCCATCAGGAGAGAAATGTTTCATCATAGGATAAAGGTGATCACTCAGAACAGCTTTGTATTGATTTTTAGCAATGACCCTTCCCTCTGAGGGGACAAGTGGACCCGCATCAAGCCAGCAAAATACCCCCCACAGGATAACAAAGCCACAGGATCTCCTCACTGTCGGGGTCAAGCAGTCAGACTTTTCCTTTAATTTGTCAAATGTGTGTGATTTTTCCATTTTTTTTATTTTTTCAATGCAGCCTCAAAACATAAAAGAAGTTCACCTGAACAAATGAAGAACTAAAGAAGATTATCATGATAACATAAAAATCTATATTCCCAAAGCATGAATCTCTCTCTCTCCCTCTCTGACAATAAGAACAGTTTTCTCCAAGCCACTTCTTGTTATTAACTGTGTTTCCATCCAGCTAGTTGCATTTTCAGTTTGTGAATAAAATAGCACGAGTTGGTACACCAAAAAAACCTTTAATCAAAAGTGTTTTTTTTTTGTGCAAAGTTGGTATATTGAGAACAGATGAAGAGCTGTCTGTAGTGGTCAGATAACTCTATCTTTGTTTTATCTGATGACAAAACTCTCCAGTTTTTGTTTTTTTTGTTTTGTTGTTTTTTTTTTAATACAATATCTGTCCATAGTTTGTATAGCAGTGTGGGGAAGTTAACCTCTCTCCAGTTGTGTTAAAAAGCCAGGTCTGTAAAGAAATGTTTCATGTGGAAGAACTTCACAGTTCTCAAAATCTTGTGGATAGCCTTCCCAAGGGAGTGTACAGCTTATTAGTGCTCTTTCTTGCAATGATGTGTTGTCAATATTCACACATGGGTATAATGTTTAAGTGTCCCCATACTTTTGGCCATGTGTCGTAGACTGTGCATGTTAAATTCACTGAAATCGGATTCCAAATCCCTCATTTGTTAGGAAAACCAAAGTGCCTCGTGTAATCACACAGGGCGGTTGTGTACGCTTTCAGAATTTTAAATACACTCACATAACACGGACCCTTTCTCATTGTCAGTCACGCACACTCAGAAGACACACATCCACTTTCTCCCTGTAACACTGCTCTTACCACACGCTCCATAACACACTATCCAACACACTCTCTCCTTCACACATAAATCCCTCACACATCCTAACATGCTCCGCTGGCTTTCCATCTCCCCATCAAGCTCCCCCTTCTCTCCCTCTCCCTCTCAGTGTTTCAGGGTAATGTGAGCCAGCAGCCGTAACACTGGGGTCGGGAGGAGGAGGAGGAGGAGGAGGAGGAGGAGGGTGGGTGTTGATGTATAGTGGAACTAAAGCAACCCTGCCGATCGATAATGTAAACAGGAGCGAAGAGAGGCGGTAAATAAGGCCGACTCCTGACAGAACTGTCTACCTCAGGTGACGGAGAGAGAGGGAAAGAGAGGGAGATAGAGGGGGAGAGGGGGATGAGAGGAATATATAATAGAGGAGGGCCGGGAGGGAATGGGGAGACAAGGATGCAGGGGTAAAGAGGATAATGGAGGGATGAGAGCAGAAAGGTATGAGAGGGGAGGGATAGAGAGGAGGTGATGGAGGGATGGAAGGAAAGGTAATGGGGGGGTGAGATGGAGAGGTAGGGATGACTGGATGAGGTAATGGTAAGGGAGGGAGAGGAGTGGATGGGACGTAGAACAAAGGATAGAGGAGATGGAGGAGAGATAGGAGGAGGGAGGAATGAAAGAGAGGAAGCAGCAGTGGTGAACAAAAAAAGGAGGGGGTGGCAGAGAAACAGATGATTGGGGAAAAACACCGGGCAATTATAGATTAGGGTTCAGATTTAGCAGAAACACCACCTGTACATGTGTGTGTTGCAGTGACATTTAGCTGATGACACGCAGATGAATGACCACCAAGCGACCCACTGTTGAACCAAGCCAGCATAACACATACTGTACCGCACACACATTAAAACACACACACACACACGACCGAGTTGTGAATCTGGCCACTGCTGAGTGCTCCGCTGATGTATTGGCCTGACTGAGCAACTGTTTGAGAGCACATGCTCACTCTGGGCCAGTAGTTCAGACTGAGCGGACAGTGAACACACACGCGTGAGAACATAAACAATCACACAGTGCACGCAGGCAAACACACGTGGAAAACAAATATGTGCCAAACTGTCATCGTACGATCACACCGTCCTCCTTTGCTGTCCTTTTTCTTTTTGCTCCCTCATGCATGGCTGCGTGTTGGATAACGGTAATTAAGCTCATGTGTCTGCTGCATCTGCGGCATATTTTAACTAATTCACATGTTCTGTTCGCTCTCTGCTGCTATTTAAAGGCTTATCCACTGCGTCCGCTGACACTATAAATAAAATTGTTGCTACTCACCAAGTAATGAATCACAATAGTGATTCATCCTATAGCCAGTTCTTGGAAGCTCTTAAATTTGCTGTTTTAAACTAGTGTTTGTTTTTCCTGATGTGACAGTGTAATGTAGGCCTACTCACCCAGTACCATCACTACTGTACAAAATACAAGGTTAAGTTTTAGGGTATTTTAAGATCTGTTGAAACCCTGATGTGAAGTTATGTTATGTTGCTTGTTAGTATTTCCTTTATCAAAATTATTATGTGATGATATCCTCTTATCATGTTATCATTCCACATGTTTCTGGTGTCCAAGTTAATCATTTGCATGCTACAAATTAATCACTCCTGTGCTGCAAGCTGTAATTAAAAGCTAACAAGTATATTTTGTCAGCGGAAACAATTAGTTGATTCATTTGTTTTTCTATCAACAGAAAATGATGACTGCTAATTGTCAATTGTCAAGCAAAAATGCCCAAAATTCAATTCCCCCAGCCTCTTAAATGTGAGCATTTTTACATTTTTCACAGTTTTTATAAACCAAATGAGTAATCTAAAAAGAAAATAATTGTTTGTTGAAATGCGTAATAGGGCAGGTCGAGTTTGGAAAATATCCAGCTTTATATTATGTAAAAATTTCAACCATGTTCACCCATAGCCCTAAAATCAAGTAATTGAACACTTATAAACATTATAGCAGCTGAATTCAGACGTCATATGTCAGATAATGATGATAAACATCGATGACTGCTGAGCTGTGTCTTCCCTCAAAGCAGTTTTTGTTTACAGTGACATAACAGGTCAGTCACTTCCTTGTCTTTGTTTTCAAGAGGTTGATACACCATCAAATAAAATGTGGATGAACAAAATGAAGTAGTTGAACTCTGTTTGCACTCCCTCTCTGTGTTGGTTCACAGACCAGTGAAGCCGTAATGTAGAAATAGTATAGCGGAGTACATTATTGTTGGTGCAAGAGGAAAAGAAATGTAGCTGGCTGATGTAGTGGCACTTAACATCTAACAGGCCTGCAGCCGGCGCTTGTTGAGGAGTCTGTAAACGGTGTCTGGTGAAGGATTAACGCTTTAGTTGGAGTAAGCGTCTGCACAGACACTCAACTCAGATTTGGAACAAATGTGGACTGAGAGGGGAGTTGGATGGGAGGTACGGAGTCATTAGGGTTATCAAGTGTAATCCCCCCTTTACAGATCGCAGATGTTTGTCTGAATTAGCCCCATGATACCTCCAGAAAGATCATTACTGTTGAGAGGCGGTAGTAATGATTCTCCACTCATACACACACAAAACACCAACATTCGCACTTATTCATAGACAAAACCTACTGTTTTTTTATGGGTGTCTCAAATCTTTTGCCCCTCATCCACACCTTACCTCTATTTTTACATAATATAGCTGCACAGTGCACAGTTCAAGTACATTAAAGTTGTTAAAATCAATCCAGTGTATATGCTTGGCAATAGCTCTGCAATGCATTGAGAAGAATTTTGCTTGCATCCAAGCCTTTCTGTAATATTTTTTTATTTTTTACAACAGTGTGTAAAATGACAAACCCTCTCTGTAATCTTTTTTGCCTTGTCGCGGTCTCAATTGAATTTACTTCCTTTTAAAAGCGTCCTCCAGTGTTTGAGTTACCCGAATGAACTATATTATTGCTGAGTATTTTTTGGCTGCGGGCGGGGTCCGGCCGCTGCTCTTTTTTAACAGGTACTGCCCATAATCTGTCTTTGAAAGAATACAAGACGAGTGGCCATAATCAATAAAAGCTTGCCACTACAAGTAAAAACACCTGAGATAGACCTGACATAAGACCTAAGGATTGGATCAGGCTCAATAGCTCAATATAGCCGATACCAGTCAGTTAAAAAATGGCTTGATCTGAAATTATATCAAGTCTATGACATTGGATCAGGACATCCTTAGATTCTCTAATATAGTTTGATTGGAGCACGTTTAAAGCTATTTGTTCTGTGTGGGTTAATGCAATGCAAGTGATTTCTCAGGGACTGCTCTCTCCTTCACCAGCGAGCAGTTTGATTAAAGACTTTGAGAGTTTCTTTTAGTCCACATCTGTGGACTTCACTGAACTACCAGTCTGTGGAGCAGATGTCACACTTCTGTTTTTTGGCGGGATGCAGACGCATCAGTGCGTATAAGTTCTGATAGGTTGTCATGGCTGTAAAGCTTTTTGTCTACTTCTGATTGCAGAAGGAACTTATTCTACTGAATGTGTTGCTTGATTTAGAAGAGTGAGAGAAAGGCAGATAAACTGTACAGGTGCACAGTCCATGTTTGGTCTGTGAAGAAAGGGAGGGACAAACTTTCACGTACTGGAGTGTATATATTCATATGTGAAATATGCAAAACACAGTACAGTTCAATACAAAAAGCATTAATAACATGTCTTTAAAGCTGCTATGATTTTTATACAACAGTGCATCAAATGAGGATGTGTAATGTGAAAGGGGTCACTCACAGTGATAATTGAGAATCATCCAGGTGTGTGCAGTGTTTTAGTTTCTCTCAGCTCACTGTTTTGGCTTTACAGTCTTCACAGTTTTGGTTCACTCTCCCTGTTCTCACCGGCACTGTTTTAAGCAGAGTGATCAATTGTTTTCAGTAAAAAGAAGGTCTAAAAACCATCTGTACTCTATCTGCTCAGCACCAAACAGCAGACAGAAACAATCTGGGACTAGATGAAAATAGTGAAGTATTTTGCAGCTAAAGAGTCAGATATTTCCCTCAGGAGTTGAAAGGGCCAAAAACAGAGCTGAAAGAGAGTAAATATTAGACTTTGTAAAGTAGTCTGTTTAAATAGTTATAGCGACCAACTCTTTTCAAAATATGAAAAACAAAGGGAGTATACCACACTCAATATTCAAAGGTGGAACAACATAACTGCTCTGGCCTTCAGAGGAGACCGCTCTTCCTGATCAGTATTGATTAAGGTTCGATTGAACCAAACTAACTATAACCAATGATCAATGTGACTTTTCACAGGGAAAAAGGGTTTTCATTTAAATCAGAATAAATTATCAGAATGTTTACTATCGTGTCCATCTTTAGGAAGATTTAACAAGTACAAGTAGTTTCAGATTTTATCAAGAGCTTCTTCTCTTTTAGATCAGGAATAAAAGCCCTACAACAGTTTTTGGACAGCCAGACCTCCATTTCACTGTCTGGGCATAATGAGCAAATCCTGCTTCGCTAACCAAATATCCTTCATTGATTGTGGTTAGGTGGGAGAATTTCCTTGTCAATGGATACAACTACACAATTTCCGATGACAAACGAGCCTGTAAAGGGCAATGAGTAAATGCACACAAGAACACATTTCATGCTTCTGTTAATGTATTTTGGGTTTTGAAATAAGATCACTAGATCATATTTCAAAAAGTCCCAAACACTGTGTTAAATCTTTCTGCCTAATGGCCTCTCCTCCTCAGAGGGTTGGATTAAAGAGCTTCTTCTGGGCTTCCTCTGTGCTGTGGAGTCTGCGACTTGTTAACTCTGTGTGTGTGTGTGTGTGTGTGTGTCAGAGAGAAACTGTGTATGTGCTACATTAATGTGTATCTTAATCTGATTAATAATTAGGGTCATGTTGTTTTGAATGGTAAAGGAGATAAATCTGGCTCATGGGGGCGGGACACATAGGAAAGAATTTTAGGTTTAAAGTGGAATTGGCAGGTACATGCTGGCAGCTGAAAACAAACAAGTGCCACCATTTTTCATCAAAGCTTTCAGTCCCTCTTAGAGACATAACTCAGTTAAGTCTGAACACATAGACATGATATGCACATTTTTAGATTTAGTGTGACTTACATTCTCCAGTGTTTATCACAAATCGTCGTCCATAAATCCACTCAGAAAGAAAAGAATCATCACGTTTTTAAGTTTTCTTCAGTATCTAAATGATAATCCAGTGATGGTTGTCTGTACATTCATGGGTACAGTGCAAACAGGAACAGCTAAAATCTAATTTTGGCACACTTTTAGTTATGCCAGTTTGGTAGAAGATGAGTAAAACCAGGCTCAAGTTGTGGCTCACAACATAATGGAATCATATGGATTCAGTGTGGCTCACTGAGTCCCCCAGAGCATCACAGGAACTGTACTTCCAAACTGTACTTATTTCCTAGTCTAATTATCATTGCTTCATACCTCTGATGAATTTGGCATCCATGCAGATAAGTCCACAAGTATCTCAGAGCTGACACATGCTTCAATACTGATGTGTTAAGAAAAAAACTATAAAAAAGATTTTCACCCCATAGAATCCTTTTAAGATGTGACAATACTTGATTAAATTTATTGTTGAAATGAAAGATTGTTCACTCTGTGTGTCTGTAGGTGTGTGTGTGTGTGTGTGAGAGAGAGAGGTAGGTGGTCCAGCGTAAACTTGCTTATGACAGCATTGGTATTCACGCTGAGAGCAACACGCTGAGCCTCATCAGAATGTGTGGTGGTGTGGATGCAGGCGTGTAGAAGCTTGTTAAACCACATCTCGACTAGATCTGTCACTGTTCCTCACTCTGCGCCTGTTTATGGAGGTTCTGTTTCCTTCTTGTTTTTGTTTTTGTTTTTTTCAGTCTCTCTTCATCTTTTGCCTTCAATCCAGTTCACTTGAATCAATTTACCTTTTATTTTATCAATTAGTCCAACTGAAGTATTTTTTCAGACACCTGAGCAGAAAAAAAGTATTAATTAGAGAAAATAAAGAAAATACTCAAGCTCTCAAGCAGCTGCATGACAGGAAAACATGAAAAATATATTTAGAAACAGAATGCTGTGAACTTGCTTAGTGAGACAAAGACAGCGTTGTTTTAAAGTGGTTTGCTCACATTTTGAAATATCTGTGTAGCATGTATCAGTAAAAGTTTTATGCGTGAGTAAGAGGGATGTTCTTCGGTGAAATGATCATCTGGCAGCCATATTGATGGTCACCTTTTCTTGGCAACAGTGGCATCTTATAATACTCTTTAATCAGGTACTTTGCAGGCTAATTGACCAGGATCACAAAACAATGACAAACAACCTCAATATTCTTTCACAGGTGTCTCAGGGTTTCCTGCCCAGTTATCTTGTTAAAAATGATTTGCGTGCAACATCTAAACAAGTGACAGCAGTGCATTTACAGCCTCCCAGGTGTGCTGTTAAAATCGGACATTAAATGCCATTAATCTACTGAACATAGCAGGTAAAACAAAGAGCAGTTTACTGAAAACTGAGTGCATCTCATCTGTAACCTGTTCCAGACCTCTGTGCAGCCACAACTGCAATTTTTTTCCCAGCTATTCAAATGAAGATGAATAATGAAGTCAAAACACAATGCAAATTCAGGCTGTTAGAGGGCAAAACATTATTGTGTGAAATATGAAAAACATGGCCCACTTTCCACCAAAGATGTTCACACCCGAAGAGGCCTGTGTGTTCGGGGAACAGGTTTAGCTCACCTGTAGCTCGGAGATCCTGATATTTAACAGAGTAAGGAGATTGACAGGCATCAAACCAGTCTCAAGCTCTCAGTTTGCCTTCAAAACCATCATCAGGAGTAGTTTGGTGTCAGGAAAGCACATCTAATGACTAATAAATGTCAGTTGACTGCCTCAGTTACACAGACTATAAAACAGACAGGTGGTAAGATGGAGAAATAGATGTCAACACTACATATGGTATCATCACACACCAACATTTGTCTTCTCCTGATGTTGGCAGGCTTTATTTTATAGGGTAAAAAGATGGATGGCAAAATTGTTCCTTGGTCCCAAAACAACAAATTAAACACAAATCACCCCTGAATGATCGTCTGGGCATGGCGCGGTTCAATATGTCCACCGTTGCTCTCCAGGCGTCCGCCAGCTGTGTTGCATCAGCAGCTAATTATGAGTCAGCTCTGACCCTTCACTCTCCCTAATGCCACGATGCCCTCATGACAGATGGTGGGTGAAGATTCCTTTACTTATAAGTTGGAAGTGTTCACGTCACAACAACAACTCAGGATAATTCTGTGAGTGGAAAAATCGTGATATGAGAGTTTGCATTAAAAATATCCATCCATCCATCCATCCATCCAACCCTCCATCCATCCATCCATCCATCCATCCATCCATCCATCCCATCCATCCATCCATCCATCCATCCATCCATCCATCCATCCATCCATCCATCCATCCATCCATTATCCATTTTCTGTACTGCTTATCCTGTCTCACAGGATCGCAGGGTGCTGGAGCCTATCCCAGCTGTCATTGGGTCGAAAGGCTGGACTGGTGGTCGCCAGTGAGTCACAGGGAGAAGGCATGAGGGGATGATGTGCAGGCGTGCGCTCATCTAGTTGAGCTATCCGGCCACCCCATTAAAGATATAAACACCATATGCACTAAATTTGGGGTTACTTTGATGTGAGGTGGCCATATTGTCTTGATTTTCAAGTCAAGTTGGATATTTTGGAGCTTTCAGAAAATTAACAAATTTTTATTTTATGTATTAACTAAGTTGAGCATTTTAATGTTACTTAAAGGGATAGCAGTGCACAGTAATGATGTGTTTTAGCACTTCAAGTGTGCTGTGACAGAAAAAAAACAAGCTATCTGATCGCCACAATGGCAGCAGCGTTGTTTGTAAGAAAGAGGTGATGTGAAGGCAGAGCTTCTGATGTAAAACGTGGTACAGATGTGAGGTCAGTGTTTTCTGTTCAGCTCAGGGCTAAAATTATTTGCATCTTCCATGTCAACAGATGAGCTACTTTATGTTTTTGTGTTGTCCGACAATCTATCTTATTCCTGTGAAAGCGATATCTCAGAAACATTGAGGAAATTTCTTCAGATTTGGCACAAATGTCCACTAGGACTCGAGCATGAACTGATTAGAATTTGGTGGTCAAAGATCACTATGACCTCTCAAAACATGTAACTTGACCATAACTTAAGAATCCATATGCTAATTATGACAAAATTTCACAAAATGTCTAATGTCCCAAATGGTCATTTTCACTCTGTGACATCATAAGGTCCTAGAAAAACACATTTTTGGTCATTATTCTATGCCATAACCCACGAGCAGAAAGGAAGATTGTGACTCATATTTCATATTTGGTCAGATACTGAATTGATGAAATTAATCTTGGGCGTTCGCCTTGAAACTGTGGTGACTGTATAGATCTCTTGTGCTGCCGCATTGAAGATGTGTGAAGCATCCACGTGAATCATCACCTACTGTCAAGGCTAAAACTTAGTGTTCCTTTAGAATCAGCTTTTTTTTTTTGTCAAACATGTGAACATGCACATGTTCACTTCCCTGTACGCACATATAGACATACATCAGAAACAACTCCTAACAACGTCATGTACACAATCTTTTTTTTTCTTCTTAATTTCGACCTCGATATACTTGTATGAGTCTGCCGTCTTAACTTCTGTATCCTCTGTATGAATGGTCTCTAAGTGAAGACAGCATGTTTCTCACTTGAAATCATTTACTGTAATCATACATGTTAATATAGTGATACCTTCCACTTTGACAAAAAATACACTTAATGCCTTTTATTAAATTCCCTCAAAGACTTAACTGTATATATTAGTCTGGATTGACATGGATGTAAACAGCAACTTGACCAGTTGACGGAGGCATAGAACTACTGGGCGGTAATTGTAGTTTATGAATTTTGTGACTAGATTTAAGATGGCTGCTGTAATAAACACAGAATAAATGGGGGATTTGACTGGGGAGAAACTGAGTATAGTTTTCCTTTATTTGACTCTCTCTTCATATCTGTGACACTGTGGTAAGAGGTTCTCCGTGTTCTCGTCTCTCTCCCTCTGCAGATGTGATCCACACAGTGGGGCCGATCGCACAAGGCGGAGTGGGAGAAAAGGAGAAGAAAGCCTTGAGGTCGTGCTATAAGAATAGCCTGGAAACAGCCACCAAAAACGCTGCACGCTCTGTGGTGAGGCAAAAAGGATGAGACGAAAAAATGACGGGAGCTGTGGATGGTTGCTAGGACAAACAGGGAGATGAAAGAACGAAGGACGCAAGGCAGAGATAATGATTTGTTGTTGTGGTGAAGGGATCGAAGGAGCACAAGAACCTGAGAGATTCGGTTGAAAGAGAGAGAAGGTTAAAAGAGTAGTGAAGAAAAATGGAAAAGAAAAGTGGAAAAGATGCATGGATGAGAGCGCAGAAGAAAACAGAAAAGAGAGAAGGACTGAGTGACCAGAGAAGTCACATGAAGGTTTTTCAAATCAAACTACATTCCGACTGAGATGTAGAGAGAGAAAGAGGAACTCCAGGTAGGATTGTAGAGGTAAGAGAGTTTTTATGAAACACGCGAGGCAGGAGGTTTCACAACAGAACGAGGTGCTAAAGTCAAAGAAAAACTCCATAGCAACATGAAAAGTCAGAGGTACAGTAGAAGGAAAAAAGTCTGATAGAAGTCTGTGAGGATTTGAGTATCTGTAGTTTAATACAAGTATAATTTTAAACTGAAATAAAAAATATCAGTGCAGAATTTATTCCCATTTATTCTAAATTTCATCCCCGTTTTTGTCATAGCCCTTATTCTCAAATCCCAAATTTATTTCAAAGTGACATTGATAAAATCTATAAATTAAAATGAAAGAGCTTTAATAAGATTTAGTTTGTTTGCATAAGTTAAACTGCAGGTTTGTGACCAAATAGAAGATATTTATGGCATTCATTTGCACAGACTGGTCAGCTGAACTCTTCTTGATGCAGTCTCAGTCTCCTCACTTAAATCAGGCACCGGTCCTGTTTGTTGCATTTGTTAGTTGTTGTTAGTTCACTTCCACTGAGTTTCATGTTTACCTTACGTCTTGAGGAACGTGTGAGTCACGTCTGCTCTCACCCTGAGTTGCCAACTCTCCAATCTGGTCAAACGAGCAGATCTGGAGGTACAGAGAGCATCCTGGCATCTGCTCGTATCGCAGTGTTTGACAGCAGGTTGAGAATCTGCCAGATTTGATTTACTTTGAACTGGCTGCTTTTCCCAACTCAGAACCAGGGGCACAGCACCAACCTGCCTGACATGGATCTCAGTTCCTTTAACTTATAGTCCCCAACCTTCTCATATCAAAAAAACATTTTTTTAATCTGTTTATGGTTGACTTGTTTAAGTAATAGCCAATCAGTGTATTTATATTCAGTAATTACCTCATTGTTTAGTAGCTTTCATTGTTATTGAGGTAGTTTGCCTTTCCTGAGCAGGTTTTAAATGGCCTTCTCATTCACAAGGGACTCACAGGAAACAATCCATGTGTGTACTTAAATAGTAGTTTTATCTATCTTGATAAAAGCCTCTTAATTTGCAGACTGCTTTGCTATAACCGTGTCAGAGGTGCGTTAATGCAACACAATGCAAACTGAACATTTGGTGCTTCCGCCTTCGGTCTCATAATAAAAGACGATACTCACATGCCCATGTGAACAGTGAAAAAGTTATTGGTCTTTGTAATTGGTCCTGCTGTGCATATTGGTCTAAAAGGGATTTATTTCAGTGTTAAGTGATTAGGGACAAAATCCACAGTCCTTAGTCTATGGAGAAATGCCAACCAAATGTTCAGCTGTAAATAACATGAGGTGTCTGAGTGAGTCAAACCACATGGGGATCCTCCAAAGTTACTGTCTTTCAGCACCAAATTACCTCTTTGTGTTTCTCCAGTGTGTCCTCTTGCTCAGATGCGCACAAATTGGGATTTTGGTACTAAAAAGACTTTGCAAGATACCCTCTTGATTTGGCTAAGTTAGACAGCTGAAGTCTCATATTGGCTTCATCTGGACTGCAAAAAGATGAGATAAGAGATAAGATAATCCTTTATTGATCCCCAGAGTGGAAATGAAGGTGTTTCTAGTAGTAGGAAACAGATACAAATACAGCTAAATAGAAACAAAAGTAAATAAAAGATAAATAAAAAGTTACGAGTATATGAAAAAGATATGAATAGAATAAAAAAGAAACAAAACAAGAGCAATTAAATCAATCCTTAAATGCACAGCAGTACACATATACCGCACCCGCAACTAGTGTTGTACATGTGAGTGCAATTTAAGAAGAGATTTTTTGTGAATTGTATGTATAGGAAGAACAGATATAGTGACTGACAGTGGAGACACATGAGAACTTCTGAAATGATATTTTTCAGGGGCATTTTATGAGAGTCGGGACATGACTTTCTGTTGCTTAAGGAAACCAAAAGTTTAATCAAATCAACCAGTTGTAATTAAGTATGTAAGTACAATATTTAATGGCTGGTTAGTACCCAACAGTCTTTCCATGCCAGGCCTCTGTAACGAAAGATGATCGACAGTTTGGTCTTTAAATAGATGTGAAAATCAGAGGGAGAGAGGAAAGGCTGCCATGAAAAACAATCAGGAAAAAAACTCCATCGTGAGCCGGCAGAGAGTGATTTCTCTGCATCTGTGCGTGTGTGTGTATGTGCTTATCTGTGCGTGAGAGAGAGAGCGAGATGAAAACAGGCTGTTATGTGATCAGCAACAGACTGTAATCACTTTGTTTGTCATCTTTACTCTGCAGGCTTTCCCTTGTATCTCCACTGGAATCTACGGTCAGTGTCTGCATTTATCTGTGTGTGTGTGTGTGTTTTTCTCCTCAAACCAGAACTGATTCCCGACATTTTCATCTGTTGAGCCTTGTGTGCGATTTATCATAATTTTATTTAAGTGCTTATGGGTTGCTTACTGGTAATTTCATTTGTTTTGAGTGAGAGCTTTCATACAGGAGCACATCCGTGTGCTTGTGTTTGTGTGCCGAACACGCTGGCTCTGTTTTCCATCACACGCTCGTTTCCTGTATCGGCCTCTCTGTTTAACCAGAGCGCTGAGCCACCCGCTGCCACTTGTCACATTCTCTCCCGCAGTCCAGAGGTGGTTCTCAGATTAAGGCCCTGGATTAAGACTGACAGATTAAGATAGATTAGGCCGGAGATTGTGTCAGATTGACTGTAATCCCCCTTCACACTGGCAGGAGAGAGAGTTAAAGATAGAGCTTAAATGCTCTCTCCGGGGTGGGACACCTCCCCCTGTTGTTAGAGAGAGGAAAAGGGCAAAGTTGTGATTGACTCAGTGTGTGATCCGTGTCTTCCTCTCTGTTGCACCTGTTTCTCGATGTCCTGTTTTTTTGGGGGTTTTTTTTGCTTTTTAAGAATAGTCCCAGAGGGCTTTCAAAGGTTTTTTCTTTCATTTGGGCTCTTTTTTTTATCGAGGAAGAAGAAAGAAAACTTAAGATGGATGGAGTCTTCTGTGTCACCTAACAGGTGTTAAGATGATATTGGTAAAAGAGGAGTAATGCCAGGCAATCATATTAGTAGTTTTTGAGTAATACCACAACGACCATAGAGCTTCTTTTTGCGCACTGGAAACTACAATACAGTTTGATTAAGTTGACCAACCATTAGAGGAATAAATAGTCACCAATTTCTCACAGAATAAGAAAATACCTGCTCTTTAAGGCAATCATTCTGGCTGATTAGACCTCGTTACAGTTTAGAAGGGAAGGCCATTAAAATTAAAATTAAATGAGGTCGCTGAATTCAATATACCAATAAAGATAGTAGATACGTTTTTGGGTTAATTGCTGCCTTGATTATGTTCAGTAGCATCATTTTTCTCCAGTCCAGGGAGTGTTATGTTCTTATACAACACAGGAGTTCCTTGTGAGTTGTCAGGGCCGATGGTGGACATACAGGATTTTGACACTTCATGCATCCTGCGTCACACGTGCAGTTCAGTCAGAGCTGCCAAAACATTTCAGTCGAGGTTAGGAAAAGATCGTGGTTTCATGAAATATTTAATAAGTAAATACGTCCTGTGTTGTGCCTCAAGTCACTGTTAACTTTTTCAATATTTATCCAATCTTTCTATAACATTTACTCAGTTGAGCTGCCCAAACATGACCATTAAAACAACGAATCATGCTTTAGTTGATAAGACTTTGCAGATTCATTCCACACACTTCCTCATTATGTTGGCAAAACTTAATCTAGACTGCATTAGATTTGATTGAAAGCATAGCTGCTGTTGGAAATTATAGTATATGAAGGTAATTTTGAAAAAGTGAAGCAGATGCCAGTCAAGCAGAGTCTGCATACACCCACACATGAAAAGTGAAAGCACCTGTGTGGGTGGACTATGGGCGTGCAGAGGCTGTTTGTTTTAAAGATGCTTATTCATCAGATGAACAAGACTGTTTGACTTTAATACTAGTTATGGAAAGACAAACTTTTTTCTTCCTTTCCATCAAGCAGTAAAATTACATTACACACCTTGCAGTGCAAACACTGCACGTGTGTATTTTGAAAGAGGACATTGCTAATAGCACCTATGTATTCCCCTTTGTTCAGATGTTAAATCCTCTCTCCTGATGTATGGAATAATTATTATATAATCACACACTATGTATTTGTTTGGGCTTAGCAGTTTGCCAGATGATAAATTATTCCTGCCTTTGTGTTGCCTCTACAGCAGTGGGGATAACGTTGCAGCACTGAAACGTCTCAGCCACCAAGCGCATGTAGAGGAAGAGCGCTAGTCTTTCTCCATCTGTCTCCTCGTAGCCAACAAGTGTGTTGTGTCTGCAACTCGCTTGAATAGGCGAGTCAGGATGAGAGGAAGTGAGAAACCACAGAACATTGGGTGTAAGAATAATGGAAAGAAGAACAGATACCTGTCATGAAAAAAAAAAACACAACAGCAGCGCAGACAGCGACCTAACACAAGCACACAGATCTGTCACTGCACCTGTTCTTGCAAACTGTGTGTATATTTTTGATGTTGTGTGTGTGTGTGATCATGCAGGATATCCACCTGAGCAGGCTGTGCACGAGGCGTTAGCAACTGTGAGGGAGTATCTGGTTGAACATCACGACAAGGTGTGTATGTACGTATGCACGTGTGTGTTTGTGTGTGTGTGCGTGATTGGCAATTTTTCCCTCCTATTTCCTCTAGGTATTATTCCTTTCACAGCTGTTGTTTTTGTTTTCTGATGGGAGCGAAGAGAAGGGTGTATGGAGAAAACACACACACACCCACAGTGACACACAAACACGCACACAAACAAACATACATTTAAACACACACGCCCAAGTTCTGGCTCTCATGCTCATGGCCAAGTCTGCGTTTTAATTGGCTCCTTGCGGGACTAAACTCGACTAACACAAACACACATACACACACACACTTTCTCTCCGGAGAAACAGCAAGCGGAGAAAAGACAAATGATGGAATAGATGACTGGAGGGGAGGGACGGGGGGGGGGGGTTTAGGGAACAAAGAGGAAACTTTCCAGTCAGTCGTTTACATGCTTTAAACTCACCTCCCCTTTTCCTCCTTTACATCTCAGGTCTCCTCCCACTCCTCTTTTCAATCTCTCCTTCTGTCTCTAACCACCGTGCTGTATCACCTCCCAGAGAGGGTGTTGACGATGTTATTGTTAGCGCCCGAGTCTCCAGAGTCTGTGTAGCAATACCAGTCGACTGATGCCATCAGCCACACCGGGCTCAACAAACGAACATTAAATGTTAACGTTTCTCGCCATTGAGCACAACGGTCAACAAGACTTTAAAGGCTGAAAATGAGACTTAGAAAGCAGAACCAACGAGACACTTATTTACATTCTGCCCAAAAATTGTCCCTTTGTGTGTTTTTTAATGTTTTATTGTGAACAAATGAGACAGTTTATTTACATATGTATAAAGTCAGAATGTTCACCAGGGGAAATTGGGTTTATTCTTTAATTGAATCCTCTCCATTTTATAAATATATTTTTTACAGTGTGTTCTGTTGGGCTTGCTCTGGCTTGGAGTTTTATAATGTAGAAAATGAATCTGAATATTACAGACACAGTAAGACACAAATGGACTCAAGACACAGAGCAATGAGCCAACACTCTGCCTCAAGTGTAATAATAAAACCATGAATCATTTATTTGTAAAAAACACAAAGGAAGTCAAACCCAAGGCAGTTTGACAGTAGTTATACTTTACAAATTAGATTAACAATCAACCACAAACTTTATACTAAACTTATGTAGACGTTTGAGAAAAAGATCAACCCCACAAGGGCCATTTAGTAGTTTAGTGATAGACTTTCGATCGTATCACATGATCTTCATCAGCAGATGATCCTGTTAAGTTACTGTTGCCTGTTTCCTCTGAGCTTTGACAGTTAAGAGTTTAAAATCAGGTTATTTATGTTGTATTACATGCACAATGAAGGCTAGTGAAATACAGACTTACATTTACATTAAAATGCCTAATTATCAAAGGTAGTTTGCGTAAGACTCAATGTGTATTAAGTCTTCCAGTACCAGCGTATTTTCCACAAGTCGTAATGTGAAAAATAAAGTTTGGTGCAGACAGATTTTGTGTTTGAGAAGGGAATTTAAAGGCTCTGTGTTTCCCTTAAAGACAGGCTGTTCGGAGAGAGCCCATTACATTCACTTGATGTTATTGTTAGCTTTAGCATCTCCAGGGTCCCTGTTGCAATAGTACCAAAACGAGCTCCCCACTGCTACCGTTTTCTGGAGGCCATTTTGAGCTCTCCTCCCAAGCACTTGCTTTTAATTTGAATGAGGGAGGCAGCAAAATGGCGCAAGTGGATGCAACTCAGTGTGGAGGTTAGAGATTTCAAACCTTGGCCCAGGGGATGTAGTTACTTAACGCACATTTCCATATCTTCCCTTTTAGCCTCCATTCAAATCCTGGCAAGTGATGGTAATTGTGCAACACGCCGGTGCTGAAAAACACGAGCTGCGGGCTAGCAGGCTGCTGAATGTCTGTATCAGAAAGCGATGAGATTTAAACTCCCACACCAGGCAGAAAGTGATAGAAACAATCTGGCTATAAATTGCGCCGCCTTGCCCAAAACGGAAAAATCAAAACCGTTGTAGAGACATTAGGGTGGTAATAATGTTTGTCAGAGTCTGAGAAATAAGAGCGCACAGTGGAGCTGTTATCCCTGGAAGCATCTTTTTACTGTAGCTACAGTAACTTTAATCATCAGGCTACATACAGTATAGTGCTTTGTACTGCACCGTCCGTCCAGCTATACAGAATATAATGTGAATATTATAGACCGCCGAGCCAGGATCTAAAGAACACGAGAGCACAGAGCATAAAGATTGTTTATTGTGGTAAAATAGCTGCACTCACTCGGCCAGTGTCTTAATAGTATTTGAAATCTATTACGGTTATGCCTTCGTGTGCCCTGTGTGTGTGTGTGTGTGTGTGTGTGCAAGCGCAGTGGTGGTGAGTCTGGATAGAGTCGACAAGTGTTTCTCACACAGTAATGAGAGAAACTGAGGGCCTACACCTCACTCACAAACACACACACACACAATAAGTGTAGCTCTCAGGGGCATCCACAAAACACACAATGTTATTTTTTTCTCCCTTTTGCACACATTCAGACACAGTTATACAATATATAGACCTGCACAGGAACCCCTTTTGTCTCTAAGTTCATTCTTTCTTTCTCCCTCTCTCTGTCACACACACACTCACACACACTCTCTCTCTCTTTCTCTGTATATTTGCGTCTCTGTCCACAGCACGCAGTATAAGAAGTGCTATGTTGTGTCATGATCATAATAGGGAGCTAATAGGGGAATAATGGACTGATGCATTAGCTGCATTATCCTGATATCGCCGCCGCACAATGTCACACGCTGTTACATTGTTCCCCTCTGCTATTGATGAATTCATGGTTATTGCATATGCTTATAATAAAGGTCATTGTGTGTGTGTGTTTGTGCATGTGTGTCAGCTGGACAGAGTTATCTTCTGTGTCTTCTTGCCGACGGATAAGGAGCTGTATCTGCAGAACCTCCCGCTCTACTTCCCTGCTGGTGAGTTGTCTTTCTCTCTCTACACACACACGCAAACATACACACACACTTCCTATCTACAGTGATGACAGTTCAGCTCAGCTCAATTTAGCAACACACAAATAGAGACACACACAGTGGTGTGATAAATACTTTGCATCATCAACTGTGTTCTATTTGCACATCCAGTACATTCACACATGCAGGAGGCCATTAGAGACATAGTACTGTGGGCATATATAACACACTTAATGGGTTCAGTTATGTAAAAAATAAACATACTTTGCGCTACACACACACAAGTGGGGACATGTAACACATTTAAAAACACATACACATGCACAGTGGCTTGAACCGCAGGTATGTTTTAACAAGTGGTCCTAATGTGCACTAACACACACATTTGAGCACATACAACAGAGACACAATGCTGAGATACAGGACATTTGATGTATACTCTGTTTATTGGCATGGCCTTTTCCATAGCTGGCTGTCTGAGAAACGGCCTTGTTATTTCACTCATGAATTCATTTGACTTATTTAATCAATTAAATCCATTTGATCACAGATTCCGCTGATTGATAATAATTGCCTTTGCGACATTTGTTCTGGTGAGTTAAGACACTGTGCTGAATGTTAAATAGTGATGTGGAGATACACATATGGTATGTAACTTATGGTCTGTAATAATTAAGTTCAGTAATTTCAGTTGTGGGCAAAGCAGAACAAACAAGAGTTTTTCTTTTCTTTTCTTTTTAGAGTTACTGCACTGCTAAAAATGAGATGGTGCATACTTTCATTTTCTGATCCATTCACATATTTTATGGGATGCCAGTATAGTATTAATTACAATCCCCACAACCAGCAGGACACATTAGGATTTAAAAGATATTCATTATTGTCAGTAGCTTGTGTTTGATCCAATTATTTAAGTCAGCACAATCAAAATAATAAACATTATTTTAACATTTTAACAAAAATTCTCATTTGCTTTCTTTCTGAGATTTAGTTAAGAACAATAACAATCACATGGTTGTACATTAATTATGGAGCTAGAATCTGTTAGCCTAGCTTAGCATAAAAACTGGAACAGGGGAAAAATTGACTTATGTCTCCATTTTTAAACTTACATAACAACAGTTTATCCATTCAGCCAGTACATCTGTGCTGCATCTCTTGCTATATCACAGCTGCTTAATGAATGAATGAGGTTTGAGTTTTAGTCTCCAGGTTTTGACACAATCATACCAAACCTGGCTTGTCACATTTATGCTTACCCACTCCATGCATCTTGAGAGGATGGGAACGCTACCCGATATAAAAAACTCAAGTGTAAATGCAACCGAGAAACATTAGAGACAGAGTGAAATCTGATTGTTCTGATCATTTGAAATGCATTCCAGCCAAATGTTGAAAATGTGTCTGTGAGAGAGCTATTGATCTGCAGAAAGCAGCAGGCATGCAGGACTTGCAGAGACAAGCAAAACCTCTATCTCGCTTGACATCCATCTGTGCAAGTCATCCATATATTGTGTTGGTTTATAGATACGTATTAGATGGCTGTCTAAGCATTTGTTGTTGCAACTAAACTGGTAAGGTCCACAAGATCTTCTTCTTCTGTTGAAAAAAACATTCAGTCACCCTGGAGTATGTCATACTCCAGGGTGACTGAAAGTTTTTCCATATGTATATCAGGTTCTATCAAATTCATATCTGATTAACAGAGATTCATATGGTTAGATATAATTGGAATTGTGTAACATTACATTTGAATATTATCAGCATGAGTCACTTAAAGTGAGGACTTTAAATGTGGCCACAGTGACGAGGACAAGGGACAAGGTCACTGTGCCCAGCTGCTGTTCTTGACTCTCTCTTGGAAAGTAAGCAATTAAGTGTATTTAAAAAAATATTGAATAATGTTTCAGCTTACCCTGTTAGGACTTTTAGGCTATTTGTGTGTGTGTGTGTCTGTGTGTGTTCCATTTTCCAGTGTTTGCAAGATGACATTTTAGGACTTTAGACATTTTTCAGCCAATCAACTGTTTTGCCCTTATTTCTGTGTCCACCCCTCTAGCCTGACCAATGAGAGCAGCTTATAGTTCAGGTAACCAGCATGGTGTGCATCAACACGTAGTTTGCTCTATTAGACTTAACTTTACGAGATGTGCCGGTAAACCCTGACATTAACTCCACAGCACTTGTCATATTTTGGGAGTAAATTGCCAGTATTTCCAACTTATGTAAATGACAATGGCATTTTACCTTCTTTAAATTCCTGAATGCAAGTAATGGCCACTGCTGGACTCAAGCTAGTTTGTTCACAAACTGTTGCTGAGGAAGAAAAACATGAAGGTGAAAAGTGTCTGGTTTAAATAAAAAAAAAAAAAAACAACCTTGTCTTAAGCCCCCAAGGTTTTTCATTCAATCTGCCAGCCGAGCCTCACCTGCTTTTCAAAAATGAACTTAAAGGGAAGGCGTGTGCCATCATTGCAGATTGATCTGTATGGTTAAATGAAGTTTAGTAAATACGTAAATTTTATGTTGGCTCGAGCCGTGACATGATGACTTCACCCATTTGTTTTGATTGCACTCGTGATTGATAGCGTTATAATGCCAAGCAGTCTGGGCTCCTAAGCATGATCAGTCATTCACTCAATTATTCAAATTAAGCATCGGTATTACAACTGCAGTCTTAACCTCTAATGTCTTGCTTTACCACTGCTATAAATCAATCTCACCTCTCGCCTCCAAAAACATTTTTAGAGAGCAGTCTCGACCATTTCATGCTTTGTTGTCATGCATTTGTTTTTTCATATGAGTAGACTCCCAGCTGTTGCCAAACTCAAGACCATCAAAACAATGAGAGAGTTTTGTTTGGCTGCACAGTCCACTGTCTGATTTGGTCAAAATCTTACATTTACCTGAATTATTGTCAGTCAAATTGATATTTTCAATACACAGTAAAAAGATGGTGACCTGAATTTTCTCCTCCTCTGTCTGTGCTTCTAAACCTTCTGAAGCAATTAGAATAATCAGGCTCTATTTATGTTTATATTCACCTTCCAGATTTGTCAGAAAGAAATAGTGGCGATACATTAATTGAAATAAGAAAAAGTTCACACCAAAAATGAACCACAACAAGCTGACAAACCTTCACACATTCTACTGTCAACAAAAACCTGGCAGCGTGAACAGAAAGCCAACGCAGTGGAGCAAGGTTGACACTGAAACCAAAGCAGGGATTGTGTTTAATTTTAAATGAAAGGAGAAATTTCATGGTCCCAGTGCCATTAAAGTCAAAGCAACAGAGAGATGCCTCTGGGGTTTGAGTATATCACTCTGTATAACATTATTATGCATGCCGCTTAACAGTTCAAGGCAATATATATACAGTATGCATGATATTTAACATATTATTCTCACCTTTATAATTCAGAGTATGTTTTAAGACATACAGCAGAGTTAAACCAAAAAAATGAACAAACAATGAACTTAAATAGACGAGAAAAGATAAAAACATGCCATATAGTGAGGATTTAAAGCATTTCACATACATGCACTCAGAGTTAAAGAAGAGAAGCAGTCTATTAAAAATAAGACAAGCCGTATCTCTCACAGAAGCTTTAAACTCAGACATTGGGTTAAGAGTCTTAATTTCTTTATCTTTTGGCAGACAGATCCAACCGGTAGTGGCCGATACAGGAAGGACTTCTCTCATTTTAATGTGGGCCTCTGGGAAAATCACTTGCTAAAAATAATGGGATTTCAAAATGCAATGCCCCTCCGCTCTCAACTTTATGCAAAAACCTAAACATGTATTGAGTTGACTAAGCAGCATTTTTTAGAGAAAGATGACTAAAGATGGTAAAGATGATAAACAGTGACAAGGCAGAGGTAGCAACATACAGTATAATCTGCAGTTTTGAGTGCGATCTTGAGGATAAGGCTGCTGATATTCTATATTTTCTTTTTGTCAATGAGTCCCATGAAAATATCATAACCAACAATTAATTGATCTTTCTAAGAAGTATTTCTCGGGTATCTAAAACCTGATATATCTCTGTGCCACACTGTAGAGCAATGTTGGCCAGAAACTATTAAAACCATCAACTGAGCCACACTGGCTGACATGTTCCTTTACTACCATGAATTCAGGTGTGTATTAATCCATTGCTGAATATAGCCCCTAATAAATCCACTATATTCTCCTGTTTGTGCGATGTCTAAAAACTATAGTACCCAGCTGATTTATTTAGCCTTTAAAAAGGAAAACTATACATTTGTGACCTGTTTTTAAAGATTTATGTCTTCTGCAGGAACCAGTGTGCTCTGGGCTGAGTGCCACAGACGGGGTTGGGAAGTCAGAAAGTATTGACAGATGAACTATTGCATAGTATGTTTCTTTTCATCTTTTCATGAGACTTCTTTACATTAAGAAAAGTATAGAATAAACCCAGCCTTATTATTTAACAGTTTGCAATAAATCTTAGTTCCTTATACGACACAGAACCCAGAATTTGCAAACAGAAAAGCACAAATGAATAATCGCGTGAAAAGAAAGAAGTTGCAGCAGCTGATTTCTATTTGGCTTCAAAGAAAAGGCGGTTTGTATGTAAAGTGGAGCCTCAGTTTGTCCTCAGTAAGTGGTTGGAGGGGAAGTCATCAATCACAGTCCCCAAATGCCCTTTTTGAGTGCTCACAAACAAAATGCACCGTGTTTTCAAAGTGTTTATACAAATTTAAAGCAAATTTAATTTAATCTAGAATTTAGACAGTCAAACAAATATATTTACAATTTACCAAATAGGTTCTTGATCATTTAAGCTGCACTAACATACATTATCACTAGTATATATGTTTAGGTTAAATGGATTTTATGACCATCTATCATGTGAAAGGTTTCACTTGTATTAACAGACTCATTGCGAAATGTTAGCTCTACCATTTAGTATCTTTCAGCTCAGCTTTTCTGTATTAATGCTAATGTGTTTTTATGCACTGTATGTGTGAGTTCCTCTTGGCTGACATGTTGTCATTATGTTGCTATAATGAGTTTGAGGTCATAATATACCAGTGTTGTGTTAACAAATGACCAAATCACTTAATGCTGCTTTAAAGGCTTATATGTAATATAGGCTTTGTATTCATGGTCATATGCTAAAGTTCAGTAATTTTATATAATGAAACTGAATTATGTGTGCTGCTTTACACTCTTATCTTCCACTCAACATGCTGCAGTTTGAAACAGCGACACAGAATCAAGTCTTCACTTTAAGCATGAAATCAGCACTTTCACATCTTCACACTGGGCCAGTTCACTAAAGAGGTTATTTCCCTAAAAATGCAGGTGTGTCCCTTTAAAAAAGAAAAAAAAAGAAGGGAAAAAAAAAGTCTGCGCTAGCTGTTGGTGTCTTTCTCCTCTAATGGATGTGCAGCAGATTTTGTAGCAGCAGTGAGCGAGCAGTAGCGGTGCTTGGCTGGTAGATGGACCGGAACTGTCTGTCTGTGTGACAGAGCTGCTGCAGGCAGGCCTCCAACTCTCCACTATAAACCTTATGTGTCTCCAACACCTGGCACTACTCACACTGGCTGTCTGATTGATGTGTGCATGCGCGTGTTTGCATGTTTTGAGTGTGTCTTTAGCCATGTTGGACTGAGGGTGACTAATCCTCACTAACAGATCCCTCTGAAGCAACCAGACTCTCCAGAAGCCAAAATGCTATTAACCGCTGCATGACCGAGGTAAAATGCTCTCTTCCCTTGTTTTACAAGTTGACACCTTTTCTCTCCCAGCTCCTACAGAGGCCACTGTAAAGAGTAAACTCTGAGCAAGTGGATTCGACAGATTTGGTTGCTGTGGATACACACCGCCGTGCTCAACATCCAGATTCTCCCTCCTCCTCGCTGCCATCACAGATCAAGACCTTCTTCAGCAGGAAGATAACTGAATGGATGATTGCTTTTTTTTTAAGTGCACACTGGCTCTTCTGTAAATGTTGATTAGTTTCTCTGTTTTCCCCTCTAATGGTTGAGGTTATGAGAGGTGTCGTGATGAGGTTGTGAAATGTTACTGATAATTCCTGTGAAAAATGGATTAAATGTACTTTAGGCTGCACTCTCACTTGACCTTTTATTGTCTGTGATCAGTGGTAGCTTTGCATCAAGCTTGCAGCCTCGTGCACATTTCCCGTGCTGTTTGAATATTGGGAT
The DNA here is from genome assembly GCA_023238725.1 of Scortum barcoo. Classification (NCBI taxonomy): domain Eukaryota; kingdom Metazoa; phylum Chordata; class Actinopteri; order Centrarchiformes; family Terapontidae; genus Scortum; species Scortum barcoo. The sequence continues at coordinate 12,985,182 of CM041554.1, forward strand.
GCTAGTGTGTGCATGTGTGTGAGACAATGACAAAAGCTTATTAAAACGAATCACACAGGCTCCTGGTGTGTGCGAATTGATTATTTCTCTGGATGTGATACGAGTCAGTGAGCTGCAGCGTCACCAGGGAACACTTTACATGAATATTTCCTTCTTAGTTTTCTCACGTCTGCATGTGAAGTTGACAGAGAGGGACTTTGTTTATCTGTCAGCAGTGGTGGAAAGTAACCACTGAAGTACTGCGATTCTGAGGTACTTGTAGTTCACTTCAGTATTTCTATTTTGCATGACTTTATACTTTTACTTTACTATATTTCAGAGGGAAATATTGTACTTTATACCGCACTTTATTTCTTTGATCTCTATCGCTACGATTTGAATATTCAGATTTTACACACAAAACAGATCAGTTAAATGGGATTATTTGTTAGATTAATCTGCTCAGCAAAATATAAAGATTTGGCAGTAGTAGGATCTGTAGGTCATATGGGGTGAAATCATTATTGTATTTATATTTTGTGTATTTTTGTAATAATAATATAAGGTACACGAAATGTACTCAAAATCACATATAAAAATTTAATATTAAATCATATTAAATTAAGAACTTCAGTAACTAATTTTTTAACTCACCCCTTTTTATCATAAATAACTATGTTAAAAAAAATAATACTACTACTAACTATAATGTCACTCTAAAAGTGTCTTTGTGCAATATTTTACTTTTGATACTTTTTTCTTTAGCCATTTTTTTTAACACAACATAAACATATCACCTTGTAAGTTGATACTTCAAACAGTTACACATCCAGCAGCAACATCATTGTACATTTGGAGCATTTTTGGTCTTCACCCACTCCTGAGGGAAATATCCAGCTAATCTATCTAATATCTAGCAGCTAAACCCTCCTCTCTGTTCACCAGCTGTAGATTTACCTGCTGTTTGGGGCTGAGCAGGTAGTGACTTTTGAGACCTTTTTACCGAAAACAGCTGCCTGCTGCAGCTGTAAACGACAACATGAGAGTGATGAGAGAGAACCAAAACAGTAAAGTTGTGGGCAGGACAGTAGAACAATGAACTGAGACTCCATAAAACCGAGGGGAGCTGCAGATTCAGTTGATAATTCTCTGGAGGTTCATTTCATGACAATCGACCTCTTTTCACATTGTCATTTAATACATTGTTAGTATAATAAATATTGATTGAAACAGCTTTAAATACATGTTGCTAATAATACTTCTGTGGTTGCACTTAAGTAGAAATTTGAATACAGGAGATTTACTTGTAATTAAGTATATTAGAGTGTTACAAATTTGAAATCGAATTTAAAAATATAATTTGACTGCCTGCAATACCAATTTACAGTTTTTCACTTTAATAACTTTTTTTGGAGGACCACAGCACCTGTTCATTTTTAGGAACAGTCATCAGTCCCCCCCTCCACCTCTTTTTTTAATATATTTCTTTTTTGCCTTCATGCTGTCCAGATCTTATCTTCCCAGGCTGTCTGTCTGCCTGTCAGAACACACCATATGTGTATTTATACAAGCGCCATCATGCCTCTCCCTACAGCACATTTGAGTTTTTAATTGTCTGTTGCAGGATGTAGCCATCACGTGTCGATGGGACACAGGCAGTGATTTGTGTGAAGCGAATTGAGTGTTTAGCGAGCCACCGTCCCGCCCCACGACTTTCATCTGCCAACAACCATCTTTATTGATTCCAAACAATCTGCCACGGTGGCGCAGACGCACAGAGAGGAGGGGGGTGGAGTGCTGGGACAAAGGAAGGAGAGGGGTAGTAAGGGAAAAAATAAACTACAAAGAATATCAACAGGAAATTGGGAGAAAGCCCCCTTTTTTCTATAAAAGCCTCATCTGTCACAAAGGGGATTGTCTTTTCCTCTCTGGAGCTCTTTGATTCCCTCCCTGTCTGGGCCTTCGTTTCTTCTCCTGCCTCCTCCTCCTCCTCATCGCTATTTCTCGCTGTTTTTACTCTACAGGATGGTGGTGGAAAAAATAAGCAGATGGAAGAGGGGGGGATAAAGAGACAGAGAGAGGAAGGATGTGGGAGTTCAAACCGAGAGAGGGGGAGGGAAGAAAAAGGTGAAGGGATGAGAGGATGCAGAGCCGGCGGGAGGATGGAGGGATGGAGGGAAAAGAGGGGTGGAGAGCCTGATGAACTCATCTAAAGGCGCTCTGGGTTTTTTAATAAGCAGCAGACTGTGAAGCTACTCTCCGACCAGTCACTCTGAGTAATGAGAAAAAGACAGAGGATGAGAGGATGAAAAGACAACGAGACTCATTATCCTCCGACCAATTTTCATCACTGTCCTGTCAGTAATCTCTCTCCCTCTCTCCTCTTTCTCTCCAGGACTCAATCAGTCCACTGCTCTGTTTGAAATGACAGATGAAGACCAATTACGCTAACTGTTTCGTTAACTTGAAGGGTGATTCCCTGCCATCTTCCAGAACATACACTCCTGTTGGCCCTGGAAATTACTCGCTGCTCACGGCCCTCAAACACACCTGTGTGTGTGTGTGTGTGAGTAGCCATAATGCCCTCTGTAGTTAAAGACTTTGTGTGTGTGAAAGGCTGTAGGAGTGTGTGTGAGAGGAAGAAAGTGTGTGCTGAAAAATGTCCACGGCTTGTTCGGTTGACAGTATCCGACGGCAGTGAACTCTCAGGTGTTTGATGAAGAATTATTTCAGGCTGATGACTGCTGCTGCTGACTTCGTTCTTTGCAGTCTAATAGGTTACTGCCTTGTCAACATTTTCTTGGCACTTGAACATATTTGTTGCTGTTCTGCTTGAGTCCCTTCCAGCAGGGAAATGGAGAATAAACTTGTTGTTAGTCTGTCTTTCTGTTTATTGTTTTTGCATTATGTGTCATTTTAATCAGAGTGGCTCTCATTGAGAACTTGTATTTCTCTGCGGTTGCACTGTTTCAGGTTTTTGGTTTGCCTGAAATGCTCTTTTGAGGAAATTGGTGCTTTTGCAATTTTACTAAATGTTTTGGGTTTCTTATTTTTTTATTGCAGCAAGCGCTCTTGATGTGGTTCCATCATGCTGTGTTTCAGCTGTTCGTTGTGTTGTTGTTTCAGGCACAGGCACTGCTGTTAATTGTGGATTAATACAAAACCTTGCATATGAATAAATGAGCTTTATCAAACAGTGCACAAAAACATCTCATAAAAATATCACATAAGGTGTTTCAAACCTGTCACTTCTAAGTACGGAAAGATTTATTTAAATGGCAAAGTGTTTCACAGCAAAAGGATTTGTCCCAATAGTATAATAATAATAATAATAATTTCTCCCAATAGCAGCCATTTTGATCACTCAGAGTGGGAAGATTGTCACATTATTAACACTTCCTGTTGGATTAAATTATGGGCTGAAAGAAAGGAGCGGAGAGCTGCACACTCATAACTCTGGTGCAGTCTTTTCTGGTGCAACATTAAAGGTCAATATTTGTTGGTACATCTTGCCTTTTTAAGAGCCCTGCACACCCACAGTGAACCCACACATGTGATTTTATTTATTTGAGCTCACTGGACTTAATCTGAGGCCAAAGTATAATCGAGCATATTTACTGTGTGACTTTACAGTTCTCATTTACAATGTAAGATAATGAATCATACATTGAGTGACATCAAATTAATACAATTTTTGTGTTCACCAGTGTAGAAGTAGCAGTGAACGAGTGTTTTCAGACACACTCTCCTCTCAGGACTGTGTGGGCCTGTATGTACTGTGCTTGACTGACATGTCACTGACTCTATTGTTAACTTTGTTGCCCCACATATAAATTAAACTTATTTAATATCTTCATTAGTGCACAGAGTCAAGTGACCTCATGCACATCCAGTATAAAGCATGAACACTGCACAGTCAGAATAAAGAGAGGCTTCCTCCCATTCAGCAGACATTATGTGAATGCAGAAATAGTCCATGGAGAAGTCAGTCATATCCAGGAAAGTTCTCCAGTATCTGCCTGTCCAAGAGTCCAAGAAGCAACTTTTCTGGGCCAAAACGTCTTCCCTCAGTCCATAAATATATATTCTGCACATAAACAAGAACGGCATTAACAGGGAAATAATAACAGCTGTCAGCAGTAGTCCTGCAGTCCTTCGGTGCTTTTGTGACTGCCTGTTGCAGACATTTCTCTGACCTGCAAGCCTTGGAGTCTGCAGTTGAGGGATATCATCTCCCTAAAGGGCCTCACAAACCTGCTGGCCGCTGGCAGCCACAGAGTCGCAGCACAATGTTGTGATTCAGGTCATCACAGCTAAGCTTTGAATGAACAGTTTTATAAAAGTGACAAAATGAGGTATTATTCCAGCTGGATCTTGTTTAGTCAGAGTGCAGTAAACTGCAAAATAAATGGCGGTTTAGGGCACAATTAATCACAATTACTTAATCACACTTAATCACAATCATAAACACAGCTACAAAGGTGGCTCATGTTAGACAAAATGCCAATTAGCAGTGACAATCACCGCAGTGGGATGCAAGTTTTTCAAGCAACATCACAAAATTAACAGAGCTCCAGAGTTTCACATTTATGCATCATGAAAAATCACCACAGCATTCAGCAAACAGACTAAATGCTTTTTGGAGAGGAAAAGAGAAGGAAAATATGCAACTACTGACAGATCACTCAAACTAATATGATCCAACAGGGTGGCAGGCTTTGCAAACATGATAAATCAAAAGTTGTTTTTAAGGAAGAGTTTGTGTTATTTTATCAGTCTGCTGCAATATGCTTTTAAAGTTCATTCTTCATGTCAACAATCCCACCACAAGACCCATTCAGTCGCTCACTCAGTTCTGGAGCTTTAACCCATATCACATGATCGCTATCAGCAGACTGAGTTTGCCTTTTTGTCTTCAAATTATAGATGTTGTAAAATTTCCATTTTTCTCTAATCAATTTAAGGACTTCTTGTTAATGCTGGCTGAAATTCATTGTTGACCTTTGAAATAGGAGTTGAGAAAACAACCTCAAGACAAAGTTTCTGTAAAAGTTCACCATCTGTAACTAAGTTTTCTCATCCCAAAAGATATAGCCTTTACATCAGTACACATTCACTAGTGCTTCTTCAGTAAAACACTAGTCAGACCCCATCAGTTCAAATAAGCAACAGTATACATTGCCGTCTGCAAGTATTTGCACTGTGACTCATCTTTTGTTGTAACAGGCTCTGTACTCCAGTGCATTGGATCTGAAATGAAACAGCGACTATAAAGTTTAAGCCCTAACTTTCAACTGTATTTTAAGAGGTTTATACATTCGCACTGGGTGAACACTGTAGGAGCTGTAACCCTGTAAATCTTGCACTGTCCAAACATTCAGGGGGACTATGAGCTTTTAGGAAAGGACTTTGGATAAGCTCTCAGCTTCCTCCCTCGGCTGCGCAGGCTTTTGTTTATTGTTTAGTTTGTGTTTATGTGAGTATACGAAGGTGTATGTATTATGATATCTTACACTACTTAACTGTGCAAGATAACGGCCATTCTTACAATGAATAAACCAACAGCGGATTGACTGAAATTCCCTCGAGTGCACAATAAAAAAACATGGTTTCTGAAATTTACTAAATATTATGCTTTCTTGTCACAACAACACAACCCCATTTGATTGATATTCCCCTGAGTGCATGCACAAAAAAACGCATGATCTAGGAAAAGAAATAAAAACTGGGATATCTGTTTTTTGCAAATGAACTCTAGAAATGTGAGTTATGCCTATTGATTCCTATACTGTTTAAGCAAAAACACTCTCAGTCACTCCTCCAAGTTACAACAATAGAGAACGTGTCCAAAGAACTTACAGACTGCACTGTATACTACAGCAGACGAAAAGTTACCTTCCACAACAAAATTTAAACTGTAATGTATAGTTATTTCTCCAGAGTCAAAAGATAAATGTCAGATGTTTTTATGATATGTAGCTACCTTGTAAGACAACAGCATCTCTCAGCTGCTTTATCTTTGTAGCGTTCCCTCCGGAAAAAATAAAAAATAAATCCTTGTAGAAATGTGATACAAAGGTATAGATATCATGTTGGGCAGGAGGAAGGCCTGTTAACAAAGTAGTCTTTCACATTTCTTCATTGTGCTGATGTCAAACTAATTACTGAGAAGTTAAATTAGTCCTGATTTTGTTGGAGTCAGACCTCTTGAAACCAATTCAAGGAGCCCTGCTGAGCTGTGGAACCTGGTTGTGGAAGAGTGAAGAGTAATTGTGTGTGTGTGTGTGTGGTGCGCATGCAATCAGTAAGTATTAGTGAAATGTTTCAGGCCTTTCAAGGTATTTCTCTTCCAAGAAGATTGTGTGTCGACAGCGAAAAGTGGGAGGAAAACAGCGGCCGGCACTCAGAGAGGATGAGGATCTGGCCGTTAGGTGGGATGGGTGATGTGTATGGATGAGGCCATGATGGAGAGAGCGAGAGAAGAGGGAGGAGGGCGATGTTTACGGGTGGGGGGTAGCGAGGCCAGTAAACTGCTTGTGAAATGAAAATGGCTCTTTAGCAGAATCCAGGACACTTGGGCGCTGCACTGGATCAATGTCTCTGATTTACTGTCTGAAAGCCTGTCAGAGGGGAAGAGAGGCGGGAGGGAGGCCGGACAGAGAGAAGTTAGAGCTTAGAGGTAGAAGAGTCCTTTAATGGAAGGAGAAAGAGGAGAGACAGGGAAAGGTAAGGATGGAGAGGGAAATTGTCCATCAGAGTGACAGTGCGAGGAGGCAGAATCAGAGGGATTGCTCCTCAAGTCGTCACGGCCACGATACAGAATCAATCTGTCAAGGCGATGGGGAAGGGCAATCTTGTTTTGTGCAGGGAATTGGTGCGGCCATTTGGGGTAAAATCAATAGGGGGACACATGGCGCTTCTTAAATCCTTACCACCCCACAGAGGCCAGCCGTATTGACTAACAGGGGAGCGTACGTAGGAGGTACACAAATCTTTAAGTTGACCCGTCAGGAATCTGTATTCTGTTGGCAGCCAAAGCGTCAGTAGAGTCAGGCGAAGGTGGTGCTTTTTACTGTGCACACAGGAAATTCATGTAAATGACGAGACAACAACTTTGAGGGTTAAATAAACTGTCTTCTACTGATACTGATTGAATTGCAGGTAACATAGATGATTATCTATCTATCTATCTATCTATCTATAGATAGATATTATTATCTATTTTTTCTTTTAGTCTATAAAATATCAAACAAGGCTAAGAGTTCACAGCCACATTTGCGTTTCTGTGAGACTGTACTGAGGCACAGCAGTGTTTTGAGCTTTCAGTATGCTGACAGTGACAGTGCTAACATGCTGATGTTCAGCAGGTTATTTTTAGTTTTGGCTGTTAGCGTGCTAACATTTGCTATTTAGCAGTAAACAAAAAGTACAGCTCAGGATGGGGATCTAATTGATTTTGCAAGGAAAACCGAAGAAAGTAAACATTATCGCTTGATGATGGAGTTAGTTTAAAGTTATTACAGTTCATTCCAAGAGGGAAATAAAAGTGCGTACCAAGTTTTATGGCAATCCATCCCGTAGTTGTTATATATTTCACTCAACAGTACATATGTAAGAGTGATAGAATAGTCGATGGAGTGAAAGTCTGAGGATCATCAGAGACATTAGGATTCATCATTCAGGAATGAATGCTTGTAGACATTGTGAGCCAGTCCATTTAGCAGACCTCGTTGAATATGTGAAAACCTTGACCTTTTGACTCTCAGTCAGGAAAATGATGGACATATCGACAGGCTGATGCTATCATCCCTGGAGTGGCTTGCATGGATAAAAACTGTGAAACACCATGCACTTCTGTTCTGCACGTCTTGTTTTCTCTAACTAACTTGGTCTATCTATCTATCTGTCTGTCAGTCTGTCTGTCTGTCTGTGTTTGTCTGTGATGTGTTTGAACTTCATCAGACTGCTGTGTCTAAAGAGGTGTTTGTTGCTGTGAGTACCTCAGTATCTGAGTCAGTGAAAACACACACACACACTCACACTCACACACACATACACAGGTGGAGCTCAGGGGCCCACATCGTCAGGCCGGACGACGTCTCGACAAGAGTGTTTTCCCGCACCCTCGGGACACGGGGAGTCTGAGTCGGGGAGGGTGGAGGGGGGGTTATTTTATTTTTATTTTGAGTGTTTAATGTATTAAAAGGGGCCGGGGTAATGAATTATAATCTTTAATGCAGAAACCGATCGATACCACCAAGAGAATAAATCAGCTTTTACTGAGAGCGTCAAAGCCCCTTAATACACTAGGGGAGAGAAAGGGAGTGCATGAGGGAGGAGGAGGAGGAAGGAGGGGGGCAGAGGAGGAACAATCCCGAGTGAAACAGAGAGAGAGGAAGCGGAGGATGAAACAGAAGGGTGGGGGGGTGGAGAGATGGATGGAGACAGAGGGAGGGAAGTTATAGATGAACAGACTCACCTTTGGGCTAACCTCATTGAGTAAAAGCCCCCTGAAAGCACGGAGATTTTGACAGTTTTGTGAGGAGGCAAGGTTGCAGGGTCAGCCGGTGTGTGCGCACACACTCCATTTACTTGTTATTTTTTCCACCTAGTTGTATTGTGCTCCCTCTCAACGATCCCCTCCTCGACTTCTGTTGCCTGGAGCAAAATATAATTAATTGAATTACACCACCACTTCTCGATCAAAGATCACCTCACCGCTCTCTTGTCTCGGTGCCTGCCCAACCGGGGGCCTCTGCTGGGAGAAAATGCCCAACAACAATCCATGAATTACAACTTTTTATTAACACAAAGTGAAGTTTCTGTGGTGTGTGCTGATTCTAAATCAGCCAGACCGCAGAAACGAGCCTGGGAAGAGTCGAAAAAATGCTTGATTTGGATTCAGTTGATAGCTGCACAGATTCATCTCAGAGGCAAGCACCAGGACCAAACAAAAAAAAAAATCTGATGCACCACTAAGCATTTAGGATGCCTAGCCTCTTCAGTTAGTGGACTAAGTGGTTTAAGCGAGGTTTTTGGTCGCTGGGGGCACTTTAGTAAGACACAGTCATTAAAATTTGATTTTGAGGCAAGGACTAGAGGTAAATGGGCGGGGGGGAGGAGAGTCTTCTTAGTTAGAAAAAAGAAACAGACATTCAATGAGGAAGAATAAATAGAAAGAGAAGTCTAGAGAGAGAGCAGGTCTTTCCTAGAGGAGGAAGGCCAAAAACACTGAAAAGGAAGGTTGAAAAGTGATGTTCGCTGATAATGTAACACCCCTCAGATGCTCAATAATTAAGCAGCTGAGCAGACTCTTGAGATCCAACCGTGATGTCAACCAAGGCAACCATCCATCATTTTTTTGCTTTAGGAATCAGGGGTGGAGATGGCACTTAATCACTCATTTTGTGCCAAGACATAATGCAACTTTTTTTTTTGTTGTTGTTTTTTTATGTGACTGTTTTGTCACAGCTTTAAAGCTTTCCTCCAAAGAAGTTTATTTCAGTGAAAGATCCTGCTGAATAAAGAAGGGTCAAGTTGCAATAGATCACATTCCCATTTTATTTTTCTTCCCTTTGAGGGGCCCTCTTTAAGAATTTCTTGATAAGGCGTATGAATAGAAAACATTTTTTAAAATGACAACAACCTGTGTGTGTATCCACAAAGCTCTATGGTTGACAATTTAAAGCCTTCCTCTTCAGTTTTTGTCTATGGGTTCTGTCTGTCTGTGTGCCTGAGGGTGTGTGATTGTTGCATTGCACTCATAATAAGCCTCTGAGTGACTGGCAGAACCAATATCTTGCTATCGCTTTGCCCTGCGCTCGCTCGCCGCTCAGGCGGCTCGGTGTGCAGCCTCCATCATGCATCTCAATTCCACAAACACAATGTTCGGAGCCGAGAGAAGGGGCCTGCTTTTTGATTAATGTCACCATGACAACTACATAATTCATGAATTGTATTAGCGATCCATTTGTCATTTGCAAATCATAATTCAGGATGTGTGTTTGGGGAGGGCTGGCTGGAGAGAAAGACCTACAGCCTGCCATTATCCTTAGTGTCGTCTTCTGCACACACACACGTTCAAAAACAACCCCTACCGGAAATGCTGACGTGTCCTCATCCTAATCTGGGAGGCAGAAGCTCTTTGGAAGCTGCCTGCCTTATAAGAGGGCCCTTTTAGCTTCATGATGAACTCTCAGGTCTGCTCATTTGGAAAGCTGCATGCTAATTCCCCCCTCTTCATCCGTCTGTCTGTCTGTCTATCTGTTGGCAGAGGCCTCGCCAGCTCTACACTGACACCATTTGGTGCAACAGTGAAAGGAGTTAAGGAGGATTCTCATTAAGGCACTAGTGCATATCATTTGCCATCAGATCAATGGCTGGATTTACACAGGAACCCTAAAATGAAATGGGATTTTCAACCATATGCATACCAGATGGTGAGATTTCTCCGTGGTTATCACACTGTTCACAGATCTGATCCGGGGGTTACAAGGGGGTTTATCATTAGATTTATGTATTTATTTTGCTTCCTACATAAATCCGTCCCTCAGAGTAAGGGCTCAAACTGGACTGCAGATGACTCAATAAGTCATCCTTAGTCCTTTACTTAAATACTAATCTTGAATACATTTCGGTCTTTATTAGGTATGTCAGTTCCACAGATTTTTTTGCTTTTGGTTCACCTTGTGTCAAAATTCAACATTTTATGAGTGCCTGATATCTAAAGGCTTCTCCTTTTTTTACCTTAAAGCAGGTCTTACATAATATGAGATCAGCTCTTGAAAGTGATACTTTTTTTGACTTTGAGTGAGCCAACTTAAAGAAGAGGTGATCAGAGGGAACAGCAGGCACAGCGAACATTTTTAGTTAATCCTATAAAGGTTTATGGAAGACAAGATGAAGCACTTCGAGCACTGAACTTTTATGCTTGAGTGAAATTTGCATGTGAGGGTTTTTACTTCCACCCATTCCACTTGGGTATTTCTACCAAAGCTGAATACATATGTTATATGTTGCTCCTAATGAAATCCACTTTGATATTCCTGATGTCTTCACTAAGCATCTGTAATTGAGCGGTTCAGTACACACTGCAGAGCTGCTGAAAATGTAGTAAAAGATTAAATTATAGCTGAAAACATCAATAAAAAATATTGTTGGTTAATAATTAAAATAGTGTATAAAAATAAAGAGCCTTATACAGTCAGTTCTTGATTAAGACATGTACTTGAAGATGATGATAATCTTTATGGCATAATGCAACAGCAGTATGCAGTTCAGTATATGGGTGGTTAACATTACTTGGACTGGCTGCTGTTTTATGACAAAAGTTCATTTGAGATAGGTAACATTAGGTAAAAGGACTGATGTTCAGTGTAATTATCTAACTGTATTTTCAGTTAAGCTATGCCACTAACTCTTGACTTCTCTGATGTTACCAACAAGTCCTCCAAATTAAATGACAAAATACATCTTTGGACACATGCATTTTCTTTCTGTGGTCATGGTGTGGGTAGCTTTAAGCACAAAACCAACTTGGATTAAAACAACTGTTCTGTTAGGGTTAGGTTAGAGAATTATTGTGGGTATTGTTAAAAGAAAGCTATGTTGATTTTAGTCAGGAAATGGGAAACCGATAGCAGTCTCCTGTATTGATGGAAATGTGTGGGGAAAACAATTAAATTTGTGCTTAGACTAAACAAAAGTAGGAGGTTGGAAAATAAAATAATAATAGGTGGTGAGAGATAAATAAATCGAAAACTAATTCAAATTTTAATGTAACATCAGTGAATTTGTGGTAAGATTTTTTTGGTATTTATTTTTATTTTTCAACTCATCTAATAATATTTTACCACATCTTGTCAGTTTAGAGACTCTGTACCATAGACAGTATGCTCCGTACTGGAGAGGTGGTTCAGTGCTTCACAGCTCAACAACACAGCAAATCATTCACAGAAGGATTTATTCATTCATGTATTCAAAAATACTAGAAAGATCTCATATTTAAAATAGTCAGACATATAAAAATCTGCATTCAAAACAATTTGCCAGGAGCAGATGATATAAAATATTCATATTTTTAATTGAGAGCCGACTATAGTTCTTTCTCAGGCCGCTGCGGTGTCGTCACTGGAGAGTTGATTGTCTGGAAGGCAGAGAAGATCACAGTCTAACCAGCACATGGATGTTTTATTAAAAAGAATATTAGCTGTATTTTTAGTGATTGTAGATGTTAAGTTACATCTCTGGGCACATCTTTACTTTACAGTCCAATTTTATTCAGCTTGGCATTTCACACAGACCTTTCACAACACCGTGTGCATATTGTAGCGCACTCGCAAAAACACACACAAACAGTTTAAAGGTATCTGTCTGCGCACAAAATAAAAAAGAATTTCACCATTATCTGTCTTACAGTTTGCCGTTTTTTTCCTTTTAAGGAAACTCTGACTAAATAACTTGTTAGGGTTGACATTTCTGATAGTGTACAGACATGGACACAGGTCTTCCTCATTCCGCTTTCCCCCCCTCACCTCTGCCTTCATCCTCCTCTACGCTCTCCTGATTGGCCAGTGGTGCCTCTGCTGCCTGCGGCACATTTGCTTCGCCTCTCTCTCCCTCCCAGTGGACGGTGGAGGAGTTCTGACCAGAGCGCAGCCGCAGGCGGGGCGATGTTTTGTGGTCCCCCGGACTGAATGATTGGGAAACTCCAGAGCCCCCCCGGGTCAAACCAAGCCCCCAGCCATGACGGGATCCCAGCTTACGACGGCCCCCGGAGCCGGAGCGCATGGCTGGAGTCCCGGGAACTGAGATGTCCGGCTCTGTTTGGGTCTGAGTTTTTCTCATGGGAGAAGGGGAGACTGGAGCACTACGGGGGTCTGAAACAGAATGAAATGAGTTCAAGGTTGAGTAACGGTTATTATTACAACTCCTGTGTTTATACTAAGGCCATGGTACCAGTGTTGAAGGTGATAATGTCAATAAATCATTGGCTCATTCATTCTCACACATGAACATAATCAATCTACAAGGCTTTCAACATTTGTCTTCCCTTTATGCTAAATGTTTCATTGTGTGTGCTCAAAGTAGGACAAATCTGCCTGATTGCTTTTTAACAGAAACCACAAAGGTACATAAAGGTACAACTTTTTTCTTCCAGCACAAATGCAGTCTCAGGAACACTGACAATGACAGGAGCAGAAAAAAAATAAGGATATGTGAAAACTGTGGCTCAGGTGCTGGAGCTAGTCTGTCATTTGTCACAGGGTTGGTGGTTCAATTCTTTGCTCCTCTTGTCTACATGTTAAAGTGTCCTTGAGTAAAACATTAAACCCCCAAAAATTCTCCTGATGGCCAGGCAGCTCTGCCAACCACTACCCTGTAAAGGACTGTTCTGCTGAAGTAGGAAAATGCTCTTTTCTTTCTTCTTAACCCCACTTTAATGATTGCAAATATTGTATAAACAATTAAATGTACATGCCTTGCAATGTACATTAATGGAATTTAATTACGCACGTGGAGCAATGCATTTGTTGTTTGTTTGTTTTTTAAATGTAATTTTATACACTGATACATTTTAAATGCAGTAGCCTCTTTTCATAATTTAATATTATTCAAATTATATTTTACTTTTCCTTTATGCCATTTAAGATAAATGTTGTCTAACGCGCACCTGGTCAAACAGGTGCATGGGAGAACAAATGCAAAACGCTGATAGAGAACGCCTACACAATCTCAACACTGACATTTAAAATGTTAAACTCAAGAAAGGAAACAATAAAGGCAGACTGAGTGAATTTGAAGCTTCATCGACTTTTTCAATAAATCCAGTGCTGACAGTGAAAGGAGTTCACTGCTGTTTTTTTATATACAGTTTGACACTTGAAATAAGAATTATAATCATGATATTGAACATTTTAAGGGTGGAAATACTATTTTGACAGTGTGCTAATTACTATTATAAGTGTTGTTTGAATTGAAGTGTATTAAACTCCATGAATAATGTAATAAAATGTATTTTTCTTAGTAGAGTATTACACTGAGTTTAACATAGATAACAGACTGACCTTTATATTAAAAAATGCAATGTTAACCTATTTACCAGGCAATTATATCACAACTAACTTAATGAAAATGACAAATAATTTCTGGATTATAGCTTTAATTGAACAAGATATATAACAGCTGTGGAACGACTTGCTGTGTTTCAGTCTGATCTGATAATTTTAACACAGACTGCATTTTAAAAACTGACCAGAGACCAACTGGGGCAATTTAACCTGCCATAAAGTGGGTTTGTTTCAGGGTTAAATCTAGGTGGTATGAGAAATGTCATCTCAAAGATAGAGGATAGGAAGAAGTCAAACACTTTCTCTGTTACAATAATGTTTTTTGGGTGGGGGGGTTGAACGTTTCACCCTTAAATGCTGTGTTTGCTACATGCCACATCTTTAAAACTTTGCATTAAAAACTGAAGAGATTTTCTGCCTCTTCCACTTGGTGTGTAGGATGTGTCTCTGGGATACAGGCTCAGTAAAAACCATCAGTCCCTCTTGTTGAAGAGCAAAAAGTGCTGGACCTCCCAGTTTTGGTCCTGACACACAGTTTAAGAAAGCAGGGTTTTAAGGGAGATAATAGAAAACATAATGCAAGGAAATATAAAATTAAATGGGGACAATAATAGAATGTCAAAAGAGAGAAAAAACACCATGAATGCAGGTTGGGGCTTAAATCTTGGCTTGTCTGCAGAAAGGTTTTTTTTTCCAATTCTCTCAGCCAGTAAATGCATTCGACAGTCAAGGTGCATACAAAGGGAATGAAGCCTTGCGAATCTTTTCCTTTCAACATGTGGTTAGCAGAGAAAGCCGGCTTCACTAAGTCTTGGCACTCTGCAGGGAGAGATCTAAGGAGAAGAGAGTGGTATCAATGCTGACCACACTTGGTAGTCATGAGATGATTTGTATGCATGCCTGTAGCCTTGCTTGATGGGGTGAGCATGTGAGCATATCTTTGTGGAAAACCGGCTGGCTGGTCTTTGTGTGGGTAAGAAAGAGAGGTAGTGTGTTGGGCTGTGTGTGTGTGTGTGTATGTGTGTGTATGTGTGTGTTTGTGTGGGGGTGGGCTCACCAGGCTGAGGTGTCTGTGTGTCTGATGTAAATTCAGTGCTGTCGGCCAGGTTTTCCACGCTGCCCGCGGCGGTGAAGAGGGCGCGTCCCTCTCTTCCTCCTCCCCGGGGTTTGATTAGCTTCTTCATCCTGTCTGCAATCCAGTTAGATTTCCTACGAGGACACAGAGGACAGGGACCATTTACAAAGAGGGATGAGCTATGATGATATGCGTGTACGCGTGTCTGTGTGTGTGCACTCTGGCACTCCACGCCCTGATTTTCCAGCAAACACAGGGAGGATGCCAAGTGTCATGACGGTGCATTGTGTTTGTTTCTGACATGAAAATTGAAAGTGGGAAGCAAAATGTTTCTCAAGGTGTCGACTGTCATTTATTATACCAAAGAAACGTTGTAATGTGACATCAAAAAAATGTATTTGGAAATATTATAATGAAAATGTCACTACCATGTTAATTTGTTGCACTAGCGACAAAATCCTCTTTGGGACACTTGAACAATTCATAAATAACAATACTGATCATTCACATTTATTCAAGGCAGAGAGGTACACCTCCTCTCAGTGAATTAAGTGTTGAAAGTGCTTAAGAAACAACAAGTTATGAACCGAAACAGCTGCACTTCAGTTGCCATTTTATTTTCTTCTTCTGACTAATTTCTGGAAGCAAGCCTGAGAGCACCATTAGTGTGGTATCCTCCTCTTTTTACAGAGCGGTACTAGTCTTCTTGTTGAGGAAAAGAAAAGAAACTGTCCTTGTCAAGATTCACACACTTTAAGAAATCAAGGTCTTCTGCATAATAAAAAACACAATGCGAGGGAAAATTAAATTAAATTTAATTAAATGGAGACAATACTGTGTATCAAAGAGACAAAATCATTCTCCCAATATAGAGAAAGAGCAATCATCCCTGAGTGTGTGGGGAACTACAAGCTTCTGTTACCATAATGAACGATGGATAATAGAAACTTTCCAACAAAAGGATTATACAAACATTCCTTGAACTATAACCTCAGATCCTGCTCTAAAACCATTGACATCTTACAGGATCAATTCTGCGTACAAATGTAGTGCAAAGTGCAAATGTAGAAATATGACTCAACGCAGTTTGCGGCAGACTTAATCACCTGTGAACTCAAATATATATTCAGACTACAAGGTCAGCTTCAGGAAGTTCGTCACTAGACAAAACCAAACAGGGAAATGTATTGTATCCTGCAAAAATAGTTGCATTGTGCTCAAATGGTCAAATCCAAAACATGTCTTTGTGGGATGACTGTCACCTCTCAGAGCTGATGATTGTTCAAACAAAACTTCATGAAGAGGAGGAGGAATAATAAAATAGTAAACTGAAGGCTGAAGTATTCACATTACTCTGTGTTTTTTAGAGTGCAGCTCTCTCAGTTCATACAGCAAATGTTTGCCTCTCGTTAAAGTAAATACAATGTAAATATGGCAAAAATGTATTTTCTAACAAAATGTACTTTGTGACTTTGTGACATCTAGTGCTTCAACAAATCCTGTGAAGTTTATTTTATGTTATGTTTATATTATAGTTTTTGTTGGCACCGTGTAAGATGCGTTTTGTGTCGAGGACAAAGTATTAGAGACATTGTTCAATATGATACAACAAAATTCACATCAGAGAGTTGATTCAACTGCTCTCCTCTCACAAACACTTAACATGATAAGAATCCAACAGTACCATAAATATTATTAATATACAAGACCTCTGACAAGTTAAAAACTGTGGGATCCCACTGGGATTGATTGAATCTAAAGCATTTTATCATTACACCTACTCCCTGGTCTAATTTCTAATTATTTGTTCACTTTTTCATTTCTTATTTCTTTCTTTGTATCCATTTGTGTTTTAACGTCTTGTGCTGTGTTTATTTTTCAGAATGTAAAGCAAGTCTTTGTGTGTGAAATGTGCTGCATACACAAACTTGCCATCTGCAGAGACATTACATTGCACAGATAATTAATAAACTGGTAGCTTAGTGTATAGGTAGATATATTTCTATACAGTACTTGGCCTTGCTGGCTGGAGGTTGCACGTTGGGCTCGAGGACTCTGTACTGATCCATAATCTTCTCCACCAACTTCTGCTTCTCTCGACGGAGCTCGCTCAGCTTCTCCCTGAAGGGAAAACATATGAAGCATCAGAACAAAGCAGCTGAGAGGAGGATGAAGGAAAAAAAGACTGAGTGGGAAGGTCTGTTTGATTCATTTCATGAATTCATTATCGGTGCGAGTAGATGGGATTATTCTGGAAGTGTGTATGTAACGTGGCTGATGTGCGTGTCCTACAGTCTGAACTCACTACTAAGAAACAGAGCCCACTGTGCTGTTCGAACTGGATTCTTTTTAAAGCAGCAGATCAGAAAAGAGATGGCGTGTGGATGTTAATGGTCATGTGCTGCAGGCAAGCAGAGGGTTCAGGGTCTGAGCCGCGGTGCGGACAAACATAAAGCAGGATGGTGTTGAAATAGCCTTCATGTTCAGCAAACCTCCGCTTATTAAAAGGCGACTCTGGAAAAAAAAACACTGAGCACAAAGTCCCTGACAGTACGAGCTGACCTTCGGTTATTGATGCACTGCTGTGCACAGAAAAGGTTGTCAGAGATGAGCAACAGTCTGTGTGCATTTTTAGCCATACTAACATCACGACTCTGGGGACAGTAATGTCAGCTGGACAGCCATTCGGTCAGTCCAGCATCTCCACAACTGTTCGATGAAATTTTATATATATATATATATATATATATATATATATATATATATATATATATATATATATATATATATAAGAAATATATTATATATTATTATATTATATATATAATATAAGATTATTATATATATAATGTAAGAAATGCTGTTGGAATAGCAACTAAACAGAATCTGCTTTCAGGGTGATACTAACTTTACATTTATGGCAGATTCATGTTTTTCTGTTGTTGTGAAGTAGAAGTCATGATCAGCTGTAGTGAAGTCCTGTTACATGTGCAAGATTATCATATATGTGCTGCAAAATATACTGAACAATTGAAAATGTTGGCTATATTGTTTAAGCATTGCATCAGAACACAAGCTTTGGTGAAGACATATCTCTACCACACCACAAAACAGAACAGCTGTTCATCTCTCTTCTCCATCCAGTCCTACCAAATATGTAAATACAATTCCTGGGTAACACACAAGAAATACTGTATGCTACTGTCATTTTTTTAGTAATTTAGTAATTTTAGTAATTCGAGTGTGGCACCATGGATAAAGATGTCAGCCAGTTGGTCCAACATCTTTGTGTGACCTAAAATATTTTAACTAAATTTCAAGTTTCATCATCTGTAGCAATCAATCTCTTCTTTGTTCGTTTGGCTGTGTACACGTAATGCTAGAAGGGGCCAAAAAAAGGTGAGATGAAGAGCAAGTCAGTTGTTAAAGGTTTTGTTAAAAGCCAAACAGTGCACTGCTTGTGATTTTTCCAGGAAATTGTCCTCTAACACCCGGGTCTAATACTGCAAATGATGCAGGCTTTAATCAGTAGGCCACAGGTTCAATCATCATTGTGTTACATCATTCTGTGATAGACATTTACTTAACAGAAATTTATTTAAATGAAAATCTTTGAGATTAAATCTTTCAGTACAGCTTCATATTAATGTGAGCATGGCTTTAGACCTGTGAACTTGTTTTCTTAGTTGTGATCAGCTAGTCTAGCTTGTCCATATGTTTTCCAATTTAATAATGTGGCCATGGTTATTTTTGTGTCCTTCAGATCTGAAGTCCCTCCACTTCAGTGTGTGTCTCAACTACAAACCAAAGCATCTAGCTTGCAGCAGAGCAGCATCAAATTTATTAGATAAGTTTAGAGGTTGATGAAGCACTCTTGAAGGCCGGTTCGATTCATTTTATGAAAGCTTATGCGGCCTCAACATGTTTGCTCACTGAATTCACAACATTTCCCCCAACATTAGTTTATAAGGGCAAAGTCACTGCATCATTTGCTCTGCAGCACTCGTAACAGAAGTGATTTTGTAAATCAAACAGTCTAAACTGTCTTTTGCACTTTCCAAGGTCTTAAATATATTTTACCAGACATAAATTCAGTACAAAATGAAGAGATGAGACTGACTGAGAGGCAGTAAAGTGTATGTAAAGTGTATGTAAGTGTTATCTTTACAAAATTTTTTTATATCTTATCCAGACTGGACCTATGAATGTGATGCTTTTTCTGCATTTGGCCTGTTTACTTACACACGTAAAATCACATCACATGGACTAATGCATAGCACATTCACTGGACTGTTATGTCATAATGTTTGTAGTTTTATCTTTTCATGATGAACTTGTCTTTGCTCTTCATTCCAGCAAAGGAACACAAAGAAAAAGCTGAATATGAAAGGCAGTCGGACTCCATTTGCCTTCACCTCATTTTTTAATGACTGCTTTTCAGAGCACAAGAAACTGCTTGCAATGATGATAATCATGTCCAGCCCTCTTCTCCCTATCACCCTATTTGGACGTACACCACAGACCAAAGACCTGCAGTTCCTGCTTAAACAACCTGGATTGCAGTAAAAAACAGTACACAGTACACCTTTGTCTCTGAACTTTGGACCTTACAACAACATTACTTAATCTAATAAATCACAAGAAACAGGACTGATCAGGGAATCTGGGGAGATTTTGGTGAAAGCTTTTAGAACAAGCACAAAACCCTTTTTGTACTCAGGAGTGGCTCAAAGTACCATTACTCCAAAAAATAATTAATATCTAAAAACAGCACTCCATCCAAATAATATGTTTAAATAATATTTGATTTTTACATTCAGTAGGAGTGGATGTGCTGAAGTCAGGTTTTGATGTGGACTTAAACTTTCAGTCAATACAAACTTTGGCCTCGCCGGCATCCTGAAGGTCGACCTCGAGTGAACAGCATCTTAAGTGAGACCCGTCTACCACTGAAGTGCTTGACATTAATAATGCCTCGCAGATTGTGTCATTCTAGCTAATTAATTTTCATCAGTGTCTGTCACCGACTGCATACTCACTACTTGGGGGCAACAGTGTTGACTAATGATTAATTTTTTAGCAATCATTAGTAGTGCATGCCCCTCTACCCTAAAGCTATGAAAACAACTCTGACATCCTATCACATTTACATCGTAAATATCTGCCCACTACATATGGAAACAACACTGATCAGAACCAAAACAGTGAAAAAAATTATAGTGCAGTTAGCCAATGATGCCAAGTACTCCTATTAAAACGTCCGCATATTTGATTTTTTTCATATTTTGAAACCTCCATTGTTTTAACCTTGTTTACTAACTTGCAGTCTTCTTCTTAGCTTTCCTTGGTGCATTAAAGCAACTTTCTGTGGATCAGAGGCATAGTGTGAAACCATCAGCAGGAATACTTATCATGACGCTGTGTGCTCCCGGGCATGAAGAAGATGCAAACAAAATGTGAAGCTGCTC
Source organism: Scortum barcoo (assembly GCA_023238725.1). Classification (NCBI taxonomy): domain Eukaryota; kingdom Metazoa; phylum Chordata; class Actinopteri; order Centrarchiformes; family Terapontidae; genus Scortum; species Scortum barcoo. The sequence continues at coordinate 13,005,773 of CM041554.1, forward strand.
ACCAAAACATTCATCCGTAGTGCTACTAATGGTCAGAAACTCCACAGGGTGTATTTATCCTTCAGCACTGTAGATGTTGCCCTTAAATCCTTACTTTAACTTTTATTTTTCCACTACATGTCAATCGCACAAATAAAACATTACATATATTCTCGATCTGTATCATGCCACAATACTACTAGTCAACAGTGAACTGCCATCTTGCACACTTTAATCCTGTTTATCCCATTATCCAAGCATGAATTTTCTTTCTTCTTTCTTTCTTTTTTTTATGATGATAACTGATATGCACTTAAAGTTATTTACATTACATTTCTCTGGGTCTGAACATTGCATGGCTGTTACATTTGTAAAAGAGACCCACCAGAGTTACAGGTGTAAAACGCCACACACCTCGCATGGATGAGGCCCACTGAACCGCAATGTGCGGTGAAACACTTGGAAATGTGAAAGGCAAACAGTGACATTTTTCTCAGTAAGTTAATGGGGAACAAATAAAATGTGTGAGGATACAAATGATCTTTTCAAGACCGAAAGCCTAAAATTAAGTTACAAAGAGACATTTTGTAGCTTTAGAGAAATTGGGCTCATTAGACTTAAACGGTGACAGCAGCTCTGCATGCTCACTGTTAGTTCTGGATTAATGTGTTACCAGTCTATTAGTCATTTAAAAGGACGACTGCTGAGTGCCGCTGGACTGTGAAATTGTTGTCTCGCAGTCTCAAACCTTTACATACAGCGTGTTCTATTATGTACTGGATATGAATACAGACTGCTGCTGTAATTTAAACAATAGCATTAAGACACTCTGTTGTGAGGAAACCTGATTTCCCTTTGAAACCTTCCTTCTCCCTTCCTCATTTTCTCTGTTTTTTTCAGCAAAAGCAAATCATGTGGATTGTGTGTGCATGTGTGTACTGACTGGTACTCCCTCTGCTGTGAGTAGTGCTGGTCACGGCGCTCCAGGCTCTGCTCCAGCAAGGCCCGGTTCTCCTTCAGCAGGCTCTGGTTCTGCTCCGCTAAATGCCGGTTCTCCTCCTCCATGTTCCCCTTCAGCTGGGTCAGCAGCTGCACACACAAGACCACGAATGTCAGTCAAAACAAATGGTTTGGTAAGATCAAAATATAAAGGTTTGTTTGTATCTGTATTTACGGTGCCCCAGTGTGTTCATGTGTGTGTTTTACTAACGAAAAAATCGGACAAGAAAACCAAACGTTAAGGCGTGAAAACATGTCAACTAAAATGGACACAAAGAGAACCAAAAGCTGGTGACTGAATTTCTGCTGCACCGGTCACAAAAACTGCAAACTAGTTCAATAAAACCTGTCAAAGCTGGGAAGCGAGAGGTCAGAGTCTGAAAGGCACAAAAAAAAAACAAACTACAGACTCACAAACGAAAAGAAAGAATGAGATGATTCATTCAGCTGCTGTCTGAAGCTGCCTGAACAAAACCCGAGCTTTGAGAGGTGCATAAAGATTCTGTACAAGTTAACACCCAAGGCTAACACAAAACCACATCACCGAATAAACCGTGGAAAGAGATAATCTTTTAGCCCTCATATTCATCTGAATAGTATCCACATGCAGAAAACACTCAAAAAGCCCTTCAAGCCACAAACTTCTCTAAAATCTGAAAATAGCCAACCAACACTGTCTAAAAACATGAAGTTTTAAAGGAAGGAACGGCCACACCTTTACCGAACATCTCTCCTAATTTCCTATTTGTGAATCTGTTTCCAATTATTTTTGCCTCCTTAGCCACAGTCCTGTCCAATCTAGCTCCATCCGTTTGCACAGCTGCTGCAACAGGTTAATGGCTAGACCACCACCAGGCTCCAAATTAAACTCATCCTTTTGATCAAAGAGAAGACTTGCCACCTCTCCACATCTCCATTTTCTCTCTGCAAAACAGTGTAATGAGAAACCTGGGAGTCTGATCACCTACAGAATAGCATTTTGGAGGGCTGAATAAAGCATCCAGTGAGACACATGGGAACGCTGAATGTTTATGTTTTGAATTAAGGTACAGTTTAACTAACTGAGGACGAGGAAATTATCTGGCAAGAAATAGTGTTGTCATTAATCGGCTACTAGTAAGTTAGAATATGTCCACATTTTCAGAAGTAAGTTAATTTATTTGCTTACAGAGTGAAATGAGAAAACTGATAGCACTCTCACATTTGTGTATGGTCAATATGAAGCTACTGCAAGCGGTGGTTAGAAATCAGCTCGGCTGCATAAGAGTGCAGAGGGAAACAGCTAGCCTGGCTCTGTCCACCTAACAAAACCTCTAAAGCTCACTCTTTAATATGTTGCATTTCCCGTGTTTAATTTGTGAACAAAATTAAGTGTAAAAGTGACAGACTGTCATTTTGTGGAGGGCTTCTAACCGAACTATTTCTCAGCTGGGTGCAGTGACTTCCTGGAGTCTGGAACAAACATCTAAAAAAAACCTCAACAGTTAAATATGATGTGTTAATTAGTGAGCTTCAGTAGTGCTGGGAGATAGATTTTGTTTCATTTTGTTACAACAGAGCCAGGCAAGCTGTTTCCCTCTGTTTCCATTCTTTATGCTAAGTTAAGATAACCTGGCTCCAGCTGCGTGTTCAACATACAGACAAACTACTCCTTAAAAGGTTGATGTTTGGTCACTGAAAACCATAGACATGGTGCAATCAGCTAACAAGAAACCTGACTACAGTCTATGTGCAATACTTACAAACCTTCTGCATATATAGCAGTGAATCACTAGTCCTGTAACCAGCGTTTACAGGAGCAGAGGATTCAGGATTGGTTTCATTAACAGTTGGATGAAGCAGCAGAGCGTTACATCTGCTGGTTGACTTCTCAAACTCTGCTCAGGAAGTAAATTTCCACCTGTTTCGTCCCTTTAAACGACTTGAGACTTGCCTGACTGAAAACCGTTTTCAATATTCAGCGCTTGCTTAGCAGCATTACACGGAAGACTAAAGCTGTTCTGAAGGCAGAGATGCTCCTATTCCTTAGTGCCTACTTGGTATTCATTTTCTGTTTGGATCAATGTATCATTTTTTTTTCTATTGTGTCAAACTGAAATTGGCTTTAAATCAAGTATTAGGAATCAGACAGTCACTATTCCCCACTGATGATAGGATAGATGCTCCTCCCTGACCACAACTACGTAAAACACTCTCTAAAACCTGCAACGAATTCCTAATTAATTTTGTTTAATTGCCCAATAACGCTTTAAATAAATTTGTTTTTTTATTTCAAGAGGGTAATGTATCTGAGTGTATCCGCTGTGAAGCACTAAATCCCTTCTTTGCATGTTAATGGTCGGCTGGCAGTTTGCATACAAAACACCTGTGTGTAGCTGCAGGTGTGTGCATACATTTCTGTGTGTGTGTGTGTATGTATGCGCAGTTAATACCTGGTACTGGCTCGTGAGGCGGGCATTGCTGAGGTCCAGGCTCTGGTTGGTTTCCCTCAGGGCACTGAGTTCCCCCTCCAGTCGCGTCCGCTCCAACTGGGAGGCGCTCAGCTCCCCCCTCAGCACCGAGCCCTGAGCCAGCAGCTCTGCCTGCGACGCCAACCACTCCTTCTGCTGGGCCTGCAGCCTGCAACACCGACACGCACACAGGCTTTACTCATCACTGCCACCATTATGTGTCCTGTAAGGTGCTGTGCATCATTGTTGGGTAAGTGCTTTCGAACAGAAGCTCATTATTATAATTATTACAAACCATGGCAAGTCCTCACAAAGCCAGATAACAAACAATGGATAAATCTCAGACAAAATGATTGAATAACTCATAATGGGGTCACTCAGTGGTTTTAGACCATTGCTTACAAAATAGTAGCATTATTAGAGCTAAGCAATCATCTTTGTCTCATTTTGTAATGAGAACTGTAATGAGGTGAGAGAACTCTTAATGATCACTGAGGGGGAAATATTCAGTAATATTCAGTAATAAACATTGGACATTTTATGTTCCCAATGTGGATTCAAAGTGTTTTGGAATTAAACTTTTTATGTAAGTTAAAATTGAACCAGTGTACAACAGAGCTCAGTATTTAAACAAATCAGCCATGGTCCATATGTTTCCTGCAGAGCTGCAGCTAAAGATTATATTCATAATTGATCAGTCTATTATTTGCTCTGTAAAATGTCAGTAACTAGTACAAAATTACAAGTCCCCTCGGCCCATGGTGACATCTTCAAATGTCTCATTTTTTCTGAGTGACAGTCCAAAACCCAAAGATAAGGTTACAGTGATGGAAGACACAAAACACCTGATAATATTTTCATTTGAGAAGCTGCAATTGATGAGTTTTTCACTGTTTTTCTTAAACCTTCAATAGCTCATTTTTTCCTTTTTGGCCACCTTTAAGTTAGCAAGCAGCAGCTTATTTACACATCCAGCAGTAACATTATCACTCATTTGGAGTCACGTGTCTGTCCATTTGATGAATATAAGTTCAATATTCACTCTCTCCATTTCTTTGTATCTTCATCCAAAGAGGGACCCTTTTCATTGTCTCATTGTTTTCACATTGTTATTCAATACATTTTTATTATAAAAATACTGACTAAAGCCACTTTGAAGAAGATACTCAACGATTATTAAAACTGTTGTGAAGTTCATGAATTTACCTAATTCAGTTAAAATATCAGATTACTAAACAGGTCTAAGAGGTGTTTTTAATATATGGACATCATTATTTAAAATTCCAATGTAGTTATTTCAGTCATGTGTCAGCTGACAACCAGCAAATGAGGCCACCCTATTTCCAGCTTGGCAACCCATCATTCGAGACAGTCAGTAATCAGTAATAAATTGTATCAATATGATGATGAAAACCTGGTTGATTAATTAATCATGACACACAAGTACACTACAGGCCAAACATTTGGAAGAAACTTCAAATGTTCTGTTCACAACGCCTTTCTTAAAGAACCAGCATGAGTTATATGTATTTTGGGATGTATTTACTGCATGATCAGACTTTGCTTTCACTTGATATGCACCATTTTCCTCAATTTACCTTTAGGTATACATTGATGTTACCAGATCATTGCTGAATAAATGTCAACAAAAGAAAAATAGGGCTTAGCTTCAATGCAAAAGTAAACAAACAAATTACAGTTTGCATTATTCACTTTAACTCTTTGGCTTTTGAGAGTCTGCATACAAAAATCCCAATAAATCTCAACTGCGTTCAAATCTCTGACTACCGCAGAAATGGCGAGAAAGAAGCAACTGACACACATAAGATGACACAACTAAAGATCTTAGATTAATCAATTTGATGAGTCTAAAAACCTTCAATTCTCTGCTGTTTCTTTCTGTTTTTGGAACTAAGCTTGTAAAATATCCAAACAAACTTTTGCAGTTGCTCTGCAGTGTTGTTTTTTGATCAGATGATCGGATCTCAACAATGTGATGTGTATTCGTTACCTCTCATTGTCCTCTTTCAGCCTCTCTAGCTCTCGTTCTCTCTCCAGTCTCCCCTGGGCCTCTGCTTCCATCTCCTCTCTCTCCATCTTCATCTGCCGCTCTCTCTCCTCCAGCTGGGTTTTACCGTCCAGGAGCTCCTTGTACCTTGAGATTGCAAACACAACATTCACCCAAGCCACAATAAAATATGGCTTAAAATGTGTGACAGAAAGAGAAAGTGTGTGACGCAGGTTGTGTTGGTGGACTTGTCAGTTGCATATTTTTGTTTTTGAGAGAACTGAAAGTCCTGACAAGCATAGAAAAGAACTCAAAATTATCTACAGTAAGAATTTTATATTGTTCAGTTTATAGGAGTGTTTTATTTAACAATCACACATCAGTGTGTGTGTGTGTGTGTGTGTGTGTTGTACCTAGCCTCCAGCTCCCTATGCTGGGCCTCCAGGCTGCGGTTGTTGCTCCTCAGCTGAGAGTGTTTGTCCAGCAGCTCCTCCAGCTCCACTTCCTGCCGCTGCTGCAGCGCCGTCATCCGCTCGTGGTCCCGCCTCAGAGCCTCCATCCTGGCCGCTGACTCCTCCCGCTCACGCGCCCACACCTTGGACTCGGCCTCCAGAGCCGCCGACCGGGCCTCGCTCTGACTGCAGCGCGCCAGAAGTGCTGCATGCTGGGAGTTCAGGGATGCTTGCTCCACCTGTTTTTGTGCATGTGGTATAAAGTAGAGAGATCATGTCTGTGCCAACAGTTAAGGGTTTAGCAGAACTGAAAACATTTGAGGTTTTACTAAAGCTCTATTACGTGTTTCAATCCAGGTTTCCCAGCACTATGTAGAACTTTTACAAACTGCTTTCTGTGAAAAATTTTATATAATTTATGATGATAAATATTTATTTTAATGTAGCTAGACCAAAAATATGAAAGTAGAAGCAATTTTCAATAAGCTATTTTGTTCCCAAGTTGAACCAATAATTTCAGCCATAATCCATTTATTATCTGTGTTTGTCACCTGTAGCTGTGTGTTGAGTGTCTGTAGGCTGGTGCAGGACTCCTGCAGGCTGAGGGAGTGCCGGCGCAGAGCCTCCAGCTGCTCCTTAAGGTGCTCACATGCCTCCTGGGACTGGGACAGCCGCGACAGCAAAGCCTCCTGTCTCGCAACTGCCACGGCTTTCTGAGAGAGAAAGAAATGTCATACTGAGAGGGCGTCTACGACCATGTGCAGAGGCAGCTGCATCAGGCGCTACCTTTGGTGCTTGCACAGCGTTCAAAATGTCCACAGGATTTGCACTTCAACTGGATCTGCAGCTGACCTTTCAAAGTGCTTCCAGTCAGGTAGAGGTTTTCTATGACATTTGTGTAAATCTATAAATACACAGATGCAATTCAAACTGTGCGTAATGAGTTTGAAGAAATGTATTACACAAAGGTTGAAAATATATAACGTCTGCATCTGTTCTTTACACTAATCTTATAACATACAATTTCAGCCTTTGCACAGGAATGTATTATCCAATCAGCATATCTCTGTATTTGTGACTCTTGACTGTGCAATCTGCTCTGATAAATAAAGGAGTATGTTGATTGGGCATTGTAATGGGTAGATTAGAAATGAAGAGATACTGATATATTTTCCAAAATAGCCGAAGGTATAAAATCTGGTGTTCTTGTGCAAAATTAAAATGAGCTCTACATCGACTAAACATAGTGAATTTATCTGAGCATTTTTTGTGAATGCACGCACACCATCAACACATTTCGTGTGTGAGTCATCTAGAAGGTCTGTAACTTGTTTTTTCATTTTGGATTCCTTCACATTTTCTACCAGCACCTGACTGAATCACTGCTACACAGGGGAATCTTACTTTTTTCACGAGCTCTTTTAGATTTCCTGCTTTTTTACTGTTCTCCCTGCCAGTAGTCAGTGGTGGAATATAACTAAGTGCATTTACTCAAGCACTGTGCTTAAGTAAAAATCTGAAGTACTTCTTCTTTCCATGCCACTTTCTACTTCCACCTCATTTCAGAGGAAAATATTGTACTTTTACTACACTTTGGTTATCTGTCAGCTTTAGTTACCATAGAAATTATGATTTTTGCACATAAAACACATGATGAGCTTATGAAATATAATGTCATTATATATTAAACTACATAAGAGTTCATACAACAACATCTGAAATAACTGATCAATTGACGGACAGAAAAAAAATCTACATTTAAGTGACTTTTTGAGGATTTGCTTCTGTTAATAATTTCAGTTTACTGTGCTATTAGTACTTTTACTACCACTGCCTAGTGGTTGATTTAAATGTAATTTGAGGTACTTGTACATGAAAAATTTCTGTTGATGCAACCTTCACCTCAGTATGTGTGGAACCAAGAGCTGAACCTTAAAGGTGCCTTGCTTCATCTATCCTAATCCAAAACTTTAAAGCCTGACAGCATTACTGCAGTACCACACCTACAGAGAAATGCATTAAATGAAATTCCTGACCTTGGCGGTGCTGCAGCTGCCCCTTTAAGCTTGATGTCAGAGTTTCTTTGTGTGTCTGTATATGTGTGTGCGTGTGTGCGTGTGTGTATGTGTATGTGCGCGTTCAAGAGAGAAAGAGTAAGAGCTACAGCACGAGAGCAGCAGAGGAGATAAGGAAGATTAACAGTAGCCGAGGTGACATTATAAAAACTGATGAGCAGAGATAAAGCGGTAGTTCTGGAAATAAAGTGCACTCTGGGAAGTGGCGGCCTACAGTGAGTTGATAGTCGTGAAGCATCCCTTAAGCAAGAATCTCAACATAATATAGATCACCTCCATCGAACAGACATCCTGTAAATGAGATTCAACACATGCACACACACTATTCCCAGAAATATATTCAAACCCAGATACACACCTCTTTTTCCAGCTCTATCAATCTCTCACTCAGCTGCCGCTCTGCCTCTCCTGTGGCATAATCATGGGTCACAGAAAGGTCGCGACCTTTGCCAGCTTCAGAAGATTGATCCAGATGTGATGTCTCCCGGGTGTGTGTCTGACAAACGTGCATTTTGTTTGAGTCTGAATTCGACGCAGCGTCCACCTCTGCACTTCCTCTTCTCTTTTCCAACTGGAGAAGAGATTCGCTCCTCCTGAGGCTCTGGGAGAGCGAGTCTATTCTCTCCTGCGATTGGCTGAGAGAGTCGCTTGTCGTTTGAAGTTCAGCCTCGGCTTTTTGCAGTTTCTGGCTCAGACATTGGACTTCAGTGGACAGTTCCTGAGAGCGTTCCTGTTCACTGGACAGGTCCTGAGAAGAAAGAGATGAGCGACAATGCAGTGCTCAAAGATTGATTTGAGAATAGAACTCCAAAAGTCTTCAAAAGACACATTTAAAGTCCAACTCTGATCTAAATGAATTTTACTCAGAAAAGTCCTGTACATCCTCTTCTACTAAGGTTGTGGCCTAATTTCATACCACATATTACTTCTATATAGTAAGTACAATCTATGCATGTTCAAAGTAAACTATTAGTAGTTGGCAGAAGAATAAATGTATACCAGCAATAAATTATCAGTCAAAGTGATCCAGCCAGTTCAGCTTAAAAAGAAGAAGGGTAAATGTTTTGCATATTTTTATCAAAGATTTCACATGTTTTGTGTAAATTGAGATTTTGGACAATTACTAATGATCATCATGTTGCATCATCACTGACAGCATTGCAAATATAAATTCATAAAATATAAAAAACTCCCATAAAAACCAAGCAGTAAATAGGGAGTGTTTTGAACACAGTTATTGTTTTCCAGAGGTTTTTTTTATATGCACAATCCATCTGTGAGTGTCAGTTTCCCATGTGCATTGCATTGTAATACAAAACTGTCCATCAACAACACACTGACAAATCCAGCAAATATGGTATGCAAACTGCATCCTTGGAGTACACTTGATTTTGTCACTTTTCCCATATGAACACACCAAATTAGTACGCAGCACAGACAGAGGCACCACAGAATGATTGACAGATGAGAACTATTATCACTTTGAATCTGTGTCGTGAGAACAAATCTCTGTTGATAAAGGTAATTTCTGCTGTCTAGATATGGTAAGAAAGCTGAGTTTACCCTCCTCTACATCCCTGCAGTAGTGATTACTGTCAGTGACTAACCTATCACGTCATGCACACCCACACAAGCACACACACACACCTGGGACAATGAGCTAATCTTGGCCTGAGCGTCTGCGTGCTGCTCCTGCAGCTGCTGTTTAACCTCCTCCGTGCTGGTTAATCGAGTGCTGAGCTCTTTCTCCAGGTCCTGCAGCCGTGAGCAGAGCTCCTTGGACTCAGACAGCTGCTGACACACACGCCTGCATGCACACACACAGCAACACAGGTCAGGCACAGGTTGAATGAAGATAGAGTTGACATTATAGATAAATGCATGGTGCAGCCGAGTAGCTCTCTCTGATGTCTTGTTAAGTTAATTGCATGCCTCAGCTTGTGATCGAGGTTAAGTGTGTGAACAGGAGTGTGCGTACCTGTGTTCAGCGTCCAGAGCCCGAGCTCTCTGGTTGCTGTGCTCCAGGGCCAGGGTCGTGCTCTCCAGCTGCTGCCTCAGCCTCGCTGCCTCCCTCTCTCTCTGCCTCCCTTCCTTCCGGTGGCCATCCAGCTCCGACTGACACACCTCTTTCTCCTGCTCCAGCCTCGAGGCCTCCAACAATGCCTGGTCTCGTGCCCGGGCCAGAGATTCGGCCTCCAAGTTGGCCTCCCGGAGCTCAGCCTCCAGCTCCACCTCCCGACGACGAGAAGTCTCCAAAGTCCGACCTTGACGCTCCAGCTCAGCCCTGAGAGACTGAACGGTGAGCTCTAACTGCTCACCCTGGAAAAAGAAAGAACATAGATGATAAAGTCTATTTTATTCGTACTGGTTACTTTAGATTAGATACATTGATTGATTAATGAATATAAGTTTGCCACACACACAAAAAGACAAAGTCAGACATGTCACAATAAGCAACATTATAAACAATAACACAAACACACAAAGTAACACTTGCTCCAAGCAGAAATTAGAGTAACTCAGGACCTTGCCTAGCTGCTAAATTAAAAATTATGTTGTCAATAAATACAAGGCCAACAAAAAGTAATGCACCTAAAAGTCGGTTTAATAAAACAATAAATAAAAAGGAAATAAAATGCTAAAATGAATTCATTACAACTTGTAAACAAGTTGACCTTTTTAGACACTAAAAACACCTTCAAAAGGAAGTTTAGTTTGGAGTTTCCTCCTGGTTCTGTCTTTTTCGTGCCACTTGTAGAAGGCCTGAAATTACTTATGATGTGGAGTTTTTGTAAGAAGGGGCATAAAAATTCAATCAATCTGAGCAAGATTTCCAAGAATCCATATCTTTCTGCACAAATTGGCCATATGAAACGACCATCAACACAACATATGTACTCGTTCACTGTTCAAGGTTTCAATACAGAGTACACAAGTTGTAAACAAGTTGACCTTTTTAGACACTAAAAACACCTTCAAAAGGAAGTTTAGTTTGGAGTTTCCTCCTGGTTCTGTCTTTTTCGTGCCACTTGTAGAAGGCCTGAAATTACTTATGATGTGGAGTTTTTGTATGAAGGGGCATAAAAATTCAATCAATCTGAGCAAGATTCCCAAGAATCCATATCTTTCTGCACAAATTGGCCATATGAAACGACCATCAACACAACATATTCACTGGTTCACTGTTCAATGTTTCAATACAGAGTACAGAGTGCCCACACAACAGCAAGGAAGCAAAGGGAGAAAGAGGATGTCCATGAGTTGTAATTTCCTATTTTATTCACTCCTCCAGCTGAAAGCAGAGCGCACTTCATGTTTCATTTAACACGCATTGTTATAATCTCCATAAATTCAAAGAGTCTTTGCTTCTCGTTTCAGCGGTCAGAATACAAAGTCTACCTCAAACATAACTGGAATCGATTCAGTTTTATTAAGTAAATCATCAAGCATTAAAATGAACAAATTCTTATGTGTTGCTGACCGTGGTGACGAGACAAGAAAGTTTAATGATAAAATCGAAATGATAGCTCAGTACTTACTCTGCTGTAACATTTAAAAAGCGGATTGTTGTTTTAGTGTTTAAGAATGAAAGGAACGCTCCACTGTTTTTTTATCTTTATGTACATATTGTTTGATGTGCTCTAATGAACAACATTGAGCTTCACTTGCTCACATATATATTTTAGCACATTAAAACAGGATTTGTTGCACTTCTCTCCCATACTAACAACTTGCTGTAGTAAACTTAATTTCATGGATTCTATAGCACATACAATAGGATGCCATATGATCTATATATGCTATGTATACCATATAGGATGGTCACTATAGCAGAACATGTAGTGATCATGTATAAACATGACTGCAAAAAGCAGGTATTTTTCTCAGCCAATACTGAGTGTATTTAAAAGATATGTAGAGTAATGTTGGGGTTAGTAGATGTACAGGTACAACATCCACAATAAAGACTTGATCTCTTTATAAAAAGAGGGCGGATAACACAGTTGAATGTTACAACATCAGAAGAGGGATTATGGATGACTCTCTGAATGGGAGGTATTCATGAATCCCATTTTATGATATTTCTTTAATGCTGACTTAGCGCTGCTCTTTTCCTTAGCTTGCAATTTCTCAGATGTCTTGCACTTTTACTTCAAATAGCATGTTAAACACAGTATTCTGCATCACTTTCTTTTTATTTTTTTTAGAAAATCTCAAACATGTCTACATACTGCAATGGAGAGTCTGAAAAAGGGTAAAATATAAGTTACATGCACTGAAAGGCCTTAAATAAGCTGTAACCTCAACCTGAGTGTGAATGAATTTCTTATTGATATGTAAACATTGCAGTTCGAGACAGACCCGCTCTCTGAATACTGGGTGAATAAAAACATTTTGTTTTGCTTGCAGACTTCATGCTGTCAAATCTGCCTCCTGCTGAACAGTTTTTCTATGTGATGATATAATTAGATTCCAGATATAAACACGAGACAAAAGCCATTAATTTGGCAAGTAGGGCCCCTTTTTATTGTGATGTATTTAATGGAACCACATAATTATTTTAAAAAATTGCAGAATAGGAGAAGCTATTAAAAAATGAATTTTTGTGACTGGGGATTTGTGTTACATTCTAGAAACTCCCTTTCATTTGGTGTGCACATTACTTTTTTTCTGCCCCTCGTCCATTTTCCCTGAAGTAAAATGACATCTGCCGTGGTCATGAAAATGTTTGGTGCAGCTGCATTGTGCATGTGTGTGTTTGTGCATGTGTACTCTTCAACCTTGCGCTGGGCAGTGCGCATGGCGTCCATGTTGCTGCGCAGCGTGTCCCTGTCTCTCTCTCCAGTGCCGCCCGCTCTCCCTCCAGGGTGGCGATGACCGTGGTCTGCATCCTGTGGAGCTCCGTTTGGCTCCGCAGGCGGCACAGCTCCTCCTCCATAACCAGCCCCTCCGACTGAAGAGCCTGAGAGAATAATGGTAGGATACTGAGCTGTGGATCTGTCTATCTACATCTGTGTATTTATGTGTATATATATAAATGTGGCACACACACACACACACACATATAGTCACATCAATTATTTCATTATCACTTGATGGATAAGGTTTTATTTTCTGGGTCACACAGTTTCCTATAAATACCTAGAAAGGAACTCATATATAACTTTCATAGGAAGGTCCCTAGAAAGGCTTGTTTGACTTAGAGCTTATTATGGAGAAATGGAGAGAGTTTAATTGGTAAACTAATTAATTAACTAATTCATTGATGTCAATAAATTGCTAACATAACCTATAAGGGTCTTTTCTAGTTCAGAACAGGTCAGCTGAACATGCCAACATCTGAAAGTGTGTCTACAGGCAAGAGTGAGGTTCAACTACACTCAGAGTTTATAGCCACACTATTAGACACTGTGACGCTTTTAGCTCAATGTAAACATCAACATGCTGAAATGACAATAATGACAATGCTGACATGCTGATGAGCACTAAACAGAAAGTTCAACTGAGGCCATTAGTTTTGCTGGTATTTGGCCACATTTGGAAAAATGTTTTGACCTGATGATGGTGCTGAATGTAAAGTCACAGGATCAAGTTATTACAGTTCATAGAGATGGGAACATGAATGTCTGAACCAAATTTCACAAAAAGTCATCCAATAGTTGATGTATCTCACTCAAAACCACAACTCAACCTCATGCTGGTGCTACTAGAAATCAAAAGATCCATGATCTCCATACATCTATCAGCACTTCATATATCTTCTTATGCTTCCCTCAGTCCATCTATCCTTCCATACCTCTATCTGCCTGCGGGCTTCTCCCAGACTCTCTGCAGCTTTCTTCAGATGCTGCAGCTCGGCCTCCAGGACCACCAGCTTCTGCTCAGCCTCCCAGGTTCTCCTGCTCTGCTCTCCCAGCTTGGTGCGCAGGTCCTGGGCCACCACTGCATGTCTGTCTGCCTCCTCCTGGGCCTCCTGGAGCTGGTTTTTCAGAAGCTCCACATCCGGACCAGACAGGGGAGATACTGGCTGGTCTGCAGTTGCTGTAATCTCTTCTAGACTTGGATCTTTTTTAATCTCTGGGCTTGTTGTTACTGCAGCCTGTTCTTTCTTTCTTTCTCTTTCTTTCTCCTCTTTCTCTCTGTCTTTCTGCCCTCCTTCTGCCTCTCCCCTCCTTTTGGACTCAGCTTCCTCATCGCATGGCTCTGCTTTTCCTTCTTGAACATGGAGAACCTCTTCCCCTACTCCCGCTTCCCTCCCAATGATTTCTACTCTTCTCTCCCTCTCCTCCATCATCCTCACCCTTCCTTCCCCCTCCCCCCTAAAGGATTCGGAGCCCTGGACTCCTCTCTCCTTCTCCTCCTCCTCTCTGTCTGGCTTCTTCACCCCTTCCTCCTTCCTCTTGTCTTCTAGGTGTTGCAGTTTGCTCACCAGCTGTTCCAGGCGCTGCTTCAAAGTGGCATTTTCGTTCTTCAAGTTTTGAAACTGAAAAGTATAAGAGAAGTATAATACAGAAGCAATTTCAATGCTTTTCTAAACTTCTCCTGCATTTTTGCTTCTTTTTCTGTCCTTGTTTCCTTTCTTCCTTTTCTTTCTTCATGTATTGACATGACAGGATACATTGTTAGTAAGAAGACTGAGACCACCTAGTGTTCTTGCTCCAAATGCATCCAGGTTCAATACAAGTAAATAAAAAAGAACAAAGAAGAAATGAAAGAAGGATAAATGCAGACGGGCAAATTATACATTGACTTAAATGATTTTTGGTTGGTTAAAAACTAGTATACAAAGGCACTGCTATGCACAAACAACCACAGAAAACTCCAAAACACTGACTGAAAAGCATGTCAGGCAGCAGCCATCACACAAAATCCAGAGAGCATATGTAATACACTTTAGAATGTATACATAAATTGTACATTTGAACAGCTGCACCATTGCTCGTGTTTTTCATTGATCGGTATATTCATCCATTTTGTACACTCATTATCATTAAATTAATACAGCGTATGCAGCTGCTGTAGGCATTTATAACTGTTTTAAGTGTGAAACCACATGTTCATGCTCTATGGTGTGACCTGCAGCTGTGAATTCACTTAAAATAAATACATAAAATCACCACATTCACTTCTAGTGGAAAATACAGTATTAACTGGTACAGTTACTTTTATATCACAAACACACCATCTTTGGGTGGGTGTTCAGTCTAAGATAAGAAACAGTAAAACTGTACATTTGAGTTATTTTAACATTTTAAATTACTTAAACTTTTTTAAAAGCAATTATCCCCAGTTAATACTCTGTTGACAAATTGACAAAATATGATGAACAAGGATGGTCAATAAATAATAACATTTTTGGCTCTTTTAATTTATCATGAAAGCAATCTGTTCTAATTGTTGTATCAGTTTGTGTGTGTGTTTGTATACAGCTACTGTATATATGTCTATATGAGTTAGCATACACACACTGTTATCCAGCAAAATGCAGAATATGTGTTCTGTGTTTGTATTTTTTAGATTTAGGGACATTGTATATGTTATAATAATAATGCTATCAATAAAAGTGCTGCCATATAACATTACAACTACAACTACTTAATATTCTGACAGTCCTGTCCGTAGATTATTAATTAAGTGCTCTCCTGTCACTCCGCATTGTGTCAGTCATATCTATTGAATTCAGGGCTGTAGCAGCCTTTATTTCCCTCTCAACTCACCTCCCTGAGTGTGTTCTGGTGCGCTGTCTCCAGGCAAGCCAACTCATCTTTTGCATCTGGTGAATCAGCCTGCAGCAAGAGAAAACTGATGTTTAACTCCTCCAACTGTTGCTTCCTGCTTTTTCCCGTTTCATTTGCATCTACATGCTGTAAGCCCGGAAATGTCAGACTACTGGTATTTTTGTTGAAAAGTCTTGACTGTAATGGTTCTTCCTACCAAGGCATGATCATGTCAGATATAAAACACACTAGGGGCAGTCGCTGATCACACCAACACTGTTTCATTCATTTCATTTTGCACTGTAGTCTGAAGTCTTTTGTTAATTCTGATGACCTGTTCAACCCTTGACCAAGGAGAGCTAAACTGTTATAGATTATTTCTGCGAGTAACAATCCTTGATCCCTGACCTCCTGCTGGGCCTGCAGCTCCTCCAATCTTCTCCTCAGCTCTGCGTTCTCCTGCTCCGCTCCCAGCAGCCTCAGCGTTGAGGCCTCGCCCACTTCCACACTGAGCGGCTTCTGATCTGAGGCAGAGAGAGGGAGGAATAAAAAAAAATAAAGCAGGAGAAAGATGGAAAAAATAGGAACGAGAGAGTGAGAGAGGCAGATAGGCGGAAAAAAGAAATGGAGAAAAAGAGAAATGGATATATGAGGAGATTCACTCGGTTACTGTTGATTGATAACCTGTGGGCCAGTATTACTTCAACATATTTTCTCTTATCAGTTAATTAAAATGTCTTAAATGACAAGGTGCAGAAAGGCAGGTGCGCTGACCAATCAGTTCACTCAGCTCCTCGTCAGAGTCCAGTTCTGATTGGAAAAAGCGTTGGTGAACCGGAGCAGGAGCGCTGTCGCTGTCGTGCCTCAGGTTCACCTCGAGGCTCATGTTCATCTCCAGCAGCTCATCAACTCGCTGCCTCTCCGTGTCCCGCTCCTACGTACACACACGCACATTCATTCATTAAAAGAAATTCAGATTTCAAGGGGCACATACAAAGCTATTTCACTTTATATGCTACTTCAAGGCCATAAAAGGCCAACCACACACATCTTGAGACATTAATTTACACCCACCGCCTCCACATCTATGATTCTCTGACGCAGCAAAAGATTGTCCCTCTCAAGCTCCCTTAACGAGGAGCAGCGTCCCCGTGCGTCTGCCAGCTGTTCCTCCAGAAGAACTTTTGTCTCTTGCAGCGCCGCACACAGCTGCTGCTGCTCCTGCAGGGGGCACCGTGCAAGGACAGACAGGAAACATTAAAGTACAAGATGGAACAACATCGTCATGTAAAACCACAGGAAGGACAATCATACCTAATGTTTGCTGAAGGAACCACACTGTATATTTTTAGTGTCGTTTGTTGCTGCAGCTGTCAGGGTTAATCAATATTTGATTCACATTTGTCAACTTTGACTTCAGATAAGAGGACAGAAAATGCCTTTTGATGTCACCCTGTAGATAATTTTATTCTTAAATGTGTAGAAAACCAACATTAAAGAAGTAGGATTTTTTTTCAGTGTAAACAAAGCAGCTAGAAAAGGGTATCAAACCAACTAAAATGTGTCCATAGAGTTGAGTATTAAAAACAGTGGTATCAACAGTTTCAAAGCAGTGAATGCCTGCTTTTAGTCTTGTTTACCTATTCTGTCATTACCGTTATAGAACAAGAAATCCAACATACAACACCTGTTTTACACTGTCTCAAGTGTTTCTTTTCTAGCTGTTACAATGAGCTTTCACTGCACCAGTAATTGCTAGTAGATCAGGGAAAAAAAACCTACAAGAAAGTCAGACACGGCAAGACACACAAGTTGTAAACAAGACCAACTACTGAGTCAGATTATTTGACCCACTTGACTTAGACAATAAACAAATAATGAGCACACCCTAAATGTCGTTAACAACCTGTCTGATTGTGTTTTCAGTCCTTTTTGTGATATCAATGCATTCTCTAATCTTTGCAATCATCTTGGTGAATGCAATGTTGTGATGGTCAAAAGTATCCAAATAATGACATGTAATAAAGATAAATTACTCTTAAAGTGTCTTAGGGTGGATTTTTTTTCCCTTTAATGTAACATGTAAACACTCAAAATTAGCTTCTCTGGTATCAACAACCACTAAAGACTTCACTGTGAATTTGTGAAAATTCATTATAAATCCAAACACGAGGAAAAAAAAAATCATCCTGCCAGCTAATTTGGGCTGTCACAGGGATGCAGCATGAAGGCAGAATAAATCAAATGAGAAGACTGAGAAGGTGACAGTGAGGACACTGTGAGGTGTTTTACAAGGATATGAGCACATTTTCTGCCTCAGAACAGTTATACTACCTCAGAATAAATCTCATTTGGGTGTAAAAGCTCCAATAACTAAAGCCATACTCCCGCTCTTTGTCAATGAAGCCGCTTCAGGGTGTAAATCCCGATGACATCACACAGTATAATCTCATTCTCTGGCTTTGAGCTTCAGAGTTGTTCATACTCACTCTTGATTGAAATGCTCAGGGCTGTGAGAGGGAATATATAGCTTTTGAGGTTAAGTTGTTCAGTACTTTTTTCTTTTTTTATATATAATAGCTACTCAGAGAAAGGTTCAATAGAGGACCTTCTTGATGTCACCTTTACTGGTGATGTTCATATGAGGCTCTCACCTCGTAAAAGTGTGTACATGTGTTTTAAGGCACCGTGAGTGTGTTAGATGTAATTTGGGAGATTCTGATGTGTGACTTACTGCCAAAACAATTTAAATGTATTTCACGGTGTAGATGTAGCCGCGCTGCTTCTTTTCTTTCTGGAGTAACTGACTTATTCAAAAGTGTGAGTGTGCGGTGAGCTGTGTGTTTGGATACCTTCAGCTGAGTGCGTGTGAGCTCCAGGCTGCGCAATCTGTGTTTACAGCTCTGAAGCTCAGTCTGGAGCTGCTCGGCCCAAGCGCAGCTCGCTCTCGGGCGCGCAGTCCAGCTCATCCCGCAGTGCACGCATGCCCCTCACCTCACCCTGCAGAGAACGGTTCTGCAGGCGCACATTGCACACACACACACACACACACACACACACACACACACATAGACATCATTCATATACCAGTGAGGATGAGGTCAAAGAAGGTTGTGACCAGAACTGGGATGTGCAGCAATGCAAATGTTGACAAAGTCTAACACAGAAGGAAGGAAGCGTGTGTGTGTGTGTCTGTATGTGTGTGTGTGTGTTTGAGAGTATCTGTATGTCTGTGTGTGTGAGTATGCAGTCTTCACAAGGATAGAAAGAGAAATGACAAGCTGTCTTCTTTTCAACAAGATCTTTGTTTAAAGTTCATATTAGGACTAGGTTTAGATCAAGGTAAGAGTTACAAAGCAAAGGACAGAATACTCAACTAATCTCAAAGAAGAATGGTCCACATTTTGTTGTAGCGCCAAAAAAAGTTCCCATATCTCAAATTTTTGTGATTTAAAGAAATTAGTTTGATGGTATAATAAAATCCATGAGTGTATCTGAAAGCACATTTAGCACCGCAATAACAGAGAAACACCACTACATGATTCTGGGAAAGCTTCTTCAATGTGGCAGCAATGTGACATTACATGACCCGCAATCACGCTTATAGTTTTGTTCTGGATTCAGAGTATTTAAACTGCTTGGAAAAAGTTTAACAGCAATGTTTGTCAGGAAAAAAAAACTGTAGTTGGCTGCAATGAGTGTAGTCTAATTTCTGCTAAATACATAACCTAAGAGGGATCGATTTGTTGGCTATTAAAAGCCACCGTGTGTTGTGCTGTTGGCTGTGCTGTATTGTTTTTTTAGGCCTAATACACAGTCTATTATAGCTGCTGCCAGGCTAGTTAAGTTTTATGTGTGATAAAGACTTTCTACTTATCCAAAGAAAGGATGTCTCTCTCTATCTCTCTCTTTGACGGAGGAATATCTACTGGCAGGACCAACAGAACCAGGTTATGGTCTCAAATCCGACAGTACGGATGGCAATAGTATGTGATAGGTGGTTTTTGGTAGATGACATAAAATTGTTTTCATGTACTTCCTCTATAATTCCTCTATGTTAACTTTAATATTATAACTTTACAAGATTGTGTAAGTTAGGCACTGTGTCTGCAGTCTTCCTGATGTAGGGACCCTACAGGTCCCCTGGAGCTGTAGGAAAGCCAGCAGATTAACATCAGTATCACAAAGAAGGCTTGTCCGGGCCACGTATGGTGCAAAAAAACCTCATCACATGAAATTGCATGCGTGAGCACAATAAAAAGGGTTGATTTCTTTTGTTGGGTTCAGATTTTGGGGTGTGACTCTGTTGTCCTCTTAATCTGACAACGCACTCTAAACATCCTGAACTGAGCATCGAGTCGTGGTCTAATTGATTTCCACTTCCACAGTTTCAAAAGAATCTTCACTTTCAATGAGTCAGGCTCTGTACCTCCTTCTGAAGTTTCTTGAGCTGTTCCTCCATGGTTTGAAGTTCCTGAGCATAGTCCAATATCTGATCACCTTTATCTTCCCTAAAATACAAATGCAACATAAAACCATCAGCACCAAAAATGCAATTGCACTTTTTTTTTTTTCAAACAGCAGCTCTATCTGTGAGGAGCTGCTTTAACCTTGTTTTGTTTTTTTGTTTTTTTTACCAGCTACTATTTGCTTCCAATAGTAAAAAGACACATATAAACAGAAATTATAATTGGCCATCAGTGACCTTTCTGATGACGTTTAGTTTTATAAAAAAATTAATTGGATTATCGCAGTGAGTACCTGATTCATTGCTAAGTAACAGCTTCCAGTTTTGTGTATTGTATTGTATTGTATTTTAAAGTGTGACAAAATCATTTGCACATTTTTCATGCTGACCTTTATCGCAACTTTTCTAAAGTTTCTCTTGAGTTTTCTGTCACACACACGCATGTGCGCACACACACTCACAGTTGTTGTTTAAGACGGCGCAGTTTGGCCTTGCTGTCTGCCAGCTGGAGTGCCAGACCTTGGGGTGGCTCCTCGCTGCGACCACCCAGGGGCGCCGCTGTTGAGTCAGCCTGGGCCTCCCGTTCCCGACACAGCTCAGCTATCCTCTGGGAGAGAGAGAGAGACAGGGCGATGGATGAGGCAAGGGGCAAAGAGGGCGAGGAAAAAAGAAAGATTCGGAGAAAGAATGAGAGACATGCAAGATAGCGTATGGATTACAGGGTCTAAAAGGAAGCTAGAAACAAAAATTAACAAGTGATATATACTTAGATGAGAAATTCTTTAACAGGCAGTTGGTGCTCTGGGTGACATTATGTTCATTTTGCATTGACTCCAGGTACAATATCATTATAGTTTTAATACACCTCTTTGCTTTAAAACAATTTGTTCTTCTGCGAAATGATCGTAAAATGATTTTTCTCTGTTTGTAATTTTCTCTCTGTGGTCTATTTGACATTTTCTTTGACATTACATCAGTTCAAAATCCTGTTTCTATGTGGTTACGTGATTTAGAGAGCAATGCGAGCCCTTGTTTCATCAGGTCTTATTTGAGTCAGTGGATATTATTGGATCAAAATTAATATCTCATGGTGCTCTGATCTCATATCAAGGGTGTAGCTAGAGGTTTAGAACAATATTCAAAACAGGTGCTCTTTTCTCACAAAAGCTGGTGACAGATCTCAGTGGGTTTAAGGATGCAGAACAGAGTCAAATTGAGAAAACAAGCGCATATATGGGGTAAAAAAAAAAAGATGACCTTGCTCCTAATGCCTCAAAATACTTTCCCTGTGGTCTATTTTTTCAGACAGTGCAGGGGGGCAACTTGAATCCACTGATATGCGTTTTATTTTTTATTTACTTTGTCATAATAATGTGCATGGAAGCTGTCCACAAAGCTGTTCATTTGTAAGCCTCGAATTCCACAGTGTACTTGTGTTTTCTGCATTTAAATCGCTCCTACAGCCTACACAGCTGAGATGCCACTTTAATATCAGCTTTTGTTGGCTGTAAGGCAGAATAACGATAACTATGTAAAATGTTGATCAAATATCTGACACAATTAAGCCCTAATGAGACAACTGCTGCCTTCCATTTGTATGTCCTACTTTTCAGTTAATAAAATGTCATATATTAATAAAAACAAAACATTTGAATGCATTAGAGTACCCCAGTATAAATACTCTGCAAGACATGTCTGTTAAACCACCAGGCCACCATCAGGATGACCCAAAGAATTCATGTTAAAATCGTTTAAGGTACAAAAACATCTGTAAAAAATGAAAGTTGTGTACAGATTTCTACAACACTGTGGTTACATTTATGTAAAGTGAGACAGCAGTTTCGTGTCTCTGTGTTATTTTAAATTAGCTCTATTATTCAATAGGTTAGGTATGATTGCATTGCTTATAGCTTATATTCCAATATTTCTAATATATTATTTATTAGAGTAAACATTATCACATGATTTGAAATAATTTGACTACAGTTTAGGTAAAAACACAGAATGATACACAAAGAATCATGAAGCTACCACCAGCAGTCGACTGACTTAGGTGACTCCATGAAGTTATAGTCCCAAAAAATAGCTTTACAGTTGCTGGTGGAAAGATTTGTTGACTTCAGACAGAGACAGGATAGCTGCCCCCCTCTGTTGTCATTAAGATAAGCTAAAGAAACTAGCTCATGGCTGGCGCCTTAATCTGACTCTCGACAAGAAAGTGCATAACCACGTTACAGACTATACAGACTATACTGTTTCACAAGTGTACCTCCAGGTGTGTGTCTCTCTGTGCCAGAAGGCTTTGGATCTGTTTGGCCATGGAGCTGAACACCAGCTGCAAGTCCGCTCCATCGACCTCCACCAGCTCCTCCCACCTCAGCGGCAGCACCATGCGAGGGTCCTGAGTCACCTGCAGTAAGGACAGTTTCTTAGGTCTCTATGATAAAATCAATGAGGGTCAGGGGAAGTCTGACACAAAATCGCAGATCTGGGGACAAACAATCCAGGCAGCGTGAAGGCTGTGTGAGAGATGCATCTGTGTACAACAGGAAAAAAACTCACATTCCTTCAAGAAGCGGGTCCAAAAATGCTTGACTAATGCATGCAAAACTAATGATCATGTAGACAGGTTTGAAATGTCCTCAGGTAGAAGGCATATGAACAGCAAGCATCCATCCACACAAGAAGAGCACCCCTCACCTCTATGATTTATGAGGCTGAGGAACCTGGCACAAAAAAATGCTGGTGGGCAACATGCTGTTACTGTAATTCTGTTTTTGTAATGCCCACAATTATTCACGGGGGGTGTTTTTAAGGGGGTACAATTTGGCATTTACGCTTTATTGGAGAGGAAAGCGGAGAATGACAGGAAAGAGATGAAGGAGAGAGGACAATGTGACAGAGGTGGAGGTGGAGAGGTGGACACAAGGGGTGGAGGATCCATCCTACGGTGGCAGAAAGGGGTGCCCAGAGGTCCTTCAAAGGCTGCCAGCAGAATAACAAGTAGCTCATTTTCACACTTACTTGAAGCGCCAGTAGAAGGCATAATAGTTTCCTTCTCTGTCTGCAGGCCAGACAGTGAAGAAATTCTTCACTAAATCACATTTAGAAACAAAAATCCTCTTAGAAGTGTCTCCCTTGAGTAATATCTTCTTACACTGACGGTCAGTATGTGACTGCCTTTTAGATTCAGGGGGGTTTGATATAATTAATGCTGCACTTTAACGTACCTGTTGGATACAGCTGGCAATGGCAGCCTGAGTTTCAATGTCCAGAGACTGGATCTGCTGAATGAAGGTCTCCTTCTTCTCACACTGCAGACGCAGAGGGATGACAAAAATGTCAAACTTCCAATTGTTCCTGCTCCTCCACTGTGATTGCTTCTTTTCCCTAACATATATTTTTGTAAACTAAATATCTTCATGTTTTGGGCTGTTAGTCAGGCAAAAAAGCAATCTGAAGAAGTCAGGTTATGATGGCCAGTGTATTTGACAATCTTTTTATATTAAACGTATCAACTAAAGAAATGAAAATCAAGAACATAATCAGTAGATTAATCAATAATGAAAATAATCATTAGCTGCCATGCTCTAATAATCCTTGTAAAATGTTATGTCATATTTGATTATATACAATTCATTTCTTTAAAATAATTTCTTTCTTCTAAACTTATTTTTCAGGGTTTTGATGAAAGCCTTTATTTACAAATACCAAAATGTTGTTTGTACATTTCTTTTCGCCCTCACAAGAATGAAAAAGGAGAAATCGCTTCACAGTGTGACGTGAAAATGAAATGTCTATGGCTGTATTATCAGCCGTCTGAGTCTGTGAGGCTCATTGCATGCCAGACAACAAAATGATTTTTGATGGGTACAACAGTTTGATGGATGGGAAATAGGGACAAAACTTCGCTATTTTTAGATCAATACAGAGGAGAAAGTGTGGCCTGAGGGTGGTGCCAGAGGAAAGTCAGTGCTGTTAACTGAATCAGGGTTCACAGTGAATATTTTAGGATACGTCAGACTAAGCTCGACGGACACTGTAAGATCAACTTTTATGCTGCATTTCATTCACACACAGATACATTAATCCAAAGTTGAGTCCATAGTAAATGCGCTATTAACATTTATCTGAGGCTGACAGGGCATCAGTTTAAAGTCACCACTATAACATTTGACACTGGTGGTAATATTAAATACATACAGTAAACAAATTAGGTTTTCAAACCCCTTAGAAGTTTTCATGCATTAGTGTCTTGAATCACAGTTGATTTAATGTGGGGGGGGGGGGTTGGCTTTATGTTGTTGGTATAGCTGTGGTAGTGTCTGACCAAACGTTCCAGATAGATACAGATGTGTTTGAAACCTTTTAAAAAAAAACAATGTGTGATTTTTATTTAACTAGTGGCCTAAACTAACTGTCTGCAC
Organism: Scortum barcoo; assembly: GCA_023238725.1. NCBI lineage: Eukaryota > Metazoa > Chordata > Actinopteri > Centrarchiformes > Terapontidae > Scortum > Scortum barcoo. The sequence goes on from CM041554.1 coordinate 13,030,349, forward strand.
CAGTGATTTAGATGTGTCCTGTTAAAGTTTTAACAAAGTCACATTAAATCTATTTTCATTCAGTGTTTGAAAAACTTAAAAACCTTCATGGAGGGGGTGAATACTTTTTATGAGTCACAGCAGACAGCACACATTGTACCTGGGATTTGTCTACAGACAATTACTTTTGCCATTAGAATAATTTGCTATAATAAGTGGTATGTATGTGAAGTGTTGGATAAGTAGAAATCTGTGCCTAAATGAAAAGTCTGGGGATCAAATTTCATGAAAGTCCAGCCAATAATTGCTCTATATAATCATTACTCTGAACCAAAGTGACAGATCAAAATATGTACAAACCAACTAGCATAAAAATGTAAAATATTGAACATAAGTGCAAAATAGTGGTTGTATACAGGCTCAGTGAGACAATGCTGGTGGCTGTATCGACCTTCAACAAAAGCCTGATGGTCATGTGAGTGTGTGATCACCTGCACGGCACATCCTAGTAAGAGCAGCAGCAGCCGCCTGAGCTCTTCCACGGCCGCCTCTGAGGACGAAAAATAACTGTCATCATCATCATTATCATCATCATCTCCAACCCCTCATCCCACCCAACTACCATCCTCCCTATCATTATCACCTTAATGTGTTCCACTGATAGCAGAGATATGGACTCGTATATAAAGTATAATTACTTTCTTGCTGCTGAGAGACGTGGCTCTGATAGGATCATGTTGTTATCTCGTACCTGTTAGGGGGTCTTGCCCCAGGATGGCAACGTTTGGGAGGGGCATCAGTATCAACTGCTGCAGGTCTTCCTGAAGAAAAGAATAAACATATAGACCTGAGTGATGGGCTGGCCCGTCCTGTCTGCCTGTACACAGTGAGCCTGGATAAACAACAACAGAAAAACTTTCCACCAGCCTCCTGCAGTTTGTGGTGTAAACAAAGAGCTGATTTCTGATAAGAGTCACTTGTTATTCCAAGTCAAGGAGGCTTTGCGCATTTCAGATATGAGATTTAATACATTTCAGTGCAGCTCATTCTCAGTATTCTTTGAATGTAATAAAAACATTGAATTAAATCAGGTGAATGAATAACAACCCTGTAACAAAATCCCTGCGGTGCTCTGCCTTTTGCATGCAAAAGATTTGCCTTTGGCTTAAAAGTGTGTACAGAAATTGGCTATTAAACAGGAGTACATCTCAGCACAGCATTTCACATCCAGACAGGACACATTAAAGCAGGACACATCATTTAGAGAAGAGAAGTTTTCACACAGATGCACGCCCTCCTGCTCAGAACAGCTCGTGGGTAACATGACAGCAAACCACAAACGTCATGATTGATGTCATACACAATGACAACACATTGCTAGCAAGAAACCGAAGATTACTGCTGCCATCAAGGTCCATAGCAGAGCCTGACAGGTACATTACTGTGACCATTATAATTGACTGATAGTAGCTTGTAACAGATGTATCAGCATTGGTATTTTGTGTGTATAACAAGAAACTGCAGTACCTCCATTACATTGTTTGTCCATCATAGTTTATTTTTCAATTATAGAAAGTCCACCTCAAATTCATGATTCTTTAATAAGCAGATTTAAGGGATCCTTTTTACAAAACATTTGTTTTAAGGGTATGTTTAAGCAGAATAAGTTTAAACAGAATAAAATAAAACATACTGGCTTATCATGTTAATAATGCATGTTTTGTGTTGTGGTTGGATTTGATGTGATTGTTTAGTGATGGTAAGCATACACACTACACTTGCAGCAAAAATGCAGCTATTAACTGTCCAGTAAGGACCTCATATTGCTGGTTATAGTAACTAAGTCACTGTATGATGAAACCTGAGGGTTTGTATTCAAAACAGAAAAGCTGTTTTTGTTTCCAAATGATGCCCCTGCTGTGGACGACAATGAGTAAAATGGTCCTTACATCCTCTATGGTAGGCACTATCAGCTCTTGAATCCGGATCTTTCTAGCCTTGTACTGTGCTACAAAGCATGAATAATGTGTTAAAGATTAAATGAGGTTCAGGACTCGCAAAGGACCCACCAACACTGTGGTCAGCTTGTTTCAGCGAGTTGCAGTTTCTGCTTCAAGATTCTGGGCGAATCTCCTGGCAGGTTTTTGATGACGCTGAATAAAGCTGGAAGGCAAACGCTTGAGACATTCCTCGTCCAGAAACTTGTTTTTTCTGGCAGCAAAAACTAGACTCTGTCATGTGGACCTGCAGCTCCTCCTACATTGCCATCCAGCGCAACACCAGGGTAGCAGGTGGATGACTTTGCATAAAGAATTTCAGCAAAGTCATCTGCCTTTATTACTTTTACTTATTACTTATTTGGTCTAAAACTCAGAAAAGACCAGAACAAGCTCCCTGTTAATTAAAAACGCTTCTGTCAACAAGCCACACGCTGACATTGGCTAGCTCTTTTCCCAACTGCTCTGAAAGCCAGCTCACATCCTCGCACGATCCATCGAGCACAGAAGCGAGTCACAGTTACAGCTCTTTCCACTGCTTACTGTAATTCACAAAGGGCACAGTAAGAGAGAGGCGATGCACCACGAGGCAGGCGCTCCCTTTGGCAACTCCATCGTGTACTAGTGTGGCATCAGAGGCATGTGCAGCCAGCCTGAAGTTTGTGCTCCTTCAGGGCATGTAGAGTATTAGCCACTGCGGCTCTGTGCTGGTCATCGTGCAGCTCATGGTTCCCGATGCCAAACAGACTTCTGTAAGAGATTAGCTTTGAGAGAAACTATATAGGAGCTGCTTGTTGTTGTTGGCATGCTCACAATTCCCTCTCCGCCATCATTGCAGCCAAAATACATAGCGGGTGGTGTTTGCTCAAATCCCTCCCGCCCTATGTTTTATACATCATCATGTTGTACAATTATATACCCCACTTAAGTAGGAGATTAACTATATTAGTAATACATGGTGCAATTTTCTGTGCTATGCTAAGATTTCCGGGCCAGTTTCTCTGAAGGTTCAGTGTGACTTTTTCCAGTGACATGTTGTTTTACAGCAGTCCTGAATTTGGAATAACATTTTTCATTAAGCTTCTGGCTGCCTGGTGAAGGGAATTAAAATACATCTACAGAATTATCTTCTCTATCAATAATTCCACTTGTTGTTTGGATTGGTGCTGCTTTCATTTTAGCCACAGACAGGTGGGATTTTCAACGCTTCTGTGGGCCATCTCGCTTTTCCTTTATCTTTTTTTTTTTTTTTTTCCTTTCTGCACATGCGCAAACCAGATTTAATCTGTGGATTTTTATGTTAATTCAAACATCATTTATTGGATGTTCCGCAGCCTTAAAAATATCACATTTTACGGAGGACCAAGATCTTTAAATGCACAGGGTCAATAACTTAGTAGGCAGGAGAAATTAACATTTAAAATCCCATTAACAGGAGGCTGAAAAGTAAGTGTCTCCATTCAGTGGAATTAAAGGCTTTTAGATGGCAGAGAATAGAACAGAACAGATAAGGAATAATAGAAAAGAAGAGAAGAGAATACAACAGAATAGATCAAACAGGATAGGCCAGAAGAGCAGAGAAGAAACATAATAGAATAGATGTAATTTATATATTATATAGAGAGAATAATACAAGCAGCACAGAATAGAAAAGAATATGTAGAATACAAGAGAATGGAACTAAATATAGTTAATAGAACAAACAAGATATAATAGTATATAACAATACATAACACATAATGGACTCAAATGGCCCAAATAGAATAGAATAGAATAGAATAGACAGACAACATAACAGAACAACAGAATAGACCAAAAGACCACAAATAGATTACAATAGAACAGAATAAACCAAACATACTAGAACATGACAGAGGAAAAAGGAAGACAGCAAACAAAATGAGTATTAACAGCGTAGAACAGGAGAGAAAATAATACAATAAAATAGAACTTAATACAAAACATACAGTATCATACCCCTGGCTCACAGTGCTTTTTTATGACACTACAGTAAAGATGAATGAATGTGAGTGCTTGGCCTTTAGCCTGTATCATCTACACAAACAGCTCTGTGGCTGTATGAGAGACACTCGGGTCACAGCAGAGAAAATGAAGCCTCAGCAGGCTGCAGACTGTTGCTGTGGCTTACGCTCGCCACACACAGTGTGATTGTATCTCACACACAAACACGCATACAGTCTCATTAACACATACACAGCATAACAGCTGTGTAAAAAAAAAAAAAACGAGGCGAGAAGTAAAACTGTGACCGATGTGGAACTAAACGTCCAGAGTGACAGTGGAGCCTATTCACCTGGTAAAACCCGACTGTAACGCTGACTGACACCGGCTTCCCAATTATCGTCAGTGTTTTGCGCTGCCCTGCGCTTTCAAGGGACATTAGTGATTCACTGAAAATTAGGAAGTGAAACCTTGTAGACTTGTGTTCTTATATTGTGTGACAAGCTAAGCTGTGCATGTTCAGTCCACCTGACTTGTGCTTTGGGGAGGCTTGCTCTGCCGAGAACAGAGGCCTTTGAATCATCCTGTGGGGAAAGAATTGCGTCATTTCCTCCGGCGCCACAGGCACCTACAATGCATGTTATGAATTGCATGATACTAGATAGATTTCGTATTCCCCCAACCACAACTGCAGCTAAAAAAATTCAGCGTGCCATTCCCCCACTCTTTCTCACCCCATTTGCCTGAGACATGTCTTCTGAGGATAGACTTTTATTCTGTGTTTCATCTTCTGTTTTGTGCAAATGCTCCGTCACCCCCTGCACATACTTCAAACTTTCTACAATATCCTTGGGCAAAATATTCGTGCGCTGAGACAGACAGCTGAGCTTCATCTTGTTCTCTGTTTTTACTACCTTACAGCGAGACAACTGCCTCTCCAGCCCTCCTCTGTCAGCCACTCTCCCTCGCCATTTGGTGTGGCCCTGAGTTATGTTTTAGAAGGATATTTCAGCGTTTTTTACTAAATGTTCCTATTTATAATGAGAGTCATTTCAGTCCATCCACAAAAAAAACACCACACCAATGTTTTTGAGAACTTCTTAAGAAATGCTAGAGCTAAAGAGAGCTATTGGAGATATTTTTCTGAAACAGCAGATGGAGCGCAATTCCGAGGCAGAGCTATTTCAGATGATTGTGTAGTCTGCACCGCTGTATCACAGGTTTGCCACAGTGTTACCTCTCTGTGTAATGACCTTCTTTGCTGCAGAGATATTAAAGCCAGAGTTTGACAAGGTATCGAAATATCCAATTAAACTCTGTTGAAGTTTTACTTATACAGAGATAACTCAAAGGAACAGTTTGCTCTCTGTATACGCTTGAATTCCTACTGAGAGTCGAGAAGACTGATACCACTCTCAAGTCGGTACACTAAATACGAGGAACTGATTACCCTGGCATAAAGATGGAAACAGGGAGAAAGAGCAGTTTGATGTTGTTCTGCTCACTGAAAGCACTGAGAATGAACATAAACAGTACAGCTACAAACTATAAAACCAAAACAATGAGCAAAGCTTTTTATGGTATTACAAATAGGTTATAATCACAGATAGGTTGATATTTGGTTACTTGGCTTTGAAAGGTAATTTCACAGAAAAATATCCATTCCAGGTCTACTTACTCACTTCTGGAGAATTGAGTTTTTATTTTGTGTTATTTTCATCGCACCCTGTGGACAAAGGAACTTTTTTTTATCTAACATTATGTTACATGTTCCCTCCACCTCACTCCCCACCACAAGGAGACTACTTTGCTGGGAGAAGCGGGCAGGAGCTATGGAGACTGATCTCAAACCACTCAAATTTAACCAGAGCTAACCCCAGCATTGTTTCACCAGGCACTGACCTGGTATCAGGCGTTAAGTATAATTATTAATTATTCTTAATTATAATATATTTGAAACTAATGTAAATAGTCCAGTTTCTCTCTGTTGGTCCAGTTTGTTTATGTAGGTCATACAGATGCATCAGAAATAAATTGAGACTGTTTTAAAACCAGTTAAAATCTCTATAAAGTGATTTTTACCAAAGTCCAAACAAGTCATCCATAGAAAATTAATGGGGATCAAATTTACCATAGTTATTCCCACTGTGGTCACAAACTCCATATCAGTAATCAAAAGGAAGTGCATTAATGGACTGAAAATTCATGGTTTAATCTATTTGAGAGCGGAAATGTTCAGAGCTCTTGAGGAAACCTGTGCATGCTTCTGCTGACCCTCAGCCCATCACTCCTGATTTCCCTCCTGATGGTCTGATCTAACATCTCGATCTGGCCCCCCTCCCCCTCCGTGACCCTCCCCTACCTGGTAGAAGGCTCTGAGGTGACGATTTAAAATGGAAAAGTTTTGGACTCTCAGCATGTGATCGTCTCTCTCGCTGTCGTACAGCCGCTCCACCTTGGGGTTGGGGTCTCTGCGACGAACAGAGAAAAGACACAGCGGTGAATTTACTGCAGCTTGATCAAACAGCCCCACGCCACGTCTCACCAGATGAGAAATCCTTATGCAATGGTGCATTTAAGCAGAGTGAATAAAATTTTTAAACGAGCCTGAGGAGCAGGCAGTGAGAATCCACAATTATTTGTTGAAATAACGTGGCTTAGGTCAGGCCAAATTAATCAGCTGTTCGGCAAATACTGAATAAGATCTTGTCTTGCAAGTTGAGAAAAAAAGGTTTTATCCTGCTCAAATTTGAACATGTAGATAAGGTATTCAGCAGGGATGACTAACAGGCCCACATGTATGCAGAACTCCATTTCATGATTCACTGGAAATTTGTGGCAAATACAGATGGGTATTACATCCATGCCATCTTTACACACAGGTTTCAGAACAATATGAGGGAATATGATGAATGTTACATCTAATCATATGCAAGAAAAGAACAAAAGCAACCACAATGCAGTTGAAGACACTGGCACATTTGCATGGATGTGAGTAATGTGTGTTGTCCTTATTAACAGATTAAATGAAATGCGATAATCTCTGTGAAGGCTGCACTCAGACACAGTGACACGCTTTGAGCTAAATACTGATGCTAGCATGCTAACAATAACATGTAAAAACAATGATGTTAACAGGGTACATGTACCATGCTCACCATACTAGTTTAAGATGTTGACATGCTAACAATCACTAACAAACAACATTAGTTTTGCAGGTATTTGGTTATTCGACAAATGAAAATGTTGCCAGTAGATCAAATGTCAAGGGATCACCAAAATGACTACACTTAATCCTGGGGAAAAACTGAATGTGTGCACCACATTTCATCCATCCTGTAGTTGTTGAGACTATATTATATATATATATGTAGTATATTTTCATGCAGACCAAAGTGGTGAACCGACATGTCTGAAGGTGTGCTGCCAGCATCACTAAAAAGTCATTCTTACTTATTTTAATGCTTTTAAATGGTTCTTCTCTCAGAAATAGGCCTTTTAGTTTAACTGAACAATGGCTTGTGGGCCCATTTCCACATTTTTGAATTTATTAATAAATGCCAAGGACAGTTTGTGCAACTAACTGCAACGTCACACAAGTTCAATCTTTTGGGTTTCTGAAATATATTTTCCTACAAATGGCTGTAAACCATCACTTCAGACTTTTTTATTTTTTTATTTTACCTTTAAATGAGCCTCCCACATTATGACCTGAATGGGAAATGTCCTTAAATGCTCATCAATGTAGCTCTGAAATTACTTGTCAAGAGGTCACCACTATTTCAGCCAGTTCATGGTAAGGCCTTGAAGGAAGAAAAACATTAATTAATCTTACATCACTCTCATGACCTCATTGAGGAAGGTGCCATTGGTCAGCCTCATGTAGCGATCCTGGGTACTCTGGGAAGCTGAGTTGACCTCCATGTACTGGCTATAGACCGAAACGCCGTCCTCACTCTCCACCATGTTCTCAAACAGCTGAACCTGTGAGGGACAGGGAGGGATTATGTTGAGTGTGTACAGGGAAAAGCAACCAGGATGTTCGTAAAGACAAGCGAGACAGAGACTGGAGCAGAAAGTAGACAGAGAGAGAGAAAAAGACAAGGAGGAAGATGGAGACATGCAAACATTTTCACACAGGAAGCCGCTTGAATCGGTGCACCTGTCTGGACAGGTGGGATCTGTGCTCTCACACTGGGAAGCACTTCACAGTGACAGGCGGCCAAGCAGGAGCACAGCCAAGGTCTCTCTCTTTCTCAGCTAGGAAGAGCTGTGCCAATGCAAACTGCAATATAATGAGCTTTATTCCCACCTGCGCCTTCTAAAAACTGTGCCGTCTGTAAACAGAGTAACAAGCTCGAGTCAGTTCAGCTGATGAGGTGTGGCAGAGCGGCTCGGGACCCTGTGCGACAGGGTGAACAGAGCGGATGTCCTTCACCATATGTAAAGCAGGGTGAAAGCTCTCGTGCAGCTGAAGTGCCCTTGAGCAAGCACTAAACTGCTGCAGGCATACTGTTGAACCTGACCTCTGACCCCCCTCCCCTCCTCTGAACGAGGGCAACAATAAAGAGAATATCCCCACAAGGCTCGGCGCAGTATCGCATCATATCATAAATACTGTTCATTGACCAGAAGGGGAAGAAAATCCCCTTGGGCTGATTGGTTTCCCATGTGGAAAACCCAGCTGGAAATTCAGTCTGTTACAAACTCAACAAAAACCCTCCACAGTTTAGCGAGACTGTATTCTCTTGAATACACAATAGATAACTTTGTATTTTCAAATCAGACACAGCCCAAGGACACGGAAGTTTCAAGGCTAGGGGAGAGAAAAAAAAAAGCTGGTCATTAAGAGGCAAGGGAAGCTGCCAAAAGGAGAAGTGGGGTGTTTGTTTTTGCTGTGCACAATGGCAAGAAAGCTGCATCGAGGCTATTTTCTCTGCTGTTCGGCTCTGTGCCTCCTTTTACATTCATTTGAGTCACAGGAACTGGAAAGCACAGCTGCTCTAAAATATAACATGTCATAAGCATTTGTGACAGGAAATAATGCAGGGTTTGCTGCAGAGGTGGTCACTGTCCGAGGAAGGCTCTTCGCACACAGCCTTGACACAGCCTGCCTCTGCCTCTCAGAAATGATGACCTTTCCTCTGACTGCAAAATGAAAATGATAAACGACGTACCCATTGCGCCAACGCACTTTCCATGAATTCCTCTATTATTTCCATAATGTTAGAGTCCATTATTGTAGGGTTTGTTTTTTGGAGAGCTTTCAGGAGGCCCTACAGAAGACAACTGATTAAAATAAAATAAAATAAAGGTAAAAAAAAAGTAGGATCAAAGCTAATGAATCAACGAGAGAGGATCCATGTCGCGTCAAATGAAGTAGTTTGACATTTCTGCGGCCCTTCCCCTCCCTCCTCTGTCTCTTCCTCTCTGACTGAGTGTCAGTTAGTTTCATTGCAAAACCACACCGGAATTTTGAAAAAGCACATGTTGCGTGGTGTTTTTTTTTTTTTTTTTAATTTATGCCGACATCTTCACACGAACTCGGCCAACCGACACAGAAATATTCATGTGACTGAAAATATACCAGACAAGGCAAAATGAGCTTTGTGTGTTTTGCGTGTGCAGAGATAAATCATCTTTATTTGAATGCTGGAAATTGGGCCTCATTATCATTTGTCATCCTCGATGCGTTTCCTTGAACGTCAACTGTGTGTTACAAATGGCTGCATGGTAACGCTGTAGCTTTCATAAATTACATGTTTTAAAGGTTATTTTATAAAAAGCGCCACGGAGTTATTTCTCCACAATCACTTACTGTTTTTTCCAGGAAAGCGACGATTTTTTTGTTTGTTTGTTTGTTTTTTTTGTTGGGTTTTTTTTTCTGACTGGACTTATTACCATAAAGTTGTCAGAGCCGTGGTTGCTGCCGTCAAACACAACACAACAGCGACCTCTGGTGGTTCGAAGCGAAGTTTGCCTGTTGTAAAAATGATGCAATGACGTCATTGTTTCCACAACAAAATCACCGGGGGAAGTGTAACCAAGCAGGCCTGCTTCATTTTTGGTGCTGTGTTTCCTGTACAGTACTGTTACCAAGAAATGATGTCTGAAGCTGCAAACAGAGACTCATTCTGGTTGGGAAATGAGTTTATGGTTGTCTTATCTTTGTATTGTCATGTATTTGTCTTTCTAAATGTAACCAGACGGCCTGTAGGTTGTTGTTGATGTGGTATGTCTCCATAGTGTTGTTTGTTTTTATTTTTTTCAAATGCATTAACTGGTTAATATATTTCTATTTTTAATTTGTCACTGTTTGGTTGTCTAAGAAAACATACTACTGCAATTAACTTTCCCTGTACATTCCCCACTGTGTCACACTAGTATTGATTATGCAGTTATGATTGGTTCTGGAAAACATGACATTTATCAACCTCCGTTATCTGTGTTTTATAATTAGAGAGCACCCACTGAAAGCTTGTTCGTCAGCTTCTTATGAATAAAATAAAACATTCACTGACATTATTCTTTGATAAGAGTTTTATTTAAGAAGAATGCCACACATCATATATACCTGTAGCTTGGACAGATCACCATGATGTATTCTTTGCAAATAAAAAGCATTTAAAAACTGCTTTGCTTCGTAAACAACCTCCGACATGTCGTATCAGTGTGCCGCTGCTATGTGTTGCTGTGTGCGTTGATACTGCTTGTGCAGCAGTTCTGGGATTAACCACACCAGGATTATCAGATTGTTTCAGAGCTGCCAGAATAGACAAGATGACAGCTTCATATAGGGCACCACACTCGCACGCACATATACACACGAGCGCACACACTTAATCCAACTTCCCTCGCTGAACTCAGATAACCCACACTCAAAGAATTCACTCCTCTATTGTGTTACACGCACAAAAGGAAGCAGACACTAAAAAGCAGTTAAAACCTTCTACCTTTAATATATAATTCATGTGCCATTTTAACAGGTTCCTAAGCATTTCATTGCAGTTCAGTACAAACTCTACAGCTGAGAGATGAATAATACAGTCAGAATGGGATGAACTTTAGTATCATGTGATTGTGACTTTGCAAAATCTGAGAGAAATGTCAAATCATGTTAAATATGTGTCTTTGTGTCTGTCTGTGTGAACGCTACACCCACTTAAACTGAATGTACTCTCTTCTACTTACAACCACAAGTACTACACATCTCCTGAACAGATTCCCTGATGGTTACACATTCCTGAAGTCCAGCACAGAGGAGATGTTTGGTGTTTGGTGTCTGTGCAGGGCCTGATAAGATTCCTTATGTGTTGCCTTGTTTTGGCCTTGTGCGAGGGAGCTGCGGCTGCTGCATTGGTGGAGCGTAAATCAAGCCTAACATGTCAAAACCCAACAGGTGTTCTACCCGCCACCGGCCCACTCATACAACCAAAAAACCTCAGACACATCCCCCCTCCCGCACCCTTTCCTCCTCAGCTCATGTATGAATAAATTTTTCCCTCTAACTGGCAGGGGTAGGAGTCGCAGCCTTCTCCGCTTCTGCAGCCTGGGGGGATTCTTCAGCGGCGCTGGGGTCAACCTGCCCAAACTTCAGCATGGTGAGGACTTTGACCTTCACATCCTCGAGGGTTTCCTTCACACCTTTCTCCAGGATATAACCCTCGCTCTCTCCCTCCGGCTCCTCCAGAGCCATGGCTCCTTCCACGGCGGTCTGCAGGTACCTCAGGCTCAGAAGCACTGATATCTGGACAGGAAGAAACAGTAAAGATGCTGTAAAAACTTCAACTAAAATCAGTGACAGTGTGCAGCCAAATGAGACGGGTAAAAACTGATGTCTGGAGAGAAGCATGAAGTTTGTTTCATCAGTCAGGCATGATGCATCACAGATTTATTAACACTCATGTCAAGAGGAAGTGTCTGGACAACTTCTGGCCATAAATATGTTCACAGTTTTTCCTCCTCAGAAGATGAAATCTTAAAATACACTGCTCCTAATACAGTGTGTATATAGTTATAATCATTATTTTGAATGCTATGTTTATGTTGATATTCTTGTGTCTTATTCTTATTCAGAAGTGACTTTGAGTTTCACTGTGACCATGGAGGAATCAATATGTTTATATCAACAATTATGTTCTATTGCAAGACTGGATGGAGACGTTTAGTTAGTATAAAAAATATTCACACCTATATGGGGTAATGGGTTAGGGACCTTACAAAAATGATTGTGTGTGTGTGTGTGTATGTTTTTGTTGCTACTATATATATTATTCCATCATATTAAATGTCAAAATTAAGTTAATGGTCCACTATCATAAAAGTGAACCATTGTATCCAAGCCACCCTTGCAAACCCCAATACTTTTCATACAGTTCATAACACAAAACAGGTTCACACCTCCAAGCTTTGAGATCCAAGAATAAACACTGCTGCAATCCAAATACAGCTAGATAAATTAGCTGTGTCAGTTCTGTACAACATATCTTTAGTTTTGTCTCTCCTCTTCCCTCCTCTGTTTGATCTTGGGCTGCATGAGTCAAGGCAGATTTTGGCTTTTGCCTAAAAATAAGACGTTCTCCTCAACTCAGCTCGCCTTGTTAACTCTTCACATCTTGTCATCTATCCCCTTTATGGTGGAACAGGAATGAAAATGACCATGCTAAGCTGCTGCATTTAAAAGAATAGATTGTTTGAGGAGCTGCAAGCGGCATGTAATGATGCACTGTTAAACATGTGCATGTGAACGTCCTGTTCCAGCCTGAGGTCATGTTTGTTATTCATGAGAATGTGCCATCAATACTGTTATGTGGCAAAGGACTGAAAGTGCATGTGTAATTAAAAGACAGAAATCAACGTTTGTCAGTGGGGTTTTCTTTCTGTCGGTTGTCATGTCTGTGTGTCTGTAGACAGCCATTATTTTGGCTCCTCCAGACACCTACCACAGTGTGACAGGTGTCTGGTAGAGCAAACATTGTGGAAAATATCAAATATATATATATATAAAAATATATTTGATATTTGAATTGAATGAACTTTGAGAATACTGAATGAAAGTCTGAATATATTGAATGAAACATGACGTCATCAAGGCGCAACTACAGAATGACTGAAGTGTTCACCTGTATTAAGATGACTGACAGAACACCAGGACCAGTTGAATTCATCATTTCCATGTAGTAGTCGGTCAGAGCCTGCCTACAGCCGCGGTTGTACAGGTTGAGCTCCTCTGTTTGGAAGTCATAGTTGTGGTGGGCACTGTTGTCCGTCAGGTGGTACTGCAGGCAGGGACGAGGCGACACGGGGTTGCAGCAGCTGAAAGGAACGCCATCCAACAGGTAGCGGCCGTCCACATTACTCCGGATGCGGCTGGGGAAAGGAGGGAGGGACAGTGAGAAATCTCAAGATCTCAAGGAATCAGAATAGAAAATGCTAAAAATCTGAGAGGAGTAAGAGAGATGAATGAATTGAGGAAGGAAGAGAGGGTAGATTCATTTCATGTGTTGTAAAGCACAGAAAATGTTCAGTTCAAGCCTGACTTTTAACTCATTACACACTTTACATTAATGAGCAGCGCCTCTGTGCAAGTGTCGTCATGTCACAACCTTTCTGTTTACTCATTCCTTTTCACTTATTTCATCTTTGACCAACCTTTCTCTGCTTCCTTCATGACCAACCTTTCCATCCATTTCTGTCTTTCTCTTCAAAAGTAAATGCCAGATCTATTTTTAATACGCTGTGCCTCTACCTTCACATCATTCTTTTTCTCCCAACGTCCCTCCATCCTTACTCCATAACATATTGCTTGACCTTTTTGGTTCGGAAGTCTACTCATCTGCCATTCATCTGGACCTCTATTTTCTTCTCTCCCCCCTCCCCTATACCCCTCAGTCCAGTCTCTCTCCAGTTCACCATCTGCCTCCTGCCTCTCACAATTTGCTCATCCCTGTGCTGTGATTCACTCACTCCTTGACGTCCTTTGAGGTGAAGTCCAGGTATCTGTTGCTGACCCACTGAACTTCAAACCAATCCCTGAAGTTGTTGTTTCCACAGCAGCGAAACTCCATCTGCAGACGATCGATGGTCTCTTTCTGAAAACAGCGGCCTGGCACATCTGTGTCCTTGTAAAACCGAATACCATTCCTCAGGCCCACCTGACAGTGGAGAGAAAAAATGTGAAATAGAAAGGGGGGTATTACTGTACTATATGTCAAAAATGCAACTGTTTTCATATCTGTTAGCACATGAATTTCAGTCTAATTAGAAACCCTTTTAATTAGGTTTCAAAAGCAACATTTAAAGAAAGGTGACTATTGTGTTGGTTAAATATTGTTTAAAGAAAACAGAAAATGGTAGCTGTTTTCTGTTTTCTGAAATTCTGATAAATGCACACAGCTTTGCTCTAATTTTTAAGATTTAGTTTAATCTTCTTTTCTTTTCTGCTTCTTTTTATTTACTCTTATCTACACATATTGTTCAACTTGCAGGAGTGTGGCATAGCCCTTTTCTCTCATCCCATATCCCCTAAACTCTTCCATTTTTACCACAAGGCCATGCTGGCACATTCTGCTTTTTGACCTGTCACCCTCCAATCATCACCCAGTCGAGTGACCTCACCTTCAGGGATTCCTCCAGGCGTCCCTGCAGGGCATAGCTGAGCACCACAACAGCAATGAGCAGACAACAGATCAGTGCAGCGATGGCAAACCATGCCAGCAGAGGAACTTTCCAACGGGGGAAGCGAGTTGCGTCCAAGGAATCCTGACAGACACGACTGGCAACCCAGTTAGTGCAGATGGAGGCCAGGCCCACCATCATCAGGATGTTGGGCACTATGTGGATCTCAGTGTTGTCCATCACCTCGAGAAAGGAAGAGCACAGTCAAACATAGTGGGAACCACTAGAGTGGCAGCCAACTGCAGGTCACTTTGTCATTTCCTCTGCCCACTTTAGCAGGTAATAATCCTGATTTCAATTAGCTTTATCTATTCTAAAAGTGACCTTGGCAACCAAGTGATTCAATTAGCTGCTGATATGCTGGATGCAAAGGCTGCTATAACAATATGTTGACAAATTTAATTCACTGCCCTGGTTATAGCAAAAGTCAGTTATGGACTGAGTTTATTATTAGGTCAGTTTTCAAAAGTCTGTCAGCCATGAGGCATCTTTGCCCCAATGTTGTTCTAAAATTACCATTAAAAAACTCAGCCCAGTACTGCCGCTGTCTAGAATAATCATCCCGTGATATCTACCCAGCCAGCTGTGTTTTAGGGCAAATAATCTCAGCCTCTGTATCCTTGTTGAGAAGAAATCATTTCCACCTTATGTGGAATAATCAGTTTTGTCCATGTTCGAGTTAATAAAGTAAAGTGCTAAACAATGTGTCTAAATGACACATTCTCCAAACAAGTATGAGAGAGGAATAAGCTCTTGTGCATCACTCAGTAAGATCCTTTAACATGATCCTTCAGGTCACTATGCACTTTCACTCACCTGACCCATTTCCGCACTGACTCAATAACACTTTGCCACACAACTAGACGAGATTATATAATCTGGTCATCTCACTGGTGATCAATAAATATCTGAAAGCATGTGTTTGAGGCCTGCAGCTTTCCTGTGCAGCCTCGCCTATATATCAATACCAACGTATCCAATTCAATCCCGGATCAATCTAGTCCAATGGCTGGTCTGTTTAAACAAATGCACAATGTGGAGGTCATGAGCTTCACCTGCTGCTCACGTCATCTAAATTCAATACACACTGAACACAACATCCTCATGATTTATAATGCATGAATGTGTCCGGGTGTCGCTGTGTGTGTGTTTACACAAGTATTTGTGTGAAGCATGTTTGCGTTTGCAGATTAAACTGTAGAACCAAGTTTGAATAAAAGTCACTGATAAGCAGCAGCACAGCAGACTCAGCAAACAATTAAACAACCACGAGCGAAGGCAAAGGTCTGAGCACATAAACTCATGTTTGTGTAGTTCATGCCAGTGTTTTTAGACTTAACCCTCTTGTCTTTAAGCTGACATTAATTTGTGTGTGATTGGGTATGTGCGAGTGCATTTCCCACTCTCTACCTCGTCCCTTTTCAGCAACTCCGTCTTAAGGTAAACCCCCAGACAAAAGATGAAGGTCCCACACGTCACTGCCAGCCAGGACAGCAGCCACAGGCCCTGGGCCAGACGCACCCGCCGCTGCTGGGTGAATTTCATCTTCAACAGCACCATGGCTCACTACCACGTGCTGATCGACACAAAGACAGGAGAGAAACGCAAGAGAAAGGGAGCAGGGGAGAAGAGGGGGGAGCTGAGTAAATTCTGTTCAAAAATGGAGTGTCAATCCAGAGGAGGTCAGCTGCATGTAAAGAGACAAACCCGACAGGTCACAATAAGGTGGTTAACGTGACAGAAACACAGTGGTCAATGCAGCCTTGCACTTGTTGTTTGCAGAGTTATTAGCAGGTTGAGCTTGTCTAAGTTGTTCCAGGTGGAGGGGATAAGCAGGTAGATCCTTTAGATGGTAAAGGACACAGTGGACCTCAGAGGATAATCCAGAAGCTTTCAGTTGAATGCTGAAATTGTCCCCAAAAGATGATTTATAATCCAAGTCAGCGCAGCAAAACCTTGGCAAAATGTGAAAAAGTGGTCAGATGTTGAAGTCTGGAGGAAAACAGATATTCCTTTTTCCAGATATGACAGATGTTCCCCTCAAGATGATTGGTTACCCCACTGTTGCCCCCCCCCCCTCGAGCTGAAACCTATGATTTCTTCCTCCTGACTTGATGTTGTTTTTTGATGGCGCCCCTCTGGGTCTGTGCGTGTGCGGCGCCCCCCTAAACCGCTGTATCCATGGTTGGAGGACACAGACACTGGCCAAAGTCGAGAGTTTGGAGCCGTAATCCCCCCAGCCGAGTCTCTGGGATCCTATTAAAGTCCAGGGGCCAATGGGAAAGGAGGCCAATGTCTGATCAGCAAACTCGTTCTGATAGACACGGAGTATGGGAGTGACTATTGGACTATTATGACAGGTGGACTTACCTGAAACCCATCAGCACGGGTTGGGCACTATGGATGCCTCAGAGACAGAATAGATATCAGAGACACAGTTAGCTGAGGTTAAATGATAGCACCATCCTGAGATGTGGGAGTGTGGGAACATGAGCGAGCAAATCTAATTTACTGTCAGCAGTACTGAATGTTTTTTATTGTATAATGAGGCAAATATACGTAGGAAGTGGAGAGCTGGATAAACTGAAACAGGTCCAAAAGTCCCATGATTGATTTCAAAAACATTCAGCAAATATTCAGTGTTGGAAGAAGAACACAGATCATTTACTTACTTGTATTAAGCACTATGTATGATCAGCTAAATGTATGGAAAAGTAACTGATTTATTATCATTAAGCAGCATTTTACTGTTGTAGCTGGTTGAGGTGGAACTGCTCAAAAAAAAAATAAGGGAACACTAAAATAACACATCCTAGATCTGAATAAATGAAATATTCTTATTAAATACTTTTTTCTTTACATAGTTGAATGTGCTGACAACAAAATCACACAAAAATTATCAATGGAAATCAAATTTATTAACCCATGGAGGTCTGGATTTGGAGTCACACTCAAAATTAAAGTGGAAAAACACACTACAGGCTGATCCAACTTTGATGTAATGTCCTTAAAACAAGTCAAAATGAGGCTCAGTAGTGTGTGTGGCCTCCACGTGCCTGTATGACCTCCCTACAACACCTGGGCATGCTCCTGATGAGGTGGCGGATGGTCTCCTGAGGGATCTCCTCCCAGACCTGGACTAAAGCATCCGCCAACTCCTGGACAGTCTGTGGTGCAACGTGGCGTTGGTGGATGGAGCAAGACATGATGTCCCAGATGTGCTCAATTGGATTCAGGTCTGGGGAACGGGCGGCAGACCAGTCCATAGCATCAATGCCTTCGTCTTGCAGGAACTGCTGACACACTCCAGCCACATGAGGTCTAGCATTGTCTTGCATTAGGAGGAACCCAGGGCCAACCGCACCAGCATATGGTCTCACAAGGGGTCTGAGGATCTCATCTCGGTACCTAATGGCAGTCAGGCTACCTCTGGCGAGCACATGGAGGGCTGTGCGGCCCCCCAAAGAAATGCCACCCCACACCATTACTGACCCACTGCCAAACCAGTCATGCTGGAGGATGTTGCAGGCAGCAGAACGTTCTCCACGGCGTCTCCAGGCTCTGTCACATCTGTCACATGTGCTCAGTGTGAACCTGCTTTCATCTGTGAAGAGCACAGGGCGCCAGTGGCCAATTTTCCAATCTTGGTGTTCTCTGGCAAATGCCAAATGTCCTGCACAGTGTTTGGCTGTAAGCACAACCCCCACCTGTGGATGTCGGGCCCTCATACCACCCTCATGGAGTCTGTTTCTGACCGTTTGAGCAGACACATGCACATTTGTGGCCTGCTGGAGGTCATTTTGCAGGGCTCTGGCAGTGCTCCTCCTGTTCCTCCTTGCACAAAGGCGGAGGTAGCGGTCCTGCTGCTGGGTTGTTGCCCTCCTACAGGCCTCCTCCACGTCTCCTGATGTACTGGCCTGTCTGCCTGGTAGTGCCTCCATGCTCTGGACACTACCTCCTTGCCACAGCTCGCATTGATGTGCCATCCTGGATGAGCTGCACTACCTGAGCCACTTGTGTGGGTTGTAGACTCCGTCTCATGCTACCACTAGAGTGAAAGCACCGCCAGCATTCAAAAGTGACCAAAACATCAGCCAGAAAGCATAGGAACTGAGAAGTGGTCTGTGGTCACCACCTGCAGAACCACTCCTTTATTGGGGGTGTCTTGCTAATTGCCTATAATTTCCACCTGTTGTCCATTCCATTTGCACAACAGCATGTGAAATTGATTGTCAATCAGTGTTGCTTCCTAAGTGGACAGTTTGATTTCACAGAAGTGTGATTGACTTGGAGTGATTGACTATTTTATTTATAACACCCAGTTGTATATGAGGCAAAGGTATCTTTGCCTTGGTTTATATCCTTAAAATGGAGTACACCATACGTGGTGATTACTTGCTTTAAGGCAGCCCAGATATCCACTGATAAATGTATTGACTGAAATTAAATGAATATTGTCCCTAAAATAATGGGGTGGGGAGGGAGGATAATAAGCTAGAGGCTCGTTCATGTAATGTGAAAGTAAGTCAAGTGGAGAGAGTTATGCTTGTATGGGATTATGAATACAATACAATAGGGAGGGAGGTTGGTGGGCTGGATCAATTGGATTAAACTGTTATTAAAAGTACTTATGACAGCTTGAGTCTGAGCTATAGTTAGGTTGAAGGGTTGAAGCCAGTCTTGTGTTATCAGCTCTTACAACACACCAAACAGAAAACACATCTCCAATGATGGCCTTAAAAGTTAGATTGTAAGATTTGCTCATATCGACATTATTAGTGGGCTTGTATAGCCCTCTAGTGGTAGATATGTTTGTTGGCAAGAGATATCTTCAATTACAACTAATAAGATATTTAAGGTCCTTATCAATTCATTCCTCCATCATTTTGTTCTTGCATTAAATTAAGGAAAATATTGAATTTTCAGGTAAAGCTATGTCTATGTTGTTTATTATATAAAGTTATTGACAAAAAGAGAGCAATCATGAATAAAGAATGAATAACAACATCTGTAATCTGGGGTGTTGCATGAATTTAAGATAATTACTTTTATTGGTAGAACAGCTGTAATTACACAGTTACATATTGAATTGATGCAGACTAGCAGTATTCATTCATAATTGTAGAGGGTAAAGTGTACACGGATGAGAGATGGGGGATAAACAGATTCAAATAACATTAACGTGTTGCAGCTGCACTCTATCAGTCTACATTGTGACAATACCTTCACATAATTACAACTTACTCTCTGTACTGTACATAATTTACCCCATAATATTTCAGAAAGGAAGGGCCACCACATGTTATGTATCATATCTACATACAGTCAATAAATATTTACACAAAGTCATACATTTTACATTGTCTAACAACTTCAACATTTATTTCATGTAAAACAGTAAATAATCCAACATGTTTTAATTAATATCAGTTTAAAAGCATGTGTCCTTGGCGTGTTCTGAATGTCAGTGACCAATCAGCCTCCTACAGTCAAAAAGTTGAAAAATGACAAGACACACGTGAGATTGTGTCTGTGTAATGACTTTGAGAGGTATTTCTGCCTGGTTGAATTGCTATTAACAAAAGTATAAATAAAATCTTTTTCAAAGAAGATTATTCTGAATGCACTGATGTGTGTGAAAGCAGATCCATTACTTCAGGAGGTAAGTGGGTCTGAGTAGACCATTGAATTTGAAAAGGTCATTGTTATCATTCTTCAGGCATCAGTCTTAATCATTCAACAGCCTTTTATTGAATTATATTACTTGATAGCACAGCAATCTCACATAAAATAAAACAGCCATCTTGAAAAGAGGCTACAGTTATACTGTATATTAACCTACAGACCTGGTATTCTTAGGTACACAGTTGACAGAAGATGTTGTAACCTTGATGTTGCCTACTTTTGAAAATCTTGCATTTCTTTCTACTGAATGTCTTAGAGGTCGTTGAGCTGTTGAGCTCACCACTTAAATGAAGAGATTCTTTTATGAAAAAAGTCTTTAAAAGAGTTAGAGTTTTTTGAAAAGGCCATTTTCGCATCAACTTGATGTCTATTATCACAGATAATACAGGATTTTTTTTTCATATCAAGTTTTTTGTCCTTTCATCTCCTCACTCTGGCACTTTCCTATTGTCAACAGTGACAATGGAGGCTTTGTATGCGGATGACACTTTATGTAATGTCTGTTCATATGAGAGGAAATTGAAGGGTAGGGTGGCTAAGGGAATGGATATAGTAAATGACATATAGGAATATATAAAGCATATTTAGAAATAGTTTGCTATCATTACGTATCATTGTATCTTCTATATTACTACGTGTTAATTCTTTTATATAAATTCTGGCATTTAATGATTTCATTTTTTGGTATGTAAATTTTCATGCAAACTGGTTTTTTTTGCAGTGAAAAAATAATTTGCAGAGAGCAAATTATTTTTTTAGTACATTTTCCAATATGTTTTTTTGTTGCAACAACATTCAAAGAACTTCTTTCCTTTTCCTGTGTAGATTCTGGCTTCTAAAATCCCTTGAGCACCTAAAAGTACATTATATACAGGCTTCACCATAACTGGTATTTGGGGGATTCAGCATTAGTGTCTGACAGCAATGGCTTACATGAATAAATACATATTTCAGTGCATGGGGAGGGGAATATACATCCATCTCTCCATGTTGTTGGATGACATTTTCAGTCTGCCACTTTGCCTGTTTGTTCCGCTCCTACCCCCCACTCCTGCCCGCCCTGCTGCTCTTTCCCTCCTCCCGCCTCCTTCTGGGCCTGCAGCTGCCGCATGAACTCATCCAGGATCTGCTGGGCTGACATGGAGGTCACATCCACAATGTCTTGCTCCAAAAGCGTTACCTTTACCCCTCCCTTCCCACCCCAGCTGTCACCACCCACATGGGCCTGCTGGTTGTTTGGAGGGGTGTCAATGTGGTTTGTGCCCAGGGGGGACTGCTGTTGGCTCTGGGGATAGAGAGGTTCTGGTTGGGCATGATAACTGGCAGCCATTTTCTTATAGATAGCAGTGCTGATGTCAGCTACAGAGAAAGGTGGGCTGTGGCTGGACTCATTCTGGTCTGAGAGACTGCTTACAGTTCCTGCTGTCGGCACCCCTTGTTTAAATGGTATGAAGGCTGTGACCCTCTGCAGACTTGCGTCTGATTTTGTCAACCAATCATGTGCTGCTTCAACTGTAGGAGCCTGGGATTGGCTGTCTGTTTGTTGAGGTGTGGCAGATTGGCTGATCGGAGCGGAGGTTGTCAGAAACTTCTGTATGGCCTCAGCTGAACTAAAGTGCTTCTCCAGTAACTCCTTTATCAAGCAGGGTACCTGTGGTTGACACACCAAACACATAAATTAAATATGCAAAAGAAGAACATCACTTTAAAAAACTGTTTTCTATAATAGAGCTCATCCAGATTTCATTCTGTTGTGAGTGCCTCTACAGTTTTTAAATAATTGCTTGACCTACAGTGTCATTTCAGGGGTGGAGTGCAATCTAAATTATAACATTGTGCACAGGTTACATCACATGCATAAATGTTTTTCGAACAGATTTTGAGACAATTGGCTCCCTGGGTGGCACATACATATGAAAGGCTCCATCTTACCTACTACCTACAATGCAGTTCAGATTTACTTACTTGAAAAAACTGAAAACAGATTTGTGTATCAGAACTCTGGTTTTCCTTATTTCTGCTCTCATTAATCATCTCATGATCTTTTTCATTCATGTGACCCTCAGGAGGGGGGCAAATACAGTAACAATCTAAAATACAATATATACTTTTTTATTTACAATATATACTATTTTCCTGCAGAAACATTATTATGCTCTTAATTCAGTAGAATCTGAATGCACTTTCACCTGTAATTACATAGTTTTACACTACTGATTGGTACATTTTACTGAAGTAAAGGATCTAAGCACTGAGCACTGAAAACTGAACTTCATGTAAAATAGTATGGGGTACAAGATAATATGGGAAATGTGAGGTCAAGATTATCAGTGGGGCTGATCTACAAACAAGCATATTTAAATTGTTCAATAATTTTAATGTACTGTAATACTGTGCAGCTGTGACTAATTATTGTTAAAGGATAAGGAGCAAAAAAATCATGATATCTCTACTTTTGCAACATCTTAGGGTTAGGGGTTAGGGTTGCAACATTCAATAATGAATTCATGCTCTCTCACACACATTAGTGGAGAGCTCTGGAGTGATAAGGCACAAACTGAGATTAGAGGAGGACCAGAACAAAAGCAGGCGTAAACACATGTGGAATTGTAAACATACCTTTGTTACATACACAGCTTTTTGAGAAAACACTGGATGCAGTTGTTTCATAACAACAAATTTAAAATATGGAAATGACCCTTCTAATCTCAGGATTAAAGAAGACTGATCAATTCTGGGAAAGCATAAAATGTTCGCTGCCCGTTGGAATCGACTGTATGTGTGTCTGTATGTCCAGTAGATGGCACTGTGCTCACATTGATGTTCTCCAGAGCTGCCATGGTCCTGTGGGCGTCCTCCAACTCTGAGCTCAGCTGAGACACCCGGTTAAGTAGGTACTTCCTCTCACTGCTCAGGCTCTCTGACTGCACACATACCAAAACACGCAACAGGGTGATATTAACATGACAGTAGCTCATGGTTTGTGAATGCAGTGAGATCAGATCCCTCGTTTATCATTCTGCCTGTGGCTTGCCCAAGTCTTATCCCTATGCAGGTATTCTTACCGCTATATGAAGGTGTTCCCCGAGCAGGTTATTGGCCTGCTTGGTCCCAGTGTGGGTCTCTAGAAGGCTACAAGACACAAACAACCATAGAAGAGACACAAATGAGAGACAACCATAAAACCTCCATGTTATAAGACCTATTATTAGTATTATCTCTACTTACACCACTCTAGGTCGGTCATTATATTATTATGTGGTTAAAGACAGTTGTTTGTCAGGGCAAGTGGCAACCACAAGCTCTCCTAATGAATGTGTAGCAACTGACACCAAGCTGGAGCCCGATGTGAGGTGACCATTCGCTGCAGTTGGTCCAGTCTGTTGAAGAATGTGTGGGATGTGCCTGGTGGGCCACAGCAGTTGTTTGGTGATAGAAACAGGCTTGACAGGGCTCGGATCACAGCAAGACTCTCACTGGTGAGTGTGAAGGGACGGGACAGATGCCTCGAGGGATTGGGGGGGGGCTCTCTCTGCTGGCCGGGGGAAATGGGTCACTGCAGAATCAAAACACCCATGGCGATGCACAGTGGGGAATGTGCTGCCTTTACCCATTATGTTCCACGGATCAATTAATCTATAGGAACTGTTATGTAAAGCCATAGGTTGACTTGATGGAACCGCAGCCCTGGAGTCAATATTTACTCACACTATTTCACTCTAAAATCGAAGCATTTTACTCTTTATGCACTGCATCGTCATACTGCACATATATGAGATATTTTCCTGCATGTGGCCTTCAATTTGTATTTGCGCACACAAGTTGTAGGGTAAAAGGGACATTAATCCATCATGCATTTTGAATATTGTTCTGTTTACGATCCCAAACCTTTTATATTTCTCTTTGACATGACTGAGCTCGTCCCTGGTCCGCTGCAACTCCGCCTCCAGGCTCTCGATGCAAACCACAGTCTGCAACAAGTTCTGGTGAAGATCTGCATTCTCCTCCTGCAATGCCCTTAACACAGAGGGATGATGGGAGAGGGAGTTTTGTCACAAAACATACTCCATTATTTGGAGGTGTTTCCTGACAAATTATTCAGACATTGTATTGTATTCAGACAACATACTGTTTCAATACATCACACAAGCATACAGATGGTATTAAATCAAGGTCCAGGTCATGTGGCATTAATGACGTCAAGGGCCATTCAAAATGAGGCCTTCTCTCATATGCCTCCATTCATTTAGCATGGATACATTTGCATGACCATGGTTTTTAACTCAAGAAATCCAGTCTGAGTGTAATTTTTTATGTCATGATGTCATGATATCAAACTTCATTACTACACATAAGGATGAGCCTAAATTATGTAAATAGGGTGTAGACTCTCAGACACATACAACAAAGATGACTGCTTCATAGTTTGTGTGCCTTTAGCACTATTTTAGCTATAGAGCTTCAGAGGTCTGGCGATCAGCACTTCAGTATGTATGTAAAAAAAAAATCATTTTATCACATTAAAGTGACACAAATACATTAGAGGGAATAAACTGCATCAAAGGACATTTGTATTATGTATTACACATGAGGCATAGAGATGGTTATATAAATGAATTTTATAACTGCTCCTCTTCCTGTAAAACAGGAGTGGAGGGAGAGAGGATGCTCATTAAAAGGATCAATAACCACTGGCCCATCACCAGAAAGACTGTGAGAGAACAGAATGAGACAGAGGTGAATGTATGAAAAGCATCACTCAAATATGAAGTGAGCAGACAGACAGAATATCACACACTTACTGGAGGTGGTCGGCATCATACAGTGTGTCCTGGGGAATAATGAAAAAAGGAGTAAAAGAGAATGATCAGAAGATGCAGGAGAAATTCAGTAATTTAGGATGTGAACAATATATGGACATGGATATCTTTTTTTACACACTGAATTGAAACTAAAACAGTCACTTTAATTGCTTTAACTTGAGGGTGTTAACATTCACATTCAGTGACTTGTGTGTAAAATATTTTTGTAGGTGGATGACATGTTCTTCACTGTGATATGCGAACACTCCCTAAAGCTGACTTCATGGTCATTGTTTCATTTGAATTCCAGTGTGATGTGTGCGTGTGATTGTAGCCTAAACAATGACAGACACATTACTATCCGAATACATCATACATCATAGATACTTAAACTCCAAAGCTGAGTCCATGAATCTGCCTTCAGATGACAACAATATTAGTTATATTTGGGACTTTCCACGATTGGTGTTAGAGGTAAAAGAACACAGATACATAAGATAGATTGATGGATGGATGGATGGATGGATGGATGGATGGATGGATGGATGGATGGATAGATGAGATAGATATATAGATAGATAGATAGATAGATAGATAGATAGATAGATAGATAGATAGATAGATAGATAGATAGATAGATAGATAGATAGATAGATAGATAGATAGATAGATAGATAGATGAGGCAGGATGGGTCATCATTCCATTACTGAGGACACGACAGATTGAATAAACTATTGAGTTATGGCAGATCTGCACCCGGAAATGAATTCCAAGAATCGATTAGTTCTGTGAAGCTGAACTGTAGCCAGGATTTTGGCCTTTACACATGTGTGTGTGTGTAATTTTGTAGATGTATCTGTGTGTGTGTGTGTGTGTGTGTGTGTGAATTCAGTGAACCTTAACTTAACATCATAAAACTAAGTGAGACTGAATCCAGCACACAGAGATCCCATGGAAAAGGCAACATTATGTAATGTTGTGTGTGTTTTTATTAGTCCATGAGAGTGTAAGCCTGAGCAGATTCTTACATAAGAGCAACGTGATACTTATCCAACCAACTCCCTCTCACATCTCCCATGGTGCTGGCTGCTACTGTGAGCTAGTGTGAGGTATTTGTCTTGTGAGATATTTATTGTGACTTTCTTTGCCGTCACATTTGAGTCATAGAACACAAACAAACAACTAAATAATTTAAATTGATAATACAGGTGGTTTCAAAGGGAGCTTCCCCTAAAAACACAGTACTATCGTCTGCTGCATTGCTGAAGAATGACTCAGCTTGCAATGCGTAGTGTTTGACACTTCCCACACAGCCTGTGACTCAGCTCCACTGCCTCTGCAAGAGAGGAGCAACAACCCATTCGTTATGCTGTTGCTGATGTATGCCGTTATGTTCATAGTGTTCTTTCTACACAGACAAATCTTCTCTTCAAATGCAGCTGCTTTGCCTTCAGCAGCTTAATTGCTGACTCCCTTTACAATTTGACTTATGATCCATTTCTATTTCAGGAGTCTGACTCAGGAAAAGATCCAATTACACACCGAATATAGACATAATGGAGGCATTAAATGTTACATATAGAGGTCGTGTTGCATCATAGTTTGAAATAGTTTTGGTTTTAGTGGAATAAAACAATTTAGCCACAATCTTATCAAACAAATCAAAACATGTTTTAATTCATGTTTCCTGACCTTTATAAACTGAAATAAGATATTTATGCTGCACTTGATTTGAGACCTGAAATCACCCTTCACTCCAGTCTTTCGTGTCTCATATACAGTATCAAAAGAGAAAAAAATACCTTTAAAGTAAACTCACCCTGCGTTGTTTAGACTGCCCCAAATGCTGGGAATGGTGTCGGCCACTCTGCTCCGAGCTGTGGCTGGTAGCCGTCGAGGCTGTGTCCCTAGCCCTGGGTGAATCTGATTTTGTGGATGAAGACTCGGATCCGAGGCCTGGCCCTACACCCTGTGCTGAGGATGGAGGGGAGCCGGCGAGCCCTCTGTACCCAGGGCCAGGGTGCACCTGTTGAGGCTGGTACTGGGGAAAGTGCTGGGTTTGCTGACTGTGGGAGGCGGTGGGCTGTTGTTTGCGGTGGTGGTGCTGTTTAGGCTGGCTGGGTTCTGGGCTGGTGCTGGTGCCATCAGTGAGGTGAGGTCCACACTTAGCATACCTGACCCCTGACAGGGAGCTGCCAGTGGGTGAAGGCCGCCTGTCTTTCCGGCTGCTTCCATGGTGAGAGTGGGGGTAGTGATGATGCAGAGGGCTGCCGTGGTGGTTCTTGGCTGCATATGAGATCAGTTTGTCAGGATTGGAGCAGTCCGACTGTTTCTGAGAGCTGCCACGAGCTGTTTTCTCCTGCCTGCTGTCCTGCCTCAGATCCTGGTCCCTCTCCCCCCCTAAGCCCCCCTTGTGCTTCTTGGGTGGGAGCTGAGGCTTAACTGGGCCAGGTGTTTGGGCTGGGACAGGTGTCTTTCCAGTGGCTTTGTTATTATTCACACCCAAGATGGTGAGAGCCGACGGACTGATTACCTGTTTTGTGATCTCATCTAGAAAGGCTGAGAATTGCAACTTTCCCTGCACAAAATTTCTCCTGGCTTGCTCAGTCTCGACTTGAGTGATTCCTTTCCCCTTCTGTCCACTGGGATCTTTTCCTTGGGAAACTCTTGGGGACAGCACCTCCATCGACTTTGCCTTGCGAATGTCAATATGAGTCTCCTTGTTTTTGAGGATGCCTTTGCCAGGTAGCTGGCTAGAGGACACTGCTCTCTTGGGGCCCCTGGAGACCCCTAAGACAATATCCTCCTCACTGAAAGCCAGGCTTCGGTTCAAACTAGCTGTCTTATACAGAGGTCCATAGTTCATGTGTGGTACCCTGGACTGTGCTGCCCCAAGATCACTTCCATTACCCTGCAGGAGGCCTTCATCACTTCTGCTTTGACCTCTATCAAGAGAGGAAAAACCCCGCTTTTCCCTCTTTTGTGAGCTCTCGTGTATCTCACTACAAATGCTGCCCTTTTTGCCATGCTTGATGGTGGCAAAGACAATGGGCTCGCTGCTGTCGTTTTCCCTGAAAGCCCTGTGCACATCTGCGATGTTGGAGCAGGACAAGGAATGTTGTGGCTGCTCAGCGAGACGGAGAGAAAAAGGGTCGGTCGCGCTCGCCTCTGTATACCAGGAGGAAAACGATGAAGATGAAGAGGAGGAAGAGAGGGAGGAGGAAGAGGCCCTGGAGAGAGTTACAGGTGTTTCGTGGTCGTATAGTATCTCATCCTCTTCACCGTGGTGAAACTGCTGCATTTGATGACGGTGATGGGTGTCATGATAAGGGCTGTCGTGGAGATAGTGACTGTGTTGATGGTGGCGGTGATGCCTGGGGCTGTCATCTGTATTTCTGTCCATGTCGTCAAACATTGTGTATCTACAACACAAAGAAACAAGAAAATCAGCAACTTAATGGTGTGTCTGCACCAATCAATATGAGACGTGCCCAAATGTAAATGTATTGTATGATACAGTAATATCGTAATAAAACTTAAAGCTATTGTCAAAATCTGTATTCTTGATTTCAAAATGCAGACGCCTTCACATGTAGTTTTTGCTCTATGTTGACAACATCTCCTCAATTAGACATGAATATAAATCTGGGTGACAGGAAAGAACCATCCTACCTGTGTGACTGATGGTCTTGGTGATGGTGATGCTGTTTCCGTGGCTTGATCTCATCCAGGCCAGAGGGGCTGTGAACAGGCTTAAAGAACTTCTCCATCACCTGTCTCTTTCCTTGTAGAAAGCTGTGGATGCTGACCTTGTTGGGTTGACTATACAAGGGGCAGGGATGGTGATCCGTGTTGGTCCTCTGCTGTTCCCTCCGCTCTGCAATTCTTTTTTTTATCCCAGTCTTTTTCTCTGTGAAACTACAACTTCTGTGTTGATGCAAGGATCATAACTTCAGACCAGACCCTATGGCTGTTTCTGACCACCAAAATAGGTGCAGCATGTAGTAAGGTTTTCTGAAAAATAATTATATTCTAAGCTAGCTAATAAGGCGTTGAGTCCTCAAAAAGTATGCTAACAATAACTTCTACAAGAGACTAATCTTCAAGTGTTTCAGCAAAGTATCCAGTTGTTGATGATGACTGTGTCTACCTGTATGAATAAGTTTGTCTTCCTCAGCGGCTGGCTGCAGAATAATGCTGTCACAGCTCATGAGCATGGATGTATGAATTCCTGGATGGTGGTTTGATTTTGCATCATGCCTGATGTAACAGCTGGGTGCTCATTGAACCAGCTGAAAGAGGAAGACCTTTGTCCTTACACAGGGGCCAATCGAATCAAGCCCTGTGGGACAGGATCTATAACACAGTTCATTTAACCCGCTGATATGACTTGCAGAGATGGGGTTTACCCGTGTGTTTGTGATGTAATGTCTACACCTATAATCTAATGTGACATTTTGGGTTTACCATTTGTTTTCCTTTACTAATATTAGCATACAACAAGCAGATGTGAACATCAACCAAAGTGACTTTAGTGTACAGCCTCTGTATTGATTTGTGAGGCTTCTATCATCTGATCCACATAATTACATTTATGAGGGGTGGCAGATATGATGATATATACCATGGAACAATGTAAATTTGCCATTTGTTATTTGCCATCAGAGATTATGTCATATTGTTACTGTGGCAGTGACCCTTTTGGGCTTACTGGTTATAAAAGGCTAAGTAATTGTTGACAATATTGCAAGCTTTCAATTGTCAATAAGCAATATTGTTGCATTTCATTAGATTTTTGAGTTTTGGTATTTCATTTGGTCTCTTGGCCTAATTTCATTAATAAACACTTACCCAGTTGATTTCCAATGTGTGGTACTGTATTTAAAAACTCTGAAAACAACAAAGCATCCCACTTATCACTTCACTGGTTCCAGCACAGCCCCCGAGTAACTCAGTGCAAACCGAGAACAATTCATTCACAATGACTTTGATTAGCAACTCAATAGAGTGTCTATGGCATGAAAGGCCTTAGTGTGGCATGGTTATCATATGGCAGACAGTGTTTCTTATTCTAATGTGTGTATGTGTGCCATTGACTGTATGTCAGCCAACAGCCATGAAAGGGATTGATTCATTGTGGTTGGGAGGGGTGGAAACTCATCCAGAGGACAACACCCCACAGTTGTTGATCAGTGTGGAGCCACCATGAGAATAGTTGCATAAGAGCAGTTTGTCCAGACTTGCCCAGGGTACTGTAATCAATGTTAGAAACTAGTTCAGCAGATGAAAACACACATGACAGGGAGATTTCACGTATTGGGACAGACGTGACAAACAGCCTTTTCACTGCACCCTCTGCTGGTGAACAAAAGTGTCTCCCATCTTGGCCTGTCAGTACTGGTAATTTTCCACCCTCTCACAGCAACACGTTTCCTGGCACTGGATTTTTCTGGATGTTTCTAGTTTTATCACGTACACTCTGCAGCAAGCACTAACACCATGATGTGATGATATGTCAGTTCAGGTGGAATTGCACATTTAAAACATGGACAAACACAATGCACGCTTTTAAAAAATGCCTCAATAGCTCCATGATGCCACTTCATACATTTGATGACAAAGTACTGCAAGCACCGGCAGCTTTTATGACCACTGCTAAGCAATGTACCAAAAAGAAAACACGTTACTGAGCATAAGCTGAGGAAGTTAAAGGAGATGAGTTGGCTGTTTTCTATTGTTTGTAAATCACAAACAGCATATCATTGCAGTACAGGGGAAGTAGATCCGGCGATTCAACTGTATTCTGGTTTGATCCGGTTTGCCTGACACACGAATAAAGATTAATCCGCACCGCTTTTCCTGTGACGTCAGCTGTTTTTAGTTGTTACAATGGTGAAAAAGGCTGAAAATGTGTCTTTTTATTTAAATCAACTTCAGGATTTTGTGTATTATAAACGTACAAACTGTGACTTTAACTGTTAGTGTCGGCACAATCACAATATCCTCACTCGTCTCACTGAGCCACGTAGAATGGTCGTGTATTCGTATCATGTTCGGGAATTCCCTATTTATCATTTATCGTTCAAATTTTACGCGTTTTATTTTTCTTCGTTGGACTACACCACAAAGCGGCAGCTGATCTTTATTTCAACCCATTTTTTCATGTTGAATATAGGACTACTTCTTTATCGGATGAATACCTCCCTTGACCGGAGCGGAACCGCCCATATAGTATAAAAACAGCTAGTGACGCCATTTCGTTTCAGGCTGCATTGATGCGAGGTCGTCGTTGGTCGGAGAGGTTCAGGTCAAGCCGATTTTGTTTTTTTTCCTTTCTTTTGTAACTTAAATATTTGATCGCCAGAGATGAAGATACGCAAATATACTTTACTTCGATCTTTATTTGTCAACTTTTATTAGGAAAGTATAACGTTTCGCTCAGAGTCGACGACCGTTTATTAACCAGGCCACGTCTCGAGCGCAAACAACTTCACTATCGTTATTCAAATAACGTGTCTAAAACGAAGTTTTTTTTCGTAATCAAGCTTTTTGCTTGATTAATGCCCATCAGCGGGCAAATCTCAATGAAGATTAGCTTTTGAAATCTTTTTCCATTTTTGTTTTGTCGACACTAGTTAGCTATCAAGCTAACGGCAGGCTAAGCGAGTCGAGTTTAGGCTGATCTTAATGTCAACTTTGCCAGAGAGCTTAACGTTTTTTCTAATCAGCTTGGCGAAAAAGTGATCAAATTATTTCTTAACTTTATATATTCTTTTTTCTTTTTTTTTTAATGAATCGCAGCCAACTCGGTGCTTTTCATGTTTGCAACGGCCGTTGGCCTAAAATGGGAGCCGTGACGTAGTATCCTATAAACGCGAACCATTGGTTGAATTCAAATTACGCTAGTCGTAACTTCCGTGATGCAGTTGAACAGGGCGTGGTCAAGATTTTACCAGCCGCAGAGCTGCACCAAGAGACCGCAAGTATCTTATTCTGTTAGCCTTTAATAGCTTAAAGTGTAAGAAAAGGGGTAGAACAGCAAAATAAGAATGTAATAATGCTCTGACATAAGCAGTAGGAGTGTTATTCTTAAAGTAATGAGACAGTGAAGAGTTTTGAGAGATGAGTCTAGAGTCAACTGGCTAGAATCTGACTAGTCTCAAAAAGAGGTCACAATGTTAGCGAAGTAAATTACGAACAAGACTAAAATAGGTGTGTGAAATCAGGAAGTACCAGATGTGTGAAAACCAGGCATAAGTCAAGATGTAAAGAAAAAAGATGCTAAATGTTGAGCTTATCTAATGTCAGCTAACAACTAGAACTATGTCTAAGTGAAAGACATTTATAAATGTTAAGTTAAACCAGCTGACTTGAATCAGGGCAGCGTTTTAAAAAGGAAACTAGGTCGTTTGTAGACAAACAAGGAGACGTAAATAATGACAACTAAGTCAGGTAAACAAACTATGCTTAACAAAAATCAAAGAATCATTAAGGAAAAAAAGGCGATAGGTGGTCAGTGAAATGCCATGTGCACTTGCATTTTTTTTTTTTGCCCCTCAAGTTGCACCTAAGTGGTTCAGTAATTTCAGCTTATTTTTCCTCATTGTAATAGTTGTAGTTATCAAAGATGGGGAAACTGCAGTTTTAAAAGCAGCTTGGAAGGAATCAAAGCCTATATTACCAGAGCTCTATCTGTAGCTCAATAATCACAGATGATTTTGTATGGACTTTTGAATATCAACCTTTAAAAATGCTTAGAGAAGATGGAAGATTTTTTTTTTTTCCTTTTTGGGGGGGGGTGGGGTGGGAATGGACTGAGTGATCACGGGGAGGAATGGACTTAGTTATATTGAGGAAGAATGGACTTAGTTATTAGAGGAAGATCGCAGGACCAGCGCGGAGCGAGGCCACGGGACACGGGGAGGACCAGAATGGAGCCAGGCAGGACAGGACCAGAGGGCGTGGAGGGAAAAGCAGAGAGGGAGCCCGAGAGCAGGGATCAGCGTCAGCTGTCGGCGGGTGTACACCAGAGGGCGCCAGAGTGCAGGGTAGCAGCAGAGGGAGACCCTTCGCTGAAGCGGGTGCAGCAGTTCCCAGCCAGCCAGTGATGAGAGGGTGGGACAGGGCGCACAAGTGTCTCCTAGCTTCACAAGTTTAAAACAAAGGCGTTGGTTTGTATAATGGGTAGAGGTATCTCTGTAACATTTTAGGCATTTAGTTTTTACATTACTTTTCAGCAGCAACTGTTGTAGAACAATTTCTCGCACCATTTTCTTTTCCTCTTTCCAGGCAAGCTGCGTAAGTCGTTTTGTACCGTGGTCACCCCTCCTGTTGTGCGCTGACATGAGTGTGGTGGTTTCTGCTGTGGTGAATGCCTTGGTAGTGTGCTGGCGAGAGGAACACCTTGTCGGACTTCTCTACCCCCTGCAATCAGAAGTAGTTCCCCCGAGCCGGAGGGAGAGGCAGTCCTCTTGTTGTTCGATAGGTCTTCCCCCCCAAAGAAGTTTTCCACATTGGAGTGTGAGAGTGGATGGTCTCCTGTGCGGCCGATTTGATGTGTGTATACAGCAACCCTTCTTGCTTCAGCTGCGCAGCAGTGGTACAGATCAGCTACATCTACCTCTTAACCTGAGCAGTGAGTGAATGCATGAAATGTACATGTGGGTGTAACTATCCTGTACATAACTCATTCCTTATGCTGTCTAGTATACAGTAATTAATTGTAAACAAAACAAATTGTGTTGAAGTAGTTGTAGTTGGGTTAAGTGGGAGGGGGGTATTTAAAACGTGTGTCGAGTTCTTCTTTTCACAGGCATGGCCCCCCCTAAAGCTGATCAACGAAAGAAACCCCCCTGCGCTAGCCGCTCGGTACAAGTTGAGCTCATCTTATTTACTATAGTTCTGTGGATCGGGATCACATACATCCACTGCGGTTTAAAAAGATGTAGGAAGGTATTTGATATTATTCAATAAATACTTTAGATTTATATTCATTTTACACAAACGTTGTAAATGGGGCTTTTTTGCATATCGTTTGGGTCATGGGAGGGTGGGCTGTGGGTGCGTTAATCAGTCTCTCCCTAGACTTCACAGCTCGATGTTACCCAACGCAAAATGGCTTGAATAGGAAACATCCAGATGAACCCAACAAGCTTCAAGTGGACACTTTCCCCTGCAGGATAGCAACCTCAAAACTAGTCTCCTGATGTAGCGAAGCTCTGTTTTCCCAGGGAGTGTGGTAACAAGTCTCTTTACTAGAAGTCATTGTAATTCTGTACAGGCTTCAAGTTGCTTTGTTGGGTTGGGAGAGGGCTCTGTATTTGTGACTCTTGCAGTTAAGTGGCCCTCCCTTGAAAAACCTCCATTCAAGTCCATGTCTTCAGTTCATACGGAAGGAATCCCTCACGTTCAGGCTTGCGGTATTTGAATGCTTCTTCTGGAAAATAGCACCAATCTTTAATATATTGTACTCGTAGTCACAGTTGTCCTTATCAAGGCAGTATTGTAATGCCATTATTGTGTTGTAGTTCTGTACTGCTTCATTTGGGTGGGGTATTGTGGGGAGAGGCTTTTTCCTTTGCATTTTTCAGTGTGCTGTGTCCTGTGCGCTTTCCAATACCCGAGAC
Organism: Scortum barcoo; assembly: GCA_023238725.1. Lineage (NCBI taxonomy): Eukaryota > Metazoa > Chordata > Actinopteri > Centrarchiformes > Terapontidae > Scortum > Scortum barcoo. The sequence continues at coordinate 13,065,078 of CM041554.1, forward strand.
CATCAGGAACTCTCCTAACTCATTGTTTGTACAAGTTTCCTTGCGCATCGAGCATCACGTAAGGTCACTAAATGTGTCACATTTCTCTTTAACATTCATTGTCTGGCTAAATGCCTCCATTGCAATTCCTTTGCAATTAGTTACCATGCTTTGTATTGATAATACAATGAGTGAACTATCTGTAAAGGATTTTCTTATTGCATAATAAATGCATAGCTTGTTGTGATTGAATACAGTTTTGGTATGCATTTGTTCTTTTTGGGGGCTTGTGTGGGGGAGCTTTTCTTGTGCTTTTTCAGGTATGACTAAAGCTTGGAGCTTTGTAGAGCACGGATGTGACCTGGGCTCGAATGACATCCTTATCAAAGTGGAAATTGAAGGCAGATAAGTTGAATCCATCAAATGTTGATGTTGGAAAGCAGAAAATTCTCCACCCTAGAGGGGTCCTTTTCTTGAATGGGCTCAACTGCCCTCATTGTTCTTGAATGAAAGCAACTTGCTATACTTGACTGTAGAAATAGCACTGCTGTGCTTTCTTACCAAGAGTCTTGTGATAACGGGAAGATTTGATGGACCTTCATTGATTCTGACGTTATCTGCAGTAAAGCATTTGGGTAAGGATAACAATAGTCAGTTCTACGATACTGTGAGGGAGGGGCGGGGGGGGGACGGGTGTTTCTTGTTTGCCTCTTTGATCTTTCAGAACAGTCCAAAGGAAGAACGCAGTCTACCTAGGACAACACAGGAATCATCCTGCCCTTTGAAATCAACCAGCACGCAGTTTGAACAAGTGGAGTCAGGTTGTTTTTGATGTGTATATAGATTGGCACAATTAGCCCTCAGCCGCTGGCCCTTGTGCAACTGTGCAGGTGGCAGGTTACTCAGTAAATTTCTTGAAACCGCGCAACTGTGCGAAACTCCTAAATTGAAGTGGCTGAGGAAAGCTGTGCATGGCGCAGCTTTGATTTGGTCTGAAGTGCAGCGCAAATGTGTTGCCTTAGTTTTACTTTGTACATTGGTTTTGGTCGGGCGTATCCCCTCACTTCTCTTCACAGAAATCAGAGTGCAAGACTGGTTCAAGCACAAGTGAAGCCTTCTAACCTGGAGCACGTAGTAAGACGTTGGCTTAACTTTTGTTAAAATAAACTTCTGCAATGTTGTAGTTGACAAAATGACATCTTGGAACTGGCTTTATGTTAACCTCAAATCATCAGTAACAATGCTTTACTAGCATATTCCTCTTTGGCCACGGGGCCCTGTTGCTTTGCATCTTAAACCATAAGATGAGTAGAACTCGAATCTTTGAGTATTGTGTGGTGGGTGTGTTGTGTAGATCACTCTTTGTTTCAGATCATTTTCGTCTGTCCGCTCCGATCGCACCTGCCTCTGAATGCAAAGCCATCTGTGGAAGCTGTCAGCGAATATGAGTGTGGCCCCTGAATGAAGTACCAACCCCCTGTGCGCTTGAGCTTAAATCTGAAAACCCCCTCGACGTCCTTCGCAGAAGCCCCGCTCTCTGTGTTTGTGTGTGCCTTTTTCTTTTCCCTTTGGTTTCTCAGGTCAAATTACCAAAATTCTTAATTTGTCATCTGGGATGGCCTAACCTGTGATGGAACACTGAGAATCCAGTCACATTAAGATCAAGAGCTGCAAGCTTGTCTCGCTAATACTGCATCACTTCAGTCTCATGGGTGCTAAGTTAAGTAATTTCGGTTCCCTTGATTTTTTTTCTTTAACATACCATGGCTTTAATGTGTAACTCAACATGTTGCATGCACATCAGCTCTGCATAACATTTTATTTGTAATACACAACATACTGTTCATGAAGTCGTTGTCAAACATTGCAGTAGTATTTGGTTAGGGGTCTCTTTTGGGGCTGGGGGGGCAACACTCTTCTCTCTTTTCAGATTTGTCGTTCAGCTTAACTTGAATCTGAGCCAGGCGACTTACTCATCTGCAGGGAGTCACGGAGGACTCGGTACAGCCAGCCTCTAGGGCACAATCTTTAATACGTCACTGAGGAAGAATAGCCGGTATATGCTGCTACGCCACTCGCGGTAAACGAAAACCATATTGGTATAATTTGTCGTATTGGTATGAAGTGTGGGGTCTTTGCTGGGGGTGGGGGGTGGGAAGGCTTACATTGTCTCTCTTTTTCCATTACAGCTGTTAACTACACTGTCCGTTGCGAGTCCGGCTGAATTGCAAAAGGGAAAAACAGCTTTGAGTATCACCAGGGATTCTGGTATCGTGGCTTTCATATGGATAAATGGATATCGTGGAAGCAGTCACACAATACAGTGTCGTTGTTGGGAATGCTGGGGATTGGGGAAACCAGTTGTCTCTTTCTTCTAGTTTCAGCCTCGTGACCAAGAGAAATCCCCATGTGGTGACAGGATAAAATAGCAGCCAGGTGTTAAGAGGTTTTCTTTTCATGGAGGAACAAACTTCTGGATTTGTTCCTTCATGTTTTGCTTTTACCCTTATTACAGCAACAACAAAAAAGCAAAAGACTCCGGTGGTGGCACTCCTGACTTTGTTGGGAACAGGGTTCAACTCCCTGCGGTGTCCTGCTTTTCAATGTGCTGGGGGAAAGTGTTTTTAGAAGGAACATCTCATGGGATCATTAGTCCAGTCTGAATCGTTAGCTTACAGTAGCAGGGATGTTTAGTTGGCACATACAATTTCATGTGGTGTTAAGTGATGTAAGAAACTGAGGGTCATATTCTAAAACAATGCATTTAACAAGAAAAAGTGAGGCTGTGGTTAAAACTCTTGTCTTTGTGTGAACTTTGAAAAACATCTTATAGCAATTTGTCAATGACAATAAAACAGTCTAACTTCACTACTTTGTCTGTCTTTTTCCTAGTTGTGAACTTGATATCAGAGCCTGTAAAGGGTTTAACATTTAAGTGCATCTGCAAGTTTTAAAGTACTGAATGGATTTTATTCTAAAGGCCTTTTTAAAGGAAAAAACAAAGTCTTGAGTATTTCTTGCCTCCTACAGAGTTAATTTTTTTTTTTTTTTTTCTATTGGCTGTTGGAAGTATAGATAGAAATTTATGAACTAGCAAATGACACTGGATTGTGTGGCAGCCCTGCCATTTTGGCACCTCTCAAATGCATTTCTAAAGGGTGTGTGTAATGAACAATAACTAAAATTGAATTTCACCAATTAGGGATTAATACAGTAATTGACATTTTTTAATTTTCACATACTAACCTGTTGATGCTCCCCTTGAGGGTCATACCTCTTCTTAAATCTTAAAAGATGTCAACTTCTGATGCATAATTGAGATGCAAGATTGCCAAACAGGTCTACCACGGTTCCGAAGGATCAGGACGTGTCCCTGCATCATACGGTTTGGAAGATTTTGTGACAGAGGTTGTCATAGTGACATCCTCATGATGGGTACAGGGAGCGAGTAGCCTACTTTGGCATCTGAGCCCTGAACGATTCATATTTACATGGACTTCCAAAGGGTGTAATGATTTCATGTTCAGAAATCAGGTGGGCAAAATACTACCTAAGTTACCTAAGTAAAAATAGCAATACTGCAGCATACAAATGCTGTGTAACAAGTAAAAGTCCTGCACTCCAGATGACTTGAGTAAAAAAGTATTGGATTCAAAATCAACTTAAATATACCAAGTACCCAAAATAAAAGTACTCATTATGCAGCTATATGCTTTGGTAATAAATTCTGTATGTTGAGAGTATAATTATTGATGCATTAATATTTGTATAACTGTGATGTTGCAGCTGGTAAAGTTGGAGATCATTTGAAGTGTTTCATATACGTGTCTTGTAGTTTAATCTGCAATAATACATAAGAATATTTTTAGTGTGTTTTGTATTAATAATCTGAATCTGCAAACTAACTAATAACGTATTGTAGTTGAACAAAAACGACAATATTGACCTTTTCTTGTGTAATTAAAATTATGTACTCTACACCACTATCAGAAATAACTCTGATCACAGCTACACACAAAGATATTTACAATACATGTGGTTCTTGCTCATTATGGCCGATGACTTTAGATTGGGAAACCAAATGCGGAACCAATGTGCAGAAAAAGAGTTTACACCCGGAGTCATTTTTACGTCCGTGCCAGTTGGCAACCAGCGTCTCCTGTGGGGCAGGCTGCTGTAGATTACCGAGGCTGAGTGTGTTGGATGCGGTGCGGCGGACAGGGGAGATGTGGTCCTTTTTCGCCAGGGATCCTGTCAAAGACTTCGCGTATGAGATTCTGCCGGACAGCCTGGAGAAGTCTGGAATATGGAGCCTGCACCGCGGGAAGCGAAAGGTAATAGAGGGACACCGCTGACGGTCACCCCGCTTATGGTTAACCCGGTGACGGTTAGCCGGCTGACTGTTAGCCCGCTGCGCTATGGAGGCCTGTCGGTTAGCCGGCTAGTTAGCATCAGTGTCTGCTCGCTGCTTTGATGGAGCTTTCATGCACGTTTATATCGGCGCGGTAACACGTCTTCTTCGCCCGCATTTATCTCGTTTTTCTCGCTGACTCAATGTCGGTGCTCGTTATTCCTATTTTTTTTCTGTTTATTTTTCGCTAACGAAGTGAGGTCAGGCTTTGTTTACTCAGAGGGACAGACACGTATTTCTCGCCACGTCACCCCGTTTTATCCGGGTTAACTATTCTTACTGTGTTAGATTTAAAGACTGTGCTTTTCCACATCAATAATATCACCGTCCCTCATCGCTGACAGCACCTCACACACCTAAACTGTCCTTTTTGTGGTCTTTGAACAGCTCAAAATGGACTGCCACCACCTTCCGTGCAGGGCCAGAGTGACAACCAGACACCAGCTTCCTGTTTTCATCCTGTTTAATGAAGTCCCTTTGAATATGATGTGTTGATAGAATGAAATGTATTTTATTTTAGCTCCTGTTTGTGATGACAAAGCATACACATATAACATGGTGAAAGTTTAAATACCACAGGTCTATTATGTTCAATTAAAACTAACGATTATTTTCATTATTGATTAATCTGTCGATCATTTTCATGAGTAATTGTTTATAGAGCTGCAACAGTTATTCAGTCAATCGATTAGTTGTCAACTGTTGATTTAAACACCAGCTGTTATGATAATCTTTTGATTGTTTGTTTGAGTCATTCTTAAAGAAAAAGTCCAAATTATCTGATTTCAGCCTCTCAAATGTAAAAATGTTTTGGTTTCTTTAGTCCTCTATGACAGTAAACTGAACAAGACTTTTGAGGAAACAACTAGCTGATAAATCGAGAACATGATCAACAGATTAATCAGTATTAAAAAAAAAAAACTGTTAGTAGCAGCCCTGGTTGTTTGGTCCATAAAATGTCAGAAAATGTTCCTCACTGTTTCCCAAAGCCCAGTTGAGGTCACCAAATGTCTTGTATTGTCCACAACCCAAAAGCTATTCAGTTAAAAAAAGTTAAGGATTGAAGAAACCAGAAAATGATTTCTATTCTATTTCAGAAGCTGAAATCAGAAAATAATTCTAAACTATCATTAACTTATCAAAATAGTTAATCACTACCTTAATTGTTCACAACTAAGCAACTAAACATTGCAGTTCTAACTGTGACTCATTACTGTCACCTCCATCTGTGTCCTCAGACCAATGGAGAGCCAGTGTCCGTGTTTGTGTACGAGGTAGCCCAGGGGACGGAGCAGCAAACCCAGCTAGCCAAGGCTGCCTTTAAGCGTATGAAGACCCTGCGTCACCCCAACATCCTGGCTTATGTTGATGGATTGGAGGTATCTGTTTCGCTCTGCACACACTGCCACTGCTAGAAGAAAATGTCACTCAGTCTGCTTAGTGGCATGTTGTGAAAATAGTTCTGTTTTGTCATGTAACTAACATATTGTTAGTGTCTCATCCCCACCATCTGCTTTTCTCTGCATGTTTACGTTCAGACTGAGGTGAGTGTGAATATGCCACTCCAGGTCTTTGATATTTAATATGTAATAGTAGTTGTAGTAGCTGAAGTAGCTTAATACGTATTGTCATCAGATACCTACACTGTTTTCTCACTTTTGTTCGCTCAATAAGATCTTCAAACACTCCAACTAATAATCTTGTTGTTATTATTATTGTTATTATTATTATTATTATTATTATATTTTACCCTTGAAATTGGGGCATCTATTATGTGTTTTGTGAAAAGAATGAATTTAAAATCAAACATATCATGTGATAGTTTAATACAAGCTAGGACAGCTATAAGACAGTGTGCATCTGTTGTCTTCCTCCACTCATCATAGTTCTTGAGTAACGGGGACATAAATCCCATTTAAATGTTGCTGTATAAGGCTGTGATGTGTTTAGGTCTAGATGATAATTCACTATTTGGACTTATTGCCTTTTAATAGAAATTTATGTTGATTACTTAATATTTCTTTCTGATTGTAATACTGGTTTTACCTTTTTCATTCAGCCATCAAGTAAAGTAATTTTGCAGTGAAGCTGGTGCAGTAAAATAGATACTCACTCATAAGCACACAGTGATAGATTTTATGTGCCGTTGCTTCACAGACAGAGAAGAGCCTGTACCTGGTCACTGAGCAGGTGATGCC